>OY856379.1:12850000-15250000 GCA_963693495.1 Malacosoma neustria | reverse complement strand
CTTTCCCGTAGGGGTAGGCAGAGACCATTTTTTTCCACTTGCTACGATCCTTACATACTTGTTTTGTACTACTTATATATACTATCTAATCTACTATCTAATTTGGTAATAAATATTGTTTATGTTGGCTTATAGGAAATATTTTACAAATAGTTTCTTTAATTTTAAATACCACAATTTTCAATAAAATCACAATAAAGACCATATTATCTGTGTATCTCCAGAATTATGATTTATTACTATTCTAAATTACTTTCCAACTCCGTTAGTACATAATACGTGTACAAATATTGTTCAGCTTAAGTGATTAAATAATTGTAATACCTCAATTCTAAAAAGCCATATACAAACCGGAAGCCTCGTTCAAACAAAAGTATCAGTGGAAACAGTCGTACAGCCAACTGTGGAAAATCCAAAGTGAATTTTGCTACAGAGATAAATCAATCACTGCGATAAAGGCCGAGTTCATCATTCTTGTCGACAAAAAATGACAAAAATATAACACAACAGTCACATGCTATGACGTTTGTACTTTACAAATATTTAAATAAATCCTATCTTTATTCATTTAACTGGGTTAAGGATTCTGCTACTATGTTACGGACATTCACTCAAATGAAATGACGAATTCGAAGAAAATATTTTCCAACATACATAGCCATGAGTCATTTCTTTGAATGATTTATAAGGAATAATATTACATTTAATACTAGTTCGAACCACAATAGATTAGCCGTTATTTGACTTATAAGTGCGAAACAATTATACGTTATCTTTAAAATTATATATTGTATTAGAACAATTCAGACAATCTATGTGTTGTTATTCGCCTGACAAAGCCAGTTATTTGCTCGGTAAACATGAAATTATCAGGCCAAATGAATTGGGGCAGTGTTAAGAAGCAATAACAAACAGGCCTGACCTGGAACCGTCACGTCGAGGAGATAAGCACGCGCTGGGCTTTGACACGCATCCGCATCAAAGTCCAAGAAAACAGTTCCAAGAACTGTGAAGAGGACTCCCCATGGATGGTAGTTTTTGGATTCGTCCTCTAACGCTGTACTTCTCGGACCTAGAACTGCTGGGACTGCTGTTTTATTTGTAGGAAGTTCGTCGCCCAGGGCGTATCCAATGGCTTCTCCGTTTGGTACTAAAATTAAACCTAAAAGCAATTTCAGTTCTATAGTCTAATTTAGTTTCTTATATTTTTATATTAATGGAGTAATTTTTTTTTATTATAGTAATTTGGTACATGATAGCTCACTGGTACTAGGAGACAAATCTAGAGGTCACAGGTTAGGCAATTTATTACGCTTTTTGCACGAGGTTTTCCTTCGCCGTCATACGTGGCAATTATGTTATAATATGTGTGTTAAATTAGAAAATTGTCTAAAGAGAGCAAACTACCGTGGCTAACTAATCTCATGAGTCCTAAGTTGCATCTACTCTTAATAGTTTGTCATTTGCCTACCGTATACTTTTTTTATTCCTTGTCAACTTATAAGTAACAATGATGTAATCAGATTCTACCTTAATTCTTTTAAAGTATTTTAGTATAGTTTAATTTTTGCCTAAAATTAAATTTAATGCAAAATGAGGCCTCACTTCTTACATTCCTTGACAAAAGAGGTATCAGCATCCTTGATGTTACCTTATTAACATCCCATTCCATATACACCGAAAAAATATGGAATAGGGTGTAAATTACATGTAATTTTAAGTAATAAATGAGTTCGAATTTAGATATTTCAAAATGACTTGAATAATTTATAAATCGAAATGAATTCGTCATCATTGTTTTTTTTTTGTGCTATGTCATCTTATTATTTCTGGTCGAATAGTTATTTCATTAACTCAAATCACTTAACCTCTAGGCTCTGGATTCAATACTTGCTAGGTTCAGAAACGATTTCTACAATATTTTTCAATGATGTGGAGTTTCGTTTCGGAAAATTTTATTTTTATTTACCCATAATACAAACATAATTGCTGATGTATGTACATTATAATTGTACATTTATTGTAATATAAGACATTTTTCATAATATAAGTCTCCTAAATATTCACACATGAATAATACTTTCCTACAATAAATAATTAAAAACTTATTTATAATACTTTCCAATATTAATACTACACTACAATAAATAATTAATTTAAGAAAATAGTGCAATTATGGTACACTCGTGCTCTGTAAAATCTCAAAAGTAGAATTTTACAAGCAAATAAATTAGTCTCACCTAATAATACTCCAAAAGACATTAAAACAATAAATGGTCTTCTCCTCCCGTACTTTGAGCGGCATCTATCGCTTAATGAACCTAGTAATGGCGTCATAAAGAACCCAATCAGGGGTGATAGCGCCCATACTAGCGTCATCTGTTGGTGTGGCACACCTATTTGAAGCAGAGTTGGAGATACGAAGGCAGTTTCACCAGCATATGAGAATTCGATTCCCATTACCGCAGCTGATATGCGCATTAACTCAATCCTACTCTTTCTCCTAAAACAATAATTCAGATTATTAGTCGTCATACATTCAGGTCAGTAGCGTTAGAACAGGGAGCGGTTGGACGACTGCCCGGGGCACCAGATATTGAGGGAAGCCTTTAAAATATCGCCCAGGCCATTTGTAATCTTAAAATCGTTATTATTAACATTGACTTAGGGTGTTCATGGTATTTTTAGTTATGAGTAACAAATAAAAATTATATCAATAAAAAAATAGAGAAACGTTTTTTTCTTGACTGTGAGTTTTGGACTTAACTATGAATAGGAGGAGCTATGCCTTTACTTTCCTAATACGTCTACTCGCCTAATTATTTATCGCCCTAAATTAATCCTTCGATTTTCACGCTAAAATATAAAGGCAACATTTGGCTTTTCGTTTCACTACGCAGTTAGATAGAGTCAAATTTTGAATATAATAGGACAGAAATAAACTTAATTGCTTCATACACAGCTGTCTAGGACTAAAGTAGTTCATTAACTATTATGTAAAGGAAGTACGATAGATACACTTGGGTATTCTTGCCCGTAACATTTTCTTGTGGAGGTCTGGGGCCTCGAATTGGTACTCTTTACCGTGGCATAATCTTACGAGGAAACGACCCTCAGTGACGTGATTGGAGCTGCGGGAGCACTGACCCACATATCGGCGTGGCTTGATTGTAGCTCTAAGTTGGTCTATCTTGGCTCGGTTAGCTATTGTTGGCCGTCAGCGGGTTCTGATGGCCTATCTGTAGCTTGGTTTTTCGTGACCTCAGTTGCTCATCGGCGAGCGTATTAGTCCTGGGGGACGGTAAAATGCCGCGGTGACCATCTTGTCGCATCTGGCCGGGCGTACAAAACAGGTAGTCAATGGCCTGATTCTATTCACAAATAATTTTATCATTGCAGACTATGCTGAGTACTACTGTCTAAGGCAGTGGTAGGCAACCTTGTCGTCTAATATATAGAAAATAAAATATATATAAAATACAATTATGATGACCTCTTGGTGTAACGGATAACGCACGTCGGTACGCTCGCGGAGGTCACGGGTTCGATTCCCGTCTCGCGTCTGGGTGTTAATGTATAATATGTATTTATTTACAAAAAAAAAGTATATAAGTAGTATATTAGTTGTCTAGTACCCATAACACAAGTGCTATGCTACTTAGTTTGGGACTAGATGGCGTTGTGTGAAATGTTCCAACATATAAAAAAATTATTCAAAGAGCCATTTTTTCAACATTACTTTGTTTTAGGATGAGATATTATTACGGAAATATAGATAATAAGTAATATTCCGTGGCGAACTAAACATTTTGCGGAAGAGCCGTACCCGATGAGTCGAAGAGCTCCATGCGGCTCGCAAGCCGGGGGTTGCCCACCACATGGTCTAGGGTAATAATTTACGATAGACACTCTTATCCTTTGAAGTTATTTCTGTCTGACAAACATTTCAATGCATGGGATATAAACTATATCGTCAATTTCTTGTTATTCGTTCAATCATTTTTCAAGAAACATAAATATTAAAGAAAGAACCACATAATTTACAAATTTTATAAAGTTTAAATTTTCTATGTGATATGACGCATTATTTAGAAATAAGACACCGGCACAAGCGTTGTATGAATAAACCACTCAAAGAATTATCTTTGAGTGGCTTCAGTGTTAAAGTAATCCTATTCTATATTTTTATTGCACTATCGTTTCAACCTATCAATGTTAGAAATGGTGCATTTAATCGACTAGTTTAAAATAATCTGGAATCATCAAAATTATTCTGAAGTGAGATGTTTTTATGAGATTGTGAAAATGTATTATGTAAATTTAAAATGTCCTAAATCACAGTCAGAGACTTAGAGCTGCTTTCTGATTATTGAGCATACGGGGAATAAATAAATGATCTACAGTACGTTGATAATTATTCACGCGTCTTTTATAGAAAGGGGAAACCCCAGAAACATGTCCATCATCAAAATCTCTCTTGTGTTAAACTGAGTCCGTTAATAGATTAATTTAGTTTATGCGCGGGAAGAAAAGACTTTAAGTATAATGTCGTTATTAATTTACTGTAATATTGATTTTCAATCTCTTTCAATGTATTAATTTTATATTTCACCGGATGATTGGAACTCTTCAAGTTATTAATATAGTGCTATTAACATTGACATTATACTATCTCCAAATATCATCGGAAATATTTTTGATATCTATCACACACAGAAATATGGATTCTTCGGAGGTATAAATTAGGGATAAGGAAAATAATTAATGTTGCTACCTTAGACGTTTCTATTCTCATATTTTCTAAGATTACGAAAATGTTATTTCATATGGATTTATATCAAGATAGATCTCGTTACAAAGTATTGCTCTGACAATAAATGTATTTTATGGCGTATTATAGTGTTATATTGTAAAAGAAAATGTTTATTTAAGTATAGTATACGATTTTACGGCTATCTGTTTTATATTATATTGGCTATCTGGCTTCTTTACAAGCGCCCGTTCCGGTGGCATCTGAAGCTATTTTGGAGCCTAAAGTAACTTTCTAGAGCTAACCTTCTGCACAACTTGTTTGTGGTCGTACCTACTCTTCAAAAACACCTTTTCTTTAAGCAATGCGACACATGAAAATAAATGTAACCAAACTTGATTTTAACAGACTCCACAAATTTCAGATGAAGAATAGGTGTCTTTTTTCGAGATGGACCGTTCGGTGGGGTAGTGTGGGACTCCCCGTGCATTAGAAGAGAAGAGACACTTCCATGTCTTGGCTCGTACACACGCTGTACATCCACTAAAACCACTTTAGTGTTCTTTCATTCACCTTGACCGTCGGAGAAGTATGACACAACAAATTATACAAGCCGCGGTCCCGTCTGACGTCTTTCTTGGCACCACCGTTTAAAGGGGGTGATGGGCATCTTCTTTCTCCTAGTATGATGCCCTATCTTTATTTTAGCAACGCTCTAGAAACAATATTATTCTAATCGGCGACATAGTCTGTCTTATTAAATATACACTTTCAAATCCTTTGCATAGTAGTATTAAATGTATAATTTAGTTAATATATACTTAACATTATGATTTATTTAAGTTTTATTGATTAATCAATTAGATATAGGATGACGAGTAGCCCAAAACTTAATTCATTTCCCCTTTATATGTATATATGAATTTTTAGGTGTGTTTGTTTAACACGCTTTTATTAAAGGTGGATTTATATTTGTCTGACGTGTCGTGTCGTAACGCGTCAGAAGTATATCGGTTTCATACATTTAATATGGTTAGGGACACATTTGTATGTCGTGACGCGTTCTGTCGTCTATCCTAAATGTATGAAACCGATATGCTTCTGACGGGTCACGACACGACACGTCTGACAAATATAAATCCACCTTTTAATATCGAAATAATATAATAATAAAGATTGCTAGGTACATACCTATATAAATCACTGTAAGCGCTATCTTGCCAAACCCTCTCCGGCGCGACATTGGAATTTGGTACACCAAATAGTGTCTCTGCCACCACCTCGCGTATGCCTCGTGGATGATTTTCACGCCATCTTGCTATCTTTTCTTTAAATTTATCTCGTGCACAATGTAGTCTTCCTGTCACGCCTTGATATTCGAGGAGTTTATCGGCCATTTGAATTTTTTGACTGAAAAATTAATATAATTTTAATAATTTTAGCCTTAAACATTACTAGGTAGAGTAGAGCTACTCTACTTTAGTTTCAAGGATTTTATAAAAAGCGACCAATGAATTAATTACTCATTTATTTTTGAGGTTGGGGAAGACGGCCTTCGCCACTATAATAATCAATTTTAATGTATAAAGTAAAATAATTGTAAAAAGCAATAGCATTAATTAGAATTTATTCATTGCGTATTCTCATACCTACACTTACACAAATGTTTTTTCATTGATGGACCCAAAAATTGACGCCCAGTTTTATTCTTCTTATTCGAAGAAATTTCCGATAGACTAACCCTAACCCTAGGAGAACCACCGGCCTCCTAGGATGAGGCCTCCTATGTCCTTCTATCGCCTAGTGCCTAACGTATAAACTGGCCTACCAATGGATGGATGAAGCTCTTGAAATAAGAAGATTAGCTTTCTTAAACGGTTTACCTATTTTAATTTTATTATTTACTTGTTCCAAATACAACTACAAATAAAAGTGATAAAAAAATTTGATATTTCGTAAGTAAATAAACAAATATAAAAAGATTAAATAGTATCAACTAAAACCATTAGTTCTAAACCACTGTAGATTACATTACTGGTGAATAAAAATAAAATATTTTAAAGTTTGTTCATACACAAAATATACTGACCTATTTCAAAATCAGGAACGAAATTCTACATTATTAGTCGAGATTATACTCTATCACTTGTTCTCAAAGTATCAAACTTTGATAGAGAAAGTATTGCGCAAATTTGTTTGCAGTACGATGTATCGGTTCCGCGTTGTAACTGCGGCGGTGAACAGCGGAAAAGGACTGAAGCGCCCGCGCCGCCCGTGCTCAGCGCCCGCCCGCCCATCTACTGACCAACCCCGCTAAAGATTTACTAGATGTGACATTATGCTATAGCCAACGTAAATATTTTATGTAATAATTTTCTAATGAATATTAGGAGCCTTGAACTTGTTGCTGTGGGACAGTGGATTGGTTGACGGCCCAATTAATAGTAAGAGCAGTTACCGTCACCTGTAGATAGCACACTGCTCTCCGCGTAGAGCAACTGGATGCAGGATTTAATAATAATAAGTTTGATTGCAAAATATACAGTAATCTACATACAACAATTTTTTTTTAAATCCTGACTTCTAAGCTCATTTATGTCGGAACACCACAATGTTATTTTAGAAGCATATTTAGCTCAGATGAGTTGGGATCCAAACAGACTTGGAGCTCTACCACCTAGCTAGGTTTTATATTGTTGCCTTTTATGACAGGCTACCCTCGGTTGCAAGGACAGTATTACTTACTCTATTCCTGCACGGAAAATCCTTAATGTATAAAAAAAATTAAGAGAATGACGTCACAGAGCTATACTCGGTCCTGTAGGAATGTAGATATAGCATAGATCACGTTTGTTCAACAAGGCGAGGCGGAAGGCTTTATCTTCACTGTCAGTATTCACTGGCAGATCCTTTAAGTTATCAGATACCTCTAGATTCTCACACACTAAGCCATGCCGGGTTATAAAATAAGTTTGATACCGTTTTGCTACCACTTTCTTAAACTACATTAGCAAGTCGCACGCTTAATTGGCCAAAAGCAGTATAAATAATAATACTTACAAACGACTTTGTAAATATGTGAAAATGTTTATAAAATCGCTGCTTTCGTTCTTTTTTTTATTTCAAATTATCTTTATATCAATTACAACTCTTGTTTTCATTAAATAATGAAACCATCCTTACAAAATGTATTAAGCTTTAAGCTAGACAGCTTAAGACTAATATGGCAGTCTTCTTCTATATTGTTAAATGTTGTTTTAAAAGATCGTAAACTTGAGCGCCAAACATAATAATCTTGCAAAGTTGAACGAGTTCTTTTCTAGTACGTTATATCTTCTTCTTTCTTTGTATTTATGGCTCCAATGCGTTTGGTGTTGATTTTTCCAATGTCCACGTTGTTTATTAAAGTAACAGATTAAATACAGCAATAGTAATAGAGAAATATGAACAGTAAATTGAATTCTGAACTTCTGAGTACAATATAAAAAGCAATTTAGGATCAAATATTATAAGTACATACAGTTAGTAACTAAAAAGTTAGAAAGCTTAAAATTCACAAGTGTTAAGAGAAAGTTAATATCAATGGGGAGCGGGATTTGCTGTGGCAACAAATCATATATAGGGGTCGATATCTTTGGACAATGGAAGAATATGTATTCAAGAATATCTTCATCAAGTCCACACTCACACAAAGAATAACAACATTATATAATAAACTTATATAATCTTATTTTATCTTATTATATAATCGTTAGATGTTAATTCAAAAGTTCATGAGGAATTACACTGCGTTCTTAACAATGAATAAATGGGCCGCTTTTCATTTGATTCACAACTCCGTGTACCCGCCTCGAGGATTACGCTTATTGCGTCCCAGGGGAGTTACCATCTGATTGTATCCAATACGGCAATATAAACAAACTGATTGTCTGCCAGACTTATTGCTTTCGTTCTTTTCTATCTTTAGAACATTTGCGACGTTAAACGACATCGCCCCCAACACTGGATTTACTCTAACGCTGTTTATGGACAGATTTGATACATTTGTCACGATTTTTTTATAAAGCTTGTTTTTTTTATATATTTTCACTTCTTTCTTATTCCAGAGCCTGTTTTGAATATTGTCACAGGCAATATTCATGCGAATGATTTTACATCCGTGTCATTTCTCGGAACCATTCCTTTATTTAAATGACAAATGGATAGACATAAATGGATGGACAATATATGGATATACGGGGTTTATTTTAATTTTTACAAGGGTAACTGCCATCTGATCTTCTAACACAAAATGGCACGCTAGCAGAAGAAATCCATTATGGAACAAGATGGCTCCGTTTTATTGTACATGTAAATGTAAATTTTAAATAAAGAATCAGTTATTTATTTTTCTTTCCAAGCACTAGAGGTCTAAAAAGCTAGCTTTAATAATTTTAGTTTTTATATTTTTAGGAATATGAAGCCAAAATCTTACGAAATTTTTTGTTTTGGTTAGAGTGTTTAAATTTTATCAAGCCCTTATCTTATAAGTACTAAATTCACATTACATACTTACGGTACTTGAAATGAAATCAAGCTTATTATTAAATTTATCAACCTTAGTATGATTGGAAATATAATATCGCATGTGTTAGAAGTGCATTATATTTGCTTTTAATTTTTTTTATGTGGTAAGCACAAGATAATAAGCATATCTGGAAAATTATCAGTTCCAAGCACTACTAAGAAAAAAAATTCAGACTTAGCAATATGAGTCCAGTGTACAGGGTCCGTGATACAAAATTTTAATTTCTTCCCTATATATAGTGTAAACAGTCTGACGTACTTTTAATCATTTTCTTTCTCTAGCTGCAAGCTAATATTATCTCAAATAAAAATACAATATCTAACAATAAATTTTATATTGAGAGAAGACTCAAATCAGTTGTATTTTATTGACGTTTCTTTTGGAGAAAGAAATGGTTGCTGATATTCGAGACACTTATCGAACTAAACACGAGCTTAAAATCCATCAAACGTTTAAAAAAGTTAAAAATTAGGATGACGTGTAGTTTCTGTAATCTGGATCTTCTTATCATTCTCTTGACTTCAAATATTCACTTGAATTTTTAAACTTTTTATCTTTAATGTTTATCAAAAAACGATACTACCGCTTTGATCAGCCAAGTGTTGTTTTAATAAATGTTTTTGTGTGACTGATTCTTTAAATATTACATCCTTACTTTTTTAATCCTGATACTTCTTAACCGCTCTTCTTTTACGTCAATCTTTCATTTATTTTAAATAATATTAAAGAACAAACATTGATTTTTCAAAAAGCAGTTTTTAAAACACGCAGATTTTTTTACAAATTAAAAATGTTTTCAGCAAATTAATATTGAATTTTCAACTTTTCAGTTGGCGCGAATCCGTACAAGCTATTTTATTATATTCCAGTTAGATATTCTTGGAATTTATAACTTCCACTTAGACTTGTAGCTTAAAGTTAAATGTTCTGTCTTCCTTGGTAACTTACAGATCTGTCATAATTTTGGGCGTGAAAAATACCCTGTTGTCCAACTTGTCAAATAATGATAATAAAAGAAATTGTTATTAATGATAGAACGTTCCGTAAGTCTAGAATTTTGCCAGGATTCAGTAGCTGAGTCTCGACTAAGACAGTCAGCAAGCATTTAAACTACGGACGCTCTACAAATAAAAGCTGTGTTGAAATCATAAATAATATGGTATTAATTTATATGTACGTAAGATATTTGAATAAGATAATTACAGTATTGTAGAACAAAACAAAATGCGTTGCAAGGTTAGAAGTAACAAGTACAAGCCATCTCTCGTGACTTTAAAGAAATATCGAAGCCTTGGACTTACCACGACTGAATTGTATAGCCTAAATTAACCGTGAAAGTTAACAATTGATCATTCTACAATTTGCTGGAAGAATGTGTTCATTACATGCGACAGGACAATGTCATGAACGTATATGAAATTCTAGTATATTCTTTTGTATACTTTCGTGACGAAGAAAATTCTTAACGTCTGCTTATGTGTAACGCTTATTTCCTTACAGTTTGCATCTATATCTACATACAGTATAATCACTAAAATGACATTTATGAAATAAAAATTCAATCAAATCAATCAATTAATCTGTACGATATAGATTATAGGTGGCATTCATTGCTATGCTGATGATAGCACCGGCGATGCACAGTACACTGGTCGTGTAAACCTCTCTCCTGCGGTTTTGGAAGAAAGTCGGGTCAGACTTGTGTCTGAAGTAGAGACCTCTGTAGAGAGAGTCTCTGAATGGGGACGACAAAACCTTGTCCAGTTCAACCCCTCGAAGACGCAAGTCTGCGTATTCTCTGCCAAGAAAACCCCGTTCGCACCTGCGCCACAGTTCCAAGGAACCTCTCTTTCCATCGCAAGCAGTATTGGGATCCTTGGTATCGACATCACGAATGATGTGCAGTTAGGGGACAATTGGAGGGTGAAGCGAAGCTTGCCTCCAAAAAATTAGGTGTGCTAAACCGGTCCAAGCAGTACTTCAGTCCAAGGCAACGGCTTGTGCTATACAAAACACAGGTCAGACCGCATATGGAGTACTGCTCACATTTATGGGCTGGAGCACCCGCCTGTCAGCTCAATCCCTTAGACTCGATCCAACGGCACGCAGTTCGTGTTGTCGGCGATCCCATACTCACAGACGGTCTAGATACGCTTGGACTTCGGAGAGACTTTTCGTCTCTTTGCGTATTCTACCGTCTGTACAACGGGGAGTGTTCGCAAAAACTATTTAGAATGGTGCCCTCGTCGTCTTTCTACCACCGCACTGCCCGCCATCGGCTGGGTGTTCATCCCCATTTCTTGGAGCCTCTTCTTTCTTGTACGAAACGTTTCTCTAGAACGTTCATGCTGCGTACTCTCAGGATCTGAAATGAGCTGAGACTCTGATGGCTGAGGTTTTCTCAGCGCGGTACGATATGGTGTTCTTCAAAAAAGGCGTTATAAAATTTCTTCGAGGCCAGCAGCGCGTTGGTATTGCCTCTGGTGCTGCAAACGTCCATAGGCGACGGTGACCACCTGCCAGGGTGGGCCGTCTGCCTGTCTGCTGATCTCTAGCTATAAAAAAAAAACGATGCCGGTCACGGACCGAGATTGCACATTACAGCGATGAGATAGCTCGAGAGCAGTGGACTGTATGGGAGGGGAGAGGGACAGGAGCGATGGTTAAAGATATGCGATGCCTTGCAGTGGGCAAATAAATTCGCACTGACCTTGATTCCACCCCTTCCCAGTTCGGTTCAGGTCCGCTCGCGGAGGAACTGTAGCAGGGCACCAGCTAAATGTCACAAACTAGACTCACAATTACAGATCTGTCTTACAATTTTATGGCACGGACAATGAGAGTTAGTAAAGAGTAACTGAAGCCAATTACGCACGGCGCAATGTGGTCTTCGAAGAGGTCGAATTTCGACCGCCCCGTGCGTATAGACGCTCATGCGATACTACCCTCGTCCCACGCTCGCTTTCACTAATCACCGAAAGTGACAGTAGATAACAATAATAAGGAGGCGAGATTTCTACTATCCTTTATGCAAAGATTGAACACAATCAATTAAAAATATATTACCGTTTCTTCACACTTTTTGTCACATGAATATAAAATTAATTTTTAGCTTAAGGTTTTTCCGCTGCGCTATAACATGGGATACTTTAAGAAGGATCATAATTCTTCTCATTCAACTTATAAACCCCTATTTACGACGGTAAGCTTTATCTTATACCATAGGGCTAACTCTCAAATTGATACTGCAGCTATAACTATAAAAAAAATGTTTCAAGCTCTTAGTTAGGCTACTCTATAACTTCACTGGATTTCCTGCTAGCCTTTTTCCTACATTGTCACAGGATTAAATTATTGCATGCAATTTGTATCGGTTCTTTGATTTATTTTTGTATTTGCTCTTTGACTGACTGGCAGACAATGGTGACCATTTGCTATCAGATAGGTTATTTGCCTGTCTGCTGAACTGCAGCTATAAAAAAACATATTTTCTTAAGCAGAAAGCCACTAGGGAATAAAAGTAGTTAAATTGATTTTCACAAAGGCACACCTAGAATGAAAAATTGTACTCCTTCCTTTATTATCAGTAAACTAGGGATAAAATTCATTAGTAGTATTCTACGACACTCTGAGAAAGTAGTGATGTAACAATGCCGTTTCATTTATATTCAGTGATGTAGTCGATTATGTAAATATACGTGAAAAGTCTCAAGGCCGTATAACCTTGGTGCCATTAAATGGTTGTTTCCACAAATCAACCTCGCGTATCAATCATACGGTGACACTTAAGTGCTTATATCTATATGCTAAAAAAAACAACTCACTGATAAGGTTTCGGCGGCAGACAAAGAAACATCGCTTACTTTACATCAAACCAAGTCGGAAACTTAGTACATTATTTAAATATTTTTTAACGAAATCTTAAATATACTTTTTTTAATTAGAATACTAGCACTAAGAGTTGCTCTCGACTTCAGAATCATCAAAGGTTGAAAAAGTAAGATAAGAAACGTCAGTGAAAAACCAGGTCGCTTGTCTAGTATACATTTTTTTTATTGCTGTAGGACAGCAGACAGGCTGACGGTCCACTTAGAATTTAAAAGTTACCGTTGCCTATTAATTATATGTGTTTGCCACGCTAGTGGTATCGCGAACACGCTGTTGTCCCATAAGGATACAGGAACTTGCGTCACTAATACCAGAGCACAACACAAAGTTATTATGGCGGCATACTTAAGACCAAAGGTCGCCATCCAGACGGACCTGGGGCCCTACCACATAGTTATGGTGGGTTGTTTTGTCGCCTTTTACGACAGGCCGACCCCAGCCGCAGAGGTCAGTATTCTTTCTCCGCCCCTGCACGGATAAAAACGGTTTTTGCATAGTTTTGCAATTTTTTTAAATTTTATGGATACAATGTAACAATAGTAACATTTCATTTTTATAACTTAACACACACGCTTAATTTTTTGTCCCATTTTATTTGGCTCCAAGACCATTGATTTTGGTTTGGCATTGAATTGAGCTTATAAAATACATAAACTAATGTACTACAGCCTCATCATTTTCATAATTAAGACCAAAGGTAGTCGCCATCCAGATAGTTGGGGTTATACACGGTATATATACCTAGTCAGGTCATAAGTATTGTCACACAGTAAAAACTTTTCTTTTAGAATGCTGGCCACAAAAAAGTTTATTGAATTCGAATTTAGAATTGTTCATGAAAATAAAAATGTATACTTCTTGAAATTTTACTCATTTTTAAATATGGAGTGGACGCTTAAAGAAGACCGTGTTGCAGTTATTGCGTTGCATCGTTGCAGTTACGCGCCAATTCAAATTTTTAACTAACTGAAAAACTTTGAATATAACCAAAAGATTCGTTTATCGTACCATCAAACGATACAATAAAGACTCTAGTGTAGATGACAGGTCAAGAAGTGATCGCCCTCGGTCTGTTAGGACTCCAGCAGTGATAAAAGCTGTGAAGGCACGAATTCAAAGAAATCCCAAACGTAAGCAGAAACTGTTGGCCCTTCAGATGGGGTTAAGCAGAACCACGGTGAAAAGGGTGTTAAATGAAGACTTGGGCTTCGGGCATATCGAAGAAAAACAGGACATCGTTTGATTGCTCGTCTAATGGACCTGAGACTGAAGAGATGCCGCGCTTTGTTGAAGCGGTACGTGGGAAAAAAATATCGGGAAATTCTTTTTTCGGATGAAAAAATGTTTACCGTAGAAGAGAGCTACAACAAACAAAATGATAAGGTGTACGCACACAGTAGTGAAGAAGCGAGTAACCGTATTCCGCGTGTCCAACGAGGTCATTTTCCATCCTCGCTCATGGTATGGTTGGGAGTTTCTTATTGGGGCTTAACAGAGGTACATTTTTGTGAGAAAGGTGTAAAAACGAATGCTGTTGTGTATCAAAATACAGTCCTGACGAACCTTGTGGAACCTGTTTCTCATACCATGTTCAATAACAGGCACTGGGTATTCCAACAAGATTCGGCGCCAGCTCATAGAGCGAAGAGCACACAAGACTGGCTGGCGGCGCGTGAAATCGACTTCATCCGGCACGAAGACTGGCCCTCCTCCAGTCCAGATTTGAATCCGTTAGATTACAAGATATGGCAACACTTGGAGGAAAAGGCGTGCTCAAAGCCTCATCCCAATTTGGAGTCACTCAAGACATCCTTGATTAAGGCAGCCGCCGATATTGACATGGACCTCGTTCGTGCTGCGATAGACGACTGGCCGCGCAGATTGAAGGCCTGTATTCAAAATCACGGAGGTCATTTTGAATAAACTTTAATGTCATAAGAATCTATGTTTTGTTAAGTTCATTTTGGTATATGAATGGTTACATAATGAATAAACTTGTTACAATTATTTTACATTAAACATGTGACAGAATTTATGACCTGACTAGGTATATATCACCATCCAAAATGTCACACAACAAGAAATTGATTATGTAACTCGAGATTATCTTGTCTCTAAAATGCATTATGACTAAGTGTCAGATAGTGCCTTATCGATGTAAACGAGTTTTAACAAGATCAATGTAACAAGAGTACGCGATGGGTCTTTTCCCCATAACATTTCCTTGAGGAGGTTTGGGGCCTCGAGTTAGTACTCTTTATTCCGGCATAAACTCAGAGAGCAACGACTTCCCGGTGACTTGACTCGAGCCGCGGGAGCCTACACCCACATGATTAGCGTGACTTCACCGCAGCTTTACTTTGGCCCATCTTGGCTTGGCAGGCTAATCTTGGATATTATTGGCCATTAATGGCTCATCTCTCAGGTCCACCGAGCGTACATTTAAAGCTCTGGTGGGTAAGACTTTCGTACAGCAAAGAAGAGACTCGGGAAATGGGGATGAACGCCCAATCTATGGCGTGCAGCTTCGGTTTCCATTCGTAACACTCGCTTATCTCGCTATCGCATAGGAAATACATCGAACAGATTAGGCTTTTTTTATCATTGTAGGACAGCAGACAGGCTGACAGCCCGTTTAGAATTTAGCAGTTACCGTCGCCTATGGGTGTTTGCATCGCCAGTGGCATCGCGAACACGCTGCTGTCCCATAAGGATACAGGAACTTGGGTCACTAATGCCAGAACACAACAAAAGGTTATTATGGCGGCATACTTAAGACCTGGTGGTCGCCATCCAGACGGGCTTAGGGCCCTACCACGTAGCTAGGGTGGGTTGTTTTGTCGCCTTTTACGACACACCGACCCCGACCGTAGGTTAGTTATTCTTTCTCCGCTCCTGCACGGATACTTACAAAGTAAGCCAAAACTTAAAAGTAATAACTTCGACCTCGAAAAGAAGACTTTACGACGAACTTAATGCGTTTAACATGACATTTGTTTTTATTACTGAGGAACAGCAGACAGGCTGACAGCCCTACCTAATAGTAAGCAGTTGCCTATAGATGTTTGCGCCGCTAGGGGCATTACGAACACGCTGCTGTTCGGATAGGAATACTCTAAACTGGATCACTAATGTCGGAACACAACACAAGGTTATTATGGCGGCATATGATAGAAGAATTACGAACAATCAAACGGTAGTTCCCATCAAAGTCAAAACTATTGTATTAACTAACTGTGAAATATCTTCTGAGGTGCAAATAATGTTTAGAATTCAGAAATTAATAATCCATCTTCAAGTATGTGATCGCTAGACATGTGCTTGAAGTTAAGAATAATATGGATTTGGACCAACAAGTAAATAAAAAAATTAAGTATTGGCTATACTTGATACAAGTACATTAGATATCTTTATAATCTTGACAAAGTTAAGTAATCGACGGTGTGTTAATAGGATTGGTATTAGGTGAGGCTTCATCAAACGTAGCTAAATACGGCTTAGCTACGTCATGGATACTCAATGACGTGCCTTCTAATTGGTGATAGATGACCTTAAATTACAATATTAAGTATTTTCTTTATTTTGGTTTATAACAGAATAATAAATATTTTTAGATTAGATTATGATTTTGATATTTGTTTTGTTGATATTTTGAGTTTAAAATACAAGCTACGAAAACAGCAACAATGGCCAAGTCTAATATGAATTATGGTAGATATGACTCTTTTGGGCAATTTACGGAACTTGAAATACTTTTACGGACGGACGGTTTACTTAGTATAATCAATTGCAGGCTTCTATAGTGCTTTTCTATCGCTTGACAAGTTTGATTCCAGAGATTATTCCATTTTCCCAACGTATGAGATTTGCTAAGAGAGCGGAGGTCTCTAGGGAAACATTTGTTATACTTTTTAGTTCCTATGTGGATGGCGTTTTCACCATACCAATCAACAATTTGTTGTTGTCTTTAATACCTGAGTGACTAGGTATCCAAATTATAACAATGTGAGATGAGTTATAACAATAAGACCTGCAGATTGGCAACGATAAAGGGCTTGTCTAATATTCAAGGTCGTAACATTTATATTGAGCGTGAAAAGGGCGTTTTAATAAATCATTTAGGCAATTCAGAGAATCTGTAGTGATAATAGACTTTTTAATGTTATGGTATTCTATGTAAAGAATAGCTAGAAAAATAGAAGTAAAGGGAGGAATTTTGAAATTAAGTATAATCTTATATTTAGGAATTCATACTGCTGCTCCTGCAAAACCTGAAGATGTTAAGTTAGAGGCATCAGTAAATATCTGAAGATAATCCGGCCAATATTCTTGGGTAAAGTTGCGGAAACGTTTGTCTAATAAGATCCTATCATCCAACATTATTAAGTGAGTTCAATAATTGCACAAGCAAAATTAGTTACATTCGAGCGCACTAGATGGCGCTCTACATTTTTGTTTCACGCTATTGTTTCGTTCACGTCATTTACCTAAGGTCGCTTATGTTTTTTAATATACGGGTTTCATCTGCAGCGTTGAGTTTTATTTTAGTGTGTGAGCAAACAGCTCGTTTTAGTAATAGTTTAAGAGGTCTTTGTTGTCGTTTTCATTGGTGGGCGATTTGGTAACATTCGGTCGTTGGTCGTAGTTGTTGCATTCAAGCTAGTGGTCGGATGCTATCGGTAGTCATAGCCATCGAAAATTGAAAATATTTTAAAATTCCATTTTAAAATTCCTAAGTTAGTAAATTTTTTGGAGATAAGAGGAGACTTTTAAAGTTTATTTTCAAATAAAGGTGATGTATGAGTTTGATGGATGCTAGGTAAAATATTACGAGTAAGAAGTTTTTGGAAAGAAATCAATAAAAGCGGTAGACCTATATGATACCAATAAGAAGATGAAGTTAGTCGAGAAAGATTGATAAGTGTCTTGTAATGTCTTTAAAAATAGATATAAAATATTATACAGTCAAAGTATAACACAAGCCCTACCAACGTTGCCAAAAATGACGTTGACGACCTCCGTGGTGTCACGGCTAACGCACCTCTGTACCCTTGCGGAGGTCACACGTTTGATCCGTCTCGCGTCTGGATGTTTTAAGGGACTCTATTAGAGGGTGATTTGATATAGGCTATCACTTTGCAAACTAATCTATCTGAAAGAAACTGAAAAATTACACCTTACAATTATAGCGTTATAGAGGAGTTGTAAACAATAAGGATGAGATCCCCACTTTACTCCCTACAAAGGGCGCATGATGTTAATGCTTTTTTCTACTTTTGGCAAATATAAGTATTACAAAAGTACAGTATTGGCCCTCAGCTGACTAGTGCTGGCCTTTAACAATAATAAGAATCTAATGTTGGTTAATAGTTTTGAGATATTATTGGTGGTATTCTCTCCGTGCAGAGGCGGAGTAAGAATACTGACCCTTACGGCCGAGAACGGCCTGTCGTCAAAGGCGACAAAATAACCCCAGCTAAGTCGTAGGGCTTCAATCCCGTCTGGATGGCCACCACCCTTGGTCTCTAAATATGCCACTGTAATGATATTATAATTATACGGATGTGAAGCGTGGTCGGTGCTGGAGCGACACAAGCAGGTACTGCGAGTAACGGAGACGAATATGCTGCAGTGGTTTGTGTGGAGTAACGCGGAGGGACCGCGTTAGGAACTCTCGCATTCGCGGCAGCCTTCATGTCCGTGACATTCCGGATAAATTGCAGAAGTGTCGCCTTCGCTGGTATGGTCACATTTTACGGCAATCGGTTACTTATGTGGGGATCAAATGTCTGGCCTTCCCGCCACCACCGGGTCCCAGCAGGAGGGTTAGACCCAAAAAGTATTGGTTTGACGTCGTTGGTATGCGTGCCAATGAACTGACCCCCAGAGATGCCGAAGATCGTGCGAAGTGGAGAAGAGAAAGTCGGAAAACGGACACCGGTCGCTGAAACGAGAGTTTGGGCTGCAACCGGAATTCATCTCTAAGATGATGGTGATGAATGAGCTTGTGTTGTGTTCTGGCATAAGTGACCCAGGTACCAGTTCCCCAACGCAGACGGCAGCATAATAACGGTGACCCTGGCATCGCAAACAGCTATAGGCTACGACTGCTTACTATTAAATGAGCCATCAGCCTGTCTGCTGTTCCAAACCAATAAAAAAAACTGTCTTTAATATAATGTAAAATCATTGATCATAATTAGTTGATCACAGTATAACAGGACTGCTTATTTTCTCTTAATTTTTGATATCAAATTATAAAAGTTTTATTTATCTTGGATTATCTAAATATAACTCTTACGGCTACATATTATACAACTTCATTTGACGTGGCAATCGTATTGTTTAACAATGCTCGATGCAATTCATTTAAATGTTAATCAATGAAGCGTGGTGAACAGATGCGAGCGGCCACATTCAAAGCAATTTAACTTTGTCAGAATACTTTTGTAAGATGCCTTTAACCGTGACAATGATTTACATTTTACATATTATAATACTTGTGATAAATATGTATAGCTTTTCGCTCAGAATTTATTTGGGATCATCAAACTATCCTATATTCAAATATGCCTAAAGGAGAAACCCGATTCTGGGCCTAAGCGTTACACGAATGGGATATGTACCAAAAAATTCGTCTATTATGCCTGATTAACTTATTGAAATCTTAGCTTCATTAGCAATGGCCAAGTGTAGAAAATAAGTAGAATTCTATTTTTTTGTTTTATACAATCTTTGCAAACCTCTGCAACACTTATTTCAATATACAACTAGCTCCAAAAACGTACGCATTAGAATTAGAGCCATATAGGACATATGTACCATCTTCTATGCAACAGGGTGAATCCCAACTCTCAACCCTCGAATCAAATAAATCGAGAATAGTTACTATATGTATCTACATCCCATCCCAACCCATCTGGGTTGTAGAAGTTGTTAATGGCAGGTTTAAGCGAGATTTTAAGCTTTTTCGCCAAGATTTTTTTTAATAGAGCATCAAAAAATATAATGGTACACTTTGAAGTGGCTGCCGCTTTAATAAATGCTTTCCACCCACCTATTGCAAAGCGTAGTGATCCTCAGGAAATTGTTAAAAAAATCAATCAGATCCAATCAATAGATGTAAGTAGAGATAATGTTAGTGAGTTTCCTAATTTAACATACAGCGAGCTTATTCTTGTATCCTTGGGCCCATACCAAATCAAACAGGCTCGTTAATACTATGGGGAGCATGTGAGGGAAAATGGCTCATATGTCATAGAAGTGTGTAGAGAGTTGGATAGTGCCCTACAGCAAGAACTGTCAACATCAGACTCAACCTGGATGTTAAGAGGTAGAATAAAATCCAGGCATATTATAGCAAAAGGATTTATTTTGTGTACATATTAGTTGACAGCTCTTCAAGTGGAAGGGATGCCATAATCCAATATTATTGCACATGCATCGTTGGTAAAGAACGGTTAGTTGCTGTGCCCACACCATGAGCATAATATGGTATCTTGGTTGGGCACGGCATCAGGATAGTCAGTTGCCTCCTGCACAATTTCTAGATACCATACTATTATATTATGATAATCGTAACGAAGAAGATGATGATTAAAACCATTTATCACAATTGTGTTTTTTATTTTAACATATTGCATCAAATCCCCTAGTAGATACAATATTAACAAATGCCAGCCAGATAGTGATTTAAGCGGGCCTATACCTTTACCTGGTTCAGTTGAGATTTTCAGTAAGATCAATCAAATAAATCTGAAGTCACCCCCAACTACGCTAGGTTTGTTATGTACCTACCTAAAACCTTATCGTGATAAGCTGCAAGCGCACGGCGCATGTGCGTTCGTAGGAAACAGCCTCAAAAATATCGTTTTTTATTAAAATAATAATAATAATCTTTATTCAATTTTACAATAACAATACACTTCAACTGCAATGGTCGTCGTCTCTAAATAGGCCAGCTTATAGCCTGTGTTAAGGAACGACGGCCATTTAAATCCTACAAATAATGCAACGAAACATACAAATATGAATAATAAGCTCCACATCATTTTACACATCTATGTTCGATTGAGTGTGTGAGTGTGTGTGTGTGTGTGTGTGTGTGTGTGTGATTGTGTATGGAAACAATCATAGTATTATTATGATGTTATATTAATGATTCAATATACTGCTCGGTTTCATCATAAGTTTTGGAAAGCAGGAAAGTACAAACTTTCTCTCTCAGTTTAGGCAAAGACAGGCTATAGACAGAAATATCATAATTTATTTTATTATAAATAACTCGAACAATAAACATAACCTAAAATGTAAACATTGTCTGATTTTACCAAATTGGCCATTGCTGGGAGACCTGAAAATTGGGCTCGTGAAACCTTCTTAGGTATTGTAATTTATGCCCAAATTCTAGCACTGTAACGCCAGGCCCAAGTTTGTATGGATTTTGGGTTTCTAATATTTAAAGCAATTAACCATATACAAATATAGTGAGACTACATATTATCATCCTAGCGTTGTATTCCGGTTGTAACCCAAATTTCCGTTTTGGTGCTCGGGGTCCGCTTTCCGACTTTTTCTACTCCACTTCGCACGGTCTTCAGCATCCCTGGTAGTGAGCCCATTGGCACGCATATCACCCTTTACGACGTCAAGCCAGCACTTTTTGGGTCTACCCCTCCTGCCGGGGCCTGGCGGAGGCGGCATGGCCAGACATTTGTTTCCCACGTAAGCAACCGGTTGCCGTAAAACGTGGCCGTACCAGTGAAGGCGACACTCTTGCAATTTATCCGCAATGTAATGGATATGATGACTGCCGCGAATGCGGGAGTTCCTAACGTGGTCTTTCCGCGTTACTCCACACATCCACCGCAGCATATTCATCTCCGTGACACACAGTTCTTGCTTGTGTCGCTCTAACACCGGTCATTTGCTTCACAGCCGTATAAAAGGACAGGCCTAATGATGGTCTTTTAGACCTGTCCCTTTAACTTTACCGGCATCTTGGTGTCATAAATGGCACCAGTTACTTCTCACCATTTGGCCCACGCAGCAGCAATGCGTGCCTTGACGTCGCAATCGATGTCACCAGACGCGTGAAATACAAATCCCAGGTCCGTGCGCTCGACCATGTCAGCGCCTATGCGTACGTGTGTGGGATCTGTGGAGTTACAGCCCAAGTACTCGGTCTTTGCCACATTGAACTTCAGTCCACCGTTCTCAAGCGACTCCTTCCACGCCTTCACGCGTCCCACTAGCCTTCTCCTGTCCGAATCTGCCAGCGCGATATCATCAGCATACATGAGCAAGCACGGGGGCTGCTCATGTGAGTTTCCGATGCTGTTTGACAATACGTCTAATACCACGCTGAACAGAAACGGACTAAGGACGGATCCCTAGTGTACTCCGACAGTGATGGGAAAGGATTTTGTGTCGCCAACAGCGGTTTGAGCCACGGAATTGGAATCGCGGTACATGTCTCGGATGAAGTCAATATAGGCCTCTGTAACCAAGTTGCGAAGCGGAGTTTCCTGTTGGATGGGGCTAATGTCTTTAGCCGTGCTCGCCCACGGCACGGCAGCCCTAGTCCACTTGTCACAGGAGTAGGGCGAAGTTCCTGCCCATCGTTATGTGGCGACGCCCTATCCGTGACGAATCCTTTTCTTGTTCATACCGTATTTTTTTTTAAATTTATATACATACATATGCTTAGGGTTATTAGTAACAATGCAAGTGTTTATCTTCATAATTTTTTATTTACTAAGGTAACTATTAAAAAGAACAAAAGGCAATTTAAATTCTAAGTACCAGTTTTACGCCTGGACAAATGATAGCACCAGTTATATTAAGCGTAGCAATTACCTGTTGGCCATATGTAGATAATATATCACGAAAGGTAAAATTTTGATAATATTTCTTAGTCGTGATTTCAGAGGATACAGTGATTGAGGACAAACAGACTGTTTTCTTGAAAACTTCATAGGCACCGAAAGTAGAGAACCGTTCTGTGCTTTTGAGAAGTTACACGGTATTATCACCCATATTAGGGGCCGTTCGTAAAATACGTTCGCATACAGGGGGGGTGGGGGGGTCTTGCTGAGTGTGACAAGATGTGACAAGGGGGGACGGGGGATCTACGGCAACGTGACGTTCGCCGTTCATTATTTTTCGACATGAGCGCTATTTTTGTGGTGCTAAACGATTCCGCCCTATTCGCACCCATACTCAATTATAGCCTCATCATCAGTCCATAAAAATGTAGATGCGGCCCCACCTTCTACGCACTGCTCAAATTCAACTATGGATTCTTCTCCTCTCAATGCCCAACTAAGCTCTATATCGTATAAAAAAACTGTTCTGACTCAATGCAAACCTAGACCTGAACCAGAGCCTTAACCATGTGATAAATTTGCTCACAATAACACCCATCTGTTAAATTAATCACTGAATTTTCAAACATTCTGCCTTGTCTTCCAGCTCCCTTTCTCATACTTGGTGATTTCAACTTACATCATACTCTCTGGTATTGCCACTTTTGTGATGTCATGACTTCCTAGATACCTTAGACTTCTTTGACTTATGTATCCTAAATGATGGATGCCCTACTCGCAGAATAATAATTTCTCCTTCCCAAAATCATAGCACCCCAGATCTCACATTGGCTTCCCCCTCTATAATAAGTTTGCTGACTTGGAAAGTCCCGCTACTCCCATGGCAGTGATCGTACCTTCCTATTTTATGTTCACTAGCTGACTCATCCCTTCCTTCTTCTGCTCCTCAACTACTATTAAAGTTCAGACTTAAAAAAGCAGATTGGCCTCGATTCTTAAACATGCTCAAGAATAAATTAAAATTGCTTTGCCATCTACTCAGAATTTTAATTGCATCCTTATGTCATCGGCTGAGGAATGTTTCCCCCTGAAAAACTCCTATTTAAATTTAATTCCTTCCCCAGCTTGGTGGGACTCTGAATGCACTAACATAGTTAGAGAAAGGAAAGAAGCTGAAGTAAAGTTTGCCTAAAACATGTCCTGTCTTTGCCCACCAAAAGATTGCTGCCAAAACCAAGAAACTACTTCACACGAAAAAAGTAATAATATAATAATAAAAGTATATAAGCTGCAAAAATTTGTCCATTTCTCCCAGATGTCCCTCTTCCATAATTTTGAAAATAATTAAATCTAATACTATCATAACTATACAATAAATGCTTACCCAGCGACATAAGAGCCTTCACTATGTTAGATTTGCCAATGGTCTCACTACCAGGGATGCTGAAGACCGTACGAAATGGAGAAGAAAAAGTCGGAAAGCGGACCCCGGGCGCCGAAGCGAGAGTTTGGGCTGCAACCGGGATTCATCGCTGAGATGATGATGATGACTATGTTAGATTTGTTAAATAAGTGGAATCACTCTTCCTGAAATAAAAATCTCAAAACCTTGGTTTTCCCGTTACAAACAGTTAAAACCCAAGAAAGTGACTTCTTCTTGGCGCTTGGAGCATTTCTGTTCCCCGGGTTTTTTGGCAAAAATAAAAATAAAAGATCATTCTTTGTGTGATGTTGAATTAGAGGAGGGACCTATTAAATATATTTTCTTTAATTACCCTAAAATTTCCCATGTATTCATAATGACATGTATTGTTTGATTTAAATAAAATAATTATTATTAATTATTATTATAATCTGTTAACCATACATATCCATTGTCCCATTAATGTTAACTTTTTATTCACTTTAATGCATTTCAAACATGTATTTATTTTAAGTAATTTTTTAGGTAAAAACAATATATATTTATAACAAATGTTTATCAATTTATAAGTATTATTACTAATCATATAACTATTTATTTCTGCTGTCCTCAGGATTACAGATAGCTACTTTACCAACTAATCACCACAAGCGCTTGACCTAACCTTTTTTCACCATTAAACCTGTCACTTTTATATTCTACTCGGACATTGGCAAAATCAATGCCAAAGGCGTTGGAGCCACACCTTCAAAAACTGAACTGTTTTTGTGTCGAAATCTTTCTTCTTGATGGGTTTGATTCGAAATCCCTTTTCTATTTATTTTATTTTCACTTATTATTTACACTTAGTACTTACTATTTATGTTATAGTCCAATAGTCATTATTTATAGTCCAAAACCAATATTATTATCACTACATTTTCACTTGTGTGTGCAATTTTTATGCGTATGGTAAGGTAAACTTGGATTTTAAATAATTTTTAAAGAGAGACAAAGAAACACGAGTTTTATGTTTGACAACTGGAACCAGACAAACGAGTATATATAACGAGAATATAATGTATTACAAATTTTTTTTTATCTGGTTAATGATGGAAATTGAAAAAGATTGTAATTATTCGACAGTAGTTTAATTTTCGATCATCTCAAACTTGTACGTGTTAACTCTAATACAATTTAAAATTTCCTTGATAAATGGGATTTTCCGTCAGTCAAAACTAGTAGATCAAGATTCGAAGGGCAAACACGTTCACAAACAATGTGTGGACGCATTGAAATCGATCTACGTAAGGACGGAAATCGAATACGCAACTTTTCGTGTAATGTTTAAACAAGATGAATAGCATCATATAAACAGCGTTTAAAAAGGCACCATTGGTTTCCCTTTCAGAATAAGGATGCCAAGGCGGGCGCTGTCACGACTTTAAAATTAAAATTTTAATATATCTTGTGCTTTGTAGTATTGGCGACAAAGACAAAGCGCTTAAAACCTTAATCTTGTAATAGTCGTAACGCATTTTGCAAAAGAGGAAACTTTAAAAATAACTGTCATGTTTTTTATTGCTGTGGAACAGCGGACTAGCGGCCCACTTAATATTAAGCAGTTCCCGTCGCCTGATGACGATGATGACGGTGACGATGAGGGGCACCGCGCACATGCTGCTCTCCGCACATTAGTACTGGAATCAGGGTGGTTGCCATCCAGATTCTTATTCCGCCCTGCACAGAGAGTAGGAAAAATAAAAGGAGAAAATATAGAACAAGCCTTTGCATGAATAAAAAAAGTATTTGAACATTAACTCAGGTAAAACGAACGTTAACAATTTCATCAAGAATATATTATGCAAATTATTATATTAAAATATGCGTGACGTCACATTAACTTGTGTACAGTCGAGAGTACGGCACACATTGATACAGTAATATGTCAAAAGTAAGATTGATCGCACGAAAATATGATATCTCATTTTATTCTTAGATCGCTCTTGTCACAGGTTCCATATTAGTACACAGATTTTACACTCCTCTTGTTTATCTAAGTTATATAACAGTCATGCTGCGAAAAAATTTTTCTAGTGAATTGACTGATTTTATCTTTATTTAATTACGCTGTGTCTTATCTCATTACCAGCAACTTTTTTCCTGAGAAAATGGCTAGTGTCCTTTTTCATCGAATTTTCAGCCGTTCTGGAGAATTTAAATAACAAACAATCATCCAGCATTTCAAGTTCATTCCCCGTGCAAGGGTGGAGAAAGAACACTAACTTTTGAGGTTGGGGTCGGCCAGTCGTAAAAGGCGACAAAACAACCAACTAGCTACGTGGTAGGGCCCCAGGATGGCAACCTCCCTTGGCTTATAAGTGTGCCGCCTTATGTTTGTTCTGACATTAGTGACTCAGTTTCCTGTAATCCTATGGCACAGTACCGTGTTCGCGGAATCCCTAGCGTCGCAAACTTCTATAGGCAACGGTAACTTCTTACTATCAAATGAACCGCCAGTCAGTCTGCTATATACCTCAGCAATAAAAAGTAAAAATCATAATTATTGTTTATGTTTTATTTAAAAAAAATTATAATGAATCCCAGGGACTGCAGCAGGCGCTTTTGTTGCAATCGTTTTAACATTAACCCATAACTGGACATTATACCCGCCACAGCTTAACTAATACGCAATCACATGCCTTATGTAATAGTTTTAATTACTTAACTTAGTCTGAAGACATTTTAGCCATAAATTCTTATTACTTCGTAATGTCCCACTTTCTGACCCATTTTCTCTTCTCGTAGATATATTTCTTCGTCACTTCGCAAAACTATCATTTCTACCAGTAGATTTTACAACATCAATTTCAATATTATTATTTATATATCTTAAATTATTATTTTTAATTTTTATATATTACTTTAGAAGTAACACGATTATAATGTCCCTCTTTCTTAGAGATTCGTAAATAGGATATATCTAACTCATTTTGCATGTTTCCTTGTAGTACTAAATGTATCGCTCCCTTAGAAATGTAAAGGCCTATTTCAAAAACACAAACTTTTGGGAAAACGTGTTTAATGATTCAGGATTCTCAATATTTTTACTCTATCATTCATAATGATATCGTAATTTAAAGTGCTATAGCCCTGAATTTTTTTTATGTAGACTATGATAAACGTACTACAGTATTAACAGCTAAAACATAACAAAAAAAATTGATTCAAATACTTACTGGCGCCTTACTGGTTGAGCTTCTCTAGGAGAAAGAGGCGGGCGCTCGAGAGGGTGGTTTGGAAGGGACACAATTACAGTATTCATTAAAAAATTAGCTTTTTTCTGTTTTTGTGAAAGCCATGTGGTAGAACAGTTTATATTGAGCCCATATAACCCAAAAAGTCAAAACCTCAAAATTTCGAGTTGTGCCCATTTACTAAGGGAGCAGTATGTATGTATATGCCTGTCTAAACACATATTTTTTAAGAATAAAGTAAATACTTTAGTCTTAATTTTTTGTATTGGTTTTTTTAAATGAATGTTATATACTGAACAAGGTAGACAAATTAACTGGCAAAATCTGTGCTCATATAAATACCTACTTACATGTCATGTCAACGTCAAAATATTACTGAGGATTAGCAATTAAAAAATTAAAAAAAAACAGGCAGCCCACTTAATAGTAAGCAGTTATGTTGTCTACGAATGTTTGTGGCGCTAGGGGCACCACGAACACGCTACTGTCCGCATAGAATATTGAAACATAATGCGGGTACACAACACAAGGTTATTTTGGTGGCATACTTATTAGCCAGGAGTGGTGCCCTCCAAACTGACTTGGGTTAAGAATTGGCAAAACGGTTAAATTAAAAAAAATATTGTTGAAATTGGACCACAGAGCGAACATTAGTATGGTATTAATAAAAGTGATCGAAAATTCACCTTCGCGAAGGTATCCAGCCGTCATAAAACAAAATGTAAAATACTTTAGTGCGCATCGTGCAAGGGGGTCGAGGTCCCTCCATATTATAATTTGTTTCCTCAAAATGTTATTGGTATTCGTATGGCGATTGATTGCGGCCCTGTATGTTTGTTACGTGGCGTGTGTTACGTTACCTAATAGTTATCTTCGCGCCTTTTGTAGGGCAATGTTTTGTGGTAGAGAATAATTCAAGAAAATTGGCGGTTACATTTTATTACATTGGTTTGACATTTACTTGAAAATTCATTAGAAGTAACTTATAAATATTTATTTATTTTTCTTACTTTACCAGTGTATATGGGAATTATTTTTATAAAATTTAAATTTATTAATATATTAAAAATTGTTTTTATAAACTTATTTATTGTTCTGTTTTTGAAAATTATTTATCAAAACCAGTCAGATACTATTAGAAAATTTAAAGATTTTACAGCCAGTCTGTCAATACAGGCTCTGGCGATAGGAGAATAGTCGGGAGTAGGTAGTCAGCAGTCATCCGTAGTCCCATATAACCCAGGACACACGTAAATAACTCTCATCGAAAAAAAGGTTTTCCTGCAACTTTTAACTTATATAATACATCAAAGCTCTTTTTTTTTTTCAAAATTAAAATGCCGATATTTTAATTTTTTATGAAAGAAATCAATATTTCAATATTGGAAATGTAATATTATTATAAATTCAAATGTAAAAAAAACTAAGCGAATATAATCAAATAGTATTAATATCTTGTGTTTTTTAGAAATATCTATTTGGGTAAAAAAAGTAATTTTGAAAATAGTCTCTTTTTATTTATCCTTCAAGTAATCACTTTATTTTTATTTCCAATAACGTGCTCTCACATAATAAAAACAATAATATGACGCATACGGCGGTTAATTACTAAATATTTAACTGTATTTAATTCACCATTTGACCACAAATATATGTTTAATGAATTTTCCTGTTGGTTTCAATAATAAGCCTTTTTATTTCCACGTTTTGTTGAACGATCTCGTAAACAATTTTATTAGTCTAAAGTCGTATACACGCGTCCTTTGAGGTCGTAGTCGACATTGGGTGAATTCAATTAATGTTCATCGATTTTGTCAAACATCTTTTTACACACATTTTTCTTTTGTTTAACTATACAAAATGTATACTAAAATGATCAAAGAGTTTCTAATAAAAATCAGTAGCTACCCAAAATAACTTGGTTGTGTTTGTACGCAAATAACGCTAAGAAAATGATGAGGCTGTAGTACATTAGTTTTTGAATTTTATAAGCTCAACTCAATGCCAAACCAAAATCAATGGAGCCAAATAAAATGGGACGAAAAATTAAGCGTGTGGGTTAAGTTATAAAAATAAAATGTAACTATTGTTACATTGTATCCATAAAACTTAAAAAATTGCAAAACTATGCAAAAACCGTTTTTATTCGTGCAGGGGCGGAGAAAGAATACTGACCTCTGCGGCTGGGGTCGGCCTGTCGTAAAAGGCGACCGAACAACTCACCATAGCTACGTGGTAGGGCCCCGGGTCCGTCTGGATGGCGACCACCTATGGTCTTAAGTATGCCGCCATAATAACTTTGTGTTGTGTTCCGACATTAGTGCCCCAAGTTCCTGTAACCTTATGGGATAGTAGTGTGTTGGAGATGCCACTGGTGTTGCAAACACCCATAGGCGACAGTAACTGCTAAATTCTAAGTGGGTCGTCAGACTGTTTGCTGCCCTACAGCAATAAAAAAAAGTAAGTACACCACCATCCCAAGAGCGCTCACGATATTTGCTAAGTCGCTGTAATTGCCACTTCAGCTGGGTTTCATGTATTTGAAAAATGTGGTCATTACAACTATTCTTCGGGTGTAGTAAAATCAGGGAAAAATTTACTGTCTGTGAACTAGAAAAAGTTGCCTGTTTAAGAATTATTCCCTCCATCTACATTGACATAAAAAGGAAAGTTCACAAACGAAAACTTATGCTAATCTTCCTTCTGCCCTTATCCCACATTATATTTTATTATATTTTTATCCGTGCAGGGGCGGAGAAAGAATACTAACCTCTGCGGCCGGGGTCATCATCATCATCATTTCAGCCGGAAGACGCCCACTGCTGGACAAAGGCCTCCCCCAAAGATCTCCACGATGATCGGTCCTGCGCTGCCCTCATCCAACCTATCCCGGCGATCTTGACCAGATCATCGGTCCATCTTGTGGGGGGCCTACCAACACTGCGTCTTCCGGTACGCGGTCGCCATTCGAGGACTTTTCTGCCCAAACGGCCATCAGTCCTTCGAGCTATGTGCCCAGCCCACTGCCACTTCAGTTTTGCAATCATCCGGGCTATGTCGGTTACTTTGGTTCTCCTGCGAATCTCCTCATTTCTGATTCGATCTCGCAGGGAAACTCCGAGCATAGCCCTCTCCATTGCTCTCTGAGCGACCATGAGCTTTCTCATAAGGCCCATAGTTAGCGACCACGTCTGCGTTCCGTATGTCATCACTGGCAACACACATTGGTTAAAAACCTTCGTCTTGAGACACTGCGGTATTTGGGACGAAAAGATTTTACGGAGCTTCCCGAACGCTGCCCATCCGAGTTGGATTCGACGAGTGACCTCTTTCGCGAAATTGGACCTGCCTAACTGGATCGTTTGACCCAAGTAGACGTATTCGTCAACAATTTCGAAAGTACAGTTCCCAACTGTTACGGGGGTAGGTGCGACATGGACATTAGACATGATCTTCGTCTTGTCCATGTTCATTTTGAGACCTACTCCTTGGGAAGCTGTATTGAGGCCATCAAGCATATGGCTTAAGTCTTCCATGGTTTCAGCCATGATTACGATATCATCTGCGAATCTAAGGTGAGTGATGTACTCACCGTTAATGTTGATGCCCAGTCCGTTCCAGTCCAGAAGCTTGAAGACATCTTCCAACGCAGCAGTGAACAGCATCGGCGATATGACATCGCCTTGTCTGACTCCCCGCTGCAGTCGGATAGGCTTCGAGTTCTGATCCTGGAGACGGACTGACATGGTGGCGTTTTCATACAAACACTTCAACGCTTTGATGTATCGATAATCAATGTGGCACCTCTGGAGAGACTGAAGCACCGCCCAGGTCTCGATAGAATCAAAGGCTTTCTCATAGTCCACGAACGCCAAGCATAGTGGCTGGTTATACTCCTCCGTCTTCTGTATAACCTGCCGCAGCGTATGTATGTGGTCTATGGTGCTAAAACCTTTTCGGAATCCGGCTTGTTCGGGAGGTTGGAAGTCGTCAAATCTGCGCGCGAGACGATTCGTGATGACCCTTGAAAACAGCTTGTAAACATGGCTCAGAAATGATATCGGTCTAAAGTTCTTCAAAAGGGTTTTGTCGCCCTTTTTGAAGAACAGCACCACTATACTTCCGTGCCAGGCCTGCGGCGTTTTGCCATCGAGGATGACGGAATTAAATAGCTTCTGGAGGATTTTAAGCACAGGAGTACCACCAGCTCTCAGAAGCTCGGCTGTAATTCCATCATCACCCGGCGCCTTGTTGTTTTTAAGCTGTTTAAGGGCCACACTAATCTCGTACAGACTGACGTCTGGGATATCTACGGTGTAGTGTCGGATTAATTTAGCTCTTGGGTCTTTAGCATTGTTGTTAACAGGTGCCCGTGTGGTCGTGTATAGCTGTCCGTAGAACTTCTCGACTTCCCTCAAAAGTTCGGGTTTAGACGAAACGACCCTGCCGTCGTCGGTCTTCAGCTTCGTCAGTTGGCTCTGCCCAATAGACAAGTCTCGTGCGAATACTTTAGAGCCCTTGTTACGCTCTATAGCCGCCTTTACACAGTCTGTGTTATGGCGGCGGATATCGCGAGTCAAGGACTTGGAGATCTGTCTATTTAGCTGCCTATACTGGGAAGCATCGTCCGGGGACTGAAGGGTCATTTGACGTCTCACATCCATCAATTTGAGAGTAGAATCTGAGATTTTTCCGGTTCTTTTTGAACGGCTGGCCTTGAAGAATTTAGACCCGGCCGTTTGAACAGCTTCCACGAACCTGTTATTATACTCGTCCACGTCAACGCAGTCACTGAGGCATTCGAAGCGGTTTTGCAATTCGAGTTGAAAGTTTACCGGGTTTTGGATCTGTATGGGTGCAGGTCGGAGCGTAGACTTCACCAGTCGAGACCTCTCCAATTTTGGATTGATATTCAATGTGCCTCTTACTAAGCGGTGATCACTCCCAGTTTTCACCGAATTGATCACAGAGACATCATTGAATATCTGTCTTTTGGTCGACATAATGAAGTCAATCTCATTTTTGGTGGCACCATCGGGACTAATCCAAGTCCATTTGCGTTGTTCTGGCTTCATGAAGAAGGAGTTCATCATATACAGGTCCTCCTTCTCCATGAAGTCGGCCAGCATCTGGCCTCGGGTGTTCCGATTTCCGAACCCAAATTGCCCCACTCTCAACTCATCGCCGCTACGTTTCCCCAATTTTGCGTTGAAGTCTCCCATGACAACGTTAAAGTGGGTTTTAGAAGTGTGGATGGCTGTTGAGATGTCCTCATACATGGCTTCCACCTCCTCGTCAGGATGTGTCGAAGTCGGAGCGTAAACCTGAATGACTTTCAACGAATACCGTTTGGTAATTTTGAGTATTAGGTACGCTACCCTAGTCGAAACACTCCCCACCTCAGTAACGTTGTTCACAAGAGACTTGTGAACGAGAAACCCGACACCACCTTGGCACAGTTGGTCGCCCTCCCGGAAGTAGAGCAGATTTCCGGAATTTAGGATTATTGAGTCCTCTCCCTGTCTTCGGACTTCAGATAACCCCACAACATCCCATCGCAGTCTGCTCAAAACTTCCTCCAGTTCCTCCAACTTCTCGTTGGTCCGCAGTGTCTTAACATTGTATGTTGCCAGGGCCAAAGGTCGTCGTTCTTGGTAGCGAATCCGAACCCGGGGATTCTTCGCACCCCCTGCCCCGTCGCTTATGTGGCTGCTACCGTGACCACCACGAACGGGGCCGCCGGGGACTAGGGGCCGGGGTCTGTGTGTATCTGTCATTTTAGGGGGGGGGGTTTTGCCATAATCGCCACGCTTGGCAGGCGGGTTGGCGATCGCAGTATTCGCAGTTGGTGATGCTCTCACGGAAAGATGCTGCTGCCCATCCTCCGTTCTTTCTATCCCTTAGTCGTCTCTTACGACACCCACGGGAGGAGATGGGGTGGTGCTATTCTGGTGCGACACCACACACTACAACAGTGACAATAAAAGGTAGTAATTAATGGGCAACTACAACATAGTTTACAAAGTATTCCAATTTCACACAACTATTTTTAAACTCTACACATATATATGAGCGACACCAATAAAAAATTCCAATAAACTAAAATAAACGATAATGATCCATTATAATACATGATAATGACAGTTTGATTTGTATTATCTTTATAAACACTATTATTAATGGAGTATGTTTTATAATAACTTATCTAAATTGTAGTATAGTCTTGAAATGGGTTATATTTTCAGATTTCAAACGATCAATCACACACATAATTATTAAAGCCCTTTTTGGGGAAAAAAAAATCAGTCATCCTTTTTATTTAAATTATTTTCTGGTTTCACATTGAAATTAGGAAACGAAATTTCGTTGTTAGTCATCTAACATATCCTCAAGCTACACTTTTATTGGTTTCTTCTTGAACAAACAACATCCGAGTGTCGGTTTGGATGTGCAGGGTGACACTTTTGCTGGGTCGCCGACTTTTACGGGGTCCGTGCACAATCACATTCGACAACTATGTCACGAGAGCTTCTAAATAGGAAATTCGCAGTGTCAAGCGTCTTCGATTGCTCTTAGTCCTGCATTTCATTGCGCTTGAATGCAGAAACAGGCAGCTTGCGCACAATCTTCTTATAATTTAATGGTGGATCACAGCAATCTTCCTCTTAGAAAGTTAGAGGCCTTGAAACACGCAGCTTTTTCACAATAATACATAACCTTCGGCAAAGGACATCGTGGCAAGCAGGGATAGCACATAGGTGGATCTTCATAGCACGTTTTTGTACAAGGGGCCGGCCTGTCGTAAAAGCCGACAAAACAACCCACCCTAGCTACGTGGTAGGGCCTCAAGCCCGTCTGGATGGCGACCACCTTCGGTCTTAAGTATGCCGCCATAATAACCTTGTGTTGTGTTCCGGCATTACTGACCTAAGTTCCTGTACCCTTATGGGACAGCAGCGTGTTCGCAATGCCACTGGCGTTGCAAACACCCATAGGCGACGGTAACTGCTAAATTCTAAGCGGGCCGTCAGCCTGTCTGCTGTTCTACAGCAATAAAATAAAATATATGGGATCGGCACAACATGTTCTCTCCTTCCACTTTCCTCTGTTAGCCGTCATCCCAACATTCTGAAACGGAACCCTATGCTAATAATTTGCAATATTACTCTTTAATAACGCTCAATACTAGATGAACTCAATATTAACGATAAATATACAAAGATTCAAACTTAATGAATTCCACATACATTGAAAGATAAATGTAATGCAAAAATGCATATAAATTTAACTCGAAAATAAGCTTGTACACCTTGTCCTGTAAAACGATATCAGTTATAATATTGCTTCATCAGTAAGGTCGTTCAGAAATATAATAATGTTCGTTGTTCTTTCGAATTTTCAATTATACCTTAACGTCAAATAAATTCTATCAAAAAGTGTTTATTAGTTCAATCCCATTTGATTACAAATCTTGCACATTGGAGCTCAATGGTCCATTGTATAAAACGGTCATATTGCAAAATTATATACATTAACATAGGTCAGTTTTGATCCAGTCGGGATCGTGGTCTGACTAGTTCATCGCGTACCGCAGCCTTGGCACTGAAGGCATGCTAAGGAACACCAGATTGGTTTAATGGGTCTCCCAGCCTAGTGATGGCGATATACAAGCACCTAGCACATGGAGTCCCATAATAACCCGCCGATCGCTCACACGCGGCGCGGTGTACTTCAGGCATTTCCACGTAACAAAAAAAGGTCGGTTTTAATAGTCTCTCTGGTTAAATTATAAAGAAATATATGATATAAATAAATAAATATATTGGGACATTTCACATAACACCATCTAGTCCCAAACTAAGTTGCATAGCACTTGTGATATACTAGACAACTAATATACTAAATATATTATACTTTTCTTTTGTAAATAAATACATATTATACATAAACACCCAGACGCTCGACGAGAGTCGAACCCGTAACCTCCGCGAGCATATCGACGTGCGTTATTCGTTACGCTAAGAGGTGGTCGAATATACTGCGACATAGCTTCATCTAGTCATAAAGCATCAGAGCGCTAGTATTATAAGTACTAAGCAAGTGATATACTTTGTAAATATATATTTATTCCTGTGCCGCAATAAAAAAGTGCCCCTGATGTCGCTACGTCTTATTATATAAGATATAATCTAATTTTTAAATAATAACAGCTCATATTCTCTCTGAAATACCTTGGATAAGCATAAATACAATAAACGTCCATGTTTATACAAAGTGGTTTAACCGATAGTCTTGATGTGCAGATATTCTTTCGAAATTTTCAAATCAATTACATAATTTTAGGAATAAAGTCCCATACAGAGTTGCAGCTTAGGAAAATATTCTTTGCAAATAATTAAAATTAAATCCAGATTAGAATATTATGTCTATTTAAAAAGGACGTTAACAGATAGTAAATAGTACAAAAATCTTAACATAGTTCAAATGTCACTAGCATATTTGAGACACGTTTTTTAAATCTTCCAGTTAATAGTAACAAAGCAAGGGGCCATCCATAAATAACGTCACACGAATTTTAGGACATTTTAACCCCTCCTCCCGTCCTTATTACAGGTTGTCACATTTTTAGAACCCTCCTGATGTGACGTCACACATTTTTCACATTTAAGCATGTATTTAAAATTAATCAAAAGAAAAAGTTATTTTCCTTTTTTCTTATTTTAATTAAATAATCTTTAATAAAATCAACATAAAGTTAAATACTTTAGATAAAAGAGAAAGTAAACGGCTAGTTAGGAAACAATAAACGACAAATTATGTTACTTAAAGATACAAAACTTAATCATCTTGTGTCCATGGTCTTTGGACCCACCCCTTCATATTCAATCATATCGTGACGTCACAAAGCTTTTGACCCCCTGCCCCTTGTCACACAATGTCACATTCCGGTGATACCCTCCCCCCTTATAATGTGTGACGTAATTTATGGATGACCCCTAAGCATATTTTATCCGTGCAGGGGCGGAGAAAGAATACTAACCTCTGCGGCCGGGGTCGGCCTGTCGTAAAAGCCGACAAAACAACCCACCCTAGCTACGTGGTAGGGCCTCAAGCCCGTCTGGATGGCGACCACCTTCGGTCTTATGTATGCCGCCATAATAACCTTGTGTTGTGTTCCGGCATTAGTGACCCAAGTTCCTGTACCCTTACGGGACAGCAGCGAGTTCGCGATGCCACTGGCGTTGCAAACACCCATAGGCGACGGTAACTGCTAAATTCTAAGCGGGCCGTCAGCCTGTCTGCTGTCCTACAGCAATAAAAAAAAATATTAGGAAAGAAAACCTACCTAAGAGGTACACGGCATGTTTATACAAAGTGGTTTAACCGATAGTCTTGATGTGCAGATATTCTTTCGAAATTTTCAAATCAATTACATAATTTTAGGAATAAAGTCCCATACAGAGTTGCAGCTTAGGAAAATATTCTTTGCAAATAATTAAAATTAAATCCAGATTAGAATATTATGTCTATTTAAAAAGGACGTTAACAGATAGTAAATAGTACAAAAATCTTAACATAGTTCAAATGTCACTAGCATATTTGAGACACATTTTTTAAATCTTCCAGTTAATAGTAACAAAGCAAGGGGCCATCCATATATAACGTCACACGAATTTTAGGACTTTTTAACCCCTCCTCCCGTCCTTATTACAGGTTGTCACATTTTTAGAACCCTCCTGATGTGACGTCACACATTTTTCACATTTAAGCATGTATTTAAAATTAATCAAAAGAAAAAGTTATTTTCCTTTTTTCTTATTTTAATTAAATAATCTTTAATAAAATCACCATAAAGTTAAATATTTTAGATAAAAGAGAAAGTAAACGGCTAGTTAGGAAACAATAAACGACAAATTATGTTAATTAAAGATACAAAACTTAATCATCTTGTGTCCATGGTCTTTGGACCCACCCCTTCATATTCAATCATATCGTGACGTCACAAAGCTTTTGACCCCCTGCCCCTTGTCACACAATGTCACATTCCGGTGATACCCTCCCCCCCCCCTATAATGTGTGACGTAATTTATGGATGACCCCTAAGCATATTAGGAAAGAAAACCTACCTAAGAGGTACACGGCATAATAATGAATAAACACAGGCCTCTAGATTGTAACTCGAATGTGATACCAAACAGCCAAAATTTATAGTATTAAAAAAAGTTAAAATTATAAAATTGTATAAATCACGTGCCCTTCCGTGAGTATTGAATAGTAACACCACGCTGTATGTAGCCATTTGGTATACGCGTAAACAGCCCTAATGCGCTAGGTACTAACATGCGGCATGCGGTTGGACTTGACCGGCGCTGCCTTGCGTGACCCTGTGCAGTGTCGTGGACATTGTGGATCATTTTTTATCATAATTGTTTGTATATTTATTTTATGCAAAAGTATTCGGTTTCATACGTGTTTAGTAATATGAAAGACATAATACTAGGTAAACTTATGATTTAGACTGAACTTTAGATTAAGGTTTTGTTATCGGGTCCGTGTCCACTTTCCTGCTTCTCATTGATCGGGTTGTCGTAAGCTTGAACCCAGATAGGTGAATCTACTCGTATAATTCAAATTCAAATATTTCAAATTCAAATATTTATTTGCACATCTAAGTGTTTACAATAACATCTTACATTAAACATATGTATAGCACTTAAAACTTAGAGGGTCATCTTCTGACGCTGCAAACTAGTGGTCACAATATTAATAATTAAAAATTATTCATTATTATTAGAAAAATGGACTATAATAAAAAGCAAAATAGGAAGAATGAGAATCAAAAAATTACAATACAAGAAATGATAGTAATAAAAAATATAACTCAACAAAACACAATTGTCTATTTTTCACTAAGTATTAGTTTGTCATACATATTATTTGTATTATTAAATTTTCCCAGTGGTAAATTTATGTTTCAATCAAATTAATTATTCTTAACGATTAAGTTTGTATTTATGACTAGATTCCCCCCTTATTTGTTACCGTTACAGTACCATTATTTTTGCATTTTCAAAAAGTCAGAAATTGAATAATAACAATTTTCGATTAGGTAGGCTTTTAATTTTTTGCTAAATATTTTTAGTTTACTTTCCCTTTTTATCTCCTCTGGAACTTTATTATATATATTTACGGCCATATAATAGGGACTATTTCTTACCATATGAATCCGCGACGGTGGTATGTAAAGTTTATCTTTGTGTCTTGTATTTAATGAGTGTATGTCGGATTTTTTAGTAAATAATTGATAATTTTTAAAAACAAATAAACAAATATCGTGTATATAGATAGAGGGAAAGGTTAACAGTTTAAATTTTTTAAAGAATGGTTTACAGCTTTGTGTATTTTTTATTTGGGCAATTATTCTAATTAGTTTTTTCTGCATTATAAATATATCAGATGCATGCGTACTATTTCCCCATAACATGGCTCCATACCTCAACCACGAGTACGCATGAGAGTAGTAAACTGTTATAGCGGTTTCTGTATTTGTAGAATATTTTATTTGAAAAAGTGCATAGGTGAATTTCGCTAACTTATTTTTAATATGTTCTACATGGGATTTCCAATTGAAATTTGTGTCTAAAATTAATCCTAGTAAATTAAAAGTATCTACATTTTCCAAAGTATTATTTTGAAAACATATGTCCAACTTTAAAGGAGGTTTGTTATAAGGTCTAAATTCCATTATTTTGGTTTTACTGAAATTAATTTCGAGATTATGTTCATTGAGCCATTGTGTTACGGTTTGTAAAGTTTCATTTAATATAACGTTAGGGTTATCATTTTTATTACATTGGAGTAGAATCGAAACATCATCAGCAAATAGAATTGGAAGAGATATTTCTTTATTAAATATTTTAGGTAATAAAAGGAAGGTATATCTTTGCTCTTGGCGGTATTAAAGTTATTATTAGCTTTATTTTTCACTTAAGACTCAAAAACGCACCATACAAATTTTGACTACCGCGTTTAATAAAATCGATTATCATTTTATCTTTTGTAATTCAAATAACAAAATATTTAATTATATATCATGTGTCAGTAGTCTCTGAATGTTTTATTTTACCTCATTTTAGTCCAAAATTATTGATATCATAAATTGTTATAATATAAAGGCTTGAAGTGGTATGTACATGGTCTGTTATTATTGACCTAAGCGGTTTACTTGTTCCATTACATTAAGAAATACATATTTAGTTTATAAATGTCAGTAACATAGATCTAAGCAAATTATTCCAGTACTATGGAATTATGATCTGTAATGAAAAAATTAAAAAGAAAAATTATATTACTAAAAACCTTATTTAAATAATCGTTTCCATTTTAATTGTATAACAAAGCAGCTTGATAAATCAGACAAATCGCCTTAGCAGTCTCATTACGCTCTGTCCTGTTGTCTCCACAGTCCCCAAGGGAACCTTAGCTTCCTATTTCAAAATAACAATTTGCCTGAGTAGCTCGAAGGAATAATCAATTCGAATTGTTCATTAATTTTCTGGGCATATTAGTGAGTTTGAATTATTTTTAGTTAATCAAGATAAGTAATTTTAAGATAATTTCTGATGAATGTGTTATATTATAATATTTATTTACTTTTCGCGAATTTATTTAATTGTTTTTTGTTATCACCTTTTTTAAAGATAGTAAAAGCCTACTTTAGTTGACCGCCAAAATCGTAAAGCTTTTTACAATCATATCTGACGGATCCGTACATGCAAAACAGAACAAACTAGCGTATAATAAAAAAATATTTTGTTTGCAGTTTGGAATATAGTGCAATTAAAAAAGTAATTCAGATTATTGCAATTTATCAACTATTCTATATGTCTGAATAAATCATTTTCGAATACAAACGTTAGGGAAACCTTACTCTTACTACAATAGATTAGAAGCAGTTCTATGAGCTAGGTCACAATTACGTAATAGATCGACAAATTGCATGGCTTGACGACGACTGGCAGGACGTAAAGTGGATAGATCCATCGTGGTCAACGTCAAGAGCCGTCTAGATAAGGCAAGATGAACGATCGCGCGACAACCTTATCGTTATCACGCATGGAAGGAATCTTCGTGGAGAGCAGGTGGCGAAGCGGCATTCGCACAGAAGCCTCAGCAGGCAGCACGCGACATCCTTGAGGCGACCGCGAGCGCGCGATAATACGCGCATTGCCCACGCGCACCCGTTCCTACAGTGTAGTACGCAGGGTGACGATGATAAACCGGCATAGGTGACCGCCCCAGTATCTCGTTTACGTGATCTCATTTAGCAAAGGACTATATTTCAAAAGTGAACAAAGTGAAATAAATCGCAATGGGTAAGTGTTTTTTTAATAAAATTATTAACAAATAAAACTACGGTAAATATCGAGATAAATTAATATCAAGCATAAATTACAATTGTACAATTTTCATAGCAGTTATAAAAATTATTAATAATTAAATAATAAGGGTTATGTAATGTATGTAATAATAAGGGTTTGTTGTTAGTTAATAAATTGAAATAAATTAAAATTGTTGTCAATGTCACTCAACTGCAATAAACATGAATGATTCATAACACATGTCTTCCCGAGAGACATGTTTTAGATTCGCTCAATATTTAAAGAATTTAAAAGACATGTCATAAGATTTTGTGAATATCGTCCGTTGCTCAAAATGACTTGAGACCATCGATTTTGCACTTATACAATGGGCATTATTATCTGCGAAATGTCCACGAATCATATACTATTTGCTTTTGAAATCGGCCGCGGCACGCTTGTCACTCATGTGACATACCAATTGTTCCTCTCTTAACATTATTATTCAACGATTCCCAAATAGTCTTTACTTTGTTTCTTATCACTAAAATTATAAGTTATAGTCGATTTATTAAAATACTGATCAGCTATGAATGTTTATATTTTTTAAATAGTTTTTTTAATAATTATAATGGGCTTAATTATTTTTAAATGAAGTTACAAAGGGCTGAACTTTTAAAATATATTTAAACATAGTATTTCATTGTAATTAAATTAAAATTAAACAATAAGTCAATTATTTAATTTATTTTCAAACACAACAAAATACCTTAAATATATTATGTTATAATATTTCAGGTTCTCGGTCACTGAAACACATTTCAAATTATTTTATTTTAGCAGTTTTTGTTTTATTATTCTATTCAAAGATTATAATCACACAGCAATAAATTCACACAAGACATAATATTTCTCGTATTTACGACGCGATTGTTTGACGACTGATACGAGTTCTACACCGCTTAATATTTTTATGAATTTTACGAACTTTTACGAATCGTACACAGTGTTACAGAAAAGATTACTCAAAACTTATTTCTAGTGTTATAAATGATTAAATCTCATTTTAAATAACGTAAACTATTTAATAACCATCCTCCGTTATGTAAACCAACCACTGGAAAGTACGCTACTTATTCCAAAACTTTTTCGTTTCAATAAATACATCGCAAATTCAGGTGATAAATAAATACATTCATTCATATCTGAGCCACTTATAATGTTATCTGAGCTGACAGACTTTATATCTTGAGTATACTGAAAGGAAAACTTGACAAAACCCAATTAAACTTTCGTGAGTCACTTTATATTATTATTCAAATAATAATAAGCTTTTCGTTTCCAAACAATATAAACCCATAAATTTATTTACCTATTATGTAAATTGAATGCTTGCTATAAAAGAGTATTTGAAATTTGAACATTTATTGTAGTTTTCTCACCGGAATATAGTGTATAAGAATACATGGTTGTAATTTTTTTTTATTGCTGTAGGACACCGGACAAGCTGATGGCCCGCTTAGAATTCAGTAATTACCGTCGCTTATAGGTGTTTGTAATGCCAGTGGCATCGCGAACTCGCTGCCGTCTCATAGGAACTTGGGTCACTAATGCCGAACACAACACAAAGTTATTATGGTGACATACTTAAGACCAAAGGTGGTCCCCATCCAGACGGGCTTGGGGCCCTTCCATGTGGGTAGGGTAGGTTGTTTTGTCGCCTTTTACGACAGGCCGCTCCCAGCTGCAGAAGTCAGTATTCTTTCTCCGCTCCTGTACGGTTAAATTTGAATAATTTTGCTCTTTCCGACATGCTACAAAAAGTTATGGAATACTTTACTATATTAAATCATGTTTATTCAAAATAAACCGTGATTTAATTTATAAAACTTCATCATCACTTCATAATCTTTACAATAGTTAAAACCCTATACCGTAGATTTCTTACCACCCTCGGAGGTTCCATCGCCCTCATCTACGCCGCGAAGGTGAGGGTACCCGTGCTGTTCCGCGTGCTCCTCTTATTTACGGATTGACATAGAAGAGCAGTAGAAGGTGAAAATCCTGACCCTCTAACACACACTGTAAGGCCCACCTGACACAAAGGTCCGACAGGCCAGTTATCCGTCGCGTCGGCCTAGGTCTAGCTAGAACTAGGCGATAGGATAAAATTAATAGAATAGAAAAAATTAAAACTACAGCGTAACAAAAACTGAACTAGTTACACGAATTATTTGAGGTCTGCTTTTTGGCTATATCTACGTTTTATTATCATCCATAGACCATGGTAACAACTTACACGACGAGTGTATGGTTTTCTATTTTATTCCACCATTACAAACTGTAGCAGAGTATAATCAGTATTATATGAGGTTTAAATTACTTCGCTGAATTCACTCCTTTTAGTACAGTTAATAAAAAATAATAACGTATCTTGATAGATTGATTAACTAGTAACACTGGTGACAAATCCGTTGTTCCAATTAAAGAGGATTCAAAGCTCCCGCATATATAGTTATGAGACCTCGTAATTATTGTTCAAGGCAACCGTAAATTAATCCTCAACGGCTATCTCATGAGATTTCATTTTAATATTTATTTTCCTTGATAGTTTCATATAAGCTTCAACATTTTAAACGTAAATTATTCTATTTTTATAATTTAAATGATTAAAACGTTGATTAACGATGCAATACTGATGAATAAATTGTACATAATTATAGGTCTCCATCGACGATTGCCTTTTTTTGTATACTGGGGAAAACTGGTACAGCTTCCTCCGGCCTCCGAGGGTAGGCCGTTGGGGAGTGTAGGATTACCTCCTGAGGGGGATCGGAAACAGAAGGCTTCCGGCCCTACCCGCTAAAAGCCCTAGTCGACGCTCTCGGCCTTAGTGGGGGCCTCGCAGGATCGCCGTTTATATATATTTATTTACAAAATAAAGTTATAAAAGTAATATTTTATTCTAGTACCCATAACAAGAGTTATGCTACTTACTTTGGGACTAGATGGCGCTAAGTGTAATTGAACCCCTAAGTTGAATCAACACCACGATCTAATTAATAATGAATTGAGCAGTAATTGAAAAGTACTTATCATGTTAGATACGCAATTTTTCAGTTTTCATTAGCCTTGCTAATGTACTAGGTCTTTAAATAATATTTTATGATTATTTTGACATTTTTACGGTATTATAAAGTAATTTACTGAATATTCAATAGTTCCGAAGTAAGATTAGAACTTAAGAAAGCCCATTGGCTTTAATATTGCAATAAAATTGCAACTATTATACATTTATAATAGTTGCAATTTTATTCCATAAGTATATTATATACCTATTTAAACATCCTTAAATGAATTACAAAGATCTATATAGTTAGCTCAATAGGCCATCATATTTCTACGCTTGCTATTTCTTCTAACAGATATGGGCGGCAACCTTCATTCGATGTCATGTCACTGACATAGTATACAGCGACTGTTTGTCCTGTTTATAGTAAACGATCATAAAATAGGAGAATGGCTAAACAATCCGTATCAACAGAAGTTAATTTAAGTCACACACACACACACACACACACACACATATTAAATTGTTACTTATTTACTATATTTCACTAATTACTACTTAATTTTTCGGAATACAATTTATTGAATAAGTAATTATTTCTCGGTCAATCTTCATTATTAAAACTGTCATTCAAATAGTCATTAATTATATGCATGTTTACATAACATAATTACGTAACATATGTAAGTTTTATTTATTAAAAATATCTTAACTTTTATTTTGAAGGCATTTAGAGATTGAGCCGACTTTATATAAGTTGGAACATGGTAATATTTTTTAATGCCCATACCAAACATACTCTTGCTGAATGCAGTAGTCTGACATGTAGCACTGCATAATTTTGTATTGTGTCAAATGCTTTTCAAAGTTGAAAAGCTTTTAATATTTTTCCTTATAAATGTTGCCGCTTCATAATTATATATTGAAGAAAATATTAATATTCCGAGATTAAGGAAATGTGGTTTACACGATTAATTTAAAAAATAATAATGAAGTAAATGAAAGTCATATACGATATAAATAAATAAACCAATCACATCGTTATATTTTTTCAATGAAAAGCTCTAATTGTTTTGGAACAGCAGACAGGCAAACGGACCACTTTCACTAATGCCGGAACACAAAACAAGGTTATTATGGCGGTATGTACCTAGCATGGGTTGTCCTGTCGCCTATTATTATGTTGATTTATCCCCAATTGCAAGACTCAGTATTATTACTCCGACCCCGCCACGGAGATACATAAGTGAGTCAGCCCTAACCACTAAAACCTATACTCATATATATAGGCCTGGGCTGAAAGATAGAACTAATCAATATTTAGCCAAACTAAAGTAATAGGTACAATATGAATAATTTTTTATATATTTATTAATAAGTCAAGTGATAAGTAAAACCTTTGATTACGTTTTCATATATCACTAATATTTGAACCAAGTTAATGCAAATTATATGTGTGTATGTCTATACCCTCACCATTAGATTATTTTATGATGACGATTGGTTTCTTATGACCATTAGCGCATTGTTATAAATTATGCAACTATGTATGTGCATACTATTTTTACCTAGTGTCCTTTGATAATAAAACTCATCTTAAAACATTATATTCCAATAAGAAAAGTAAAAAAATTAAAAAGTAGTAGGCTATAAATTAAAATATATGTATCCTAGCACAAAAATTGACTTGAATACTTTAGAAATATTGCCCTTGAAATGTTACCTATGCAAGAATGATTACCGTCTGTGTCAGTGTCAAGCATATTTGCTTTCCTAAAGAAATGTAAACACCAGATAAAAAGCCGCCTTGTTTAGACATGTCATTCAGATTTATTTATGACACTAAAGCCCTTCATTTTGAAATTGATTATTCATGCCACAATTACAATGCTACCTGCACTCGTATGATAAGATAACGTAGACAGATGTAGACAATTAACGAAGTATGTTGTTATTGATAAATCTTATGAACTATTAATAGATTAGTGTTTGTTTAGTTGAAAAATTTTTTATTAAATCGACAGTTTCGATACGCAAGGGATTATTAACGGGATTGTCGGGTTAAAATCAAATACAAACATTATTAATTTAAATTATGACATTTAAATATAAAAAAAATTATTTCCTCTTTCCCATAGATTTAAAGATACAAGAATGTGTATATCAAATGTATGGGAACAAAATCGTTACTTCGGAATATGGAACTAATCCATACTTAGAACTTTTTCCCTTCCATTATTAAAACAACAGAGTAATTTATTTGTCTAAGGGCTAAAAACCCTTACAGGACTCTAGGAATTTATTTCTTTTTATATATTGTACAAAAGTAATAGAATATTGAGCGTTATTCAACTGTTACCTTTTTCTTTTCGGTGAGGGAAACTATTTTACCATTAGCAATTTTTTATGTGTAGAATTCTGGTGGACTTAACTTAATAATCAAAACTCTTTAGGACTATTATTTAATAAAAACTCGTCAATAACTGGTCCCTGCTTATTGAAACGTAACGCTTTCTAAAAATGTTGGCCTGATATGATGATGAAAGGCTTAAAAACATCTTCTCTATTAACAAAATTAAAGAAGTTTTTAAACCATTTGCAAAGTGCTTGGAAAAGAGCAACATGGTCTTTTGGAATAGAATTGAAAACTCTAATAAAACTAGTTCCTGGAACTTTCAGAGATAGATATTTCATAATATATCATCACTCACTAGTAAATAACTGCCCGGACCAGGCAAAAAGTATTGAATTTTGACCTAAACCAAAGTTAGGACAGCTTAACAATATGTAATAAGCGAAAGGCAGTCACTTCAAGTAGGAATATTTTTCTCTCCGTCTACGGCCTTTTTACATCCAGCTTGTAACTTTTGACCACAGGTTTCTGCTATGAGTGTTGTATCATAGGGCGAAGCTAACTAAAATTTATTTTAACATTAAGGACAAGAAAATATATGAGAGTATTTATTAAGATCTGATTATTTATCCTTATAACAAATAAATGTATTTTTATTTGTATTAAAAATTATATTCAGTATCATAAAACTACATTCTTAGAGACTGCAAAAGCTTACTTTGACGCGCTTGTTCATTATTGTAAATTCAATTTTTTTATGACGCATAACAAATACATGTAAGAAAGTATTACAACAAAAAACATAATATTCTAGTTTGTGGGTGTTGCGGTGTTGGTTGTTGATGATACATCTTCTTTGCGGTTCTAGATGGAATTTAATTAATCATTTTTTGACGAATATTACACTCATCAGGGCACGGTCTACTTTATAATGATAAAATAAATGATAAACCGGTTTTGCGTAGTGGGAATCAAGATTGAATTAAATATTTTAATTTTGAAAAATGATACAGTGACAAATAGCAACCATTTATATGTATAAACATTATTGTTCTTCAATTACAAAAATGGTTTGTCTTTGACATATTTGAGAAGAGATATGCGTCCAAGAATTGATAACAATCTCTCAGCATATTATAGATGTCTACATTTGACATTATCTAGTTGAAGATACGTGGAAATGATATATTTATCTAATATATTAATGTCAAGTCACCCAATTGTGTACATGACTATTTTAAAAATTTCCATCTAATATTGTTTATCATAGTTTTTTTCCCCTAGTACCGGTCATATCTGTCTATTTACAATATGATGGGGTTTCATTTTTCTTTAAGCAATAACCACAATTTATGAGTATTTTTGAAGGATAAAAGCATGCCACTCTCGATTTAACCCACCGTGATTTAAATTTGTTTTTATGTACACAAGTGTGTTGTTTTAACGTATTTTAATTTAATTTTATTGTTAATTTTGATTTTTATAATATCTGTTGAATCGGCATGGATTATATATATTTAAATTTATTATTTTCTATATGATTTACTATACATTTATGTATGTAGATGTGAATTGCGATAAACTGTGATAATATTATATTTAAAATCAGGATGATATGTAAAATTAATACCTAATAAAATGAATGCGTATCCTTTCTACCAAATAATATAATGTAAACAAAGCCCCACGCTTGTAGCATGGCAATCGTTTAATTAAAGGATTGTAATTAAGACAAAAACAATTACCGCTCTTACTTATAAATATAACAACGCAGTTTGTAAAGCGTAATACGAAAAAGTCTGTAATTTATTCATCAATATACCTATATATTTTATTTTCTTTTAATTCTACAGTCTAAATATATATTTTAAAAATCACAATTTAATTTTGAATTCTTTGTAAGATTGAAAACTATTTGAAAATTCCCGCGAAATGTCAGGTGGCACGAAATTTTCAATTACCCTCTTGTATTAAAAAAATATATTAATCACTCTTATCACAATTAATTCTCATTGCATTATTGTTAATTGATCTCCTAATATTTTCTGTATTCATTACAAAAATTTGACATGTTCACAATTATTATAGTAAGAAAAGCTAACAAACCCGTTTTAGCAGTTATGTTTGCATTATAATATGTAAGTAAAATTAATATAAAAAGCTACTAGTAAATAATTGTTTTTATTGTTTACAGGGTTAGATTTCTTAGAACATGGAGCGGACTTCGAGGCCGCAATTTCTGCCACAGGTGAGAATTTAACTTATTTCAAAGTAAATTTATTTTTAATTAGGTGTTCAGTTTTAATGTAATAAATTATGTATGCTATATTTAATATGGATATTTAGATATGATGATTTATATTTAGTTTTAAACTTCCAAAAACTTTTAACGTTCTTCTATGTATTTTTTTCTCCGTGCAAGGGCGGAGAGTAAGAATACTAACTGCTCAAGGGCAGCTAGTACTCCGTTGTTTTGTCGTAAAAGGTGACAAAACAACCCTCGCGGGGTCTCCAAGCCAGACTGCATGGCATCCACTACTTTAAAACATGTCGCGACAGTGACCTTGTGTTGTGTTCCGACACAAGTAAGTTACTACATTACAGCTCTTCTTCTTTGACTTAATGTTGCAAACGTGTATAGGCGACGATGACTACCAATAATCGGGTGGATTGTCAGTCTGTCAATCTCAGATATAAAAAAATATAATATTGCACTTACTTTTATACGTTGATCATTAGGCATACAATAAATATAACGAGTTTTAATTTGTTAAATTTAATTTTAATTTCATGCTTAAAATTGGATATTTTCAGTGAGTATTATAAATTATTAAACACCACCATATTACTTACCATATAATATACATCATATAAATGTGCATTAGTTTTTTTTTATTTAGCAGCTATTGCAACATATCGCAACTATTTTAAAAGCTTATTTATTCCACATCAATAATTTTATATCAGTTAAATGTGAAACAAAAGTAGAAATGCATTATTGGCGATTTAGACGATATATTAAATAGAATTTAAAATTTGTGTATTATGGGAGTTTTTCTTCCATTTTAATATATTACAAGAACTATGTCTCATACATAGTTAGATTTTTTACACAATGCGAGTATTTTTTTCTTTAATGGTATTCAGCTATTGTCGGTGTTTTTTAGTTTTATATTATGAGCCCATTCCATCCCACTTCTGGGCCTGGGTTTGACCTAGAGGGAACAGCCAGTAAATCCGCCACGCTTGTTCTAGGCGAATGCTGGGTTACTGGGTTACACGTACCGTTGATCTCAGTACGCAAGTTCTCCACACGATGTTTTCTTTCATACTTTTTTTTTATTGCTGTAGGGCAGTAGACAGGCTGATGGCCCGCTTAGAATTTTGGCAGTTACCGTCGCCTATGGGTTTTTGCAAGCCCAGTGGCATCGCAGATACGCTGCTGTCCCATAAGGGTACAGGAACTTGGGTCACTAATGCCGGAACACAACACAAGGTTATTATGGCGGCATACTTAAGAGCAAAAGTGGTTTGCCTGAGCCCCTACCACGTAGCTAAGGTGGATTGTTTTGTCGCCTTTTACGACAGGCCGACCCCGGCCGCAGAGGTTAGTATTCTTTCTCCGCCCCTGCACGGATAAAAATGGCAATAAATACATGGCTATTATATACACTTTAGACGAGAAAAACTGCCTATGCCGTCGTAGGATTCGAACCCGGGACCTGGAGATTGGTCTCCGTGTATGTCACCGAGCTACCAGGTACTTTTTAGTTTTACTGATCGATTAGTACTTATTTTTAGGTTTCGGTCGCTTCCACTTCTGCCTGCTGGCGATCTCGGGTTTGATCTACGCTAACACGGCCATCGGTATCACTATAGTGTCGTTCGTACTCCCGGCGGCGACATGTGACTTCCGGATGACGTCGTCTGATAAGGGCTGGCTCACAGCCGCCCCTATGTTGGGTAAGAATTAATTATTTCAATTACATTCCAATCTTACCCTTATAGGAAAAGTATTATGATGTAAACCTAATTTTAACCTAACCTAGCGCCTCGTACGTCAATAGGTTCCACTAGAGTTTTGTATGATGAAAAATGTTTGATGTTTGACGTCAATAATATTATTATTAAATAAAATAAATAAATATATTGGGACAATTAACACAACGAAAACTAAGTTGCATAGCACTTGTGTATTATGGCTACTAGATAACTGATATACTACACATATACTTTTTTTGTAAATAAATACACATTATACTTAAACACCCTGACGCGAGACGGGAATCGAACCCATGACCTCCGCGAGTGTACCGAAGTGCGTAAGCTGTTACGCCATGGAGGTCGTCAAATCTATACTCCTCTATCAGTTCAGTATTTTCTGTTAAACTGATTCGTATGCTAGGTCCAGCAAAATATCCAGTACGCAGATATAATAAAGATGTTATCTCCAGCGTTTTATTTTACTTTGCAACTATATTATAATAGTGGAATAGATTTCTTTTCTCATAAATAATATACTATGTAGTATTAGTTAAAACAATGTTTTAAGACAATTTGTAAAAATAGATGAGCCTCTTCAAATATAATTTTATTTTCTCAAAACTAATAAGTAACTATGTTACGTACGAACGTTTAAGTATGTATACGCAACAGTATGTTATCAAGTTATATAGTTGGCTGATATTAAAATTATTTGCTCCCGAATTTTTAGGTATGGTAATCGGTTCGTACTTCTGGGGTTGTTTGGCTGATACAAAAGGCCGTAAGGTTGTGCTGGTATCGACGCTACTGCTAGACGGCTTCGTCGGAATCATCTCATCTTTTGTACAGATCTTACCCATCTTCATGGTTTGCCGATTCGTCAACGGTTTCGCGTAAGTTTGCTGATTGCACATTTTACTACAGAAAATTATTACTGCATTGTCGCAATATCTGTTCTTCTAAAATAGGAACAAAAATATAAAAATATTTAATCCCGTAAATAATTTATTTTTAAGTTTGTTATTTTTAGCAGTTAATTTGTATTGATAATTGACGTAATATTTTTAATGTAATTATAATGTATGGGACTTGTTTCTGAATTAAATTATTATTACTTTATAATAAAAAGTATATAAATAGAATACCGATTATCTAGTAGGTAGGTAGGTAGGTACCTACCCAAAACACAAGCGCCCCACTGCTTATTTTCTCAAAATAATATGTCCACTATAGCTCTATGTGTGTTGTCAGTGTATTCAAAAATTTATTACAGAGTTGCTGGTGCTATGGGTATATGTTTCCCATACCTGGGTGAGTTCCAACAGACCAAATACAGAGAGAAGATCCTCTGCTGGATGGAAATGTTCTGGACTCTCGGAGTCATCTTGCTCCCTCGTAAGTTCCAATGACATTCCTCAATTAAAAACAATACATTATGAAAACAAAATGCATTTCTGATTAAATAGAGACAAACAATGAAGGTGATATTAACATTAACCATTTCCAAGAAAACAGACGACTGGTGATATTTTTTTATATTACACTTGTGCTTGTGTGCTTGAATCAAAACAAGTGTGATTCACACGTATCTCTTTATATAATTGTTACAAACAGCTTGGCAAGCAATAGTGCTTTATAATAATATATTATAGAATATATTATTAATAATTAACAGTTTAGAAACAGAAAAGGGTTAGTGAAAATGCGATTCAACAAATATGTAGACTCAAACCAAAGATGAAGCTCTAAGGATAGTATCCGCGATAAATCAATAATATGTGAATGAATCCTTCTCCTCAGTCGTCATCTTAATATTTATAACTTATCACTATATATTTTAAATATTTCATTAATTTATCATTGATTAACTCTGCCTTCTGTATACCCTTTAATCTAGCATTTTCCCTTCGCTTTATAAAGCATACCATACCATGCTAATCTACCTTAAACGACATCTATTTAAGTAATACAGCAGTCCGTAAACTGAGTAAAAGAAAAACAAATCTTAAGCCATGGATACCAGGCCCTATCAGAAGTATAAGACACAGAAACAAACTACACCAAAGAGCTAAGCAGTATCCCGATAAGTGTTCTACAATTAACATATAAAAATAGACATTTTTCTAATACTCTATTACTATGTTAATGAATCATGTTCCTTGTTTGTTAATTATTGTTAAAAATTATTAATTATAATTAATACGCCTTTGAATAATACACTGTAAGTGCCTTTAACGCATTTGGAACTAGTTTTCACCTAGTACAGGCGTAGGGTGCTTTTTGGTACTAATTCATTTTATTTTTTAATCCTAGTTACAAATTTTGAACTACTTTTTATTGAATAAATTATTATTATATCCATAATATTCTATAATAATATTATGATTATTAGACATTTCCAATCCATAGGGATAGTGATTACCACGTTTATTTCTTAAGGGTTGATTTTTTTTTATTCGTGCAGGGGCGGAGAAGGAATATAAACCTCTGCGGCCTTGGTCAGCCTGTCGTAAAAGGCGACAAAAAAAACCCACCCTAGCTACGTGGTAGGGCCCCAAGCCCTTCTGGATGGCGACCACCTTTGGTCTTAAGTATGCCGCCATAATAACAATGCTGTGTGTTCCGGCATTAGTGACCCAAGTTCCTGTACCCTTATGGGACAGCAGCGTGTTCGCGATGCCACTGGCGTTGCAAACACCCATAGGCGACGATAACTGCTAAATTCTAAGCGGGCCGTCAACCTGTCTGTTGTTCTACAGCAATAATAAATAATTTAAGCTTCCCGGTAAGAAATAATAATAAGGCTAAAAATGTTATACTGCTCCTTCTAGTTTATGGAATGCAAAGAAACAATCAATGGGTTTTCTTTTCGGCTCTAGATTTCAAGCTGTGGTCGCTTCTGTAAAACCAAAAGCCAAATCTCTGCCATCTACATTATTGTTTCTAAGCACAGTGAAATGATAATTGATATGTCATTGATAGATAGACGGGAAAAAACAGATTATTTCCGTGACAATACTTAACAGCTAATTTTGGACTTCAAAGAGAAAGCTTCTAATTAATTCAGGAGGAGACTTAAAGGTTAAAAGTAATTATTAATTCTTATAAATATTTTGTTGCAAGTTTGTTACCTGAAGTCGGCAAATTATATCGTTACTGTACAATAAAATTAAGCTGTGGAAAATATATAGAAGACCTATCGAAAAGAGTTAATTAGTCCTGATGGACTATCAAAATTGTTGAGAGTAGAAAAGTAGAATAACGGTCCACGGCGCAGAAGTTGTAAGTTATAATAGAATTCCAAAAGTTATTCTTTACGAATCTGTATCATTCTTCTAGTAATCGCGTGGGGTATCATTCCAATCAACGGTATCAGAATTGAGAGCGGCAGTTTCTCCTATGATTCGTGGAACTGGTTCGTCGCTGCCTGTGGCATCCCGTCCTTGTTGCTCGGCTTCTGGCTGTTTACATTCCCCGAGAGCCCCAAGTTTATGATGGAGTGCGGTGACTACGATGATGCCCTCAATTGCTTGAAGAGTATCTACAAACAGAATACCGGCGATGATCCCGATAATTACCCGGTAAGTTAAAAACATTTCTAAGCTTCCTAATTGGGAACATTATTTGATTTGTAGTCCCAGGCTAAGAGAATAATATACATGTACCTATATGATATTATAATTAGGTCGTTCCTAGAGAGTCGCAAAAATTTCAAACAGATCACTCCTTACGTTAGCCCATAAACAAAGGTTTTTTGACATTGAGATCCTTTTTCAGATTTATCGTTCCAGGATAAGAATGTAACAAATCTCTCAACTAAGCTGTCACCTCTATAGAAAAAAACTTTTTTCCACGGCCAAATGCCTGCTTCATGGTTTTTCTCAACAATAGGCACCAACGTCTAAATAAAAGCTCGGAATGTATCTAGGACAAAACAAACGGAAAAAGAAAAAGCACTGTAAAATTTGTGTACCACAAATATACATAAAGAAAATAACTTTTTTCTGTCCATCTATCTGTTTATTTGTTCCGCATAATTTAGATTCCTGAAAGATCGCTAAATGTTTAAAAAGAACAAAAAATTTAAAATTCCTAACAAAGTTAGACATTTCTTTGAAAGGAGAGTAATGGTTCGAATAGCAACAAATCGCACTGCTCCCACATGCAAAGTTTTAATATATATCTTTATTTGTTTGCAGATTAAAAGTCTTAAGGAGAAAGTTCGCACCATCTCTGTAGCGTCCCAGAACTCGCAGAAATCCGTCCGAAGCCTCAGCATGCGTAAGCGCAAGGACCTCAAGCGTCTCTTCAGCGAGATCTGGACCCAGACCAAGGCCCTTTGCAAACCACCCTACCTCAAATACACTATTCTCACTTGCCTCATCCAGTTTGGTTTGACCACCAGGTAAAAACCACGACACTAATTTTTTAGATTTTCGTATGAAAATGGCCATTTCATCATAAAAGATGTGTGTCACTATTGTGATAATTATGTATATGTACAATAGATTATAGATGAAAGAAGCTGTTATTCACCAAGCTAAAGTAACACAAAAAAGACAAAGTAATGTCAAATACTTCTTTTTTGGGCGTGTCGTTTTTTTATGTTTGTCTTTTGGTTAGAAACAAATCAATTAACAGAATTGGGAGTAGTAATAATAGACAAATGGATTACTTGTTTTGCTAGTTAGCGTTATAAGTAGCGAGATTCTCTATAAACAATAATAGCGCGATATTTTCAATTTAAAAGAAACTTAATTTTACTCATATTAACATTTTGTATCTATACTTTTAAATAAACTTTCATATCATCTATTCTTCCAGCTACTACACCCTGATGATCTGGTTCCCTGAATTATTCAACCGTTACGAAGAATTCGAACACCGCTTCCCCAACACCTCTGCCTCGGTTTGCGACGTGTCCAGCATCGTTGTTGCGGATGAAGCCTCCGCCGACCCCTTCGACTGCGAGAAGACCATCGACCAGAGTGTGTACATGCACACCCTCATCGTCGGTCTCGCTTGTATTCCTACCTCCCTCTGGTTGCCACTTTGCGTACACAAGCTTGGTGCTAAGTTCTTCTTGAGTAAGTCAAGTCAAATACTAATGTGTGTTTACATTTTTCAAAATATTGATCAAATATTTAGTTCAAATGAGTTTTATGCCGAAGAAATTGCATAAAAAGAAATAACTAATATAAATTGAGCTGGTATATCGGTCTAAAGCAGCTCTTCGTCTCCTCGGCTCTTCAGCAAAATATTAAGTCCAGGCACGGAATATTATCTATAATTATTTCCGTAATAATGTCTCCTACTAAAGCAAAGCACACATTAAATAAATGGCTCTTTGAATAAATTTCAATTGTGTATTATCTGTATTTGGCTATTTTGGATGGTAAGGTACAAGACTACAGATCTTAAGGATGGGTCAATAAAATATAATGGAAAACGTATAAGTTCCGGATAAAAATAGAGCTATCCCATCACGTTCCTGTGAGAGTTGTAAAAAATAATAACTTTCACACAGCAAAAGAAGAGGCCGCGGACGGTTTTATTTTTGGGGGTGAAACTTAAACGGAGATGGTTGGCACGACCTAAATACTAAATTTACTAAAAAATCTATCTTCTGTGACTCTTCGTTCAAGAAAAGAATGTATCACGAAAGTAAGATTTTGACAATACTAGGTACGTATATAGCTCTGGAAGGAAGCTCAGCTCTTAGCCAATACATGCCGAGAGCTAAGATGAAACGTGTATTACAAGAACAAGTAAACAGATGTGTAACATATTTCTAATTTAGTTTTCAGTTTGAGCTTCGCTGGTGTTGTCACAGTTGGTCTGTACTATGTACAGAACTCCATCCAGAACTTGGTTCTGTCGTGCATCTTTGAAGCCCTAACCTCCCTAGCCATCAGTCTTGTGTTCTGTGTGCTCGTCGACTTGTTCCCTACGAATCTTAGGTATGTATTGACTTATGGTCGTTCTCAAAATCAATCTATCCCTTTAAACTAGGGATTACCAAACTATTTTGGGCTTTTCCAAAATGAAGAGATGCTTCGGGCCCCCATAGCCAAATTACTATAAAAATCCTATCTCTTAGTACAACAATGCTACTTTCTACTAAAATATTAGTCATTCTTATAACAAATTAGTCAATGTAATAACACAACTTACAATACTTGAAAGTTTCAAATAGAAACTTGTTAAAAAATGATAATAGGGGTCGATTTTTAGACCTTGTCACCCAAAAGCAGGTTTCGTTTATGTCGTCTGGCAGACTAATTTCGACCCCAAGTGGTCGATATCTTTGGAAATCCCTGCTTTAAATGCTAGAGTTTTGAATTATATACTTAGAATTTAAAATACTAGAAATAAATATATATTTCCATCTTAAATTATGGAAAGGCTCTTAAAATTAATTTAACATTGCTCATCGTATTATAATACTAATATATTTTCTAACTGTTATGCCTTTTGTTTTAGGGTAATGGCGGCTGCACTGTCCCTAACAGCTGGTCGAGGCGGTGGTCTCATCGGCAACTTGTCCTTTGGTTTCCTAATAGACCTTAACTGTGTCGTGCCCATTGTTGTGTTTGCGGCATTCCTATTTAGTAAGTATACTACCATTATTTAATATTATTGGAGAAGGAGCTATACTGGTAGAATGCTGGCCTTCAAAGGGGAGAGATGAAAGGATGTTCTTGCTGCGGAAATGCGAATGCTGAGATGGATGTGTGGAGTTAAAAATGGATAAAATTAGATATGGGCATATTAGAAGAAGTGTGAAAGGAGTGCCAGTTATTGAAAAACTTAAAAGTAACAGACTAGCGTGGTTTGACCATGTAATGCGCAGGGTTATAGCTACAGATAGACGAAAAAAATGGACAGATTGCGTAAGAGATGGTATGGCAAAAATGATTTCAATGTTGATATGACAGCTGAGTGGAAGGAGGGAACATGTTGTGCCGATCCCATATAATGTGGGGTAAGGGCAGGAAGTAGCTATGCTAGTATAGACTATCACTGGATATCACTGGATCCAATGATGAACTATTATTACCGCCACACATGGCTTATTGGCACACGCTTATATAGCGCAGCAGTTTTTTGACATAAGCCAGATGCACCTCATCCGGTTCCAGCATATGCTTGCCCAGAATAAGGTTATAGACATAACAAAGATGCATACGTATCACAGGACATCAATAGCAATATTGGTAGAGGTGTTTCATCTACCTCATTGCAGAATTTAGGTACTTGTTTCTCTATTATCCCCGACCACCTTATTTCTACTGCTATTTTTAATATATTCCTGTGGAGCAGCTGATGGCCCACTTAATAAGTAGTTACCGTCGCCTTGTCGCAGGCCGCCTCCCGCTCCTCCCCTGGACGGAGAAAACTAGTATTTTTAATTATTTGTATCTATAAATAAATAAATATTTTGTGACAATTCACACAGCGTCATCTAGTCCCAAACTAAGTAGCACTTGTATTATGGGCCCTAGACAATTGATATACTACATGTCTTATATACTTTTCTGTAAATAAATACATATTATACATAAACACCCAGACGCGAGACGGGAATCGAACCGTGACCTCCGTAAACGTACCGAAGTGCGTTATTCGTTACGTCACCGAGGTCGTCATCTGTGCAATGTGTTTGGGGCGCATGCGCTTTTGCCAGTTTAACATACTTAGCAAATGCAGGACGCTGTTCGATTTCTCTTTTTAATCATCTATAAACGATAGTGGTTTCTAGAAAAACCAAATTAAGCTATATCTTTGGAGCTTATTTCTTAAGCATTATTGTTTACAAAAAATATTTTACCGAGGGGCATCTAGCGTCTACACAAGATGCGCTGGAATTTTAGTTTTAAAGCTTTGGATTAATACTGTATAATAGTAGGATTAGTGTTAAAACTAAACCTACCACGACGGGTCAAATGACCCATATATACATTTGTCAATAAACATACAATAAACATTTTGACAGAATTTCTTGTAAATAACATTATGACATCGCCATTTGCCTTTACTACTTTCATTAAAAAATACATCGAAAGTATTTTTCAATATTTGAATCGCATTGTAACTACTGCAACGGGTCATTTGACCCGTGCAAAGATTCATGTAACAGCATGAAGATTTGTATGTGTGGTTGTGATACAAAACCATTGCATTAGACATTTTTGCTATTGCGTCATAATATATTTTGCTGTATTGCATTATATTTGTTGTTGGTTGAAGAATGAATAACGAAATTCACACTACTCGAAGCGAGCATTATAGTAAACATTTCAAGTTATAGTGCATTTCGCGAGTCAAGAATTCTTATTTCATTATTTTACTAATAATCCTTATCCTGAAAATGTTTAAACATTCAAGATATGTGAAATCATTGGAACTTAAAAATAACATAGATGAAGAGTGTTTGGAATGTAGTGAAGATACACTATCTGAAAGTGAAGTGGATAGCTTATAACAACATGATGACTCATTTGACATTATGGACGAATGTGAGTTTGAATAACCGTAAAGGACAAAAGAGGAAAAGGCTGCTATCGAGTTCAGAAAGTGAGTGATATGGAAGACAGATGTATCGAAATTGCGGCTGATGGTATAATTTGGCAAGAAATAAAACCAGGCTCAACACCTGGACGAGAGTCAATTTATAATAACTTGGAGGTTGTAGGCTAGACAGCATTGGTATACCAAACGAAATATTATGAAGGGCAAAGTGAGGACTGTATTTTCTTTGCTTATTGAAAATGTGCCTTCGAAAACCCAATAATTTGCAAAATACGCGGTGAACATGAATAAAGTTAGCATATTATTTATTTTCTAAATTTAGAATTCAGTTGAAGAATATTTAATTTTTTCTTGCATTATTTTATGATTTTTAAATTTAATAAATAAACATTTTTGAATCGTTATTTGAAAAAAAAAATGTTTTATTCAAGTACAATTATGCTACATGATATATTTTTCGCTATATATGAAAATATATATAACATTTTAAAGACGGGTCATTTGACCTGACCCGCTTTGGTAGAAATAGGTATAAATTAAGTACCGGTACATAGGTTTAGAGTTAATAATAGGAACAAAAGCTAGAAATTAATATAACTCGTAAAACGAAATAAAACTAATTTTAAGAAATGAGGAAAAACATTTCATCAATTATATACTTACCTAAATTAAACCTTAGATTTCTCGTTCAATAGTATATCTTCTTGTAAAATTAACATTATAATTTTTTTCCAGTTGCTGCCATACTTTGCTTCTTCTTGCCAAAGACCGGACAAGAAGCCCTAGACTAGATCCATATATTATAGTGCAATTAGATTATGCCACCCGTAGAAATAATAGATCACAAATTCAGTGTGACTGTACATATCAATAATTAGCATGTAAATATTGAAGACAAGTATTATTTATTAATTTTGCATTAAAAAACGCTTGAATATTTTAAGCCCTTTGTAAGAGGCTAGTCTGTATAGACCGAGACCATAAATTACACTCTTGTTCAGGCTTTCACTGCAAAGGCCTCGGTAGCCATGCCAAATAACAAAACTATAAAATTAAGTTTTTATATGAACCAAAGACAACAAAAATATATTTTTCTATAGATTATATTTTTCAGGGCTTGAAATGTTTTGAGTATTTTGTAAGCTCGTGTCGCGATTAGGTACCTACATCATGCACATCTGTGTTACTTTTACTGTCTGATGCAGTAGAATGAGTCTTTGAGTTAAGTAAATTGAATTAGGTAATTTATCTGAGAATGAACTTAACAGTATTTTAGTGTTGACTGTGTATTATAATGAAATTAAATTATTACTATTATTAAAAGGTTATTTACCTAAATACAATTTGTTTTATTTCTACATTTAGATCTTGTGTTATGTTGCGTAAATGACTGCCACGTTGAAAGGTGAAGGCACGCAGTGGAAGCGTGCTGGGCCCATTAACTGTTAAAAGGAAGCAAGCATTCGCAATATATTAGCAGAGTACGACCATATTTATTCCGAATTGTCTATATTATCAAGTAAAATTATTTTTTTATTCTTCTCATACTAGGGCTGCCTGTTAGATTTTTCAGGGGGAAAGCACGCTCATTTGATACAACACACTTTCTAGTAAACGCACTTAATTTCTTACAACACCAGTCTATAGTGTATACAGTTTTATAATTAAAAAGCTTCATCGTCTGCAGATATTCTTCTAGGCATAGACAACACAAATTTTTTCAATTATATGAACTGATATTCTTACACTGTCAAGATATGTAAAAAATGAAATAAAATACTAACAAGTCAGTTAAAAATTTTGTTTGGCCTGCAAACTAAGTTGTACAAGGTGTATTAAACTTGGGAACTTACCATAAAAATAAATGCATATTGTCTACACACTTAAATACATCCTACCAACGATTAGGTTAACAGTAAATCCAAGAAAGGACATATTTGCACTGTTATAAATATACTACTAAGTTCAGTCAAAACTGCAGGACATGTTTCAATGCAGCTTTTTTTTTAGTTAGACCTTTGTGCTTTGTTTTTTTGTGAATCTTTATACCAAATTGTCTTTATAACGAGTTGTGGCTGTTTATATTTCTTTTAAGACTACCCCCCTTGTCACTTATAAAAATGATTTGTTTCAAATACCGGAGGCGCACACACCAATTCAAGTCATATCCGTTTTCAATTGCTGCTGAGAGTCACTCTTGTGACTCTCAAAAATTTCGTGCTCTTGCACGAAATTTTTAGCAGCTCAGCTCTTCACTCAAGAAGGCAGTAGAGCGCCTTGAAAATTAAATCTTTACCCAAAATAGAACTCTTAACTTGTGAACTTTTTTGTCGAACTTGGTTACAGATATTACGTAGAAATGCCGCTTCTGGGTTGTTTGTAAAAAAATATCTAGTTAAAATTTACATTTATTTATATCTAGGATTACACATAGCCCATATAGTATTAAAACTGGTATGAAAACAAAACAACAATAAAAATATCATAATATATTAAAACTTAAACGATACAAGTTACATACACACCAATTTTGATATATTTCTGCTTTCTAAAAACAATGATCCTTTCGATAGCATGTAAATAATAAATCATGCTGAACCTATATACATAACATAAGCGATTAATCTGTAGAAAAAAAAATGTTTGAATTATTATGAATAGACTATTATAATCTGTTTTACTACGATTTTATTAACTTGACCTGTAATGTATCTACATATGTAACAGAATTTTCGGACTCGATTTTTATCCACTTTAAACGATCATAAAAATTCAAAACTTTGCACACTTGTGACCTGATGACCATACACAAATTTAATAATTTTGTACCATAGTCCTTATCGGGATCATCAGGATTAACGCTTTCTTTTTCTTTTGCCGAAAGGTGGCGTAATTTTCCCTTTTGCCGGATGATGGCGTTCAATTTTTTTTCTTCTCCCGGAAGATGGCGTTAAATTAATAAAATCATTTATCGATTGGGAATTGACAACAAATAAATTATAGTTAAAAAAACACGCTTTTATAGTTAATCAAACTAATTTTAACAGAAATTGAGACTTAAAAATATTACCAAGACAATATTACGACAACATTAAGATATATAATAGTAAAATTAGAATGTTTTAAATATTCTAAGTAATATACACACAACACCTTTACATACAGGTATTGAAATCAAATAAGACAATTTGCAAAGAATTACAATATTCTATGACATTTCAAAAGAGCCACGATTTTTAGTTTTGGGTCGGTAATCTGAATTTTAGATGACATTGAATTTGGGATATATGAATAAAAACAATTTGTATATTTATGAAACATTCATATCTCATACATTGTTTATTATGTCAGTTTTCGAGCATGTTGTTTGTAGACAGGAATTACCTATGGTTTGTATACTTTCAAGATTTGATGCTACGAGAACAAGCTACTATTTAGAAAGTTCAATATAGATTTCATACGTAGCTAGACTCCCAAATAAGTGTATTTGACAATCCACTATACAAACTTTTATATTCAGTATCAAAAGTAACAAAAAACATTGCATACTATACAAATGGACACCTTAATTTTGATACAGTTGATTTGTTTCAGTGTATTTATTTGCGTACACTACCTTCAATATGTGTTATATGCAAAATTATTATATACTATTATTGATAAAAAAAATTATAAGTAAATGAAAAATTTGTTGAGAAACTTTTAGCCTAGGGTTAGTTTTATAGTGTACAAATGCATTTAGAAGATTCAAGTCATACATTGATGAAGACTAAAATTATAACATTTTTAATTTTTATTACATAAATTGCATGTACCTTATAGTTTAAAAATTCTAACATATTAACTGCCTAGCATTTTTGACCCGTACATGCGCCTATTTAACCCTTTCAAGTTTAGATAGTGCATAGTAAGTGTAGATATACTTTTTAGTTGATAGTTTTCAAGATATTATGAAATTAATTCCCTTTTCTACATTCCTTTTATAAATTCCCAAAAAAAATTGCCACAAAGCACTGGTCACCAGGACATAACAATGTGTGAAGCTACAAAATTTGAAATGTGAAAATAAAATTTTCAATATATTATAAAACAGTAGTTAAGAAGTTAATGAATATGGGAATGCTTGACATACATTTATTTATCAGCGCGATATCTGCGCAGCACTAGGTACTTGTGGCAATCCAAATTCATCTACGGGTACTCCATCTTTATTACGTAAACTGTCTACTCCTGGTTCCTTGTCTGGAGCAGCTGGAGCTTTAACGACATCATCAAGGTATGAGGTGTCATCGTCTAAGGCTATTTCATCACCTAAAGTGAAAGAAAATATACTGTATATACTATTTAATTAAAAGTATGCAAATCATAATGTTGACTAATAAATTATAGATTTGAAGATTGGAGAAGAAGACTAAGATCAAGTTTTACTTACTCACTGTCTTGAAATATGAACAACTATTTGCTATACCATGAAACCATGTTGAAACCTATTGCTATCCATGCAGAGGCGGAGAAAGAATACTGACCTCTGTGGCCGGATTCAGCCTGTCGTAAAAGGCGACAAAACAACCCACCCTAGCTACGTGGTAGGGCCCAATCCAGTCTGGATGGCGACCACCTTTGGTCTTAAGTATGCCGCCATAATAACCCTGTGTTGTGTTCCAGCATTAGTATCCCAAGTTCCTGTACCCTTATGGGACAGCAGCGTGTTTGCGATGCCATTGGCGTTGCAAACACTCATAGGCGACGGTAACTGCTAAATTATAAGCGGGCCGTCAGCATGTCTGCTATCCTACAGCAATCAAAAGAAATACTATGTATTTCTTTTTATGTAGAAAATGCTATACCTATGTATAGAAAAAAATTCACAGGAAGGAAAAAATGCAGGGGAAGAAGTGCCATCAGCACCTGCAATGAGTTGGAATCTAATCATTTCACTCCGGCATTCTGTTAGGTTATTAAATAATTTTTACATAGTTCTAACAGTGAAAAAACTAGAAATTTAGAATATTCACAATATATGCATGGAAAACTAGAAGTATTTCCATAGACTCATTCAGCAGAACCTTTTTGCATTCAAGTTCCTATTTTCTTTGATATATAAATTATATACATTTTTTAATTCTTACCAAGTGCATCCAATTCTGCAGCCAATTCATCATCATCTATCTCTGGCATTCCATACTGTCTGCCGAGGGCTTCTTGCACTTCATCTGCCTGCTCTAACATGTCTGCCAACTCATCATTCACATCCTGGAAAAAAAATTGAACATAGATGAAAAATCAATTTGTTAGTCAACCGACTTATTTGTGTTGACAAGGAATATCCTATAAATTCAGTTATTTGGTTTCCTTAACATCATAAACAAACTATGGATAATTTGCAAACTATAAGTTTATTGGGTTTCCTAGAAGACACATCTTGAAAAATATTCCTGTCAGCCAGTTTCCCACATCCTGCCTTTAATATATGCCTTTAATGACAATAAATTATTATTTCTTTCAATCTATCACTAATTTAGTTAAATCTTTGGCAGTTTTAGTGTCATTCATATCTATGAGGTTATGTTGTTTAATGATTCCTGATCTTTGAAACCTATTGCTCATACCATCATACATTTGCGTACAATAAACAAACAAATATAGATTAATAGGTTATACAGTAACAATTCACACAGTGCCATGCACTCCCAAGGTAGCACTTGTGTTATGCATGCTAGACAACCAATATGTATTACTTTTAGAGATATCTTTAATAAATATTAATTTACAAAAAGTATTTACAATGAGATTCAAATAAGAATAGGAATGTCAATGAACTCAATCTGTCAAATGTCACTAGAAAAGTAAGGTTTGGTAGGAACCCTTATTTGCGTATCAATAATGGTGAGTGGAATTGAAGTCATAAATACAGGTGACATACCTAATTTTATTTTAAACAACAGTTAGGCCGACTTGCACAACCAATCACTAAACTGATTTAGCGCTAAACTTATTTAAACCGTCATTCTGTCGCTGTCACATTGACAACATTTGACAGGGACAGAATGACGATTTAAATAAGTTTAGCACTAAATCAGTTTAGTGACTGGTTGTGCAAGTCGGCCTTAGTGGAATAAATATTAAAAACCTATGCTATGACGTCACAACATGGTGCAAAGTCCATCCTATTCTTATTTGAAAGGCATTATATGTAGTATATCAATTGTCTAGCACTCATAACATAAGTGCTATGCAACTTAATTTCGGACTAGATGGTGTGTGAAATGTCCTAATATATTTATTTATTATACATAAACACCCAAATTCAGGATGGGATTTGAACTTGTGGCCTCCACATGTGCAAAGGCTATTGTACCACAGAGGACATGTTATATACATACATATAAAATAAAAACAGCCCAGTGTCTCACAGCTGGGCTTGGACCTCCCCTAAAGGACACGGACAGAATACCCACCATACTTATCCAAGTTGAACTGGCAAGTTACACATCCTGGTGATCTTGATATGCAAGTTACCTCACAATGTTTCCTTTGCCGTCGGTGCATGGCAATTCTGCTATAATATGCACATTAAGCAAGAAAAACTGCCTAAACAGTAAATGCAACACAGATTCAAACCTGGAACCTCTGGATTGGTCACCAGGTGTAATACTACTGTGCTACCAGGTACCACTTACATATATGCTTTAAGAATAACTTAATAACTAGGAAAATATTTACATTTGCTAATGATTTTGCTTATTTACTAATGAGTTTACCTCAATGGAGTCAATATTAATCTTCTTAAACTCCTTCTTCATCTGAGTTACACCATCCTTCATGGCAGCTATTGTAGTATGAGTGTCTTTAAGAGTTTGAGTGGCGTAATTAGCTTGCTCCATATTAAATGATTGTACCCTCAAATTATCAAGCTGCTGCTCATACCTTTATATTCAATAAAAATGTTTTATACCAAAGAAAAATATGTTCCATTTGAAATTCCATTAATATTTATTGTAATTTTGTTTTGGAGGGATTATGACACTTGATGATGATGTTTCAATAAATTTGTTTAAATACAGGAAAATGGCTATATTTCCCTGCATAACAACAAGTTTTTAAAAGTTTATACATTTTTACCTACTTATTCATAGTAAATCAACTTTACGGTTACTTTTTTTGCTAGACTTAGTTAATCAGTATAAATCTTTTTATCCATGAAGGGGCGGAGAGAGTACTAACCTCTGCGGCTGGGGTCAGCCTGTCAACACTAGTTTGTTGTAAAAGTAATTCATCCTTAGCATAGATATAAATAACTAACATATCCATAAATATCTCTCCACTTTCTCCATGCTGAAAGCCCACTTAATATTAGTAAGCAGGTACTGTCACCTATGGATGTTTGGGCAGACACCACAAACACATTGTTTTTCCATAGGAGTACAGGAACCTGGGTCACTAATTCTGGAACACAACACAAGGTTCTTATGGCGGCACACTTTTAAATCAAGGGTGGTTGCCATCCAGACAGGCATGGAGCTCTACCACGTAGCTAGCTAGGGTTGCTTTGTCGCCTTTTACCCTGGCTACTTAATAGTGACTAAAATAATTTTACAACAAATACATACATTTTCTTCTGTTTGAGGACCCTCATAGCCTTTTGTTTAACCGAGTTTTTAGCAGGTCCCTCCCTCATTTTGCTCATTTGATCCTTGTATTTCCTAAGTTCTGTATCCAATTTTTGGACTTTTTGCTCAATATTATCAGCTCTACTGTCGACCTAAAGCATTCAACATGTAAAATACAAACATAACATCATATTTTATCGCAACAACACCTATGAATCATCAAGTAGTATAATAATATTAGAATACTTACATTGCTTATACAATCACTAATACTGGGGCCGGGTTCTTTTGGTTTACCTCTACCAAATAATCTATTCATTTTTACAATATTCAATACGAAATAACAATACGAACAAGGGACAAGGATTTCTAATTTTTTTTTAGTCACGAAAATTCACAATCACAACAATTTCATCAGTCTAGAAATAGAATTTATGTTTTTTATAGTGTTTGGCAAAAAGGTAGGCAAAGAACTAATCTATACAGCATTATGATATGTGACATTTCTATTTTCAAAGACTGGCTAATTTAGTGGGCTCTTGTTCAACATTCTTTTAAATTAAGAGAATAAAGTGTGTGTGTGTATGGAAACAATTACCTAGTCAGGTCATAAGTATTGTCACACAGTAAAAACTTTTCTTTTAGAATGCTGGCCACAAAAAAGTTTATTGAATTAGAATTTCGAATTGTTCATGAAAATAAAAATGTATAACTTTTAGAGTTTTACTCATTTTTAAATATGGAGTGGACGCTTAAAGAAGACCGTGTTGCAGTTATTGCGTTACATCGTTGCGGTTACGCGCCAATTCAAATTTTTAACATACTGAAAAATTTGAATATTACCAAAAGATTCGTTTATCGTACCATCAAACGATACAATGAAGACTCTAGTGTAGATGACAGGTCAAGAAGTGGTCGCCCTCGGTCTGTTAGGACTCCAGCAGTGATAAAAGCTGTGAAGGCACGAATTCAAAGAAATCCCAAACGTAAGCAGAAACTGTTGGCCCTTCAGATGGGGTTAAGCAGAACCACGGTGAAAAGGGTGTTAAATGAAGACTTAGGGCTTCGGGCATATCGAAGAAAAACAGGACATCGTTTGAATGCTCGTCTAATGGACCTGAGACTGAAGAGATGCCGCGCTTTGTTGAAGCGGTACGCGGGAAAAAAATATCGGGAAATTCTTTTTTCGGATGAAAAAATGTTTACCGTAGAAGAGAGCTACAACAAACAAAATGATAAGATGTACGCACACAGTAGTGAAGAAGCGAGCAACCGTATTCCGCGTGTCCAACGAGGTCATTTTCCATCCTCGCTCATGGTATGGTTGGGAGTTTCTTATTGGGGCTTAACAGAGGTACATTTTTGTGAGAAAGGTGTAAAAACGAATGCTGTTGTGTATCAAAATACAGTCCTGACGAACCTTGTGGAACCTGTTTCTCATACCATGTTCAATAACAGGCACTGGGTATTCCAACAAGATTCGGCGCCAGCTCATAGAGCGAAGAGCACACAAGACTGGCTGGCGGCGCGTGAAATCGACTTCATCCGGCACGAAGACTGGCCCTCCTCCAGTCCAGATTTGAATCCGTTAGATTACAAGATATGGCAACACTTGGAGGAAAAGGCGTGCTCAAAGCCTCATCCCAATTTGGAGTCACTCAAGACATCCTTGATTAAGGTAGCCGCCGATATTGACATGGACCTCGTTCGTGCTGCGATAGACAACTGGCCGCGCAGATTGAAGGCTTGTATTCAAAATCACGGAGGTCATTTTGAATAAACTTTAATGTCATAAGAATCTATGTTTTGTTAAGTTCATTTTGGTATATGAATGGTTACATAATTAATGAACTTGTTACAATTATTTTACATTAAACATGTGACAGAATTTATGACCTGACTAGGTATATATTATTATGATGTTATTAATGATTCAATATACTGCTCGGTTTTATCATAAGTTTTGGAAAGCAGGAAAGTACAAACTTTCTCTCTCAGTTTAATTATTTAATTTCAACATTCTTTTAAAATAAGAGAATTATTTAGTCCTTTTATTGACACTTCAAGTGCAAAATATTAAACTTTTGTTTAAGTAAGAATTTAAAGTTAGTCTACAATATTTTTTAAAACGCATAGAACTCTTTAGATGTTTTATGGTTTAAATTATGCTAATTTAAAGAATTACAACTAAATAATCTATGAATAACGCTAATGCGTAAAATCACGGTCATATATGGCAACAATGAATTATTAAAAAAATAACAAAAGACGGTATAAAATTATACGAACAAAATCCTTTAGCATATCAAGAGCTCTCATAATTAATCAGTCTTTTAAAATATAAATTGATATAAGTATATTACTTATCAAAACTTTTCGTATCAAGTCTTTTGCCCAACAATTTTGTAAATTTTAGCAAGAACATAGAAAAACAATGGACATAAATTGTTGTTTTAACTTGACACTGGCAAGTTCGCAAGCCGTGACATGCCAAAAAAAAATTTAAAAAAAAAACAAAAAGAAAAAAATTGTAATTTTTAGGTTATTTACTATTTAGGTTAGAATTAACCAACATTTGTTTATATCAACATAAATTCTTAACTCTCTCTTAACTTAGTGTTACTTTTACGTCTACATATTTATTAAGTGCAAGAATTCCACCAAGAAACTATTAAATAAATTTGTGTCAATTTAGATTTTTCTCTGAGAAATTATAAAAATGACCGGAAATTGCTTAATTAATAATGTGGTAAGTATTTTCATTCAAGTTTTTTCTTTTAAATATAAACACGTACAAGTTTTTATGACTCCAAATGTGCCTTATATTTGGCTGGTGATGAGGGTGGTTTATATTTATAGTTATTCTATGAAAATCTAGGAATCACAGTTATCCAGGCAGGCACAGAATTATGAGTTCTCTTATAATCTCCTCCTTCTTATTAACCTTGTCATATGATTTTTATTCTCCATGCATGGGCAGAGTAAAAGGCGCCCTATTGTAAAAGGTGCCAAACAATTCAGCTTAGTGCTAGGGACCCAAGTCATCTGGATAGGAACAGCCAGTCTATAAGTATGCCGCCATAATAACATTGGTGTTGTATTCCAGCATTAGTAACCCAGACACCAGTACCCCTATGGGAACAACAGTGTGTTAGCGATGCCTGTGGAGTCACAAACATCCATTGGTGATGGTAACTGCTTAGTATTAAGTGGCTGTTAGCTTCTTTGTTGTTCTTTAGCAATAATAAATTAGGAACATTTCTAAATATATAGACTTCATATTATTTCTAGGTAAAACAGCTGAATAAATTATATTTCTATATACAGCTGAATCAGTGTACTACATCATGTACAGTAGCAAAGTGTTGGAAGTGGGATGTTGTGCAACTGTTATCAAAGCCAACTAGAAGTGTAAATTACGCTGTTTTGATACTCAACAGACCAATATACCAATCACAGGACTATATGAATAATTTGTGGAATAATGGTAAGTTTCAATTAACACTTAATACACCGGTCGTTTTTGAGTCTGCTCCTTTCTAAGTACCGGCTTAGTTGCACACACATTTACTCCCAGTATTGGTCATTATTTTGTCCTTTTGTTTCAAAGGAATGTAATTTTATTGATATTTATACTTTATTTTGCATTTATTTTATATAAAACGCCTTATAAACTAATATTCATAACATAAATTCAAGATAATAGTAAACCATCCTTAGCTAAAAGCTGATTAATAGGCTAGAGGTGATAAAGTGTTAATATGCACTGACAGATGAAAATGAGTTTATTCAGTTCATACATGTCAAAAGCTAACATGTTTGGTACACAATGACCTCTGTGGTATAACACCTAACACACTGTGGTATGCTTGTGGTGGATGTTGTAGCTTCCATTCTTGTTTCATGTTGTTTATGTACTATATGTATTTATTTACAAAATAAATATATGTATTTATTTTAAATTGTAACAATGGCTTCTGTAAGGATAACATGACAGAGATCTTTTCTATACTGTAGCTAATTTAACAGACACAATCATCAATCGTTGCTTTTATGATTTATGAAGGAAAGGAAAGAGATAATTAAATACTAAGAAACTATCTTGATTCTTAAGTTTTTTATCCATGCAAGGGTGGAGAAACAATACTGACCTTTGAGGCTGGTGTTGGCCAGTCGTAGAAGGCGGCAAAACAACCCACCCTAGCTAAGTGGTAGGGCCCCAAACCCATCTGGATTGCGACCACCTTTGGTCTTAAGTATGCCACCATAATAACTTTGTGTTGTGTTCCGGCATTAGTGACCCAAGTCGCTGTACCCTAATGGGACAGCAGCGTGTTCGCGATGCCCCTAGTGTTGGAACCACCCATGGGTGATGGTAGCTGCTATATTCTAAGTAGGCCGTCAGCCTGTCTGCTGTCCTATAGCAATTTAAAAAAAGTTATTATTTTATTATTAGCAATGTAGATACAGTATATTATAAGAAAAGACAAAATTAAAATTATTACAATCAGGGAAACCAAATTGGTACCTGTAGCTGCTATAAAAAGTTTAATATGGAGATGGACTTAAATGAAATTTAGATGAATTCTTTTTTTTTATTGCTGAGGAACAGCTGACAGGCTGACAGCCCACTTAATAGTAACTAGCACCATACTCTATGAATGTATGCGAAGCCAGAGGCAGTGTGAACATGCTGCTGTCCCATATGGATAGATGAAATCATATCAGATTAGGCACCAAATAAACTAATGGTCAAAAAATAAACTTTGCGGTATCCTTGTGATGGAATAAGAAAAAGAGGAGGTCAACATGGACGATGGGAAAATGACTGTAAATTTTCTAAAATATAAATCAGCAATAAAGGCTTTGTCATATGCATACTATGGTCGCTATAGTTGTTCTTATTTTTAAAACTATTTTATTTATACTAATAACTACAATATTTCGTTTTACAGCAACTGTAAGACTGACCATAGATGGTGGAACTGTACAATGGGATAAATTTATTAGCAAATTGTCTATAGAACAACAGAAGTCTATGAAACAACCGGACTTAATCACTGGAGACTTTGACTCCATCTCTGAAGATGTATTGCAGAAGTATGAAAATCAAGGTTGTAAGGTGAACATTTGAATATGATATAGAATTGTAATGTAATTGGGTATTAGAAAAAAAAAATTTTTTGTAATAAATGAAAAGATCATATATAAGTTTTATAGCAAAACTATTTTTATTTTATTTTTTTTTCGCAATAATTCAAAAGTTATTTCAAAATAAAAATTAATTTTTGAATCCAGTACCGAAGACAAGACACGCCGACAACTCCCGAACAAACCCGAGTGCGTGTGAAGGAAGGACTAAAAACTGTTTATTTTTTGTTATGTTCGCTATATAACATTTTACCTACATGCAAAAAAGTAAAAATGGAATTTTTTTGACATATGACCTATTGCACGTACCACGACGATATGTTTCATGTACTTACGGACATGAAATGTATATCGTATATAAAATATTATTATTGTCTAATATTAAACAACTTACGTTTTTATTAAAATATTTGTTATCTGATGAAGCTGCACAGTCATGATATTGGACTCCTTGAACTTTTTTAAATCTTTCGTTAATAGTTAAAGTTACCGAATAAGCTTTACTCAGAAAATAAATTGGAATTATAAAATTTTACCAATTTTTAATTGTTTATAATTAATTAATTGAAAAAAAAAATCGCAACTACTATTAATATAATTTATGTTACAGTTTAAAAAAATCGATTATATTTTTCTTTTTCAAAAACCCAATTAATTATAGTTAATAAATAAAATTAATTCTTTGCACTGTCTTATTGTAAAAGTATCAAATATTTTTATTGTAACACTTATTGCTTATTTATTGTAGTGTTAAATAATAATATTATTTAATATTTTTTTAGGTAGTTCATACTCCAGACCAAAGTCATACAGATTTTACAAAGGCTTTAATGGAATTAAACAATTACTGCAATCAACATAAATTAGAGGTGTGTTTTTAACTTACTCTACTTAGCGCATCTCATTCGCACCCACCCATGTACTCATACATACTGCCTCGCGCTCGCTCTTACAGCTACCCTACATGCTTGTCTGGCAAGGGGTTGGAACTATCAAAAGTGTCTGGCTAGTGAGAAAACATCATTTACTTATTACCCAAGTATTATATATAAAAATCAGCTTTTATAATATAACGTAAGTAAAATTATAATTGTCATGAACTTTAAGGGTGTCTGGCAAGAAGTTGCCACGATGTGAAGTGTCTGGCAATGAATAACGTGATTTTCAATAATATTCTGAAGGTAATACCAAAAAATCACACTTTATGATTTGACGAATTTGGATCGGTATTTTACACACCTTTAGTACCGTTCACTTGCCAAAGCCATGGTAACAATAACTTCATAATGGTCCATTGCTCTTACCTGTGTTGGGAGCATGCACTGAGAAACTTTCACAGCCTTTACAAAATGACGAAGGTCTGGGGTTCACGGGCTCTTGCTCTTTAAGTAAATTTATATTTGAACACCTCCGTGGCGTAGCGGCTACGCACTTCGGTACGCTTGCGGAGGTCATGGGTTCGGTTCCCGTCTCGCGTCTGGGTGTTTAGGTATAACATGTATTTATTTACAAAAAAAGTATATATGTAATTTCTCAATTTTCTAAAAGCCCTAACACAAATGCTATGCTACTTTGGGACTAGATGGCGCTGCTTGAATTGTGCCAGTATATTTATTTATTATATTTCAGATAAATCATGTAGCAGTAATTGGACAAAGTTCAGGAAGATTGGACCATATACTAGGCAATATTCAAACCTTATTCCTTGTGCGAGACCTAGAACTGCTGAAAAATAACACAAATGTATATATAATGGCTGACGATTCAATATCTTGGCTTTTGTCCCCCGGAGAACATGTCATAAAGATTCCAGAGGAAACAAGGACACGCAAAGCTTGGTGTTCCTTGATACCAGTCGGAGAAGCATGTCATAGTGTTGTATCCAGTGGTCTGAAGTGGAATCTATGTAAGTGTAATTTCGCCTCTTCTACTTACAAGTATATTTATATTCGATGTAAACCATCCGATTCTAATATCAAAGAATATATATTGCTTGAAAATTTCGATGAGAATATTTTGTCAGAATATCGAATCAATCTTATATATCGTATGAGAAACATCAATGTAGACTCTAGTTACATTGAAGGTTGCACTTTAAAATTAAGCAGGTCATTGTTGATGTTGTCATAGGATTAAAATTCTGCACGTCTATTTGAAACCTGTTTCCTTAATTTTATTGATGTGAAACAGTAGACATGACGGCGCTTAATAGTTGTTACCGTCGCCAATAGACGTATGTGACACCAGGGGCGTCACCAATACGCTGCTATTTGTGTAGGGAAACTAGAACCTGGCTTACTTAAGCCGGAACACAACAATAGGTTATAATGGCGGCATATTAAGAAATCAGTAGTGTGTTCTATCCAGTCGGGTGTGGAACCCTTTTTTTTTCTATACCGAGGAAACTGAAATTTACCAATACCGTGTCTGAGCTCCGGGGGAAGCCAACGCGGTTATGTGGGTTTCTCCGTTCCAATGTTACTACGGCCACCCAGACACTGGCTAGCAAGTGATAGCCAGTGGTGGCCGTGACGGCATACCCATTTAAACCCCAATCGCCACCCAGATCCATATTTGGAAACATCGCAGGATGGACATGGTCATTACTCTGCGATGCCCCGGCTCGTGCGCCTAGAAAGTGGGTCTCCTGGATGACATTTCCCCGACCAAGTGATAAGTCGAGATTAGGACAGCCCCCCGCATTGCTGTCATCACTGTTACCAGCAATGCGGACAGAAATGCAAATGCTGGAAGCTAGCATAGGCCAACACCACTTTCTAGAGCGGGAGGAAGTGTGCATATCGGCGTCTACCCCTGCCAGGCCGCCTCCTACGGATGGGTGGTGCCTCTGCGTCCTTCTCCCTTTCCTGCTCGATGGCCTCCTTCTGTCGAATGACTCGCTCACAGAAAGAGATCACCGCTTGCCAACAAGTTTCGCTGCGAAGCATTTGGCCTATTCCGCAACGAGAGACCTTCTCCAATGATGGAGCAAAGGTTCCTGCATTTAGGGCCCCCATGCCGCACACTCTGACACCGTGTGTTCTAATGGTGTCGACGGGGGCACCGCATTGCCAGCAGGCCAGGGTATTTTCCCGACCACCAATCTGGTGCAGGTATTTACTGAAGCAGCCGTGTCCAGTCAATACCTGCACCAGCCTATACGACAAGATCCCACGTCTCCGCGACATCCAGTCGATTAAGTGCGGGCGGATGGCCTCCACCTTATCTGGCCTTGTTCGTCCCCAGAATCCTCAACCAACCTTGAGTCGACCTCTCGAGATAGGACCCAGACCTGCTGAACTTCTTGCAGACACAGTCGGATGGCCCTAGCTCTGGCGTTTGAGTGGAAGCGGTACGCTTCAGCCAGTACAACAGCCTGGAGATCCCAGGGTGGATCGGCTGTTAGAGGCGTTGCCGCTCGCCAGGACACTGTACGATTACCACGAACGACCCTCGCGTCTATGAACCTCTGAGATTGTCTCAAGAGGGCTCTGTTCCAAGACGTGACTGAATCGGCCCAGACGAGTGCACCATACAGTGCCATATTTTTCATAACGCCTAAATACAGCCTTTTCACGGCTGTGTCCGACCCGCAATGGGGTTTGAAGTTCCACCTAGAGTCTTTAGTGAGCCCCAAATGTTTAAAATGGGACTTCACATCGACTGTTTCGCCACGAATCGTAATCCGTGCATCCCGAGGTGGTCTCTTTCTGGGGCCATACAACCAGAGAGCCTCCGTTTTATCAGCGGAGGAGACCCTCAAACCAAGGGATTCGACTCGGTCCACCACTATAGACGTATTAGTGGCGGAGCTAAGCAGCGCCTCATCGGAGGTCGTAACCCGGGGTGAAAACCTCGGGTTACGACAAGTCCGCGTCATCCGCGTGGCTTACCACCCTTGCATCAGGCGTACCTGGTCCTGCACCCAATACCTTTGGGGAGACCCAGGTTTTTGATCTCAACCTGGGTATCCGCGATGAGGGCAATCTGGGGATACGTTATTCCCCTTTCCACAGCATCTGGGGGCAGCTCCAAGGCCACTACTGCCGTATCTGGAATACTAATTTTGGACGGTTTTTTGTTTTTACTAGGCTGCCCCCGTTACACTTGGGTTAGCGCCGTTGTCTGCCCTTGAACGGGTTGGAAGAAAAGTTTTCATTTTCTTCTTTTTGGGACCAACCACAGCCTAATTATCTTCTCGTACTCCCCATTGATGTCATTGTTTAGTTAATGGAGTTGGTGTTGTGTACGGGATGAACCCGTTTCTGTTTTCTCTCATTTTTTAATTGGACAGTGGAGGAAGGTCTCCTTGTCTCCAGTCCCTGTTGTGGTGATATGGTGTCGAATATATCCAGTTCCCCTGAGGCCATAGAGCACGCATCGACTGGCTCTGACAGGCGCGAGGGCCTCGGTGCCGGGGCAGGAAAAGCTTGGTTCTCTCTGACTACTTGAGGGACTGCCATACTTTGTACACCATGAGTTCTTGCCACCGCTTTTTGGGTGGTATGAGATCCCTGTAATTTTTATTCCACAACACATCTTGTTTGTGATTTTCTGCCCTGGTGGTGAGGCAGCGAAGTATCATCTATAATAGGTTGTGGTGTCGGAGCTTCACGAACCTGTGCGACAGATAACGGTGGAAGTTCTGTTGCGACATCCACCAGCGACGGCCAAACCTGATATACAGACAGGGCACGACTTTCAATCTGAGTTGTCGTTAGTCTTGATCTTCCGTCACCTTTCGTGACAGCTTTGCCTGTCCATCCTTCGCATCCCGGTCCCCACCAAAATGAAAATGGACCTTCTCAACCCCTGTGGGTCGAATCCTTGTGTGGGAGTAGACTCAACTACCACCGGAGTAACTGGGGGAGGAGATCTCTTATTTGAAGTGGCATCTGAGAACGCTCGTCTCTGGACTTTCAGCTCTTCTGTTTGTACTTTTTAAATCTTGGGCCAGTCGAGCGTTCTCCAAGTGCAGACGCCGGTTTTCACTGCTTTCCGACCTGTCACAAGGTACCTGTACAACGTCCGTAATTTTAAAAGCAGCAGATTCAGCTGCTTTACAAAAGTCCCTTTTAAGTTTCTAGAGTGTGAAGCGACATGTTGGATTGATACAACCTCCTTGTCATTCACAGCCCTAACTTGGGCGAGGTCGATAGACGATAAGTCACCGTCACGAATGTCATCTTCCGGGGCGGACTCAAACTCAAGGTCTTGCGGTTGCACATAATGGCATTCACCTGTCTTGTCAAAGACCTTGGCTAGGACTGTCGTGCCGTATACCTTAGAGGCTCACCCAACCTGAGCTCAAACTCACTTTCCACTCTTGATGTTTTGCCCTTGCGAGTGATTATCACCTTATCCCTCTTACGAGTTCTCTGGGTTTGACTTGGCTGTTGGCACAATTTTTCCTTTATGAACGATTTTGAGCCGCTTGTTTGCCAGTGCGGTAGTCACACATAAAATCTTCATTTCCTACTTCGTTTACAGATCTCCTGGCTTTTCGACGAATTGTAGGGGGGTTGCAAGTGGTACCGAGGAATCTGAATTGCATTTTCCTTATAGTTACATTGCCATTAATTTGGACTATATTTTTTTATTAAATTAATTTATTTACTCACTAGCTGACCCGGCAAACGTTGTTCTGCCATAAAAATAATAAAATGTCAAAAAATAAAAAATAAAATTTAGGGGTGGACTACCCCTAACATTTAGGGGGATGAAAAATAGATGTTGGCCGATTCTCATAGATACCGGATAAGCACAAAAAATCACTAACTCAATTTAGTTATCTGCCTACTGCCTACCCCCTAAGAAAGATGGCGTGATTATTTATAGCCTATGACCATTTCTAGGTTATCATCTATCACCATACCAAATTTCATCAAAATCCGTTCAGCCGTTTAGGCGTGAAAGAGGAACAGACAGACAGACAGACAGACAGAGTTACTTTCGCATTTATAATATTAGTATGGATTAACGTTCTGCATATTTATTCTTAAGTCACTGGGTGTTCAACGGTGTACATTATTTTATCTCTTAATAATCTTCATTATCGTGTCTTTTAAATCCTGAACATACGAGCTCGAATTATGTAGGTATTCTTTATACATACATATAAAGATATAATTTTAAGATACGCTATATAACATATTTTATAAAATAGTCCATAAATTTAGCATTCCATGACGTATTTGAATAATATATAACTAATGATGTAGTCATGAACAACAAATTAACATGATTTTATTTCGTAATTCAAGGTTGTTCTTTTTAACACTGCCTTGGGCTGGATTTACTTGTGAGCAGTGTTATACATGTAAAACATTAGAAAACTAATTATAAGTTCCATGTAGGATAGAATTTACTATCAAAATCTATAGTACCTTTTTTTAATTGCTGTAGGATAGCAGACAGGCTGACGGCCCTCTTAGAATTTAGTAGTTTCCGTCGCCTATGGGTGTTTACAACGCCAGTGACATCGCAAACACGCTGCTGTCACAACACAAAGTTATTATGGCGGCATATTTAAGACCAAAGGTGGTCGTCATCCAGATGGCCTTGAGGCCCTATCACGTAGCTAGGGTGGGTTGTTTTGTTGCCTTTTACGACAGGCCGACCCCGCAGAGGTCAGTATTCTTTCACAGCCCCTGTCTGCTGTTCCACAGCAATAATTAAAAACTTTTTTTTTGTGGAGTGCGAATTTGACTTAACCTGGATTCATCGCTGAATTTATGTACATTGTAGTGTCTACTCCTTTAGCAACTACTAACACGATTGACGAAAAAATATATAAGGCGAGTGTGAATAAAAGGGTTGGAAGGGGTAGACCTACCTGACCTTCCGCCTGACGCAGGTCCTCTCGGGGCACGGTTGCTTCGGGAGGTATCTGTGTCGCATAGGGCGGGAGATGACGTCAGGGTGCCACCACTGTGGCGCGGGCGACGAGGAGGACACGGTGAACCACACTGTCGCCGTGTGCCCTGCGTGGCGCGAGGAGCGCCGCGCCCTCGTCGCCCAAATCGGCGTGGACCTGTCGCTCCCGGCCCTGGTTCTGTCCATGGTCGGGGGCGATCCTGGATGGACGGCCGTCGCCTCCTTCTGCGAGGCAGTCATGTCCGCAAAGGAGGCGGCAGAGCGGGAGCGGGAGTCGACCACCACACTCCCCTCCCGCCAACGCAGGCCACGCCGGCGGCGCCGGAGGGCCAGTAACGACCTCCGGCCGCCGGCCGCGGGCGGCCCCTCGGGGGAGGACCCGCCGCCCGCACTATTGCCGCGAGGGTGAGGGCTGCGTGCTGTTCTGCGGCCCCCCTCAACTCCTAGAGTTGTTAGGAGAGCGCCGGGGGGACGAAACCCTGACCCCCTGGCGCCAACACTTTAGAAGGGGCCCGCCTCAAGACAAAGGGCGGGCCGGCGCCGGCCCGGGCCACGAGATCGGCAGGCCATATATCCGTGAGCCCGGGCGTAGGCGATAGGAGAACAGCGGGGTTTTTTAGTGGGTAGTCGGATAGCCAATCATCTTTCCCGGAGTCCCACATATCCCTCGGTCCCCCCGGGCCGGGGGAACCCGTCAAGAGAGGTTTTTCCCCGAGACCAAAAAAAAAAGGCGGACGTTTCGAGACCAAATCAGGGACATATTGAAAAAAAGGCCAGGTCAAGAGTACCCTAAACCGAAGAGCATGTATGAAGGGAATAATGAAAGTTGGCGGAGCGAAACAAGTATGTAAGGATCGTAGCAAGTGGAAAGAAGTGGTCTCTGCCTACCCCTACGGGAAAGAGGCGTGATTATAATTATGTATGTTTGTATGTATGTAACTGATAATAATACGTTGACTAGTCAATTATTTTCAAATGAAATATGATGGCTATCGATATGAATCGACAATCTTAGCAGAAGAGATGCAAAACCTGTTCTTAAGGACTATAAGCGTACTAAGATTTTTAAAATGAAACATTTGAAGAACATGTTATAAAATCTAATTGTAGGTTTTGTTTCCGTCAGACACCGACTCTATTTATGCGATTCTTATAACATTTTGAATAAGTAAGTATATCTTCCAGTTTGAAAACTACCCTCCTGATAGTTCATAAATGACCTAAATGCAGTTTCATACCTACCCGTATGAAATTGCATTTAGGTATTTTTGTTTCGATTTTTATTCTTCTCTCTATCTGCGACCCGTTCGGTCGCAACCAAGCGTAATGCGTGTAGACGAAAGTCTAACCAGTGCTTGACGACCTCCTGGCGTAACGGCTAACGCATGTCGGTACGCTTGCGGAGGTCACGGGTTCGAATCCCGTCCAACGTCCGGGTGTTTATGTATCATATTATGTATTTATTTACAACAAAAAAAGTGTATATATGTAGTACCTATACCAGTTGTCTAGTACCCATAACACAAGTGCAACTTAGTTTGGGACTAGATGGGGTTGTGTGTAATGTCGTAAATGTTTATTTATTTCAAAGTCAAAGTCAAATTTTTTTATTTTAAATAGGCCTGAGTGACAAGCACTTTTAAAATGTCAAAAGCTAGATGTCTGTTCCAAAAGTGAATCCTATGGAGAAGAACAGACAAGAAACTCCATGGATGTATTTTGTACAAACATATATTATAAATATGAAGTATATAAAAACATAATTATAGAACACGAAATTGATATATTATTTGTCAGTAGGCCGAGGAAATGCAAGCGTTTAATAGGATACATCTGAGAATAACCTAAATGTACATTAAAAAAATATATATGACGGGTGCTCGGTGATAATAATGTTTTAAAAATGCGTGGCACCAGCAGAGCTGGCGCCACTATCTTCGACAACATCGTTAGTATTCATGGTGAGTGAAGCAAAACACAAACTTGGTTACTAGTATGAAGTTTATTCACAATATTTACCAGAGCCGATTCTTTGAGGCGCGTATAGGTGACGATTCGTATCGGCGGTTAGTACTTGACTGACTTGTGTACTGCCAGAGACCTCGTATTTATACGAAATTCTGAGGTAAACAATATGTGCTCGGGATTTTCCAGTCGGTATTCTCAAAGATGGGCTTATTCCCCTAAATAATATTTATGTAAACATGTTTTTGTGTTTGTTAAATAATTATACTATTTGATCTTGGTGCCGCCGTATTTCGCTATTACGCCGACAAAGAGTTGTTTACGTTTCGTGAGACTTTATTTTGATACCGCTGTCCTTTGATAACGCGCCGACATGTCAGCCGACAAAGATATTTTTAACGTAAACATATTTTTTGCTAACAGCTGCTTTGTTTTCGTGTTTGGTTTGTTTACATTTCGCGCGTCTCTATTTTGATACCAGCCTCCTTTGGTTTGGCGCCGACACGGCCATACTGACAGGCGGTGCGTGCTCTGCACCAGCCTCGTTGTGTTTGTCTGTAATGAAAGTTATTTGCCCTGAGTTTGGTATATGTAAGCAATAGATATTGCTTGATAATAATTAGAAAATAGACACATCTAACATGTGTGGTTTATTGAGATGTTAACATATCGCTTGTTAATAAAATTGAGGCTTAACAAAAGCTCAATAATTTTGTAGTAAGAAGTTTTTGATTTTCTCGAAGGGTCTCGGAGTATCTCGGAGGTTCTCGAAGGATCTCGGGGATTCTCGAAGGATCTCGGAGTATCTCGGGGATTCTCGAAGGATCTCGGAGTATCTCGGGGATTCTCGAAGGATCTCGGAGTTTCTCGAAGGATTCTCGGAGGTTCTCGAAGGATCTCGGAGATTCTCGGCGAATGATTATTTTGTGTGTTATGTGTTTTTGTTGCGTGATATTTGTTATAAATATGTTTATTAATTAAGATACTCACATGTTAATTATATGAAGTAATAATTGCATTATCATTCGATGGTGGTGGCTCTGCAGATGGTGTAGAAGGCTTGAAACAGGATGGTACTGTAGTGATTTCTTGTGGAGTTGGTGAGCAATCTCGCGCCGACTCGGTTTTCTGATCACCGGGTTGTGGGGCACGATGGAGTTGATCGTGAGCAACTTTCCTAGGACGTCCTCTGCCGACGACTATCTTTACCAAATAGCAGTCATTTTCCAATATCTTGGAAACTTCATAAGGTTCGCTGAAATTCAGATCTAAAGTATTTTGATTACGTGGATTATTTTTAATTAAAACATAGTCTCCTATCTCAAAGGGACGTATCTTAGCTTTTCGTAAGTTAAAGCGTAGTCTGTTCTGTTCATTAGCTTGAGACATCTTCTGTTGTACATGCTGAGTGAGTGCTTCCATCTTGATACTTTGGCTGTCAACATTTACTAGATTCAGAAGTTCAGGGGGTGCGCAATGTTTTCTCTGAGTGATGAGTGTGAGCGGCGCTACTTTGGTAATGCGATGAGGTGTACAATTCATAGCTAACTGGAGTTCTTCGAGAGTAGTGTACCACGATTCTGTCTCGTAATTCTTGATCATATTCAATGCATTCTTCGTAGTTACTACCACTTTTTCCACTTGTCCGTTCGCTCGGCTAATTCCTGGTGCTATTGCGTGAATATTTATTCCAGTATATTCACAATAATCCTTAAACTCACCAAGAAATTCTCTTCCTCCGTCAATAATGATTTGTGTTGGAGTTCCAAACAGGTACACTGTGCGTTTCAAAGCGGCAAGTGTGCTATGTGGGTTTTTTGTTGATGGTGAAATAAAATAAAACATATTTTGTGAAGGCGTTAATAGTAACGATGACATATCGTTATGAGTTCCTAGTTTTCCTGTTATATCCATATGAATCACTTGGAAAGCGGCAGGTTTCTGTATTGGATGTAGTTGTGCTTGAACTGTTCCTGGCGTTCCTTTTGATGTCCTGCATATCACACAGTTGTCGACAAATCTTCGGACTGTAGAACTCATTTTATTGAACTAGTAGGTATCTTTGATTTTCTGCAGTGTTTTCTCCCAACCAGGGTGTTTCAATGCAGTGTGAAAAGAATTAATGATGCTCCATTGAAAGCTTTTTGGTACCACTGTGCAAAGCTGAAGTCCAGTGATAGGGTCATTAACTTTTTTTTTTTTTTTTTTTTTTAGGACGTCTTTTTCTAAGGTGTAGCCTTCAACTAGGTTGTCTTCTCTTAAAGTGTCCATTATTGGTCGTAGTTCTTCGTCCCTTCGTTGTTCAACTTTTAGCCAGTTAAAATCCTTTGCCATGACGTTAAAGGCTAGTTCACTTAGGTTTTCGACTGAAGAAATCAGCATGTTGTAGCCGCTCGCCCTTACGGTATTCTACTTCGAAATCATAGTTTTGTAAGAATGCCCACCAGCGGTGAATTCCTGGTAGTAGATCCTTTTTATGTATCGATGCCTTAAGTGCGTTATAGTTAGTTATCACGGTGAATTTACGACCATAAAGATATTGATGTAAGTGCTTTATAGCGCGTACTACCGCTAAGGTCTCTAGTTCATATGAATGATAACGGCTTTGCGCTTCAGTGGTCCTCATGCTCATAAATGCCACTGCGTGTTGATGTCCATTAATTAATTGAACTAGCACTGCGCCAAATCCAAGGCTACTTGCGTCAGTATATAGTTGTATAGGTGCAGTTTCTTCGGACATAGTACTGGAGTAGGTGTCAGACATTCTATGATCATGTTTCGTGCTTTATCGTGCTTGTGTTCCCATTTCCATTTGACACCTTGCTTTGTCAACTCATATAAAGGCGCCACAATTCTGGAGAAGTCTGGAATATATTTTCTGAAATATCCCGCCAAACCATTGAACTGTCGTACTTATTTGACGGTTTTAGGTAATGGTTCCTTGACGAGAGCTTCACCATTTCGTGAACTTGGTCTTACTTGTCCGTCAGATATTATGTGTCTTGTAGAGTTATGAGAATTTCCTCGAGATTTGACAATCCTTGATAAAAATCTGCATATTTGCTTAATACGTCATCAACATATACCTGCGCCATGGTTCCAAGGATTGGTGATGTGCCCGGTTGATACATCGTTGATAAACAGAGCATGCATTGCAGTATCTAAATCGTTGAACACTGGATTGTTGTTGCTCACATGATTGACTGGTTTCTGATGGATAAGTTTTGTTCTACTTGATGTGATAATAATGCTGAGGTTTGTTTCATACATTAAATCCATGTTGACCAAAACGTTAGTGGACATTTGATTATCTGGCAGTTTGTAAAAGTGTAGTTCTTCTACTCGGATGTCATCGATGGTGGTAATAGCCACCAGTTTGGTCAAAGATAATGCAGGAAATTGACCGATTCCCTTCAAGTAGTTAATGGAAGAAGTTAAGAACCCAAAGGTTCTTTTTCCAGGTAAAGCAGATGTAATGGATTCTTGTAATTTGTTGAGGATCCTCGCAGATTCATGTAGGTTCTCGTAGATTATCATTGACCTGCGAAAATAGAAAGAAGTTCCTCTGAGTAGAGCATCTGTAAGCAACTTGCGTTGCTTTGTCTTAGTTATTACACGAACAGAACTGTCATGTAAGTTTGAGATAGCCATGCTAGTAAGGTAACTAAAGGTTGAAAAGGTTCTCGTAGAGTTTTTGGAGATTCTCGTAGAATACTCGAAAGTTCTCGTAGAATACTCGAAAGTTCTCGTAGAATACTCGAAGATTCTCGTAGATTTATTTGTATAAGAGGCTCTCGTGGTGTTATTTACAATTATCAAATTTACTTACACTTTATTGTGATGAATTGTCTTCATCCAGTAGATCGTGGTTTGGCTGTATTTGCAATCCTTATCGCGAGTTTGGTGTAATATCATCGGTTGATTGTGCGGTAGGATCCTGATGCATAGGTGATTCTTTTTCCGTCAGTACAGTCAACTGATCACCTTGATTACGGTGGTGATTGCTTTTTTTTTTTGCATCTCTTCACGTTGTAGTAGTGACCATCATTTCACATTTGTATCATCAAAATTATTCAGTTTGTATACTTCAATTACTTGATCTATATGCTAGCAGTATTTTCGTATACCGATGTGGGTGTCCGGATCAAATTATGGTAAATACTCCTTGATCCTTATTTTTGTTTTGGTAGACGAAGCACATAAGTGCTCTGCCATTTTCTGCATAGTCTCCATTAATTACATCAAAAATTGTGGTAGTATTTCACTCACAGTTGAATTACGTACGGCATGCTCAATTGCAATCGGGAACTTGTAATTTGTTCTGCTGCTGGTCCCGCCGTCGAGGAGTTTGATGACACGTCTAGCGGTATTCGTCCAGCCAGTTGTATCTGCTGATCTCCAGAAGATGGATGAACCGATGAGGCAATGGTTGGGATTGAGAGTGGTCTCAATCCCACTTCTGATGACGGGTGCTCGGTGATAATAATGTTTTAAAAATGCGTGGCACCAGCAGAGCTGGCGCCACTATCTTCGACAACATCGTTAGTATTCATGGTGAGTGAAGCAAAACACAAACTTGGTTACTAGTATGAAGTTTATTCACAATATTTACCAGAGCCGATTCTTTGAGGCGCGTATAGGTGACGATTCGTATCGGCGGTTAGTACTTGACTGACTTGTGTACTGCCAGAGACCTCGTATTTATACGAAATTCTGAGGTAAACAATATGTGCTCGGGATTTTCCAGTCGGTATTCTCAAAGATGGGCTTATTCCCCTAAATAATATTTATGTAAACATGTTTTTGTGTTTGTTAAATAATTATACTATTTGATCTTGGTGCCGCCGTATTTCGCTATTACGCCGACAAAGAGTTGTTTACGTTTCGTGAGACTTTATTTTGATACCGCTGTCCTTTGATAACGCGCCGACATGTCAGCCGACAAAGATATTTTTAACGTAAACATATTTTTTGCTAACAGCTGCTTTGTTTTCGTGTTTGGTTTGTTTACATTTCGCGCGTCTCTATTTTGATACCAGCCTCCTTTGGTTTGGCGCCGACATATATATAAAAAAAAAAAAAAAAAAATCTTTAAAAAAATCATTGCCGTATGCAGGCAATCATTGCCGTATGCAGTCGCAGCATAATTTAGTGCGTTCTACCCGTAATGACGTACGGAGCTGAGACGTGGACACAGTAGGGTTGGTCCATCAATTTAAAGTTGCTGAGCGGGCTATGGAGAAAGCGATGCTCGGAGTTTCTTTGAGGGATCGTATTAGTAATCACGTGACATCGTCTCTCGAGTGAGCGAGCTGAAGTGGCAGTGGGCCGGCTATATCTGTCGTAGAACCGATAACCGATGGGGTAAACGAGTTCACGAGAGTAAAGGGCGTCTCGGCCAACTTAGCGTAGGACGTCAATCTATAGAATTGACATATTTGTGTATATAAAAAAATTATTTATCCCTTCTTTTTAGATAATCAACCGCTGAAATTTGGTGAAATAGTTAGCACGTCTAATACACTCGACGGGTCGGAGTATGTAACAATTAAATGCAGCCATACACTGTTGTGGTCGATGCGGGTTCCTGGCTTAGTTGGTAAGTTTCACTTAATTTTTTTTTATTGCTGTGGAACGGCAAACAGGCTGCCCACATAACAGTAAGCAGTTACCGTTGCGTATTGATGTTTGCACAAGAAGTACAGCTTACTCGTTGCCGTCCGCGTATGTGAATTAGAACTAGAAGTTATTATGGCGGCATATTTAGACAATAGCTGTGTTTGCCATCCAGACGGGCTTGTAGTTCTATTACTAGCCATGGTTGTTTTGTCGTTTGTTACGCCTTGTCGCCCTTGGTCTCAGGAGTCTGTATTCTTACTCCGCTCCTGTACATAGAAAATTTATAATATACTAGCTGACCCGGCAAACGTTCTGCCATATAAATAATAAAATGTCAAAAAATTAAAAAAATTTTTTGGGGGTGGGTCACCCCTAACATTTAGGGGGATGAAAAATAGATGTTGGCCGATTCTCATAGATACCGGATAAGCACAAAAAATCACTAACTCAATTTAGTTATCTGCCTACTGCCTACCCCCTAAGAACGATGGCGTGATTATTTATAGCCTATGACCATTTCTAGGTTATCATCTATCACCATACCAAATTTCATCAAAATCCGTTCAGCCGTTTAGGCGTGAAAGAGGAACAGACAGACAGACAGACAGAGTTACTTTCGCATTTATAATATTAGTATGGATTATAAAATCTGCTAGTTTGCAATAAACAAATGTGAACTAAAACCCTCGTAAAACTATACAATAAAAAAAACCATTAAGTTGGAAAGTATTCATTAAAGTTATAAAAAAAATGTCTTTTAGGGCTGTTCAAGTATTAGGTAACGCAATTTTCGACCCTCTCTCCCGTCATATAACGTAACATTAAGTAGCACCAAAGTGATATTTTTTTACCTAAAGATCACAATTATGTTAAACAATTTATGTTATATTACTTCTTCTTCGTCGTGTTCTTCATTCCTGAAGGTCGTGCCCGTCTTGATAAGCCTTTATGGAGACGCTGACGAACTGCCTCCACACCACTCTGCCTCGGCCTGTTTCAGAGCTGCAGGCTTTTAAATTAAATTTTAGTTTTTTTTTATATTACTATTATTTGCTATTACTTATTTATTACATTATTACGTACAATACAGTCGGGGGATGATTCTCCTAAGTGTCTCTAACTTATACCATTATGATAAATTTTAATTTAGATTTAAATTTTTGAGATTACAATTCCTTAGTTTTATTTAAATAATAAAAATAATGTGGCGTAATGCGTTATTCGAACCCTTCCGTTCACCCATGTAACGCATCATAATATTTCGTCATAATCATTTTACCATGAGTGCCTATCGAATCCCTCATTTTACCGACTGATTAATTTGAAATCCATAATACATATAATCTTTTTTTAATGTAGCAATAATATTTAAACTATGTTGTATCCAAGTATAGTGAAAAGTGAAATTCGTATATTTTTCAAAATTGACATTATTCTACGATTATGACGATTTTAAGAATAAATTGCATTACTTGATACGTGAAACGCCCCTTTAGAGCTGCATTAAGTTTTGTATATCTAGTTGTTAAATACATTATTTGTTTCAGATCCTGAACGCATACAAATTTAGACCAAAACGTAACATACTAGTCTTAAATAGTTACATTTATTCAAATGACATTTTAGCGCCCCGATTATGTAGATATTAAACGGAAAACTGGTATCATATATTAGGTGTAAAGGTCGTGTCTCACGCCATGAAACTCTTCGTGAAAGTTATCGATTGACGAATTTGACAGGATATTTCTTGATGTGACAAATCATGGATTACATGTGTTAGAAGCATAAAAAAATGCAGAGTTAGTTTAAAAATATCGTACAAAGCTTTTAGAACAGTGACATTAATTTTCTCGTCAGTAATTTTATTCTTGTTAAGAATTATTTTTTACTTTTTGTTTGATTATTTATAAAAAAGTGATATAATTTTTAAAATTTTCATGTAATTATTAAGTGATTAATTTTAGTTTTTTTAACTATAATTTATTTGTTGTCAATTCCCAATTGGTAAATGTTTTTATTAATTTAACGCCATCTTCCGGCAGTTTTATTATTTAACGCCAGGTGGCGTTTCGGCTGAAGGAAAAGAAAGCGTTAATCCCGATGAAGCTGATAAAGACACATGGGACATAATTATTAGATTTGTATATTGTCATCAGGTCTCGTCAAGTGTGCAAAATTTTTAATTTTTTTAATGTTCAAAGTGAGCAAAAATCTAATCCGAATATTCCGTTACATAGATACATACATACAGGCCAAATTAATATAAAGCATTTAAAAAGAAAAGCATTCCATACGTACGTGCCGAAATAGAATTTAATTAATATAATATTTTCTATTGGTATGTTCTTGCTACTACCACTATGGGACAGCGGCGTTTTAGCGATATCCCTAGCGTCGCAAACATCCATAGGCGACGGTAACTGCTTACTATTAAGGGCGAGTTTTTTGATCCGTTGTTAACTCGACCAATGGTCACATTTTGGGACAAATGGTTAAAATGATGCCATTATGCGTTTTTTGATGTATAGTTAGGCTAACCAATGGTCAAATATATAACCATTTGTTTAAAAATTTAACTACTCGAATCGGACTGGTTAACAATATGGCGGATGGTTAACTCTAGTAGCAACAGCTGTACATTCAATAGTTTGAGTTTTGAAGTAGACAGTTTGTTTATATCTAACCGTTGCAAGTGTTTTAATACAGTTAGGTACAGTGTAAATAAATATTATTAATAATATTCTTATTAATAAATTGGTGTTCTACTTTCTACATTTTCTAGTGGATCTTAGCATTGTTGGATACTTTGAATCATCAGAAAGTTCTTCAGACGATGATTTAGCAGTAGAATACATTCTAATGAGGAGGCCTAAAAGAAAGAGAAGGTTTTAAAATTAAGAGCATTTTCATTTATGATAGTATCTCCAACAAAAATTGTCTTATTTCCTTACAATGTGACACAAAAATAAAACGAATATGTACAAACAGCTATTTACATGAATTGGTAAAAATTGATAACTACTTCCTTAAAATTAATTTGTTTTTCAGCCATTATGTCCAAACTATTTTTATATTGGAAGAAGAAATACTTACAACAATCACCAAACACAAAAACAATTCCGAACTTCGATCACGAACCTTTTTTTATGTATTACGTTGACACTTTGTACTCGGAATTGCCACATACAAAATTTTTCTCCACAAAAAAGTGTACCAAAATACGGTTCATACAAGTAGCAACATAAATAACTATTGTTAAATTTAACTATAGTAGATTTTGTCATCAAAAAACGAATATTGACTATAACCATTGGTTACTGTTTTAGCCATAGTTATTTTGTCTAATTGTTAACGTAACTATTACTATGGATCAAAAAACTCGCCCTAAGGGCGAGTTTTTTGATCCATTGTTAACTCGACCAATGGTCACATTTTGGGACAAATGGTTAAAATGACGCCATTATGCGTTTTTTGATGTATAGTTAGGCTAACCAATGGTCAAATATATAACCATTTGTTTAAAAATTTAACTACTCGAATCGGACTGGTTAACAATATAGCGGATGGTTAACTCTAGTAGCAACAGCTGTACATTCAATAGTTTGAGTTTTGAAGTAGACAGTTTGTTTATATCTAACCGTTGCAAGTGTTTTAATACAGTTAGGTACAGTGTAAATAAATATTATTAATAATATTATTATTAATAAATTGGTGTTCTACTTTCTGTATTTTCTAGTGGATCTTAGCATTGTTGGATACTTTGAATCATCAGAAAGTTCTTCAGACGATAATTTAGCAGTAGAATACATTCTAATGAGGAGGCCTAAAAGAAAGAGAAGGTTTTAAAATTAAGAGCATTTTCATTTATGATAGTATCTCCAACAAAAATTGTCTTATTTCTTTACAATGTGACACAAAAATAAAACGAATATGTACAAACAGCTATTTACATGAAGTGGTAAAAATTGATAACTACTTCATTAAATTAATTTGTTTTTCAGCCATTATGTCCAAATTATTTTTATATTGAAAGAAGAAATACTTATAACAATCACCAGACACAAAAACAATTCCGAACTTCGATCCCGAACCTTTTTTTATGTATTACGTTGACACTTTGTACTCGGAATTGCCACATAAAAAATTTTTCTCCACAAAAAAGTGTACCAAAATACGGTTCATACAAGTAGCAACATAAATAACTATTGTTAAATTTAACTATAGTAGATTTTGTCATCAAAAAACGAATATTGACTATAACCATTGGTTACTGTTTTAGCCATAGTTATTTTGTCTAATTGTTAACGTAACTATTACTATGGATCAAAAAACTCGCCCTTAGTGAGCCCTCAGCCTGTCTGCTGTTTCTCAACAATTAAAAAACTACATTTATAAATACATTTTTTTTAATAAAATTTTTCATATACATTTTACGAAACAAAATTAAAATTGAAAACAGAAGGTTTTATTTAGGTCATCTCAATGGGGAGGTGTACGGTTTTAGGTCATGTTGAGAAATAGTAGTAGTTCTTGTTATAATGCGAAATTAATTTGAGTATTTTTTACTATATATAAAACCAGATGTTTTTTTATTGCTGTAGGACCGCAGACAAGCTGACGGCCCGCTTAGAATTTAGCAGTTACCTTTGCCTATGGGTGTTTGCAACGCCAGTGGCATCGCGAACACGCTGCTGTCGCATAAGGGTACAGGACCTTGGGTCACTAATGCCGGAACACAACACAAGGTTATTATGGCGGCATACTTAAGACCAAAGGTGGTCGCCATCCAGACGAGTTGTAAATAATTTTAATGCATTTGTAGATACATTAGATATAGGAGCTTTTTTAAACTATTATTTATAATTGTTATATTTTTTTTAGAAGTGTCAAATGGCTACAGTCATTTATATACCCACATGAATTTGTAATAGACTGCAATATATAAGTTAATAATAGAAAAATAATAATTTATTATTGCCTTTATGACATAATATAATGCCGTATTTCCTGTTACAAGTTATCTGATATTTACTGTTGAAATAAAATGAATTTTAATCAGGTGATTTGCAAATTAATTGTTTACTATTTATTTATTTTTATTTATCAAATACATGCTGTTAATAAAATTTGATTACAAATAAGTTGTTTTTTATTTTATTTTTCAATTACGTGTATTCCTTATTATTTACCTTTTATATAATTAGGTGTAAGTACAACTAATTTTTACTTTTTATTTTAGCGGCATACATCTTAGCGACGGAAAGATCTAATCATCAGATTTTTTTCTATGGTAGGCATAAACCCTTGTATTGAAATTATACCCTCTGGCGCTCTTTCTGTCATTACGGGACGGGGGAATCACAGTAAAACAACCTATACTTCTTGCTCGCAACTTGGTGGGACAGGCGTACCATGACACTAACGCTGCCGCTTAACTTGGGCCTAGATGTTATTTTATCTAGATATTATCAATATATATTCCCTTTCTCGTTGCAGTGGTAGAATGCCCCACGTGTGCACTTGCAAGTAAGGTAGTTTGGTTGCTGTAGGTGGAAGTGGGTGGATAGTGGATATGGGTGGTAAAAATGTGTAATGAGATATTTCTATCCTTTTCTAACACATTCTATTACTTATAAGCTCGCGAGTGTGCTGAATGGCGTAAATTACCTTAGTGTGTGAAAATATTGACAACTTCTCTGCAATATTTTGACCCGAGCAACGCCGGGTTTCGCTACTAGTATTTATATTACTGAATAATGTCTGGAATCATTTTGGACATAAGCTGCGACGATATTACTAAATTTTAAATCCTCGTAGCTTTGTTCAGTAGCCAAGAAACATAAAGTAACTGTAAGTCGTTCCTTTAGACTGGACTCTCGTATTATGGTATCCTGTTTTTGTATGAATGATGTCATGTCACCATACCATACAGAGAATTCAAAAACATTATATTTTTGTATCCATTCCTTAAAAAAATCTATTAAACTGGTTCTAAATCATGTTCATGTGGCTCAATCTCTGACTTACTCGCGTCGCAGAAAGTACCAGCGCGATGCTTATTTTTGATGTTAGAGAGCCGGCTGCAGCTTAAATTGAAGTGCGCTTCGCTGCACGGTTGGTTGCACATTAAAAGGCACTAGAGGTGTGTAGTTCCGGTGCCTGTCAGGCACTCAGGCAGGGACGTGTGTAGAGAGGCTCACTTTACACCTCCCGATATCACCCCCGATTTAAGGATGTCTGTAGGCCTCTTGAGACTATCCACTGGCCCGCCCCTGTATCAGGATGAATCTCTTACATTGTGTGGGGTAAGGATGTCGACCCCCGACGTTCTCCTGTGTCAATTCAAGGTTGAGGGGGGCACGCATGCTCTATCCTCACGGTTATAGTGTCGCCGGTGAATTCTCCCATAAGGGCCTTTTTATGTATAACCAAAAAGCAGTTAAGGGCTTAACCCTTCTAGTACCGGGAGGCGATATATCGGCCCGCGGTGCACTGACGAAAAGTGCCACTTTATGGCGCTTTACTATTCGCGTTACGAAATATCGCTGTCTTCAAACATATGTATAATACTTTACAAATAATGTTATTTCATTACGAGAGAATTTAAAATAAACAATTGGTCTGTTTAACTTTTTAAGACTGTTTATTTATACGTGAGCTCGATACGGTGTTGAAATACAAGTGGCGATGTTCGCGGCGCCTTTGGAACATATTAAGTAATAACAATCATTACGTTGTTATCCACTTATATGACTCAGTTTTGTATATAATAAACCTAAAATTAGCACCACACAATTTCTAAAATACTTATGCTATGTGCAATTAAGTTTTGAAACAGAGGACTTAATTTTTTTCTTATCATTTATACCTTTTTTTTTTAAATATCATTTATACCTTTGTTATTTATGTAATTTTCAATGAATATAGAAAAATTAGCATCACTATTTTAGTCTCTATTTTTTCCTTAATATACTGCTTTTTGAAACATGTAAATATTGCTATTCGTTTGGTTTGTTTTTTATTTAAACTCGAGAGCGGTTCCGTTGAAGTCCACTCTGGAGGCCGGCGCGGGGTTCTTAGATCTTTATCCAAACCCATCAAGTGGTCATAGCCGTTATTATTCACATATATTATGACATATTTTTGTTTATAATAAACCTATAAATAACAACATACGACTTCTAAAGTACTTTAATTACATTTTGAAATATGACAACAATTTTTTTTTTTTTATAACTTATACCTTTATTATTTAAATAATTTTCAATAAATATATATTCTGTTCTATTCTCTATTTTGTCCTTAATATACTGTTTTTTGTATAATGTAAATATTGCTCTTTGTTTGGTTTTTGTGAACCTTTTTGCAAAGCCCTAGCAAAATCGCAATATTAGCGTGGTTATCTTTGCCTGAACATCATTCTTTTCCGGCACTAAAAGGATTTATGTAAACATAAAGCAGAAATTTCGTTACTAAAATTACTTACAACTACTTATAAATTCTTTAGACATATACATATTTTGATCTTATACCACCACAAAGACTAGCGATTAAGCCTTTTTCTTTGTTTTTAGTGTTTATGATTTCGTACATGTATGTGTTTTTCTTAATTATTTTTATATGCCCTGGCTTCTAAAATCGTGTAATAAGTATAATCGAGATCGATGCTTCCTTTGTTAAAAGTATTTATGTTTTTGTTCGCAAAGCAAAAGAAATTGTTAGGCTAAGGAGGCTGATAATTTATGAGGTTACTATACGCGGGGAACAAATATCTAGCCATTCCGCTTCCCCCTGGTGTCCGGCAGGAGAGGTAGACCCGAAAAGTTGTTGTAAACGATTATTCATCAATGATCCATGTATTAAAAATGATTGAACAAAGTCGTCAAGAAACCTTTTTATTCGTGCAATTGTGTTGTGTTCCGGCATTAGTGACCCAAGTTCCTGTACTCTTATGGGACAGCAGCGTGTTCACGATGCCACTGGCGTTGCAAACACCCATAGGTGACGGTAACTATTAAATTCTAAGCGGGCCGTCAGCCTGTCTGCTGTCCTACATCAATAAAAAAAACCGTTACAGTCAGGGACAATATATGAATTATATTTTCTAGCTATTTATACTGGCGTTATTATTTTTCATTTGTTAGGTGCCTTGACGAGTTTCTAAATATAGAAATATCTTAAATATATATTTTACTATCTGAATTATTTTATCTTATTAAGATACTGTCAATATATACTACACACGTATAGTTTGGTCTATTTCAAAAGTAGTGTAAATCTTATTATCTAAGAAATAGAGTCGGTTTTATTCGGCGAATTTCGTAATGGAGGCTGCGCAGGATTGTCAGTGCTGCCAACCGCGCGGCGCAATCACGAGATAGTGCTCATCTTCCTTATCATCAGCTGATGTTTAACGGAATTAACTCGCACACGATTTCAATACCACTCGGTGTGGTTTTTGATTGGGAAGGTCGCTTGACATCAAAAATTGTAAGTATTTAATGAAATTTTAATTTAATTTTAATATATTGATAGAATTGAATTTACTTTTGGTTTCATCGATTATTTTTTATCTAAATCTTTAATTAAGTTTAATTTGGAGATCATTAATTTTAAATATATATATTATTCTTATCGTAATAATACATTTATAGTAATAATATTAGAAATACCGATAATTATTTAATAAACGAAAATCCTGTTAATTAGAATTTAATTAAAAATAAGTATGTACCTACCTAACCTACTTGTTTCATATGTAAGTCAAAGTATGTTAAATATTTCGCTTTGCCGATATGTGTAGGGTGTCTATCCCGGTTAAAAAAAACGGGATAAGTACACTAACGAATTGAAGTATAAACTAAGGAACACTGTAATGTTCGTGTCACGAAGTTTGCGCGGTCACATGCTAGCACCAACTTGGTAATATTTTAGTTTTAGTGCGTCAGTTCAGTCAGTTGCCGCGAGCAATTCGTGTTAAACGTGTGGAAGTGTTAGAACAAATTACACGATCACTGGTGCGTCAACTTTTTCTACTATTCTTAACTATAATTGTACCTTACGTTTGTTAAGTTACGTCTTAGTTTCGCATGTAATAAGTAGAAATTCTTAGGAATAATTTTATGAGAGTTTTGTGGCGATAGCGTTTAAACGAAACAAACCGACGAGTGCAGCGCTTCATGCATTGTAATGTATATAGTTTGTTAGCACTTATATTTAATTTAAACACTATTACTATGAAAAGAAAACAAGAAAGTTTTCTCATTAAAACTAATCTCTTTCAAAACTATATATTCAAATGGCGATATTCAAAATGTAAATTTTCTTGTGAATAATTCAGAATACTTATTCACCGAATAGGCATCATTTACGCTATTAACCACGAGAATATAATATTGCCTCAAAACAATTACTCATTTATATTATTTGTGGTCTCGAAATTAGTAAACTTGCTGATTGTGTATTAATTTAAATTCAATCTTGTTTTAAATGCTCATATGTACTTAGGTAGTTTGCTCGTGAACCTGTTTTTCACTAAGTCCTTGTGATTATCGCAACGGCTCTTGAGACTATTGTATGTTTAATGATATGTAAAATGATTCAACAATAATTCGCTGAACTAAATTTCATAATACACTTCTAAAACACTTTTTCGCTTAATATGCATATTGCCGCGTATCGAAGAAGGAACACCCCTGTGATGAAGGATTACCTGCATAATCATGGTCAAAGCAAATCATCTTTAATTACAGAGATACATGTGTTTAGGCTATTCATATTCTGAGCATGTTTCTTGTCCGTGGACGTGCAAATATAAACTAAACGAATTAAGTTCTAAAATATCAATCTAAGTTTTTTTATTGCTGTAGGACAGCAGACAGGCTAACGGCTCGCTTAAAATTTAGCAGTTACCGCGCCTATGCGTGTTTGCATCGCCAGTGGCATAGCGAACATGGTGCTGTCCCATAAGGGTACAGGAACTTGGTCACTAATGCCGGAACACAACACAGTTACTAAGGCGGCATACTTAAGTCCAAAGGTGGTCGCCATCCAGACGGGCTTGAGGCCCTACCACGTAGCTAGGATTGTTTTGTCGCCTTTTACGACAGGCCGACCCCGGCCGCAGAGGTCAATATTCTTTCTCCGCCCCTGCACGGATAAGTACATACACGACTAATTTGAATTTATTAATAATTTATATCTGCGGAAAAATTATAGTTTTTGTCGTAAATTAAAATGATGAACATATTTTATCCGACATACCAAAGATTGATAAAATAATGTATATTAACAATATAATTATGACGTTATGAAGTTTTTATAATTGAGTTTTGTATTATAAATACGTTTTTAATGTCCTACAAGGTTTTAAAATTTAGTTGCAAATTCAGAATTCCTGTTTTATATATAAAATACGTATAACTAAATGAGTTACTTTTAAAGTAAATATACACATTTACACAAGAACGTGACTGACGTCTAGTTGAATGATAAAGCAATTGAAAAGGCAGATAACACTTATTTAACTCTGTCACTGTGTCTTTAAGTGTATTATCGCCTATAGAATTTTTAAATAAGTTTATATGGTAATTTAAACTAATCTAAAATCTGTAATATGCTTTTTAATATGAAACTAAATCGAATGTGTTTAATAAATAATGATGAGATATGCTTAGCTTGAAGAAACTAGTTGCACATCAGAAAAATTATTTGTATACTTATAATATTTCTGATGAAATTAGGAGAACTCTGCGGTATGTTACCTAAACTTAATGATGATGATGATGACTTAAGAAATTGAGTAAAATATGGTCATCATTTAGGAATAACTCATTCACCGTCAGAAAATACGATACGACTGGTTCAAGTTCAACTGGTTCAATAGTTCATAATTCCTTACATAGTCGTGTCTGGTTATGATCCCTACTTAGGACAATATATATATTAGAAGCTACAAATAATTTTACAAGAGAGGTAGTGAAAATTAAATTACTAATGGTAAAACGAGTATATTTGCCCACAGTGACAGGTTGTAAAAAAATTTAAGCGAAAGTAAGCTACATTTTAAATTAAAACATACACATTTGTAACTTAATTTATAAATCTAAAATAAAAAAGAGATACAGATATATAGATGGTCATTCAGTTTGTATAACCAATTGATCGGTTCCATTATTTTTAAATGCAGCAGCAGAAAGCTGAAATATGTCCACATCCGTTAAGGTATAGAATATAATAAATTATATTCTCTTATTATGAGGGACAATAGCCTCCGCTGCAGATTTACAAATGCGAGAAGTAAATTATTTACGAGTACGCGTTTCTCTTATTGTTTGATATCTTTAGCAGAGTTATGTAAATTAAAAAAGTTATTTTGCTTTGATTTTACTTTTAATATTATAAAGACCACCAAATACTTCCAATAACTTCCGATGCTTCCTTAAACCTCAAAAAACACACAAAGAGTAGGGTAGAGCAGTGTTGCCAAACTAACAGAATTATATTACCACCATAATCAACTGAATACGTTCTGGCTACAATGCCCTTTTAGTATTGTGATTGCAACAACATACATTAATAATATCTTTGTGGCACATGGATATTCAGTTTACTAATTAACGGATTACGGAATTACGGAAACCACATGTCGTTGGTGTCCAGATCATCCAATTCAGGCCAAAAGAATTCGGTAATCATCGACCTATAGCGCTCGCCGTTGAAAGTGATTGCCTGGCCAACATCGTTCTCAAAGAAATATGGACCGATGACGCCGCCTGCCCAAAATCCACACCAAACAGTAATTTTTTCGGGATGCATTGGACGCTCTTGGATCTGATGTGGCTTGGTATCATCCCATTCGACAATTCGACACTTGTTTGTTCACGTACCCATTTATCCAGAAATGGGCCTCATCGCTGAAGATGATTTTTCGATGAAAATTGTGGTCAGTTGCCAACTACTCCAGAGCCCATTCAGCGAACAAACGTAAGTACGATCACGTCGACGATGACGTAAACGTAAACGATCTATGGTCGCTTACCTTCAGTTCCTGTATCGGTTGAATTTCGTACGGGTGCAGGCCCAAGTCACGACGCAAAATTCGCCAAGTTGTGGTCTGCGAAAGGACGAGTTCTTGTGAGCGACGCGAAATCGACTGCCTCGGATTCTCCTGTACACGCTCACGGACAGCGGCGATGTTTACGGCAGATCTTGCGTTTCGTCGACGTACGGGTGTTGGTCGATCGTTTACTCAACCAGTGGACTCAAATTTACCCACCACCTTGCGAATAGTCCTCTCGGTAGGACGATTATGGCGACCGTAAAATGGGCGAAGCGCGCGGTACGTTGCCCGAACAGAACACCCATTTTGATAAAACAATTTTATTATTTGCGGAGTTTAATGCGGCGCTGATAAAGTGCAGTTTTAAGTAAAAATATATATTCATTAATTTACTGTCGCAGCTAAAATATATGCACAATTTAGAGAGGTAAGAACATTTTTTTCGATCCAAAGTTGAAGTAGTTCACTGTGAACCAGATCTAGTGATTGCGAAACTGTTTGATCAACTAAGTATACAAGTATGGTATGTTTGATAAGACAAGACATATAATTGAAGCGACATTATTCTATTGTAGATTATAATCTAAAGGACGTTGTCACTTACATTATGACATAAATAAAAAGTTTGTAAATAAAATAATATTAATATATAATGAATAGGGTTCAGCTTAGACTGGACTTTCTAGGTTCGAACGCAGTTTCTATGTTTCATTTATTTATATTTTAGGGTTTATAGGGTTTGTAATCCATAATAAAGCATAAGATATATCCAAAAAATGCTGCCCAAAGTCACTATTCCACGCGGAGGGAGTCGCGGACACAGCTAGTTTATAAATAAATGTAGTTTCTTATATAAAATAATTTTATTACAGTATCTATGAATACATTTTCTAATATGATAAATAAAGATCGAGTTTTGAAAATAAGAAGTTAATTCACCTAACTCATTACTCACTATCGTAATGCGTTAAAACGATTCGATGACGTTAGCGATCGATAATTTTATAGGCACGTAATCAATTTGGTGTTCACGTTACCTATTATTTATTTATGTAATTCGTCGTTTTGTGTATTAAGATTCCATGAGTTTTGCTTTGCTTTATGTCAACCACCGCGCTACCTTTACTCACAAAAAAACAATATTTATATATCAGATAACACTAAATATTATCTAGTGGATATTCAACCAATCAGGTTTCTCCACCAGCCAGCATATAAGAAAATTTCTCTGGCATATAATATTATGTATGACAAACATAATTTCGTATTCAAACAAGCCTTTGAACTTATTTGGAGGAGTTAACGAGATTTCTAGTATTGTGTTACGTTTGTTAAATACTATAAAGCCAATTATTAAGTAACAAAAAAGATATTATTATGAAACAAAAAAGAACCGAGTATTTCAACTGTTCAAAGTTAAATTAACGCATAGTTGATATAAATTGGAAGACGCAATTGCGACAATTAACATTAATAGGTATATTCTTAGCTTCTATGAATTTCACTGTATTATTAAATTCATAAAGTTTTCACTCCAGACCTCCGGGTCCGCATGTTACACGAATTCTGCGTTCCCTTTTTAAACACTTTTTATATTAAGCAAATATTAACAAAAATAGATTGAATAAATATACTTTATTACGGATGCTTATTTATTGTTTTAAATTTTAAAGATATCTATGTTAGTGCGAACTACAAAAAGCCTCCTCAAAATACTTTTACCCTATCTTACGAATCCGTATTTTTGTCGCTATTTTTCTTATGTCATCCGCCTACCTCACATATTTTATATTGCTTCCGGTTCTCATATTATGTGTGGTGAAATTCCTTTTGACGTGTCCAACCACTAAAAGAAAAACGCTGCTCTTAAGTCTGTGATCTAGAAAAGGGGGTAATCTGGCGTCTCTTGGACCGCAAGATTCTTCTTATCTCAGGTCCGGACAACACGGTCTTACATTCGCGTTTACAATTATCTTTTTAAGTACTTTCCAGATAAGTATAAAAGTTATTTATATGTATGTATGTATTGTGATTTTTTACTAGTTTATTTTTTACTATCGTTGTGCCCATTTAATTGCTTGTAAACGATTAATATATGCAAGCCAATAAATAAATATATACAATTCACACAACGCCAGAGGAAGTAGCATAGCACTTGTGTTATGGGTATAAAAAACTGATACTTATAACGTATACTTGTTTTGTAAATAAACACACATTATACATGTACATACACCCAGATGCGGGACGGGAATCGACCCGTGATCTCCGCAAGGGTTCCGACGGGCGTTAGCTGTTACGCCACAGAGTCATGTATTCTATTTACAGTAGTATTTTTTTGTCTTTGAGAATCTTTGTCTCTTCGCACACTCCGTCACCTGGGGAAACGCAAGCGATTCCGTGAATTGTGACTGTTCAATGTTCATACTACCACTTGGCTAGGGTGAGCACATCGCTGGTGCAGCAAGTCCTGACAATAATCTGACATAATACCTTAAATTCAATAAAGCCTATTACAATATATTAAAATTGGATAGAAATAAAGACTTTTACAACTTTCCTGTGGCAAATGACTTTACCTATCTCCACAGAGCTAGAATGCTGCAACGGTTACCGTCGTGCGAGATTCCACAAACCTCCAATAGTTATTCTTTTCTGCCTTTCCAAATTTATTTATAATACCCAACGTCTCAAGTTTTTTTTATTTAACTTCAAACTAAAAACGTTTTAGATTCCATAAAACTTTTAAACGCAGTATTTTTATTAGTGATTTAAATTCTATCATCCGATGATGTAATGCCATTTGATGTAATTTCATTTTAAACATTATAGTATCACAAGTCCCTATCGATATTACAAATCGTGTATGTCGACAGTTATATAGGTTACGTATGACTTGAAGTAGACCGATAATAAAACAATGTTTTATACAAACACTGAAAATTTCCAATGAGTAATGCGGTACATAAATGATTAATGTACTTATTAAAAACAAACACAGCTCGTATTGGTTTAGCCTGTAAGTACGTGCAAACATGCTGTGCACGTTTAGATATCTTCACTTTGGTTTTATGTTTGGAGTCTAGTACTTAGACATCAAATTCTCACAATCAATATTTGAAGTATAATTAGCATTTATTGCTGATATACACAATCCAATATTTGTTCCTAAAATTTAACATCGTCTACCTTTAAAGACTATCGTCCGACAAATACCTCTTCTCTTATTTTGGTATTTTTATTTAGTACATTAGTACTAAATAATCAAAGTATTCAGAAAAGTCTGGTTATGCGTAATTAAAAATGTCATGTAGTAATAAAAGCCCATAACTTCCCACTGCTGGGCTCCTCTTAGAGAGAACATATAGTTCCCACTACGCTTGTCGAAGGTGAATTGGCGGGTGAACATACCCATAATCTCGGTAAGCAGGAAACCTTTCCTCACGGTCTAAATTAGTCTCTCTGTAGTGTAATAGCACGAGTTATAGTCATATTCCCACCATCGATATTTTCTGCTTCCTTTCATTTACCATTGCGGAGATAGTAAAAAGTTTTTTTTTGCTGAGGAACAGCAGACAGGCTGACGGCCCACTTGACCCAATAGTAATCAGTTACCGTCGCCTATGAATGTTTGCGACACTAGGGGCATCGTGCATGTAGAGGCAGAGTCCCTTATCGATAGTAAGAAAATGCCAGCAGTGAGGCGTCAAAATATAGGCCCACGCACGCGCGACGCAAGACGCGTTCAGAATCTTCGAAGCAATGAAACTGAAGAAGAGCTGTGTTATGGTTCCTATATTACTGATATACTACATAAATAGTTTTTTTTAGTAAATAAAATACATATTGCCATGCAGACGGGCTTGCGGCCCTACCACGTAACTAGGGTTGTTTTGTCGCCTTTTACGACAGACCGACCCCGGCCGCAGGGGTTAGTATTCTTACCCCGCCTCTGCACGGAGAAATTGGGAATTGATCTATCAGAAAATCATTAAAATCCAACAAACAACTAGGCGAGTTATATTTTATTTTCTAAATATTTGAACTTCATATCCCTGTCCTTTATTTATTGCTCACGAACAGCAGATAGATAGACTGACGGTCCGTTTAATAATAACCAGTTACCGTCGCATACAAATATTTGCGACGCTAAGGGCACCGTGAACACACTGCTGTCCGTACAGGAGTTTATTTCTAGGAAAGTTCACCCAATGTCGCTTAGTAAGGGTTGCCTTTCAAGAGTCTATATTTACAATATAAAAAACACGTAGATATAATAAAAAACATATCCCAAGTCCTAATCCCCGTACCCTCAAACTTAACCGTATAACTCAAAGGAAAATCATCTTAAACATTACATTGAAATCATAAATATTAGACTCTAGAAAATGTCACAACACTCACACGAGCGGATTCGAAAAGAGAACATGGTTCACAACTCCGTCAAGAGATGGCGGCACTCTAGAGTATTTTTTAAAATCTTTTATTAGTTTTCTAAAATCGTTTATCTTTAATTCTTTTATTGCTGTAGGACAGCAGACAGCCTGATGGCTCACTTAAAATTTAACAGTTATCGTAGCCAATGTGTCTTTGCAACACCAGTGGCATCGCGAACACGCTGCTGTCCCATAAGGGTACAGGAACTTGGGTCACTAATGCCGGAACACAACACAAGGTTATTATGGCGGCATACTTAAGAACAAAGGTGGTCGCCATCCAGACGGGCTTGAGGTTCCACCATGTAGCTATGGTAGGTTGTTTTGTCGCCTTTTACGATAGACCGATCCTGGTCGCAGAGGTCAGTATTCTTTCTCCGGATATCCGCACGGATAAATGTCTGCATGGAGGGTAATTTAAAAAAATCCACTATACTCATTCATCCCCGCATCCCTCTCATATCCATCCCCCGTGGTCTCCCTAAAGACATGACATTCTTTAGTCATGACATTCTTTAGACATGACATTCTTTAGACAATAGTATTCACAGTTTTGTGCTGTTATTAATAACACCCGAATCCGAGAAATCTGTTGATCTGTAACGTTTCAACCGCTGAACCAATTTCGATGAATTTCGGGATAGAGATAGTTTTGATCTTGGGGAAGGACATCGGCTACTTTTTTTATTTATATGGCAGAACAACGTTTGCCGGGTCAGCTAGTATTAATATATTTGTACTAGTTGAAAATTACGACTACTAATAATCGTCAAGAAAGCTCGGATTTAGGGCTCATTTAAAAATGTGCAAGACTCGAACCAACATAACAGACTTGTGATAACAATTTATTTGTTTACCTAACCTAAACGTCTTAGCATGTACAATGTAATCTTGATAGATTGTTTTGGAATATCTGGCTGAATAATTAGCGGAAAAATTTATTAAGTACCATACACTCTGTTATTAGAACTATTACTTATTTTAGAATATATTTAACCAATAGTGTATTGCGTAATTTTAGTTTAATTTGACATAAATAAAATTTATGTTAAAAATTTTAAATAGTTTTTTCGTGTTTAATTTAACATTTGAATTCTGGGAAATCTATACATATGTATTTGTTTGGCGAAACGTCATCTGGACATAATTAATATTTATCTAAAATTAGCCCAGGCTTTCGGAAACGATTCCTTTGCTACAAGAAGAAACTTCTCGATTTTTGCGCTACTGTTGCCTAATAGCCCTGCAAGAAAACTCCTACGCCAAAACGTTTCTGTACTGTTCTTCAGGGGGATATAGCAAGCAGTTCAAGTAGACCTAGACATTATACACGTGTATGGTTGCATTCTTAGTGCTTTGTTCGCTAAATTTGTATGTATAAATAATTTTAAGATTGTTTATAAACTATAGTCTTAGTTTACCGAACAACTTTGAAATATGTGCACCTGCAAGTCTTATGAGAAAACATCAATCGATTATTAATACATTGTGCTATTTACGGTGTTCTGGTCATGATCAAGGAATATTAAGAATTTTACCTTGAAAAGTCAGAATAATTTAATATATATTGTTGTGTTTAATTTTCGCCCATTTTGATGCTGATGATAGATGCATTTTGATAGCAATCAGCTATGGTCATTGAATGATTTTATGCATTTCGTGCGTTCGTTATAAATGCTTACTGAAAAGACACAACTGCCACACCAACCGTGAAATACAAATAACATATAAAAGAAAGTAAGTTTTGAAGTTAATATAATGCATTAGTATTATTTAAACACAATTGAAAGTATCAAAATTTTTATACTTACCATAGTCTGTTGTCGTTTTAGTGGTTTGTTAGCAGATACAACAATATTTGTGACAGTATGGGTGAGTTTATGTATTGTATAAGTTGTAACTTACAGTTCAAAAACTCGCCAGAATAGCGTTAGTGGAATACAGTGAGAGAGAGAGAGAGAGAGAGAGAGAGAGAGAGAGAATACAGTGAGTTGTTATAGACGACTTGTAGCATTCTCTAAAAACTTATGGCACTTATCTCTATAATTTACACAGATGTGGTGCCACCTTAATATAATGCTTGATTCTCCTACTTCTACTCTCAGTAATCGCAGGACATTTTCGCATAAAATCAACGGTCATGTACATCCAAAGCAGAAAAAACTTTTCGTTATACACCCATTTCGCTTTCCTTAGGGATCTAATTCGTACGTATCGGACCACTTAGGTAGCTGAGCCGTGTTATCAATGTTAGATACTGTATAAGGTGAAAGGTTTATCAGAAAAAAATAGAGCTACCCTGACGTTTCCTTAGAGAATCATAGACGTTGAATAGAATAGTCCTTTTGCTAGGAGACACCATTCGTTTATACTTTCGCGGATCAACAGCCGTAAATTCCATAGGGTACATTTTATTCGGATTAATAAATAAAACAGCCCATATAAAGCGAAACGAACTATATACCCGCCACGGTTATCCGAGGAAGAAAGGCGGATTACACGTGTCATGATCTTGGTATAAAAATTTCACACCATGTTTACTTTTCGCTTGCGTTGAATATGATCATTAGGGGAGAAAGCTTGCACAATAGCATGCAAAGTTTGCATACGATTGTGGCTTTCAAACCGTGATCTTTAGTTTGTTGTGCGAGTGTACCACGTACCTTAATCGCATGTATTTTTTTATAACTCTGTTAAAGAAGACGCCATAGGGCTTTAGTGCAATTGATTGTTGAAATTTTATCTTGTAACGAATAGCGTACCTCGAGAGTGCCTTGGATGCAATAGAAATAGGTGATATACGATGTTTAATGTATTTTCCTCAGAGTTGTACTTTACAAGCATAAAGGTCAGGCGACCGGAAAAGATTATATTGGACCGGAAATATAGTTGTGTGACGGATCAGTGGCCTTAACAGCTCGTACCATGTATGCATGCTGACCTTGCTCGTGCTCTTGTACAATTATCCTGTTGATTTCATGACTTTTTAATGCTTAATAAATTATCCACGGTATGGAATATAGATAAATATATTGTGACAATTCACATAACGCCATCTAGTCCCAAATCAAAGAGCCGAGTTTTTGTGTTACTAGACACTTTCCTTTGTAAATAAATATGTAATATATTTATACAACATATTATACGTACCCACCGTGACTTGGGACGGGAATATATCCCGAGATCCCCGCAGGCGTTTCGATGTACGAAAGCCGTTGCACTACGGAGGTCGTCAAATATTTATTATTATTTAGTTAAATATTTTGTATTTGCAAGGCCATACTGTCAAATATATGTCGGGTTATTAAGTAAACGGCGCACACAATTATTTACTCATATTTAACTCAAGAAGTCTATCTATGGAAACTAATTCGCGAACTCAGTCCACAAGAGTAACTTAATTAATAATGCAAACAGCGAAGCGAACTTGTTCAGTGTATTTATTCTTCTTAATCAAAATTAAATTTATTAATATAATAGGTACAGAACTAATTGCTTTGTGATCTGCAGTTGAATATTTTAAAATATGAACACGCCAATTATTCCAAATAAAAAGTGGCTCAAATAATAATTTAATTGTTTAAACAGACGGAAATAGCTGTATAATATATTTACTTCCGTGTGTCAACAATTAAGTGTCATATAATATTTTTTTGCATAGACACATATCAAACAGGACTGTTATAGTTTTACCGGTAAACTATGCGAGATCTAGAACATTAGATAGTTGTAATTTTTTTAAAGTTTGTTGTGTGTAATATGAGTATAATTCAAATATATTACAACAGTCATAAAGTGCACGTCATTTTCAATCAATTTTAATTATTACTTCGCAGTCTTCGTAATTTATCTTTACGGAAGTCAAATTTGTTTTAATCGATATGATCAGTGGGCTAGTTAAATTTTAAATTTATTAGTTGACCTTTAAATTTAAATTTCATAAATATGTATAATTACCAGATAAGCATAAATAATAGCTTCTCACTTGTAGCACATTTTCGTACTTTTCCTTGTCTACTATAATGACGCCACTGACACAAAATTTATCTATTGCTATACTAACAGTAATATAATTAGTCCTGTTTTCTAGTTTCAACAGAGATAGTATGGTTAGACATTTGTCCTCTAAAGAGATAACCGCTTTCTGTAGTTATATGTTGCCATACCACAACGCAAGCATCTCTCCTAGACTCAAAAAGTTCTTATAAATATACGCTGCTCGTTTACGCAATGGGTTTGTTTCCATTAAATTAAATTCCGTAATAAAAGCATACGTATTATTATCGGGACTGTGAATATAATTAGTAACAGAACAAAATAACAACGTATCGTTTATGTCTGTTAAACGTTACTAATCGCGTTGCCTTTTCAATTATTGTTGTGATAAATACTTACGTTAGCATCGTCGTCGAAATTGCTCGAGCAAACAATGCAACATATTCTCTTAGATTTTCTATTTTAGTGGTAGCTATTCGACATGCAAGTGTGGTGATTAATTTGAAAATATTAAACTAACAAATTATTTGTTTCATTGTAATATTTCTGATAACTATTTATTTTTAATTAAGAAATTGATATAGATAAAAAATTATAATCAACATTATTTTAGTGTAAAATATATAATATTGTAGCAAGGGCGTACGTGACTAAATATTTAAGACATGTTATAATTGTGAAAATGCCGCCAAAGAAGACGAGAGGAGCTGGCCGATGCTGGACGGGCCAGAAATAAATTTCAACCGATGAAGGGTACGACGGAGAAACAAGAAATGTTCCCGGACATGTGAGGCAGGCGCCGCACGACACACCTGTGCAGCATACACCGCCAACACAAATCTTCTTCGACGATCGACGCGCAGCAGTTCATTACCTCATTCTTAGTGCTTGGCCAGACTTCACACGCGGGCGTGGGGCGGTCGCGGCGCGGCTACTTGAACATATGAAATCGCCCGCGTGCCCACTACGGACACTCAAATAAGGTTATGTTATTATGTGCGTGTGCAGTCTGGCCAAGCACTTAACGTCTTTTGCGCAATCACAATGAATAAAATAGAAATTTCGTAGAATCCTTGCGGTCAACAAGTGGCCACACCAGCGTCGAAAGAGAGTGAGCCCGTCGCGGCCGCCGCGCCTGCTGCATCTGCCGGGACTTTCACCTACTGCACCGCACGCTTTACCGGTCAATCACGAGATCTGGATGTGCTGGAAGCATTTTTGGATGCTGTTAAAACTTATAAAGGGTGCGCCGCTATAAGGGACGTGCACGCAGTCCGGGAACTGTCAATGCTGCTGGAAGGAGACGCCGCCGTGTGGGGGCGAGGAGTTAAAGCGGCAGCATCATCATGGAGCGACGTGACTGCACGCCTGCGCGCTGTCTACGGTGCTCCGCGCCGTGCCTACAAACTCCTACGTAAGATATTTTCCGAGGAACAACAAAACGAAAGTGCAGAAATTTTTTTATGACGTTTACGCGCGTTAATAGTGAGATTGCCGTATATTGTTCCAGAAGAAATGCAAGTGGACATTATTTACGATTTGCTAGATCGCCGTATTCGTAAACGGTTACCGCGAGATATTATCGATACCGTCGATTGTTTACGCATATAAACGTTTATAACCGCCAGTCAACGTACTGGTGTCTCCAATATTTTAAATTAATTTAATTATCTTTTTAAAGATACTCAACATGGTAGAAGATATATATTACAAATACGTGAATTAAGGAGAAATTTAAAATTAATGTAGTAGTGATGCGGGAAACCATGGAAGCTTCATTATCAGAATTGTGAATGCGCAGAGTGAAGAATATGCAAAATAAGTTTAGGGAACTGTTACGAAAACTCGACGCACAGCCCGTTTGACAGATTAGAAAATCCGAAGTGATTAGAAGTTGAGTTTGCTTCCCTAGTTAGCTGGAGTTAATATCTTTTTTTTTTTTTTTTTTTTTTTTTTTTTTTTTTTTTTTTTTTTTTTTTTTTTTTTACGGGGTGGGGAAATCCTCATGGACTACCTCCGCCTGGGGAAAGGCGGAGGGGCGTGCCGGATTCTTACCGGCTAAAACCACCACCCCGGTGTCTCCTCACACGTGCGCGCGGGGCCGCGGGAATCCAAATTCTTCCGCAGCCCCACACTAGTGCTGGCCCGGTGTGTCCGGGCCTCGTCTCCTGCACGGGGTAGTGAGGTGTTTAACTACCCCGTGCATCGCCTCAGAGGCGCGCGCTGACACCCGCGCGCGCCTCCACCTCGGGTCCATCGAATAGGGGCGGGAACTTCCCCAAGTCCCTCGCCCCTGGACCTATTCATGGGGGCTGGAAAAGGGCGTTGTCCGCCCTTCTCCTGCGCCCGGTGCGCCTTCTGCGGCCGGGGAAGGGAGTCGAGATCTCCCTCTCCCGTTCCGCAGTTTCCTTCTGCGACATCACGTCCTCACAGAAGGACACCATAACCTTGTGTTGTGTTCCGGCATTAGTGACCCAAGTTTCTGAACCATTATGGAACAGTAGCAGGTTGGCGATGCCACTGGCATTGCAAACACCCATAGGCGACTGTAACTGCTGAATTTTAAGCGGGCCGTCAGCCTGTCTGCTATCCTACAGCAATAAAAAAATGAATGTATAACTTTTAATTAGTGATTTTCTTTATTTTATATATAAATAATTTGTTTTTGGCAATTGTTTCACAACTTAATATATGTCTGTAGCTCGTTACATTTTTAAGGTGTTGATACTTACGAAAAATAATATATAGGTATGTATATCGCATCTTGGCTGAGTATAAGGGACTAAAATAAACATTTGAACTAGTTTGATATCCAATGCTGTCGCCCCGTTTGGGGTCGGGGAAGACGGCAGTTTCCTCTATAAAAACTATTTGTACTCAGCAAGAGAAAGGCAATTACCATAAATGGCCACCGGGGTAAACAATGCACACTAGTTTCGCTTTGCCACAGTACAATAATAGTACGTTCTAGGCTTCTAAGCCAAAGTATGATACAATCTTGTTATTAAATACTTGTTTTACGATATTTAAGGCAATAAAATATTACTTTGCAATTTTTAATTCTTTAATATCAATACTTGTTTAATAGTAATGTGTATTTATCTATAAGACAACGGGATAATATGAGCAAATTGGAAAATATACTCTAAACCGACCTATAAAGACGTATTACTAGCTAATTATATTCTCACCTCAAATTTAGGAAGTCCTAAAACAATTTCAAACAAATAAACAGTAGAAAAACTATAACAACGGCGTGACGCTGCGTACCGAAAAAAATGTGAAAAAAACAACAGCCTTGCGTCGACCGCGAAATGTTTAATTCCTGCTTCATTGAATGGGAACATAATCTTTGGTTTTTAGTTGTTTAAAAAATAAATCACACAAAATTGTTCTTCAGAGCTTAACAACTGTATAAAATAAAATAACAGTCTTTAATTTACCAAATCCGCCCGGAGTCGCTGTTTGTCGTCTGAGAGGATAACAGCTTTACACTAACACAAAAAAATTACTAATACAGACTCGGGCCTTCCCAAGAAGGAACGGATTGTAAATACCAGTTATTTTGCCATGCAGGTTTCCTTACAATGTTTCTTAAAACCCTAAAATTGTTATAATGTGCGCAGTATGCAGTATAAAAAATTGCCATCTCGTAATTCAAACCCTAGAGGTTCTTGGTTGACCTCGAGAACTACAAATTAATTATGCACATTTAGTTCTATTTTTCCATGTGGCCTGTCGTAAAAGGCGAAAAAACAACCCACCCTAGGGTATCCAAGCCCGTCTGGATGATCACCAATCTTTGGTCTTAAATATGCCGCCATAATAACCTTGTGTTGTGTTCCGGCATTAGTGACAATTAGTTCCTGTACCCTTATGGGACAGCAGCGTGTTCGCGGTGCGCCTAGTGTCGCGAAAAGCCATAGGTGACGGTAATTGCTAAATTCTAAGTGGGCCGCCAGCCTGTCTGCAGTCTTACAGCAACAAAAATATGTATTCATAGGTGACGGACGGTAACAGCTTATTATGAAGTGAGCTTTGGCTTGTCAACACCACAGCAATAAAACAAAATCACTAGCATAGTTATCTATATAAAATATAATATTCCGTGTACCTATACAGAGAAATATGTGTTTGTCTAATCTACACGCATGACCACGCGTATCGAATAGCGTTACGGTTTGTTGCTATAACTCTTTCAGCTGTTAATTTCTCACAAAAAGCGCTTTGGACGCTGTAATTGTTAACCGTGACTCATTGCCTTGACAGAAGCGTAACTGATACCAATATCGTTAACTTTAAAAAAACATTCACAAGTATACGACTGTCGTAAATGTAATTGTAAAGCAAATATTGCAAAACGTTTCTGAATTGATAATAATTTTAAATAAACTGCATAATAGATGCCTACGATGGTGTATATATGTCTAGTCATGCCTCCTCTGCCAAAGCATGATAGTGACAGACCCAAAAAGTGTTTAATTGACGTCGTCAGGGTAAATTTTCGTGCTATTGAATTCTCTGTCAGGAATGTCGAAGACTGAAGTGAAAAGATTTTAAAAGAGAACGATTTTGGGTACAGCCTGTACGTTTTACGTTAAAATGATGAAGTAATCGTAATATTAACTTAGAAAAAATTATACATTGCAAGGTTAAAGTCTAGTATGTAACTTGAACAATTGTTAAAAAAATTTATAACTGGTAAATGTGGCGTAGTATTTAGTGAAAACTTGGCTCCTAGCTGTAGAACATCACGAAGCCGACGTTTATTTATATCCGTGCAGTGGTGGAGGAAGAATACTGACCTTTGCGGTCGGGGTTGGCCTGTCGTAAAAGGCGACAAAATAACCCACCCTAGCTACGTGGTAGGGTCCCAAGCCCGTCTGAATGGCGACCACCTTTGGTCTTAAAGATGCCGCCATAATAACTTTGTGTTGTATTCCGGCATTAGTAACCGAGTTCCTGTAACCTTATGGGACAGCAGCGTGTTCGCGATTCCACTGGTGCGGTGCTGCAAACACCCATAGGCGATGGTAACTGCTAAATTCTAAGCGGGCTCTCAGCCTGTCAGCTATCCTACAGCAATAAGAAAAAAAGAAACCTCAGCTTCGTGGTTGTGTTTCACTTCGAAATGAAATTCAGCGCACTTTGCTTTGTGAGTGCTAAGTCCGGCGCAGGCCTTTTCATCACATCCAAAACTAAAAATATTTTTTATTCAACTGTGGACCGCAGGCATCTGTTAAACTTAACATGAACTCCCCGGCAACATGTTGGGGTTAAATTAAATGAAAAATTCTAGAAAACCATATCTAAACAAAAAATATGGTTTTCAATAATATATTTAAATTGCTTCTATTGCCTTACAATATTCATAAGGTTCATATTTCGCAATAAATAATTGATTTTAACCTTGCATTTGCAGTCGTGTTCCGATAAACAGTTGCACCAATTTCATTAAAATGTGGCCGTGGACGTTTATTTAACTATAATAGGCTTATATTGTCAATCATCATTTCGGTCTACATGACTGTCAGTCAACAAATTATTAGTTTGTTTACTGTGAACCCAAACATTCACATTTTTTTGGATTGTGTTGTTGTTCTTTACTAGTCAAAATTGTTACTACCTTCTGGAACACAAAATTTTTTAACTTTGGTAATGATGAAGATTACATAATATATCGATAATTTACGAAAATATGTGTAAATAAATAAATATATGGTGATATATTAAATAACGCTCGCTATCTAGTGTCAAATTAGGCAGTAAAGTGTTTATGTTACGTGTAATTGATATACATTTTATAAACTTTTCGTATCGCCAACCATTAAATGTTTTTACAATTACATCAAATTAATTTCTCTTCAATTATATTATTAAAATGAATGATATTGTCGATGTAAACTCGTAAAAAGCAATAATAACATTTGTACAGGTGTAAAAAGAGCTGAAATCGACGTAATATGACCGGTACATAAGTCCTGGTTATCGTGTATCTAACGAGCATAAAGGTTAACAAACGTAATACGATCCGGAACGATAAAACTGGGTCACATATGGTCGTGCTACCAGATTTTATACGTATTCAGGCATTTATGCTTATTCTTTCATACATAACATAAAGTTTGGGATAAGGGTAGTTATTATAATAATATAAATCATAAACCAAAGGAAGAGATAAATACAAAAGCTTTTGTAATTATCGTGCTAAGAAATATTTAATCAAAAGATCACTTTTGTCACACAAGTGTTTCGAAATGTCAGTTGATCCGAACGTAATTCAATATTTTTCAATTCTAATATGTATAGTGAAATTCTATCCTTTTCTTTTGTATAATATACTCAGATTATGGACATTTCACGGTAGATCAAAAACCGAAAATATAATCTTAATAAATATTAATACTATATATCGCGGTTTATTAAGTGTATTTAAGAAATCAAACAAAAATTGTTCATGTAATTATTTAAATGTAATTTTTATATTTGCAGAATTAGAGGGACATAAAGCACCAGGACCATGGGGGCGATGTTCCGCAGCGAAGAGATGGCCTTGTGCCAGCTCTTCATTCAGCCCGAGGCGGCTTACACGTCTGTCTCGGAGCTAGGGGAGGCAGGCACTGTACAGTTCAGAGATGTAAGTACTCGTATGCTCTCATTATTTCACAACTTTTCTAATTTGTGACAATAAATAAACATTTTGCAAGGAAATATCTTCTTGTTATTACATTTTACATACGATTTTCCAGTGAAATTTATGAGATTTTCTCCATGCAAGGAAGGTATAAAAATACTGACCTCTGCGGCCGGGTCGCCCTATCGTAAAAGGCGACAAAACCACCCGAGCTAGGTGGTAAAGCTCAGGGCGCTGCCGCCGATGTGAATGGTTCGATCCGGTGTTTACAAAATTTATAAAAATAGATATACGCGATATATTTTATAACAGAGTGTTTAAATCGATCCATAATCCTTAAAAGGCCCTAAATAGAAAATAAACATCAAAATATTTAAAGAATTAGTGGAACTCATAAAGAACTAAATGACAAAACAAATCAGTGCATAGTGTTTCTAATAGAAAAGTGTACATTCTACTAAATATTTACATACATGTTAAGAATATAAAAAACGATCTGTGGAAGTGAATACAATAAAACAGAACTAAATAAATATAATACAATTAGTGAGAAAACATATGAAATACATTAAATAATATATTAAAGCAATATACCCTCCGCGAGATATTAAAATCTAGGTAGGTAGTAAGCTTTTATTAAAGTAAATAATTTATCAACGCCATCTAGAAACAACTGTAAGTATTGATTAGATACTAGTTGAAAACTTCAATATCACTGCAATTTAACAGCGATCAACAAGTAATTAGCAAACGAGCTAGTTTCTCAAACCTGTTAAGAGAGGGCGGTCCGATTTGTTTACAATGGAGGAAATCAAACTTATATTAGTAACTATGCAGAAAGAAATGATAGAACATAAAAAAGAAATGCTCGATATGAAAGAAGATATTAAACGTACGATTAACAACAACATTAACGAAAAATTTAAACTTTTAGAACAAAAACACGAAGTACTAGTAAATGAAATCGAAAATCAAAAAAAAAGCATACACAACTTCGAAAGATTTACCAAAAAGAAAAATATATTGATATTTGGTGTAGAAGAAAATGAAAGAAATTATTTCGACCTCGAAAAAAAAGTAATAGATTTAATTAAAATTATGGATGTCAGCTGTGGTCTTAATAGTATAGAATGTGTCAGGAGACTCGGGAAAAAGGGAGATAAGATAAGACCAATCGTAACCACCCTTACCACCATGGGATTAAAGATTTCAATTCTCAAAAATAAAAAATTACTGAAAGACACTTCATATTACATAAAAGAAGATTATCCTTTGGAAATCTTGAACAAACGTAAGGAACTTCAAAAACAACTTGAAACTGAAAGGGAAGCTGGTAAAAGGGCATTTATTAAATATGATAAAATTATAATATTAAACAATGAAAATAAAACGAATAAAAAAAGAAACTTATCACAGTCCCCGCAAGACTACGAGAGATCCAAAAGTGAGTCAGCTAATAAAAACCAACCGATAAAGAAGATTAAATCTACCCATTTAGAAGATTACTTTGTAAATAAGCACAGGCCAACCCAAATATCCTCCGATTCTAATAACCACCACAGAAAAAATGACTCGCGAGATACACAATAGCAGCTAACCAACAGGAACGATAAACATAATAAGACAGCAAAACCAAACATCCATAAAATAAACAAGAACCAGCTATTTTGTACGGAAAATAAGCTCTCATATAAAAAAATTCAAAAAATAAAATTCTTACAAATTAACATAGACAGAGGAAAACACGCTCATAACATGATGGACAAGACCGCAGCAGATAAAGGTATAGACTTAATCTTAATTAACGAGCCAAATAAAAACCTAATATGCAACCAAGGTCCATGGGTCACAGACTTAAGATTGGATGCAGCAATCAAAATTGTGAATGCGAATCTAATCGTAAATGATTTTAAGCGCGGAAAAGGCTACGTCTGGATGGAACTAAGTAACTATCGAATTTTCTCCTGTTACATATCACCTAATTGCACTACAGAAGAGTTCAATGATTTCTTATCAGACCTTACAGAAGAAATTAAAACTAGTGAATTGGAAATAATAATTGGGGGAGATTTTAATTCAAAATCTCCAGAATGGGGATCATCTAAGGAAGACCATAGAGGGAAATTAGTGGCGGAATGGCTAGCTGAAAATAATCTCATAGTAATTAACCAGGGAAATGCTCCTACATTTATACGAAATGAACAGAAATCAATAATTGACGTAACGTTTAGCACAGAGAATATTTCCAATCGCTTTACTGATTGGAAAGTTCTGGAAGAAGAATCTTTGAGCCTACATCAATATATAACTTATGAAATAAATACAGGACGGCAGATAGAAAACAAACAAAACATCGCATGTGGTTGGAATATGAGTAAGCTAAACAAGAATAAGTTATTGGAGTCATTTAAAGGTCAAATTTCACAAATAAAAGAAGAATTGCTAGACGCAAATAAGCTAATTAATATCATCACGAATGCTTGTAACTTCAGTATGCCGAGAAAGATGAATAACCTAAAACAAAAAGCTCAGTACTGGTGGACCGAAGAAATAAAAAAGGTCAGAGAGGAATGTATAAGTAAAAGAAGAAAGATGGTGAGGATAAATGGTAAGAATATAAACAAAAGCTTCGAAGAAGCCAAAAATGAATACAAACAAGCGAAGAAACAACTACGAATATTAATAAAAAGAGAAAAAGAAAATTCTTGGAAAAGTCTATGCAAGGAAATTGAGAATGATGTATGGGGAAAAGCGTACAAAATAGTTATGAAAAAAATTAAGCCAAAAACAATAAACATTCTCCCAGAACTAAAAAAAGATGTCATTAAAAATCTTTTTCCGTGTAGACCTCAAATCATCTGGAATATTTTAGATAATAAAGACAATTTCGAAGAGGTAACGGTAGAAGAAATTAAGACAGCATGCAAGAAAATGAAAAATGGCAAGGCACCAGGACCAGATATGATACCAGCTGAGATAATTAAATTAATATCACAATTTTACCCGAGAACGCTAAAAACTGTACTTAACAAGACGTTAAAAGAAGGCGTATTCCCAGCCCCATGGAAGAAATCAAAACTCGTTCTTCTGCCAAAACCAGGGAAACCAGAAACCGAACCAAGTGCATATAGGCCAATATGCCTTTTAGATACCCTAGGTAAATTAATGGAACACATAATAAAAATGAGACTGGACGCAGAACTAAACCGAAAAGGGAATCTCTCTGAAAACCAATTCGGCTTCAGAGAAGGCATGTCAACTATCGATGCAATAAAAAAGGTTCTTGAAAAAGCAGATAAGGAAAGGAAGAAAACTTGCAAAACGAGAGAGTTCTGTGCAATAGTAACAATTGACATAAAAAACGCATTCAATACGGCCTCGTGGAATCAGATCATGCGCGAACTGGAAAGAAAGAAGATATCTCCTTATATATGTCGCATAATAGCCAGCTACTTTACGGATAGAGTTTTAACTACAGAGGACGGTCACGTGACTTCTATCACCTGTGGCGTCCCCCAAGGCTCTGTGTTGTGTCCTCTGCTCTGGAACATCATGTATGACGGCATACTTAGACTTAATGTTCCACAAGGGGTCGAATTAATTGCATATGCAGATGATCTTGCTATCGTATCAACAGGAATAACAGAAGAGACCCTAATGAATAAAACAAACAAAACCTTACAGACAGTGTCAAAATGGATAGAAGAAAATAATTTACATATGGCAATACAGAAAACAGAAGCAGCGTTACTGATAGGAAGGAAAAAACCGCGAATAGAGGTTAAATTTGAAATTGGCGGGGTTATCATTCGCCCGCAGACAACTATAAAATACTTGGGCGTGTTGTTAGACAAAAACTTAAATTTTGGGCCACACATTAAATGGATTTCGGAAAGAGCAACAACTGCAACATCTGCATTGGCGAGGATCATGCCAAGAATCGGAGGGGCTGGAGAGATTAAAAGAAGAACTTTATCGCTAGTCGCAAATAACATAATGCTCTACGCAGTGCAAATCTGGAGCAGGGGACTGCAATACGCAAAGTACACTAACATATTACTGGCAACACAAAGACGTCTATCTATAAGAATATGCAGGGGTTATAGAACGATTTCAACAGAAAAAAGCATGATCATCGCCAGAACGATTCCAATAACTATTTTGGCCGAAGAAAGAATAAAAACACAAGGAAAGACAGCGAAGGAAAAAAAGAGTTTAAGGAAAGTAAGTGTAGAAATTTGGCAAAAAGAGTGGGAGAAGATTGATCGAGAGGAGAACTGGACAAAGCGACTAATACCAGATGTGAGAAAATGGTATTGGAGAAAATTTGGGGAAATGAATTATTATACGACCCAGGTATTCAGCGGACACGGGAACTTCCAAGACTTCCTACATAAAATAAAAAAAGTTGACACCGACGCATACTTATACTGTGGTGAAAAAGATACTATATCACACACTATATTTGAGTGTAAAAGGTGGGAAGTAATCAGGACCTACACGGAGGCTAGTCTCGAAATCGAAGCATCTCTTTCCCCTGAAAATATGCTGGAGATCATGCTCCGTAACGAAAGAAACTGGAACGGCATAGAGTGCATGCTAACCAGAATAATGAAGGCCAAGGACCAAGATGAAAGGGCAAGGAGACAGCAAGAGGATTCCTCTCTCCCCGCCTGTCGCGATGTAATGCCGAGAGGTGTGCCGCAGCAGGACGTGGAATAAAAAAAAAAAAAAAAAAAAAAAAAAGGTGGTAAAGCTCAGGCTCAGGGTGATAGCAACCACCCCTGGTCTCACCATAATAACCTTGTATTGTGTTCTAGCACAAGTGACGCCACCCTTATCTAAGAGTAAGATAATATAATTTGCACATTATGCAAAAAAATATCTTAGAGGTGCAAGTCTTGGTGAGAATTAAACAAGTGACTACGTTACGTTTCGAATGTGATATCGCTTTACCTATTGCACACATAAAAATAATACTTATAAACTTTAATGGCTGATTCGAAATAATTATTTAACTTACCAAAATAGCAAGAAACAGGTAAATAAGTATACAAAATTATGCATATATACACAGTACTTGCCTTCATGTGAATTAAAATTACGTGCTCTTGAATTAATTTGTTTTCTCGCTCTGCGAAATTTAAAGCCTTTAAGATGAAATGTTATTGAAAAGTCGGTAGGAGTTAGGAGATCGGCCTGTTCTATAAACTAATATAAAAAACTGTTCGATTAACTACTTATAGTTAGTTGGTAATTCTACATATATTCAAAGCTTTCGCTTGGAAGCCACATAGTGAGAAAATTGCACGCGTTGTTTTGGGGTCGGTGCACATCCGTTATAATTTTCTATAAAGAGAATTTTACCATTTTTTCTTATCACCGGTAAAACTAACTCTTTACAATTCACTTCACGATTTTGGTAATCTTTGGTTTATAATAGGGTCTTTAAAAAACCTCACTGCTTCGTGCGTTGTTTAACAGGGTGCATTGGCAGTTGAGAGACGAGCTTTTATCCAGGGTCATTCCCAAATACTCAAGTATTACTCAACCAATGAATTCAACTTCGTCTACCTATGGAATAATATCATAGTTTTAAGGTGCTGGGTTTACTGTCAGTTCTTGTAGTGTTCGAACACAGAGTGAACATACTCGCTTTACTCTTTTACGGATTCGATTTTGCACCAAAAAAGTCTTAGCCTTTTAATGCATTAACTTAGCAATCATTAGTAATTAAATATGTTGATTTCTGTCAAATTATATTATAAATACAAACTATTACCAACTCTCAACGGATAGGAAATAGGAAAATGGAGTACGCAATTGGAAGTTGGAGTGTATTTGGAAATTACCTGAGATGATTCGGTTGATTTTATCAAAGGTTAATTTGTTATTATTATTTATTATAATCTACACAATCCACCCTTAGTCTACAAGTATGCCGCCATAATAACCTTGTGTTGTGTTCCGGCATTAGTGAGTCAAGCTCCTGACAGCAGGGTGTTCGCGCCAGGGGCATCCCTAGCGTCGCAAACATCTATAGGCGACGGGAACTTTTCACTATTAAATGGGCTGTCAGCGTTGCTGTTCCTCAGCAATAAAAAAAAACATTATGTAATTTTGACAACCCTTCAAAATTAGCTTATAGGTGTTATATAAAATCCCTTCTCTGATTTCGAAATCACGATCTCTAGAAGTCTACATCCAATGTCTAACTACTAGACCTTGCTTCATTCATAAATTAGTTACTAATCGTCTAAACTATACATATTAAGTTCCGACTAATTTTGCTTCCCTAGAATATTATATAATTAAAAATACTGCGTAAAATATAGTTGTATTAAAATAGACGACGATGAAAAAAACATCTATAACTATAAAGATACAGATTGTACTTGAATTATATTTGAATATATTTACTTATTATGTTTGAATGTATTTTTGTAGATTTCATCGTACAACCAGTACTTAAAAATAACGTAAATATGTTGCAAAATATAAACATGGCAGCTAAAATAAGAATCATGTATTATGTTGATTTAAGAGCTTGCTCGAAAGAGTTATTGTTTGAATAGATGAATAGAATGTTAGTCAGGTATGGGCTATTAATACAGACCGCGGTTCAATGTTAACAATACTATGTTTCATATATAATATGTAATATTAGTTTTATCATAAATGTATTTCAGTAAAAATTGAAGTATTTTAGAATATAATATTCTTATTGTACGAAACAATACATATTTCTAAAGAAATACAAATTATGGTACAAATGGCGGTCTTATCGCTGAGAGTGATCTTTTCGAGACAACCTTTGGACGACGTACTCGTATAATTATTATGTCGATGGATATAGTATAGATTTTATACTTTATTAATATTTTATTTGTAATGCAATCAGATGGATACGTTTTTATTGACAGATTCTATATGCCTTACAAAACTTGTATCATTTTGGTCCACTATTGAATTCGTTAAGACAAGCGCTTTTTGTGTCGGGACTCCTCCGTGTTCACTTTTCTTTTTAAACAACTGCTAGACTACAACTACTTTCTGACCAATAACATTAAAAAAAATTTAACATCGCTATTCTATTTTAGCCTGTGAAAAAAGAAAGGAATTATAACTCCTTTTATTAGCATATAGCTTTATTCTTATTGCTGGCCGTTCGGTCGAATGTTTCGGTTTCTGTGTACAGTATGCTCTGATGAATAAAATCAGAACGGCTATCAATCTATTAAATTAAGAAAACTTAAGATAGTATTTTGCAACAGATATATATAAATAATAAAAAAAAAATACTCTTAAATTTTTAATTGCAGCCCAAAACGGGAGTATTTATCCAAGGCGGATTGATGGGTTAAACATACAAGTGATATCGGTATGCTGGTTTCCTCATGATGTCTTACTTCAGCACTGGTGATTGCCAATTATGTTAAAATATGCACATTAGGTCAGAAAAACAGACATGAGACAGAGACATGGCATTGTGTGATTCTAGCCCATGCTCCCTCCTCCTCGCGTCGGTTTCCTCAGTGCTGAGGGTCGTGATCATTTCGACGGAGTACTTTGGTGCGTATTATTTGCCGCCATCTGCCTCTATCGGAAGCAGAGTGTCAAGCGTCGTGAACAGTGGTTTCAAGGGCAGTGCGAAGATTCGCACTGCCCTTGAAATTGACCGATCAGATGATCGGTCCATCGCATGGGGCTCCTTCCTCTTGGTCTTCTAGGACGAGCCCATGCTTCCAAACCTTTAAGCTAACACGTACATAGTTACGTGTTTCTCTTTAAATCGTTTGTTTTTAAATCTGGATAATAGTATCCGGATTATTATTATTGCAAAATATAAAGTTTTAACTACTGTAAAACAGTATCGACAAATACTAATGACCTGAAAAATACTTTGCGAGCAGTTTTCTTATCCGCAAAATTATGTTGTTGATAAAAGAGACATTGATTGGCATTGCGTAGGCGACCTACACTCCATTCTTAAGGTTATCAAGGTGTATTCGGGAATTTGCCGAAGGTGAACCGCCCAGGCCAGTCGCTCCTTGCCGCGAGGCATTCGTGTTGCGAATGTTTCATATACACGAGTGCGCGCATAAATTAAAATGCAGTGATTACATGTTATATCTACCTAGTTACTGTTACATTTTAATTAGATGTTATTTGCCTTTTTGAATATTTATTTTAGAAAATTCACTTCATTGAAAATAAAATTCTTGTATTTTTTTTTATCTTATACGAAAGATAGGTCAATACAACTTTTTCTCAAGGTACTGATATTCCAGAAATATCTTTTTTATGATCTGAATACGAATAAGACTATCAGATCCCGAAAAATCCAATATAGTAAAAAGTAAAAACTTTGGAATGTTTTAACTCATTAACGTCTAATCACATATATGACTGTGGCATACCCTTGTAGGGAATTGAAGGCTCTATAAAAAGGACTGCAGCAATTTTTTGTTAAAATTACTGCTACAAAAGTTCTCCGATTTTTATTCGATTATAACTGATACACGACCTATATTTATATATACTTTTCTTTCGTAAATACACAATACCAAACTCAGAATGGGAAATTGAAAACCCCAGCAGACGTACTGATCCACGCATGCCGTTGTGCCACCGAAGTCGTCTTTTAACCCCGAGTTCTACTCAAGATAATAATCTCGTCAAATTTTAAAATATAAATATAGATTTGAACACAGAATTAAAGTGCATCTTGCACAAAAACTCAAAAACGAAGTTGCACAATACATATTATGTATATTTGTATTCATGAAACTCTGTATAAAAATATTATGAATTTTGATTAATCTATGTATATTAATTTAGCGAATACAAAGTCTCGATCAATATACACAACATAATAAACTACAACCTATCCTTGCAAATACGATATCTTGTGAGATTCATACTGGCAGTCCGACACGGGTGGGCGAATAACCTTAACCGTCCTATCCTAAGTTTACTTACAATCAAGGAGATATAATCATAAAAGGTAAAAGCAGAATTTTAATTCCTATCATAAATAACTTTATTGGATTTTGTGTACCTATAAATTCACCACATTAATACATTACATTGTGATCGTATTCTTTGATACATATTGTATATTTGTACGGGTAAGTACCTACGTAATGAATGAATGAATGAATGAATATACTTTATTGCACAACACACAAAAAAATATACAATATAGGGCAAAACAAACAAAAGATTGTACAAACGGCGGCCTTATCGCTGGAAGCGATTTCTTCCAGGCAACCTTAGGATGGATTAGAGTTTGAGAGGGCTGAAAGTGGGGTAGTGTTGCATATTCATTCAAAACGAATACATAAATACATACGATAAATACATACATACATACATAAATACAGTGCATAAATAATATATAATCCGGGGAGTAATTTAAACAGCCTGTCAGTTCTATTACATAGAAACAACGACAAAAAGCAGGCAAAGGAAAACAACATACATGAACGCTTACAAATAATTATCCAGATAGTATTCCCTTACAAGTCTTTTAAAGATGGGAGTGATTTAGAAAGCCGGATATCTTCCGGCAGAGAATTCCAAAGGCGGGTGGCCTGAACAGTGAAAGACTTGAAATGATGGAGTGGTATCGTAATTACAATACAGAAGTATTATATATCATAATATCTTGACGATGAAGGAATACAAGGAATACACATATGGTAAAGGAACTTACACAGAAAAATTTCGGAGTCGTTTAATCTGTCAATTCCCAGTAGGGTGGTTAGGCTCTAGAAGTAAGATGTAATGGGTTGCCATATACTAGAGTATTGTAAAAGTTTTCTGTACTTAATGAATCCATACCAATATTATAAATGTGAAAGTGTGTTTGTTTGTTACGCTTTCACGCCTAAACCAATTTTGATGAATTTTGAAGAACTTGTCTCTTATCCAAATAGCTACAAATATGTAAGAGACCACACCTTTAAGGGAAAACTGAAAGGTTTTTATATAATATATGAGACATTAATGTCTTCATTTATTTTAACGTTAATCTTGCTCACTTCGTGATTGATGTTAATGATCTTGAAACGTTTATCTGTCGTGGTCAAGACTTACATTATCTCAAACCAGATTAGCGACAGCAATGTAAGAATTAACAAGGCAAACCTGAAACAGTATCTTGTAGGAAAAACGAAAGTAAAATGAAACACTGGTAATTTACTCATTTTGTTTTTGTCTATGATTATATTAAATTATAATTCATTAATATTAAACTAATATCACGTAAATATCACGTATCCGCCATCGGCTGGATGTTCATCCCCATTTCTTGGAGCCTCTTCTTTCTTGTACGAAACGGTTCTCAAGAACGTTCATATTGCGTACTCTCAGGATCTGGAATGAGCTTCCGGCTGAGTTTTTCTCAGCGCGGTACGATATGGGGTTCTTCAAAAAAGGCGTTATAAAATTTCTTCGAGGCCGGCAGCGCGTTGGTAATGCCTCTGATGTTGCAGACGTCCATAGGCGACGGTGACCACGTGCCAGGGTGGGCCGTTTGCCAGTCTGCTGAACTCTCGCAATAAAAAAAAAACGTAAATCTATGTTTCCTGCTTTATGAAACAAAATACTATTCAACCGGTTGAGGCTAATGAAAACCGATGTAATTTTGTTAATCGCATTGTGGAAACCCCTGCAATTTTCTGTTGATGAACCAAGCATTATTAGTATGGTATAAAGACAACATATACATTTATAAACTGTCATTCTGTTATAAATCTGCTGTCAATCTCTACTAATAATAATTGTTTACAAATTTTTGGCACGACAAATTATTATTCCGGCGAATAAAATATTTTTATTTGGTCCGTATTATATAGTTGTTCACTTCGAAACGATTGAACAGGAATGTGTGAACGATTAGAAATAAATATTATGTGCGACGCTGTAGATATTTTGCAATGAATGTGCTGATAAAGTAGAATCGTTTACTATAAAGGTTTAACTTGTTGCAACTGCAATAGAGTAATAATACTAATATCTTTTTAAATACTCGTCGCAGGGGGGCCGTCACCAGAATTCATTATAGATAGCGTGGATGTATACCGGGTCGGAGGCGTAGGTAGTAATAATAATAGTAGTCAAATAATAATAGTCCAAATTAATACTAATCACAATGTATAATATGATAATTAAAAAACAATTAAAAACCAATTCGTATCAGACCCGGTGCGCTCGCGGTTCCAAAATTAGCGGGAAAACCAGTTGACCGCGCCGCTACCACAAACACGACGCTAAAGCCAGAGCTAATTTAAAAAAAACAAATCACTCTCGAGTGTGATGAAATTTCTACGACAAGCACACACGCATCTTCAAATATAATAATATTAAACACCTATATATATTTCATTATACGTCATGTCGGATAACAATTGATTTGTGGTAATTTTTTTCCTTAGAATTGGGAGTGTATAAAAGGAATGAAGGAAATTAAATTAAGTATTTTTGTAGTAGTTGCAAGATAAAGCACCATAATATCTTGAAACTATCTAATAAAAATATATCTAACTGCATATGTACTATCTGAACTTAATAAATGGCCACAGTCGTTAAAATACTTGATGGTGAATGTATTAACAGTAGGTGATGTGCATAGATAGTGATTTAATGTGATCTTCAATTTTGCTAATATTCAATTAATACTATGATTAATCACCAATTACCCATCCTACCCGGCTATGTGGCGTACTATAAGAGATACTTATGTCCAACTGGGGACTTTAGTAGGCTGATTTGATTAATTGACTAAAATTAATAAATCATAGTTATTTTCCCTAAGTAGCTTTAATTGCACAGCGAAACAGCTTCTTCCTGTGATTGAATTATTCATTATATCGTTTGGTATAATCTAGAATGTTCTTCATCTACATGCTATTATTAGTAAAAAAAATATGCACATTTTAAAAGCAACACAAAATTAATACTGCCATCAGATTTACTCTGCATTATAGTTGCAACTGTATTATTATTCAAATGTTACTTATCTACTATCAATTAATGGATTCTTAGTTACTTGCACATGAGAGAACAAAAACAGTTTAGTCTAAAAATAACTTGCAAACTGATTTGCTCATAACATGCTTCCAATGAATGATTTTCTTATAGGAGTACTGTAAATTTCATAGAATAAAGTATAATTTCTGCAAAATTTACAGCATAACACTTTTTTTATCACACACTTATTGTTCTTAACTTTATTTAACCTATTTTCTATCAGATTAATATGAATTAATAATGTGTATATAATGTTATATGCTATTTACGAAAAATGCTGTGTGCTTTAAAAATAATAGTTATTGGTGTTTAATTATCACACAAGTTGTTTAAATTTCGATCGAATATTATAAAATCAAAATATAACATATTTTTTCTTGTGTACTTATAAGTACTAAATACAAATAAAAAATGTATTCATAGTTGGGATATATCTACATCTGGGCCACGAGATTGGCGGGCCAGTTTAAATCCGTCGGTCCAGGCGGTAGGAGAACAGCGGACTTTTTAGTAGGTAGTCGGATGTCAACCATCTTTCCCGGAACCCCAAATACCCCTCGATCCCTCCGGGTCGGGGACACTTGTCAATCAGTTTTTCCTGGAAAAACATATCTCCGCCATTTTAATCTTATATATTTTAATAATATGAGGGTGGTCCATAACATATTTCAAAGTTGCACAATAGGAAAAGCCATAGAAAAAAAATGTGACTAATGTGAAAAATAGAATTTAGTTAAACAACTGTAATTTTAGCCTAGATAATATTCTCGAAAATACCACGCGAAATTTTGGATGCTTGGTGCCAAGTGTTTCTTACTTGGTGTCAAGTGGTAACCAAGTGGTATCACATTAGCAGATCAAATCAGAGATCACTGATTCGAATTCCATGACGGCTGGCTTCGCTTAGGCGGCTGCCGCTAACAGTACACGTGAAGGCAGCATCGTGACGAAATAAAAAGGAAACCCGTATAAAAATATCGACAAGCGTGGCGTCCATTACCTATAGAGGGTCCAAGCCCAACAGTGGAAGTGTACGGACTACGGACTATTATTTATTTAAAAAAATAAGCTTAACTTATTTTTTTGTAACTGAACAATTCTCACCAGTTTGCATTACATACCACTTGTATGCCAAACTTCCGTCGAATATCGGCATTGGCTTAAGAAAATATATTGAAAATATTTAATATATGTCGAAGTTTCATCTTAAACGTTCAGTAGTCCCCAGACTTATCTGTGCAGGGGCGGAGAAAGAATACTAACCTCTGCGGCCGGGGTCGGCCTGTCGTAAAAGGCGACAAAACAACCTATCCTAGCTACGTGGTAGGGCCTCAAATCAGTCGGGATGGCGAGCACCTTTGGTCTTAAGTATACCGCCAAATAACCTAGTGTTGTATTCCGACATTAGTGACCTAAGTTCCTGTACCCTTATGGGACAGCAGCGTGTTCACGATGCACTAGCGTTGCAAACACCCATAGGCGACGGTAACTGCTAAATTCTAAGCGGCCCGTCAGGCTGTCTGCTGTCCTACAGCAATAAAAAAAACTACGTCATTGAGTGACACAGGGAAAAGAATAATAAATAGATAATTACTTGTTACCCAATAGTTACTTGGTTCTAAATAGGACCTCAGCGTGATGTTTAAAACCGGCTCGATTGAGGCGCTGGGATGACACTTCTTGCACATTCTTCCATTAGTGCCCTTGACATAATTACAGTATATTAAAGTTATTACATACATATATTTATTTATTAAGCATTGACCGTGATTTTTCAGCTGAACCCTGACGTGAACGCCTTCCAACGTAAGTTCGTCAATGAAGTTCGTCGTTGTGATGAAATGGAACGCAAGCTGCGGTACATTGAGGCGGAGGTCCACAAAGATGGTGTCCACGTGCCACAGGTCAAAGAAGCTCCAAGAGCTCCCAATCCAAGAGAGATAATAGACCTCGAGGTAAACAAGTAATAGTTTTAATTGCAAGAAAAATGGTTATGTATTGATGTTTTATGACTTGGCGTTACGGACTTGTCAAATATTATGTTCCATCTTTTAATAGTCCTTCTTTAGCCAAATATCTTCCGTATTTCCTCTTAACACTTTGAATGTCAGAACAGAAACCATGGTTAGCCCTTTGAGCCGTGACGATCATTTAGTGCCCGCTTGACTTCTATCACTACCAAATCTTCTAGGCGGCCGAGGGAATTTACTACAGTAAAGGTCATGTATGCAAAAACACCCCAACGATTTTTAGCCGGTTGTATATAAATATGATACGGGGGGAAAGTATATTATCGGACACACGGTATCCGTCATAGCGTTCAACGTGTTAATAGTTCATCATCTTACAAATCATTTCAATCATCAAAACGATCAAGGTTTCCATATCTGTTAATTTAAAAAGAAAATAAATGTTATGCTTAACTTTTGTACAGTGTATTTGAAATTCAAATTATTATTCGAAAGGCCCACCTGGAAAAGACGGAGAACGAGATCCTCGAGCTATCTCACAATGCAGTAAACCTGAAACAAAATTATTTAGAGCTTACTGAACTGCGACACGTGTTGGAGAAGACCGAAGGTTTCTTCGCTGCCCAAGAAGAAATCGGTATGGACTCTCTGACCAAGTAAGTACTTATTGCATTTTATGAAGTTATACTTATTTGGCGCGTTTGTAAAAAATATGGAAGCAAAATTTTTACAATGCACCTACACACCGACATGATGAAGTTAGCCGACAACTGTCACTCAAGTTTCCGTGAAAACTCGTAACTATAATCACAGCAATTTCTCAAATATTTATAAATCTACAACACGTGTTTTATATTAGTTGAGATAAAAAAATTATATTGATTCATAAATATCGATGGGTATATGTACTTTTAAATTATATATGGTTGTAAATGATAGTTCATTGTAAAAATTTGTGAATTTTATCTTTTAATCTTAAACACCTGAAAAATGTGAAAAGAATCTAAATTGTATTATGTTAATAGGTCGCTGATTACTGATGAAACTGGTAACCAGGCTGCTGCAACTCGTGGCCGTTTAGGATTCGTGGCTGGTGTGGTACAGCGTGAGAGGGTACCAGCTTTCGAAAGGATGCTGTGGCGTATCTCGCGTGGCAACGTCTTCCTGAGACGCGCGGAACTTGATAAACCACTTGAGGACCCAACTACTGTAAGTCATCAAATCTTCTTCTTGGTTGAATTCTTCATTACTGAAGGTCGTGTCCTTGAAAATCAACCGTGGCCTGCCTCGTAAGCTATTTCCACTTCGTCGAGTTCAGTGAGAGCAATTATTTGGTTACACCAGCGGCTAGGTAATCGGCCACGGGGTCGCTTTCTTTCCACCTTGACCATCACGATCAGCTTATCCAAGTTATCCGGCTGTCGTCGGGCAATGTGACCAAAGTACCCAAGAATCTTCCGATAACAGATTGTGTAGAGCTTGACTTTAATGCGAAGCTGATCCAGAATAGATTTATTTATTCATTTGGCTGTCCAGGGTATGCGGAGCATTCGTCTTCAACACCACATTTCGAGTGCATCTATTTTCTTGCGCTCTGATGGTCTAAATGTCCATTATTCTGCCCCGTAGAGAAAAATGAAAGAGACCAATGTTCGTACTAGTCTTGTTTTAGTCACGTTGGAGATCTTACGATTTTACCATATGCGTGTCAGCTTGGTCATGCATCTTTGGCAATTTATGCTCTTTCTTTGATCTCTAACATACTTCCTCCTTGGTCAGTCAATAGGAATCCGAGGTAAACAAATTTGCAGACAAATTTTAAGTCTGAGAGTTCTCCAGTTCTACAGAGTTGGCCGGATCTGTCCACAACCCTGACTTTCGTTTTGGATTTATTAATAAAGCCCACCAATCCACTCTCAATCTCCACTCTGCGAAACAAGTCAGCAAGTTCCTTCACCCATGATGCAGAAAGTGTGGTGTCGTCCGCATAATTCAGGTTACTAATTTTCATGTCACCGTCCGAGATGCCCCCTCCCAATCTTCCAAGGCTTTCCTCATTATATATTCACCATATACGTTGAAAAGAATGGGAAAAACAATGCACCCCTGTCTTACTCCCTTTCCTGGCTTGAAGGATCTCGAGATGACGTTATTCACCCTTACTATACTCGCCTCTCGCCATCTTGGTATAAGTTAGCGATCAGCGACATGAGGTGTTGAGGTACGCCCATTTCATGCAGGATGTTCCTCAAACAATCCCATCGAACATAATCAAACGCTTTCGTATAGTCTGTGAAGCACATAAGTATTGGCATGTGTAATTCGCGACCCTTCTCGATTATTTTCCTTTCATTCACAATTTGTTCTCTTGTGCCCCGACCCTCCACAAAACCCGCTTGTTTACTAGGTATCTGCCACTAAATAAAGGATTGTAGCCTGCCGTTAATTACATGAAGCATTAATTTGCTTGTATTCGATATTAATGCCAGTGTATGGTAGTTGCTACATGTCCTCGTCGACCCCTTCTTGTGTACTGGAACTAGCAAGGACTTTCCAATCGGTGACCCATCTACCTGTTCTCCAAAATTCGTTACATAGATCAAGTAGATACTTAATTCCCAGATCTCCTAGAGTTTGCAGTTCCTCAGCAAAGATACTGTCTCTACTTGCTGATTTATTCATTTTGAGCTTACGCAGTGCGCCTCCGATTTCGGATTCTATAATGTCCGGTTCGAAGCATTGTTCATCCATAGTAGGAGTATATCCAGTTTGTACTGCAGGGTCGGCGTACAGGTTTTCGGAGTACGATCGCCACCTCTCCGTTACCTCATTTATCTCGCTTAACAGCTTGCCCTCGTTGTAGAAAACATTCTATGGCCTATGTCTTTGACTTGTACTCTCTCGTAATACTTTTGATCTTCAAAAATAATATAAGAAATTACAAAGGAAAAAATAGTCGATAGTCATAACGATACGTAAAAGTTTTACGCACCTTTTTGATAGAAACTTTTTACAATAGACAATTTATAGACTAGAATAGATAATGTTATAGACTTATTGTATGTATGTATGCTTTTGAAAATGATTTACATGTTAAGAATTAGAAAAGACAGGCTTACTTAATATAGTAAAGTAGTCTGAAAACGATCTGTTTTACCCTAATGAATCACTTTTTTATGTACTGAGATGCTGAAAGTTAATCTTTCCGTCACATGATATGTAACTTGGGTTACATTCCGGTTTGTAAATAACGTTGAAACTTGAAATTCTAAGTCTGGAAATGGACACGGGAGAGCTACAAGATTACTTCCAAAATTTTATATGCTCAAGTTAGTTGAATCAGACCGTTTTATGTTTCTGTAGGCGTCTATTACTAATCTTATAAACTTGCTTTGTTTTGTGTTCATTTGTCTTAAACTGTTAAGTCAATGAATTAAATAATTTATTAGTCATAAACATGTTACAAGAGGTCGTTTAAGTTAGTGGTTGACAAGGACTAAATGGTTGCATCCGATTTTCCCAAATAGAAAGAAGAAATACATATATACTCGTGTTCCATATATTGCATTAATTTGCTAACCACTCTATTAAAAATAGCCATGTATTTTTTGTGATATTAGGGTAACGAAATCTACAAGACTGTGTTCGTGGCGTTTTTCCAAGGCGAGCAGCTGAAATCACGCATCAAGAAAGTATGCACGGGTTTTCACGCATCGCTGTACCCATGTCCGCCATCCAACACCGAGCGCCAGGACATGGTTAAAGGCGTCCGCACCCGCCTTGAAGACCTCAATATGGTAATAATGATTTTGTATATAAATCAAATTAGTTATAATTATTAAAATTAATAATTCTAACTTCACTAGGTGGTAGGGCTCCAAGCCTGTCTGAATGGCTACCGGTATCTAGTTATGCCGCCATAATAATCTTGTTTTGAATACTGGCATAAGTGACCCAGGATCCAGTTCCCCCACGCGGTCGGGAGCGTGTTAACAAGTACCAGGTCGCGAACATTCATCGCCTATGAACGTGGGTCGTCAGCTTGTCTGTTGTTCCAAAGTAATAAAAAAGAACTTTGAATTCAATCATTCATAAAGAGCGAAAAACAGTGACTGAAATGTTATACACTTTGATTGCCTTTTTTATGGCAATGATGTTCAGAAATACTATAGTTTCTCCCTATCAGTGGATATATTAATGTATTATTTTATTTTTCTAGGTATTGAACCAAACTCGTGACCATAGACAACGCGTGCTCGTCAGTGTGGCGAAAGAACTAGCCAGCTGGACCATTATGGTGCGCAAGATGAAAGCCATATACCATACATTGAATTTGTTCAACATGGACGTGACCAAGAAGTGCTTGATTGGTGAATGCTGGGTGCCTACTGCTGATCTTCCCAATGTTCAGAAGGCCTTAGCTGATGGATCCGTAAGTATTGATATTTTATCTGATACTTATAAAACAATATCTTGCATCTTTATTGACCTTAAAGAGTAGTATTATTAATCGTAAAGCATGTGAATGGATGAATGAAAAAATAAAATGAATTTAACTTACAAAACGAACGAGGTTAACCTTAAGGTTTAGTGAAGATAAATTATTTGGTAAAAAGAAATATATTTTAGCGAAAGTTAGCGAGTGTAAATCTTACTTACTGATACTGACAACACTTCTTTACTCGGGTCTCCAATAGATTGACTCGGAATATACGTACGATGTGTATCGATGATCTCATTGTCTCATTAGTTTTCTTTTTCAATATTATGTTACTACGAACTTTTATATGTTAAAAACGAATATGAAAATTTTCGATACTAACAAAGATTATATTTATAGAACGCATGCGGCAGTTCGATTCCATCGTTCCTGAACTGCATCGAGACGGGTGAAGAGCCGCCTACATTCAATCGCACCAACCGCTTCACTCGCGGCTTCCAGAACCTCATCGACTCTTACGGAGTAGCCTCCTACCGCGAATGCAACCCTGGTAACTATTTTTTTCTATTACCGTAATATGGATTTGAATTTCACAATTAGAAAATATATAAAAAAAATACGTCTTCGGATCAGTTCAAATATGCGCCGGGCGAATAACGGAAATAAGTGAATCCAAGAAAATTAGAAAGGGTCAATGGAACCCAAAAATTAAGTAGCCTAGAACCATCTATGCAAAATTCCGCGCCGTAGTTGTGGTCGTAGCCCCAACTCGGTATACTCCGTAGTTTGTTGTAATGGTGCGTCAAAGGAACCCATTTGCATTTTATAAATATAGATATCAAAATTTCACGTTTTATTCCAGCTTTGTACACAATCATAACATTCCCGTTCTTGTTCGCGGTGATGTTCGGCGATTTGGGCCACGGCGCCATAATGGCGATGTTCGGAGCCTGGATGGTGGCCAAAGAAGTGTCCCTCGCTGCGAAGAAGTCAAACAACGAAATCTGGAACATTTTCTTCGCCGGCCGATACATTATCCTCCTTATGGGCTGTTTTTCGATGTACACTGGATTGGTTTATAACGATATATTCTCGAAATCGCTGAATATCTTCGGGTCTTCGTGGGCTGTGCCGTATGACAATGACACCTTGCAGCACAATGGAGCCTTGACACTGGACCCGAAGGATACGTATATTGACAAACCATACTTTATCGGCATTGATCCTATTTGGCAGGTGAGGTTTTTATCTTTTTATCTAAACTTCCGAGGCCGGCAGCGTGTGTGTAATGCCTCTGGTGTTGCAGGCGCCCATAGGCAACGGTGACCACCTGTTCGGGTGGGCCGTTTGCCTTTCTGCTGAACTTTAGCTATAAAAAATAACTTACTAGAAACTGGAGATTATATGAATTAAGAGTTATGACAATAAAGGACACAAGAAAACTATTTGTATCATATAAAATATATTCAACGTGGGTAGTGAATGTAAATGAATATGTTACTATTATTTTGTAATAATTTGAAGCATAAAAATACATTTATAAATATTGTACGCCTTAAAACGGCAAACTGTTGATACAAAATGTACTTAACAACATTATAATGTACACAGTTCTAACAATAAATAAATAAATAAATAAATGAATCCAACCAACGCTGAAACGTAGACACGATTGTACCAGTTAATTTGCATAACCACTGAAGTGTCTTCATGTTGAATGCTTTATAAAAATTCAGTACAAAATGTTTTATGGCACTTGTTATTTTTACATGGAATGTAGCAATTTTAACTTAGTAAAACTTATGGTTGAGTTTATAGGTACTAAAAACCTATAGCACGGACCTTGGTCCCCTTTTTAATTTCTCGCATAATTATATACGAGAAATTAAAAGCCATGAATGCTTTGAATGCTTGGATGATGAAGCCAATTAAATATTTCAGACTGCTGACAATAAGATTATCTTCCTGAACTCGTTCAAAATGAAGCTGTCCATCATTTTCGGTGTCATCCACATGATTTTTGGCGTCTGCATGAGTGTCGTCAATTACAAGTAAGTAGTTTAACGAGGCTGGTGCTAGATCGACACAAACAGGAACTGCGTGCTAACGTAACGTAATGCGTCACGTAGATGAATATGCTGCGGTGGACGTGCGGAATGACGCGGTAAGACCGTGTTAGGAGCTCCCAGATCCGCGACAGCTTATCGCAGATAAATTGCTGGAGTGTCGCCTTTGCGATTATGGCCTCGTGTAACAGCAATCGTCTACTTACGTGCAGAATAAATGTCTGGCCATGCCGCCTACGCCATGCCTCGGTAGGATGGGTAGACTAAAAAAGTGCGGACTTAACGTCGTAAAATGTGATATGCGTGCAAATGGACTGACTACCAGGGAATTGACTAACATTATTCTTATTTAAAATAAACAAATACATTATGGCAATTCACACAGCGCCATCTATGCCTAAAGTAAACATAAGATCGCTTTTATGAATGGTACTAAACAACTGATATACTATTCTATTTTAAATCTCTACATAAACAGTTAGTCTCGAGACGGGAATAGAAGCAAATTCCCGTCTCCGATACCTTCCGATGTTGATCAACCGTTGTGCCACGTAGATCGTAGACATTTTTTTTTTCAATATGTTTGGAATGGATTACATTATTCAATTACGAAGCGCCTAACGATTAAAATAAAACCAAAATAAAATACGTGCAATTTTGACGTGTTATTTAGAAATAAGGTATAAAATTCAAAATTTGGCGGCGGTTGGCAAATTGTTGAACTGACAGAATTTTGCTGATTGCCTCAACTACAGTGTGATTTTCTTTTATTTAGTTTCTTCCACCGACGCTACTCGATATTCCTGGAGTTCCTTCCGCAAGTTGTGTTCCTCTGCCTGCTCTTCTTATACATGGTCTTCATGATGTTTTACAAGTGGATTGCTTACAGCGTCAACAATGAAGGTATGCACCATATATTTGTTGATGGTCAAAATAAATGACACACTTTGTTTTATATATTTGTAAAATAATATATTTTTGTTTGTATAATAAAATAAGTTTTTAGAATGAAAAATGTGAAATCATCTGCGAAAAATTATATACGATTACAACCCAGTTTTGATCATGGCATAGAATCATAGAACACAAGATGCCGATACTGTTTTGTTTTTGGTTATAAATTGTAATATCTTAAACCAGGAACATAACCGAAAAGGTCATAACCTCGGATAGATGTCGGTAATGAATATAAAATAAAAATACGTTGATGTACAAAATCGGGGTCCTTGTCTCTGTTCGTCTAGATTTCTTTTAATTCTTCTGTCATTAAAATTAACTATTCTGTCACAAGTTATTGCGTGCGCGCATGCGCGATATCACGTGATTCCATGAAATTTCAATGTAGCAACAACATTTCTAGGGGCGAATTCAAAGACTTAACAATTGTTGTTTAGTGGAATAAAATTACATTTGGTCTGTTTTATTAATTTGGTTCATTAATTAATTCATCGCGTTTGATTTTGTTCTTTCTAACAATAGTTGTTTTATTGCTGAAGAACAGTAGACAGGCTGACAGCTCACATAATAGCAGTTACTGTCGCACATGAATGTTTGCACCGCGAACATGCTACTGTCCACATAGAAGTACTGGAATCTGGGTTACTAATTTCGAAACACAACACGAGGTTATTATGGCGGCATATTTACCAGGTGTACCGGAAAGTCATTACTGGTTTTTTCGGAAAAAACTACGTAATTCTCAAGAAAATGGAAAATTTATTTATTCAAAATATTGACTATTTGATTCTATATATCTTGCCAATCTTTCAGGCAATTTATGGATTGCACCAAAAAAAAAAAACTGTTTGTCCTTTGAGCAAAACTTATCGAGCCATTTTCTAACTTCTTCGAATATGGCGAGGTGCTGCTTTTCAAGTGCGTGTCCCATTGATATGAAAAGTTGATAGTCTGACGGGGCTAGATCTGGATAATAAGTGCGAGAAATATATCCCATCCAAATGCTTTCAACGCTTCCTTGACAGATTTTGACTTATAAGAAGGTGCGTTATCGTGCTGTACAATCACTTAACCGTGTTTTGGGGCCCATTCTGGACGTTTTTCGATCATCGTTCAAATTGATCATTTGTTGTCGACAGCGATCAGTATTAACTGTTTCAACAGGTTTCAAAAGTTCCGTAATACACCACGCCACTCTAGTTCCACCAAACACAGAGCATTGTCTTGCGACCAAAACGATTTGGCCTTGAAGCCGATGGGTCGGGCCGGCTTCGCCAGGTGATAACCTTGATTCTTGCGCTTGAGGTTTTCTAAATAAATCCACTTCTCATCACCCATCACTATTATCGAATAGCAGAAATGACTTTCAAGCGTATCTTTGAAGCGGCATTTCACAGATGATTTTTCGATTTCCTTGTCATTCAATTAATGTAGCACACATATTCTCATCTTTAAGATATTTCCCATTGCTCGTAATCGGTCGCTAATCGCGTTTGGGCCATATTTAATGCTTCTGTTAATTATTGTTTTTGAGATTGATTTGGGTCTTCATCCAATAGCTCCTGCAGTTTCGCATCTTCAAACGTTTTTGGTCTACCAGAACATTCTTTGTCTTGCACAAAATCATCACTTTTGAATTTTCGAAACCAAGCCTCACATGTTTTTTAACGTTAGAGCATGCTCACCATAAGTTTCAACCAGCAAACGACGACTATCGGCGGCTTTTTTCTTTTGATTAAATAAGAAAAGTTATGCGTACCGCAAATGTACGTTTTCAGGCACGAAACTTGACATTTTCAAGGAGTTATAAATGTATGACGGTGTTACCTTTGAAAAATATAACATGTATAGCTTTTAAGCTTGATATCAGTAGAATAAAATGACATATGTGTCAAATTATAACATAGCATAAGACATTTATTAGAAAAACCGGTAATGACTCCGGTACACCTCTAAGGGTGGTTGCCATCCAGACGCGCTTGGGGCCCTACCACTTAGTGAATAGTTTTCACAAACCGTTGGTTGGCCTTACAATAAACTAACCGTTGGTTACAGATATGGCATACACCCAAGCATGTGCGCCATCAGTCCTGATTCTGTTCATCAACATGATGCTGTTCTCAAAAAATGTGCCGGAGCCCGGCTGCAAGGAGTTCATGTTCGACAGCCAGGGCGACGTGCAGCGCATACTCGTGCTTATCGCCCTCTGTTGCATCCCCGTCATGCTTTTAGGAAAACCCCTCTACCTTTTGAGTACTAGCAAGAAAAAGAAGAACGCTAAGGTCAGTTTTGAGGTTTCTATTCTCTTTGTTAATTTCTATCGACTAAGTATTTAACTCGCGGCGAAATCGATTGGCGGCAAACGCAAAGTTCCTCTTAATATTGACCACGGAGCTTATTTAGAAGTTAACGGCATTCATAGTAACATTATTATGACTAATACCATAATCATCATCGTACCATGGAATCTCGATTGCAACCGGAAATTCAGTTTCATTGTCCGGAGCCGCTTTCCGACTTTCTTCTCCATTTTGCACAGTCTTCTGCATCATTTTCTTCCCATTCCTTTCTTCCAAGGAAGTCAAGCTATCACTTTTTGGGTCCACACCTCATAATGGGGTCTGGTGAGACGATATGACTAGACCTTTGTTTCCCACGTAACTAATCGGTGCAGAATGTGGACATACCAGCGACGGCGACTCTTGCAACTTTGTCAAGAATAATACGGACATGAAGGCTAGTGTGCGCAAAGGAATTCCTAACATGATATTTCGGCGTCAGTCCACACATCCACTGCATCATATTCATATCCGCAGCTCCTGCATGTGCTGCTTTACCACCGGCCACGTTTCAGTCGTATAATACAAGCTTGACATGTCCTTTCAACTTAACCGAGATTTTGGGAATACGAAACTCTTTATCACCTCACACCATTAAGTCCACGCGGCAAAAGTGTATTGAGGACGGGTGTGGAATCCGTAAACTTACAGAGTACTTCAATCTTCGCCACATTAAGCTTCAGAACGCCGTTCTCGAGCGGCTCCTTCCTCGCCTTCACGCATTATACATACCAACTTAACCTTGTCTGGGATTCCCATTTTAATATTATAAAGCACTTATTCTTGGTAATGTAACACTTTTTATATTATAACGAAAACTTTTTAGCCGGTTTCACAATATTTTTAGATTTGTTTCCGGGATAAGTGCTTAATAGATGTGAAACGTTTTTTTTCCAGCCTGAACCGTCAAATGGTAGCGTAAACCAAGGTATTGAGATGCAAGAGCAAACCGACATCGGTGATGGCACGCCAAAGCCCGAAGCTAAGCCCAGCGGTGGGCACGATCACGAAGACGAGCCATTCAGCGAAGTGATGATCCACCAGGCTATCCACACCATAGAATACGTGCTCAGTACGATTTCCCATACTGCTTCATATCTTCGACTGTGGGCTCTGTCATTGGCTCACGCAGGTATGTACTTGTTTGTGAGAGTTTTTAAAGGAAACGTGGGTCTCAAAATAAACATTTAAAATTTCATTCGAACTATTAAAAGAGACAACCCCGTTCACCGTAAGTATAATTTTTCTGTTTTTTGATTTCATGGAGCAGATATCCTCATAGTGGCTGCACATAAGACCTAAACCTTTCGCACTGCCTACTGTCTTCTTTCCTTGATATAAAACAATAGCCAGCCCAATGGCCCAAGAGTTGGAATATTGTCGTTACGGATGGCTCGTTAAACCGAGCGAGGTTCGACTTCCTAATATAAACTTATCCGTCACTAATTAGTTACATTGGAACAAGAGGTCCCACCAAGACATGCAACGATAAGACACAAGAAGGTCGGGTATAGTATCCGTTCTCGGGAGAGACCCGACCCTAGTAGTGTGGTCGTTATGGGCTGTTGTTATTTACATATACCTAGTCAGGTCATAAGTATTGTCACACAGTAAAAACTTTTCTTTTAGAATGCTGGCCACAAAAAAGTTTATTGAATTCGAATTTCGAATTGTTCATGAAAATAAAAATGTATAACTTTAAGAATTTTACTCATTTTTAAATATGGAGTGGACGCTTAAAGAAGACCGTGTTGCAGTTATTGCGTTGCATCGTTGCGGTTACGCGCCAATTCAAATTTTTAACATACTGAAAAATTTGAATATTACCAAAAGATTCGTTTATCGTACCATCAAACGATACAATGAAGACTCTAGTGTAGCTGACAGGTCAAGAAGTGGTCGCCCTCGGTCTGTTAGGACTCCAGCAGTGATAAAAGCTGTGAAGGCACGAATTCAAAGAAATCCCAAACGTAAGCAGAAACTGTTGGCCCTTCAGATGGGGTTAAGCAGAACCACGGTGAAAAGGGTGTTAAATGAAGACTTAGGGCTTCGGGCATATCGAAGAAAAACAGGACATCGTTTGAATGCTCGTCTAATGGACCTGAAACTGAAGAGATGCCGCGCTTTGTTGAAGCGGTACGCGGGAAAAAAATATCGGGAAATTCTTTTTTCGGATGAAAAAATGTTTACCGTAGAAGAGAGCTACAACAAACAAAATGATAAGGTGTACGCACACAGTAGTGAAGAAGCGAGCAACCGTATTCCGCGTGTCCAACGAGGTCATTTTCCATCCTCGCTCATGGTATGGTTGGGAGTTTCTTATTGGGGCTTAACAGAGGTACATTTTTGTGAGAAAGGTGTAAAAACGAATGCTGTTGTGTATCAAAATACAGTCCTGACGAACCTTGTGGAACCTGTTTCTCATACCATGTTCAATAACAGGCACTGGGTATTCCAACAAGATTCGGCGCCAGCTCATAGAGCGAAGAGCACACAAGACTGGCTGGCGGCGCGTGAAATCGACTTCATCCGGCACAAAGACTGGCCCTCCTCCAGTCCAGATTTGAATCCGTTAGATTACAAGATATGGCAACACTTGAAGGAAAAGGCGTGCTCAAAGCCTCATCCCAATTTGGAGTCACTCAAGACATCCTTGATTAAGGCAGCCGCCGATATTGACATGGACCTCGTTCGTGCTGCGATAGACAACTGGCCGCGCAGATTGAAGGCTTGTATTCAAAATCACGGAGGTCGTTTTGAATAAACTTTAATGTCATAAGAATCTATGTTTTGTTAAGTTCATGTTGGTATATGAATGGTTACATAATTAATAAACTTGTTACAATTATTTTACATTAAACATGTGACAGAATTTATGACCTGACTAGGTATAACCAGTTTTTTTTTACCTAATATATGATTAATTTCTTATAAAGAACAATTTTATTTCATCAATAATGCTTATATGGGTTAAAAACATGGCCTTTCTATATTATTATGTCTATTCTTCCAGAGTTGTCTGAAGTGCTGTGGAACATGGTACTGACATTCGGATTGAAGGACCACAACTACGTGGGGGCTATCAAGCTGTACATCGCATTCTGCTTCTGGGCGCTGTTCACGCTCGCCATCCTCGTCATGATGGAGGGCCTCTCCGCCTTCTTGCACACCCTGCGTCTTCACTGGTGCGTAGCCAAGACAAACACATCGTACAAAATGTTACACCATCTTGTCTTTTACTTTTTGAATAACATATTCTTGGGTATAATAAGTGTTAGTTGCAATAGGGTTTACTTCACTTTTAGCAGAGCAGTGCCAAAACGCGATCCTTCGAACACTAAGACCAAGCGTGACGACCGGGGTTTTTAGTAGGTAGAGCCGGTTGCCTTCTGCCCCCGGTCCGCACGAGGGGCCTGTCTTCCTCGGGAGTTAATCCCACACTTCCCACCGGCTTTCCCCCGGAGGCCGGTGGAATACAGCTTCCACAGTTCTCCCGTTTACTTCACTTATTTACTATGTATTTGTTTTGGAGCAAATGAAGGAGACGTGTGCTTCCTATATTTCATGACTGCCTGAAATTAATTAGACGTATGGTGATGCATTCCAGTAGGACGTGGAATAAAAAAAAAAAAGTTAATTTTATTAAGGATTGAAATCTATTTCAATTGCACATTTTTTTTAATATTAAATTCATGTAATTATAAAATAACTAAATGGCCGCACGGCTCCAGCGAGAAACAAGCAAGGGAGTTAGTTTCATAGCGAGTCGTAAAACGTGAAGAATTAATTATTTTGTCAGTCAGCAAAATTAGCATAACTGTAGATCAGAGGGTTTAGTTATAATACTTTTGCTATTTTTTGACTCATGTAGCATCCGGTAATAAGCAGAAGTATATACTGTCACTAAAAGTATCGACAGACGATCTTAAGTGACAGACACCATATGGCTAACTTCCCAGATCATGTTTATTCCGTCAACTTTCTCGTGTTTATTTACACAAGAGAATGAAATGTCACGAAAGAGCGACACAATTATTATTGCCAATTATTAGTTAGTGGCTTTATGTTTAAACATTGTATAACAGTAAAATAGTATTGAACATCGTTTTTATTTCGCTATTAGGTTCTTTATCTTTGTAAAATTTTATTATACTTTATCCGTGCAGGCGCGGAGAAAGAATACTAACAACCTGTGCGGCCGGGGTCGGCCTGTCGTAAAAGCCGACAAAACAACCTACCCCTACGTGGTAGGGCCTCAAGCCCGTCTGGATGGCGACCACCTTTGGTCTTAAGTATGCCGCCATAATAACCTTGTGTTGTGTTCCGGCATTAGTGATCCAAGTTCCTGTACCCTTATGGGACAGCAGCGTGTTCGCGATGCCACTGGCGTTGCAAACACCCATAGGCGACGGTAACTACTAAATTCTAAGTGGGCAGTCAGCCTGTCTGCTGTCCTACAGCAATAAAAAAAATATAACAGAATTCTTAAAACAGTATAATTGGTTCCATTGTCACCACAACGCAATATTATTTCTAAAATTAAAAAAAATATGTACAGGGTCGAGTTCATGAGCAAATTCTACGCTGGTCTGGGTTACATCTTCCAGCCGTTCTGCTTCAAGACAATCCTCGAACAAGAAGAAAACAAAGATGATTAAAATCATTGAAATCATTATGTAGTTTTACATAGATTAGACTAAAATCAGTATTTTTGATTGACAAGTATAATTTCAGTAGAGGTCACAACAGGTGTATTTAAAATAAATAGTCTTGCATGTTGAAAATGTGTTTTATTTTAATATGTACATTAAAAATATTTACAAATAAAAAAATCAATTCAGAATTATATTTTCATAAACATCTGACAGGTGGGTGGGAACAATAGTAAAGCTGCTTTTCCATACCAAGGTCATAATAATTTAGAAGAAAATTATTGCCTAAAAATGGCAAAAATTAACTTTTGTTTATGTGACAATTAAATCTAGGTAAATTATAATTTATTTTTAAAATATGGCAACTATTTGACATAATACAAATGAACGCGGAAAAAAATGGCTGGACCAATGCGACTTCTTAGCTTGAACCCTATCTATATAATGGGACAACTAGTACTGTACTAATTGGGATTAAATTTACTAATGAAATCAAAAACTGTTTAGTAATAAAGAAAATATTAAAGATAAGAGAATCACAATTTTATGACATCAATTTTAATACATTGCAAAACATTCTATGACCTCCCGCAAGAGGACTCGCGCCTCCCCCTAGAGCCGTGGTCGTCAAACTGAGCCCGCGGGCCGCTTGCGGCCCTTGGACGATATTTCTGCGGCCCGCGGTAGAGCAAACAATTTTAGTAGATAATGGGCTCAATTCCCGATAAAAAAACGCTAAAGCTAACTAAGTCGTCTGTCACTTTCATTTATTCCAGCAAGAAAATGGACTTATGTGATTGGTGAAATTTTAATTGTCAAATATTCAATTCATTGATCTGGTAATATCAAAATCTGATGAATTGAGACTAATATCAAAAGTGAAAGTTTACGAGACTACGCACAATTTATTTTGACAATATTTTCTTCGACATATTTGTGTGAAGCTTCATTTTCCAAAATGAACTTCTTGAAAAATAAATACTGCAATCGCCTTTCCACTCATTTAGAAGGCACGATGAGAATTGCATGTAGCCCCAAAAACGCCAACATAGAAGAAATAATTTAAAAAGTACAACACCATAACAATCGCCTTTTGACACTTGATATTAAATATGTCAATTGACTGGTGGTCAACTAAACATCTAAAAATGTGTGGCCCGCAGTGATACCTCACATTCTTCTATGTGGCCCTTGATCAGAAAAATGTGACGACCATTGCCCTAGAGGGACCAGACAGCATAGTCGGAACGCTTCTCCAAGGCGGATTGGCGCGTTACACATACCGGTATCTCGCTATGCAGATGATCACGATATTTTCCATCGTCAGTACTTGGTTAATATGTTATAATTTGCACATTAATTGAAGAAAAATTGCCTGAGCGGTTCATGCTATCGGTTGCGATTGCCACGTATGATACAAATGGCGTATTTTGTTTTTTTGTTTACAATAAGAATACATAGGTGGTGGGAACCTTTTAGTAAGTATATAATACCTGTGTCAAAAGGTTCCGCTCCTCACTAGACTTTACAAATAACAAAGGTATGATTAATAAAGGATTGATAGGTTTACATATGTGTATGCGTGTGCGTACATCCGTGCGTGTATTTTATAGTTGTGCAAAATCTAATTTATTTGTATACATAACTAAAGTAACTGCACCAGTTACCGATTCTAAGTTTGTCTTATAAAAACTTCTATCTCATTGTATGTTTTATTTTTAAATCAAAGCGTATACAGGGTGACTGACAAAACCGTCCAAATTTTTTTTTTCGCACTAAACATCAATTAAGGAACCCATTTTTGCAAAAAAAATTGTATGTCAAATTTTCACCATAAAATATTTCATATAGGATCATTAATTCAATCGTACAGAATAATCATATGGTGCAAACCGCGTACGTTATCCTATTTAATAATAGGATATCAGGATAACAGGTAATCCTGTCTCTGTCTCTCCCGCGTAAATGAGTAGTGTGTATTCGCTCGCCCGGTGCAATGCCGCCGTCCTCGGCCTTTTACTAGGTCAGATGGAGAGGTCATTGACATTAGCGCCGTATTATTATTATTAGTTCTTTGAATGACTTTGTGATGCAGATTTCTCAACATTTTTGTACTATGTGATACAAAACTAAAATACATGTTTCTCATAACTTTTACTAAAGATTCTTCTGTGTGAATTTGGACGGGTTTGTCAAAGTCACCCTGTATACAAGCTTTGGTACTAAGCGAACAGCGTGAGGAAAGTGGAATACCGAGACCTCTGAAATGCGTGACCCAGTAATCTACCCTCGACAATTGTGAGACTGAGTCCAGTATTATGACATTTTGGGTTGTTATTATTAGTGAGTGAATGGTAAAAATAAAATACAATTTTAATATCATCTTAACTCATTAATTTTTACGCTCATTTAGCTGTTATTTTTTTTTTTCATTTCATCATATCAGATTGGCCTTAAACAACTAACACATATACTAAGTTCCGAATATGTTTTCAAACATAATTTAAGACTATATGTTCAAATATCTTAAAAGTGAAACAACACATCAGCATTACAAAATTTTGTTAATGCGAATTGGAAAATCTATACAATTAAATAAAATTGGAGGGTCTGTTTGTAATATTAAAATAACCGTTTTTTACTAAGTGCATTCGGACGTATACACGGTACCTGTGCCGGTAGCTGTACCCGCGACTCTGTCCGCGTGGAATAGTGACTGGGCAGCATTTTTGGATATATCTTATGGTATATTTTGGATTACAAACCCTGTTAACCCTAACATATGAATAAATGAAATATGCAAACCGTCAGTGTTATCGAATGCAACTGTTACGCCATGTAAGTAGTTTTTGTTAAACATGATAAGTTTCGGATGTTTTATATTCCAATTTAAGTTGACCTCAGATTTATATCATCAATCATATGAAATAGGGTTCAGCTTAGGTTGTACTATGTAGGTTGATTTTCCAATTTAAGTTAAGATCAGATTTATGTCATCAATCATATGAAATAGGGTTTAGCTTAGGCTGGACTTTGTAGGTTCGAACCTACGTATTCCGGAGGCGCATGGCGTAACAGTTGCATTCGATAATACTGACTGTTTGCATATTTCATTTATATTTTAGGGTTTATAGGGTTTGTAATCCAAAATAAACCATAAGATATATCCAAAAAATTCTGCCCAGTCACTGTTGCACGCGGACGGAGTCGCGGGCACAGCTAGTACTATAAATATAATACGAATTGTATTTACAAACTTTATGCCAATAACATCAATGAATGAAATTCATAATTCAACAAAGGAAAAGAATAATGAAATTCATTAATTCAATACATTATTTATAGTTCTGTTATTTTAACAATAACTTTTTAAAATATTTCTTTAAGTAAAATGGGTCTTCTTCCCCACGCTATACCCTTGGGGAGGTTCGGGGCCTCGAGTTGTACTCTTTACCCCGGAATAAACTCAGGGGGCCACGACCCCGGTGACGTGGCTCGAGCCGCGGGAGCGCACTTCCACATGGTGTGGCTTCACCGCAGCTCTACGTTGGCCCACATTGGCTTGGTGGGCCAATTTCAGCTATTGTTGGCCATCAGTGGCTTCTGCTGGCTTGATGGTTCTACGACCTGAGCTGCTCATCTCCCAGGTCCAACAAGCGTACAATGCACATGACGGTATATACATATATACATAATATTTATGTTCTCAAATTGCTTTTAGCCTTTTCCAAAATTTCCTTTTTAATCTTCGGATAGTCCGGGTGAACTTTTAATATTTGCCGGCATACAATTATACATTCCGGATACTTCTTCAGCTTGAGATATGCGTGAGCTAATTTGTATCCGATTGAAAGATCGCTCTTGCCCGTGTGGGTCCACGCGTTGTTGTAATTATGCGCTGCACTTTTGTGATTTTGTTCTTTTTCAGCTAACACGCCTGAAATAACGAGTAGTCGAAATGAAATATAATTCGATTAAACATTAAGTTTCAATCTTAATGTTGATATTATCTATATTTTTTTACCTGTATATTGTGAGCAAATAAAATGACTGTATTTATTTATATACTTTTATAATACAGTATCCCCGGTATCCCAGTAGACCCGGCAAACGTTGTTCTGCCATAAAAATTAAATTTGCATAGGATTTCCGTAAAATAAGTGAACGTCTACATCGCAAAATAAGTAACTATGCTAAACTTTAAGTCATTCGGGTGTATAGTTTTAGAAATTTCACGACGGAGTGGTATTTGGCTTAAAAATATATACTAGCTGACCCGGCAAAGGTTGTTTAGCCACAAAATGTATATTTTGGGTAGGATTTCCGTAAAATTTATTCTTAGTGAGCGTTTACATCGCGAAATAAGCAACTATGCTAAATTTCAAGTCAAATGAGTGTATAGTTTTCGAGATCTCGTGATGAGTTACGGTTATAGATATCGATTAGTGAAACTTACCTAAGTATTGATAAGCTGCAGAGCATGAATTGTTATGATTCAACACTTTAGTTAGTAGTTCTTTGGCCGCATCCGTTCTACCAGAGGTGACTTGATTGTCAGCCACTTCTAGCCAACATCTGAAATAATCATCTCAATCATTATTGGAATAAACTCCCAAAGCACGTAAGCTCGAAACTTTTATGCCCTTTTTTGTACAAGAAAATTCTTGAATGAAGTTCATTCGTTAAATGTCTCCGTGGCACAATTTGTTATCGCTCTACTAATAGAGGGTAATATTGTTTCTTTTTGGAAGTGGAAACGCATGAAGCACACCCCGCTGCGTGGGAATGGCCAGCGGGGTAGTGTGGGACTCCTCGTGCAATACGCCCGTACGTCCACTTCTCTAGGCTGGGGGACGCACGTCGCTGGTATACCCACTAAAGTAAACACACCCCGGTGTTCCATCACACGCCTTAAATGCTGAGCCGCGGGACGCGACGGGTTAGACCGCGGCCTTTTCCAATCCGAGAGAATCACGACATGGATCCGGCGAGGAATGAGGCCGCTTCGAAGGACACCGTACGGTATCCCCCAATGGCTCTAACAGCCAGTGTGCGCTGCGGTTTTCGCAGCAACGCAGTGCTTTTGGCCGTCAGGTGCTCCGCCCAAACGGAGGCCCCGTATAGGGCCATTGACCGTAAGATTCCTTCGTAAAGCTTCCGGCACACTGAGTTCGGTCCTCCAAAGTTGGGGCGGAGTCGGGCGAGTGCCCCGATCGCCCCCGTGACTTAAGGGGTCAGCCGCTCAGTGTGCCCGAAAGTCCGGCTACCGATGACGCGGCGGAGGTAGGTCGGCACTCCGTGGTATTGTGCGCCTCGCTAACGCAATAGTGGGTAATATGAGCTAATCCGACGCAAGTATTTCTACAAAAGTACGTCTGTATGGGAATATTTATTTTTCAATGACAAATACGGGGATGATCCCATCTAAGTATTAAATACCAGTTGCCACTCAAACTTCGAACATTGAGCCCGGGGTCAGCTTACCGACTTAACTTCTCAAAATAAACACAATGAAGGTATGTAATAAAAAGTTATTTAATCATTTTAAATATATTTAATTTATTTGTTCAAGCACAGAAAATATACTCTCGTGTAATAAAGGCGGTAGCAAACAATTATTTTACAACAATAAGTCGTTCTGGGCCATGTCACTTGTCCGTGAACCCAGCAATAGTTGAAAGAACAAAAAGGTTTTTAAAAAGTTTGCAATAAAAGGAGCATTGCATCGTACCAGTCTAGTAAAAGGAGATTGATAGGAATACAAATGAAACAAGACATAAGATAATGACTCACTAAAACTGTCATATAATAATATATAAAACAAGATTATTCAATCACAATTTCTGAAGAGGTTGTCTGGAAGAAATCGCTCACAGCGATAAGACCGCCGATTGTATTTTATTTATCAGTATTTTCTTGTTGTAAAGTTGATTTTAATGAGTGCAATAAAGTATTATTAATTTAATGCATATGAATTTCACGTATCCGGGTCGGTCCAACGTATTCAATAATAATCCCAATTCAACCTGTTTAAACAGCCCTATTAGAACTTGTGATATAAAAATTACCTTTCCAAACCATCAGCATTTTCAGGAGTCCAAGGTATTGAAGATATTGTCCTTTTCAATATATTTTTCGCTCGTGTTGGTTGTTTGATAATGTTATATCTAAAATCATGCCCAGTCTTTAAATAACGATTTACTATAAAAACAACATTTTAGATATAATACTAATATGAACATTGACATTAGAAAATATATATTGCGCATTGGAGAAATTTTTAAATGTATTTCAAAACAATGATTTCTTTTTGTACTCATCATCATCTCTTTCTCTTCTAAGCTCATCAATACGATCCGTCCAGACCAATCTACGCGCCTTTTGATTGCGATGCTTTTCCATGACAATTGTCACTTTACACAAGGAAAGCATTGAAACACTAAAGATCGAATAGATATGACTAAAAATAATTTTAGTTAGCGCTGTGGTAAATAACGAGGAGAAGCGCGGGGGGTCTGCCTAAGCATAAAAAAAGCACCTCTCCGCGACATCCCCGACACCTGAGCCTGTGCGTTTCAAGCACTGAAATGAGCATACGCCAGTTCATCGTATACATTACTAAAATTCCTTTTAAATACCTAGTCAGGTCATAAATTCTGTCACAAGTTTAATGTAAAATAATTGTAACAAGTTTATTCATTATGTAACCATTCCTATACCAAAATGAACTTAACAAAACATAGATTCTTATGACATTAAAGTTTATTCAAAATGACCTCCGTGATTTTGAATACAAGCCTTCAATCTGCGCGGCCAGTCGTCTATCGCAGCACGAACGAGGTCCATGTCAATATCGGCGGCTGCCTTAATCAAGGATGTCTTGAGTGACTCCAAATTGGGATGAGGCTTTGAGCACGCCTTTTCCTCCAAGTGTTGCCATATCTTGTAATCTAACGGATTCAAATCTGGACTGGAGGAGGGCCAGTCTTCGTGCCGGATGAAGTCAATTTCACGCGCCGCCAGCCAGTCTTGTGTGCTCTTCGCTCTATGAGCTGGCGCCGAATCTTGTTGGAATACCCAGTGCCTGTTATTGAACATGGTATGAGAAACAGGTTCCACAAGGTTCGTCAGGACTGTATTTTGATACACAACAACATTCGGTTTTACACCTTTCTCACAAAAATGTACCTCTGTTAAGCCCCAATAAGAAACTCCCAACCATACCATGAGCGAGGATGGAAAATGACCTCGCTGGACACGCGGAATACGGTTGCTCGCTTCTTCACTACTGTGTGCGTACACCTTATCATTTTGTTTGTTGTAGCTCTCTTCTACGGTAAACATTTTTTCATCCGAAAAAAGAATTTCCCGATATTTTTTTCCCGCGTACCGCTTCAACAAAGCGCGGCATCTCTTCAGTCTCAGGTCCATTAGACGAGCATTCAAACGATGTCCTGTTTTTCTTCGATATGCCCGAAGCCCTAAGTCTTCATTTAACACCCTTTTCACCGTGGTTCTGCTTAACCCCATCTGAAGGGCCAACAGTTTCTGCTTACGTTTGGGATTTCTTTGAATTCGTGCCTTCACAGCTTTTATCACTGCTGGAGTCCTAACAGACCGAGGGCGACCACTTCTTGACCTGTCATCTACACTAGAGTCTTCATTGTATCGTTTGATGGTACGATAAACGAATCTTTTGGTTATATTCAAATTTTTCAGTATGTTAAAAATTTGAATTGGCGCGTAACCGCAACGATGCAACGCAATAACTGCAACACGGTTTTCTTTAAGCGTCCTCTCCATATTTAAAAAATGAGTAAAATTCTAAAAGTATACATTTTTATTTTCATGAACAATTCGAGATTCGAATTCAATAAACTTTTTTGTGGCCAGCATTCTAAAAGAAAAGTTTTTACTGTGTGACAATACTTATGACCTGATTAGGTATATTTTACCCAAGCTCTAATATAGAGGAATGGGACTTAAGAACGGAGTCCTTTACAACAATATTTTCTTAATTCTATTATCCTTATCTTCAGTCATCACTACACTGCCGATAGTGGTCATCATTGTAATAGAATAATTAATAAGGACACATTCAATCTCACTAGTTAGCAAGAACTGAATTGTTGTTATAAGTCAGACACTGGATGATATAAAGCCTCTTTCTATTGCTGTGGGCAGTTACCGTCGCCTATGGATGTTCGCGACACCAGGGGCTCCGCTAACACGCTACCGTCCACATAGGGGAACTAGGACCAAAAACCTAAAAAACGCGATAAGTAACGGAAATGACTTACGCATTAGCTATAGCGAATATGATGTACGGATCGTCCTGGTAGCCATCTTCTGTGGCGAGGGGCAACAACTCTTGCAACACTCTTTCGGCCATTTGCTTCTGTTTTGTAGCAAGCTGCAACAGCGCTTGAAGCGCTTTACGATCAGTCGGTGACACTTCTGACAGAAGTTTTTCGGCAGTTTTTAGTGCCAAAAGCCTTACATCACTGAAATAATTTTAGGTTATAATGATTCATAAGATCTATCGCAAGACATGATCTGCAAATGGCTTTTCCTAGTTTGGGTGTGTGTCCGCTTGTAAAAATTGTCTATTGTAGCATATTATAGAGATTAAATTAGAAATAAATATATTAGGGGGAGTGTGAGAGTAGTGCCAGCGATTGCTTAAACAAACTAAAAAGCAACATACTAGCGTGACATAGCCATGTGATGCGAAGGGAAGCATGCCATGATAAGAAAAATGCTAGAAATGAGAATGGATGTATGTAGAGAGAGGGGTAGACAGATATGGATTGCATAGATGGATTGCGTAAAAGACGACACTCGAAAAGGGTTGACTGTTGAGATAACGGCTAATGGAGGAGAGTGGAAATAGAGAACATGTTGTGCCGACCCTATGTAATGTGGAGAGAAGAAGAGTACTGATGGGACTCCATACAAACTGGAAATCTAACATTAGTAAAATGAAATCCTCAATACTCAGACTACCCGTACACTTAGAGAATAGGATTGAAAATCGCGTCGCTTCAGTTCACCTCTCACTCGCACACTGTTGCTATCTATACTCACACTCGCCGGTACGGACAAGAACACAAAAACCGTTATGATGACCGTCTTTTGTATTCGTAACAGTCCCGTTATATTAGCCGCCATTTCTAATCCCATTCTTTAAGTGTACGGGTAGTACTTATCTTGGCCTTGCTGTCGACAATAAACTGAACTGGGAAAATCATATAAAATATGTATGTAATAAACTAAAACAGTTTTTAGCAAATATGATAATATTAAAAAAAACGTCTACCATTTAAAACTAAACTAATGCTATAAAATGCCATTCAGTACGGATTAACGAGTTATGGTCACACCTTCAAATCTTACACAAATAGAATACATAGAGTGCAACATAAAATATTAAAAAATATGGTTTCCTTAAATATCAAACATAAATTTATTGATGATGAATGCGGTCTTTTTAGATACTGCAATATTTTACCTGCAAAATCCAATTTAAAAAATTGATACTCAATATAAATAAGTCGTATTATTATTTAAAATAAATAAACGGTAAGAACGACGAATTATTGTTTAAGAAAGCCTGATGAAATTGTTAATACTCACGATTCATCCCCACTATTGGACGTGGCGAAGGTGTCGGCAATCGCGTCTGGCACGTGTTGTGACAAACATAACATCACCATGCGCTTAGCGGCACTCTTTCCCCACACAGGTGATCGTCTCGCCGCGTTCAGTTGTCGTAAGGCTGCGTTCGCTTTGCCACAGTACACCGAATGAACTCCCAAACAGTATTGGTAGCCTGGTACAACGAGAAAAGTCAAACATTTTTTTTAAATTTATTATTAAATTAAATTTAATAAAAAATAAATGTAATTATGCTATCAAGTAATAAGTGTATATAAAATTGCAATCGTTACAAAACGCTCATAGAAAGATTATATACTGTTATGTTTCTTTTAATATTTATCGATTATGTATTTTTATATCTGAGCCTACACGTTGTATTCGAACTTCACCTTTCCTCACTCCGCGACATATTTTCATTTCGTTGCACGTCATTATGTACTTAAAAATGTTATATGCACAGCCATACGTGCAAAGTTCAAGCCGGCCAAGATCCATCAGCCGTAAAGAAATACTGTGAAAATTCATATAGCACCATCTAGTCCTAAGCAGCGCTTATACTAGTTGTAGTAGATTAAAACTATGCTTAGGTAGTAGTAAAAGTGACGTTTCCAAGCCATAAAACAAGACACGCTCTTCCCTTCGTAGGAGCCATTAAAGATAGTCAGGGCTCATAAACTAGTACAATTCACACAGCGCCATCTGGTCCCGAAGTAAGTTAAACGTTTGTGTATGGGTACTACGCAACTAATACAGTTACATAAGTACTGTAACGAGCATTTTGTATTAGATTATGTAAAATTAGTTACCAAGGTCGTCCGCATCTCCCAAAGCTTGTTTAGCTGTCTCCAACATTGGTTCGATTTCACTCAACCTGCCCCTGCGCCACTGTACCTCGATCATCTGCGCAAGCGCCTCCCAGCTTGTTGGTTTCACTGACAGTATTTGATTCAAATGTCGTTGCGCTGTTTCTAGATCCACCTAGCATATAAGTTGTTATTTTTTTTCAATCATCGAAGCATTTCTTTAAGGGAATCTTTCATTTGGCATATTGATCTGATATATATTCGTTCCGTGAACATATAATTACACAAATATATCATGCTAATTGATTTTTTTAAATTTCAGTGATGTCCTAGTAGTATTGCACCATCAGAAAGTTTCAGGTTTGACCCCCTTTATATCATGAACCTTTCAGGTAGTTTTTCCTTATTTATTGTGCACTATAATAAATATTGCAGAAGAAAATAGAGATTGTAGATGCACTGTTAGTGCTTAACAATAAATCTAGCTTTATAGTGATAGAAAATACTACAAGGCACACAGCAGGCATATATAGGAATACACCCATACTACGTGACCTGTTCATGGGTTCTCCAAAATACCACACTTGGTCATAGGGAACAGGGGGGCCTTGTCCCTGTGACCGAGCGTTTGTTACGTAGTCAATATCCTCTCAGGCAAATCTACTGTTTTTTCGAGCTATATTCGAATATGGCGTATTTAGCGTCAAGTTTTTACATGTAACTATATTAGAGAGAGCTGTATTTTTAAAACCAAATAATATGAGCCAAATTATTTTTTAGTACATAAACAATATATGGAAAGGAGCATGTCTTCTCATATACTACTGATGGTCACCAAAGAGAGGGAGGGTGGTAAAAATTCACAATAATAGGTCACATAGTATGGGTACATTTTCTCTATCACTAAAGTGTAAATTTAAACATAAGTGGATTAAAAGCCACCGGAAGAGCATGGCAAATATGTTGGACATTCTTGGTGCGCGTTCCCAACGGTGAAGTGTGCAAAGCATTTCCACCTTGAAAAAAAAGTTCAGCAGGTCTTCCGAAAAACATACCTTCCGAAAAGCAAGATCAGCCATCATTACTGCTGCGGACTCATTATTCGGATCCGTATTTAACAAAATAGAACAGGTCTGTTCGCACTTCTCTGCATTGTTCATCTAAAAATGTACAAATATTTTCAAATATATAGTTTAACACATTAACTGTATATATTAATATACTCATAAGAAAAACCGAAAATTTCGTTACAAATGCATTGAACATAGATACAATGAAGCATGAATGCAGATACATGGATATGTAGATACATGGAAACATGGATACATCCATATATGGAAACATAGTAGCAGATACATGGATACATACAGTGTACTTTGTGATACAGGTAAAAAAAAGTGAAAAATGCTTAGCGTTGTGTCAAATTTAGCGGTTGCAAGTAAATCGTACATGGTCAGTATAAAAAAAAATATTAGTCCATAATGTCCCATATCCAATGCCCATAATGTGCATGGCTTGGATCTCCCCCTAGAGGCCGCCACGCTTGTCCAAGGCGGATTAGCGGGTTACACATACCGGTGATCTCGGTATGCAAGTTTCCACACGATGTTTTCCTTCACCGGCAATTCTGCTATAATATGCACATTAGACGAGAAAAACTGCCTAAGCGGTGCATGCCATCTTAAGACTCGAATCCGTGACCTTTACATTGGTCTCCGAGTTTAATATCACTGATACCTCAAATCAGTTATATAAATATATTTATTAGCATAATAGTTTTTGAGTTATTATGGATTTTTATACCAATGAAATAATTTCATTTCCTACATGAACCTTTCTTCAATTCCTAGTAACTTTAGAAAAACTAAACAAGTGTAAAGGATGATTTCAAAGTTTATAACATTATACATAATTTGGGCATATTCAGAAAAAAAAAATACTTTTTATTTTTATGCTTTATTAAATACCGTACGCAGATCTAGGTCCAATTTAGATAATATTTTAATATACTGATTACTACTATTAAGCCTGTTCTGCAATTCCCACGGCAAAAAAAAAACTATAAGATTTCTGCAATATGCTAGACAAAATATTACTCATATTCTTTATTAATATAAGTTGAGTTATACATATACATAACTAAATATAATTATAGAGTGCAAAAAATTAGTCCACAACTAGTAAAAACATACCTGAGCATACAACTTGGCTAAAGACAGCAAAGTACTGGGATCTCGAGGCGATTGTACCAACGCTTCCGAGTACAAATTGGCCGCAACAGCGGGTTCCTTAGTACTCTTAACTTTGGCCAAAGAGCAGAGGATGTTCGCTAACAACCGCTTCTCTTCTTGTGTATCCTTATCAATATCGAAACTTTTCACTATTGCTGTTTGCAAATCTCTCGCTTCAGCTAATATTAGGTGAATGTTCCCTGCTGTTGGGTTGTTCAGTTCACGGCTCTTCGCTTGCGTTAGGAGTAAACGCACGCGGCGCTTCAGTGTAGACACGTCCTTACCCTTGTTGTACATTTGGTTCAGGTCGTGTGATATTATGGAATCTACCTTATCGTACTGCTTCAGCTAAAATATTATGATTTGTTTAAGTTAGTATACGTGTTTCATAGGCATCGGACCATCCGACCATCCCTTAGCTTCTAATAGGCTTAAACGGTTAATCACTTTTATAAAACCACTCTACAGTTAACTGAGAGGAAGGAGACTGACATGGTACGTGCATGTAATGAGAAGGGATGCCAACCACATTACTAGAAGAATGTTGAACCTGGAATTAGAACAGTACGAAGGCAGAGGTAGGCCTAAAAAGCGATGGAAAGAATGTGTGATGCATGATATGAGGGTTTGTGAAGTGATAGATGAAGAATGCCAGGATATAATAAAATGTAAGAAAAATACATATTGTGCCGACTCCAAATAATTGGGACAAGGTCAAGTTAATAATGACTACATTGACTAGAGTTAACAGCAGATTGAACTTTAAGCTACAAGTCATAAAGCCGAAGTTCACTTTGTCGTCTTCCTTTCTTGTACAAAGCACAAATTGTATTCTAGTAGAAAATACTTACTTTTATTAAAAGTTCAAGATGTTCAAATTTTAATTCGTCTTCATTTAACATTTTTATATAATTCTCGTAGTGCTGTGTTGCTTTGTCGTATTCGTGCATTTTCACTAAAGCAGATCCCAGTTTTTTGATTAGTTGAATGTCTTTTGGATTTTGTTTCAATGCTGATTCGTATGATTCGGCTGCTTGCGTTGGTTCTGGAATTTTATTTTTATTATTTGCAGACTTAGAGAATTAAACTTTTAATTTAATTTGTTTAATCCTCTAAGTTTGCACATAATATGAATAATCCTTTATTTTCTCCCAAAATATCACAAGAGAATACATACGAGTACATATAAAAGTGCAACAGGTAGAAAGTATATTATAAAAGTACTATCAGTAGTTCAATGAAGTAGAGGGAGACAGGAGTCCAAACTGAGCACAAGCCCACCCTATGGATCTCCTGGCCTCTTCTCTCTTTCCGTTGACATAAGGAGAGCCAGTAAAAATATATGGTACATATGTAAAAGCTAAAAATTAATTACTTAAAAATGAGCTTAACCCTAAGAGCTGTGTTCCAGCAAACCTCTGGTGGAGAAACGGAACAAATAATAATAAACATACTGGAACAAATCACGTAGCACCCGCCTAGCCCCAAAATATTTCATTTATTTATTCAATAGTTTTCAATTCAGTAGCATAGCACTTGTCTTACAGATACTAGATAATTAATATACCACATATTTCTTGTGTAAATAAATGCAAATTATACCTAGTCAGGTCATAAGTATTGTCACACAGTAAAAACTTTTCTTTTAGAATGCTGGCCACAAAAAAGTTTATTGAATTAGAATTTCGAATTGTTCATGAAAATAAAAATGTATAACTTTTAGAATTTTACTCATTTTTAAATATGGAGTGAACGCTTAAAGAAGACCGTGTTGCAGTTATTGCGTTGTATCGTTGCGGTTACGCGCCAATTCAAATTTTTAACATACTGAAAAATTTGAATATTACCAAAAGATTCGTTTATCGTACCATCAAACGATACAATGAAGACTCTAGTGTAGATGACAGGTCAAGAAGTGGTCGCCCTCGGTCTGTTAGGACTACAGCAGTGATAAAAGCTGTGAAGGCACGAATTCAAAGAAATCCCAAACGTAAGCAGAAACTGTTGGCCCTTCAGATGGGGTTAAGCAGAACCACGGTGAAAAGGGTGTTAAATGAAGACTTAGGGCTTCGGGCTATCGAAGAAAAACAGGACATCGTTTGAATGCTCGTCTAATGGACCTGAGACTGAAGAGATGCCGCGCTTTCTTGAAGCGGTACGCGGGAAAAAAATATCGGGAAATTCTTTTTTCGGATGAAAAAATATTTACCGTAGAAGAGAGCTACAACAAACAAAATGATAAGGTGTACGCACACAGTAGTGAAGAAGCGAGCAACCGTATTCCGCGTGTCCAACGAGGTCATTTTCCATCCTCGCTCATGGTATGGTTGGGAGTTTCTTATTGGAGCTTAACAGAGGTACATTTTTGTGAGAAAGGTGTAAAAACGAATACTGTTGTGTATCAAAATACAGTCCTGACGAACCTTGTGGAACCTGTTTCTCATACCATGTTCAATAACAGGCACTGGGTATTCCAACAAGATTCGGCGCCAGCTCATAGAGCGAAGAGCACACAAGACTGGCTGGCGGCGCGTGAAATCGACTTCATCCGGCACGAAGACTGGCCCTCCTCCAGTCCAGATTTGAATCCGTTAGATTACAAGATATGGCAACACTTGGAGGAAAAGGCGTGCTCAAAGCCTCATCCCAATTTGGAGTCACTCAAGACATCCTTGATTAAGGCAGCCGCCGATATTGACATGGACCTCGTTCGTGCTGCGATAGACGACTGGCCGCGCAGATTGAAGGCTTGTATTCAAAATCACGGAGGTCATTTTGAATAAACTTTAATGTCATAAAATCTATGTTTTGTTAAGTTCATTTTGGTATATGAATGGTTACATAATGAATAAACTTGTTACAATTATTTTACATTAAACATGTGACAGAATTTATGACCTGACTAGGTATATAAAAACACAGACGCGAGACGGTAATCATACCCGTGACCTCCTAAAGAGTGCCTAAGTGCGTTTACCGTGCCGTAGAGGTCGTCAGGTAAAAGTTGTGTACACAAATATTATCAATACATGCATACACATATGTTTATAATACAAAAATGATACTAATAAATATATTAAATAAAAAAATTACTGGTTATTTTCCGACAATAAAGCAATAATTAAGAAAATACTAAATGCAAATTAATCAGAAATTTCAAGCCATATAAAAATATAATACATAATAATATTATAAAAATTACATAAAAATACGTGTGAGATTTGCCGAGACTTTATTTTTATAATTATATTTTTATTATTCATATATTTATTTATTATTTACTTTATAATTATATTTTTGTTCATCATTAACGATATTATGACTCTAGATTTTCCAAAAAACAAAAGTACGTGGTAGACCCATCTTCCAACATTTAGATTTATAATTTTTGAACAATAAAAGAAATTTATTATAGAAACTACATTTGACCGCCTGGTTAAGCCCAGTAAAATAACTAAAATTTTCCTAGGGGGTTAAAAAAGGCAACAACTTGTTTACTCCTATTAGTTCCGATAGTTAGGGTTAAATGGTGTCCGGTTTTCGCTTAGGGATCGGCGGTTCATATAGAAGTGTCATCTGAACCGCCATCATCTACCTGTCACCATGGTTAAATATGTCTGATTCGAATCTGCTGATGAGCTCGATCACAACAGAGGAAATATTGGTACACTACCAGGCCTCCGTCACTCGCTCAAGGCCACGCGCTATAACTATGCCTGCCGCTCGGCGTATCATCGACGATACAACCGACAGAGGGCCGCCAAACTAAAAAAATATATCAGGGTATTTATTATATAAGTGTAATAAAAAACATAACTGCACTAGCTTCAATGCTTTGTTACAGGAGAAACCGAATGTTTACGAAACTACACTGTACACTCATTTTAAAGCCTATAATAAAGATTCATCTTTTTATGGCAGCCTAAAAGTCCCACCTGAAACGATTAATAATTTTATATTGAGTTAGAAAAAGTATTTTTAAATAATTTTGACAACGTCTTAATGAATCGCCCTGGTAGCATCATATTTTCCGTCGCTTTGCTCCTGTTTCCCATATGATTATTTATTAAAATTATTTACGCGTTTTAGGATATTTTCAACTATAAAATTTAACACAGAATTTAGAGAAGGGAAAAAATATAAATCATTATAAATAAAACTTTTATTTTAGTGTGCCGCTGTTATCAATTCTGATACATACTTTCTCCCTGTTGAAGCCGAGTAAGAATACTAATCCCTGGTGCCTGGGTTGGCCTGTCGTAAAAGGCGACAAAACAACGCACTTACATGGCAGGGCCACAAACCCGTCTGGATGGCAACCACTGATCTTAAGTATGCCGCCATAAAAACCTTGTGCTGTGATCCGGGTTATTGTGCCCCTATGGGACAGCAGCGTGTTCGCGGTGCCCCTTTCGTTCCCTAGCATCTCAAACATCCATAGGGGACGATAACTGCTTAGTGTTAAGTGGGCCGTCAGCGTGTCTGCTGTTCCTCAGCTATAAAAAAACATCAAGAATTCACTTACCGTGTATAGACATAAAGGCGTCTCCCATAACCGTATGCGCGTCCGACATAGGATGGTTCGTCACGATATCTTTGAAACACGAAGTAAACATTGCACGATCTTTTTTCTCTTTCAAATATATGTACGCCATTTTGCTATGCGCTTGGAAGTAATACGGTTGGCCTGGTTTAATGTCGTTTAGGATATCGATAGCATTGTCGACATCTCCCTTTTTAAGGGCCAGGTCTGATCTAGCGATTGATAGTCTACTCTCTTCCGACGTGTACGATAGCTCTTGTATTGCTTCCTTTAGTGAAAAAATACCAATATACTATTTTATATACAAAATTATCTATAATGATTAACTAATATTTAACTACGTTGGGAAGGTTAACTATGTTGGCCCCGGCAGGAGGGGTAGACCCAAAAAGTACTGGTTTGACGTCGTAAGGTGTGATATGTAGTAGTGATGAGTAGAAAAAGTCGGAAAGCGAACCCCGGGCACCAAAACGGAAGTTTCGGTTGCAACCGGAATTTGACGCTGGGATGAAGAAGAATTAACTAATCGATTATTTACTTTTGGTTCATTGAAAAATTTACATATAGAGTATGTAGCCCAATCTAAGTCTAATTCCCAGAATGGAAAGACAACCATTGGAAATTTGTATTTAATACGCGTGTTATGAAATTAAATACAAATACAGACTGTTAAGATGTTGAACGCCATGATGGACATCATACTTCCCCCAGGGCCATACTAATATATCGATAATTGTTGGAGTGGTTTGCAAATATTTTCAGGAAACACTTCAAAAGTAACAAGGAACTTGAAAAAAATAAAGCGATGTACTTAATTATTTCCAAGATGTCAAAGGGCAGGCATTTTTGAAAATAACTTGTTGAAAAGGCCATAAATTCTAAGTCCTTTCGATTTTTTTTTACAAAATAGCCAGTTTATACTGTGGGGCGCGGGTATCTTGCTTTAGCAATGAGGCGAAATGGGGTCCATCGGCCGCCTAGTGGTTCCTGTATTTGACCGAGTAGGAGGAGACAAGGTGTCCGTAGTGGCCCACTGGGGTAAACATTGTCTGTGGTCTGGCGTTTAACGAGTTATGTAAAACACAATGTGAAACAAGCACAAAGACGCCACCAGTGTGTGTAATCTGTGAATCACTTTTGGGCAAGAGGTATGGATGTAATTGTATATATCGCTTGCTCCATTTTGACTGAACATGTAAAATGAAAGTTCATGTTACATATTGTCCAGATTTGGGATGAACCTCCAGTGGTTTTCCCACCACAGTACGTTATGGGGGTTTTCAAAAAGGAAGTTATAAAATTCCTTCGGGGTCAGCAGCGCGTCAGCAATGCCTCTGGTGTAGCAAACGTCTATAGGCAACGGTGAGCAGGTGGCTACCGGGTAGACTATTCACCTGTCTGTTGAACTCCAGCTATAAAAAAGCCCATACTTGTGAGTAGTGGCTAATATTATAACAGGTGTACCGGAAAGTAATTACCGGTTTTTCTAACAGATGTCGCTAGGCTTACTTAAAATCAAAGCATACTTATGCAATGTTATGATTTGACACATACATATGTCATTTTATTTTACTGACATCAATCTTCAAATGTTATATTTTGCGAAAGTAACACCATTATAGATTTATACCTATTTGAACATGTCAAGTTTCGTGCCTGAAAACGTGCATTTGCGGCACGCATTACTTTTCTTATTAAATAAAAGAAAAGCCGCTAAATGCAGATAGAAACTTACGGTGAGCATGCTCTAACCTTAAAAACCTGTGAGGTGTGGTGTCGAAAATTCAAAAGTGATTTCTATGTGCAAGACAAAGAACGTTCTTGTAGACCGAAAAAGTTTGAAGATGCCAAACTGCAGGAGTTATTGGATAAAGACCCAACTCAAACTTAAAAACAATTGGCAGAAGCGTTAAATGTGGCCCAAGAAACGATTAGCGACCGATTACGAGCAACTGGGAAAATCCAAAAGATCCAGAGATGGGTGCCACATCAATTGAATGGACAGGCAAATGGAAAAGCGATAAATCGTCTGTGAAATGCTGCTTCAAAGGTATGATCGGAAGTCATTTCTGCATCGAATAGTGACGGGTGATGAGATGTGGATTTATTTTGGAAACCCTAAACGCAAAAAATCATGGTTATCACATGGCGAAGCGGCCCATTGACTCCAAGACCAAATTGTTTTGGTCGCAAGAATGCTCTGTTTGGTGGGACCAGAGTGACGTGGTGTATTACGAACCTGAATGTTGTTGAAGCCTGATGAAACAATACTGATCGCTACCGACAACAAATGATCAATTTGAACGACACACTGATCCAAAAACTCCCAGAATGGGTCCGAACACGGTACAGTGACTTTACAACACGATAACGCGTCGCCTCATATCATATCAATCAAAAATGGTCAAGTAAGCATTGAAAGCACGTGGATGGTACATATTATCGCACCCACTGTACTCTCCAGATCTTGCCCTGTTCACCTAGTAACTTTTCGCATCAATGGGACACGCGCTTGCAGCATTTCGCCAATTTCAAAGTTAGAAAATGTCTCGATGAAAAGTTTTGCTTGAAGGGCAAACAGTTTTATGGGATGGCATCCATAAATTGCCTGAGATGGGCAAGATGTATAGAATCAAATGGCCAATACTTTGAAAAAATAATATTTTCCACTTTCTTGAAAATTACGTAGTTTTTTGCCGAAAAATCCGGTAATGAATTTCTGGTAATAGAATTGGTAAATATAATTTCTATAAACAAAATAGTAAAAATAAATATTTTGTGACAATTCACACAGCGCCATCTAGTTTCAAACTGAGTAGCGTAGCACTTGTGTTATGGGTACTAGACAACTGATATACTACATATATACTTCTTTTCTTGTAAATAAATACATAATATACATAAACATCCAGAAGCGAGACGGGAATCGAACCCGTGACCTCCGCAAGCGTACCGAAGTGCGTTATCCGTTACGCTACAGAGGTCATCAGTACAGTACATATATAGAGAATTATATATTTACAGTACAGTAAATATATAAAGAAAATTACAAACCTGCATAGTCTTCCCAGCTTCAGTTAACTGTCCCAATTCCGTCTGCATCTCGATAATTTGCAAATACAACGTCGCTTTATCAATCAGATTCAACTCTGTCTCATACAACTTACTACTGACTGCATTCTTACTCATAGCTATTTGTAAACTCGTAACAAAACTTGATAAAGCATCTTGAGACTGATTTGCACTTTTTTGTATGACACCATTCAAGAAATGGTACATTGCACTATCTCGTACCTTGAAATTATAACTCAAACACATTTCAAGACACTGGGCAGCTTTATTAAAAGCCTTTTGCTGTATATAAATTTGTGCTTGCAGAACTTGACTGCCCGCATGTGTGTTGTCCAATTCATTAATCTTTCGGGCTATTTGAACTGCCTCGTTGGCAAATCCATACAAAAACTTCAACTTAGCCAATTCATAAAGAGCTGCTATCAGCCCTGGACATGCCGAGCAAATTGTATTTAGGATCTTCAAACAATGAATTACAGAAGGATTATTTATTCCATCTTGAGAATATAACAAGTAGCCAAGTATAACATAAGGCTTTTTCGGTAAATGCTTTTTATATTCTTTATAAACTTCAAGAAGAAAATCAGGATCTAAGTCATTTACATGAGTTAGACTAAACGGATTACGACTTGCATAAGCAATCTTAGTTTCATAAGCTGTATTCAAAAATGATACAGCACTTGAAGAACTCTTTAGATTCAATTGTGCTGACAAATAATATAACAGTGGCAGCTTATTTGATCCTTGCATTTCAAATAACAACTCAACTTGTTGTGAAATCTGCTCAGTAGGACCATATTCCAACATCTGGCACAATGTCAAACCACATAATGCTGTTATAGAATTATTATCTAATTTACTAGCAGCTTTGAAAAATGTTAGTGCATCTTTTTGCTTCCCTTGTAAGTAACATTGATAACCCACTTCACTCAAATAATCTACATTATTTGGATACATTTCTGAAGCATACTGAGCAAATCTATAGACTTGAGACAATACAGCGCTCGACCTGCCACAGACTTTAGAAAAAAATTGAGTTGTATTAAAGAATTGGTAACCATTATATGTTTCTTCATTTTCCAATAATGTAAAAAATCTGTTTAATAAATCAGTAGCTTCAATATAGTCCGAATTTTTGCATACAATAATAAAAATTTTAACTTTATGCGCTTCTATATTGTGTGGATCAAGGCTTAAAACTCTCTCAATTGTGTCAGAAACTGCATCCCATTTCTGCAATGCCAGTTCATTTCTCATTTTTTCAACAACAGGTACAACTTGTCCTGGGCTGCTAACAATCAATCTATCTAATGTTAAATTTGACGCATCATAATCTTTAGCAAAATATTTAAATTTGGCCAACCCAAGTAATGCTTCAACATTTTTATCACTTTTGTTTAGCGCTAATTCCAAGCAATCCAATATTGAAATGTGCATTTCACCCAAATTCATGTACATATCATTCCATCCTTTCAATATTATTGCATCTAAATTATTTGAATCTTTTCTAAGTGATTTATTTATATATTCAGATGCCTTCTCATACTTTTCTGCAAGTGATAAGAACAATCCTGCATAATAGCAAGACACTGAATTGGCATTTTTCTTTTCCTCTTTAAGTTTTGCTTCCAATGTATATAAAGCATCTCTATCAGCTGCATTTATGAGTCTATATCCATAAATAAGAGCAATAACAACAGCTAAATGTAAATCTTTGTCCGACTGTAAAGGAGTTAAATCATTTATACCTTTTTGTAATTGTCCTTCTAACAAACTAGCCAATCCATAGTAAAAGTTAAATTCTGCATTCTGAGAGTTGTTTTGTAAAGCAATTTTTTTCACATTTCCATAACACTTTTCTCTTAAATAATAATGTATATTACACCTATTCCAAGCTGTCTCCATTTTGTTAAATTAGTCCAATTCCATTTTTATGTTAAGAGTATTGTACTCGGTCTTATTATCTTCATAAAATTTTGCCAAGAAGTGACATTTGCAGGTAACAATTAATTTGTTTTGTAAGGCATCATCAAAAGCATGCTGTAAAATAAATTGATCATCTATATTAATATTCTTAATGTCTACTTAACATATTTGAAATAAAAACTTTTTAGTACAAGAAAACATTCTTTAAAAGAAACTAACCCAAAATTTTATTGAATTACTAGCACATTACTCTCACTACATTGATGTTCAACATCCACTTCATATTTTGTAAAAATAATAAATTTAGAGGTTTCAGTTCTGATCAATGTTATTAAAGCTCCTGTGAATTTTGTACTTAAAGATGAAGCCCATCCCAATAATTCTTTCATAGCTTTTAATAGGATTTTTATCCTATACTATTATAATTATAGACGTTTTTCTATAATTTTTAATGAGGGTCTGGATAGTTTTAATTTACAATTAGACATGGTATGGTGACATTGTATAAAAGTAGGCAAATAAAAAAAAATGTATATATGGAAATGTTTTTTTATGGTTTATTGTTATAATTAGTTACATTATATTAAATCAACTATGTTCAACATTTCCTCAGGGGCGCTCCTCTGTCCGAGGAGTGCACGGGTGTGCGTACCCGAGGTGCCCGAGCATCCGTCGCCTCACTCCCCTCTCCGTCCGAGGCGACAGAGTCCTACCTCTCTTCCCGTCTACCTCCTACATCCTTTCTAAGTTAGCTCTCTGTTCGTGGCGTGGTCCCCGGTGGGATGGTTGCGCCTGCACAGTGTTCCCGGGGCGGGAATCGCATCCTCGCTGTCAGTTGGTCTTGCTGGGCCGGCTACGACGTCAGGCTCCCTGGTATTTCTGGAGTGTCGTCTGGTAGTCGTACCCACGCCTGATTAGCACGCGATGGGGATGCGAGTCCCGTCCGGAATTAGCCGCGGACCTGTCGCTCCCGGCCCTGGTTCTGTCCATGGTCGGGGGCGATCCTGAATGGATGGCCGACGTCTCCTTTTGCGAGGCAGTAGTATCTGCAAAGGAGGCGGCGGAGCGGGAGCGGTAGTCCGCCACCGCACTCCCCTTCCGCCAACGCAGGCCGCGTCGTCGGCGCCAGAGGGTGGGCAGCGACCTCCGGCCGCCGTAGAAAGCGGCCGCGGGCGGCCCCTCGGGAGAGGATCCACCGCCCGCAATATTGCCTCGAGGAAGAGGGCCGCGTGCTGTTCCGCAACCCCCCTCAACACCTAGAGCTGTTACAGGTGAGCGCCGGGGGGACGACATCCTGATCCCCTGGCGCCAACACTTTAGAAGGGGGCCGCCTTAAGACAAAGGGCGGGCCGGCGCCAGCCTGGGCCACGATATCGGCAGGCCATATATCCGTGGGCCCGGGCGTAGGCGATAGGCGAACAGCGGGGTTTTTAGTGGGTAGTCGGATGGTCGAACATCTTTCCCGGAGTCCCACATATCGGTCCCTCCAGGCCGGGAGAACCCATCAAGAGAGGTTTTCCCCGAGACCAAAAAAAAATAAAATTATGTTCATACATAGTCACACCATATTATATAATTCCACATTAAGTGAATGTATCATAATTCAATTGGTTCATCCCAATTCCATTGCTTGTGTACAAATCCAACTGTGATACTTACTTTTATTATGCCCAAGAATCCGCATACGAAAATAATGAGCAGATTTATTATTATACCTTACTAAATAATTTAGTATATAAAACCTAATTTTTAAGCAATAACTATTGATTATGGATATTAAACACATGAAAGAGCAAACTAATCTCTCACTTGTCTCCGTGCAGTGGTGGAATAAGAATACTAATGCCTGGGGCCGGGGTTGGCCTGTCATAGAAGGTGACTAAACAACCCTAGCTATGTGTTAGGGCCCCAAGTCTGTCGGGATGGCAACCACCCATGGTCTAAAATATGCAGCGATAGTAACTTTGTGTTGTTTCGGCATTAGTGACCCAGGTTCCTGTACCCCTATAGGACTGCAGCATGTTTGCGGTACCCCTAGCGTCGAAAATATCCATAGGTGATGGTAACTGCTTATTTTTAAGTGGACCGTCTTCTGATTCTCTGCAATTAAAAAAAAAACTAAACAGTATCCAGTTATTTACGGACATAATAGTTGCCCTATGACAATTAGTGAAAGTCTCACATGTAACAATTGGAAACACTTGAGGAAGAGATGATCTTGTCATTAAGGTACTGCCATTTTCAAATGGATGTTGGTTATCATTGATATCAGATAATAGTTAAATCTGTAGCATATTAGCCTACAAGAAGTTTATATTAACCGCTAGCAATCTTCAAATTCTTATTCTTCATGCCTATTAGCTCCATAGGGGAGCCAACAGACTACTTAGGGTTAAACAATTCTCACCTGAGCGAGCAATTTTCCAACACCTTTTCCTTGAAATACCTTTGGCACCTCTGTATGCACAAATGTTATGTTGTTGCCGCTTTTTTCATAATCCAAAGTTGCCTCTGCTGAAAAAGTTATTAAAAATATCAGTTTAAAAAGCTAAGGGTTTAAATAGCTGATGAGTGACTACCAAACCTCAAATACAGAAGGCAGTAGATGTCATGTTGTGAAAAACATATTTTTAGTGATGGTCATTTTTTAAATGAAATTGCATTCCATCAGAACATAAATAAACATAGAAATATAAATATTGACCAAATATTAAAGTTTCTAATTCAACTAATATTCCATTAATTTTAGCTTTTATGATAGCAACAACCATAATATGTCCAATCCTAAGGTCCCATCCTTTTTCCAGGAGGATGTACCAACATGCAGTTAAGGTGGTTTACTTTAGTGGAATACATAAGTATAATGGTGAGTTCTACTTTTAAATATATTCAATTATACATTAGGCTGATCTAAGAACTGTAGAAAAATAATATATTGTAATGAAAATATTATAAACTGTGCAGCTCAGTTGCATCCAAAACTTACATTTAGAAGCCCAATGTACAATGATCAAGTATTATCACAAGCATACATTTCTGCACTTTTTATACTCATCAGCCATTATAACTCTTTTTCTTGAGCCAGAACAAAATATATGCGGTAAAATTGGTTTTTTTTATACCTGCCCTAATGCCCTTACCCCAAAATCCTCTATTATTCACTTTCTTTACTATCTTTGAACTAACACAACAAATTATTTCATTTTATGAATCTCTAAGATATTGATAGGTCTATTATTCCTTCTGGTCTGAAATACAGGGGTAAAATTGTTAAAATATCATTTGATTAGAAATACACACCTACCGCTTTCTATTGCGACCGTATACTGTTGCTTAGCAACATTGTTGACAACTTTTAACGCTTTCGTGGAGAAAGCTCTAGCTCTTGTTATCATTCCAGACATGAGAATGGTGCAGTTTTTTTATAAACAGAGATAAAATATAAGTTTATTTTATAACAGAATAAATACATACAGATTTTACGTTAAATTATTAATATTACGTCTTACTTTTCTTCTAGTCTTCTACTCTCATTTATTTTAGTGTCACAGTCAACTCAACAGTCAATGTCAGATTTATGTTATACGAAAATTTGATATTTTTTATTTCTAATTTCGATATTTTGGGCACTTTTATGTAGCTTAATCTTAAAGTATTATGTATACTTAAAGAGCTTAATCCAATGAAAATCTCTTTATAGATATAAAATATCATAGAGCTTAATCCAAATGTCATAATTTTCTTTCTTAAAATATTTGTTTCGTCTTTTTCTATTATTTCTTGTAAAATTACTTGTAACTGGTTTCGCACATGTTTATCTCTTATTTTTCCAATTTAATAAACTATGGGTTACTTTTTGACTCAAGCGATCAATAAAATCATCATAATATAGAAGAAAGAGATTGTAGCTTAACAACCCCTATGGAGGACTTTTATAAACGAATTTTGTTCCATCCTCACTTCCACCGCAGAATCTTGCATCCCGCTAAAAATTCATCAATTGGCGAAATCCCCTCACCTGCTTGGTGCGGTTACAAAAGTTCGTCCATAATAAAAAAAGACGACGCGACGGGCCGAACAGGAATTCACAAAAAATCTGTCTAGTGGAAAATTATTTCGACCATCAAAAAATTTCTGCTAAAGCCAAAAAGATCCTACTGCACACGTAGGGTTTGTAATAAAAAATAAACCAAAAGATATATCCAAAAAATGCTGCCCAAAGTCACTATTCCACTCCACGCGGACGGAGTCGCGGGCATAGCTAGTAATTTATAATAATATATTATATTTTATATGGCGGGCGGCGCCAGAGTTGACGCGTGTCGGAACTTGTCGGCGACGTTCGGCGCTTATCGGCACCTATCGGCACTTGTTCATATAAATGCCAGTGCCGGTTACCTGCGTGGACCGGCGCCGATAAGCGCTGGTAAGCTTTCAGCTTTCTTTCTGTATACGGCCGTATGAAGGATTGTTTTAGGACATTTGTATTTTGATTCCTAATTTATTTGTTTTCACTTGTGTCCGTCGTTTCATCGGCGTCATTTTACATGATCTAATAGGAGGTTGGCTTCCCTTCCTCAAATAAGAAACCACAGATAGTTACTGAAGAGTTAAAAGAGATTTACGGTTTGATCGCGTGTTTATTTTTATATTCTCACATATTTATTTCTTTACGGGAACACATTTATTATGTTACGTTTACAGGAATATGTACAACTCTTATGAATTCATAATTTATACAAGTCAACACAGTAATACAAACACAGTAAGTACAAACGTATTCGCATTGTGATAGAACACAAAATTATCCTGCGTTTCGGAATTAAAATTTCTTTATTGAAATGTACACCCGGCGAGACTAATTACGATTTTTCGAGCTATGTTTGTCCGCAGGGCGCAATACATTAAATATATAACAATAAAATAAATAAATTTACAATAAATGAAATAAGGATTATTACAAAAAAAAAATTATAATATTAAATGAAAAACAATTAGTTATAAATTTAATCAATTAATTAATAGTGCCCACCAGTAAATTAAACAGATAAAGCTGAAAACTCACACACGACATCAACCCCACGGTTGTTCTATTGAGCCATGTGAACCATATCCAATGTACCGGGCTTCTAGGTCCTTAATATTCCAGATTCAATTTCATGTGATATTGAAAATTACTTTTTACGTGTGAAATAGGATTTTTTTATAGCTGGAGCCCAGCAGATAGTCCCATCCGGTAGCAGGTGGTAACTGTCGCTTGGACGTTTGTAACACGAGTTGCATTGTCAACGCACTGCCATCTTCAAACTTTATAACGAATGAATTTTATAACGACTTTTTGATAGATCTTTTGATAATCTCCGTAGCTGATCCACGGCAATAATATATGGATAGCGGATGCGTGCACGTATTTATATAAAATTCGGGGTGAAGAATTCATCCACAACATTGTTCAACTCTGTGATATCCGCAAGAGAGTCACCTGTGCCATATGTAATGGCAACCTGCTAACTCAATGGGTAAGTAATTTAGGCAGGCTTCGTGAGAAACAAATACGACAGCGTAATGTGCTGACCGAGCTGGAGTAATGTGAGTGTAGTATACTCTATAATGACAAGCGACGAGGTCTGATGAGTATATTTTTGTAAATCAAAATAATAATAATTATTATAACGATGTTTGGTTTTAATACATGAATGACTCAAACTTGTTGGTTCGAATGAGGCATGGGTCGCAGCAGGTGCGCCCGCGCAGTCGTACTAAGCGGCCGGGCGCTGTGCGCGTGCCGAGAGCTACGAATGCGCGCGAGACAAAAAACCGGTGAAATGGACGTGACATGTGAATTTTGTACAAAGACGTGAAATAAATACACAATTAAAACGTCAGTTTAATTAGTAATTACAGTAGTAACACGGAGGTATAATATAGTATTCTATTTCTAATAATTATAGCTTGTTTCATTGTGTTTAATGTCTTTTAATTACGGGAATTCATTTTACGATTCCACTATAAATACAAATTATAATGGACTGGAATCTATACATTTGTTTCGTAAATACTATTTATTAAACGAAAGTTAATTTATTTTTTCTTATACATACAATCTAAATTCTTTAAAGAAGTTTAACATAATATACATATGCTACAAAGAAATAAAATGACCTCAGAGTTTTTTATATTTACCTCTTAATTATTCTTATTTGGTATGCAGATCGTGGGCGTTTCATAATTCAAATTTGGTATAAACCCGCCAATAGCATTAAAAAGTTTATTGTGAAATGTTTGTGAAGTGTGATTGGATTAAAAACGTGTTATAAATTGTTGGAGTGTTGAGCATATGGGTCAATGCGTGTCCCGGGGGCATCCGGGCCCGTATTCCTTCTCCCGACACTACGACGCTGAGAGCCTTGCAAGCAGTGTAATAGGAACAGCAAGGAAGGTAGGCAGTTTTCTTCTAGTTTATTACCCACAACAAATTTCTAGTAATATTCATGTATATTTTTTATTGTAAATGAACAGCAGACGGGCTAATGGCTCACTTAATAGTAAGCCGTTTCCGTCGCCTGTTTGAGACGCTAGGGGTACCACGAACACGCTGTTCCATACAGGAGCCTGGGTCACTAATGTCCGAACACAATACAATATTATTATTGGGGTGGTTGCTACCTAGACGGATTTGGGGCCATACCATTTAGCTAGGGTTGTTTTGTCGCCTACGCTTTCACGACAGGCTGTCCCTGGCCGCAGGGGTTAGTATTCTTACTCCAGCTCCGCCCCTGCACGGAGAAAATGTTTAACATTTGATATCAGGTATGAATAATGTTTTTAAGTCTTCATGCGAATGTAAAGAAGACTAAGTGTACAAACAGGTAGGACATAGAGTCGAGGATTATTTATGTCTGCTGGAGAGAAAATCCTGGTAGATGGATGGACGGCGATAACATAAGTACTATTAGGACGACGACGTGACAGGATAAGAAATAGTGAGATAAGGAAACGTTGTGGTCTGAAAAAAGATGTAGTGACAAAAATTGAGAAAGGTATGCTGAGATGGTTTGGCCATGTTGAGAGAATGAATGAAGAACGATTGACGAAAAAAGTGTATGAGGCGAGTGTGAATGGAAGTGTTGGAAGGGGTAGACCTAGGCGGACGTTTCGAGACCAGATCATGGACGTCTTGAAAAAAGGCCAGGTCAAGAGTACCCTAAACCGAAGGGCATGGATTAAGGGAATAATGAAAGTGGACGAAGCGAAACAAGTATGTAAGGATCGTAGCAAGTGGAGAGAAGTGGTCTTTGTCTACCCCTACGGGAAAGAGGCGTGATTTATATGTATGTATGTATGTATGTATGTATTAGGACGATGGCCTGTAAAACATGAAAGATAATGAAAAGTAACTTTTGTAAACGCAATTTTTATACGTTATAAAATGTCCTTGATTACTTTTCTAAAAACTATTGTTTCCTTCAAACAGCGAACACAAGAAACCAGCCTGATAGATAAAATAAACATGAAAAACGATCAGTTGCAATAATAAACAGACGCATATGCAAAAAGTATCCATATTGTCGTAATAATTTGTCGACAAAATGTACTGCGTAATACTATTTATATTTACCAATATATTTATTAAATGAAAACAGCACGTGAGGTTGATATTACCAATAAAAAAGGCAACTTCCTTTTTAATGACAATTGATGTTTCCATTAGCAAACAGAATGAGAATAATTATAACTTAGTTGAATTTTACTTTGAACATGAAGTCGTTGTAACCTTGTCGATTATCTAATTTAACAAATTTAGGAGCGTGGCGTAGTGGCGTAGCGGCTAACACACTTCGGTACGCTTAGGGAGGTCATGGGTTCGATTCCCGTCTCGCATCTGGGTTTATGTACAATATGAGTATGTATTTATTTATAAAAAATGTATATATGTATGTATGCAACTTAGTTTGGGACTAGGTGGCACTGTGTGAATTGTGGCAGTATTTATATATTATAGTATATATATTATAATGTCTAGCAATTTTTTGGCCCTAAGGGATATGTGGGAGGAATACAATAAGTTTTGTATTGTCTATTTCTGATTAAATAGCGTGAAGTGATTGAAAAGTGGAGTAGAAAAAGTAGGAAAGCGGACTCGGGGTACCGAAACGGAAGTTTAGGTTGCGACTGGGATACAACGCTGGGATGATGATGATGATGAGCGTGAAGTAATTAGTTTTATTTTGTGATTTCAAAATGTCGATTGTAAAGACCTTAAAGACTGTCTTTAAATTTAATCTATATTTCTAACCCAGAAAGTTATGATAGACCCAAAATGGAGGTTTGGCGACATAACTGGTAATATGTGCACAAAAGTACTAAATTCTGGAATGACGCAGTCCATGCAAAGTGAATAAAAAAAATTCCGAGTGACCTTCGACACCGAAAGGTAAATTTTAAATTCGGACCGAGCTTAATGCTAGTGATGTCGGTTAAACCTCGGATAGGAAATACAAGAGATAGAAGAAGAAATAAGTAGCAGAATTTATAAATCACGAAAATATGTTCACTATTAAGGCCTGGTTTCAACTAGAGCCATGAAGCTCACTTTCACCGTATTCCTTTTAATGAATTGCCCTTTTATTATCACAAATCTACATCGCATCATACGTTTCTTTTATCATTGTTTTCCTAACTAAAAACCACTTGATTATTGATAGAAAAATAGTTCTTAACTAGTTTCATAACTTTTGAAAAACTTCTCTTTTATGCCTTAATGTGTGAAGTGAGATATAAAACTAGATAATAAACTATTTAATTACAACTAAAGCGATATTAAAATAACCAACTCTACACAGCTTTTAAGCAATAAAAAGTCTAGTTTCATATTATGCCATATAGAGGTAAAAAATTATGCCACATTTCTCGTTTTTATCTTTTTATTGTATACTAAATCAGCGTTCGTGAATCACGCCCTTGTCACTTATTGAATACTAATTTATTATGAGTAAAATTACATAAGTGTTACGAAACAAAGCAACGGCATGTAAATTACGTACCTCGATTACTTCCCATTCTAAATAAACGTGTTCTGATTATAATCTATAGATTTACCAGAGCGTAGTCTCTAGAAAGACCAAAATATTCATAAGCTCTTAAATACGAAAACAGAGTTTTTATAAATCATTCATGATATTAAATATTTATTGATTTTTTTAAACATCTTAAAAATATATTGATAATTCTTACTGAATAAATAAAAATCTTAACTTCAATATTTAATGCGAAATCTTTCATCGTATGCCTTAATTTTGAGTATGCGTTATTAAAATGTATAAAGGTTAGGTAGGTACTTTACTTATTTTAGTTGTCTGTAGTATCACACCTATAGATTTGTTTAACAGCTCAAGGGATTATCCTAATTCACAGTCGTAGACATCAAACCAAATTAACCTAAAATGATATAAAAGAACTCATACCTTTGCAATTCTCAATACTGCGCTCATTCTGTAACTAAAATAACAGTGCCGTCTATGGACGCCCGAAAGAAGGGAAGCTTTATAGTATAAAGCGTAAAAGCGTAGGAACTAAGTGTTAAAAAATAATGAAATAAAGACGCGAGGGAGAAAATAAATTTCAAATTTCGTTTTAAATTTCAAAAGGAGAATGTCTGCGAACAAACTCATCTGTAAACAAGTACATAAAAATCGATCTAACTCTTGATATTTAATATTATCGATTAGGTCCAAACAGAGTGTAACGATTCACAAAGCTCGCGAGGCGTGACTCTGGATGAATGGTGGCCATTGTGAAGCTTCCATGAGATAAGTCGAAATCTCGGCTGGACAACAATTAACTGGTGTTTGAATACAATAGAGGGCACTGACCCACTCGTAGTTTATTCTCAATTTTCTCTTCCTTATATAGTGTCTTTTAACGTATAATAATTTATAGTTTTTATGCCATGATTACTTATTTATTTTTGTATTATTGCAACGTTACATATTGCAATGAAATGCCATGTAAAAGAAAAGTGGCTATATTAAAAACGAAAAATATTTATTATTTCTCTATATACCTATAAAGATGTTTAAGCCAGAAACCCTGCTTTGTGTCTTTAGGAAACCCTACCAAACTTTAGGAATGCATAAAGGATTATTTTGTTACATTCTTCAATATTTAGGATTACAAGTGATTGGATAATATTGTATGATATATATACGACTTACTTTTATATGTTTTGTTACAAATAAAAAAGTTTTAATATAAATTTAGCATTTCAAAGGAGGTTGATACGTCTTCTTGAAGTCAACATTATGGTAAAAGTTTACTGTAATCAAGGTAAAATTGAAAGTCCACAGTAATGTTTCGTATTGCTGAGTAGTTCCGTAACATAACCGAGATGTTCTCTTGATATATTTTTGTTGATCTTTACACACTTTTTTGCCAAAGGTGAAGGTTTATACATACACTGTAGACCGCGTTTTAGATTTTCAAGGGCTTATGTGGCTTCTTGATTTGAAGCTTGATTGTTCTTTAAATTGGTTTAGTTCTTTTTTATTGTATTTTCCCCAGTAGAAGTCGCCAACCGATATGGTTTTCCACAGAGAAATTGTCGAGACCTATATCTCAAAATTATTATTGCAAGGCTATACGGCACTCATTTTGCTTAAAAATTATATGTTGTAAAGCTTTACAGTTAGAAAATTCAATTACCAAACACAATATTGATTCTAGATCACCTTTGGTATTAATAATAAATATCATGAACATGTTATTGCCAGTTAAATCCCGGTTGCGAACCAAAGTTTCGCTTTTTTGACCAGGGTCCGCTTTCCAGTATTTTCTTTTCCACTTCGCACGGTCTTCGGCATTCCAAGTAGTGAATTTCATAGCAACACATCATTTACTCAAAACACAAACCAAACACCATAAAAAGTATTGAAAAGGGCTGCATTATTTCATATTAAAAATTAAATTATCCCCAACTCGCATTACGTAAAAAATTATTTAGTACTTTTTAAGCTTCTTCTTCCTGCATTTATCCCAAACTATGGAGTCGGCACAACATGTTATCTCCGTCCACTCTCCTCTATTAGTGGTTATCTCAACATTCATCCATATTTTCGTTGGTCTACCCCTCCTTTTGTGTCCATCCACTCCCATTTTGAGCATTTTCCTTGTCATAATACATTTTATAAGCATTATAAACATTTCAACATGACTATAATTCCTCAGAGAGTTTCTGCTGCGTTGTACCGTAAAACCTAACATGGTAATTAACATTGCAAAAGCGATCATCCTACGATCTAGCCAGTTTTCTACTTTCATAAACATTTATAAAATTACTATACATTTTAACATGAATGCTAATTTGTTTTATACAACATATCAAAACGTTTTAACTTGCAAATATCAAATATGATTTGCTGTGAAAGAAAGTTAAAGTTCGTTGGCGTGAAATTTAAAAAATAAATAAGTTTGAGAGTAAGTAGCACCTAAACATTGCCTATTCTCATGACGCTGACGTGTTGAAATTGCTTTTAATCACGTCACGCACGATTGCGTTTACACGAGTTTTTATTTAAAATACACCTAGACGGGGATGTGTAGTTATCTTTTATTATGGAGGCAGTATAATTTCGCTTACATAACTCCTACGAAGGGCCGAGTTACTATATTTGGTATGAAATCGATTTACAAGAAATCGAAACTTTCCGTAAAGTTCTTTTTGAAAGTCAATTTGTATGGACGAAGAATGCGTTAATGTGCCGAAATATATTTTAAAAGATTGCTAGAATTATATAGATGAACTTGAAGGCTTACATAAGGTTTTTCTTTTAATCCATTTTTGTTTATTGTTGAGAAACAGCAGACAGGCTGACGGCCCACTTAATAGTAAGCAGTTCCCGTCGCCTACGGATGTTTACAACGTTTCGCGGGCACCGCGAACACGCTGCTGCTCGCGTCGAGAACTATAACCATCATTAATGAGCGCAACACAAAGATATTATGGCAGCGTAATTATGTTGCCATTTTGTTCCTGCCTTTATCCCAAACTATGGGGTTGGCACAACATGTTATCTCCTTCCACTCTCAATTTTAGCAATTTCCTTGTCACATTATAAACATTTCAACATCACTATAATTCCTCAGAAAGTTTCTGCTGTGTGGTCTATATTCATAGACCCTTGGTCTATAACTATTGACCAAGCTTGGTTGACATCCAGACAGGTTTGGGGCCCTACGTCGCTAGGGTTGTTTCGTTGCCATTTACGTTAGGTCACTCCAAGCCACAGGAGCTAGTTCTTATTCCGCCTCTGTACGGAGAAATGCTTAATTTACGTTAAAATCTGGGTATCATCTTTCTATCATTCATTTTTATTTATTGAAAAATGTATTAATATCAATTTATTTATAGAAGATACTACTTAATATACATAGTTAGAGGTAATGAGGTTTTTGAAGATGTTGAAACTTTCCCTTTTACGCATATCAAGTTACCCTTGCGAATGAACGATGAAACGTATATCTATTCAAGCGAATGTATTGTTATGCCAATTCACTTTCACACAAGGCTTTTGTCATTCGAGAGGGTTGGGAATTCACATTGTGGTATATTATTTCTATCTATTACTGTTGGTTACATATTGAGTAAAAATATGAGCATAAATCCTATATAGGAGGAAATCCGTAGAAGAACCAAACCGATATAGCTCGCAAAATATAAAGGGCAATGGGTCGATCTCGTTTGTCGCAGGACTGATGGGTGTTAGAGCAAACGTGAGCTGGAGTGGAGACCGCGTCTAGGCAAACATGGCGTAGGACCAGCCAGATGAACTGATGACCTGCGCAAGGTCGGGGCTGATGAGAAAAGCAAAGGATCGGAATTTGTGGCGCATACTTGGGAAGACCTACGTTCAGCAATGGACCATGATTGGCCGATGACAATGTACATATTAGTACATGAAGCAAAAACATTGTATCTCTTTTTATCTTTAATTGCACGGATTATGATAAGTCTCTATAGGTAAGTGTAGAAGACTATTTTTGTTTATAATAGTGACTTAAAATATACTTTATATTGTCAAAAACACGTTACATGCACTACCACACACGCACGTTACACCAGTTTATATAAAGTTTCTGAATCATAAAATAAAATATCGAGCCAAATATAATAGGGGTTCAATTATAAAATTGCCGTTTTATAGTAAAAGATATTTTGAATTGACATAAAACCTTCATGCTGTGAGATTTTTTGTTCAGCTTAGACCTGAAAGATGATGATATACTTCGAAAATCCGAGTCATTTTTGCATACGAGTTCCGACGCGGAACTAATGCGACAGAAACGGCTCGCAATATCAACGCTGCGTTTGGAGAGGAGACTGCTAATTAACGTGCCGTGCGTTTTTGGTTTAAACGCTTTCGTAATGGAAACTTTGACTTGAAGAACGAACCACGTGGAAGACCGCCCACATTGGTAAATAACGCTGAATTGAAGGAGATGATAGAAGCCGATCCGAGTCAAACTACCCAGGAATTAGCTGCAGGTTGTAACGCTACCATACCTACTATACTAACTCATTTCCATCAAATCAATAAGATAAAAAATATGAAAAATAACTGCCTCATGATTTGACTGATCTGCAGAAAGAAATGCGGGTTGACATTTGTGTTGAATCCTTGTTCAATCGATACAGAAGAGAAGGGTTATTAGAATTGTGCTATGTGATGACAAGTCAATTCTTTATGATAACCGTAAGCGAAAAATGCAATGGCTGACCACAGGTCAAACGCTGCAACAGTGTCCTAAAGTAAAGCTTACAATTAAAAAGGTATGTTAGGTGGTATCATCATGGTGTTATTCATTATAGCTTTCTTAGGTCTGGTCAAGCAACATATTTACCATACCGTGCAGATGTTTAACGAACAATGATGCCAAAACTGGTAGTGAAACAGCCCCGACTCTGAGTCAATCTTCACCATTGTTGCTCCATGATAATGTAAGACCTCAGACTACACGAGAAACCGTTCTATTTCTACAGGAGCTGCAGTTAGAAACTGATGAAAACTAGTATTAGTTTATAGATAAGCTAGACCTAAACTGATAATATATATAAAAAATAGAACGATGTTAACTTATTTAGTATCAAAGTAGTGTACATATACGACAGAACAGAGTAATCGATATCTATGACCACAGATAAACCATACGTCATCCACCGTACTAGTCAGACCTTGCTCTAACGGACTACTATATTTTTCGTGATTTGGACAATTTTCTACATGATATAAAAAATTCTTCCCAGGAGGCAGTACAAAATGCTTTTTTTTTTTTTTTTTTGTTGCGTAGGACAGCAGACAGGCTGACAGCCCGCTTAGAATTTAGCAGTTACTGTCGCCTATAGGTATTAGCAACACTAGTGGCATCGCGAACACGCTGCTATCCCATAAGGGTACAGGAACTTGGGTCACTAATGCCGGAACACAACACAAGGTTATTATGGCGGCATACTTAAAACCAAAGGTGGTCGCCATCCAGACGGGCTTGAGGCCCTACCACGTAGCTAAGATGGGTTGTTTTGTCGCCTTTTACGACAGGCCGACCCCGGCCACAGAGGTTAGTATTCTTTCTCCGCCCCTGCACGGATAATAGCAGATAATAGCTTACAGACAGTTTGTCAAATCTAGATCCTCAGAGTTCTATCGTAAAGGCAAAAATGAACTTCCGTTCAGATGGCAGCAATGTGTAGATAAGGATTCGAACCCAGACCTACCCGAAGTCCAAAGACCCAACCCAAGAGCTACAATCCGCTCGAAATTTAGGGATAACATTATTCAAGTTATTAAATTATTAAAATTATATAAATTTTAATAATTATAATATTCTATAAAAAAAAGATATTAATACAAATCTTCCAAAATCTATTCTAAAATTATATTAACTTATTACCTAAAGTAGATTTGTGTAAATTTAGAAACCTTGAAAAATGTAAACTTCAATATATAAAACAAATCAAAAAAGGGGACTTTTGGAGTTTCAGTTCACAACGATGCCAAAGAAGTTTTCACTTCAAAAACAAGTTTCAATTTTTCAGTACCAATTTGGCAATTTCACATTTTAACCCCTAACATAATCATATAATATTGTACATATATATATATAAATTTTCATGAAGTTATATTTCTTTTGATATGTTTGGAAAAAATTAAAAACATATGAGAATAAAATTAAATTAAGTTAGCTCATAAGTTAACTGTCTTTCAAATTTCCGTGATAACTCGTATCTTCTCTTACTCATAGTAGTTTTTCAAATATTCGTAATATACATGAGTGTATGTGTGTGATTTTTAATTATATGTGGTAGTGAATGATAGGCCATTGTTAAAAATCGTGAGAAAAGTGACTTATCTAAAAAATTTTACTGCATTTATAGATTTTGTAGGTTAATCCGTCGGTTTGTATTCTTTCTATTTTATTAATTTATCATTATTTTTATAAACAAAAAGTTGTGGCATACGGGATGGAATCTTTGGCTATATTTGTTCTGTTACGCCAAAGTATCTTACGTGCGTTCATAAGTACACACATATTTTTTTAAATAACAATTTTCTCAAACAGTTGAATAGAACTCAGGCACCCGTTATTTATTAGGTGCTATTTTCTCAAAACGATGTCCGGCACGACTGTCCTAACTCGTGACGTGACTGCCATCATTATCCCACGACTTGTTTAATGCGTGTATTATTTGGATCACGTTCTTTAAGTTAATCTACACTAGGAATATGTTCTAACACAGAATTTGGAAAGGTCTATGTAAACAGGTCATACAGTAAATTGAAATACATAAGAAAAAAAAACTAGATCAAGAATAAAATACATAATTAAGAAATATGTTTATTATTCTGTTTTGTTTATGGACATATTTTGAATACTAGTATTGTTAATTTGTAAGGAAATTTGAATATAATTACACTTCACAATATACATTAGACTATTTTTTAGATATTTAAAAAATAAATTACGAAAAAGAGAAGTAAATACATATAGTAATTGGATACACTTTACTAGTTTTGAATTTTAACATGATAAAAGCAAAAGACTGTACCAATTAATTACTAATGAAATATAAATTTTTGTTCAAATGTTTAAAAAACTTGGGCTATTTTAAAGACCGCTAACACGACTATCTTTCAATGATTTCTTTAGCTGTTCCTTGGCATGGTTTTGAATAATAGTTACTATTAAAGAGGTTAGGGAATTGTTCTGGAAACCTTTCACTATAATCACATTACATAGACAATAGAAGTATAAACAAGTCGCGTTGTTCTCAAACTCTGTGGTTGAGATAAAAAGTTGAAATAATTGTTGTGATTTCCTGCTCGAATACTTTCTACGTTCTCATTGATATCAGCTCTTCTTTCAAGTCTCTCACTTCTGTTGGATTTCATTTTTTAAAACCTGCAGTATTTTATTTATTTACAATATACAATAATATTTATAAGCACTTTTAAGTTTCACTTATAAGTTTAAGAAATTGCTACATCATGATTTGTTTTAAAATTGCGTCTTTTTTAATTTCTGTAGAACAGCAGACAAGCTGCCGGCCCACTCAATAGTAACCAGTTACCGTCGCCTATGGATGTTTGCGACACTAGGGGCACCGCGAACACGTTGCTGTCCCCTAAGGGTCCAGAAACCTGCGTTACGGTAAGGTACGATTGGTACGGTAAGATAATCCTAATAATTTACTACACCTGCAATACTTTTACGCGTCTTCTTTTGAACGATGCCCTCCGTGAATCTTTATTTTTAAAGCAAAGGGTAAATTTAAGAGCATTTTTAGAGTATAAAAACACATATCGACACTTGAAAGAAAATATTTGAAATTCAAATATTTAGAAAAAATATTATGACATACCCAATTATTAGATTGAAATGATGCAATAGAAAATTACGTGTGCTATAATTTTTTTTTAAATATCATCTAATGACTTTCCTGGAAAGTTCTCTCAATGTCTCTTAATGAAGCTTGATATTCAAGCATCGATATAGTGAATTCAAGAGCGAGAAATCCTTAAGATCCGATATTCGTTATACGTTTTCCTACGTCTCCACATAAGCTGATCTCCAACCTTAAGCAGTCCGGTGGCACGCATATCAGTTTTCATTGTGGTCAGTAGAAAAAATATAAAACTACATTTGACAGACTCGTGTAATACGATACGTAAAATCTTATAAAAGAACATTAAAACCAGTTGTATGATTTTATACGCTCATTGAACATATCCTAAATAATACTATTATAATTCTAACGAAAGCGCTTTTTGTGATGACACAATTGTACCATAGATTAAATATCTCTTTAAAATGCCATATTATTAATATAAATAACTAACTTAGTTTATTAAATTGGAAATTAAACTAGAAAACTATTTTAGCTAATTGTTTATTGCAACACCATAAATACTAAACCGGTTATATTTTGTTTCAAATATTTTTGATGGTATGCAAGTGCAATTTGATTGTTTAAGAGCGCGCTGGTATTTACTGCTGTATTACAATATTACATTAGTAATGTTATCTACACTTAAAATTAGGAAGGTAGAGGCTTTTTTATTTAAGTATAGGTTACATAACCTATACCGGAATCACCAGTAATGTTACTGGTAATTTAGATAGCTTAAGAAAAAAAAAGGAATGCAAAAACTAATGATCGAAAGATCTTAAAGAAATAATGTCTTACCTTAAGAATAAATGCCTCTACGAGTAGTATCAAAGTAAACAGCAGAACGCTTGTGTTATTTTATTATTATTTAAATATATTGACACAAATCACACAGTGCCATCTAGTCCAAAATAAGTAGAATAGCACATGTGTTATGGGTACTAGACAATTGATATTCCATCTTTTTTTAGGTAAACACATATTATATTTTAAATAAACACACAGATTCGGGATGGAAATCGAACGCGTGCGCCTCCTCCTCCCCCCCCCCCCCCATAGGAATTTCCACGTACGAAAGTCTATTCCATAGAAAGCGCCAAAATATTCACTCAAATACCTATATCATTTACAGTAACTGGATTACGATAACATGTAGGTGTTTCCAGTTAATCAACTTCATTCACCGTCATATCAATGCAAAGGGCATTAAAAACAAAACGAGTTTATCATGTATATTAATGACATCTAAGGTATCAACAGGTTCTTATATCTATAAAAACTTTCAAAACCCTTTCACTGAGCTTATCCCTATACAATCTGACAACAATTTACCGCAGACAAATCTGATTTTAATGATATAACTTCTACGTAGTTTGATAAAAGTGGATTGAAAATAAAAGTGATCGTTTTGTTTTATTTTAATATTACATTAATTTAATTTCTCTTGGAGATCCGACAGGCTGCCTGCCTACTATACAGTATATATAGTTAGCAATTTCTCTCGCATATAGATATTTTCGATGCTAGGTGCATCTCTAACAGGCTGTCGTCCGCATAGGGGAACTAAATGTGATCTGATCTGAATCTGATCTAGTTTTTTATGCTGGAACACAACACAAGGCGGCTTAATTAGAAACCAGAGGGCGTTACCAACTATACGGGCTTGGTGCCCTTACACCTAGCTAGAGCTGTGGGTTTTCCACATTGTTCCTACAATCACACGTCTAGCTTCTAGTGTCACAGGATAGCATAACTCATCTTAACACAATATCATATGTATGTATACATAATACATGACTTTTCTTTATCAATTTGCTTCTTTGTAAAATGTTCTAACAAAAGACTGCTAATAACTGAACTAGAATTACAAGTAAAATAAATGTACATCCATTCGTACAGTATGATTCATCCATATACCATCAATTAATCTTAATAACTTAAAGATTCGCCACAAAAAATGTGCAGTGTTAATCCTCGTAATTAAAACAAGGAAGTTACGGTTTTAAATTGATTAATAACATAATATATTACTGCTAGTCTTATAAAAGAAGTTATATATTGGATCCTGATTCACGCAAGCGAGACGTGGTGGTTTAATCTGAAATCATTTGCCGTGTCTAATGCATTTGTCATTCAAAGAGTTGAGCTTTCTAAGCGCCATAACAAATCTTCATGTAGTCTTGAATCATGACTTCGGTAAACAGGTTATTTACCTTGTTTCTGTTAAGAATTATTGAAGTATACTTGAAATATGATTGACTAGGCTTACTGTGTTAGGTTTCTGTGACAGATTCCTTTGAATTTCATAGCTCAATATTTCTTGGTAGTTTCTTTATAATAAGCTTACAGTCGTTTTGGTAAATTGTTTTGTGTGCCAGTTGTAGGCGAAACTTGATCATCCATGTAACATCTTAACCTTCTGTAACATGGTCTACTATGTAATATTTTTTATTGGAAAATCTCATTTTGCAATTTGCCCTGTCTAAGGGGGAGTCCAGGAATATGTGGAACATTTTGGGTCTTCCCATTAAAATATCCTGCTACTCTCCCATTGCTTAATGTCTAGACAGAAGGATAGATGGCTTGATCAACACCGTGGCCTAGACTGACTGCAATATTACCACCACCCTCTGCTGATTCAAAACTCTAAAATAGTTAATAATTTGTAATTTCTATCACAATTTTATTTCTAAGAGACATTGACAATTTATCAATAAATAAATATTGGTGTAGTGTAAATTATTAAGTAATTCGTATCTATAAATCTAGAATAGTGGTCGGCAATCCGTGCGTCGCGAGCCGGATGCGACTCTGACTTTACGGCTCTTTCGCGAAATGTTTAGTCCAGGCACGGAACATTACTTATTATCTATAATTATTTCCGTAATAATGTTCCCTACTCAAACAAACTATATATTAATAAAAACGGTTCTTTGAATAAATTAAAATTTTGTATTATCTATATTTGGCTCTTTTGGATAATAAAGTTGCCGACCCGACCACTGGCTTGGAACATTCATATGAATACTTGATGGTATTAATTTTATACTCAGCTGCAAAGAAGCATATGTAGATGGTACGCAACCGACCGTTTAATGGCTGTTATTACGTCACTTGTGATTAGATGAGCTTTAAGAGGGCACTTCCTTATTATAACGTTTATAACTCACTTATATATGTGTAATTAGGTTCAAAATAATTTAATTCTTTCATTGGTGCATAAAAATCATTTAATGTTTAGCGGAAGTATGATAGACTTCAACAAGATTTTCAGAGCTCCTCACCTGCATGTTGGCGCATCCTGTCCAGTCAAGATAAGGTTATGCTAAATACTTATTTGGATTCGTAATGTCTTATATACGTGGTAGCCAAGTGCTATCACACACGGCGGTCGACCTGGAGGATATGGTTTCGAATCCCGCAATGTGATGCACCGCTGCGGCAGTTCACCTGTGTGTAATTATCACAAGTGTTTGACAAGGTATAATGTCCATTCCCGCTAGAGGGAGGCCCGGACCCAGCAGTTAGACGTTTCGAGCTGTTATTATAAAAGTATCACTTTTAGAATCGAGGATCAGCTGTCAACAACCTTCGTAAATGTTGAAGATTTTATTGAAAAATTCTATAAACACTGGCCTAAAATAGATTGCGAATGCAGAAGAGATTCACAAAAAAAACAAGCAACTACTGGCATATTATATAAGTATCTTAAATTGGTATTGCATCAATCGATTTTCCAAATCTATATCTAGTAGTTTGAACAATCATAACGAAAATAAAATGTTCAAATGTGGTCGAAATTTAGATGCGCACACGTAAAATATTGATTTTTACGTAAACATTATTTGGTTAAACATGAACTTTTTGATCATTTGTAGCGATATTTACGAGTACATTTAGAATGTATAAAACGTTAAGTTGACACTAGGGGCACCTCGAATACGGTGTTGTCCCATAGGTGTAGTATAGGTCTCACTTTGTACTTTGCCTTTAATATCTTCGCTATCAAAATCATTGCAAGCATATTAATTTGTACGGTAGCATTTTTCACTGCTTCTGTCAGGACCTGTCGTAGACAACAAGTAATATAAAAAAATTGTAAAAGTGACGCAGATATATAAAAGAAAAAGATTATTAAAATTTAAAATATTCAACGTTAATTTTTGTATTATATGATACTTTTTTAAAGGAGCCGTATTCTGATTCTTGAACTAAATAGTTAAATGCGGGAACGGACATTAAACGCGCCACGCCTGTCACCCATGCCGTATCTCGGTATGCAGGTTTCCTCCACCTGGATGTTTTCCTTCACCGGCAGTGATAATATGCACACTAGACCAGAAAATCTCCCCAAGTGGTGCATGCTATCGTGGGATTCGGACCCAAGACCTCTAGATTCTCTTCTCTCTTGTTCAACCTTTAACCACCCAATGCTGAGTGTAGGTATCTTCCAATGCACGCCATTCTTCTCGGTTTAGCGCCTTTTGCATCCAGTCCTTACCGGCCACTCTAACAAGGTCGTCGGTCCAACGCATCGGTTGCCTGCCTACATTTCTATGCCCTATTCTAAGCCTCCACTCAAGCACCCGACTACCCCACCTGTTGTCCTGGCTACGGCATATATGGCCCGCCCACTTCCATTTTCTGCTAGCGATCACATGGGCTATGTCGACCAATTTCGTTCTCTTCCGGATCTCTGTGTTCCTGATTTGATCACGTAGAGAGATACCTAACATAGCCCGTTCCATGGCTCTTTGGGTGACTTGGAGCTTGTGTATCACCTGCTTTGTCAGCGTCCATGACTCGGCTCCATAGACCATGACTAGTAGGACGCATTGTTCAAAGGTCTCTCCTCTAGATTGGTCTCTGAGAATTCCACTGAACTACTAGATACCTCATAATTTTATGCTTTAATTAAATTTTCTCTATTAAATGAAATTGCATCAAGGCTTTCTACTCAAGTAACAACACAAACCATCCCGCCAGACAGGTCTATAAACCTCGCTTGATTAAATTTATAGGGAGCTCAATGTACGTGTGGTGAACCTTACAATAATTCTCAGACGTATCGCTGGCAGTTCCACCATAGAATAGCGATGGAGCCTTATTATTCGTTCTTTTAATAAAAATAAAATTTTGCTTCTTATGCATATCAAAACACTATTTAAGAAAAACCAAAAAACCCGCTACTGTACCATAGAGATACAGGAACCTGGGTCATCATTGCCGGAACACAACACAAGGTTATTATGGCGGCATACTTATACACCAGGGGTGGTCGCCATCCAGACGGGCTTGGAGCTTTACCACGTAGCTAGTGCTGTTTTGTCGCCTTTTACGACAGAATCGTCGGTTGTGGCTAAATTTAAAATTTAAGAAATTTAGTTATACCAAATTTTTATGTTGTGAATCGGAACCAGTGGACTTTTAAACGATGAATAATAAATGAAGAGCGAGCTTGCTGTTATGGAAAATGTATAGAGGTATCTGTTCTTTACTGTTTTGTGCTTCAAGTCGCAAGTCCCTCAGGAATGTAGCTGTGCGGGAAACGGTCAACGACCGGCCGCCACTTGTACAAGTAAAATGTATGCAGATTGCTGTAGAGTGGCCGATGAGACACCCGTGAACCAGGTTGTTATGCATAGCTTAAAGCAGTTATAACAAGGTAATGGAGTTTTAAATCTAAGTTGCTAAGGTAATTCAGCTCTATGATTCTAATTACAAAATTATTTTGCCGTACACTTCTATTACGCTTTGTAGTAATGAAAGTTTTGGCTGTAATTGATAATAATTGCAACTATTGAACTTATTTTAAGTATATTTTGCGATCAGAAATTTATTTTAAACTACTACTACTAGTATAAAATATTTTATTAAAGCAATTGGTATGGATGTTATTGATTTGTAAATAAAGTAGGTAGTTTGATAAATACGAAATAATTTATTATGATAACCTTAAGGTACATATTATAACACAATAGCCACTCATGACGTATATTTTTACCGTCAGTTTGTGCAAGCCGCTAGAGGTAAAGCGAATGCTTTAGTCAATCAAGATAGATATAATCTATTCTCTCCAGGTAGCGTTTGGAGGCCAAATATGGAAGGATAAGCCCCATAGATCTAAAAATAAGATCTAAAAAACTCAGGTTTGACTCATTTGTTCTAGTTTCATATTAAATCATTGAGAATTTTTTTAAAAGTGTACATAACAATTAATGCTTATAAGAATTATAACAATAACGGTCTTATTAAAAAACTATATAAAACTTGTTTAAAGCTGTGCTATAAAGTTATCTTTAGAATTATTATAATCTAATATATCTTATTATTTTTTTCAAATGCTTGTATTGCGACCTGTCTTCGTCTCTGATCACATATCACAAAAGTCGTTCGGTAAAAATAACACTCCATGCAAGAGCGGATTAAGAATACTGACCCCTGTGGTTTGGGTGGCTTGTCGTAAAAGGCAACGAAACAACCCTAGCTAACTGATAGGATTCCAAGCACGTCAGGATGGCAACCACCCCTTATTTCTAAATATGACCAAATAACCTTGAGTTGCGTTATTGCATAAATGATCCAGGTTTAGTTCCCCTACGTGGACGACACCGTGTTAACGGTGTCCCTGGTGTCGTATATATTTAAAGGTGACGGTAATTACTTACTGTTACTAGTGGGCCGTCAGACCGTCTGCTGTTCTTCAACAGCAAAAAATAAACTGCTTCCGATAAGGTACTATTGTACTTTTAATGGTATCATTTATAACTATGTAATTTACTTGTGTGTACTATATTTTATTATTATTATTAAATAAATAACTAGTAACTATATTTTATTATTATTATTAAATAAATGGTAATAGTCTGAACATCTAATTATGATTGTAGTGATTTTAGATTTGATGTAACAACATATTTTTGATTAAATCTAATGAACGCTATTAATCAAACAATTTGAATTATCTGTATATACAGAATAACAAATAATTGTCTCCGTACAAGGCCGGAGTAAAAATACTAACCTCTGCGGCCGGGGTCGGCCTGTCGTAAAAAGAGTAGCTATACGTGATAAGGCCCCAAGCCCGTCTGGATGGCGACGAACCATGTTGTATAAGTATACCATAATAACCTTGTGCTGAGTTCCAGAATTAGTAACCCAGGTTCCTGTATCCCTATGGGACAGCAGCGTGTTCGCGGTGCCTCTGTCGTCTCAAACATCCATAGGCGACGGTACCTGCTTACTATTAAGTGAGCCGTCAGCCTGTCTGCTGTTCCTCAACTATCAAAATAAAATAAACCACTAGCATGGACTATTTTTTTTTGGAATTCAGTGATGAAGTGATATTAATTACAAAACAAGAGCTGAATAATGCTTGTATTGTGTTATTTGTAGGTTTGTGTTTACACGGTCGAAGGGATTTAGGTTAGCTTTTATAATGTCAGTTGGGGAACAATGACATACAGGAAACCTGGCGACTATTATGCGGTAATTAAGATTGGCAATGCAATTATACTACATAGGCAGGCCGTGAACTACGAGGAAGTCTCTAGAAATTACTTACTATATATTGATTTTTTCTAAGTGCAGGGGCGGAGATAGAATACTTAACCTCTGCGGCCTGTCATAAAAGGCGACAAAACAACGCTAGCTACGCGGTAGAGCCCCAAGTCCGTCTGGATGGTAACCATCCTTGGTCTAATAAGTGTGCCGCCATAATAAACTTGTGTTGTTATCATCATCAACACAGCGATGTCCCGGTTGCAACTTAAACTTCCGTTTCGGTGCCCGGGGTCCGCTTTCCAACTTTTTCTACTCCACTTTGCATGGTCTTCAGCATCCCTGATAGTGAGCCCATTGGCACACATATCACTCTTTACGACGTCGAGCCAGCACTTTTTGGTACTACTGCTCCTGCCGGGGCCCGGCGGAGGCGGTATGGCCAGACATTTGTTTTCCATGTAAGCATCCGGTTGCTGTAAACGTGGCCGTACTAACGGAGCCGACACTACTGCAATTTATCCGCAATGTCACGGATATGAAGACTGCCGCGAATGAGGGAGTCCCTAACGCAGTCCTTCCGTCCACACATCCACCGCAGCATATTCATCTCCGTAACACGCAGTTCTTGCTTGTGTCGCTCTAACACCAGCCATGCTTCACAGCCATATAAAAGGACAAGCCTAATGATGGACTTAACTGGGGTCGCAAATGACACCAGTTACTTCATGCCATTTGGCAACAATGCGTGCCTTGACGTCGCTATCGATGTCAACAGACGCATGAAATACAGATCCCAGGTATTTCACTCGGTCCGTGCGCTCGATCGTGTCGCCGCCTATGCGTACGGGTGTGGGATCTGTGGAGTTACCAGGCCAAGTACTCAGTATATTTATAATAACTATAATAACCTTGTGTTGTGCTCCAGCATTATTGACTCGGGTTCCAGTACCCGTATACAGGCAGCAGTGTGTTAAAGGTACCCCTAGCGTAACTGCTCACCATTAAGTGGGCCGTTAGCCTGTCCGTAATCCCTCTATAACAAGTTAGATTAGTTCTACTAGCCAATAAATACACCATCAAACACCAATAATCGTATGATCCTGTATGACGTGGTTTGTATTGTATATGATTCACGTTTAACTTGTCTCATTAAGGTAGATTCTAATATTAATTTTATACCAATACAATTGACAGAATTTGCAAACGTACCCGAAATTGATTATGAACTGTACAAATCATTATATAACATAGGAAATCCCTGCTTCATGGGGGGGGGGGGGGAGCGGACGTGTTATACGAGAGATATGAAATCGCATTCTATGAAAACGCGTTATAAGAGTACCGTGTTATAGGGGCGATTACTGTGTATTATAATATCGACGCATATTTTACTGTGTTTGTCACTAAAAAAAACTTTAATTGTCAAACTAAGTTCATATTTGAAAGAATACTTCAAGTTTTGTATTATCATTAGTCGATTTTAAGATCTTATCTTCGCATTCTGCCATGAAAACATGCAATATTCTATAGAAACAGTAAAGTGTAGCCTATATACTGTTAATATAATATCATGGAGATCTAAAATACTGTGGTAAAATTGCATTTTACGCCCAAGAATTATAGCCTTGACATGAAATAAGGCTTTGGAGAAAGAGTTAATATAATGCCAAATTGCAATGTGAGGAATTCTTTTCAATTAAATAATTTCAAAAGATTATTTGTTGTATAATCTACTTGGTATGGTACATTTTTCGCTATTTGGTAACTCAGATTTACATTTTTTTAATAGACTGATACATATGTATGTACATGTATTTCTTATCTTGATTCATATTTAATTTATCTTCCAATTTCGTAACGGCTATCAAAGGTGCATTTTTATGAGCAGGTTTAATTATTTTTGTACCGCCGAATCGTCATGAAAACATTTTATTTTTGCCATACTCGTATGTGACTCATCGGATGGCATTTTATCAATCATCATGTTCATTTTTAAAAACACTTTTTCAATTAATAGTAGGTTTATTTAATTTAGCTGAATAAATTAATTTTACATATGTTCTTAAAAATTATTATTTCCTCTTATAAGATATTTAAATTAAATACAAAGAGAATCAAAGAACTTCTATATAACTAATTAAATCATTTTATTCATGAGTCAAGGCTTACCGTACAGAAATTTTAAATTCTAAAGTTTTTCAAGTTTCAAAAAGAAATATACTTATTAACAAAATTTATTATTTCACACAGAAAATAGTATTTTCTCTGTTTTAGATAGCTGGACCAAAAAGTATGCAGGTCTAATTTATTTGAACCGGTTACTTGATAAGTAAAAATAAAATAAATGACACAAAAATGCATCCAAACATTTTGGAATTCTAAAGAAACTATTGCAAAAATTGTACATAACAGTAAATGCAATTTTCTAATACAATATCACTGACGTGAAATCAATCTTGCTATAACCAGAACCCGACAAATTTTCCTTGACATTTCATACAAATTTGTGTCACGAGTTCACGATTATTGTTATATGAATATAGTTCTGTTATTGTAGTTTATATAATGTTTCTAACTTAAAGATTGATGAGTCTTCTTCTTTCTCCTGCCCTTATCCCACATTATATGGGGTCGGCCTTGATGAGTTATATAATAATGAGTAATATTGGAGTAATCTTAGCTATTTGAAGTAGTTTTGTTCATTTTTAATTTGCTAGGTGGTAGATCCTAGCCCTTCTGTCAATCACCTCTGGTGATTAATCGAAACATGCCGCCGTAATAACCATGTACATCATGATACTCTTCATGATCGGCAGCGTCTTATCTGCCGTTTGACAGTAATAAAAAAATGGCAATGCATCATAACTAATGTTATAAATGCGAAAGCGAGTTTGATTGTTTGTTTGCTACGCTTTCACGCCTAAGCGGCTGAACCATTTTTGATGAATTTTGGTACAGTCATAGGTTAGACCCTAGAGAAGGACATAAGTTTTTTTTATTCATATGGCAGAACGTTTGCCGAGTCAACTAGTATAACAATAAATATATCCAATTGACGCAGGCTAACATAGCGGACAAGCCGCTGAAGAGTTGCCCTTGTTATTACTGTCATGAATTATGGAAACAGGTTTGCTACGTGCGGATATCCGGTCATGCCACCATCGAGCCCTAGTCGGCGTAACAGTAAAAGGTGATATGCATCCCAAAAGACTCAAGACTAGAAGAAGGAAATCAGTTTCGGATAACAAAGTAGAACTTGAGGCTATTGTATCGTAACGCTTGCGAATTCATCATTCGATTCGAAGTCATCGATTCGATTCCAGTCCCAAGCCTGAGTGTGTTTAGTTGTATTTATTGCAATTATGTCAATAAATTTTCGCTACTACGAAAATTTTATATACTTATTAAATATAATAAGTATATAATAAGCCTATATATGTTAACCTTGCATAAATATATAAAACAAAAGTTTCCAAGTAGCTTGGCATAAAAGTGACTCTACCTTTCTAGTTTAAATATAGAACGAACTAGGTATCAAGTCTAGTACTAATCCTATTTGGCTGACACCTGTCGTTGGGTGGACATGGCACACTTTACGACTATGGATTACTTAGGGATAGTTCGTGTTATTGTGAACTAGCCGATCACGCCCGCTCCGCTGGACGAATAACAAGCAAAAGTAAACCGAAAAAAAAAATGATCGAACAAAGAAAGAAGGGTCGGTGGAATCCAAAAAATTCCACGTTGAATGGTAGTCTCATCCTTTTTATCCGTTCTGGGGCGGAGAAAGAATACTAACCTCTGCGCACGGGGTCGGCCTGTCGTAAAAGACGACAAAACAACCCACCCTAGCTACGTGGTAGGTCTTAAGTATGCGCCATAATAACCTTGTGTTGTGTTCCGGCATTAGTGATCCAAGTTCCTGTACTCTTATGGGACAGTAGCGTATTCGCCTTGCCACTGGTGTTGCAAACACCCATAGGCGACGGTTACTGCTAAATTCTAATCGGCCCGTCAGCCTGTCTGTTGTCCTACAGCAATAAAAAAATATGTTTAGTAGTTTTGTTGTGATGGTGCGTCAAAGGAACCATTTTCCTTATATATGTATAGATTGTAAGGTACCTGGTAGCTGGCCATTTTTTTATCATAATTACGGTTCCCCGTCGGTACATGACATTGTTTCAAGAAAACATTGTGAGGAAACCTGCATACAGAGATCAACGGTATCTGTAACCCGTCAATCTTCCTTGGACAAACGTGGCGGGTATATTGTCTGTTCCCTCTAAGAGGAGGCCCGAGTCCAGCAGTGGGACCTAGTGGCTGTTATTATTATTCTGAATATCACACCTCTGAGACAAAATTGATCGATTTTTTATGATTCAGGCCAGTATTCCAGTGTAGTAATTATTTTTTTAAGAAGCAAAAAATTAAAAGATTTTAACCAATTCCCTCTTTTATGTAAAAATCTAAGATATGTAGGTCCTAGGTTCAAATATAAACATATCAGAATCATAAGTGTGACACGACATAAACAATTACAAAAAAAAATAATTGCCATTCAGCCTTGCCTATATTTATTTTTTATCTATAGCCGTCAAAAATTACATTATATATTTAAAAAGTGAACCTTGGCGACTGAAAACTACGCATTGCACAAGTCCTACAATTTTCAAAAAAAAACTTTAGTTAAGCAAGAAGAATTAGGTGGCACGTAATTTTTCGTAAATATTCAGTCGTGTTTACCCCGCCCAGGAAAAAGAATAGCTCCACCAGAATGTTCTTAAGCCGTATGAGGCGACTATCAAAAATCAAATCATTTATTTATATTAAACATTTACAAATATACTGTTCATGTTTCGCCATTATTGGCTGAGAAATTAGTTGGGTTAAATAACATTAATTTTCACGTAGCAAAGATCATAATAACAATAAATCAAATATTTATTCAATGAGCTATCCAAACTATAAAAATAATCAATTTTAGTACAATATTGTAGTATAATGCCATTAATTTAAATTATAAGATGAAATCATCATTTACTTGTTTTGCTAGTTGACTGATAAAATTTCGACATCATTTACTACAAAAAGAAATTCTTAATTATAACCAGGATGGGACGCTACAATGGTACAAGTGATTTGCTACCTATATATAATAGTTAAATATTTATTTGTATAAATATTATAGCATACTATGACTTCCACACCCCTACAATTTAGTGTTTATACTATTCTACCTATTACTTTGTTAATTATATAAGAAAGATATTATACGTATTTGAAAGATTCTCACGCAAAGAGGCGCTACTGATGTTACAGAAGATACTCCCATAATATGAGCCTGTTCAAAAGTACGTGAGAAAAATTGTAATGAATGAAATAATACATGATAATTACGTATAATGTATCACTGCGGTGATTTGAACTGTGCGTGTAAAGATGTAGAAAGTTAGATCTTTTAATAATGCTGCAGTAGACAAACCATGCTGTAATAATTTGATTCAGTAGTGTCAAAACAGTCGGCAAATTGTCAAAATGGACATGCGCAGTGGATATCCGATCAATGCACCCCGGCGGGTTGCGCGCGCCTCCCTCACCCCAACCTATTCGCAGCGATCTACGCAGTTCGCCCCCACAAAAACACCATCTTTTAAACCTAGCTCACTCATCGTATCGCGCTTGAGTGAAAAAACAAACGCGTCGATCTGTTCCATTTGTCTCAGTGCCGAAATCCCACGAAAGGACGCTAAACGTTGCCAACGCAAGACTCCTAGTTCATTAGTGACACCTACACCTTCCGCCTATCGCAGTGGATGTAGGCAGTCTTGCGCCAGTCGAAACTACATCGCGTGATTCAGCGGATAATCCCGAACATTTCGATCGTTTAATTCGTTCCGATATTGGTGTCTAGCGTATTCGCTTTAATTGCGTAGCGGTCTTAAATTAGTGGAAGTTCGGATGCCGGTGGTCCGGCCGCGTGTGTCCGTATTGATGAGGGGCTCGCGGGCTCCGGCCGAGGAGTGAGGGGTGCACCGCAGGGATGGACGACTGCGACATCTTCTATGACGACGAAGCTGAAGCCCAGTTCGATATGGTACGTAATTTGAGATTAACCTTGACATAAGCCTTCAACAGTCGCCAAACAATGAAATTTATTAGTAGTGCAGCGTTCTGCTGCGTTGACATTGAATTTGATCTAATAATGCAACTGCAGAACACATTTCGTCTATTACGGGTATATTTAGATACATTAAGCAATGATCATACAAAATGGACGACTTATCTGACTTTTCCAATGATGCAATAGAAACACTCTAAGGGAAATTGATATTGAAATCGTACTTTCATGTAACCCCTGCACTCTTTACGACATTGCAGAATATCGACGTTTCAATTAAGTTTACAATGTTATTGCATTTGTTACTTGACCTTGACTGTAAGTGAACTACTAGATTTCAAGGTACAATTATTTCATTGCGTGATTACTGCGGTAATTGTATTATTACTGCAAATAAATTACAAAGAAAATGAATTGATAAGAACCTTTATATTTATTTATTTTAATTATTTACATTTTTATTAAAAACGTTTCAGGCTAAATACAACTTACATAATTGTAAACATATGTGTAAATATTAAAGACAACACGATAGGATTAATGGCTTGTTGATCTGAAACCGAGTGGATTTGTTCTCTATCCATGACAACATATAGGTCATTTTAAGTTTGTAAAAAGTCGTACAACTTTTAATTAGCAGTATAGTGTATGCAATTTTTTTTTCTTTTAATGTGGCTCCAATGCTTTAGGCACTGATTTGCCAATGTCAAAGTATAGACGTTTATAGAAAAGGCAGGTGGCGAAAGAGCATAATTGCAAGGATCAGGAAATAATTTTGACAATCATTTTAATTAGTTAACTGCAAACCAAGTATGCAATTTAATATCTGGTATAAATTTACAGCATAACTACGCTCTATCGTGTCTGTATAATTGTGAAAATGTCACTGTCACTGTCAAGATACAAAAGCAACTGACGAGTGTTGGCAACATAGAGGTGTACACATGGAGTTATTAAGTACAACAAAGTCATGATACTAACTCCATGGGTGTACATCAGAGAGTATGAACATTGCCGAGTCAGTGAGGCACCTGTCTTAAAAATGTTTAATAATATTTAGTAATGTTTTTCTTCTAATCATTTCATCCCGGAACCAAGGTTCCATTGAAATAACAGCTAGGCAGCCCAATATCTTTTCGTTGATATTGAGATGGGTATAATAAAATTCTTTTAATAATTTATTACTTTACATCACATAACGTTCCTCTGCTAGTCTTGGGTCGTCCCCAATCGGGAATGAATAGTAGTATACCCATGCTTGTCCAAGGCGGGTTGGTGGGCTACATATACCAGTGATCTTGGTGTGTAGGTTTCCTCACAATGTTTTCCTTCACCATCAGGACTTGGCAATTATGTAATATACACACACATTAAGTGAGAAAATCCGTGCAGGGGCGGAGAAAGAATACTGACCTCTGCTGCCGGGGTCGGCTTGTCGTAAAAGGTAACAAAACAAGCTACCCTAGCTACGAGGTAGGGTCCCAAGCCCGTCTGGATGAAGCGTGTTCGCGATGCCACTAGCGTTGCAAACATCCATAAGCGACGGTAACTGCTAAATCTAAGCGGGCTGTCAGCCTGTCTGCTGTCCTACAGCAATAAAAAAACTGCCTAAGCGGTGCATGCCACCATGGCTTTTGAATCCAGTTTTTTTATTCCGAAATATTAATGTTAACCTAGTAATGTTATTCACAGATGATTAACGAGTCCCGATTAATATCGGGAGAAGAGTATAAATACTAAAAAAAAGTAAAACCACTAGTGTGGGTATCATCTATTACAAGGAATAATATTCTACTACTAGCTGTGCCCGTGACTCCGTCCGCGTGGAATAGTGACTTTGGGCAGCATTTTTTTGGATATGTAAGGTCAACTTATTATAAATAACATTAGAAATAAAACCTACAAAGTCCAGCCTAAGCTGAACCCTATTTCATATGATTGATGGTATAAATCTGAGGTCAACTTAAATTGGTATTTAAAATTTTCGAAACTTATAATTTTTAACAAAAACTATTTTTTTCTAAAATAAAAATAGTATAAGTTACTCCTTGTTACATCAGCTATCTGCCAGTGAAAGTCCGGTCAAAATCGGTGCAACCGTTTCAAAGATTAGCCGGAACAAACAGACAGACAGAGAAAAATTGTAAAAAATGTTGTTTTGGTATATGTGCCGTGTATACGTCCGAATGTACTTAGTAAAAAGCGGTTATTTTAATATTACAAACAGATCCTTCAATTTTATTTATTTGTATAGATGTCTAAATAAGAATGTATGGCAGAATAAAAAGACCTGAACAACTACAATCAAGATTGTAATGAAAATGTTTTACTAGTGAGTTGTTTGTTTTTTTATTTGAACAAGGAAGTGTTTTCAACTAAAGTCAGTTTACCGTAGCTTCCTTACTTAAAATATATGTGTCATTCATTAAAGAACTAGCTAAAACTACTACTACTAAACTTTAGCTGTGAATTAATCTATTCCACAATTTAAACATATGGCTGTGGAGTCACGTCAGAATTAAGAAAAAGGCTTCAACATTTCCCTAGGTAGGAACTAGCACTAATATAGAATTAGTGTTTTAATATTCTTTTGATTTTATTAGTTGACATTTATGTATAGTAAGTAGTATGTATTGTAGAAGGTAGGCATTCTGATACCTTAAAATTATAACACAATTATTTAACTTTTATTCATTGAAAATATTATATGAATAGAAAAAAACATTATTAGTTACTAAAATACTTAATACTTGTTACTAAGCGTTTTATTACTATGTTTTGTCTTTTGTACATCAATTGCTTTCATATTCTATGACATTTTTCAAATATAGCACGAAAAGCTACGCAATGTTACATTACAAAACTGTTATTACCCTAGATTCTAAATGTACATGATGATTACTCATGTGCGGTCTTAAATTCAAGGCTAGCAAGTGAGACATAGTAGTCGTAATTATACTAACTCATTAATAATGCATTGTCCTCAGGATTGTACAAAAGTTTGCTAAAAGAGCGTGTCAAATGATCAAAAAAAGATTAATGATCGGTGGGTAAATTGACATACAGTAGTTTCAACATCGCAATGTCCAGGTTTTGGACATGGTGATGTTAAAAGGAAAATTAAGGTTGTTGATGAAGGTTCTTGAAAAAAGCAAGAGGATTTAAATATTAAAAACAGAAGTTAAAATATTTTGTTCATGCGTGATATTTTTAATGCTGATTGTTTTACATGTACTATGGCTTTATTATAATCCGAAAATATTATAAACAATACTATTATAAAATTGCCCGTATTTTCTTTAAATTATTTTATCAATGTGGTTTCATGCTAACCAAAATGACCTAACCTAACCATACTATTCCATCTCTTCAAAATATGGTTTTTCATTAAATTTACCTGTTGTTTTAGTATCTATCGACACAAGAAGATGATACAAGTATATTTGAAAACTAAAAAGGAACTACAATAAATGTTTTTACTATACAAAATCCTATATTAATAAGGATTTCAAGAAGAGAGAAAAATACTTATAATAACTACAAATAAAAAATGAGTCCAGTTTGTCGTCAAGTTTCATTTTCACGTTTCATAATTGCAGCGTCGTCAGTTGGAAAATGATTATAATTTTTTCTACTATAACATTTTTATAAAATAAATACACACAAAAAGCTATTTCATTATTTATTAGTTCTTTTTTTACTAATGTTCCTATATGTGTATAAATATATATTCCTATATAATACAATGGTTATACGGTAAAATATCTCCCAGCGACCGATCACCTAACATTTTGTTTAATAGAGATACACTGCATGCAGCGTCGATGGCAACCCAAATTATAATTTTGTGTACTAGAGTTCTACAAAAACGCCGTATTACAATACAATCAGCATAATATCTGAAACTGTATCATCATAAATTGCAAAACAAAAATTTCCAAGTATTTTAATTGCTTACCGTTACATACAACAATTTGTTTTTATGTAATTAAATAACACGTCTTGTGTAAATATGAAAAAAATACATTCTTGTTTTATAATTAAGTTTTTAAATGAACTTCCTGCATTTATTTCGACTACATACTGTTTCAAATCTTGGTTTCAGTTTTTTTTATTTCAAAATAAAGTTGTAATACTTAGTCATTATCAACAGATTTTCAAGGATTCAATTAATAATCGATTTTCTTATCTATAATATAAATTATCTCTCATTTTCCTTCTTTATCTATGAATTTACATTTTCCAAAAACATTTAAATGATTTAAAAATCGTATATATTTAAAGCATATAATGTATAACAATGCTTTTAACAGAAAGTCAAAGGGTTCTTCGGTATATATTCAGTAATAATGTATACGTTACGTAGGTTTTATTGAACAGGATTTATTGAATGGTGAAGTCCTTACAAAAGTAAGTACATACATATATTAGAAGTAGCATCTATAGAGGTCGTGGAACTGAGATGTATTGTGATGTAAAGATAAGCTTATGGTGAGCGGCGATGACCTTTGCAGCCATCCAATGATGTTGCAATTGTACATTCGCAATATGTGCTTTAAGATTACAACCGTATCTTGACAGGTCATGTTTGTGCACTGTCATGGCCGCGGACCAGTTAATCAGTTGCTGTCTTCTTCGTCGTTATTTAGATATTCTTAAATAATGAAAAATACATAATCAACTATTATTTTTTATATTTTATGATATTGTTCATATAATCAAACCATCAATGTTTTTTGGGAAGATTTATATATGTTTTTACACTACCTACAATTTTTATAAAATAAATATCAGAGGAAACTAAATCTATTTCGCTATGTATTAGAGCTTGTTATTTACTATATTATACTATGTATGTATAATCCCAAATAATAGAATCGACATATGGAAAATAAATCTCCAGACGCTGGGCTCGAATTACTAACACTTCATCATTTTCACCATATTTGATAGTCATAATATATCATAGCTAATTGCATCTTAGTATCTGATAAAAGACCAGAAATATGTTTCAATCAAAAAAGTACCCGTGCAGCTGCCACCTTAACGCGTAAATAACTTCATTCCAATAAATGCCCGACGTTATTGGATGAAGACTATTAGTAACAGAATACAAGTAGGTGAAATAATTATTTCTTGATGGGTGGTGTAAGAATTAGACATAACAGATGAATCATGCCAGTAGATAATATATATTTGGAACACAAATAAACATAAGTTTCACAAGATTTTATTAAAGTTTTTTATCTAATTATTTTTCAAAATATGTAATTCGCCATAAAAATTGGGAGTAGTTGTAATGAAGAGAGAGAAAGTTAATAAAGAGGTACTACTTGAAATAACTTAAAATCGTAATCCTGTGAAATTATCTTAATCAAACATATACCTACAATACATTTAAAGATTTTTTTATTGCTGTAGGCCAGCAGACATGCTGACGGCCCGCTTAGAATTTAGCAGTTAACGTCGCCTATGGGTATTTGCAACGCCAGTGGCATCGCGAACACGCTGCTGTCCCATAAGGGTAAGGAACTTGGATCACTAATTCCGGAACACAATACAAGGTTATTATGGCGACATACTTAAGACCAAAGGTGGCCGCCATCCAGACAGGCTTGGGGCCCTACCACGTAGCTAGGGTTGCTATGTTGCGTTTTACGGCAGGTCGACCCCGGCCGCAGAGGTCAATATTTTTCCTCCGCCCCTGCACGGATAAGATTAATAACATAAAGATTTATCAGGGCAAGTCTGAAAATAGCGCCAGTGATTGAGAAACTAATAATTAACAGACTAGTATGGTATGGCCGTATGTCAGCAAGGATGCAAAGCATGCAAAGGAAAGAATGTTATATGACAAGAAAAATGCTAGAAATGAAAGCGAATAGATCAGAGACAAAGTGGATGGTTTGCGTAAAAGATTAAAGTTCCAAAGTGTGCGAATTTTGAGATGACGGTTAACAGAAGAGAGCGGAAGGAGATCATAAGTTAGGAATCATAAGTTTTTATTTGTAAAAAATCAGGTTATTGTAATAAGATGTGATTTTACAAAAAAAAGGTTTCCCAGTGCATTTTTGCCCTTAGGCGTACACATATTATTGTTAGAGAAAACAATTTAATTATTTTATTACAATAAATACTAAAACTCACATTTAATTTAATTTATTATATAATTTAAAACATGTTTTGCCGACCCCATATACGAGTACGTATGATGTGGGAAGTATAAATTTGAAGACTTAAAATATTTATTTGTGAAAATCTGTAGAATGCTGTCACAGACGAGCAATGTGCAGCGGTACATGTACCCATCAATTTATCAACAGTTAAGAATGAAGGTTTACTGTTATTAGGGCCGGTAGGGCAAAGTTGTTTCTCATATTATGCGAACGATTACATGCTAATGCACGTTGCCATAGATAAATGGAAGTAACTGTAAACTAATTTTGTTCAATAATACAAGATTGAACGATTGTTTTAAGTCGAGAGAATAATTACCAAATCGTGTACAGATAATATCTATACAATCCATCATAAGTTTATTATAGGAATGTTGTTTTATTAGAGAATCCCCTTTCCATTTACCATTCTTAGATATTATATTGTGTTTTGGTGTGGCCATTGTCTAAAAATTCCATATTCGTGAAGTCATGGTAGAGCTATAGATCCCAAATTTGCACTGATAAAGTATTTATATGTATCATTATTATTGTAACGCTAACGTTTGACATCAATAATTACGGCGTCATATGCTTTTTCTTCATTTTTGGACTTTTATTACCACCCACTCTCATTTGTAGAGTTTTTCTTAAACAGGGTAATCTTCTTTTCGCATTATATCAACTACGTCAAAGCTCTCAATTTTACTAAAAGAGGTGGTACTTTTTGGATGGAAAATGTAGCTTAAATAAGAGGTTAAGATTTTGTGGCGTCATGCCAAAACGTATGCATTCCCACTTTAAAAAGTGGCGCTTTTGTTCGCCAACAAAGCTTTAGGAACTGGGTGGGAGTATCGAGTTTGGAGTCAAGTGAATATTGATCTGATGGAAAATTCTGGATACTTTTACAGGCTATAAACGTAATAGCAAATTTGATGGAAACATCGATAACAAAACATTCATGAGACGACCAATTAAGGCTCGACAGTTTATGTTATGGATTATCGAATAAGAGCTTTATTTGAGAAAAAGGAGTATTACATGAATTGACAGGTTTGTCCAGATTTTTTTCTAAATTCATTAAATGTAGTATACAATCTAAAATCTATAAATTTAACAGAAATTGCAAATTTATTCGGAATCCACAACTGGATTTTTACATTTTTTTAATGTTTAAATTATAAGGGTTTAAACCTTGTTGTAATCAAAGTAAACAGTTATTGTTCTCAACCCGATAAAGAAAAATGTTCAGTTTTATATCTTGATTTGATTTTCCATGTATCTACTCCGTATTTATAAGTGAAGGTTATACGCAAATGAGATTTAATACTTAGTTGATTATAACAATATTTACACTGGCACTATTCGCTTCTTTCCTATTATTAGTTTTATTGCATTACTATAAGGCAATTTCAGCATCCCTTTATGTATGTTTAACAACCTGTTCGTGTGTCACACTCGACTATTTGACATGAACAATAATGACAATCGCACATGCTGGCAGCAATATCATCTTAAATTCTGGTTTAAGTTACATAAAAAATTATTATGCAACCAATCCATATCTTCGATTTTATTACCCGTCGAACATGCAACCGGTCGACGGTTGGTGGTTTCGGAAGGCGGACGTGCATATTGTGGCTCACCTGCGGCTTATATTGTGGTCGATTTATTGTCACGTATACTTGAAAGTATATAGTTCGTGTAATCATCAATCATGTCTGCTATATTTTACAGAATTTCTTTCATTACAAGTTTAGTAGTACTCAGAAAAATCAATTTAACTAATCACTAGTTATCTTTTTTGATTTACACATTAAAATTATAAAAATAGATTAGCTGAGATATTATAGCTTCAAGAACATTCATCTCTAATGAATAATTTGTGTGAACAGAAGTATCTATCCAAATCTAAAAAGCACAAGCCGTAGGTATCATTTAAAATATTAATATTTATATAAATATATATTTATATAAATAAACTTACGTATATACTTACTGTGGCCACTCATCTGTAGCCTTCAATATTTAGAGTCCGGAAATACTAAAAATATATTTCTGATCGAAGAGAAATCCCACATTTAAACGTAAAATTATTGAGTTATCCCGCGTAACATTTTTATTTGAAAGGGCTAAGAGTAGGCATCAATTATGGTGTCGCGTGAAGGGAAATTAACTGTTGAAGTCATCGCTTTTAGGTTTTATATAGCATGTGTAATAATCGGATTTCAAGTTTTTTTCAGCTTTCATGCCAACTTTTATTTAAAAACTGCTATATTCCTTTTTTATTAGGAAAAAACCTTTTTCAGCTGCAACTACAAGTTTGTTCGGAAAGTAGTTTCGTTTTACCCGAAATAGGGCTTAATTGTTTTGTTTTCATACCCAACTTCACACTTGAGCCACCTGATCTTCATTTGTTTCAATAGCTTATATAGCAAGGCTTATTTGTGAAAACTACTGATTGTAAAAGGTAAAAATGCTATTTAAGCAAGAAAAAACTTAGCCGATGTATATGGAGAAGTTGTATGTACAGTACGCCAGTGCCAAAACTGGTTTTCAAAATTTCGATCTGGCAATTTTGATGTTGATGATGCTCCACGTTCTGGAAGGCCAGTTGAGGCTGATAAAGACACGAAAAAGGCATTGGTTGATGCAAACGGCGAGTATCAACTCGTAAGATTGCTAAGAGGTTGAATTTATCAACAATTCATGGCCACTTGAAAGGCCTAGACTTAACATCCAAGCTCGACATATAGGTTCCTCATATTCTCACGATTAGATCTGTGTCATCGCTTTGACGTCTGTGATTTGCTTGTCAAACGTCAAGAAAATAATCCATTTTTGAAACGCGTCATCACTGAGGACGATAAAAGGGGTTGTCTATAACAACGTTAAATTAAAGAGATCATGGAGTAAAAAAGGCGAACCGGTTTAAAGCACTTCGAAAGCCAATATACATCAAAAATTATTGAACAAGATGCTATCTGTTTTGTGGAATTTCAAAGGATGCGTTTTTTTCTAGACGGTAAAACCTTAAATTCAAATGAAGAGGTCAAAAATCACCTGGACCAGTTTTTTGTGAGCTAAGACAAAATATTTTATGAGTGTGGATTCATGTTACAGCCAGAAAGATGACAGACGGTATTGGACTAGAATGGAGAATATATAACTAAATAAAATATTTATCACCTATTCAAAAAATGTCTTTAATTTTCACGAAAAGAAACAAAATTACTTTCCGAACAACCCAATACCGTTGTTGGGCGGATTCGAAATAAATTGTGCAACAAAGTCTAGTAAATGAAATAAATATGTTAAGACCAAATTTATAATTATGTCGTGAATAATAGAACCAGATTGCCCACTGCATTCTAGTATCCACTGCATCTTATTTAAATTCGACTATTTATCAACAATTTTTTAGAATCAAATAAATAAATATTAGTAATGTTTTATATAATGAATCACTTTCTAATTTTATAATATTAATATTCTCAAATGCTTATGCTATTAACTATTCTCATTAATTCACATGTCAAAATAAAATTGTTTCTAAATAATGTAAGCAAATAAATTTTATTGTGTATCAGTTAAAGTGATAATACTAAATGTACGAGTATATGTATTTAATTTTACCGCTGGGGCTCAATAGTATCCCCCTATTTTAGATATACGTGCTCCTTTTCTCATCCGTTTACCTTCCTTTCCAGACAGGTCAATATTGTATCCCCCCTTCTGCGGATATTAAAAGTCTGGCACACCCTCTCATGAATGGGAAATGTAATAAAGTCTGAAATAATATGTGTATAAATCTATGTACATATATCTACAAATTTACTTGGTGATTTTTATTCTATAAACTCGTGTTCACCTAAGTTCGTAATTTTATGATTACAAGCAGAATTGGCGCCGCTGTAACAATTATTTCCATTCATAATTTCCAAACAATAATAAAGATCTATTGTAACTAGAGTAACACTGAGGATTTATAGACCAATTCTAGATACATTGAAATTGTCTTTATATTTATTGCTTCTATTTTATACAGGGTTATAGGTAATTCGACGTAATCCCGTTAAGAGGTGATTGGGGTAACTATTTGTGATAATTTTAACCCCCATATGCAAAAGTAAACCATTTTTGAGTTATCACGTTTTTTAGCTTTTTCAAAATAAGTCTTTTGACTTATTTTGAATGCAACATCAAAAAATTATTTAAAAATAGTATCAATTTAAATCTCTTTTTTTCCTTCCGATTTATAAATACGATTAAACACTGGTTATTTATCAATATTAAAACAACAATTATCAGTCCAAGTTTAAAAATGCGAGACGAAAAACTTAATATTTCAATATTTTTGAGATTTTGTTCCACTAAAATGCCTTAAAAACAAAAAAGAACGAAGAAACTTGTAATTTTTATAACATAAAAAAAGTGCAAATTTGTAATTTTTCAATAGTTTAAAAAAATTATAATTAACAAATTAATAAACTTTTATGATAATTTATCGCAGAATCTTATGAAGTATATATATCAAAAGGGCTCCACGAAGTTTAAAATTTATAGCCCAATTATTTATACCTTTCATCCCATTGTTTATGCCAACGGAGATTGGGAAAAAATTTGTTAGTTATCAATTGATTAACTTTTTGAAAAATGGTGATTAAACTTTTTTTTCTTCAGGACTCGATTTTTTCAAGTATTAAGAAGATACTAGAATTTTTTCAAATTTTTTAAATCACATTTCATGTTAAAAAAAATATTTTTATTGCTGAACTCTCTTTAGCGGCGGCGCGCGCATGCCGTAACAGCCGCGCGGAGCCCTATTTTCAACGCAAAATTAAAATTATAAATAATGGAGATAGAGTTCCGGAGGTTAGGACTTTTTTATTGGAAATTTCTTCCTCTTTAAGGAGCTTTTTTTCAAAATTGCTTAAATATTAATATTTTTCGAATTATTAACAAAAAACGAAATATCATTTTTTTTCATCTTATTATGTTAATAACAATTGCAATTTTTTACCTGCACCAAAATCCTTCAAAAACGTTTTCTAGAGGCGATTCCGAATCGAATGAGCCATCGCTCATATTTTTAGGACCTTTATCTCTATTTTTCACGTTTTTGAACTTGTTGACTAGACTATTATTTTACTAACATCGTTGATCATCAACATGATTCATGGACAAATTTTAGAGTTACATCTTGAATGTATTTTAAATAGATTCTTCAGTCTGCGGTTAGTTCACGAACTTGTAGGCTGCCGTGAATACTTGGAATTGTCACTGCGGTCAACGATTCCGGAGTTACTATATTAGTACATACACTACAAAATTACAATAAAAAAGTATACTGCCCCCAGAAACAGCTAAAACTATAGTATATTTAAATGCAAGGATAGTAGATTTTGTTGAGACGTAGCGTATACCAAATACGTCTTGATACCGTCAATTGAGAGGCCATTGTTTCACTTTTGGGTTCGTATCCGCTTTGGGTTACGTTACGCCATAATACCATTATTATGTACAACATGCATGTATATTCAGTGCTTGTCACCTGTTCGCCAATTTTTTTTCATTCGTCATTCACCAACAGCTGTTTGATTGATATCAGGAAACTTCTTAGATCTATTGTTTCGAAATTCGATAAAGGTGGAAGTTGATGTATTTACTAAACAAATTATAGCATTGTAGTTTTTTTTTGTTTTATTGCTGAAGAACAGCAGACAGGCTGACGGCCAACTTAATTGTATGCTTTACATTTTTCTGTTTGCGACTTTGTACTGGAACTGGGTCACTAATACTGGAACACAACACAAGGTTATTATGGCGGCATACTTATAGACCAGGGGTGATGGGCATCCAGGCGGGCTTGGAGGCCTACCACCAGCTAGCTTTGTTTCGTTGCCTTTTACGACAGGCCGACTCCTGCCGCAGGAGTCAGTATTATTAGTCCACCCGTGCACGGAGAATTTGAGGTGTTAAGGGTCTACTATATTCGAGGTCCAAGTCAACATCACACGCTGCTGTTATTTAACGGACGAGATTCTGATTCGGAGTTGGTGATTCAGATGGCTGTAAAAAAATAAATCATAACATAGTAAATAAGTGCAGAATTACCACATGCGTATATTTTCTCGTATCTTCAATATAGTGCTTTATTGGGTACTTAACTGGGCGGATCGCCTGATGGCCAAGACCACCGCGCTGCTCTGCAGGCCGCTGCGCGTCTTGGCCGTCAGTGAGTTAAGGGAATACTGCATGATGTCCTTCGATGCTGAATCATTGTGGTGCAGGCAAACAGCTGACGTTGCTCCCGCCCCGCACCTCTGGAAGTGGAGACGAATTTCATTTTAAAATATTGAATGAATGGTATAGCGTTGCACTTAAATTGAGTCCGTAGGAGTACTCAATTAGTCACTGGGCAAGGAGCTTCTGCATCGGTACCCTTTTGACAGTTCTTGTGCTAGACTTCTGACTCGCGATCTTGGATTAGAAACCAGCAAGTGATGTGGACCAACTCTTAATAGCTTTTGAGACCAATTGAATGATTTCTTGTACCGTGATACATCATCCTTGGCTTCGCCTTGTCATTTGTGACGTAATGCAGTCAGGATGTCAAGTGTATTGGAACTAAGTTTTTTCTACCTAGTTTTTAGGCTTATGTTCCGCGCGCTATTTTGCATCAGTGCCTTCTGGTGGAACTGTTGTTTCTCATAAAATAAAAGTAACGAAAATAGATGTATACAATACAATAAATCAGAAACGATGATTTATAATATATTTTTAGAAGATAACATATTTTAGAAGTATATGTATGTGTACTTCTAGAAAATATTTAAAATTTTTATTTTTAAATTTTAAAATGGCAAAAGAGAAATTAATACTTAACCAATTTTACTCAGTTTGCCGTTAACACAACATAATATAAAAGTTTAGGTTACTGTCAATTAAGAAGTACTTGTTTATAAGATACTGGATCTATACTAATAATTATTATAGTAATTAGGCGAGGAGGAGTATCAAAGTTAAAAAAAAAAACAAGTTTAGCACTAGATAAACTATACAAACAACAGGCATCGATAAAGTATATAGTTATTTTTTGATACTAATTGTATAACTAATATCAAGAACTATGGTATCACTAGCAACGGGCATAACATCTAAACGAGTTCGGGTACCATATGACCATAACGGTAAATTCTAGAATGTTCTATGTATTTCAAATCTACATTTTTACAGGGTCACTCTGAATCGAAGGGTGCGAAGAAACGTGATAAAAGCACAAGTGGGAACGGGAACAGCAAACCCAGTAGGGGTGTGGCCACATCGTTTGGCTTCAGGCGGCGCCCTGCGAGCACGTCGCGTGCGGACGACAACGCGCGGCGTAAACAGAAACCTCACGATAAAAATGGCAATGGAGGTAATAAGTCTTTATGTATATCAGTAAATTGGTCTTTGAGTATAGACACCTCTTTGAAAATTGACAAATCTATTTACTCTTTCTCCACATATTGTAGGGGTTTGAAAGAAGCACGGAGGGTCTAATCGAAAATTCGAAAATACCAAATAGTTAGAGTTCCATAGCTTTCGTTTTTATATACTAGCTCTGGCTTTCAAACGTACATATACTTCGCCCTGATTACTTATCACAGATAAGGTTTTATTATGTACAAATAATGAGGCCTATTAAGAGCCAATTTTGGTAGTATGTGTATCTTTCAACATCGGTACGGGATAATTATTTTATATAATATGTACATTAGAGGATAAAGGCTGCTCAATTTAAAAACACAATAACTGACAAAGATAAAATTTTAAAAATTACGGAATGGATCATTACATGAAGTCTTCACTTGAATGAAAAATAGTATAAAATCGGTTTTGAAAAATTTGTCTTTTTATCAGCTGACAAATTAATAAAGTACGTCATTTACAAAACAAATTATGTATCAACAAAATTTTATATCATTGCAGTTTATTCCATTGATATTTCATCCATTACATTTAGCCTAGGCAAATGTATACCAAAATTAAGCTCAAATGTCGCAAATAAAAATTGAATTGAGAATAACGTTTACTGTTGAGAGACGCTACGAAATCTACTTTAGTCAGAGTTTAAGTGGTCTATCAGGCGCGGCGGATCAATACGAGTGCCTATCTACTAGTATATGCCTTCTCTGTTGACGTATCAATGAACCACTTTTCTGTATCATATTTATTCTGACAGGCTAGTTAGAGAAGTATCGCTTCTATAAACAGATAATGAAGATCTTATCGCTATATTTTTTCCTGTGCCCCTTTGGACAAGACAGAAAAATCACAAAAGTACACCTTCGATCACAAATATTGATTGAAGAAGTGCACCGATAAAAGATCACACTTTTTTCTGAGGACGACTTAGAAATACGACAAAAAAATTATAAAAATAAATTAATACTACTAAGTGAACGTACAAAATATTAAAATACACCTCACTGCGAGAAAATCAAGTAGTATTCTTGAAGAATACAAGTTGGCGTTTTATACTCGTCTCGCATTTTAAAATTTGGACCAATTGTTGTTGTTATTTTAATTTTGTTAAATAACCAGTGTTTAATCGTTTTCATAAATCAGAAGAAAAAATGAGATTTAAATTGATGCTCTTTTTTAAATAAATTTTTGATGTTGACTTTTTGACTTATTTTGAAAAATTTAAAAAAAAAACATAACTCAAAAATGGTTCACTTTTGCATAATGCATATGAGGGTTACAATTATCTCAAATAGTCACTCCTATCACCTCCTAACGGGAATACGTCAAATTACCAATAATCCTGTACAATCTAAAAGGCTTCAGATGTGCTAGGTTAGGATTTGAACTTATTGTTAATATTTCGTTTTATATAATCTTTTTGTAATCTAGTGAGATACTCTCAGAACTTTTATAGTTGTAGGTTATCTGTTTAAATAAATTCAATCGGCAACCTAGAGATTGCTTGTTTGTTTCCTCATCATGCTTTTCAGGAAACATCGTGAGGAATAATACAAATCAATGTGCATAATATATTTTCTACGTAGGAGTCCAAAAATATGCAAATAGATATTACTGATATATGTAACCCACAATTCCCTTTTGGACAACGGGTCGGGTACACTCAGTACACTGTCCTTTCTAATGGGATGTCCAATTCCAGCAGTAGGGAGCTATTTCTTATAAGGTAAAGGCTATTCTCAGACGACTTAACAACGATTTCGGACAGAAAAGGCATTTCTATCCCGTGGGAGTGGGGACGACCAGCCGTCGCAGCGTGCTCGGGGACAGGTGCATCCCCGGCTCGACCGCTGCATGGGGAACATGCGAGAACAGCCACGAATGGCAAGAATTTTGATTGGGGCCATGTCGACTTATCCGACGAAGCTGCTCCAATTCGAATCTACTACCGTTTCGGAATGTGTATTGTATACGAGAAGCTTGGAGGAGAAGAAACGGCGAAAGGAATTATGGGCCATTATTATATCAATTTCACATAAATAGGTTCTACAGAGGACCTTCGAGCGGAGGAGGTGTTATCGGGACGGTCCACTCCACTCGCGCGGCCACGCAAGGAGATTGCGGGACAACCACTTCGCTCAAACAGGTAATAAGAGTCCACATATGCATTTAAATTTATAAATTATATAATACTGCATAACAAGTAGAAAGTATTCGTGACAGGAAAACCGTAATAATTAATACACAGCGGCGTATAATTTATTCATAGAAAGTATGATCTATTTTTATAGTGATTATTTTAAGCACGTTGCGAGAATACGTATATTATTTATATTATGCTCCTGTTAAATGTGATGTGAAATTTGCGCCTGTCTTGAATTTTGCTAATATTTTAATGTAGGCGCTTTTAATTTAAAAATTGTCGCACGTATGTTGTATTCATTTTTTTTAACTAAGCCTGTAAACAATCGTAGTAGCTATAATAATGAAAATATATAGATGACATTTTATTTTCATCAAAACTCTAAAACACAAATAATAAATCAATAGTTGGATTATGTAAGAGGAACTATTTATTCACTTTAGTCTATACTACTTAATAGTATCATAAACGGTAGGTAAGTTTTTCATTTACTAAGTTCAATTCATACCATAGGACGGAGTGTAAGGGGACCCACCAAGACCTTCGGAGCAGAGGCTCTGATGCATTATTTCCCTTTCGAGGTTGAATGAGTCACGTCACGAAGAAGGCGACAGCGGGTCATACTTTCACAAACAAATCAACTGAAATTTATATTTATTTATTTCTTAAATTTTCGCGTTAAAGTTAGATTTTTTTATAATTTATTATATAGATCGTGTCATTTGTAGGTTCGGTTTCAGGCAATCACACGCAAAGACGGCGAAGGTCGCGGACGTGAGCGTGGCCGCGGAGCCCGCCTTCGGAGCCCCTCACAAGGACAAGGAAACCGCCATCAACAACAATGCACTAGGTACGTGACTTGGTAACCATCATTACGAAGGTCATAGTTATAAAAATAAAGGTAAATCATCATATTCATCCACGTCTATTTAATTTCCATTCAATAGATTCTGCGATCGCCAACCCGCACTTGCCCAGCGTGGCGATTATCGTCAAAACCTCCCCATGAATTGTCTCAATAAGTATCGACCCCAAGTTCCCGGCCGTCCTGCTGCACCTGATTATGGTAGCGGTCAAGCTCGCAGCAGGGCGAGGAGTGCTAACAATCACCGAGTTGCAGGTATCGGCTACCAAAAACAACTGACCTTGGCGACGTTAAATGGACAAAGCCTATGGTTGGAGATAAACACCTGGTGCTGTTGGAAGCCGTGCTGGAGAACATAACATGGCATGTGTTAGGGTTAAGTGAAATTCGAAGAAAGGGAAGTGAAGTTCGAAGATACCTTAACCCTGGAGTCTGGCCATGTTTTGTACTACCGCGAAGGTGATCAGCCCTCTCAAGGCGGCATAAGGTTTCTCATAAATAGAGCAGTCAGTGACAATGTTGAAGAAATTTCGAGTGTGTCGACTAGGGTTGCGTACATGATTTCGAGGTTGAATACACGATATACGCTCAAAATCATACAGGTATACGCCCCTACATCGACACATTTCATCCGTGCAGGGGCGGAGAAAGAATACTAACCTCTGCGGCCGGGGTGGGCCTGTCGTAAAAGGCACCAAAACAACCCACCCTAGCTACGTGGCCCCAAGCCCGTCTGGATGGTGACCACCTTTGGTCTTAAGTATGCCGCCATAATAATCTTGTGTTGTGTTCCGGCATTAGTGACCCAAGTTCCTGTACCCTTATGGGACAGCAGCGTGTTCGCGATGCCACTAGCGTTGCAAACACCCATAGGCGAGGGTAACTGCTAAATTTTAAGCAGGCTGTCAGCCTGTCTGCTGTCCTACAGCAATAAAAAAAAACATTCGGATGCAGAAGCTGAAGAAACGTCCAAAGACATAACGAAAGCCTTACATAACACCTCGAAGGCTCACTGCAACGTTGTTATGGGAGACTTTAATGCATAAACTAAAATTATATGCTTATAAATACACACATCAAAAAAGTCTAAGCAACATGTACTAATTTAAATTTTAGGATGGTGGATGAGACGCTGGATGGATGAACTTCCTGAATGCACCTGAGCCTTTCAGTATTTCCGGGCCGACGGTACAGTCGCACCCTTCTTGTATCAGGCCTAAGCCCGAATCGCGCCTCATCGGAAAACATAATTTTATCCCATTGTTCCTGGGTCCATGTTCTGTGTTCTCTACACCATTAATTTCGACGAGCGCGATTCTCGTGACGTATCGGTGGGCACCTAATTGGGCGTCGAGCTCGTAGGCCGTACTCATGTAGTCGATTTCGTACAGTTTGGGGACTTAATCAACACCACTTGAATTTTGTAGCCTCAAACTTATCTCTCGAGCGGCTAACATCGGCTGGCGTCTTGCAGTCAGTTGTATGTACCGGTCTTGCCGAGTAGTTGTACTCCTTTTACGGCCTGGATGCTGTTCAACGGGTTCCCTTGTATTATTGTAGCGCTGCCAAAGACGACAAATAACACTTCTATGAATGCCAAAATGCCGAGATACCTGAGATTGATTACTTCCCGCTTGCAACATCCCTACAGCTCTTTGCATTTCACTTGTCGTCAAATAACGTCGCTCCATGAGAATATCTAACAATTCAATTTTGTCGCTAACTTTATTTAAATGGTTGTAAAATTAAAAATCAAGACTAAACGTAGCAATAAAAATGCACTTAAATTCAAACAAATTCCCTTTCATTTAATTTTATGAAAAAAACAAAACATACCTAATCGTTTTTTTTTTACAACCAGCCACTATGTCAATAATAACAAAAAAACGTACCTACGCACTTTATTACGTAAAGACTTAGAAATTAATTAGTATAAATGGTAAATTTGTAATATCATGCATGTTGCTTTGACTTTTTTGATGTGTATATAATGCATATAAAATTTAATGACTAAAATTGGGAGTACAGGAAGCTACCGAATCAAAAGTCCGACTTTTGCTCACATTGGTTATGGATGCAGAAATCACAGGGGGCAAATGCTGGTCGACTTCCTCAAAAAGATGGCCTTTATTTAATGAACTCGTTCTTTAAGAAGAAGCCCCAGAACAAGTGGACATGGAGAAGCCCCGAAAATGTGACCAAAAATGAGATCGATTTCATTATGGCGGACAAACGGTATATACGAGTACATTCAGAGATGTTTCGGTGGTCAATCGGTTCAATACCGGAAGTGATCATAGACTTCTACGAGGCTCTCTGAATATAGACCGCAAATGTGAGCGGATCCGCATAATGAAGTCCACACTTCGACCTGATCGACTCCAGGCCATTGCTGGATCTGACCGCTTTCAGCTGGTTCCAGAAAGCACACATTCGAGGCCCTGGAAACCACACACTGCATAGTGTAGACCTAAGTGTGATAAATATCCTGCGGGAAGAGGGTGCGAAGTTCTGTAGTGTGCGGCGTACAGGCCCGAAGTTGAAACTTCCGGAAAAGACTGCGGTTAATGGCACAGCAACGCGGGATACTGGAAGCTCTAGTGTTAAAAAAGCAGGCCCTCAACAAGAAAATTGCGAGTCTAGTGCGATGGAGCCTTCGGTGTTTCAATACTTAACGTATTGAAGATGCTATTATGCAGAACCGGGGTACAAAGTCTTCGGTCAGCGTAAAATAGCTGGCAAGGACTGGATGCAACGAGCCGGAGATAGGGCTCTGTGGCAAGCCTTGGGAGAGGCCTACGTCCAGTAGTTGACTTCAATAGGCTGACAATGATGATGATGATGATGATGATGAATAGATTCGTTCATTCCTCTCTATCTGCAACTCGTCAGTACCGCGTCAGGGCTCAGGGGGAAGCCGACGCGAGTATATGGGGTTCTCCACCCTGGTCTATGATCACGCATCTGACTAGCTAATAGCATAGTCAGGATGGTCGCGGCGGCATACTCACTAAAAACGCCTGTCACCTATAGCCTTTCTGGGATCGATCGCAGGATCAATTTTCGGTTATTGCTCTGCGACACCCCTTGTGTTTCCACCTATGGGAAGTGTTACGGCTAAAAGGTGATAAAACAACTCTAGGTGGTAGTCTCCAAGCCCGTTTGGATTTTAACTATCCATGGCCTCTAAATATGCCGCCATAATAGTCTTGTGTTGTGATACGGCATATGTGACCCCGTACCCCATATTTATTGAGCATCTTTGTACAAGTAAACGATGTTCTACACATATGCACATCGACAAAGAAGGCGCCGATGCTCTACAATACTCTACATGATACACACCGATAAATAAGACGTGAAGAAATTTTTCACTATAGCAATAAGAATCAATTCAAACGTATTTATTAAAAATACAACGTAGGTATACTTTATAATAATCGTATCTATATCTATATGTACTACTATTATAAAGAGGAAAGATTTGATTGTTTGTTTGTTTGTTTGTTTGCTTTGAATAGGCTCCGAAACTACTGACCCGATTTAAAAAATTCTTTCATTGTTGGGAAGCTACACTATCTCCGGGTGACATAGGCTATATTATATTTTCAAAAAAATTAGGGATCCTTACTAAAACTCCAATAATGTAACTCAAAGTGTAAAAAAATTACCTAAAATATTATTTAAATCGCGTGCGTTGCGAAAACTATTGATGATAGAATAAAATAATGTACTACAACTTTGCAGAACACATCATTATTTACAAAAAGTGTCGCGACAGCATATGTCTAACTATTATAGTTATGCCACAATAAGTATTCTTTTATTTTAAAAATTTAATTAAAATGCCGCCCCTAGAAAAGGCTCTTTAATTGGATCTTGGTATTAATCCTTATCAAAACAAATTACTTCATATTCAAAACTGTTTCAATACCTTTATATAACTTTATGAATTATTCAATTCGGATATTCCATTCGAAAGATATCACGAGTTTAAAAATGTAAGTATTAGAAAAATGTTGCGTGGTAGCCGCTCACCCTGTTCGGCTAGCTAGGCATCACTTTATGCAATGTAGGCGTGCGTCACTGGGGTTTTTACAAAAATTAGAATACTTATTAAAAAATAACGAAAATAAATAAAAAGTAATAACAAAAAAAACATTAAAATAAAAACTCATAGAAATAATAATATTCAAACTTTCTTTATAATTTTATTTTTTTAGTAACCTGACACAAATAGAAGGGTTTGCCCTCAGGGGCGCTCCTCTGTCCGAGGAGTGCACGGGTGTGCGTACCCGAGGTGCCCGAGCATTCGTCGCTTCACTCCCCTCTCCGTTCGAGGCGACAGAGTCCTACCTTTCTTTCCGTCTACCTCTTACATCCTTTCCAACTTAGTTCTCTGTTCATGGCGTGGTCCCCGGTGGGATGGTTGCGAATACTGATTGGGGTCCCGGGTTCTACCCTGGGACCTGATTTGGTAGTCGAAACCATGCCTATTTCGACTGCGCCTGCACAGAGAGTGTTCCCGGGGCGGGAATTCCATCCTCGCTGTCGGTTGGTCTTGCTGGGCCGACTACGACGTCAGGCGACTCTGCTTTTTCTGGAGTGTCGTCTGGTAGTCGTACTCACGCCTGACTAGCACGCGACGGGGATGCGAGTCCCGTCCAGAATTGGCCGCGGACCTGTCGGTCCCGGCCCTGGTTCTGTCCATGGTCGGGGGCGATCCTGGATGGACGGCCGTTGCCTCCTTTTGCGAGGCAGTAGTGTCTGCAAGGGAGGCGGCGGAACGGGAGCGGGAGTCCGCCACCGCACTCCCCTCCCGCCAACGTAGGCCGCGTCGTCGGCGCCGGAGGGCGGGCAACGATCTCCGGCCGCCGTAGAGAGCGGCCGCGGGTGGCCCCTCGGGGGAGGATCCACCGCCCGCACTATTGCCGCGAGGGAGAAGGCCGCGTGCTGTTCCGCAGCCCCCCTCAACTCCTAGAGTTGTTACAAGAGAGCGCTGGGGGGACGAAACCCTGACCCCCTGGCGCCAGCACTTTAGAAGGGGCCCGCTTTAAGACAAAGCGTGGGCCGGCGCCGGCCTGGGCCACGAGATCGGCAGGCCATATATCCGTGGGCCCGGGCGTAGGCGATAGGAGAACAGCGGGGTTTTTTAGTGGGTAGTCGGATGGTCGAACATCTTTTCCGGAGTCCCTTATATCCCTCGGTCCCTCCGTCAAGAGAGGTTTTTCCCCGAGACCGAAAAAAATAGAAGGGTTTAATTTTTAATTTTTTGTTAAATACCCGTGCGAAGCTGGGACGGGCTGCTAGTAATATATAAGATATTTTGAAAAAGTGAATATACATTTATATAGTATTTGATCTACAATAATTATATTTATTTCGTAATAGAATAAGCATGGTTGTATTTCAGATAAGAAAAGTACAAACTATACTAATCAACTTCCACTCCTTGCGACGCAAGTGTCGTCCACCGGTGTGACCACCATCGTAGGCACCACCGGTCTACCCAAGACGGTTACCAAGCAAACCGTAATACTTACTTATCAACCCCAACAACATGGACAGGTATAATCTATAAATATGTTAAGCCTATTCAAACGAAATTCTGTAGTATCTGGTAACTGTGGTCTCACATTCGGAGATTAAGCTAGAGATCCCGAGTTCGAATTACACGATGGTATACACCGCTTAGTCAGTTTTTCTTCGCCTAACCATTTTTTTATTTTTTTTATTGCTGTAGGACAGCAGACAAGCTGACAGCCCGCTTAGGATTTAGCAGTTACCGTCGCCTATAGGTGTTTGCAACGCCAGTGGCATCGCGAACACGTTGCCGTCCCATAAGGGTACAGAAACTTGGGTCACTAATGCCGGAACACAACACAAGGTTATTATGGCGGCATACTTAAGACCAAAGGTGGTCGCCATCCAGACGGGCTTGAGGCCCTACCACGTAGCTAGGGTATTTTGTCAGCTTTTACGACAGGCTGACTCCGGCCGCAGAGGTTAGTATTCTTTCTCCGCCCCTGCACGGATAATTTTTTTTACATCGCAGAGAACTGTTGCAGCTTACACCGGCCTCCGGGAGGGAAGGCCAATGGAGCTGCCCACTGAAAACCCTGGACGTCAGTCTCGGTCTTCGTAGGAGCACCGGATCACTATTTTGGAATTGCTCTGCTAATGTGGTCTAAACCTAGCTGCTACGTACTGACAGTAAAGAAATATATTGTGAGGAAACCTGAATACCGGGTTCAACGATACGTGTGACTCGCCAATCCGCCTTAGACAAGCATGGTGGGTAAACTAAACTGTCTGTTCCGTTATGGGTGGGAACTATCCCCTACTATGTATACTGATAATATCGGGACGTTATAGGTTCTAATTATTTTTACTATAAAATGTAACACATCGAAAATGTTTCAATTAAAACTTTATTATTTATCAGGACGGTCGAAAGCCAGTTAGATTCGCTGACCAGCTTAGCAGTCGGCCTTCAGCTGCGAGGATGCAAAATGCGCCTGAACCGCGTCCTCCGGGAAAGTACACTTTCCAAACAAATCAGCTTCCAAAGCCGCAATATCCGTCTATTAAGACTATAGATGCCAAAGCTACTAAACAGGTAAAAACTTAATATGTATCCAATTCTAACATAGTCAGTAAAGGTCTTACTTTTCTTCATATACGCTGCGAAGACGTGGATGCCGCGAAAGGTGAATAGAAAAAAGAAATGAAATAGAGAAAATGGTGTTCCTTTTTTGAACTCATTCCTATAGAATAGAATAGAATAGAATAAACTTTATTTTTTATAATTAGTGCTACAATTCAATAGCCTGCCAAGTTCAGACAATGTTTATTTATAAATTACATTACCTATAAGTCTAAACTAAGATCTAAGAGTAAATTTAATAGGGCTCAGTTCATACATGAACTGGCTCACGCTTAAGCTATATATTTTATTTACATTAGTCTTAAGGCTAAAGGATAGGGATACGAGGAGGGACCGTTCGCTTGGAGAGCGGTTTCCCTCTTTCTTTTTTGTCAATATAATCAATTTCGCTTGCGCGCAGGCTAGGCAACATAGGATTGTGGTGGTTCAGTTTATTATATTTATCGCCAGGGATTTGCTGACCTTTTAACTTGCGGAGCATGTCTTCATGAAGGTCCCTGGCACGTATGTACCACGGATCCTCATCAAGCATTTCCCAGATTACTTCTGAACTCGTATTGCGAGGAAGGTTACCCGCTGTCTTCAATGCCATTCAATGTTGCCTCTAATTCAGTTAGCTTAGACTTACACACCCTAGGGTATAGTTGTACAATGCCGCAATCAATGATTGGTAGAACAGTTGCTTTGATCACTTTAAGTTTTGTTTCAAGGGATACTTTACTATACCATCCTATGATGGGCGCTAGCATTCCACGCACTTGTTTCACTTTTTTTACTGTGTTTTTTACATGTTCCTTCATCACTAATCTTTGGTTGAGATACACTCGAAGATATTTTATGTTACTTTTTATTTGTAATGCCTCATGATGAAGTTGTATGCTTCGATTGAATTTGCGTTTATTTAAAAACATTATGCAATCTGTTTTGCTCACATTGCACTACAGACTCTATTCCTTGTAGTAGTTTATAATTGTCTCAGCAGGCCATGTCGCTCTACGCGATGCTGTATCTGGTTGACTAGCCTCATTCAGGATGCATAGATCATCAGCATACTGTGAGAGTGTGGTACCTGCGATGTGAGTCTTGGGTATATCACTCATGTATAAGTTGAAGAGGATCAGCCCCAAAATTGAGCCCTGTGGTACCCCGTGCGGAACCGGTTGCCTTCTTCTCTAAATTGTTCGGTACCTACCACGAACCTCCCGATTTTTCAGGTAATTCTCAATTAGCTTAATCACATTATTATGCCATTCCAGCGTCAAACAGTTTCCTGCTTAGCCCTGCATGATTTATGGAATCGAAAGCTTTACTGAGATCAGTAGAAATCATCGCTACACTGTTGCCCTCTGCCAAAGCGTCTGTGATAACCTTAGCAGTTCGTAAAATTTGAGTACCTGTCTCTTTATTTTTTGTAAAACCGTGCTGGTATTCTGGGAAAAGATCTCAATCACTATCACACGTTTAACTTGTTTTGTGGGCTTTTGTGTAAGTCCTTCATTATTTTTGATGAAAGCCTGTCGCCTGTTTTTCTGTTTTTTTATTTCTAACTGGAATAGCGGGCACTTTGCCTGTCTTACTGTATGACCAATTTCGTGACAGTTGTAGCACACATGCCACACATCTCCATTTTCGCGTTGCTCAACAGTCTTGTAGCTCTGGACGTCGGCAATGAAAATGCACATGACCAAATCGCCAGCACCGCTTGCATTGTGTCACGGGGGTGTCTCGTACCTTGTATTTCTCGATTGTAGCACGCTGAGTTAAAATAAATTTTATATCTCGAGCTACTCGCATGTCAGTTTCACCTAGGAAGATGAGAATCAACGCTGAATTTTTCATAATAATTACCCATAGCCCGTTCCATCTTGATTCCATATCTCGCAAGAGTGTCGGCTTTGATTTCTTCCTCTGTGTAACTTTCGGCGCGGACCCCTTTAGTTTTTAATTTCTTTACCGGGCAATGATCGTCTTTGCAACCGTATGTGTAGTAATTAAATTTGTCTGGGTTTACATTTAGTCGCCTCTGTATGGCTTCATAAGCTTCCTTGTTTTTTGGAATAAATGTGATTTTCTTACTCTTTGGATTTGCGCGTATTTCACAATTAGTCACACGAGCAATTTCGTTCGCCGCCTTCCACTCGTTTATATCCGAGATCCATGCGTCATATTCACACACAAATGGAGGATATCGCTTTGTTCTTATATCCTTGGTCAAATTTATTTTTTAAATTACGAGACATCATGAGAGGCTTCATAACAGATTTTACTGGTGACATATGATCATCACGATAGCTCTACCATCACGACTAAGAAGATACAGTACAAATCTTTTTTAGACGTGAGACAATGACAATTCAATATACTATATATAATTATAACCCAACAAGGTTAACATTGTTATTAAATGCAAAAGGACTCAATTTTAATAATATCGACATTTATCTTGGAAATTTTATTATAATAAATACCAAGCCATCTGTATTTTATTAATTATGCGTAATTACCTTTCTTTGTATATAAATAAGCCCAGAACCAGACATGGTTCTAAGATTAGTATTCTCCTTCTTCTATAAAAAAAAACGAAATATATGTATGATCTTTAAAATATTAGTCGCCTTTTCCTTGCATAGTCTTCTAAAGCTTGCAAAATCTTCTTTTCTTGCTTTCCTGTTTATTTTAATGTATAATTTCAATTAGAAACCGATTCTACATACGATTGTAATGAAACTTGAACATCGAAAACGATTAAGTCATTACAAAGTGGGCTTAGTATGTTAGGGTGTCGAATTCCATTTAGGATTATGTAACATGATGTCAATAATCGCATTATCTAACATAATACTTTAAATAATTTGACTTCACGCGTAAGGATTAGGCTCAATTTGAATCAATTGGGCGGATATTTAAGAAACTCGATACGAAACAGAATTTCTTTTACACAAAACTTTCTGTGTTCATCTGCGTTTATTTCCGGTAACATTTAAGAGCTTTTTTGCTCTTGAGGTGGAAATACTTGATGAACGCCCTACAGTAGTAGTAGGACTTCAATATGAAATGCGCCATTTCTCAAAGTTGACAAGAGTGTCGTACGTCGTACGTTACCTACTAAAATCACATCAATGTTCTTCTAGTGCTCGACATCAGGGGATGCGCCTCCGTCCGTGTAGACTGGCCCGGCCATACTTACGTAGTCCGACCTATCTTGTATGTCAGCCAGGGTATATGTTCCTTAGTCGTTGCACAAGAAAAATTATACCTCTTTGGCGTAACACAACAAAATAGCTAAGGAGTTCAGCCCGTATGCCACAATTGTTTCTTTGTACAGTAACATATTATAAAAGATGATAAATTAATAAAATAAAAAAGAATTATCGCTAATTAACCTGAAATTTATAAATGCACTTAAAAAGGTTTTAAACATAAAAGTCACTTTTATCACGAATTTTTACAATAGCCTATCACTACCATAATTATAAACTCTTTTGCAAAAGAAACGGGCGGTTTTGATTTTTCTACATCATTGGCAACAATTTAGTTCTAAAGAGGTTTTAATAGCCAAACTATGTTACTAGCACTTAATAGAGAGAGTATGGAAAAAGTTACTTCCATATTCGAAATTTTTGTTTTTAAAAATAATAATCCGTTTTTCAGATTGTGAATTTTTACTTACTTTTCACGGGTTTGGCGTTAAAGGGTTATTAGGCGACCGTTATTTTTAGCACAATAATTTATTTTATTGTGACTTAAAATAGATATCTTTGTGTCTATTGTAATGACAAAAAAAAGCAATAAGAGCTAGTAAAATAATAGCGCTGTTGGAAGAGGGGTTAGCCAATGTTACGTTTCAAAATGGTTAAACGTGAGTTTAAAGAATCTAGACTCGATACCAAGAGACAGGTTGCGTTCAGAGAAGGCAAGGCTCTGGGAGAAAACGTTGCACACAACCACGAGACGACCGCTTTTTAGTGACTCAGGCGTCGAGGAACCGCAAATGCAGTTACATAGACCTCAAAATAAACCTTGAAGAGGTGCGAGGAGCACAAATTAGCCTATGGACTGTGAGGAGAAGACTTAGCGGCTGATATACTCAGTTGACGACTCGCGCGGGCCCCCAAGTTACTCCATAAACTCCGGATTACTCGATTGAGCTTCATTAAAAATTGTCTATCTTGGACACTAGGTAACTGGAGTAGCGTACTCTTTTCCGATGGAGCTTAAATTTATCTGCATGGTGAGGACCGACATCGGCAAGTGTTACGAAGACTAGAGGGCGCTATGCCGACGTATGTTTTGAAGAAAGCACCCCTTATGGTGATATAATATTCATTGATAATGGCTCACTAAATGCGTAAAGGTACATAAAAGAAATCCTTTGTCAACATTCACAACCCGCACTGACTGTAATTGGTGAAGATGCTATTTACATGGACGATAATGCTCGGGCCCATCGTTCTGGCGACATAGATGCTTATATGCAAGAGGTATTCGTCGTTGTGATTGGCCAGCGTGGAGCCCCGACCTTAACCCCATTGAGCACGCCTGGGACCTCCTAAAAAGAGAGTACGATCTGTCCAACCACCTCCATAAGACATCAGGAAGCATGTGATCTCGGATGAGTGGGGAACTCATTTTACAGGACACTATCAAAAACCTGGTGGAAAGAATACCATGCCGTAATCGCTGAAATGTCATACTCGTTATTCATTTACTCGCTATTCCACCTTTGGTCTTAAGTATGCCGCCATAATAACCCTGTGTTGTGTTCCGGCATTAGTGACCCAAGTTCCTGTACCCATATGGGACAGCAGCGTGTTCGCGATGCCACTGGCGTTGCAAACACCTATAGGCGACGGTAACTGCTAAATTCTAAGCGGACTGTCAGCCTGTCTGCTGTCCTACGCAATAAAAAAAAATTCATTTTTATTTTCTAATGTCTTCTTTTATTAAAATACCATAAAAATACTCGTAGCCTTAATTTCATTATACCCATAAAATGTCCATTTTAATGCGGCTATCTGTTTACATTGACTAAAACACCGATTCTAGGAATTAAGTGTTAAAAACTATATTCTCATTGATAATAAGAAATTTCTAGTCATTTAAGTAATCACATACTAAAACCATAGAAAAGCCAATGACTGTAAGGTGACTGTTTTTTTTTATTTTTTGCAAATGAGTGTATAATTTAAAATCACATACACACTTGTATATTGAATAAATATATTTTTATCTCCACAGATATAAAACACGTGTTGTTGTATTTATGAATATTTGAGAAACTATTGTGAATGTAGTTACGAGTTTTCATGGAAACTTGAGAGACACATATCAGCTAACTTCATTGTGTCGCTTTTTGAGTGTCACGATGCGCTCGCATTGCAAAAATTTTACTCTCATAATTTTTTCCAAAGCGCCAAAAGAAGTAAAATTTAAGAAAAAAGAAATTGTAATATAGATAGTCATCGATCTTTGATAAGTATACATTTATTTTAGTTAATATGATGATTTTAAGTGGGTGAAATCATGTTCGAATATTCCGTTACATAGATAGAAAAATATGTAGCGTTTTGATTACTTACATGAGAAAAATCCATATGTTAAAAAAATAAAATGGTAATACTTTCAAATAGGAAAAAAAACACTCAGGCGTTGTTATGATTTATTTTGACTTTTAGACAGATTATAAAATTTCTTAGAACACAAATACAACATAGTTCCATAGCCACAAGTTAATTTAGACCTTATTGGATTATTGATAAGCATTGTATTAGCTTGTTTTCTATAATTAGGTCAGAATACATCTATTTCAGTATTGGCGGTTCGAAAGCCGGCCGCTGTTTGCTCAAAATATCACTGCAGAATGCAACTGACTGAAAGTACGTGTAAAGCACATGAGACCAAATTAAAATAATATAATCTCATGTAAATAAATCCTTAAATATTATATATTTATAAATATTGTTTTAATTGATTTATTTCAATATTACTGATTAAAGTTTTAATTTTGGGGGTATTAATAAGTTTTCTTCTTTTTTATATAATTATGTAAATGTTTAAAATAGCTAAAAATGGATAGTGTAATTTTAATTGTACGTAACTGTATTATTGACAGCGGTTAAATTTTGAGGCGCTTTTAGAAGTCAGGTTAGACTTGTGTCTGAAGTATACTGACTGTTAACTTACTCGAAAACCTTGTCCGATTCAACCATTTGAAGAGGCAGAAGAATACGCCTTATACTATAAAAAGCACAGGTCAGGCCGCACATGGAGTACTATCTATTGGCTAAAACACGCGCCTCAACTAAATTCCCTTAGCGCGACGATTTGCTACTCACAGACGGTCTAGACATGCTAGGCCTTGGGAGAGACTATGTATTGTACCATTTGTGCAACGGAGAGTATTCTGAGGAACTTTTAAGAATCTTGCCAACGTCATCTTTTTCTACCAGCGTCCTGCCCGCTATCGGCTAGGCTTTCATCCCCATTTCCTGAAGCGACTTCTTTCTTTTACGAAACTGTTGTCGAAAATGTTCATGTTACGTACTCTCCAGCTGAGATTTTCCCATCGAGGTTATATATGGCGTTTTCAAAAAAAAAAACTTAAACATTTCTTCGAGACTCAGATAAATTTTTCTTCGAGTCGACTTCGAGATTTCTGCGCGTTGGCAATGCCTCTAGTGTTGCAAACATCCATGAGTGACGGTGATTACCTTTTACATAGTGGGCTGTTTGCTAATCTGCTGAACTCCAACCAAGATTCTGAAAAGTGTATGTCTACACTGTAAACAAATAATGATTATTAAATTTTATCGAATCTCGGACTAAGATATTAATATATGATTTCAATTGCTTTAAACTTTATGAAAAATTATTTCCTAAAATGATCATTATATGCAATTTGAATAAATCATAATATGGTAATATTACAATTTCACACTCTAAAGTACAAACGCAAGTTATTAAGCAATGTTTAAATTAAAAAAGTAATTTGAATGTAGCATTTCCCTCTTCTTTTAGACCGTGACAAGACGTGTATATATATATTTTTTTTTATTATAAACTTTTATACGGTATTTTTTGCTATTAAAATTGGTGTGTGCATCTTGAGATATATTTCAGGTACGGTCACTACGTGTAATGTTGGTTTTAAAAATAGACCTAACGAGATCACTACGTGACGTTTCATCACAGTTTACCGTAACGTAAAGGGTTCTAGTTGTTTTCATTCAGTAACACAGTTATGGAATCATAATGGTGTATATTAATTTTGTAAATATTTACCAGTGAAAGTGCATGAAATTATTACGTGATTGCCTTTATAATTTACTGTCCCTTTTACAGGTGGTAAACAGCACTAGGAAAACTAGTTCAGCGGATTCGTGGAGGGAAGGTAAATAATTTTACGTATATTATTTAATATTATATTTCAAATATCTTAAGCTCATTTGTTACATTATATTAGACTTGATACTGATGTTTTATTGTTATTCAAGATTAAAAAACTAACAAATTTTTTTATACAGTGAAAAATAAAAATTATCAGTTTCAATTAAATTGCTTAAAACATTCATGTACAATTTGAGTAAGGAACCTTCCTCACTCAAATTATACATGAATCTGTAACAAATAAATAAATATATTAGCATTATTCTTTCGAATTAATTTCATATTACTGCTCCCACTTGTGGGCGGTTAAAGTGAAATTTATATAAATAATGAAAGCATTTAAGGCCTAAAATTAATTTAAAAAAATAGGTTTAAAATGTCAATATTATAAATATTATATTAAGAAACAATTTATACCTTATGTATATAATTATAACTGGCGCAAGTTTTATATATGTAGAAAATATTTAATATCTGTTTAGTATCAATCTTGTCATATTTGTTTGGTCTACGAAAATGGAGTAGAGGCTAGAATATTTCATCATCTAATAAATAAAATAGTTGTCTAATTTATACAAATAAATGTATTCTAAACATTAAAATTGCAGTGACTAATATCACCCGTTCATGTAAACTAACACTAAAATGTATTTCATTACATAAGCTAACATTAATTTCGCCTATCAAACATGTTGGTTTTGCCAATTAATATCTTCCTTCTATTGTCGTGCTGAACCTAAAAGCGCATCTTGATCTCTAATCTAGTCTACTCTGCACTCTATCATAGAGAACATACTCAGGTCTTTATTATTATTTTTTTTTATTGCGTAGGACAGCAGACAGGCTGACAGCCCACTTAGAATTTAGCAGTTACCGTCGCCTATAGGTGTTTGCAACGCCAGTGGCATCGCAATCACGCTGCTGTCCCATAAGGGTACAGGAACTTGGGTCACTAATGCTGGAACACAACACAAGGTTACTATGGCGGCATACTTAAGACCAAAGGTGGTCGCCATCCAGACGGGCTTGAGGCCCTACCACGTAGCTAGGTTGGGTTGTTTTGTCGCCTTTTACGACAGGCTGACCCCGGCCACAGAGGTTAGTATTCTTTCTCCGCCCCTGTACGGATAGAAGATATTAAGGACTTTAAAATCATCAATAATTTAAAAATTGAACTATTAGCCGATCATATATTTTTATGATTTCTAATTTTGAATTAAATTGTGCGCTGTTAAATTTTGGATTGAAGTATTGCTGTTTGGAAAACCATTCCCGTGAAATTCACTTTGCTCCATATTTCCCAGATATTTGCAAATAAATATTCTAAATTTCCACTTTTTTTAAAATGAACTGGTGAAACAGTATTGTCCATTTATGGCGTTTAACCCTGTAATACATCGACAGATTTTTATGTTTGTATTTTTACTCAGGAGCAGAATCGGCGGTATCCACTGACTCTGGCGTGTGGACTGGTGGCGAAGGTCCTCCAGGCGGCGAAACCTCGCCGTGCTCTCGCCGTCGTCCTCGCAACCTGGAGATGGTGATGCGGGGAGCTCATAGCTTCCATCTAAGGGAACTTCAAGTAGCCGATCTCGACATTATGGGTAGGTTTCATTTTAATATGTATTTTATTCCCTATAGAGTCTCTCCAGATATTTGTGTGTTCATAAAGCAAATTAACTAACTGAGAAAAAAGCTATTTAATAACTGATTGTTAACCTCAATAATAATATTTGTATTCGAGTAACTGAATAAAAAAAAATACTGCCCATATAAAGTATAGGCTATATATTCCGTATTCCGTTTTTTGAGGTGTATTACGTTTTGAGTTGAGTTTGTTTTTTAAGTTGAGTTCGTTCTGTGGTAGGTTGTCATGGATCGTGGTTGGGTGGTCATTTGTTGACGTTTGGTTTTTTTTGTTGTTTTTTTTTTGTTCAAATCTAAGGCCGACTTGCACAACCAATCACTAAACCGATTTAGCGCTAAACTTATTTAAATCGTCATTCTGTCCCTGTCAAATGTTGTCAATGTGACAGGGACAGAAAATAAGTTTAGCGCTAAATCGGTTTAGTGATTGGTTGTGCAAGTCGGCCTAAGACCAGTTTATATTAAATTGAGTTTTTTTCTTTTCAATGGTAAAGTGTGTTGTTATCTGATAATTAGAACCCAGCCATCCACCCCTCCCCTCTAACATAGGGTATGCATTTCATTGAAAATATTTAACATAATTTGAGTATTAAACATAAATTTAAACTGCATTAAAGCAGCAGGAAATGTTGCAAATCGTAACAAACCAAGATCAACATCTATTTATCATATATGATAATCTAACTTACCATTTTATTAATCTGTAAACTAAATCCCTTTTTTGGTAAAGAAATTGTCAGTACTGTGGTAGTTCCATAAGAAATCTATTTGAATAATATTCTTAAAGATTGTACGTTTTATTTTACAAATATAACAAGAATCCCGTAAACCCTTCCAAACTAGCTCAAAAGCTAGTGCAGTTAAGTCGTTTGGAAAAATATTAACCCACAACGTTTTATTCAAGAAGTAGAAAACAGATATATCAAATACGCCAAAATTTTAGATGAAGCAGTAGTAACGGGCCATACCGTGATACCACTTCCAAAACTCCCAAGTTCCTTCAACGAGGAGTCATCCCCTGAATATGAAGTACCTGCACCAACATATCAGCCACCGTCACCTATTCTTCCGAAGCCAGTTCCAGAGACATCTCACAAACAGAGTTCCCCTATGTCTACGTTGGAGCGTTATAGAAATAGAAGCAGACCGACACGGATTCAAACTAATATGGACGAAGAGAAATTCGTTCTAGATAGAGCACAACCCGAAAAGTTAAATAAACAGGTAAGTTAACGTGTAACTTTTTTATACATTAAAAGTTCGTCCATTTCATATTATAGACTAATAATATTCAATCACTTCTCTGTTTGATCACAGACGTGTGTGCGTGTGCATCAATCATATTGACTATCACGATATCACTCACTAGAGTGTGGTTTTATCATTATTTTGCACTCCTTCTCTGTGTAAACTTTAATAACTGACAAATTTACCACTCCATCCGGGTAATATTTTTCATCCGTGTAAGTTTTTACTTCACGTTCATATAATTAAATAAATGTTATCATATAATTTTGTTTCAAATATTCGTTCAGTAATTATTTGATGATATGCTTGATTTACTATTTCGATTGCATAAATTATGTAAACAGTACTCTCACGAACTATATTTTCATCAATATTTGATCAAAAATTAGTGAAGACTTAGAACGTTAATTTTACTCGTTTTTACTACACGTATTATTTTTAAACGTGAAAATAATATATGTATTATTTTCAGTGACAGGTGCTGCCATTTGTAAAATTTTCCAAAACTATGATTATTTGGGGCCTTGTTTTATTTATAATTCCATTTCTCATTGTTTTTTTTTGTGTTAGTTCAGTATTCAATAATAATATATGACAGCAACTTGCTTAAAATATGTTTATTTGTTTTCTTTTTCAGAATTCGTTTATAAAATCCGCAAGTGGCGTTACTTCGCCAACAACTCAAGTTGACTCAAGCAAAGAATCTAGTCCATCGTGTAAAAGTGAAGAGAGTCACTTCGGAAACAGCAGTGCTTGGCAGAGTCATGCTGCTGGGGAAGCCATGGCTACTAGGTATTTATTTCAATTGTGATAAATCTTGATATTGTTCTCAATATTGAGTTTTATCGATACAATTCAACTTTAAAATCGGTAATTATTCCTGGAATATCTTCTATATAATACTAAGGATCATTAGGCTTGTCCTTTTATACGGGTGTGAAGCGTGGCCGGTTTTGGAGCGACACAAGCAGGAACTGCGTATCACGGAAATTAATATGCTGCGGTGGATGTGTGGAGTGACGAGGAAGGACCGCGTTAGGAATTCCCGCATTCGCGGCAGTCTTCATGTCCGTGACATTGCGGATAAATTGCAAGAGTGTCGGCTCCGCTGGTACTGCCACATTTTACGGCAACTGGATGCTTACGTGGGAAACAAATGTCTGGCCATGCTGCCTCCACCGGGCCCCGGCAGGAGGGGTAGACCCAAAAAATGCTGGCTTGACGTCGTAAAGGGTGATATGAATGCCAATGGGCTCACTACCAGGGATGCTGAAGACCGTGTGAAGTGGAGAAGAAAAAGTCGTAAAGCGGACCCCGGGCGCCGAAGCGAGAGTTTGGGCTGCAACCGGGATTCAACGCTGAGATGATGATGATCTTCTATATAATATTAAAAGTGAGATACTGTTGTCAAAAGAAAACAAAATCGACAATAAATCTTTCTCGAAATGCTAAAAACTACGAGATGACGAAAAGAGAAAGCAAATTAATAAATGGTAAAAATTAATTTCGGATTGCCTTCATAATAACAATCATTATGGATGTGACAACGGCTATACGAATGGTCTTCACAGTCATGTCTGTAGGTTTTACTGCGCATTTACGAGTATACTATATGTATATGTAAAAAATTCCCTGAAAGATAATTTTTTTCCTATAGATCTCAAGATGACGTATCAATCGCTTTAAGCGTATCAAGTTGCGAAGATGATAAATCCAAATTTGAGAACAAAGAAGATAAAAAGCTGCCAGAGATGGAAATTCCGAAAAAGACAATAGTAATAATGGATGAACCACCCGTACCCCATCCCCTACTTATGAAATCAATTACACTTAATCAGCATGACTCCCTCCGTGGAACTATGATGGGTGAGTCAAATCTAGTTAACTGTATATATGCCACCATAATATTACCAAATAAATCAATATATGATCCATTAGTTTAGTTATTTAAATTAATGATTTTGTGACTATGTATGGAACCTGGTTTCCGAAATAAATGATTATTATTATTATTATTAGTGTCTCGCGTATAGGGAATGATATAAAGAAAAGAAAATATAATTGTAACGCTTATGCAATATGGATTGAAGGATAATTCAAGATTTCCTTCATCTTAAAAATTATAATAAAACTAGTTGAACCGGCAAACGTTGTTCTACCATATGAATTAAAAAATATACCTATGTCCTTCTATAAGGTCCAATCTATGACTATACCAAAATTGCTTGCTCAATGCTTAATTGACTTAATTTTTTCATAATTCAGGACCTCACGATCATTAAGATCTGACGTTACTTTCTCTAATTTGAATGAAGAAGCCTTCTGCTAGAAGTTCATCCGCTACTAATTGAACCAAGTATTTAGGTCTAAAGCACGTATTGAATCTAATGTCATTAATTTTACAGGTTCAATGACAAGTTCAAACTACAGTACAACCAGCACATGCACTAATCATAGTGGTGATCATCATAATTTAACACTTACTTTAGAAGAGTCCAAATTTGATATGTCAGCTCTAGAAACTTCTACCCAAAGTCTGTTAGATGATGAGACGTCGCCTGCTGATAGCTTAATATCATCAACAAGTACGAGTGACTCAAATAACGAGTTGATTGTAGATAGAGATCCCCCGTCCATATCTAGTGCATACCAAACAGCCAATACGAAGACTAGAACTCCAGAACCAGTTGTAGAGGATATCGATCACGTAGATTCGTTGCAACCTGTTAAGGAAGTGAAGTGAGTAATAATGTATGCGGTAGTAGAATGAAATTTCGTGTTACGATCATTTTATTATCTACATTTTTCTCCGTGTAGGGGCGGAAGAATATTTTAAGGCCAAGGTCGGCCTGTCGAAAGGCGACAAAACAGCCCTAGCTACGTGGTAGGGCCCCGAGCCGATCTGGATGTCAACGACCCTTGGTTTAAAATATGCCGCCATAATAAGCTTGCGTTGTGTTTCGGCATTAGTGACCCAGGTTCATGTGCCTTTGTGGACCATCAGCATGTTCGCGGTACCCCTAGCGTCGCAAAAATCCATAGGCAACTATAATTTTGTGGGCCGTCAGCCTGTCTGCTGTTCCTCAGCTATAAAAAAAAACAATTTATATACTAGTTTTAATTATTAAAATAACGCACCACATAACATATTAAGGAGTTTAAGAAGAAACTATAAAGTAGTTTCAAGTATTTTTATAAAAGTAATTTTTGTTGGAAATTTGTAGTCAAATTCGAAAAATTATTCGCTTCGTTGACTTATTTTAACTATTATATTCAGCTGTGACGCGATTTGATTATTTGAATCATTGTTCTTAGTTTTGTATGCTATCTAGCACATACTGCTTATGAGTGCCTAGTTTAATATGCTTTAAAAATATTATAAAATAAATCATACACAATTTGTTTTCTTATAAATATAAATAGTCCTGAAGGATTAATATTTGAAGTAAACATTTCGTTGGCCATTATTCGTATATAGATAGAAAAATATGTGAGTACAATGGGAGAACTATCAAATTTTTTGCCAAAACGAGATCGTTTATAATATTACAAAATTACCTCGAAGATAGCGGACTCACTACTACTCGTTCAATTGCGCCGATATTTTATCGATAGTATGTATCAAAAATGTGGATATAGTTACCGATCTGAATTTTGTATATGTACTTAACTACATAGGATACGGTTTTTTTGCGTGTTTTCTGTATCGTATGAATTAATAAAAATGCTTTATATTAATAAAAGCAGATCATAAAAGTCTTGCTGCTTACTGTGTTCCTTCGATATTGTAATTCTTCGTAGTTATTAATAATATTGTTATAGTACCTTTTATACGTATGTTAAATTTAATTCCCTATATTACTTTGTCTAGTGAGGTAGTCCGCCTCGGCAGTGGGGTGGATAGCGGCTCCGGTAGTAAGAACGTGACACCGGAATCTCCGGGCACCCCAACTCACGCGTCCGTGTCGCTCTCCCTATCTGACGGAAGGGACTACTTCGATGATGAAATAGCTGATCAACCAGCGCTGCTTTTCAGGAGTAAATCAGTTCTTATACCGTTTTATTACCTTAAGCTTAACTATTTATTGGCTGCGTGGTCACGGCCAACTAGAAAAATAAGGTTCATGGGGCGTCTTAAAATGCGATACATTATTTTTAGGCAAGTAAGCCATACCATATCAAAGAAAATTCAGTTCAACGTTTGGGTTTCCTTTTGAGGTTCAAACGGCAGTGAACTCCAAAGTCAAATTAAACTATAATATAATATATATCTAGATATTTGTTTAAACTTCTTTGCATGCGGTTAGGAAGTGTCAGTTAGGGTACCAATGCAAAAAGGAAGGATTAAAATCCCAACCTTTTTGATAGGTGGAGACGTGGAGATAAAAATTAATGATATATTTTCAAATTATCCTACATATATTTTATTTTACTTCTCTTTCCATGAAAAAAAGTATCATAGAAAGGCACCGTCCTATTAAACCTTAGGGTTCAATATAAAAGCTAGATCATGTTGTTTGTAAGTATAACTTTCTATTCAATTTGTTTCTAACTGCATGCATTATTTAAAAAAATGCACCATATTCACAAATAAAATGATTGTTCACAGAGAACACCGAGGGCAGCCCATCAAACAAAACAGTGGATTCTGAAACTAGCAAACATATCAGAAGATCAAGGGATCGTGTCACGTCAAGCCCTTTGGCACAAAGAAATAGAAAATGTATGGCGATATTTATTTTTTTATAGATTTAGTCTTCTGAGATTTCCCAGTCAATGTGCAGTTTTCTAAAACTTACAAGACTATCATTGAATATTTTTACTTCCATAAAATGAGCATTTTTCGTACTGATAAATTGAAGCATGTAAATAAGAAGAGTTTAGAAAGATTAATGATTAAAACTGCGTTTTCTGATATACCAGTGTGCGGCGGACGCAACGTTGGTGCAGAACGCACCTCGTCTTTGGACACACTGTCAAGCCTCGCCTCCGACGATCTCATGATGGACAACGACCTCGCGCAATCCATCACCAGCCTGCAGAGTGTTGATGACTATATCGAGAGGTACGCATTCCTTTAGAGCTCAGTATTTTCTCTGGAGTAATTTTAGTATCAGGTCTCAGTAGTTTACGAGATCTGCCCTTTGAAGGAAATCAATAATCCTTTTTTCGTATTTTACTGTATTTACAACATAACAAACTAGTAGTGTTTTTGTCCGTGACCGCCGAGCTTTTTTCAGCGACCGTTTTGCACGTGCTGAACTGAGTCCGATTTGTCATCACTATTTGATACTGTGCCTGTGTATATAATATCGTCGGCGTAGAGGGAAAATTAAATAACTAATTTATTCTAGTTTTGAGAAAAACGCGATTTACTGTTTTTTCATGGAATTTTTGCCATAGTTAATAAAGGAAAGAAAATTTAACAACTCGTTTTATGTACGTGGTTCAATACTCATCTGATTATAAAATATAGTTGTTTGTATACTTCATAATAAGTTGTTGATATTACTTTTTTCTACTGTTTAGTGTTAGTTTGAACTTACATATAGTCTATATTTCCATTTTGAATACAAAAGTGTATTTCCAAAATGGGACAAGATATGAAAATGCTTGTTAGAGCATAATATCCGGCATGATTTGGGTATTCGGAAAATGGTATAAAGTCAATTTTGCTAAAATTGCAGTTATTTAGTTCTCCCTCTACGTTGACGACATGATGTGATTTTGTGTGAATGTGATTTTATTTATAATTAGTTTTTCTTTATTTTCCTTTTCCTTTTTAATTTTGTTATTGTGTGTGTATTATCATGTGTTATAAATAAATGTTTCTTTCTTCTCTAGATTCAATATAAATTAGAGATTTTTAATTCTTAGCATAGTAAATTTAAAACGCAACAAAACAACTAGTACCAGTTGGTACTTACCTAGTTAGGTGATAGGGCTTTAAGCCCGTCTAGATAGCAAACATCAGGGATGTCTCCAAATATACCGCCATTAAAACTACGTGTTGTGTTCCAGCATAAGTGACCCAAGTTCATGTTCCTCAATGCGGACGGCAGTATGTAAGCGGTGCCCCTGGCATCCTTAGGCGATTGTAACTTACTATTAAATGGGCCATCAGCCTGCAATAAAGTTTCCGAAGTAATAAAAAATTAATCAACACGACGGACTGGAATTGGAGATATTCTAGATTGCGAATATATCGCCACTGACGTCATAACACAAATAAATGACACAATCCTGGAATGATTCTCTAATTTTCGTGGCACTCTGACGTTTATTCTGATGTCGGTATTGACAGATATTAGTGATCAGTCTTAATAATTAATCATAAACATATTAAAGTTCTCTATAAATCTGACTTATGGGCTAAATTAGACATCGAGGATTTTTCAATGTTACATATTTACAGTACCGGAACACTTCTTAGTTACAGTTAAACTTCAAGCAACAAAATAATTTAGAACCTTATGAATAGTAGTGTGAGTATCTATACAAAAAAAAAATAGTTTCGAGTATATAATTAGTAGAGATTTTCGTAGGCTGGACAGCTCTCTACGTAGTGGCCTCAACTCGTTAGATGAGAAGCAATTACGACAAGAGTTGTCGTCGTCGAAGACCGTTGTCCGTCAGTGGAGCCAACTGCTGGAACAGAACAACATGCTAGACAAGCAGCTTGCTGCTATATCACAAGGGAAGAATACATCCGACTCTCTTACTGCAAGCAACAACAGTCTTACGAATATTGGGTAAGTGATTGACTTTTTATTAAATTCAACCTCCATGGCTTAAAAGTTTTCGCGCGTTGGAAAGTTAGCGAGGGTCACGACTTCGATTCTCATTCGAAGATATATAAATTCTGTGTAGATATATAAATTATAAAATAATCTGAGATATTTAAAATTCCTCGTGAATGTTCATGGTAGCGAAAACTACCAGAGCGTAAATATTTCAAGAAATTAATTCTTTTCCAGCTATATAATGTGTAAAGTAACTGAAAAAACATTAATTACATACTTTTATACATTCTATGAATCTAAATTATAATGAAGAGGTGTTCCATTATTCATTTTTGGCATAATCATAGGCGCATGATTATATCAAAAGTGATTCGCCGGATTCCTACGTCAAAAAACGCGAAAGGGGAACTACTGTAAAACAAGTCTCTAAGAACTACTATAAAATAAGTCCTAATTTATGTCACATGGCTAGTACTAGGGTACTACACAATGAAAAGTGATAATGAGTATGACGCAATTATCTTTTATTAAATATTATGTGTATTTTTCGACGTAGTTACCTTTCAGGATTATACACAGTTTTCTAAAGCTAAAATTACCTTTTTACAAAAAATAACAGTGCTGTCTAATGAAGCTCGAAAGAAGCGAAGCTTTATAGTTTAAAGCGTAGGAACTAAGCGTTAAAAATAATGAAAAAAAAGACATGAGGGAAACAAACATAAAACCTTAGGGAAAAAAATATTAAAAATAAAATATAGACCTAAAAACGCAAGGCCACAGCGAAGCTCTCCAAATTTTTTCTTCTAATCGTGAAGTATGTATAATATGTATTTTTTTTATTGCAGAAGAACAGTAGATAGGCTAGTTTACTTAATAGTAAGCAGTTACAGTCACCTATGGATGTTGTCGACGCTAGGGGCACCGCAAACATGTGCAGGGTCAATAATGCCGGAATACAACACAAGGCTCATAAGGCGGCATACTTTGACCAATATTACTTACGAAAGAAAAGTATATAAGTAGTATATCAGTTGTCTAGTACCCATAATCCTAGTTATGCTACTTACTTTAAGACTAGAGACTAGATGGCGCTGTGTGAATTGTCACAAAATATTTATTTATGGGAGCGTCACTGATTCGACAATGTCTAAGATGTATATAAGAACTTGACGATGTTTATATGTATGTCGCCCACACTCATCCGCGGCTTTCGTGTCTTGACGGTTACCTACATCTTCACAACTATTAGTCTAGTCAACAAGTTCAAAAACGTGAAAATAGAGATAAAGGTCCTAAAAATATGAGCGATGGCTCATTCGATTCGGAATCACCACTAGAAAAATGTTTTTGAAGGATTTTGGTGCAAGTAAAAAATTGCAATTGTTATTAACAAAATAAGATTTTAAAAAATAATATTTAGTTTTTTGTTAATAACTCGAAAATTTTTAATATTTCATCAATTTTGAAAAAAATCTCGTTAAAGAGGAGGAAATTTGCAATAAAAAAGTCCTAACTCCCGGAACTCTATCTCCATTATTTATAATTTTAAGTACAAATTTGTACTTATTCAGTTGTGCTTAGATATTGTAGAAGTCTAGACTAGAAGTTCTAACTAGATACGATGAATTATTCGAATGTGGATGGATGGAAAATAGAAAAACATGATATGACCAAATAAGGTGTCGTCAAACCGATTGTGATGCTAATGCAGAGACAGGAACATTTTAAATATATAAACTTCGCATCGATAATTATTTTAATCTGAGTATGATGGATGTAGTTTGCTCTACTCGCTATTGACTAGTGAAAATGGTACCACATGGAACTATCACCTAACATTCTAATTACTAGACATTTGGTTCATTTAACACTATATATACCGATTATATACGTTATATTTATTTTGACCAAGAACAGTCACAGTGACTGGTCTAAAAGGATATTAATAAAGTTATCATTATAAAAAGAAATATTTATTTCGAAATACATAACAATAATTTAATATTGTTTCTTTAGATGTATATATCTACAAAATTCATGATACCATTTGGGAAAGAAAATCTTTCATTCAGTTGGAATTTTGAATAGAAATTGCAAAACCAGTCATCTTGACTAATCTGGTAAATAAATAATAAATAAATAAATATAATATAGTATTAGGATAGGATATAAATTACTGGTATTCATTATATCCTAATTAGATTACCAAAAATTATGTTTAATGACTATGACTGTCAACGACCTATTTACCAAGCAATTAATGTTAACTAACAGATTTTACAATCATTTTATCGAAACAGTTATAGACCCATATAATTACTTCACAAACAATAAACCCATTGAAACAATTGTTTTCCCTTGAAATACTTAAAACCGTGAAAACCTTAAAACCGTGCACCGTCGGGGTGCACCAAGGATCCGTCCTTAGTCCGTTTCTGTTTAGCGTGGTATTAGACGTTTTGTCAGACAGCATCAGAAACTCACATGAGCAGCCCCCGTGGTTGCTCATGTATGCTGATGATATCGCGCTGGCAGATTCGGACAGGGGTAGGCTGGTGCAACGCGTAAAGGCGTGGAAGGAGTCGCTTGAGAACGGTGGTCTGAAGATCAATGTGGCGAAGACCGAGTACTTGGCCTGTAACTCCACAGATCCCACACCCGTACGCATAGGTGGCGACACGATCGAGCGCACGGACCAAGTGAAATACCTGGGATCTGTGTTCCATGCGTCTGGTGACATCGATTGCGACGTCAAGGCACGCATTGCTGCCGCGTGGGCCAAATGGCGTGAGGTAACTGGTGTCATTTGTGACCCCAAGATGCCGGTAAAGTTGAAGGGACAGGTCTATAAGACCATCATTAGGCCTGTCCTTTTATACGGCTGTGAAGCGTGGCCGGTGTTAGAGCGACACAAGCAAGAGCTGCGTGTCACGGAGATGAATATGCTGCGGTGGATGTGTGGAGTGACGCGGAAGGACCGCGTTAGGAACTCCCGCATTCGCGGCGGTCTTCATGTCCGTGACATTGCGGATAAATTACAAGAGTGTCGGCTCCGTTGGTACGGCCACGTTTTACGGCAACCGGATGCTTACGTGGGTAACAAATGTCTGGCCATGCCGCCTCCGCCGGGCCCCGGCAGGAGGGGTAGACCCAAAAAGTGCTGGCTTGACGTTGTAAAGGGTGATATGCGTGCCAATGGGCTCACTACCAGGGATGCTGAAGATCGTGCGAAGTGGAGAAGAAAAAGTCGGAAAGCGGACCCCGGGCGCCGAAACGAGAGTTTGGGCTGCAACCGGGATACAACGCAAAGATGATGATGATGATGATGACTTAAAACAATCAAACAAAAGGTGGTTGATAGACAACAAACATAGTCGGACAATGGATGCAAACAAACATCGGTATCGAAACAGTGCGGAATGTGGATTGATATTGCATTTATAACTCAAGGCTTTCTGAAAGCTTCCTTTTAAATGAGCAGGTTTTCGTGTCTATGTATTCATGCCTGATACGGCAAATAGGGCATAGTTTTGTAACATTATGGAATTGGTATGTAAAATTTAAGAATTGTTTATTTTATGACAAGGATAGAGCAGGAAAAAAGTATATAGAGACTTTAAATCTATACGAATAAATAAAATTTAAGGGAATGTTTTGTAACCCTATATACTATATTAAAATAACCGCTTTTTACTAAGTGCATTCGGACGTATACACGGTACATATACCAAAACAATATTTTTTACAATTTTTGTCTGTCTGTCTGTCTGTCTGTCTGTTTGTTCCGGCTAATCTCTGAAATGGCTGCACCGATTTTGACGGGACTTTCACTGGCAAATAGCTGATGTAACAAGAAGTAACTTAGGCTACTTTTATTTTAGAAAAAAAAAATAGTTTTAGTTAAAAATGATCAGATTCAGAAATTTTTAAAATCCAATTTAAGTTGACCTCATATATCCAAACACTGCTGCCCAAAGTCACTATTCCACGCGGACAGAGTCGCGGGCACTATAATTAGATATATTAAGAGCCCTAGCCTAGCTAGGGTAATGTTGTCGCCTTTTACAACAGGCCGCCCCTTGCCCTTGCTCCGACCCTACACGGAGAACGATACATGTAACAATATAAAGTTGGATTGTTTGTTAAAATACTCAAAACCAAATGGTACTTAACTACAGTAGGTGGCGAGGTCTACTTCAGCTTAAATATCTAGGCTGTCTCAATTATTTTGTTTTTTTTTATACATCTCCAACAAAGAACACTTACATGATACAGGACACGTATTTTTAATGTTTATGTTTATAATTCAAGCTTTTATACCGATTTATCATTTGTAGAAATAAATTACGAAGCATTGAACAACAGTACATTGGTTTCATAGTAATAATATATTACAAGACATAGAATGTGTTCGTGATGAACGTGAGTTGATAATATTGGAGCTTTATAGCCTGGGGCGAAGTCTTGCTTTTGTAGTCACGGTTTATCAAGCAACTGCTATAATGACTGCGTGTGCACATAAAAACAATTAGGTACGTGTTTAACGTTCTGATTTTTTGGAGTCGTTTTTATACAAGGATACTTTTTTAAAACCTATATTTGGCTTTGCAATTTGTTTCGTAATAATCTTATATCTAGTCTTTGACGTAATGGCTTCCGCACACCGAAACGCCTGCGGGCGCATCGGTTCGATACCTGTCCTGTACTTATGTATTTAATTTATTAACAAACTAAAAATAATTAACTCTTCTTTGGTTTATACTAGATGGTGCTGAATGAATTGTCACCGAATATTAATTTAATATAATATGTAACTATTGCTTTGATTTGAAAGTGTCTTAAATATAACAAATGCTGAGATAAATAAAAATATAACAAAGACTATGACTATATAGAAGACCATAAAATAGATTTATGTCTTCTATCCACAAAATAGCCCAACGTTTCCCTTTACCATTTGTCAAATAAAGCGTTATATTTCACGCCGGTTAAGACGTGCGAGTGATGAGTTAGCCCTTCAATTTTTAAAATACGCAGCTGATTTTATACACTTGATCTTAAAAAATGTTAGGTGAATAAATTTCTTTGCTTTACCTGATAGCTCAGTAGTATAACACTCGGAAACATATCTAGAGGTCCGGGGTTCGAATCCCACGATGGTCTTATTTAGACAGTTTTTCTCGCGCAATCTGCATAATTGCCATCTACCGACAATGAAGAAAAACATGGTGCGGACACTCAATCCACCTTGGATAAGCGTGGTGGGTATACTGTCTGTTCTCTCCAGGCGAAGCCCGAGAGCCCAGCGCTGGGACGCTTTGGGCTGTTATACTTTTTTATTTTATGTATCTATTTCTGAATAAACTCTTTGTATTAATATTCCTAAACGTAACTATTTCCTCAGATTACTGTCTCAGGGTTACCGAGTTTGTTCAATTAACTTGAATACATACTAATGTGTATTGTTAATTTTAATAACAAGCTAATTGGCATTTTACTTTGATTTTTCTTCAATACGATTAAATCCAATTTTTCACTTTGGACCCCGGGGACTGTCAAGCAAAAATCGTAAGCCATTTTTACCTCCTTACCCTTGTTATTGTGCAACGTCATAAAATAAAGAGATTAAGCATTTTTTTTTGTTAATATACTGGCCCAATTTATACAGCGCCATCTAGTTCCAAAGTATAGTACTTGTGTTATGGATACTAGAAAACTGATAAACTACTTATACCAGACACGAGACGGGAAACAAATCCATGACATTCGCAAGCGTACCAAAGTACGTTAGCCGCTACGACATGGAGGTCATGGTACATCGTGATCTAATTCGTTATACGGAAATCTATAGGATTCTATGTGATCAACATAGCTCGGAAAATATGCAAGCTGAAGTGGACGGTCACGTCTATCGCAGGGTCGATGGGGGGAATGCAGCAAACGAGTTCTGGAGTGGAGACCGTGTATTGGCAAACGTAGTGTAGTATGCCCCCAGCCCGATGATCTACGGAAGGTGGCCGTCGGGGTTAGATGGGAAAAAAAGATACCGGTATTTGTGGCGCCGGCTTGGGGAGGCCTTCGTCGAGCAGTGGACAATAATTAACTGACACTGCGTACTGTCTTTGTAGCCTGAAGGTATACCGTCTGTTGCCTTTATGATACTAGAAACGACATGAAGTAGCCCTTTTATTCTCGTAGGTTGAGACTACACGATCAAAATCTGTCTATAACAATTATTTGAGAATAAATTATAGGTTAAACCTATATGATTACGATATATATCCAACGTTAAAGGTCATATTTTTGCCATTCGAAATTATTTTAGCTTTAGACATTGTATCAGTATTAAAATAATAGCTATTTAAGTGTAAACACTTAAATAGCATTAAAATGCATTAAAATGCGCATACCTTTAAAACAATCTTAGTAGGTAGTAGCCGCCGCTTTCATTCGTAAAAAATATTTACTTGTTGCGGTCATCTTTTTTTTAAGATGTTATAGAACAAGAATTCTACACATTCTATAACATCTTAAAAAAAAGATGACCGCAACAAGTAAATATTTTTTACGAATGAAAGCGGCAGCTACTACCTACTAAGATTGTTTTAATAAGATTTTCTGAATATAGAATGAACAAGATTGATTATTTCAATTATTGTTTAGTATGAGTAGAAGAGGATAAAACACAAAAGCTTTAAAAGGGTACTTTTTTATACCAGTTTTTTACTATCTACCAACTACTGGGACAGGTTTTCTCACCGAACGTGCACAATATAATACAATATCTATGATCCGACAGTAAAGGTACATGGTAAAAGGACAAACGGTATACAGGGTTATCGGTAATTCGACGTATTCCCGTTAGGAGATGATAGGGGTGACTATTTGCGATAATTTTAGCCCCCCATATGTATTATGCAAAAGTGAACCATTTTTGAGTTACCATATTTTTAGCTTTTTTCAAAATAAGTCAAAAATGCAGCATCAAAATTTATAAAAAAACGTATCAATTTAAATCAAATTTTTTCTCCTGATATAAACTATAAAAACGATTAAACACAAACGATTAAAAATGCGAGACGAAAAACGATACTATTACAATATTTTCTGAGATTTTATTCCACTAAAATGCCTTAAAAACAAAATAAAAGTTATGAAACTTGGCTTGCAGATAATTTTAAAAACATAATCATTTTCTTAGCTCTCCAACAATGCATAAAAACTAGGAACTTATTTCAAAAAAACTGAAAAAAAATGATTACAGGAAGCAGGCGGAACTTCGAACTTATATGTATACTCTTTGTTCGGGCTTTCGCAGCTTTTATTACACTAATAATAGGTCTTTACCTATGAAAATGCCGTTCTGTAGTACCGGCCATTTCAAATCAAAATAATTTTTGTTTGGCTAAGAATTCTAATTTCAAATGAATATTATTTTAAAAACATGGAATTCTTTTTCCAAAAGTAGTCATTTGTTTATTGATTAGCGTTACATTTTCATCGCATTTCATTCTTTTTGGCCATCATGGATACGTTAAAAATTCGAGTAATTTCGGAATATGAGTACCGTCGTGGCAGCAACGCGGCACAAACGGCACGCAACATCAACGACGTTTAGGGAGCTAACACTACAAACCAACGTACCACCTTTTATTGGTTTGCTCGCTTCCGTTCTGGGAATTTCGACCTGAAAAATGAACCTCGCGGTCGTCCGAAGACTTTGGTCGACAGTGACGAATTAAAGGCGATTGTGGAAGCTGATGATACACAATCTACGGTTGAATTAGCAGCAGCTTTCGACGTTAGCGTCAAAACAATATTGGTCCATTTGCGTCAAATTGGCAAGGTAAAAAAGCTTGACAAATGGGTGCCCCACGAACTCAATGATCGCCAGCGTGAAGTACGCGTCGAGACGTGCCTTGCACTGCTCAACAGACACACAAATGATGGAATTTTGAACCGCATTGTTACTTGCGATGAAAAATGGATTCTGTTTGATAACCGCAAGCGCTCAGCAAGTATCCTGGTTCAGCACCTAAATAATGCTCTAAACGAAAATTTATCCCTAGAAAAGTGCTGGTCACTGTTTGGTGGTCTAGCGCCGGTGTGATTCATCACAACTTCTTACCAAACGGGGTGAGCATTACTGCAGATGTGTACTGTGAAGAACTGAACACAATGATGGAGAAGCTGGCACATCTCCAACCAGCACTGGTCAATCGCTCGTCTCCACTGCTCCTGCACGACAACGCGTGACCTCATACTGCACAGCAGACGGTCTCCAAGGTGCAAGAACTGGGGTTGGAAGTTCTCCATCATCCGCTCTACTCACCAGACCTTGCGTCTACAGACTACTACTTTTTCCAGAATTTGGATAACTTCTTGGCGGGAAAAAATTTAATACCCGAGAGGCAGTACAAAATGCCTTTGAAGAATTTGTTGCCTCCCGTCCAGTTGATTTCTTTAAGAAGGACATCAATAAACTGCTACTGCGTTGGCACAGATGCATTGATTGCATGGGTGATTACTTCGATTAATACAAATAAAAAATACATGAAAAAAATTCGTTTAAATTTTTTCATACAAAACGGCAATTTCATAGGTAAAGACCTAATAATATATGAAATGTAATCTACTTTTCTGAAGTTTCACTTTTGCTACATGTGAATTGCACACACATTTTTTAATAGAAAATAACCTCGACTCCATATCCAATTGGTCTGATTAATCGTGTGGGTTGACCTGACCTCCACGCTCTGTGGTACGTCACGGCAATACTATTTATACAACAATAGGAATCTTCTAGATTTTGTACACTAAAGATATTTTCTCATGGACTCGATTATGTTCTGTTATTCATACTTTCGTTAATTAGTTATGTAGCCTGTAACATCTGACAATAATATCTTTTGGTGAAAGTCTAATTGAAAGAATTTTCTGGAAAATATGTCACATTACATCATGGAGTTAGAAAAAACTCCATGCATTACATTCATACAATTGCAATCAACTTATTAATAATAACATTTAGATTAAATATATACGAATAAATAAAATATATATAATATGAAATATATACTAGTACAATGAAACTAAAAACCTTAAAAAATATAATAAAATAACTAAAATATACCATTAAAAGGAGTCCCTTTAGGCAAGGTTCCGAAGATACTGGCAGCGTTCCCCCTTTAAATAGCTAGACTAATTCTTTGTCCGAGGTAGCTGCCAGCTCTTCGGTCTCCTCTGATGTCGACTAATCTCTTTGCTATTTCCTTAAAAAGCCTTATAGCGCTAGGACCCCACGGACCAAGGGCCTCGACACCGAATGGGACAAAATCATATTCGGAGCCTAGACCTCTGTATCTGCATGCTTTAGCTTTTTCAGTCGCTTCACAATCATTATTAGCGTTAGAAAAATATAGTGTGACAATTCACACAGCACCATCTAGTCTCAAAGTAAACAGCAGAGCGCATCTGTTATAGATACTAGACAACTGATACATTAGGTATATACTGTTTTGTATATATACATATTATACATAAACATCCAGACTCGGGACAGGAATCGAATCTAGGACCTCCACAGCCACCCAATGTATGTTAACCGTTTAGCTAAGGGGGGTAGTTAAAGATAATTACTTACAGTAATAAAATTTTAACTAGATATTTAAGCACATTATAAAATTACTCATACCATTATAAGTGGACGGTCACGTCTATCGCAGGGTCGATGGGGAATGGAGCAAACGAGTCCTGGAGTGGAGATCGCCAGCCCAATGATCTGAGAAAGGTTGCCCTTCGCGGTTAGATAGTAATACAAGTGTGAAATATAGGTTAATTCACGTATCAATATTTAAAGATCAAATACAAACTCGGTGCCAACGGCGTTTATTCTAAAATAGTTCACAACAAAAAATAAAATTCGTAACTGTCAAAGTTAATCGACGGTATTTCGTTAGACTTCGCGGTTCGCGTTACGGTTGAGATTTTCAAGGTAGATTTTATGGTGAGCTTTGTGTGTCGAAAGGTCCTTGCTCCATGAGGTAATCAGATAAAGCGAGTGGCGTAGCTGCCACAGTTTGGCTTCGGTTCATCTCGTCGCGTTCCTCGCTCGGATGTTAGTATTGTTAGTCAGTTGCACGTCGCGCACGCGTTCGTACGTAGCGAAGCGCACACCGCACGCTACCGGGTCCGATTCAGACCGCGACCACAACACGTGTTCTTGACCTCGCGTGTCCACGACTTATATATCGCATCAGCTTCATTAATCCGGTCACTGAACGTTCGAAATTCGAACTGAAGCTTTTGCAAGTTCAATGTAAAAAGTGCGTTATTAGTGTTTTGCTAGATTAATTTATATAATTATATACATTCGTATTTCTAATCCAATTATAATCCGCCAATGGGCTTCATGCGACTTTTATAAATGGTGTCACTCACTAATGCATATAATTAAATTACTTAAATGGTTGACAAGTAGAATACCTTAGTTAACATGTATATTTTTTATCGAACAATACTCACAAAGAACGAAGTATCTGAGATAATATAAACAAAGCTTAATTCGTGCTTCCCCTATGAAGAACATCCTGACATTTTAGTTCATTGACTCATTATTTATTATCAGTTCGATGACAGAATGCCATATTATGTTTACTGCGTAACGCATTTTCTTCGTGGAACACAATATAGATCTAACACAATATTTACATAATGATCAAGAGTTGGTCAGTAATAGGTATTTGCACAGAAACGTGTGATAAGAAATTTCTATTTACCGAAATCATTAGTTTGGTTAGCATTATATTTTAACACTTGTAATATTACAGACATTTTCAAATTCATCTAAACCTTTTTACTTTTTATGGATATAAAATAATGTATTGTTGATTTTGTGTTAGTACTTTAGTTTATTGAAGTATTTTATTATTTTTAACTACCCACATTGATACCGGATACTATCTATGCAAAATTGTGTACTAGTTTATCTTATCACGAATTATGATCGATAGCTGTATATGTCATAGAATTACGAGTGGTTTAGTTATACATTGGTATTCTGAAAAATAATAAATATATATTAATATACTGCATAAAAATCATAAAAATTAATAAAATATACATATCTATTACTAGTTTTATTAATCCATAGAATTTATTCAACTGAATACTGAATTGTTATTACATAAGCTTAGGATATGTATGTATTTTCATATTTAATGTTTTAATAAATATATGAATAAACACAGCGTTAGTTAAGTCATACGAGTATTAAAGCGCGGTAAATTAACCCCGCGGGATCAGTTTACGTATCTATGCTATTTATGTCAAATAAACGTTTTATATCTGAACATTGATCATACGATATCAATATCTTTACGACAATATTAAAAAACAATCCCGTATACAGTTCTTGTATTAGTTTTATCCTAAATCATAGTTGCAGTATTGTTCGCTTATTTATTACATACCTATCATCGATTAAAAAAGTTCGACAGACGAGCTTTTGTGTTGTAAACTTCCGTAACCATGGCAATATTGAATAGCTTTCTGCCGCTTTTGTATAGGGGTTTAATGTGTTGTTATAGTGTTAAAGAAATGTGATTTATTTTTGGATATCACACATGGTGAAGCGATCATTTATGTGCAGTGACTAAGTTATATTGGAATCAACTGTAGATAGAATTTATTTATCTTAAACACTAATAATACGAATCCAGCAAAAATATTAAAAATAATTAACAAAATATAATAATGATATACTAAATATTTCCTTAAACTTTCTACCTTTATTTGAAAATAAAGTTTTAGATTTAATTAGGTCCTTTTGTTGAAGTTTTATGTAATAATATTTATTTATACACAGTAAATTTTTTATAGGCATTGTTAATTTCAAACGAGTATCATCTCCAGTGAGTTTATTGTTTGTTTTCAGAGCTTATCGAGTAATTATGCTTGAATATTGTATATTTTCTTCACCTTCTTACTTTTTAGAACGCATTTGAGTTTCTACCATTACGGTACTATAATCTATTTGTAGATAAAAATTAATTTTGTATGTAAATTCTAACTTGTTGACTGTTTATATGAAATATTTTATAAATGTGTGTGATATATTTTAGTTACAACATTTAATAACATTTCTGATAACTCAGTTTAATAATTTGTATGCTAGGATTTAAACTATTCTCTTATTTGTGTTTCTAAGTACACGTTTAAGTTTTAAGTTTTTTTTTTTATATCCGTGCAGTGACGGAGAAAGAATACTAACCTCTGCGGCCGGGGTCGGCCTGTCGTAAAAGCCGACAAAACAACCCACCCTAGCTACGTGGTAGGGCTTCAGGCCCGTCTGGATGGCGACCACCTTTGGTCTTAAGTAAGCCGCCATAATAACCATGTGTTGTGTTTCGGTATTAGAGACCCAAGTTCCTGTACCCTTATCGGACAGCAGCGTGTTTGCGATGCCACTGGCGTTGCAAATACCCATAGACGATGGTAACTGCTAAATTCTAAGCGGGCCGTCAGCCTGTCAGTTGCCCTACAGCATTAAAGAAAGTATCTACTTTAAAATACTTGTAGGGCACGTCCTTATTGTTATTCATAAGGGGAAATATTTGAATTATTATTAATGTTTAAATCTAAGCTTTTAGTAGTAATATGCATAGTGTTCCGTTTATACATAATATTTAGTTTGACTACCTTCGCATAACCGTTAATAATACACGTTGGAATGCTTATAAAGCTCACGGGTTCAGTTCTAGTTCCGAGTCTGGCTGTTTATATATTTTCAACACAAGAAAATTACCTATATAATTTGTATATCAGTTATAATCACTCTGTTGCTGACTTTGTAACTAGGTGGCGCGATGTTTATTTTCGCAGTATATTTATTAAATATTTATTTATAAAGTAATGACTAATCTTATTATTGATTAACCGTATAATAAAAACATTTTATTACTTAGTTTATTCGATTTATAGTTTTAAGTTTCTAAGAATTAATCTTCATAAAAATTTATAAATACAACTGTTACTTATACTTATCGCACAGTAATTTAGTAATGCATAAAACATTCGTGAATAGTGCGTAGTACATTAGCCGGCTTTCGTCACTCTTTTAATGCCATAAAATGGACATTGAGGTCTCTTGATGATATTGTGCTTATCCATTAGTTTTGTAAGCCGCAAAACTTTCTAGCTAATGCTTAAATAAGTGTCAAAAGACTTGATCTAAATAATTGTTCCCATTTCTCTTAGGCTGAATTAAGATGTACTTTGTGTGTCAGACTAAAGAGTTTACAAATATTTTTGAAGTTTAAGTAGTTAAACTTTTGAAGTGAATTTATTAGGATAAGTCTAAACTAAGTTTTTTTATTGCTGTAGGACAGCAGAAAGGCTGACGGCCCACTTAGAATTTACCAGTTACCGTCGCCTATGGGTGTTTGCAACGCCAAGGGCATCGTGAACACGCTGCTGTCCCATAAGGGTACAGGATCTAATGCCACAACACAACACACACCACAAAGTTATTATGGCGGCATATTTTAGACCAAAAGTGGTTGCTATCCAGACGGTCTTAGGGCCCTATCACGAAGCTAGGGTGGATCGTTTTGTCGCCCATTATTTCTCCGCCCCTGCACGAATAATCGGTAAAACAAATTTCACTTATTCAAAATTTAAATTTGGTAAATATAATAAAACGAAAAAAATACAGTTAACAATTAGATACAATCGTTTATATATTAATAATCAATAAATGTGTCGTATTGGCTCACAGCGCCATTTTAATCCTAAATAAACCGCAAAGAATTATGACTAGACAACTATCCAAGAAGTGCCCATTCCTTTTCCTAATATGTAAACTGTTACAAAATTTATACGTACTGTGACAAATTTAACCTGCACATCAAGATAGCAAATTTCAATCAGCAATGATGATCGTAATATTTATCTCTGCTGTGAGACCCAAGCCTAGAAATGAGATCTATACTTATCATATGTAGACAGTTAAATAGCTAATTAATAGCGAGATATCGCTATAGATCACGCCATATTCAAGTTAAAAATTTATTTGCACATTTCTTTGGATTATGTTCATTGGGATCTTAATAATTCTCTCTATTATCTCCGTGCAGGAGTGAACTAAAGATACCGACACTTGCAGCCAAGAGCGGCTTGACGTAAAACAACCTCAGCTAGGTCTACGCTCGGCTAGATGGCACTTACCCCTGGACTTTAAATATGCTACCATAATAATCTTGTGTTGTGGTCCGGCATAGGACCCAAGTTGCAGTTCCCATAACCAGACGGCCACTTAGCGGTGCCCTAGTGTGGCAAACTACCATAGGCGATGGTAACTTCTTACTATTAAGTGGGTCGTCAGCCTGCCTTCTGTTCCACAGCAATAAAAAGCAAAACTATCCGTGTAGGGGCGAAGAAAGAATACAGACCTCTGCAGCCGGGATCGGCCTGTCGTAAAAGACGACAAAACAACCCTAGCTACGTGGTAGGGCCCCAAGCCCGTCTGGATGGCGACCACTTTTGGTCTTAAGTATGTCGCCATAATAACCTTGTGTTGTGTCCCGTCATTAGTGACTCAAGTTCCTGTACCCTTATGGGACAGCAGCGTGTTCGCGATGCCACTGGCATTGCAAACACCCATATAATAGGCGACGGTAACTGCTAAATTCTAAGCGGGCCGTCAGCCTGTCTTAAAAAAGACTTTAGTTACGCTAAAGTGTAGATATAAAAGTATCTGGAAATTGGCATTGGAGATTTTACGTTGAAAGTATATTAATTAGTTTTTCTTGTATATACTTAGAATCTCATATTTAAGACCGAGGACAGCGTAACTTACATTAAAAGAGATATCAACCAAATATATGTCGAGTTTTTATAATAAAAATAATATTACAATCGAATAATTGGAAGCTCCGGAATACTGGTTACATTTTATTGCGCTTTTAACATACATTTTTGTGAAATTCAAAGCTATTTAAGGAAAGTTTGCACTTTATGAACAATATTTTTTTATTTAAGCGTTTTTAATAAAATTTGGCATACTAATATAAACAGTTATATATTCAAAATTATGTCTACTTCCTCCTCCTCCTCTAAATTAGTTAATAGAAAACCACAGGCAAATTGCTCTTTCGCTCTGCCCTTAAAAACATGCTTAAGTTATAAAAAAAAAGGTTAAATACTTCTTTTGATTGATAAATGTTTAATTGTATATCATTTTCATCTTGTTCTTATTTTGTGAATAGTGCTTTTTAATCGTCAAAGCTTCGTCATCATCGCAACTGTAATGCATGTCTCTTGTTAAATATTATTTAAAAAAAAACTAGACATATTAACTTAAGAGTGTTCACATTATCCTCTTCTCCTTCTCCTTCGTTTCGCTCGTGACAGAGCGGTCGTGGTCATGTTAAGGCATCCACGTCGGTGTAGAGGCGGACAGAGCTCTCCGCACGATAACACGCAGTGTGACCATATGTGGCAGTTTCCTGCCATTTTGGCAGGATTGAGCCCTTATTTTAGGCTGTGGCAGTTTTTAAAATTCGGCAGTATTTGGCAGTATTGGGAAAAAATGTTAATTATGGCAATACTACATCTTTAGTTACAGGTATTCCTAACCTAAACCTCTCTTAGAATTTTTGTGTGACACTTAATTGTGAACTCTAATGATTCATCTTATAACTATAAAACTGATACGAGTGTAAATTCTTTTTACAATGTTGTATGTACAATGTACATTTCAATCAAATCAACCATATTATTATTCATATAACTTTTGTCTTTTATTCTGAGTACACGACTTTAAGGAGTATAAATATATAATTTGAGTGTGTTTTGGTAAAATGAAGCGAAAGTATAAAAGAGCGTACAGGGCAGAGTGGGAGCAAGACCCATTACTGTCATCGTGGCTTATTAAAGCTAAAGACAATCCTGATAGGGCATTTTGTAACGCATGCAATTGTAAATTGCCATCGCGTCTATCTACCCTAAAAAACGTGCCTGTATAACAAAACATAAGAAAAATATGGAAGAGTATCACTATAGGGGGGTAGGCAGGAATTATCTTATAATTAAGACGACACTAAGTGCTAGCGACCTTGAGCGAGTGGGAGGAGTTTGGGCTAGTGAGAGTAGCACGCGCGGGGCCCCCCCGCAACCCGCATTGAAAATTCGCAGGCGACGTAATTGTACATTTTAGAGAAGTTCGTTGGGTAACCATACGTTACAGATTATGAAGACTATCTAATAATCATGAAATTTTTAAACGCTTATTTAATATTAGTTAGGATTATTGTTTCATGTTCTGTATCTTATATCATTCCCTGTGGTAGGATATAATATAATATAGGTATTTCAATAAACGGAAAATATAATTATATCAAACGAACACAGGTTTTCTGTCTACAGGTTTTGTAACTATAAATAAAAAAGTGAATTAGGTATTTATAGGATTTTATTTAAAACTCCTCGAAATTTAATACTTTCACAGCAACTATACTGTCTTCTTTTTCAGCCGTCACTGCTCGTTTTTTTATTAGTTTGTTTTTATTTTCTTTTTCCTCTTCCTTTTTCCTTTTGCGTCCGTGTATGGCACTAACTATATAAGAGGGGTCCCTAATTACCATATTCCTCGTATATCTAGGATCAACCAGTTCGGGAAGCATACAATCTGTATAAAACTTAATTAAATTATTTTTCATTTTAGTGTCCCAAAAAGCGTCATCCTTGTAAATTAGTTCAATTTTTACAGGAAAGTTTTCACCAGACCAAATACCAAGCATACATTTATCTTTTCCTGTTATATGCAGCTGTCCCTGTATTTGATACCACCAATTATGTTCTTTGTTTATTATGTAATTACCGTTTACCAGTTTTTTATAAAACAATATTTTTTTTTCATGGATGGCTTTATCTAGTCCTAGTTTGTAAGCTGTGAGTGGACATTTTATTTCTAAAATGGTGTTTTTATTAATAATACCGTCTGGTGATGCGCCGAGGAAGGGTATTTCTTCATCAAGAAAAAGTCCACACGGTTCTATTTTAATATTTTCTTGTTTCGACAATTGTTCTTTCGCAAAATTTTCGTTGTCTTGTCCATGTTTTATAGACTTAATGTGTCCTATAGACTCTTTATATAAAAGATCTTTAACTAAATTGCAGCAACTTATGTCATTGCGTCTTTTTATAACACGTCCAAAGTTGGAAGCGGTCAAAATCCGTCTTCGTAGTTCTAGCCACTCACTAGAACCACTTTGTAATATAGTCTTCCTTTCTATTTGTTCTCTTTGTTTGGCAGTTTCCGCCAAATTTGCTAAAAATATTTTTTTTGATTCCTCTAATATATCATCATCCATATCCGGTCTTGAACATTGCTCACCATAGTTTTTATTACTTTCTGTGTAGTGTTCATGTAATCTCTTCTTTATTCTATGATATTTTTTTGTTAAATGTAGGCGTTTTTGTTTACGTATTTCCATCTTTTTTAATTCACCATTTGGACTCCTGCCCGTGATTGATTTTTGCAACAACGATAAAGGTTTATGGGTATTAAATGATAAAGCAGCTGCATTACAACGCATATGGTATTGGTTCTTCTGGGAAAAATTTACCCGCTTACCCCCTACAAATTTTGCAACAATACTATGGAAGCGCTCCACAGTGTTGCTGTCAACGTCTTCAATCAAGCTTCTTGCATGAGCAGCTATATGTGTCAATACAAATTTTATTCTATGCCACAAACTGTTTGTGAAAATATCTCTGTCTATGTTGTCATCTTCTCCCATTTTCGAGCAAAAATATGTCTTACAATTAGTATGAACTCCAAATGCATGTTCTGCGGCTAACATGATATCATTATGTAAACTAGTGACATTGCCAGAATTTTTATAATTTCTTATAGCGGTTACTATTACCTTTCTTATTGACAGTATTCTTTGTTTTGTTATATATTTTCTGTATTTAATTAAATATTTCGTGTCAGTGATAAGAGCTTGTAACTTATTGCAAAGGTTTCTTAACAGGTGGTTGCGGCATTCGATTTTTTCAATTGTTATATTTTCATACGGTCTTGACTGTAACAATTTTGCATAAGTATTTGCATCACCATCTGATATTAACCTTGAATATATTAAATTATGCATTTCTATGCTGTTCTTGAATCCTTCTACCAAGATCGTGGATTCCATTCCAGTTGAAGGACCTGAAAATAAAGTAATAATTATTCCAACCATAAAATTTTAGTTTCTTTATTATTATTACAACATATTTAATATTATGAATTTACCAGAATAATTTTTATAGCAAGCATGCTCCTTAGGTGTGACATTTTTCTTGGCAGCTTGGGCGCATATGCAGCAGTATTTATTTTTCACTGCCATATAAATAATTTTTCCAGTTCTTTTCCCAATTATCGCAGCTGCGCCTGATAGGGATGAGTAATTTTTTTTATAAGATCTTTTTCCCCAACATCCATCTGCAATAACGTCAATATATGGAATGCCATTTTCAGTAACTCTACCGTCTTCCAAAGCCATTTGACGTTCTTCATTAGCGGCTTCATTCATAGAATTCAAAGCTTCTTTTTCCCAAACTTTGTTAATTGTTCCCATTCTTTTATTAAATAACTCATAGGATATATGAGGCAAGTCCATTGCTGCCAATAATTCATTAAGCTGTGTATAGCCACAACCTATTGCCACTGCACCCGCAACTGTATTAATATTTAAGTCAATTTCAGGATCATTGCAACAAATGACAAAAGTTTCGTTACACATGTTGCATTTTAGTTTTAGTTTAGAAACAAGGCCCTGTTTTCGTTCAGATATAATTTCTACAGATTTCAAACCACAGTCTATATTACCATGTGAAGATATTTCTTGAAGCTCTTTAAAAAAATGTTTAATATTTAATATTCGCATTCCATTCACTATTTCTTGATTATTTCTGAAAAGGAAATATACATAATAAGAATTTTGCAATATTAAACAGAATAAGGCCTTTAACATTTGTTTTGTAATATCTTTTATTGTTCACATTCTTTGCTATCACTCACGGGTTCTGCAATATTATATTGAAAATTTTCCCCTTTTTTATTAATTTTATTTATCGAGAGTTTTACTATATAAAACTTTATATTGACAGACTATCCTGACATCATAGAAATAATAATACGTTTACCTGACCGAATTTGACTTCTCGTTTTCAATATCCATTTGAAAGCTTTCTTCCTGCTCAGCAAATATCGTTTCGGTTACTTGAGAACTGTAACAGTTATAGTAATTAATATAAGTTAATAGAATTAGGTTTCAAATATGCTAAAATCAGAATATTGAATTAGATATGCATTTACTTGTCAACAATCTTGTTCTCATTTTCATTGTCAATATGGGAAGATCCTTTAATCACTCCAAGCGTTTCCGTAAATTCAGACCTACAATATAAATGTATTTATATTTAGTTATACAGTGACAATAGTAATAGCATTCAAATATTTTTAAAACTCGAATCCGGACTGTCCCGACTACGATGTAGTATTGTCATACTACACTACAATACACACCTCGTCTCTGTCTCCTCATTTACGTCGCGATTATCTTTGTTATTATGTAATCTCCTAAAAAGAAAATAATGTCACTTAGTAAAATAAAAAATAATAATATATGTAACAATTAAATGTTATGATTAATTTATCTGGTCCAATTTACATCAATGTGCTAAAATACACAAATGATAATTATGATTGAGAACACGTTACTTACCTTAGTAATCTATTTTTTGCGAGCGTTTGGCGTTTCTTTTTTAGTAATCTAGATTTACCACCCATTTTAGCGCGAAACTTATAATAGAGTTAAATCGTTTAGTGATTGCTCCGAGCGTCAACGTCTACCCGTGACAGTGGTCAGCGATGCACTGCCGCCCGTCGCCCGCAAGGGCCCCTGCTAACCCGAGCATAAAGATTATTCGAAAAAGCATAATTGTATATTATCCTTTTACTTTGAAATAAAAAGTCGTATATTAAAAGATGGGTAATTAAATTGTGTTTAAGATGGTGAAGGTTTCATAAAAATACGCTTGATAGTTTTTACGTGATTCTCAGATTTTTATCTGCGTTAGACCTAACTTTACAAATTAATTACACTATGTAATATAAACATAATCTAAAATATTCACATATTAAGTTATTGAGAAAATGCTCAAATTTAACATATATTTTTTCCAGTTCATTAACACCACTCGTTTAGATGTGATCTTCAGAATAAAATCATTAAAAGTCTCTTGTCGTCGCCTTAATTAATTTTATCGTATCAAACTAAAAAAAATTATTCTTTGCGTTATGTGTATCTAATGTAGGTTTAATAGTCGCTAAAATAAAGTAATAGCAGCAACTTCTGACTAAAATATTCTTACTATTGCGAGACTCTATACGTGATTTTTCATAAAGTAATGTTGTTGTAGGTTACTAAATTTTTCAAGAATTGTGTTTCGTTTCAACATCCCAAAAATGGTCAAACGGATGACTAAAGACATGTAGCGATGAATATAATCTTAATTGTGATGTATGATCGACATTTCATATTTACAATATCAATAAAAAAATATTATTATTATACTGGCATTATTTTGGCATTTTCATTATAAACTTTGGCAGGATTTGGCAGGATTCTCTTCAAGCTAAGGCAGGATTACAAATTTTGAGATGGTCACACTGATAACACGCCATCGCTCCTTGTTGGCAGACTGTGGTGCAGTCAGACACACGGTTTTCCACTGCCGACTTTGGTCAGTCCAGCGCATAGGTGACCTGCCGCGTGACTGGCTCCTTCCACCTTTTCGTGCACTACCAGCTGCTCTATCGAGTCGCTACCTTGCCTAGAGACATGCCCAAAGTGCCGTAAAATGCGCGATTGTACTACGGCCGACATACGCTGCGTGATACCGATCTCCTGGAGTATGGACACGTTGGTGCGGAACTCTATCCATGATATATTCCTCCAGCAACACATCTCTAGAGCATCTATCTTCCGCTTTTCCGATTCCCGTACTGTCCACGTCCCCGCCACGTAAAGAAAAATAGGGAATACCAATGTCCGCACAAGCCTGACTTTAGTGGCTTTGGTAATGTGACGATTTTTTCACATTCTCCTCTTGCTATGGTCTTAATTGATGTAAAATTCATCTCCCTGCACTTTAAAAAAGAATGAAACAATCCGACAAGGTCGTGAGAAAAGTTAATTAAACATTTACGAAACTCCGCATTAGTGAAAATATCATTTAATGACGCAATGATCTGTCGAATTGAATTCATGGTGAATTAATGCCGTTGCAGACATTGCTTGTATAATGTTAGGAAACATTTATTGTTATTTGGTGTGCAAAACTGCTTGAACTCTTTCAATTCAGTTATGATAGACCGTGTAAGTAAATGAATTTGGTGTATAATTATGTTCATAAAGTAATAGCATTTTTTTGTTGTAATCTTAACATATACAATTTCGCTTGTGAATTGAACAGTGAGTTTTAAAAAGTTTAAATAGGTGTTAACTGGAATTTATTATCTGGTCTGGGTATCGTAGTACCGAATCAACATCCCTATTTTGAAATTTCCCATTGCTGAGGTACAGCAGACAGGCTGACGGCCCATTTAATAGTAAGCAGTTAGCGAACGGGGCTTTGATTTTGCCGTCCGCATAGGAGAACTGGGTAAATTTACTTATGCCGGAACAGAACACAAGGTTATTATGGCGGCATATTTATAGGATAGGGGGATTGCCATCCAGACGAGCTTGCAACCCTTTGACCAAGCAAAATATCTTATTTTGAATACTTCAAATCTATTTTTCAATAATAAAATAATGGCATAAATAAGTAAATATTGCATATTGCAAATATTTAAGATATGCTTCGCTTTTTTATTTACATATAATTACAGCCCATAACGTCCCGCAGCTTGGCTTGGGCCTCCTCCTAGAGAGAACGAACGGTATACTTGTCACGCTTGTCCAAGGCGAATTGGCCGGTTACACATACCAGTGATCTCGGTACACAGGTTTCCTCACGATATTTCCCTTCGCCGTCGTTACCTTTCAGTCAAACCCGGGACCTTTAAATTAGTTTCCGACTGTACTACCACTGAGCTTCCCGGTATCTCTTCTTTATTTATATGTTATAACTTAATTCTGAAGTCCACGTAGACAAAGTCGCAGAAAAATACTGGTGTTATAATATAGGCTTACAGTTGAGTGACATTTAATTTATAGAAATCGATTTGAAAGTTCCAATGGCGGTTTATTTGAAGTCAATCATATTCTGCGAAATTTAAATTAGCTATAAAAATCTAACGGGTATCACCCGCTACCTTATTACACAGTAATTACCCTCGTGGCGGAAATCTATAATCTGGTTACTAACACGACCAGATTAAACATGGTAGAATAACATAGAACGCGCAACTAAAATTGAATTAAAGGTGCAACATAAATTCTTTGGCGTAACAGAAAGAAAATCGCTAAAAACTCTATCCCGTATGCTACAACTCTTTGTTTGTAAAATTAATAATATATTATTAATTTGATATAATGTACTCAAATTTTTTTTAAAGATAAAAATCACTTTTATCAAAAAAAATTACAATGACCTATCATTTATCACCATATCTCCATAGTTTTTCGAAAAAAATTAACAATAAACAAAGTCTTTGTTCTTTGGGGTGTAAGGGGCCCTACCAACATCTTCGGGGCCCAAGTCAACCTCACCTGCAAGTCGGCGCACCCTGCTGAATAACGGACGAGGCTCTGACGACGGCTTTCCTTTTGGGGTTGGGGGGTCAGACGGCAGTCGCCCCCGTAAAAGCCAAAACCTGCCAAATCGATGGAAAGTATGAGGTTACGGGATTGTGTAAGGGCTAGGGCGCCGCCGCATAACGGCGCGCAGGAGCTTCGCCCGGCTCTTGTGAGAAATGGACAAGGGCTACCGTGTCATGGGCGGGCACGGCTAACGACGTTAGCCCCAACTCACGCAGCCCAAACATCTCGAAAGATCCGCTTCGCAACATGGAACATAGGCACGCTAACCGGACGCGCGAGAGAGTTGGCCGATGTGCTCTCCAGGCGGAGGGTGGCCGTGGCGTTCCTGCAGGAGACTCGGTGGAAGGCCAGCAGATCCCGGTTCATTGGGAATGGCTACAAGCTGATCTACACAGGTGCACCTGGTGGGGAGAATGGGGTTGCCATAGTGCTCTCGGAGGAGTTCCAGAACGACATTTTGGAAGTGAAACGTCATAGCGATCGGCTTATGGTCGTTAGGGTACTTATCGATGGGGTAGTTACCCACTTGATAAGTGCCTATGCGCAACAGGCCGGTTGTGACGACGCCGATAAAATAGCGTTTTGGAATTTACTCGGAGAAGTGCTCCGTGGAATCCCATTATCACAGGGGATCGTTTTGGGTGGTGATCTGAACGGTCATGTGGGTGATGAATGTGGGGAATTTGAGCGTGTTCACGGGGGATTTGGGTACGGTAGCCGCAACGTGGAAGGGGAGGACATCCTCAATACGTGTGCGGCTGCCGACCTCGCCATCGTGAACACGTATTTCAAAAAGAGACCCGAGCATCTCATCACCTACAAAAGCGGGAGGAATGCTACCCAAATCGACTTCCTACTCACTAGGAGACACCACATCAGCAAAGTGGCCAACTGCAAGGTCATACCCGGTGAGAGTCTCACTGCACAACATCGCCTTCTTGTCATGGACCTCTGCGCTAAGCCTAAAGACTCGCATACTGAGCGCGTTCAGCGCCGAATCAGGTGGTGGCTGCTCGATGAAGTCACGTCCCAGGACTTCGCCTTAGCCGTCGGTGACAAGTGCGCCGGTGGTATGGGCGAACCAGTTCAGGCTTACTGGGACAAGATTCAGGCGGCTATCCTTGGGTCGGCGAAGGAGGTGCTTGGGGTGTCTAAGGGCGGTCGCAAGTGTGACAAGGAGACATGGTGGTGGAACGACACAGTCCAGAGGGAGACTAGAGCGAAGAAAGCCCTCTTTAAGAAGTGGCAAGCGTCCAGATCTCCTGAAGATCGCGACGCATACCGGGTGGCAAAGCGCGCCACTAAGAGAGCTGTTGCCAGAGCCAGACGAGACAACTTACAACCACTTTACGACAAGTTGGAATCGTCTGAGGGGCAGAAGCTCATCTATAAGTTGGCGCGCTCCAGGGTCAAAGCGGCACAGGACATTTCCAAGTGCCGCTGTGTAAAGGACCCTGTGGGCAACCTGCTATGCGAGGACCTCGCGGTGAAGGAGAGATGGCGCTCGTATTTCCACGAGCTGCTGAACATGCAGCATAAAGGGGTGCAGCCGCCAGATCTTCCTCCGAATCAAGGACTAGTGCCACTGGTAACGCCTGCAGAGGTCCAGAATTGTCTTCGCCGCATGAAGAATCGGAAAGCTGTTGGATCCGATGGAGTCCCCATCGAAGCCTGGAAGGCGATGGGCTCTCGTGGTGTGGGCGTCTTAACCGACCTCTTCAACCAGATACTCCTCACCAGTACGATCCCGAGCCAATGGAGACTGAGTATCATTACTCCAGTCTTCAAGGGCAAGGGGTCGGTCCAGGAGTGCGGTAGTTACCGAGGGGTTAAGGTCATGTCCCACACCATGAAGCTCTTCGAGAGGGTTATCGACTCTCGGATTCGACAGGAGTGCACTATCTCGGAATGTCAATATGGGTTTCGCCCTGGTCACGGGACAATGGACCCTGTTTTTGCCCTAAGGACTGTCGCGGAGAAATACAGGGCGAAGAATACGCCTCTGCATTGCCTGTTTCTCGACTTGCAGAAGGCCTTCGACTGTATTCCTCGCGCGATAATCTGGTGGGCATTGCGGTCCAAAGGGATTCCAGAGGCCTATATTGACATCATCCGAGACATGTACCGTGACTCCGATTCCGTAGTTCGGACCGCAGTTGGCGACACAAAACCTTTCCCCATCACCGTCGGAGTACACCAGGGATCCGTCCTTAGTCCGTTTCTGTTTAGCGTGGTATTAGACGTATTGTCAAACAGCATCAGAAACTCACATGAGCAGCCCCCGTGGCTGCTCATGTATGCTGACGATATCGCGCTGGCAGATTCGGACAGGGGTAGGTTGGTGCGACGTGTGAAGGCGTGGAAGGAGTCGCTTGAGAACGGTGGTCTGAAGATCAATGTGGCGAAGACCGAGTACTTGGCCTGTAACTCCACAGATCCCACACCCGTACGCATAGGTAGCGACACGATCGAGCGCACGGAACAAGTGAAATACCTGGGATCTGTGTTCCATGCGTCTGGTGACATCGATTGCGACGTCAAGGCACGCATTGCTGCCGCGTGGGCCAAATGGCGTGAGGTAACTGGTGTCATTTGTGACCCCAAGATGCCGGTAAAGTTGAAGGGACAGGTCTATAAGACCATCATTAGGCCTGTCCTTTTATACGGCTGTGAAGCGTGGCCGGTGTTAGAGCGACACAAGCAAGAGCTGCGTGTCACGGAGATGAATATGCTGCGGTGGATGTGTGGAGTGACGCGGAAGGACCGCGTTAGGAACTCCCGCATTCGCGGCAGTCTTCATGTCCGTGACATTGCGGACAAATTACAAGAGTGTCGGCTCCGTTGGTACGGCCACGTTTTACGGCAACCGGATGCTTACGTGGGTAACAAATGTTTGGCCATGCCGCCTCCGCCGGGCCCCGGCAGGAGGGGTAGACCCAAAAAGTGCTGGCTTGACGTCGTAAAGGGTGATATGCGTGCCAATGGGCTCACTACCAGGGATGCTGAAGACCGTGCGAAGTGGAGAAGAAAAAGTCGGAAAGCGGACCCCGGGCGCCGAAGCGAGAGTTTGGGCTGCAACCGGGATAGAACGCAAAGATGATGATGATGATGAAAGTCTTTGTTCTTTGCCGTCTTCTCGAAGCTGAGCTAAATATATTATAACAATTAATTAAGATTATTAAATCATAAATTAAAATAATTCCCACATATCTACCTCCATGTAATCATTTCTATAAAGGGTAATAATTTTTTTTCGTGTAACGGAACAGATTAATAATAAAAAAAAAACATTTCGAATTTCGAGCAACAGTTACCATGCTAAAGTGACGTTATGAGAGAATTGTATAAAAGTTGTGAAGTGCTCAACGTTATGACGATGGAGAAGTCGAGTGTGGTGCTGGACAGGGAGGCACCAGTCAAAGGGATTGTGGCCCAAGTGGTCACCATGCTCAATGGCCAAGCACAGAAGTAAGTAACATAAATTTGATGTGATCTTAATTTTACATTGTCTATTACATCCGAAGAAATATATTATAGTTTTCAGTTACCACAAGCAATGTTTGAATCCCGATTGCATCTCATAAAATTTTTAGCATAATATGTTTTATATATATTTTTTATATATTCTGAGGGACAGTTTGGGCTTCGAAATACATTAAGCAGCTTGAATGTTAATAATTCTGTTTAGTAATTACAAAAACGCTCGGTATTTTAAAGACATGATATGTAAAATCAGAAATATATTTTTTCGCTTAATAACGACTAGAACCTTAAATATAATACTTGGTATGCCAATAGAACGTGCATATTGCATCAGTTTTTTTTTTTGCGGGGTAGATAGCGCGAGAGCGGGGAAAGAGAGCCTACATCGTTGGGTAGGCGGGCTCATGGAGTTTTAGTCACTATGAGTAACTTCGACGGGAAGCGTCGCGCATTTTACAAGAACTCTCGTTATTGTTACTAGGCGACTATATTGTTCTGAATATGGACTACGGCGAATTAGTGAAGCTCCTAATGCTAATTTAATTAAAATATGGGTAAAGCGTTTTGACGAGACCGGTTCAACGTTTAACCGCAAGCAAAAGGTCGTCCAAGAACATCCAGGACCGAAGACAATATTAAGAGAGTTATGTAGTCGATACGTGGAGATCCACAAATGTCTACTCGCAAGAGATCGTCTGACTTTACACTTTAAACTTATCGCGACGAAGTTTGCAACGAATTTTAAACTTGGTTCTTAAACTGCATACAAGCTACAGTTAACACAAGAATTGAAAGAGTTTGACTTTGGAGCAAGGCTCGCATTTGCTAATGAAATGTTTAATTGATTTTCCAATTTTGACGATATCCTTTTATCTGATGAGGCCCATTTCCATATCAATGGGTTCGTAAATCGTCAAAATAGTCGTTACTGGAACAGTGAGAATTCCAAACTCAAACACCGGAAACCACTGCATAGTCCTAAAGTGACAGTATGGGTAGCAATCTCTGGCAGAGGTCCTTTTTTCCTTGAAAATGCGCGGGGGCAAAACGTCACTGTTAATACCGAACGCTATGTTGCAATGTTGGAAGGTTTTTGGCTCCAGAACTTGAAAATTCAAAAATAGTGAATTCTAGGACTTGGTTTTAACAAGGCGGAGCTACCAGTCACACTACAAATGACTCCAAAAGATATCCCATGGCCCCTACGTAGTCCATACTTGACGCCTCCTGTTTTTTTTTTTTGTGGGGATACCGCAAACACAAAGTCTACTACAGCAATAATCCGAGAACAATCGATCAGCTCAAGGAGAATATCCGTGGTAAAATGCCAGCAATTACACCAGCATTACTGAAGAAAGTTTTCAATAATTTCCGTTTGTGGTTAGAGGAGTGCCGACGTAGAGAGGAGGGTCATTATTTAGATAATGTTACTTAAAAAAAAAATTCAGTTATCACTTTACAATGCCTCAGTTTTTTTTTAAGTATACCTTTTGTATTTACTTTTTAATCAATTTTTTAAATATGCACGCCCTATTACGCCACCTTGTATTTTTAAATTATTTAACATTATTAATTGTTTAAAAATCGAATATTATCAAAATTAAATGTCTATACTCTATATACTAAATTATTTGTTAATAAAATATATGCTGGCGATTGTAATAAAATTATTAATGGTGTAATGGGTCAATTATTTCGAACTCAAACTCTATACATAAAATTTAAGTTATAACCTAAGCTTTTCTCAAGTTAAACAATTTCAATATTAAATAATTCAACTTAGATTAGTTTATCACTTCTGTCGGGCGTCCCGAGACGCACACGTTTTTTTACTATAACAAGACTTACTTAAAAGCAACGAAGTATAATGTATGTGCATAAATAAATATACGAGTATATATACTGGAATAATTCACACAATGCTATTAGGCCCAAAGAGATCTATCTTGGTGTATGGGGTCCAAGTTGGCTGACGATGCTCTTATACAATTTTATCCCGGATGGTCAATCAATTATTGCTCTTAAAATATCCTTAACTGAACGGAGCTCAACCGTTAATGATACAAAGATAAAATAGAAAAAGTAAACAGTTTAGCTTTTTGAAAATACTTGAGATTCCTATATAGGCTTCTAAACGAAAACTTGAAAAAACAAAAGGTATAAGAATAACACGCTTATAAGAAAAATACATCGATTTTGTTTCTAACCATGGAAACAAATGTGAAAGACTTAATATTCATACTACTTTAAATTGGCTGTAAACAGTTTTGCAACATTACGTTCAGTCTTGTTAGCTAAATTAGGGACGATGTAAAAAATCTTTACTCTTAATTGATCTATTTAACTCTAAATTAGAAACGGTGCTTTCGGCCATTTGATGCTTTTATAGTAACGGTATTGCATAAAAACTATGTAATAACTATTTATAATACTTTATAATTAAATGTTATCGCTAAATGATAATAATTTGTCATGTCAGCGTATAATTACGTAATTTTTACGTCTAGTGCCACACCATGCTATTTCATCATGCAATTATATATTTTTATATTGTATTCCATTACAAAAACTGTCTTTCAGTTTCAAAAATTATGTCTACGATTTAACAATCATAAGTTATAATTACAACGGAACGCGCGTTTTGTGTGTGATATTTTTATCTTGTTAGGGATATTTAAGATGGAATATTTTCTCTTTATAAACTAAAATGAAAAATACGTAACGACTTAACGCCAGTTCTTATCGAATACCGATCAAGATTCCACATAATAGGCCGGCATTTGGCAATTTACATATCTGTCAGAGCCATGTGGCAGCCATCTTGAGAAATTTTAAATACAAATAATATCGCAAGATCTTATGTATAAGTGCTGGCACTTAAGTAAATATAAGCCGGAAGCTCAAAATGGATCAAGATTAATAAAGAGAGCACTTTGCTTATCTTTGACGTTACTTACAGATGTATAATGTTATGAAAGTTGCAGTAATGAAAATAAAATTAAACTTTTATCGAACTTGTCAGAGAGGTAATAAGGCTTTTAATACAATAATTTAAAATAATTTTTCTGGACGCTGGGACCGAGTATAGAAACTGATCCCAGCCGGGGCGGCCTGTTGTAAAAGGCGACAAAACAGCTCCAGCTACCTTACCCTACCTGGTAGTACTGGTACTTGTGACCTCCAAGCCCGTCTGGATGGCAAGCACCCCTGGCCAATATGGCGGCATATTCAGAGACATAATCACTTTGTGATGTGTTCCGGCATAAGTGACCCAGGTTCCCCTACGTTTTGTACGGAAGCGTATTAATTATATTAATTATGTCCCTGGCGTCGCAAACACTCATAGGCAACGGTAACTGCTTGCTATGAAATGGGCCTTCAACTTCTCTATTGTTTCACAAAAACAAAAAAAAATTCCAATTCTCCTCAACATAACTTCTCCATATAATGAACACTGAAAATTATAAGGGATAAAGTATGAAATTGCTGATTTGTACTGAAAATTTGAAGCTTGTTTTTTTTCTTAGATGTAACATATTTATTTAATCAAAATATTTACCTTCATTATCTATACATTGCTGCCATCTGAACGGAAGTTCATTTATATAGATTATATAGCCTTTACGATAGAACTCTGGGGATCTAGATTCGACAAACTGTCTGAAAGCAGTTTTATTATCACGTAAAAAATTGTCCAAATCGCAAATAAAATGGTAGTCCATTGCAACAAGGTCTGATGAGTATGGTGGATGATATACGTGTATGGTTTCCAATTACAGCTCCTGTAGAGTTACAACGGTTTTTCGTGTAGGTATTTTGAGGTCTTGCGTTATCATGGAGCAATAACGGTGAAGATCGATTCAGAGTCGGGGCTGTTTCACTACCAGTTTCGCCATCATTGTTCGAAGTTCAGCACAGTAAACATCTGCTATTATTGCTTGACCAGAGCTGAGAAAGCTATAGTGAATAACATCACGAAGAGACCATCAAACAGTTATAATTACCTTTTTATTGGTAAACTGGACGTAGTTACGCAAAAATGATCCAACCCACAATATGGTAGAATAATTAGATAGTATAACAAAGTACTCATTCTGGGCCTAAAATAAGAGCAGTTAAACTTATTTGTATGAGAAATGATACATTTACGCTTATATTTTCTTAAGAACCCATAGACACTAACAAATACATCAATGCGGAAATACAGCTAAAACTTTAATCTTTAATAATTCAAAAGTAACATTTTGTGGGTTGGATCCTTTTTGCGTAACTACGTCCAACTGTGCTTTATGGCAATGTTGCGGCGTTTGACCTGCAGTCAACTATTGAATATTTCCCTTACGTGTATCGTAAAGAATCCACTTTTCATAACATGTCACAATTCGATACAATACTCCTTCCTTTCTGTACCGATTCAACAAGGCAACACAAGTTTCGACACGCATTTCTTTCTGTACATCAGTCAAATCATGAGAAACCCAATTTTCATATTTTTATCCTATTAATTTGATGGAAATGAGTCAATATTGTAGGTAAGTAGCGTTAAACCATGCCGCTAATTCCTAGGTAGTTTGATTCTGATCGGCTTCCACCATCTCCTTCAATTCAGCGTTATTCACCTGTGTGTGCGGTCTTCCACGTGGTTCGTTTTCCAAATCGAAGTTTCCATTACGAAAACATTTAAACCAAAAACGTACTATGCGTTCATTATCAGTCTCCTCTCCAAACGCAGCGTTGATATTGCGAGCCATTTCTGAGGCTTTAGTTTCGCATCATAACTCGTATTCAAAAATGATTCGAATTTTCGAAGTATCTAGTTCACAGACTAATGAATAGTATATCTAGTTTTCAGATCTAAGCTGAATAAAAAAACAATTGAAAGTCGAAAATCGAATGTTGCACATTTTTTAAAGAAGAACATCATACGTGAAAATAGTTTCACTCGAAAATCGCACACCATGAAGGTTTTATGTCAATTCAAAGTATCTATTACTATACAATGGCAATTTCATACTTTAACCCCTATTATTAAAGTAACGCTAGATAGAAGACAATGCATATATTATAATAATATCTATTTTATTTTATAGCTTCATACCTATCAAACGTTTGTAATCGAAACCGCTGTAACTGGAGATACGTTGTAAGTACGATGTACGTTGTGTTTGAATGCACATGGCTACCTTACCTCAGACACTATCCAATGTAATGTATTTCTACTTCGTTATTAATAAATTTTGCTTAACCGATACGACAATACCACACGCTTTAAATAATAGTGGAGGTATACCAACCAGTACACTCGTACATTACATGGTACTTGTCGGTATTACATATGTCGTTGGCCCACTGGCTGGCCTACTTCACTGAGTTTGCTTAAACGTTTTTTCCAGTTCAGGACTCGTTTGCCCCATTGCCCATCGTTCGTGCGTCAGACGTGACTGGTTTATTCCCACTTCAACTTGCATATTTTGAGAACTGTGTCAATCGACATACTCATATCATTTTGGATATGACCCAAAACACCCAAAATTATCCGCTGTTTTGATATATTTTGTTGTCCAGTCCCGCCACGTGTTGGTTCCAGAAGTTATTACTGGCAGGCCTATTCGAAGTGATCGTCTTAAAGCAGTAGGGGATAATTCAGCCACCTATGTCTTAGCAGGAAATGTGGGATTATTGCCAATTCATGGCTCAGGCAGGTCCTAGCCTAACCTTGTAGTCCAGGCGGATCTCTTCCATAGTTAGCGCTAGGGTTAAATAAAAAGGAAATTAAAGTCTTCGGCGCTCTTTTTGGCTTAACCAGCTCCGATGAAAAGATTGATATTTCTAATTGAGATACTAATTTTATTTAAAGAAAAAACTAAAACATTGACTTGTATTTTAAGGAAATAAAACTATATTAATCTATAAATACTGTTTGGTAATAACAATTTTTTTTAGAGAGGAATTTTATTGTTAGTGTTTTTATGAAACCAAATTAAGGTTCACGGGCAATTAGTTGCCTGACTCTGAGAGCAGTAGATATTTAATGCCGACATGCTTTCGTCTTTTGTTGTAAACAGTTTGAATATCTGTCATGTAGCACTTGAAAGTTATAAACTAACTTCATATGATGTAGGAAAATTATGTAACATGTGATTTCTCTACGATGAGAATTCAACTTTGTTATGTATTTTTAATTTTGATTCAAGTGGCAATTAAAACGTGACAGTAGTCATAATTTCGTCAGTTAATTATCCGTTGTGTAACAGGAAACGGTAGCTTTAGAAATTTAGATCATTTTCTTAATAAGGAGGTTAGTATTTGAAAACCATCATCGCGTAACGGCCGTCAGCCTGTCTTCTGTTCGTCAGCAATAAAAAATACATAAATTTTCACGGTCCTTATAGTATGATCTGTTAATATGCCAACAGTCTGATAGTATAGCTAGAGATAAATATTGAAATAGGAATATTGTTAACAATACATTTCCCGTAATGGGATGCGTGTTAGTTCCACGCGTGGGTCGTGTTAATGAACACGGTTTCACACTAACGGTGTCTGTCAGTGTTACGAAACCCGTTTTTAATTTAGCGTGTTATGATTTTATATGGGTATTAACTTTATTTTATTACATTCGCCACAGGTTCGACTGCGTTTAGTATTTTGTATGATCAGTTTTGAAAAAATAGGGCGATTCTTTTACGTTTTCCTGGGATGTATAAGGAGAGCAAATTACTCCAATTGACCCACAAGCAGAAGGACCATCTTCATAAAAATCAAATTTAGTCACATCTTCCATTGTGCCTCAATTGTCAAGTAAACTAGGTATCATGGAAAGCATTAAAGCAAAAATACGCTGTAGTTTCGTGATCTGGATGACACGCTTGTTAGAAGACGAAGTTTAGTATCGTGCAAGGGTCATCATATTAAAATAATAAAATTTTGACTAAATTATTGCATTCAAGGTGATATAATGTAGGACATGACATAATTAATGAACTGAAACTTTATTGTATACAGAAATATTTTTAGAATTCTAATAATAAATAATATTAATTTTGTATGTTTGGTGTTAATATTGTATTGTTTTGTATAATTATATTTAATGTCACTTTACTATTAGCAAGCCAATTATTGGCGAGACATGATGAAACTATATTACTGCTGTAACACCTCCAATACCATGTATCGTGTTAATGAATAAATAAATAAGATGACACTTGTTTCCCAAGTAAGTAACCGGGTCTTTCAAAAAGAAGTAGTACAAAATCAGATGTCCACGTAAGAAAAGTCACAGATCTGATGCCAATATTCTATGAACTAAATTATATAAGGATTTATAGATTGGAGTAATTTACATAATGATAAGTGATATTGCCACATAAATATATGCAAAGCAACGTTACTGGTTATTAAAAAAACAACCTAATTATTTTCATTGCATAACCGAAAGATGTATAGATTGGTTGCACAAAAACATACATAAGTATTGGTTATCATCGTATTTAATTAATGTCAGAGGCTAATAATAGGTCATATGGTATTGGGTATATTTATATCAGTTATACTGTTTATAATAATAATATAAATAATATTTTCTCTAAGTATTTAGACATGAATGTTACCTCACTAAAGGTACTAACTGACTAGAGTTCTAAAGATGGTAAAATAGTGTCTCTTCTTCTTTGTTTTCTACCTTCCTTTACTTTTAGATTTGACTTAAAACATTTAAATATAAACCATAACCAATCGTTTCGCATCGATAACGTAGAACCATTACGGTTCAACATGATCTTACCCATCGATGCATGACTGTAATCAAATCCGTAACTTTAGTAGAAGTAAACTTCAAATAGCAACTAATTCCAGACGTTGATGACATATAACCGTTTGTTTTCAACGGGGCCATGAATGGGCGTGCCTACTGTAGTTTTAGACAATCGCGTTTCGGTTGGCCGCCTGTCATGTTGGGTGCAAAACCCTGGCACGCACCGTGACCGACAGTCTGGAGAAATGAGCTTTATATGTATTTCATTTACTTCCTCGTTGTTGAAATGAGTCGATTTAAATATTTTTTTATTGCTGTGGAACAGCAGACAGGCTGACGGCTCCCTTAATAATAGGTCTTTACCTATGAAATTACCGTTCTGCAGTACTGGCCATTTCAAATCAAAATAATTTTAGTTTGGCTAAGAATTCTAATTTCAAATTAATTTTATTTTAAAAACATGGAATCCTTTTTCTAAAAGTAGTCATTTGTTTATTGATTAGTTTTACATTTTCATCGCATTTTAATTTTTTCGTCATCATGGATACGTTAAAAATTCGAGTAATTATGGAATATGAGTACCGTCGTGGCAGCCACGCGGCACAAGCGACACGCAACTTCAACGACGTTTACGGAGCTAACACTACAAACCAACGTACCACCTGTTATTGGTTTGCTCGCCTCCGTTCTGGGAATTTCGATCTGAAAAATGAACCTCGCGGTCGTCCGAAGACTTTGGTCGACAATGACGAATTAAAGGCGATTGTGGAAGCTGATGATACACAATCTACGGCTGAATTAGCAGCAGCTTTCGACGTTAGCGTCAAAACAATATTGGTCTATTTGCGTCAAATTGGCAAGGTAAAAAAAGCTTGACAAATGGGTGCCCCACGAACTCAATGATTGCCAGCGCGAAGTACGCGTCGAGATGTGCCTTACACTGCTCAACAGACACACAAATGAAGGAATTTTGAACCACATTGTTACCTGCGATGAAAAATGGATTCTGTTTGATAATCGCAAGTGCTCAGCAAGTTGGTTGGATCCTGGTTCAGCACCTAAACAATGCCCTAAACGAAAACTTACCTCTAGAAAAGTGATAGTCACTGTTTGGTGGTCTAGCGCCCGTGTGATTCATCACAGCTTCTTACCAAACGGGATGAGCATTACTACAGATGTGTACTGTGAAGAACTGAACACAATGATGGAGAAGCAAGCACATCTCCAACCAGCATTGGTCAATCGCTCGTCTCCGCTGCTCCTGCACGACAACGCGCGACCTCATACTGCACAGCAGATGGTCTCCAAATTGCAAGAACTGGGGTTGGAAGTTCTCCGTTATCCGCCCTACTCACCAGACCTTGCGCCTACAGACTACTACTTTTTCCAGAATTTGGATAACTTCTTGGCGGGAAAAAAATTCAATACCCGAGAGGTAGTACAAAATGCCTTTGAGGAATTTGTTGCCTCCCGTCCAGCTGATTTCTTTAAGAAGGGCATCAATAAACTGCCACTGCGTTGGCAAAGATGCATTGATTGCTTGGGTGATTACTTCGATTAATACAAATAAAAAATAAATGAAAAAAAAAATCATTTAAATTTTTTCATACAAAACGACAATTTCATAAGTAAAGACCTAATAATTAGCAGTTACTGTTGCCTGAAGATGTTTACGATGCAAGGCACCACTAACACACTGCCGTTACTATTTATTACTGAAGTAGTATGTAAGCGATGCCTGCAAATTTTCACCATGTTTTATCTTGCGCAGTGAACAATAAAAAGTTGGCTTAAAGCGGTTGTAAAATATGCTCTTTCTAAGTATGAGATGTCTTTGAATTATAAGAAAATGGACTATGGATATACGAGTATATTACCACCATACCATATATGTGTATTATTTCTCTCCGTGTAGAGACGAAGACGTGGAGGAACCGACACATCACAAGGGCCACGAAAATCCGGCTCGTGCAATCCCTTATATTCCCCATATTTTTATACGCTGCAGAGACGTGGACGCTTCGAGACATTGAGAAGAAAAAGATAGATGCTTTAGAAATGTGGTGTTGGAGACGAATGCTGGGAATATCATGGACAGAATTTCGGGCCAATGCCTCCATCCGTGAAGAACTCCGCATCAAGCAGCATCTGTCCGCTTTGGTCCAGTCACGTATTCTCAAATTTTTCGGCCACGTTTCAAGGCGAAACAATGACTCCATAGAGCGTCTCGTTGTCCAGGGCAAAGTGGAGGGAACCAGATCACGTGGAAGATCACCCATGCGATGGACCGACCAGATCAAATCGGCTGTGGGCGGGCCTTTGCATGAGTGCACCAGAATGTCTGTGAATCGGGAGAAATGGCGTAAAATCATACAGCGAACAATATCTGCCTCTAATAGTACTACCAGTTGATCACGACCGCTCTGTAAAGAGTGAAACGACTAAGAAGAAGAGACGAAGAATGAGCCTTGCGACCGGCAGCGACCTGTCATATAAGGTGACAAAACAACTATAGCTAAGCTGAGCTCAAAGCCCATCAGAATGGCAACCACCCTGGTCTCTAGATATGCCGCCATAACAACCCTATGTTGCGTTCCGTCATAAGTGACGTAGATACCAGGTAGGGGACCTACTACTTATGGCTTACTTACGGCTCTGGCTTAGCAAATATTCATAGGCGACTCTCAGCTGTTCCACAGCCATGAAAATACAAGGCTCCGAACATTGTGTAGATGTTTAAATCTTTTTATCAAAGACTTAGGCAATATAAAATTGTTGGCGACACGAGCCTTCTGGCTTCCGCATACATCATGCATCGGTGATAGTGGCAGTGTTTAGTGGATAAAACCTGTTTTAAATTTTTTAATTGAAATTTTATAGCTTCGGGTTATTGATCTATAAATCCAAAATAGACAACACTTATGATAAATAATATTAACTAGTGAATTAATATTTATGTGCTAATTTTTACGAACTTTCAATATATATTGTCGCTAAACTACCTGAAATAATAAAGGAAGCAAAAATTATATAAAGTCATAAACACATCTCTTAAATATTGGGCGTCTTCAGGTTTTTTCATAATTTCATAGGACATAATATATACCTTTATTCATGATGGTGAAAGTAGCGGGATAAACGACAAGATTTTAAACATTGTATACCAGACAGTTTTATGAACTTTTTCATTATTATTTAACTAGGTATATTATAATTAATACGCGTTTAAAATCGGTAAAACGTAGTTTTGATGGTAAACTATATGTAATGTACTTAATGTATATATAAATTGATATTTTTTAAATACCAGAATACATATAAGAAATAAATTGCTCATATTCTTGTATTAAAATAGCAATATTTCTGTTGTGAGGGATTGCACTTTATTTTTTACAGGCGCAATTAAGCAACCGTTTTTTTGATACTTTTTATAACTATACATGTATTTACCATTCGTTGTTCATAACCAGGCAAATGTTTCGTTAATTAGAGAAAGTAAAGTAATGCAATTAATATTCATTTATACCCGGTGTATTATTATGTCAGCTGGGTGAGGGAATGGTTTTATTGAACGGGCGCACGCATGCGCAGTTTCCATCTGGTCATGGCGTCTGGACCGGCAATCCCCACAAAACAAACGTTTGAATACGTTGACACTGACTCAGAGCTGTATTTTAACAAATCCCTCCAACGTGATCGCCCTCCAAACAAGATTTACCACTTAACTTAATTTTTCGTGTCACCTTAAATGACTAATTCAATTTAAGGATTTGGAGCTCGTGGAATCGTCGGATTATTATAAAAACCAACACACGTGTAAAAGAAAGTGTTTGTGATGTCAGTGCGTGTTCAGTGAATGTAACGCCTGGTGTAACGGCGCTGGTATTAGAATCAATGTTCTGCCTTTTTACGGTGACTTATAGTAAAGTTGCTATCTTCCTTTAACTGAGTGTTGCGTACAATTATAAATAACCAGTAAATATGATACAGACAGGACCTACGACTAGTTATGGTAGATAGCGTTGACCATGTCACGGTTCATAAATTCAAAGTGTAACAGTATGCAGTTTTGAAATAGAGTGTAAAAAGAAAAGCGCGTAATGACTGTGATTCGTTCAGCATGAATGGATAGGGTCGACGCCACGAGATCTGATTTTTCCGGGCGAGCTGGTGCGCCGTCGGAGGCGGTGGCGGCGCCGATAGCGCGGCCAGCGATCGTGCTTCAGTCAGCCGCGTGCGTGCGCGCCGTGAAAGTCTCTAGTGCGGCATGCGTCCTGTGTCGGTCTCGACTGCGGGGACGGGGCCCCTGCACCCCCTGGGTGCTCGGCGCCAGAAGACCGACCTGCACGTGGCGGACCCAGCTGCGACTGCGGTACGCTCCAACAGCCCTGCGCCCAGTCTCCGCAGCCAGCGAGCCAAACAATACAGGTGGCCCCTCATCCCATATACCACCGTTCTTCAACACAAGTACCTAAACACTCATTATGTTAAGCTTCTATATTCGATATAGTATCATATTAGTAATTCGTTTGGTTTATCTTACATTAAAATTAAATTATTATATATTTTCGTATATGATATTATTCGATCAAATTAAATTAGTCCTTTCTCTTTTATGTATGTTTTAATACAATATTTTAATGAAACCTGTTACTACTGGCCCAATAAACAATTCAAATCGCTAACATTGGCTAAAATAACGGTGTCATTTTCTGTAATTTGATCATATTACCTGTTTAAAATATTAAATTACTAACGCTACAATTTAATGTTTTGATATCCAAAGGTAACAAACAATTGTTGAAAAGCGAAGTTTGATAACATATCTATCAAGATAGATTCGCGTTATCTTGAATTGCCTGATAACTTATTTAGGTAATGTTTGTTGATCTAGTTCTGTTTCCACTTTGCAACAATTTGACTTCACGTCGCGCAGATTTGCACATATTGAATTCTCAGCAGAAACCGATGCAACCTTGTTGATGTATCATATTTTGTTATGAAAAGTGGCCAGTGACTAACTCGGCCAAAGCAACAAGGCCAGTCGAGTGCCTATTATAATTTCAGAACTACAAACTTGAGACATTGATATTTTAAGAACTTGTATAATTTTATCGTTATGAGCAAGGATGTTTGTTTTGATGGTTCCGTTATTGTCACGGTTGAACTAGTTTCAAGTATATTTAAAAAAGTATTATTATTTGATGCACTTATACTCTAATTTTATAGATATTAAATGCATCGTTTTCTTCTTCCTAGCACTCAAGGTTACAAATAGTTTTCAATTGAGCGTCCAAGGCTCGCTCTTGAGATTTTATGTGACAATCAACACAGCATTGGTACTTTTATGTGATACCTTTTTCTTATACAAAATTTAATATATATTAAATATTTATGCAGCTAAAACATGTGATGCCTGGTACCTCAGTGGTAGCACTCGTAGACCAATATAGAGCTCTCGCGTTCGTATCCTACGGTGGCATGCACCGCTATAGCAGTTTTTCTCAGCTAATGTGCATTTGTAGCATAATTTCCATGTACTGACGGTGAAGGAAAACAACGCCATGAAATCCAAAGACCGAGATGGCTTGTATGTGTAACTCACCAATCCGCCTCGGATATGCGTGACGCGTATTCTGTTAGTTCCCTCTAGGCCCAAGTCCAGCAGTGAGGCGCTACGAGCTGTTATTATAAAACATACTTAATTAAAAGAACATATATTTTCAATTAAAGGTAAAAAAATACTTCATCTATTACTTAATTTGGATGAAACGCGTGAATTTCAGCTTGAAGATGGTACCTGCGCTTTTGTCAATAAAATCACGTATAATCCAAGGTTTCATCTAGCTACTCAGTTAATTTGCCATTTTTATTTAAATAGTGATATTATATTAATGAATAAATATTAATATTTATATATTGTTATTATTTATTTATTAATTTAAATATTTACTAATGTATGTTATGAATTTAAATATTATATATTATACCTAGTCAGGTCATAAATTCTGCCACATGTTTAATGTAAAATAGTTGTAACAAGTTTATTAATTATGTAACCATTCATATACCAAAATGAACTTAACAAAACATAGATTCTTCTGACATTAAAGTTTATTCAAAATGACCTCCGTGATTTTGAATACAGGCCTTCAATCTGCGCGGCCAGTCGTCTATCGCAGCACGAACGAGGTCCATGTCAATATCGGCGGCTGTCTTAATCAAGGATGTCTTGAGTGACTCCAAATTGGGATGAGGCTTTGAGCACGCCTTTTCCTCCAAGTGTTGCCATATCTTGTAATCTAACGGATTCAAATCTGGACTGGAGGAGGGCCAGTCTTCGTGCCGGATGAAGTCGATTTCACGCGCCGCCAGCCAGTCTTGTGTGCTCTTCGCTCTATGAGCTGGCGCCGAATCTTGTTGGAATACCCAGTGCCTGTTATTGAACATGGTATGAGAAACAGGTTCCACAAGGTTCGTCAGGACTGTATTTTGATACACAACAGCATTCGTTTTTACACCTTTCTCACAAAAATGTACCTCTGTTAAGCCCCAATAAGAAACTCCCAACCATACCATGAGCGAGGATGGAAAATGACCTCGTTGGACACGCGGAATACGGTTGCTCGCTTCTTCACTACTGTGTGCGTACACCTTATCATTTTGTTTGTTGTAGCTCTCTTCTACGGTAAACATTTTTTCATCCGAAAAAAGAATTTCCCGATATTTTTTTCCCGCGTACCGCTTCAACAAAGCGCGGCATCTCCAGTCTCAGGTCCATTAGCGAGCATTCAAACGATGTCCTGTTTTTCTTCGATATACCCGAAGCCCTAAGTCTTCATTTAACACCCTTTTCACCGTGGTTCTGCTTAACCCTATCTGAAGGGCCAACAGTTTCTGCTTACGTTTGGGATTTCTTTGAATTCGTGCCTTCACAGCTTTTATCACTGCTGGAGTCCTAACAGACCGAGGGCGACCACTTCTTGACCTGTCATCTACACTAGGTCTTCATTGTATCGTTTGATGGTACGATAAACGAATCTTTTGGTTATATTCAAATTTTTCAGTATGTTAAAAATTTGAATTAGCGCGTAACTGCAACGATGCAACGCAATAACTGCAACACGGTCTTCTTTAAGCGTCCACTCCATATTTAAAAATGAGTAAAATTCGAAAAAGTATACATTTTTATTTTCATGAACAATTCGAAATTCGAATTCATAAACTTTTTTGTGGCCAGCATTCTAAAAGAAAAGTTTTTACTGTGTGACAATACTTATGACCTGACTAGGTATTAATATAGAATTAACCTTAATGGTCTTTACCAGACATGAACTCTTATAAAAAAAACAAAAGCGCAAGTAAAGTATGTATGTGTGTGTTCGATCCTTGCATAAAGGGTATTTGATATCCCGCCTCCTAATTTTTGCTACCTACCCTCACTCTCGGTGAGGTATTTGCACTTTTGCATATAAACTTTTACTGTACTAAATTTCATACTTCTCCGTCCACGCAATTTTCGTAATAAGGGATACAAAACTTTCGCTTCACGTATTAGTATATATACTTTCAAACGTGTATATTTTAGCTAGATCCTCCTTAGCTTAAAGGTTTTGCTTAAACTATAGCAATAGTTATTGCTAATACACAATACCTTACGTAGTCTGCCTTTATGATTTTATGAATAATTATCGAGTTATTATGGTTCATATAAGGAAGCTTGAATTCCAAATTAGTAAAAACTAAAAATATTAATGCTATTATTGCACAGTCGCATTCTGTAAAAGGTAATCAATCGCGTTTGTTTTGTGCCTTTCTTATACGGTCATTGAGCACTGCAGATTTCGTAAACGGATGTTATTGGTTTTCTTGGTCTACCTTTAAAAACTATAAGCCAGTTATTAATACGTTTAAACCTTGATGATGATTTCATTTATTTAAGTGATAGTAGCAAGGATCGTTTTGTTTCGCTAAATATTTCGAATTCGTCTTTTTGGAATAGTTTATTGTTTCTTACAAGCGTTTCACCCAGGTCCATCTTAAGTTTATACTTCGTATCAAGGTTAGCTATCAAGTGTGGTTATAGGGCTTCGGAGACCCGTCTGCGTGAGTGACTTCCCGTGACTAATTAATTGATCAAAGAACTACTAAATAATAAATTAAATAAATGTTTCTCTGTATGGATTTTATAAAGGCGTTTTCTGTTAAACCTCCAATCTGCGAATGGATAATCGAAGACTTTTATTTTGTTGGTCTTTCAAAGGTTATTCTTATGAACTAACAAAGGGATCCATTTATCGCCTTTTACCACTCCTTAGAAATGTGGTAAGGTATCTTTATTCGTATTTCTGACAAAGACAAATGGGTACTTTCTCCGAGCAGGGCGGAGTAAGAAAATCCCTGTGATAGGGTCGTAAGCCCGTCTGAATGGCAACCACCCCTGGTCTATAAGTATACGCCATAATGACCTTATGATATTAGTGCCCCAGGTTCCAGTACCCTGAACCGGACAGCATCGTGTTCGAGATGCCTCTAGCAAACAGCCATAGGCAACGATAACTGCTTATTAAATGGGCGGTCAGCCCACGACCGCTGCTCGCTGCTGCTCCACAGTTATAAAAAAACAAGTTGATGAAATGTACGAAATTATATCAAATTTGAATGCGCAGAACACACGCGAACCGTTTCTAAAACTTTAAACAGACCGTTTATAATTTTATTGCAAAATCAGCGATTGTTACACTAATTAATTCTGTTCTCCGTTTTATGTCTTGTGAAGGTGCAATTAAATATTTTAGAGTATATCACAGTGTCGTAATAAGAATGATCATATTTCCTGACGGCTTTAACTGGGTGTTTGATACATAATACTCAAATTAATACTTCACATTCCGCATTTTAATGAGTAGGAAGTTTAAAATGAGATATACCTCTGTATTAAGGCCTCTGTTTTTAAAGTATGTTTAATAATAATTATGAAAATTTTTTTAAATTACCCTTTTTCTTCATTTCCTAGCCACGAGTTGTCTGGAAGAGATTGATAAGAACGCACCTAGTTATTATATTATACTGAAAATGTTGTACTGTTGTATATAATTAAGAATCTTTTTACGCGTCTTTAAGCCTGCTTATTACTAACTATCATCATCATCTCAGCATTCATCCCGGTTGCAACCCAAACTTTTCTACTCCACTTCGCACGGTCTTCAGCATCCCTGATAGTGAGCCCATTGGCACGCATATCACCCTTTGCGACGTTAAGCCAGCACTTTTTGGGTCTACCCTTCCTACCAGGGCCCGGCGGAGGTGGCACGGCCAGACATTGTTTCCCACGTAATCATCCGGTTGCCATAAAACGTGGCCGTACCAACGGAGCCGACACTCCTACAATTTATCCGCAATGTCACGGACCTGCTTACTACTAATAAGTTGTATGATGATATTTAAGAGATCCTAAAACCGTCTTCAGTGATCTGATTGAATTATTTAATGTAGTATAATGAATTAATGATTTAGCTAGAAGGAAAACAAAATCTTTATTTGTCAAATGTAGCTTAGACCAAAATCATAAATTGGTGGTATAGGTACATGAAATAAATCAAAAGATTTTCTCTCAGAGGTATTTATATAGATATCGACTAAAAACTGAAAAAAGATTCTAGTATGTATTGTGTAAATTTACATCTGTAAGTTTACGTATATATAAACACATTTTTGCACTTTATCCGTGCAGGTGCGGAGAAAGAATAGTAACCTCTGTGGCCGGGGTCGGCCTGTCGTAAAAGGCGACAAAACAACCCATCTTAGCTACGTGGTAGGGCCTTAAGCCCGTCTGGATGGCGACCACCTTTGGTCTTAAGTATGCCGCCATAATAACCTTGTGTTGTGTTCCGGCATTAATGACCCAAGTTCCTGTACCCTATGGGACAGCAGCGTGTTCGTGATGCCACTAGCGTTGCAAACGCATATAGGCGACGGTAACTGCTAAATTCTAAGCGGGCTGTCAGCCTGTCTGCTGTCCAACGCAATAAAAAAAAACACATTTGAGAGATTTTATACATTTGATGATATTAAAGATTATTCTAGTTTAAAATTTGTATAAAAGTTAGAACTTAAAATATAATTAATTAAAATTATATTAATTTTAAAATTACAAGGCATATTGTGGCGATAAATGAAATCTACTGGCAGTCTCTACCAAGACAGGAAAATGAATAGATCTTTTGCATCGACTTATAGTTGAGAGTTGATCATTAGCTTCTTAACAAAAAAAAAAACTAAATAGTTTACTCTGTGGAGATTAGATCTGTAAATTTAAAATAATACTCTTCGATAAACATTGATCAATATAAACAACTAACGCACTGAATGAACCGTCGTCGAGCTTTAAAAACACTATTACAATCCTAAATAGACACATAAAGTAGTAATAACCCAGTGAACGTCCTATTTCGCTAATTAATTTGAAAGGTGAGTCATGTTCACGCCCTACGACCTTCGAGCTCTAATTATCTACTAGTGATATTATAGATGATAGATATTATAGATGTGAAAATTTGTTTGTCCGAATCACGGAAAAACTTTGTCGGTTTGAAAATCATAATTCATAACCTCAACGTTCTTATTATTTATAACTACATATAAGTTTTTACGACCTCCGTGGCGCAACGGCTTCCGTACGTTGGAACGCGTACCAAGGGCTTGATTCGCATCCCAAGTTTGGGTGTTTATGTATATTATGTATTTATTTACAAAATAAAAGTATGTAGGTAGTATATCAGTTGTTTAGGACCCACAACACAAGCGATCTGCTTACCTTCTGACAAGATGATGATGTGTGAAACAGTATATGTTTCATCAACTTCATCATTATCATCATATACATATCATAGGGATATAAGTGGGATGTTTTGCAGTGGAATCTTGCAGAATACTACCGATCGATCTGCATCGCAGATGGTGGATTCTGTCTACATTGTAAATATTCCACAAATCTCTTTACTGGTGGCTCCAAGTAGCTGTTGTGCATGCAGCGGCCGTGTCCCGGCAAACCGTGTCGATCCACGGGCTAAATCCAGTGAAGGGGACTGAGTTTCACAAACTTAGTTTAATGGGCTGATTCCCTCATAAATTGCATAAAGTCTGCAGCGGCTCGGAAGGCGGACACCGTCAGTATGGCTTCAAACCCGGCGACCGTGGCGCTGCAGCAGGGCACCTGTGACATGCCTGATAGGGCGTATGTCGGGATCCAAGAGATATGCGGCCAGTCACTGCATCTTCTAGTGCTAATCAGTCGTAGCGGACTTCCGCCCCACTGGTAACAAGGACTGGAAGACGAGAGAGTGGGTTCGTGTATGCGCAAATGCTTACCCACTTTAATATATTCCCGCGCTGATGACCCCTGGCTCATTACTGGACGGAGAGTGCAAGTCCTACGGCGATGAGGACTGGCGGTGGGGGCTGAGCGGGTGAGTTTGGTCCCTAGCTAGATCTTTGCACGTACGGCGGTTGGGTGGTGATGGTCGTATTGGAACTCACTAGAGGCGAGAGAACTGGTACGGCAGCTCACCCGACGACAAAGCAGCCCTATTTAGGGATCGCACTGCTTTCCCCAATCCGGGGAGGGGCCTAGAAAAGGTGGCCTAAACAAAGCTCGCCTCACTGCAACCCAGGTGGCTAACCGCGGTCATCTGGTCGCCAATTAAAAGCGGTCGAAAGAAACATAATAATAGATTAAATGCATTCTTAAATTTAGCTGCGTGGAATGTAAGAACGTTACTGGACAATGAAAACAACCTCTGTCCTGAGCGGAAAACTGCACTCATAGCGCGTGAATTGTCCCGCTATAACATTGACATAGCCGCAGTCAGCGAGGCACATTTAGCGGATAGCGGTGAGCTCTGTGAGGAATTGGGTGGATATACGTATTACTGGGAGGGTAAACCTGCAAGTGAACGAGCCGCAAATGGTGTTGGATTTGCGATCCGAAACAACATCGCTAGATCGCTAGTGGAGCCTCCAAAAGGGATCAATGACAGGCTCATGACACTACGACTCCACATGGCTCCCAGGAAATACCTACATCTTGTGAGCGTGTATGCGCCTACTATGACAACACCTGATGAGGACAAACTTCAATTTTATGAGAATCTGCGTGATGTTTTGCTGGGGATTCCAGATTGTGACAAGTTGATTCTGCTGGGTGACTTTAATGCGCGTGTTGGCAGAGAATATATTGCCTGGAAGAACGTACTGGGGAGACATGGAGTAGGTAAGTGCAACACCAACGGTGTTGCTCTTCTGACGTTATGCTCCGAATTCAACCTCAGCATAACAAACACATTCTTCAGGCTACCCGATAAATACAAGACATCTTGGATGCACCCACGCTCAGGGCACTGGCATCTTCTTGATTACATCATTGTACGCAGGCGAGACCTGAGAGATGTACTTATTACAAGAGCAATGCGTGGTGCCCAAGGCTGGACTGACCATCGTCTTATTAGATCCAGGATGAGGCTTTACTACAAGCCTCCGCGTAGAGCAGAACACAGGATTCCGGCTAGACTTGCTTGTGCGCGTTTGGTGCGTGATGAGGGACTGTGTCGTGAGCTAGATGCGGAATTTGAGGCAGCGATGCCCGGCACTGATGACAATACCTCAGTAGATGCCGGGTGGCGTACTTATTCCAGGGCTCTCTATGGTGTTTCTCAGCGAGTTATTGGCACACCACATAAAAAACATCAAGACTGGTTCGATGATTCTGATGTGGAAATACGGCAGCTTGTTGAAAACTATCGTCTCGCTCTAAGAGGGGTCGTCGGTGCAGGGCAGCGCAAGTCTCTTCAGCAGGATCTTAAAGCAAAGATCCGAGAACAAAAGGATAGTTGGTGGCGCCGTAAAGCCGAAGAACTGCAATGGTTAGGTGACACTAGCCAAACAGCAAAATTTTTCGAAGGGCTAAAATCCGTTTACGGACCCCGCGCTAAAAAGACTGCCCCTGTTTACTCGCGAGATAAAGCTAAGAAGTTAACAGATCCAAAAGAGGTTCTTCTTCGTTGGGCTGAACACTTTAATGAAGTGCTCAATCCCGGTAGTCAAGGAGCAGATCTGTCTTACATTAATTCACTTGAGAGCTTGCCATCTGCTTCGGGCTTGGATGACCCGCCTTCGTACGCCGAGTTCGTTACTGCGATCAACCGCTTAAAAAATGGTAAATCACCTGGTTCGGACGGTTTGTCTTCTGAGATTTTCAAATACGGTGGACCGAGTATCAGGTCCGGACTTTTTGAACTTATCAAACTGATTTGGGATGTTGAGATGGTTCCACAGGACTGGAAGGATGCTTCTATTAGCAAGCTATATAAAGGCAAAGGGGACCTCTCTGATTGTGGCTCGTTTAGAGGCATTGCATTGCTTTCCACAGCTGGCAAAATTCTGGCGCACATCATCAATAGTCGCCTTAGTAATTTAGCTGAAAGCTTCCTTCCGGAGACCCAGTGCGGGTTCAGACCTAGAAGAGGTACGGTTGATGCCATCTTTGTAGTCAAGCAACTTCAAGAAAAAAGTTTTGAACAACACCGCGACCTCTATTTATGTTTTGTGGACCTAGAAAAGGCCTTTGACCGTGTTTCCAGGACCGCCCTCTGGATTGTTATGGAAAAATGTGGCTGTCCTGCAAAGTTCGTCAATTTAGTGCGCCAGTTCCACGAGGGCATGACAGCCCGTGTGCGTCACGAAAACAACTTTACAGACCGGTTCCCGGTCACTAGCGGTGTCAAGCAAGGCTGTGTAATGGCTCCGACCCTTTTCGCTATCTACTTCGCTGCAGTAATGAATGACGCTCTTAAAAGCTGTAATGGCAAGATTACCATAAATGTCCGCATGGACAAAAGCGTTTTCGACCTCGCACGTCTCAGAGCAAAACGCAAAATGGACTCTGTTTCAGTAATAGATGTTCTGTACGCCGACGATGTCTGCCTTATGGCTGACAGTTTGGGCGACCTACAGAGTTTTTTGGACAAATTAGATGAGTCCTGTCGTAAATTCGGCTTAGTAATCAGTGCTTCTAAGACCCAGATTCTAAAACAACCTGCGAAAGGTAAATCTGCGGACGATGGTGTTGTTTACCTACGAGGAAAGCCACTGCCGGAAGTGGGTACCTTCCGGTACCTTGGAACTATTTTGCGCAGTGATAATCGTCTCGAGTCTGAGATCTCTGCGCGAGTCGCCAAAGCAGCTGCGGCTTTCGGTGGTCTTAACCGACGGGTTTGGAAATCACATGACCTGAAACTCCACACAAAACTCGCTGTCTACAGGGCCATAATCTTACCATTGTTGCTCTATGCCTCGGAGACCTGGTGTCTTTACAAGGGAGATATCAGACGCCTTGATACCTTCCACATGAAGTGTCTTCGGGCGATTCTTCAGGTGAGATGGCAGGATCGTGTGCCAAACTCGGAGGTTCTACGTCGAGCTAAGCTCGCTGGAATGGAGTGTATGCTAATGAAAGGCCAACTACGCTGGTGTGGACACCTTGTACGCATGGAGTCTTCCAGATTACCAAAAAAGGTATTTTATTCTGAGCTTAGCTCAGGTAAACGAAAGCCTGGAGGACAGTTTCTGCGTTACAGGGATGTCTTAAAACGCCACTTGACTGCAATTGGCATGTCTAGTGAGTCATGGGAGGAGCTTGCAACGCAGAGGTCGGAGTGGCGAACTGCTGTCAACACGGGTATAAAAAACTTTGAGCGTTCCCGTCTTGAAAACCTTGACGCCAAACGCCTGATCCGAAAAACTCGACCCAAGCCCTCCTACAACTATACTCGCAATTCAAGTGGGTCTCTTTACTGCGCTTCTTGTAATAGGACCTTCATAACAAAATTTGGTTTTGCGAGTCATGCTCGCGCTCATGCAAGAGTCCAGGCAAGGACGAGCTAAGGGTGTCGCCGTCGACGGATACGTCTGGGAGGACATCATCATCATCATCATCATCATACATATCATTATAATAAGGTACATTTTGTAAAATGAAAACCAACACCTCTTTTCGTAAGGAACTGGTATGAAGTAGGCCGCAAATTACAATACTCTTTAGGGTGGGCTTCAAAGTGAAGAGATTTTTCCTCAAGTATTTAGTTTAAAAAAATGTGTGTATGTGTGTGTGCGTATATACTTATGTGCGCACGTAAGAAGTTATACTTTGGCGTAACAGAACAAAAATAGCTAAAGAATTCATCTCGTAGGTATGCCACAACTCTTTGTTAAAATAATGATAAATTAATATAATAAAATGAATACACACCGACAATTAATCCCAAATCTATAAATGCACTTAGAAATCTTTTTTAAAAATCACTTTTATCACGATTTTTTACAATGGCCACCTTATATAATTTAAAATTATAAACACACACATATATTTATGGATAAATATATATTTATTTTATCTCCACTGATATAACGTATTGTAGATTTATGAATATTTGAGAAACTAAATATAGTTATGAGTTTTTACGAAAACTTAACAGACAGATATCAGCTAACTTCATCGTGTCGCTTTTTGGCTGTTGTGAGCGCGCGCATCTTAATATTTTACTGTCACAATTTTTCCGAACCCGCCAAAACAAGTATAACTTCAAAAATTGGTATTATTTATATAAACTATTTTGTTAACGTTGTATAACGATAACGATACCCACAGAGCATTTGGGGGTAGTAAATATATAAACAATCAAAAATATCTGTTACAACGAAGTATACAACGAAGGTTATTTTTTCTCTTTAGGCCCCTTCCTAGACAGAAAAAAGTAATATTGTATAATATATAGTAAGCATATAGAACTTAGGAATAATTAAAATAATATGTTTGTAATAAAGCACTCGTTAACATCAAATAACTTCGTTGAAGATATGAAGGTCCATGATAATTGCTTCTTGAATTATTTGTTTCCTTTTTAGGCAGTTTATTATATCAATACCAAACAATTTATGAAAATTTAATCGCACTCAAATTTGTAATAGAACTTTCATTTCATTTATAAATTATATATCCATATGTTTCGCCATAAATTTCGTCAGCTGTATTATAGAATTGGACATCGTGATTTTGTGCTTTGGGATTCGATTGTTCTTCTCCTTCTACCTACCTACGTCTTCGTCATTCCTGGTGGTTACAATCGTCGTCATCGTCGGCCGTTAGTTGTCCAATGCTGGCCGTAGGCCTCCCCAAGTTTGCGTCACAAATCCTAGTGCCTTGCTTTTCCTCTCCAGATCCGACCGGCAACTTTGCACGTATCATCATTCTATCAGGCTGGGGGCGTCCTACATTTGCCGAGACGTAGAGTCCAGGACGTGTCTGCTCTAACGCATACCGGTCCTGCGAAAAACTTACCGCCCCATTTCCACTTCAGCTTTCATATTTCGCGAATATCGTATACTGTGGTTCTCTTACAGATTTTCTCATTCCGGATTTTGTCCTTAGGAGACACAACATAGCCCCTTCCATAGCCCGCTGAGTGACTTGAAATTTAGCTTTCCTTTTGCGATGTTGATTAATTACTTTTAGGTCTACATAAGACTGGTGACGGAATCATGGTGATGAATTATACAATTTTTTTATTTAATGTTATTGTGTTTACAGGGCCAGTTTGCCGGTGCGTACTGCGCGTCTGCTCCAGCGGTCACGCACCCAGACGCCGTCAGAGACTGGGGCCAGTGAGGGCAGCGCGTCACCCTCACCAGCCCCAGCCTCACTGCTCCAGGACGTGGTCGACATCAAGACACTGCTGCTGCAGCTCAAGCGGGTCTTACAGGAGGTAGAATTCTATTGATTTTCTTCTCTTAGTATTACATTCTGGTTGCATGTTTTTCATAAAATGACCTCCTGTAACTTGTAATTGCTTTATACTCGTATAATAGTTAGTTAATATAAAAATGATCGTTTTTAAAACAATCCAATCAATCTTTCGATTCATGTCAAATTGTAAATTTTTTTAAACGATTATTGTTCAGGCCAAATTATTATATCTACACGAATGTGTTATGGTACCAAAATTATAATTAACTATTTCACTTTTTCTAATTCGTTACATTTTACTATTTCTTCGCTAATGCGTCAATTTAATGAGTCCTCACAATTCTTAATGAATATTAAATGTCCAATTTACTATTCATCATATATGTAATCATAATTAGTGTTTTAAATTGAAAACATTCTATCAATCCAATTAAATTATACAAGACAGATTTCTAAAAGTAGTAATTTTTTTTATTTGGTGTTCCTAACATTAGTGGGAATTGCTTTAATTTTTTTTTATTAAATAGAAATCCAAAATAAAAATCTAGGTAGCTTTTAAAAATCATAAATGCATTAAACTTCGAAAATTCAATATACAATACAATATATATCGTTAAATATTAAATCATTTTTCTTGTAAAAAATTTGTAAATAATAATCGACATTAAACTATATATGCGATTACGAGCTTGTTTTGTAAAACATCTCAGGAATCGATTGTCGATTGGAAAAGAACTGTCATTAAGGGATATATTTTGCGAGGATTTTTTTATTGCATTTTTTTCCGTATCATCACAGTTGACGAGTTTATAGTTGGTATAAATGTTTCTAAATTTGGTATTCATGGAGGAAATGTCTATTTACCTCGCAAACTCGAAAATTAAAACCATTGTAAATTACAGTCTACAAACATTGGATTTCATTTTTTTTCGACTTTACAATAGCTGTAGTAGCTGTAGTTCTGAGATTACCCTTCTCCAATGCCGGTACCACACGCCAGTTTGTTTTGTAAATATTTCAATAAAAATCATGAATATATACGTTAAGGAATGCGATGCTTGAGGAATGTGCATGCTATTACAACTGCTATTGATTCTTTACATATTGTATGGTATATAGACTATCAATTAAGATTATACTTTTTCACCTTTAACTTCTTATCTTTTTTGTTTTTTTTTTAATAAGTAATAACTGAATCTTGTAATGTGTTTTGATACAGTCTAATAAGATTTCACGATCAGTTCGATCTGTATGTAATACTGCTGACAAAATTATTTAATTATTATGAGTATATTTTAGTTCTTCTGACTTGATCATCATGGTTGCCATATTTGACAAATTACATTAAAGTTTGTTCAACTATAATAATTAACTATTAGAATATGTTGCAGTCCTTTCGTATTCCTTAATTTGGTTGATATAAATATCAAATTATATTACTATGAAAATGTGATGTTAAATAATTCTATAATATATCCGTTAGTACTTTACATAGCATTTATAGTCTATTTTAAAACATTATTAGTGCTAAACTGTTTGCATTTTTTTATGGCTGCATTATTTGTGTTGCTTGATATCACTTTTTGTTTTTGCGTGTTGTAACATTGTTGTTTGTTTGGTTGCATTGCCTTATTTGCCGCACGCAGCCCGGGGAGGAGCTTCATTCGATGAGTGTAAGTAATAGTAATTTATTGAACATAGCGATAAATAAATATATTATGACAATCAGATAGTGACTTCTAGTCTCAAAATAAGCAGCAAAGCGCTTATGTTATGGATACTAGACAACTTAAATTTTACTTATATACTTTTCTTACGGAAATAAATGAATATATCCCCCAGAATCGGGACCAGAGTAGAACCTGTGACGCAAAGAAAGTCGCCAAGAACTAAGTGATTTCTATTCTCCTTCCATTCTTCTTTGTCACCAACAATATTTTCCGTTTCTGTTTTATCGTGTATTTAAGTATTAAATAAGATACATGACATAATAATACGAATAAAACTGAACGCCCAAGAGCTTATTCAGCCTAAAAGATTTTTAAATGCATGACAGCAAAAACTGAAATTTTAAATAGGTTTTCCTTATTTTTATTTAGTAACTTATTACATGTATATTTTTCACATTAACTGTCTACGTTGACTGACTACGTTATGAATATAACAATTAAATTAGCTATTGGACAATTAGTTTAATTAATAAACATATTGATAATGTAGGAAAAATTCTGCAATTTCTTTTAATTCCTTTTAAAGAGGTATTTTCTAAATATTTAACGCGATGCATACGTATTAAATGGTTGTCAATTTAGCGCTAATCGATCTTGATACGTGCAAATTTAGTATAATAAAATATATCGTAGATGATACGCGTATGAATAATAAAAATTGCAGATATATGGTAACCAAGTAGTAACATATATTGAGACCAAACAGACACAGGTTCAATTCACGTGATGGCATGTACAACTGCTATTCGCATAAAATGAAAATTAAGTTTGGAAAAAAGAGTTGACGAAATCTGCATTTACAGTTCTCCGGTATATTATGTAGACTGGTGAGACAAGCGGGGTCAGTTCATTCCAGAGGGAGGCACGGACCGAGCACAGGGGTGTTAAGAGGAGATATTAAATGGAATGCTAACATCAAAAAAAACTATTTTAGTTTAACTATATCATCTATTTAGCATTTTAAGCACTATTACAAAATCCAAGGTCCGATCTTGCTCTTATGCTAATTTGCACGTATTTTGATATCCCTGTCCATTTGATCATTATCACATATGACTTAAAAACCTGCATTTCATAATTTATAAACTTAGATTTGTTTTATTATTATTATGGGAATTTGTTTTTTGTTGCATTGTCTTTTTCCTTCATAAGATTCTTGTGTAAATTATGTGTTATAACAATTATTTTCGCACGGTTTAAGTTACAAGGTATTGCGTATACGTAACTTATATGTATTTATGTAGTTTGACCATTTAAAAAGTTTCCAGTGCATTATTATTATTTTTTTTACGAAGGACAAGAATTACCGGCAGGTTGTATATAATTCTTACTATATAGTATACAGTACTATATATAAGCCATATGGCTTGGTAGCTATCTAGGTAGGTAGATAGCTCTAGCTACGTTATGTTTGTTCCTATGAAAAGGTTCAGAAAGATATTTGTCTTGTCTTTCCTAACCAATGAAAATATGGTTGTAATATGTTTTAATTCTAATTAATGATGTATTATCAGAATTTCCATTAGTTCTAGTAATAAATACTAGTCATTAGTTTCTAGAAATATGTTTGTGACAAAATGTTCTTCTGAATTACTTACAACATGGAAGTATTAAACTCATAATTCCGTTTATCAACTATAACAGAGAACATATAATGATAATCTTAGATTTGGTGTGAATTTGTATTTAAATAATTCATATATGTGATTGGTGTTGCAGAGCGAAACTCTCGACCCGTTGCTGGCGGCGTGCGCGGAGAACCCCGCGCGCGGCAACGGGCGCCGCCCCCCCGCTTCGCCCTTACACCCCGATGCCTGCGCTGAGATGCGCCGGCAGATACTCTATTTGCAGGTACTTCGCTATTTCTTTTTTGTACCATTTTGGCGATCCCCATTCATATGTTCAACATTCCGTGTATTTTGTGTACTACTCTCTCTCGTACGATATCTCGACCTTCTTATTATCGCCTATCTCATTCGATGTCTCTGCCTTATCTTCTTCATCCTGCCATTATCTCAAACTATGTCTGTGTAATTATGTACGATGTGGGGTCGGCACAACATGTCCTGTCCTTCCACTCTCCTCTATTAGCCGTCATCTGAACATTCACACCTTTTTTAACCATATCATCTTTTACACAATCTATCCATCTTTTCTTTGGTCTACCCCTCCTCTTGTATTCATCCACTCTCATTTCGAGCATCCTCCTTGTTACATGACGCTCTTCTCTTTTCATTATATGGTCATACCAAGCCAAGTTATCCCTTTTCAGCTTCGTGGACTAAATATTTTTTCATTTTCATTAATTGCATAATTTAAAAAATTGATGAATAAATATCATAAATTAAATAAAGGCAAAGAGCAGAACTATATTTGTCAAAAAAACTGATTTAAAAGAACCACGTTTTAAGCTTAAGCCAAATCAATTAATATTGTATGGTGTTTGGTATTGCAGAGTCAGTTGGAGGAGCGCGACCGTCTGGTACGCGTGCTGCAGCAGCAAATGCTGCGCATGTCAGAGGCCCACGAACCACGCACGGACGATACCTGTAACGTGGCCACGCAGACCGACAGAGTACGTATATATTTAAAACCTAATTTATGTACAACGACATGTTCTAAAGCTTAATCCAACATAATCTTAAGCTTGAAATAAAACCAAATTAGAAATCAGTAGCTTTTCATCTAACAAATAAGACCAAGACTTTCGCATCTGCGGCAGCCTTCAAGTTCGCGACATTACGGATAAATTGCAGGAGTGTCGTATACGCTGGTACGACCACGTTTACGGCAACTGACTAATCATTAGTGTCTTTATAGACTTTTTCACTGAAAAAACTGCGAAATAACGGTTGTGACAGATATTTATATTTATTATAGTTACGGCCACCGATGAGTTCAGCGCTAACAAGTTCCGACAATTCCGGATTAGTGAGGTAACGTAGCCCTGCAATTGCTGCATCGCTTGCTTTACACAATTACACAAGCATTTCTTCATTCTCATGCCCTTAACACACATTATATGGGGTCGGTACAACATATTCTCTCCTACTACTCTCCTGTGTTAGCCGTCATCTTAACATTCACACCCTTTTTCGCCATACTATCTTTTACGCAATCCATCTTTTTTGGTCTACCTCTTTTCCTGTATCCATCCACTCTCATTTGTATCATTTTCCTAGTTATATGGCATTATTTTTTTCGAATTTGTTACACAAACATATCATAGCATTTAACTCTCGATTTTCTTTTCTTCATACAATTTATTTATTGTTTTAGGTTAATCTTCGCTTCGTTAAAATCCGTAATAGAAATTTTACAGTCATCAATCACTTCACTGTATATACCCATGCCTTCATACTTACAATGCAAAAATCACTGGAAATCCATGGTACAAAACACCATAATCACAACTCATAATTTCACTTTACGCTCCGTTTCCACATGGATCGTTTTCTTTAAAGAATACATGAGTAAGAAAATGATATTTGCACCAACCTCTATGTGCAGAATTACTTTAAGCATCACTCCTTTCTTTACTGGAATTTTCATTTAAATATGTACATTTAGTTGTCTATATCACTTTTTATGTCTATAAAATTCAAGATGTTCTTAATAATCTCACACAGGTATGCCTTTCTTATGTTCTGTACTTGGTAGCCTCAGAAACGGAACATCTGATTAATTATGTTTATTAATTAATTGTTAATAGTTATTATACATATTGATTGCATTTCATGATACATTTACTGAACATAGTAAATACCAGTTTTATATCCAAGAACATGGGCATTTGTTATTATAAGAATATCTTAAATTTTTAGTGAATCTTTAACTATAACCCTTTGCATTTCATTCAATCATATAATATCGTGTCCTTCGTATGTTCATTTTATTCTTTCCCCACATGCTGCTTTAAATTCAAATTGGATTTTGGTTGAAATTATTGGATTGGATGGGGCAGTTTCCATTTGGGTGGCTCGAGGGTTCGTCCGTCGGATCAGGTAGCGTGGCTCGACTGCTTGTTCGCCTTTTGCCTCCTGTGTTCCGTTAACATGTTGTGTTTGTTGCATCTTATTTACGAACCCAATGAGGACATATTCATTACCACCAATAGGAATCTCGATGAGTATTGCTATAGAATTTTCAAATGATTGATTCTTAACTATACTCGTGTAAATAATATCTTCATGCGATTTATAGCCGCAATGTGCTCGTATTTTAATCGGTTTTTAAATACTTAATACAGCTTACAATTAATGTACCTACTATACCGGCACGCTATGATGGCCGTTTTGACGTTTGTCCACTCATGAAGTTTCGTATTAATTAGTTATTACATTCGAAGAAGCAAATTGCTGTTCTTTATTGTCAATAGCGACGTGCAGTTATTGACAATAAGGAACACCAATTTGCTCCTGCAAATGTAATTACTAATTAATACGAAACTTCATGGAGTGGACAAACGTCAAAACGGCCATCATAACGTGCCGGTAGCATAATGAACTTTTGTTAACATTATTGCTATTTGTACAAATGTTCAGTTCGAATGAAAAATCAATTAATATACAAGTTCATATCAAACTACAGTCTGGTGCTTTTAATAAGTACTTATTAAATTAATGATTATTATAATATATCTTTAGCTACTTTATAACAAGTGGATGGAAGTCCCTGCAGTAGTTTTGTAATTTTTGAGGAAAACAAACTATAATATAATAAAAATTGGAAGAGATATATTTTAGTATGTAAGGAGGATAAGATCAAGTTACCGGTGCTAACAGGTCTAAAAGTCCTGTATAAAATGCATGAGTATTAGCGATCTTTAGAAGAGTGGATTAATAAAGCACGGATTGTATTAATTTAGAATAATCTTGATTTTGCTTAAATAACTTTTATCTTACTCGCATTTTCCTATATGTATGGAATTACTAGTTTACTCTATGTTGATTACGTAACTTGTTTTGTGTTACACGCTGCCTCATCAGAACGTAAAGGTGAGCTTACATTACACAAAATTATCACAAACAATAAAAAAAACCACTAAATTTAGATTTTATTCAGTTCATTATCACATACCACACTTTCACTTCTTTAAAATCTCATTAAAATATAATTTTTGTATGTATTTGCACGACATATACTAGAAAAATACACTATCGTGTGCACCAATGTAATATATTCAAAAAGTATTAAAACTTTACACCTTACCATAGTATCTTAGAAAATTTATTGTCAATGCCCTTCGTCTAAAAGTCTGTGATTGAACCTCAATTAAAATACTAATTTTTGTCTGCCATAACAGTTGGAATGAGCAAACCAGCGCAAGGAAGCTGCCGTCATATAGTGAAGCACAAAAGACTAAAAGACCCGTAACCAATGGGACTGTAGTGAAATGTCAGTGCGGTGGGAAAAGCGGGGAGGACAACGGACTGAACAAACGGACGGACATACATCTCAAAACAAACAGTCGGGTCGGATCAAAATATCTCCAAGCCCTCGCGAATACCAATGAGAACAGGCGATACATCAAACGGGACTCCTCCGTTGGTTCGAACGAGCGGAAAACACTCTACTCAAACAGATCTCGGTCGATCGAGAACTTCACACATCAATCGTATTCGACGAACGAATCCAGGTTGGTAAAAAACATCATTGAAGAACCCGTCGTCCGACATCATACATCATACGGCGATTTGTATAGTGGACGAATCAGTAGTAGGGAAAGTGTTACCGGACAAAGACATAGTCCCGGTTTAACTGGACATTCTACTGATACGGATTACTCGTCTGATGGAGGCTATAAATCTTTACCTTCATCTATAAACTGCAATTCCCAATCGCCGAAGAAAATCAGTGGGATTCCGAGAAGGTCGATCGAACAGAGGTTCCTAGCAACTAAACCGGTTAAAGCGAGTGCTGTTTAAAGACAGAAAAGAATGAAACTGTCCAGACCCGATCTCTCGCAATTATTCCATATATTTAAGCGCGTTAAACAATACAAATATCACATTACATACGAATTAAGTGCGTATATTTTTAACTAAAAACTCCGGAACAAGCAACATTGATACTTTGTCAAAAGACGAGGGCGTTTTCTCTGACAAGCTTAGCTGATTAAAATTGTATTCACAATTAAAATTATGACTATTATAATTTTATAATGTTTTTTTCAAATGTAAATTTTATATAACAAATACCGATTGTATATTGATTATAAATTTTCTTAATAACCTCAGTTTCATTTTTTAAATAATCGAAATAAGAATGATTTAGCCACCATGATTGTGTTACAATAATTACTTTAATATTATTGCCAAAAGTAACAGATTTGCAGAATAACGTCCTCTTCTACATAAAAGTGCTACAAACGCTTGTTCGCATTTAATCTATCATTTCCAATAGAAGATATACTTAAGTTGATCGATGCCAAACTATAATTCGTGTATTTTATGCGGTGTTTTATTATAGAAAATGCAGACTACACACTTTTTAAATTAAATATTTCGTTAAACATCAATGATAATAAGGTCAGGAATATTTATTAACATAAAATATGCTGAATTGTTTTGTTTTTTAAACCTGATGTATTGCGACTAAAAAGTGTGTAAGCTGTACAGATCTTAAATGTACTATTGACATGAAATGTGAAATTACGTTTCGTAATAAATTTTATTGCTTTGTGCATTTTGTTTATTTTTCGAGAATGGAAGCGAATTTGACTTTGTTTTACGATAATTGGACTCGACGGAAACTAATGATGTAGTTGATTTACAAATTTGTATACAGGCGATGTTTCAGGATACTGGTTAATGTTGTAAATTGCTTAAAACATTTATATAGCTGATCAAGTGTAACAATATTTATATTTAAAAGCCTTTTGCGATCAATTTTACAATTATTGTTGTTTACGCTTATTGTTTACGAACACAATTTTTAAGAAATACAAATTGTTTTTCCAGCTTCTGGAATATCTTCCAATATGCAAGTAATATGCAATCAAGAATTTATTATTTATAAAATGTCGAAATAAAGCATGATAATTAAAAAAATATTTATTGGTTATGAGATGATTATTTGTTACGGATGTTATCATACAATAATTGATAATTAATTTTTGTTTATATTAACTATTACAATGTTATGCAGTATCCTTGAATGATATCTTAGATTTTTTATGGTAGACATTAATAGACATACCTATTATACATGATAAGAGTGGCTGTAAAACCCGTGTATGAATTTATTTCAATATAATCTTCCTTACGATACCGCAGCATGTATTATGTACTTTATATCAATAAATTAAAGTTAAATTTTCAATTCATTTGCTGTTTCTAATTATTCGGATCATTAGGTATCATTACATTAGGCATAAACAAAATCCAATGAAACAAGATTTCTCTAAATTTCCTTCTTTCAATTAATTCTGTTTTATTTAAAGGGAATAGAAACGTATTAATACTAAAATTTAATCTAATCAAACAATATTTAACAATATTTATTATTAAATATCTTATTGATATCAAATATCTATAGATAGAAACATTAAATTTAATACAAAACTAGCTGACCTGGCAAACGTTGTTCTCCATGTAAATTAAAAAGAACAGACCTTAATTACATTCACCCCTATTTCAGCCCCTTCAAGTTTCATTTTCGCGACAGAAAGTTGCATAATATGTCCTTCTCCAAATTATCGAAATTCATCGAAATTGGTTCAGCGGTTTAGGTGGGATAACGTAACAGACAGAGCTATCTTCACATTTATAATATTAGTATGTTTTTATTTTACATTTAAACTTTGAGATTATATCAGTTCATTATTTTTGATACAATAGAAAATCTTGTTTTATTGGACTTTTTCGTAAAAATGATTCGTTTGTGAATACGATTCATTTTTTAATACGGTTACATAGTATTTATCAAATGTCTTGATTAACTTAATAATTAAAACGGCGAACTATAAGGCTTAGATGCGTTGGTCATTTTATTTTTAAGGAATGATTGAGCAATGATTGGCTTTTCGTGTCTATGTACCTCTCTATCCTATTGACACCTAGAAAAATGTGTCGTGCCGAAAATAAAAATGTACTTATGTCTACCTATATACGAGTATGTATTGTATTGTGCTTTCCTGTATTAGTTTCATAAGTTTTGAGCCGATTAGCTTTAGAAAATGTTAATAATTTAATTCAAAAATTGAAGTTGTTTCAATAAATGAATTTAATTTTATGTTTGTTTTTCATTGGAGATTGTAATAAAAAAGTGATAATGAGTATGACACAATTTTTTTTTAAGTTATTTTATTTTTCGACGAAGTCACCTTTCAGGTTTATACACTTTGTATGTCTTGTCCTTAAAGCTAAAAATTCCCTTTTAAAAAAATCTTCCTGATCCCTTAAAAAATCATGTACCGCGGCGGCTACTGCGTCATCGTCTTCAAATTTATGGCCCCTGAGATGTTCCTTTAACCGCGGAAATAAGTAGAAATCATTAAAAGCTAGGTCCGGTGAATATAGAGGATGTTCCATCAATTCGAAGCCAACTTCTTGAATGGCAGTCATCGCAACTCTGGAATTCTGCGCGGGGGCGTTATCTTGGTAAACAAAACAAGTTTAGTGAGTTTGCCACGCCGTTGCTTGCATATTTCATCACGCAACTTTGTTATTAGTCCTGCGTACAATGTCCCCGTAATAGTGGTTCCATGATTAAGGTATTCGATCATTATTATCACTTGACTGTCCCAGAAAATACAGCCCATGATAATTTATTAGTTTCTTCGTCGGTCTCTCAAAGTCATGGACTGTTTTTTTCGTTTGTGGGTCATAATGGTGAAGCCATGTTGCGTCCATAGTTATGAATCGAGCCAAAATCAACAACAAACCCAAGCTTTGTGAAATTCTCAGTCTTGTTTGTTTCTGCGTGTCTGAAAGCATTTTGGGCACCCAGCGCGCTGACACTTTTTTCATATTCCTTCCTATAGAAATTTTCATTTCTTCTGCTATAAAACGAACAGTAACACTACGATCCGCCAAGACAATGTTTTCAATTTATTTCATCATTGTTCAATCACTACCGATGTAGGGCATCCCATCCAGGGGTCGTCGTTAATGTAAGTTATTCCTCGCTTGAACTCGGAACACCGACGTGTCACCGTAGAATATGGAGGGGCATGAACCTCTAATGTTGCTCTCAAGTCTTGATTTACCTGCTCCGTAGTAAAAATTTTCAAGCAGAGACATTTTATTACCACACGAACTTTAATTTTATTCATTTTTATTAGGAACAAGTTCCGACACGACGCAAACAAATGACTTCCATTTTTAAAAAACAAGGGAATTGATTGCTTTATTATTATTATATCTAATGTCTGGGCTATGCCTGCCAGTATTTTTTTTCCTAGGAGAATGTATCGCTTTATGACTATTTATTGAACACCCCTTATATGTCCATTGCCTACCATATGACGTAAGATATACGAGTAAACACGTAAAGAGGAACAATTCGGTGTGTATATACTCGTACACTAGCTGACCCGGCAAACATTTTTCCACCATATTAATTAAATTGCATTTTGGATTAGATTTCCGTAAAATCAGTTCTTAGTGAATGTCTACATTGCAGAATGAGTAACCTTGCCAAATTTAAACCATGAGTCTATTAGCACGTAAGGCCTTACCACGTCATGCCAGCACCTTTTGGGTCTACCCCTCTTGCCAGGGCCCGGTGAAGACGGCATGGCTAGACATTTTTTTCCCACACATAAAACGTGGTCATACCAGCGAAGGCGGCACTCCTGTCATTTATCCACAATATCACGGACGTATACGCTGCCGCAAACGCAGGAGTTCCTAATACGATCCTTTCGCGTTAATCCACTCATCCGCCGCAGCATATTCATCTCCGTGACACGCAGTTCCTGCTTGTATTGCTCCAGCACCGGCCACGTTTCACAGCCGTGTAAAAGGACACCTGCCAAATCAAAACAGAACGAGTGGTATTTCATTTATATATTTTGGTCATATAAATTGAAAAAAAAAATACATTTTCCATAGAATTTTCGTAAAATCCGTTCTGAGCGAACGTCTACATCACAAAGTGAGTAACTATGCTACATTACAAATCGGGTGTGTAATTTTAGAGATTTCATGATGAGTTATAGTTTGCTTACATGCATAAAAGATTTACATTGCATAGCGAAATATGTGAATATTCCTGATTTATCAAACGTCTTGTAAACATGTTGCATAAAATTCTGGAAAGCATCGGAACTATCCGTGACCCTTTGGACGTCCGAGATAGCTCGCTGTATGTTTTCGTCAGTCGCGTCCAAATGACTGACTCAAAGAGTTGCTAAGCACTTATCTTTCACTATTAAAATAATATTATGTAAGTGGACTTAATTTGTATAAGAAATAAATTATAAATATGTTATCAGAAGCAGCTTACAAAAGCGTTTGATAATGTTTTTTGGTATAAAGGCAACTCTACTTTTATAAGCAGGGATCAAAGGAGTAATTGATCAACAATAGGAAGATGAATTAAAAGATTGCTATATTATTGTTATAACAATAAATTGTAGTTTGTTCTTTTAAGTGAACTGCCTTTCCGACAAGACGTGTTTGATTAATTGATTTATTTACTTCAAATGTATGTTACGTTTTTTACATTATTTATTACAATAACTAGAAAAAAATGTCTTGAAAAGAATTTAAATTTTGTAACTATACATTTCCATTCTAATATGTCAAGCAGCCCTCTCTTCGCATATAATTTCTAATGAAAGATAAATATAATCATATTTTTATTATATATTCTTGTGTTAAATGTTTATGGGAATTATTAGTTCAACAGATGATATTTCCTTTAGTATGCAACGCAGTTTACAAGGCATTACATATATTAAAATATTTTTTGTTGTTTAACAACGTATCTCGATTCCGGAAACAAAATTACGAATGCGATCGGGACGAAAAACATGTACGAAGACTATCTTTGAACTATTGTTAGTGTGTGTGAATTGTAAAAGGATTTAATGTTAATTTCAAGTCAATTGGCTGACTGAAGATGAGCCAATAGTTAAAACAATCCAATGAACCAATGATAGACAACTTTGAGATGAATGTAAACAATTTTTATCATACTTTGCAACACTGTTGCTCGTAATGTAATACCAATAGTGGACTCGTGTGAGTCATATTTAAAAGTAGTGCTATTTACCACAATATAGTTGTGACTATCAATACAATAATAATAGATCATTAACACTACAAATATTGAACCTTGTTCTTTAGTTGTTATGGACAGCAACTAAACCAAGGATGGTAGAACTGTAGATTAAAAGCAGTATTTTTTTTAATTTATTTATTAGCCGGATACTTATGCAGTACATTGCTAAGTGTTGCTAGCTGAATTGACAAATTTCTGCAATAAAATTAATATTAAAGTGACACTAGTTTGCCTAATGTAGTAAAATGCAATCCTCTATGTTTTTATGGTGTTATATTTGCTTTTACATTTAAAAATGGCTAATAATAAACAAATATGTTAATAAGAAAACGTTGATAATATTGTAAATAAATCGCGATAGTGAAATTTTGTTACTAAATATTAACAACGTTAGTTCATGTATAGTATTTTTGAAGTGAAACTTCTTTGGGCGTATGAGGGTAAAATTTTTACGGATGAAACGGAAATTAGCGTCACAAAGATGTGAAACGTTTTTTCTAATACTTACATTTTTAAACTCGCGATATCTTTCGAATGGAATATCCGAATTGAATAATTCGAAAAGTTATATAAAAGTATTGAAGCAGTCTTGAATATGAATTAATTTATTTTGATAAGGACAGATATATACCAAGATACAAATAAAGAGCCTTTTCTAGCGGTGGATTTCAATTAAATTTTTAAAATAAAAGAACACCTATTGTGACATAACTATAATAGACATATGCTGTCAGGATATTTTTTGTAAATAATTATGTGTCTGAAAAGTGGTAGTACATTATTTTATTCTATCATTAATAGTTTTCGCAGCGTACGCGATGTGAAGAATAGTTTAGGTATTTTTTTTATACCTTGGGTTACATTATTGGAGTTTTAGTATGGATCCCTAATTTTATTGTAAATATATTACAGCCTATGTTACCCAGGGATAATGTATCTTCTCAACAGTGAAATAGTTTTTCAAATCGGTTCAGTAGTTTCCTAGGTGGAGCCTATTCAATGCAAACAAACAAATAATCAAATCTTTCCTCTTTTTAAAATATTATTATACATATATATCTGTGCTCCGCTGGGCGATTAATAGACAAAATTAAATCGTATATATATATATATATATATATATATATATATATATATACCTAGTCAGGTCATAAGTATTGTCACACAGTAAAAACTTTTCTTTTAGAATGCTGGCCACAAAAAAGTTTATTGAATTCGAATTTCGAATTGTTCATGAAAATAAAAATGTATAACTTTTAGAATTTTACTCATTTTTAAATATGGAGTGGACGCTTAAAGAAGACCGTGTTGCAGTTATTGCGTTGCATCGTTGCGGTTACGCGCCAATTCAAATTTTTAACATACTGAAAAATTTGAATATTACCAAAAGATTCGTTTATCGTACCATCAAACGATACAATGAAGACTCTAGTGTAGATGACGGGTCAAGAAGTGGTCGCCCTCGGTCTGTTAGGACTCCAGCAGTGATAAAAGCTGTGAAGGCACGAATTCAAAGAAATCCCAAACGTAAGCAGAAACTGTTGGCCCTTTCAGATGGGGTTAAGCAGAACCACGGTGAAAAGGGTGTTAAATGAAGACTTAGGGCTTCGGGCATATCGAAGAAAAACAGGACATCGTTTGAATGCTCGTCTAATGGACCTGAGACTGAAGAGATGCCGCGCTTTGTTGAAGCGGTACGCGGGAAAAAAATATCGGGAAATTCTTTTTTCGGATGAAAAAATGTTTACCGTAGAAGAGAGCTACAACAAACAAAATGATAAGGTGTACGCACACAGTAGTAAGAAGCGAGCAACCGTATTCCGCGTGTCCAACGAGGTCATTTTCCATCCTCGCTCATGGTATGGTTGGAAGTTTCTTATTGGGGCTTAACACAGGTACATTTTTGTGAGAAAGGTGTAAAAACGAATGCTGTTGTGTATCAAAATACAGTCCTGACGAACCTTGTGGAACCTGTTTCTCATACCATGTTCAATAACAGGCACTGGGTATTCCAACAAGATTCGGCGCCAGCTCATAGAGCGAAGAGCACACAAGACTGGCTGGCGGCGCGTGAAATCGACTTCATCCGGCACGAAGACTGGCCCTCCTCCAGTCCAGATTTGAATCCGTTAGATTACAAGATATGGCAACACTTGGAGGAAAAGGCGTGCTCAAAGCCTCATCCCAATTTGGAGTCTCTCAAGACATCCTTGATTAAGGCAGCCGCCGATATTGACATGGACCTCGTTCGTGCTGCGATAGACAACTGGCCGCGCAGATTGAAGGCTTGTATTCAAAATCACGGAGGTCATTTTGAATAAACTTTAATGTCATAAGAATCTATGTTTTGTTAAGTTCATTTTGGTATATGAATGGTTACATAATTAATAAACTTGTTACAATTATTTTACATTAAACATGTGACAGAATTTATGACCTGACTAGGTATATATATATATATATATATATATATATATATATATATATATATATATATATATATATATATATATACCTAGTCAGGTCATAAATTCTGTCACATATTTAATGTAAAATAATTGTAACAAATTTATTCATTATGTAACCATTCATATACCAAAATGAACTTAACAAAACATAGATTCTTTAATGACATTAAAGTTTATTCAAAATGACCTCCGTGATTTTGAATACAAGCCTTCAATCTGCGCGGCCAGTCGTCTATCGCAGCACGAACGAGGTCCATGTCAATATCGGCGGCTGCCTTAATCAAGAATGTCTTGAGTGACTCCAAATTGGGATGAGGCTTTGAGCACGCCTTTTCCTCCAAGTGTTGCCATATCTTGTAATCTAACGGATTCAAATCTGGACTGGAGGAGGGCCAGTCTTCGTGCCGGATGAAGTCGATTTCACGCGCCGCCAGCCAGTCTTGTGTGCTCTTCGCTCTATGAGCTGGCGCCGAATCTTGTTGGAATACCCAGTGCCTGTTATTGAACATGTTATGAGAAACAGGTTCCACAAGGTTCGTCAGGACTGTATTTTGATACACAACAGCATTCGTTTTTACACCTTTCTCACAAAAATGTACCTCTGTTAAGCCCCAATAAGAAACTCCTAATCATACCATGAGCGAGGATGGAAAATGACCTCGTTGGACACGCGGAATACGGTTGCTCGCTTCTTCACTACTGTGTGCGTACACCTTATCATTTTGTTTGTTGTAGCTCTCTTCTACGGTAAACATTTTTTCATCCGAAAAAAGAATTTCCCGATATTTTTTTCCCGCGTACCGCTTCAACAAAGCGCGGCATCTCTTCAGTCTCAAGTCCATTAGACGAGCATTCAAACGATGTCCTGTTTTTCTTCGATATGCCCGAAGCCCTAAGTCTTCATTTAACACCCTTTTCACCGTGGTTCTGCTTAACCCCATCTGAAGGGCCAACAGTTTCTGCTTACGTTTGGGATTTCTTTGAATTCGTGCCTTCACAGCTTTTATCACTGCTGGAGTCCTAACAGACCGAGGGTGACCACTTCTTGACCTGTCATCTACACTAGAGTCTTCATTGTATCGTTTGATGGTACGATAAACGAATCTTTTGGTAATATTCAAATTTTTCAGTATGTTAAAAATTTGAATTGGCGCGTAACCGCAACGATGCAACGCAATAACTGCAACACGGTCTTCTTTAAGCGTCCACTCCATATTTAAAAATGAGTAAAATTCTAAAAGTTATACATTTTTATTTTCATGAACAATTCGAAATTCGAATTCAATAAACTTTTTTGTGGCCAGCATTCTAAAAGAAAAGTTTTTACTGTGTGACAATACTTATGACCTGACTAGGTATATATATATATATATATATATATATATATATATATATATATATATATATATATATATATATATATATATATATATATATATATATATATATATATATATATATATATATATATATATATATATATATATATATATATATATATATATATATATATATATATATATATATATATATATATATGTATATATATATATATATATATATATATATATGTATATATATATATATATATATATATATATATATATATATATATATATATATATATATATATATATATATATATATATATAATATTATAAGTCCCTACTAATATTATAAATGTGAAAGATCTTCGTAAAAAAAATTTTTTTTTTCAATAAAAGTATCCTATGTTCGCAAAATAGAGAGTATCCTTTGTACGCCCTTTTTTATAAATTATTCATTTCTTATTAATGTTATTATAACAAAATCTACATAAAGTGTTTCGTATTATTTCTACATCTATCTATCCTATTCCTCTAGTATTCTTACAATATTTATTTCTGTCAACTTTTAACCATGTACCATCAACTTTACCTAGTAATGATAAATATTGTATGAGATTGAGGATTTTCGCGATACGTCGCTTTAAAAATACAATGTTACCGGCAACGTGTGAATTTTCCCTAGATTAAAGAAAACTACACATATAATGGATCTTCGCCCGGAGACGATAACTAACTTACGATACTTTCAGTTTAGGAGTGTTTTCTTATAGGTCGTGCTTTTATAAACGGTGAACCAGGTGTAATTCGTGCGGTATCGCGCAATTCATACATAAAAGTGTTTGCTGCGTCTTTCAGAACATTTGTTATTTATAAAGCACAATAGTTATATCGTACCAGATATGTCAAAAACCATACATCTAGTAACACTGGCAGACCGAGCCAAACTTCATTCGCTCGGCGCCGTTCACTTCGCGCTTGCGCCATAATTACGCGGCAGTTCAAATTTTTTATTGACAACCAAGAAAATTTTATTGGACATGTTAATTGTAATAATAAGGGATGTAATACAAAATATCTAAGGTAACTATTATTTTATTTCTATGATATCTACATGTTCGTTGTTTGATAATTTAGATCAAATATACATAAAATAAGACTGTGGCGACATTTAAAAGTAATTGTAAACAATATTTATTCAAATAAGCAAATAAGTGTATTGTCCTACATTCTAGGTGTTCAATTTTATTGTTACGTAGTTTAAGATTTGTGAAAAACAAAATCTGGTATTGAACTTTATAGACATTATTGAAATATTCCTTTTGTTATAAACGTCTCTTTTAACATAATGTTAAAGGTCCAAATAATATGATGTCCCCGTTACGTTCATTACGACATTACATTCTTTCTAACCTAAGGTATTTAATATAATTAATCAAAGGTATAGTTTTAATAGAAATCACACTAGTTACGGCTAAAATATGCCAATTTAACGTAAATATCCGTCTCGATGTTTAAATTAGAACGTAAAATGGAGTATTCTATTTCTGGTGTTGAGAATGCGGTAGTTGATAAGAAGTTTTCTGATGTCAAATTACAGCTGTCAATCTTTACCGATCTATCCTCAATTCACGACGAAATATGAAGGGACAGCGCATAATGTAGATGTGCAATGGGTCTTCTTTCCATTCTTTATGAGGTATATTGCTCTTGATGCGCTATGATGCAGATAGGGCCAAGAGGCCCTATCTGCATCATATAGTTTCATAGAAAGTTCGACAAATAAGAGAAATCTGGCAATATCAAGAAGATCCAGTCCATAGTATTAAATACTGGGAAAATGATATTTGCAGAGTTGAGAATGTAAACTACAACTTCGAGGCCTTATTGGACGAAAATTGTTTTGACGAAGTTAGATGATTGTAAACATAATATTATTTAATATTGAACATTAGGCGTATTGTTTTGTTGTCCTAAAACAAATAATATGTATGACATGAGAATGGCTGATAGTTGTAATCGTGTGCAACAGGGTCAAGCAGATATCTCAAGTCAACACGACTGGCTTTTCGATAAGTTTTAAGCGGGTCATTCACAATACTGCTTGCAGACGGTATTATTAGTGACCATTCGATAAAAATAATTTCTTGAAACGATACCAAAAACGTGTACGACAACTTCCTTGACGTCTACCATATATTGACGTCATTGACATTTTACCACAGTGTCTACTAAATTATTTTAAATTATATATATGTAAGGAAAAACTGAATGAAATAATAAATTCAAATTTTAAATTTGATTGTGAAAACTTCGAATAGAAAAAATTGCAAAACAAACGTAGGCAATTGTGTAAAGCAGCTGATAAGATTTGTATTTTTTTTTTATTAACCAAAAAATAAAGTAATTTTTAAGCTATATATTAGGAGAGAAATAGTATGCTGTCTTCGGTCCTCTGTGGTTGGTCACACATGTATTTAAAATCGCTCACTAATCATTATATATATCCCTGATTTAGCTAATCTCATTGAATTACAACGTTAAGACCTCTTAATTGATAATAATAATATTAGCTTAAAATATTTCAGTTTAATGAAGTTAGCTAATCGGTCAGTATCTTCAAACTACATATTGTTACTTACAATGTTGCCATATTTGCTTTGCAAATTCACTACTACTGTTTTGGTTTATTTTTAAATTAATAAATACAAAATCCAGTTATGCTCAACATTGAGGGGGAAGTTATTGAATATTTCATTTATGGAATTCGCCAACCTTCATCAGGTTTTCTCGTCTACCATCCTCCAGTGCTTGAAGATGAGTCTTCAAGCTTTGCTGGACACATTCTTCAAAAGCTTATCCTCCAAAGATCAACCATAGCTCGGCTCAGCAAAGACGTAGGACACTAACGGCAAGGACTAGTTCACAAATTTCAAGTCACTCAGCGGGCTATGGACTATTTTAGGTGTTTCTTTATGGATAAGATCCAAATCTATCTAATCTCATCATCATCATCCTAGCGTTAGTCCCGGTTGCCACCCAAACTTTCGTTTCGGTGCCCGGGGTCCGCTTTCCGACTTTTTCTACTCAAAACTATCTAATCTATCTATCTAATATCCACATGAGAAGCAAAGTGCTTAGATAGCATATGTAAACATAGCTCGCAAAAATATAAAATGAAGTTGCAGTAGGCTGGTCACGTCTGTGTCAAGACCGATGGCGATGGGATGCTGTCGTAGAGCAAAGCAAAGCAAAGACCAAAAGTCGATCCTGCGACCCCCAAAAAAGGCTTTTGGTGGCAACCGTTTTTTCTTTGCTAGTCAGGCGAGTGGTCGCACTAGCAGAGCGGAGAACCCCAGATACCCTTGTCAGCTTCCTCCCGGAGATCCAACGCGGCACTGTTGAGATGCATTTTCCCCGAGCAAAAAAAGGACTGATGGAGACTAAGCAAACGGATCCTGGACTGAAGACCTTTATCTGTGCAGGGGCGGAGAAATAATACTGACTTCTACGGCCGAGGTCGGCCTGTCGTAAAAGGCGACAAAACAAGCCTAGTTACGTGGTAGAGCATCAAGCCCGTCAGGCTGGCGACCACCTTTGGTCTTAAATATGCCGCCATAATAACTTTGTGTTATGTTCCGGCATTAGTGACCAAAGTTCTTGTACCCGTTTGGGACAGCAGCGTGTTCGCGATGCCACTGGCATTGCAAACACCCTTAAGCGACAGTAACTGCTAAATTCTAAGCGAGCCGTCAGCCTGTCTACAGCAATAAAAAAAGACCTGCAAACTCTGCACAACGTTGCAAGTCGGGATGGAAATCTACGTCTAGCAGTATACGCATATAATCATGGCAGGCTGTAACCGGTTATCACCGTAATTCGTCTTTTTAATCTTGTAATATTACAGCGAATAAGAAATCCGTTGTTTAGCAGGATGCTGCTGCTGGTACCTAATTTAGGCGCTGAAGGTTTTAGTGAGTCCCCTTACACTCTACTCATTGAAATGTAATGGAAATCTTAACAAAACACTCGCTTATTTTATTATTAAACGCGGATACCTTTCACTGCTGGCAGTGAAAGTTAAAGTGCTGTCAACCAGTTCTGTAAGGCTGTAGTTATAATACAGAGAATATATACATACTACACTGCATTAATACCATTCAAACATTGAACACCACATGAATATTATGAAATACGAACCTTTTTGATTAATACTAGCATAAAGCGTAGATAACATTTCGTCTAGTGATATATATATATATATATATATATATATATATATATATATATATATATATATATATATATATATATATATATATATATATATATATATATATATATATATATATATATATAAGAAATCCGTTGTTTAGCAGGATGCTGCTGCTGGTACCTAATTTAGGCGCTGAAGGTTTTAGTGAGTCCCCTTACACTCTACTCATTGAAATGTAATGGAAATCTTAACAAAACACTCGCTTATTTTATTATTAAACGCGGATACCTTTCACTGCTGGCAGTGAAAGTTAAAGTGCTGTCAACCAGTTCTGTAAGGCTGTAGTTATAATACAGAGAATATATTAGTACAGAGAATATAGTAATTTTTTTTGGTGGGACAGCAGAGAAGCTGACAACTCACTTCATAGTAAACAGACTAACTGGAACTTGGTTCACTTATGCCAGAACATAACATAATATTATTAGGGCGCCATACCCATATTTAGTATTTAGGTGGGCTTGAAGCCCTACCATCTAGCTAAGATGTTACTTTATACGTCAGGCCGCCCCCGGCTGTAGGGGTCAGTATCCTTACTCCGCATCCGCACAGAGAAAATACCTGGCAAAATCTTATGAAAACATGATTAGTTTCCTCTATCCTTTATGATACTTCTATGCATCGTCTATAAAAAGTTCGATTTGAACGTACTACTTTAATATACGATTATGTTATATGAATAACTACGGATGTAAATGTAATAATAAACATAAATATTGGTGTATATAAACTAGCAAAATTACGATCACTACATAATCGGTTTCATAACCGTTCTACTTAACGGTAATAAGTGCACCTTATTTTCATTCGGTTTTACAGCTCTCTTATAACACGGAATATTTATGGATTCGAATATATTTGGTGTATTTTGAATTTAAAAAATATTGCAGCGTTTTTAAATTACAGTAACACAATTCTTAACCATTAGTCATTCATATAATTTGATAAGTGTACAATTAGCTATTGTCGTCAATTTATAATAAATACTAGCTGACGCGGCAAACGTAGTTTTGCCGTAATAAAAAAATTAGCTTATGTCATTCTCCAAGTTCCAATCTATCTCTATACCGAAATTCATCAAAATTGGCTCAGCGGGTTAGGCTTAAAAACGTAACAGATAGACAGAGTTACTTTCACATTTATAATATTAGTACGGGCGAATAGTATGGGTGTACCTAAACTAGTGATGCAATTGTTTAAATTTTTAAACGCTTCGATATCGGTTTCCACGTAGAGTATGGAACTGTCTTTGAAAAACTAAAAAATTACCGCTAATCGAAGTACTTAAAAGTGTATTAAACTTAAAATTTTTAATTCAATTGCACACGATACTCTCCAGAGTTGAAAAATTTAATGCCATGTTCGAAATTCGAGAAAACAATTGACATGCAAAAGAGTTCAGCGACGATTAAAATTGTCAACCGCACAATTTCAATTGCGTTTGATTAACATTTTATTAAAACTTACTCGTATAATTTATCATCGGCTCATAACACTGTCACTTTTTACTCATAACACTGTCACTCGTAATAAATTAGCCATATTTTTGTAGAACATATGAAGTAATCGAATAGAAAATACTCCACTAGCCATCTTGTTAAATTTAAAAGTCTTATTTTAATTTTATGGAGTGAAGTTAGCCGAAGACATATAAAAATGTTCGTTATTTCAAATTCGGTGTTCGCATTCCAGTCTCAAACACCCATAGTGTTTCTAAAAAATAACTTCGGTGCGCTTGCGGAGGTCCCGGGTTCGGTTTCCGCCTCGCGCCTAGGTGTTTATGTATAATATGTATTTAATTATAAAATAAAGTATGTAGTTTATGTATTTATTAACAAAAGTGAAAAATGAATTAGTTCACTAGTACCCATGATACAAACTGCTCTACTAAGCTCTACTAACTCACTGTTACTTTGGCAGTAGATAGAGCTGTGGTAATGGTCTGAAACTTATTAACTGGTTACTCTGAGTCGTATCCGAAGCTTGCTTCAGTTTACAGTGACCGGTAGATCATAGGGCGAAAATAATGCGCTTCAGTCTTTTTTATTGCTCAGGAACAGCTGACAGGCTGGCGGCCCACTTAACAGTAAGCAGTTACCGTCGCCTAGAGATGTTTCCGACGTTAGGGGCACAGCGCACACGCTGCTGTCCCATAGGTGTATATGAACCTGGGTCACTAATGCCGGAACACAACACAAGGTTATTATATCCATACGGGATCGCCCTACCACGTAGCTAGGGTACCCACCTAGGGTTGTTTTGTTGACTTTTACAACAGGCCGCAGGAATTAGTATTCTTACCCCGCTCCTGCACGGAGAAAACAACGGATTGGCAATTTGTGCTACAATTTGACTAGTTAGTTCCTGGCGTAACGGCTAACGCACGTCATGGTCATACGAAGGTCATGGGTTCGATTCCCGTCCAGCGTCTGGGTGTTTATGTATAATATGTTTTTATTTACATGTATGTAGTATATCAATTGTCTAGTATCCAAAACACATGTGTCATACAACTTACCTTGGGACTAGATGGCGTTTAGTAAAATATCATATTTACTTTTTTGTTTCAATATTAAAATCCAAGTACTTTTCTAGAGTGAATTTGTCGAACCTTCTACCTCGAAAGCAAAACCTTTTTTTTACTTTATGAGTCTAATTGATTAACATGCGTCAGCCTTACGTTTGTTTTAATCTTCATTAATCAGGTTATATTTTGTTATTGGATTTTATTTTCATCTTTGACCCGGACAGAAATTAAGTTAGATTACGTCATCATACCTATTTGTTTTAATCAGTAACTGTTGGTCATGTTTACAAATTTCGCTATCAACTTCAGTTTAATTGGCGATCTTTGAACTTTTTATGTTTTTTTTTACTCTTTTTTCCAACTAATCTGAAATGAGTATTGCAAATTCATCATCATCAATTTTGTTTTCATCCTCCTTTTCGTGTTCTTCAGTTCGCAAACAATAACAGATGTCTGATGAATTTAAAATATACTTCTCAACTAAAAAATCTAAACACTACTGCAAGTAATTATTCAGGCGGCATTTAAATGAAAAAAGGATTGATATCATTTAAAAAATACGCCAATAAATAGCTGGCACTCTACACAATGGTGTAGAGTACGTCTACACAATGGTGTACCAGCATAACAAATTTGAATTTAAATTTTCGAATTTTCATCCCGTAAATGAACGTAGAGATTGCTTTTTTTAATGTATATTCCGCCGGAATTTCTGCACTTTATCACATTTTTTTGAAAAAAATTATCGTATTTCAACTGAGCTCTGAGCTGAGCGTGATTGTTAACTAAGCACTGTGACAACCTACCAGAGATCTCTTCCTAAAAAATATGGATACCTCGCCCATAGAAACCGTCCAAGTCGTTGCTGGATGCAGGGCATATAGTCAGCGTGTTGCGGCTGTACGATTGCATCTAAGCCTCTCTGCTGTCAATAAAGTGTATCTGCGTTATTCAGAGACTAGTATGTTTACTCACCGTCCAGGATTTGGTAGACATCGAGTCACGTCTAAGCAAGATGACCGGTATAATTGTGTCAGTTTCTCTAAGAAATCGCCACTTATACTCTATTTAACTGCAGTAGTGGCTTCGTGAGTTTCGAAGATTGACCGTAAGCGATTCTACCATAAGAAGCAGATTGGCGGAGCGTGGCACGAAACTTCACAAACCAGTTAATGGCCCACAATTGATGGTAGACCACTGAAGAGCGCGCCTCAACTTTGCACTTGAGCAATTAAATTAATCGTACCTTCAATAGAGCAAAGTTCTCTTTTCTAACGAGAGTAAGATCATGTTGTATGCTAATGACGGAAGAAAGAAGGTGTTTTGAAGAGAGGGAGAGCGTTTTACATAGTGCTGCATTGAAGAAAGAGTCAGTTATGGTGGCGGTTCATGGACGGTTTGGGGAGGCATAAGCGCCAATAGAAAAACCGAACTTACGTTTGTATCTGGATCTCGGTTACCGTCATTAAATGGGTCACGTTACATCGAAGAGCCTAATGGATGAACGGAATGAAATTGTAAGATTGGAGGTGCGAATTTGAGCGCGCCTTCTTGTATCTGTGCCCCTCAGTATCTGTTCAGTTTCTGGTTCCGAAGGGGCACAAAAATATGTGTAAAATATCTGAACTAGTATTATAGAAGTAACTGCCGACGGAAAGGAAAACGAAATGTTTCTATCTTTCCTGTGGCAAGAGAAAATGATGGAGTAATCTTTTTATTTCTAGTGAATACGACTTATTTTTTAAAATTATTACTTTTGGCTGCTTTTGAGTCCATATTATTTGTATTAGAATTTAAAACGCTCAATTGAAGTGGTATTATAACAGTTATATTAACTTTATACAGGCAAAGCAAGACAAAATAAGAAACGCATGTCAAAAGAAACATGGAGACGCCTAAAATAGGAGTGAGGGCGCGGTTGACGGAGGAGATTTATACATATTGCGCCTTTTGTATAGCGGTGTCCACGTTGCCAGCTTTGGCATTTTCCTACGTAGGTAAGGAATACAGATCTTCGCAACAATCCTTAGCAAAAACAGGGTACATGGATCCGTGACCAAGGTGAAAACTATATTAAAAGTCCGAGATAGTGCACTCCTGTCGATTATAAGACTGACTGACCGGAGCAAGACGACGAACACTATTTTTTTTAAATTTTACTTGGAAAACAAATAGTGGTAATTTTATAAACGTAACGCTTATTATTCGTAAAACACTATTCACATGTTTTCGCAGGTATTTAACAAAGAAACAAACACTTATTTTAAAGATAATAAATTATAACTTAGATCTAAACAATACATAAGGAAGATAATAATATTAATAAAAAGTAATAAGAGGTCAATATAATGTAAAATATGTTATTTGAAAACCAACTTTTGGACAAGAAACCACCTTTCGGGATGTTCGGGGTACTTGAGGTGGAGGTAACGTCGTTAACCGTGACATGACGTGGAAACTCGTGTCCACTTTTTCATAAGAGCGTGTCAACTTACGCGCTGTGCTTACGCGATCCTTTCTTGTACTTTCCGTAGATTTGGCTTTTATGGGATCGACTGCCGTCTGACCTCTCCAACCCGAAGGCAAAGCCGTCATCGGTCTCATCCGTTATTCAGCAGGGTATGCCGACTTGCAATGGAGGCTTCAAAGATGTTGACATCAACCTCTTACGCTCCAAAGAAATAAAACATTAATTTGTAATAATTGAAATTTCCAGTGGTGCGAGTAAGTAAACATTTATGGTTGAAACTACTATCGAGCCGGTATCCAGATTTAGAATTTATACCCACTGACACCATAAGATCTCTTTTAGACACACACAGAAATCAAGGGATCATTAACGTTTTGTTATCTATCAATGGTGAGTTTTTAAACTTTCACTTTCTCACTTTTTTCTACAGTCGATTTTCGATCCATCGACCATTTTTTTCCAAGTGATAACTTGTTGGAAATCAACTAAAATTAGGACATTTTTGGATCCCTCAATTTTTTCTCCCTATTATTATATGTCACACAGTGTAAGGAATTGCACCCTAGCTAAGGATACGTTGAAAAATGTTGAAAGTTCAAAACTAATAAATTATATCTCATATATTTATTTTGCCAACTTCCTACCCAGTTCCATTAATTAAACAATTTATTAATCTTATAATATAGCCAATTACATATATCTGAATAAATCAATACGATATTTACAGGGATTGTAAATCCAGATCAAATAAAAGAGCATCTTACCTTAGTGATTGAGAAGAGGGACAAATATGGTGAACCAATGTTTCCAAGATTACGGCACTTGTTAGTGTCTTGTTGGGGGAATTACGCCTGGGATGCTAAAGTAGCATTCAGGCTAGAAAATCACGTTGTTGTTGCAAATACAGTATACAGAGGGAGACCTATCACAGATAATAATATTCAGGTAGGTCATGCACTATATCTATCCACGTAACGTACATAAAAAAAATAATCAAACTTATTACGCAATGAAATTCTACATTTGAAATTGGTGAAAAATCCCAATTTAATTACATTACTGCCTGCCACATTAAAATTAAATAAAAAAAACAATGTGGATAAATGACAAAACAAACCTACATTGTTCATTTCAGACGATAAAAGAATCTTGAATTTGAAATCTCTTTAACATGGAATAGTAGAAAATTCTCATTTTCGAACTAGGTAATTAGGCGGCATTAGTAAGGCGTTTATATAATTTTTTTTAATATTTTCAGGAATATGTCAGCGAAATAGTTTCGAAATACTTTCCAAGCGAACAACCTCCATGGCAGTATATTATAATACCATGCACGTCGACCGAACCAAAATACTACGTATTAATCAGAGTTCACCACCTACTATTGTCTGGAAAAAAGTCCCTAAACATCGGCGACTTCCTGCTCGTTGAACAAACACCTCCAGCAGAGAGAATAAATGTACAAGAATATTCGCAACAGAGTCCTCTATCAAAGTTATACCCAAATCCATCAGCCATACCAGAACTGTGGGGGAAGTTGAATGAGAATTTATCAAATGCATGGAATGAATTTGTATCAGAATACGATCCAGTGGAAAGTCCAAGAGCGTTGAAGACCCTGCCCGGAGTGTTCCATGTTGTTGGATTATTATTAATATCAAGTGTTAGCGCTTTGAGAGAATTAACTAAAAAGTCTAATACCCGAGATACTCAGTTCGAAGGCCCTATTACTGCTACTGCATTATTGGCTGCTATTCAAAGGGAATGCAAACGAAGGAGTTTGACTGTACCTAAGGTGAGACGCAACTAAAACATTTGTTTTTTTATATATTTTAGTATCATCATCATTTCAGCCGGAAGACGCCCACTGCTGGACAAAGGCCTCCCCCAAAGATCTCCACGATGATCGGTCCTGCGCTGCCCTCATCCAACCTATTCCGGCGATCTTGACCAGATCATCGGTTCATCTTGTGGGGGGCCTACCAACACTGCGTCTTCCGGTACGCGGTCGCCATTCGAGGACTTTTCTGCCCCAACGGCCATCAGTCCTTCGAGCTATGTGCCCAGCCCACTGCCACTTCAGTTTTGCAATCATCCGGGCTATGTCGGTTACTTTGGTATTATATTATTATTTTAGTATAATATACGTCTATTTAAGTATAATATACGTTTAGTATAATATCGACTATATACGTCAGATTATACATATGACATTAATTGAATAACTTAGCAGTATGAAAACATCAGAATCTCGATACGGTCATAATCACCACAGCGTCATCTGGGTACAGCTGTAGGTGAACAGCTTTGCGTGAACAGATTTACGGAATTGAAATCATGGTACTTACCTCGAATGATGTCAATATAAGTTTATACTCCCTTAATTTCGTTTAAACCGCAATGCGCACCAGATCATCATAATCTGGTGGTCGAAAGCATTCTGCTTGTCCAGAAACAGAAATGCAAAGAAGAAGACTGTTTGACCAGGGCGAAACCTGTATTCGCACTCCAAGACAATAAACTCCTGTCGAATCCAAGTGTCGATAACCCTCTTAAAGAGCTTATGGTGTAGAACATGACCTACATATACCTACTACGGTAATTACCGCACTCTAGCATCGATCCCTTGAGTTTGGAGACTAAAGTAACGATAATCAGCCTCCATTGGCTCGGTATCATACCGGTTAGGTATGACCGGTTAAAATGGTCAGTAAAGATACTCTCACCACGAGGGCTTATCACCTTCTAGGCTTCGATGGAGACTCTATTGTCTCTGACAGCTTTCTGGTTCTTCATGCGACAAAGACAATTCTGCACTGCACTGTTTACATCTCTTTGTGCTGCTTATTCAGCAGATCTAGACTATTGCTCCTTCACCGCGAGGTCCTCGCATAGCAGGTGGCTTTTACTCCTTTCTTTGTCTTTGAATCCCTATATACTATTTGTAAGGTAATATATAATATGATACTATTTGTAAGGTTGTAATGATTTACTGATGTATCTGATATTTATTAATAATTTTTTTGTGTCTAATGAAGAGACCTTTAATTTCGATTATGTTCACAGATATTTATGTCACCGCTTGTAACAGTAAATCCCAGAAAATGGCCGCGTCGAACTTTGAATATGGCACTATCAACAACACGGATGTTTATCAACTTGCCATTTCGAATTAAAGATGAAATAATTGCATTAATTGAACTAAGGAACTGCGGTCATGTGAATCATTCGGATACTTTAACCTGGAAGTATGCAGAACTGGCACAATTGTGTGTCAGAGCATCGGCGGAAGCGTGGCGTGGACTCGTGGAGATTTATCGGGCACCGGCCAAATTGTGGACTGATACGATCAAATCTGATGACGAGCCAAGGCACTTGCTGCAGACTGTGTCCTTATGTGGGAGAAAGGTGATATTGTTGTAAATATTTTTTCATCATTATTCATATCCTCCTCACACGAATGGGTTAGGATATTTATTTAAACTTTTATTAATTTACCTTACATTCTAATATTAAATATATACAAATTTTAAATACAATGTAATCTAATATTTATTTAAGAAACGTTAACTAGAATATTTACTCTTTATACATTCCTTATATATCTATTTATTCCTTTTTACCACTTTCTATGTTAACTCAATATTCAATAGGTAAATACTTCACGATGTCATTTTAGAAAGATCCCATATGCTTGTTACTTTTACGTCTATTCCTGTGCGCTTACCCAGATCATATCTGTCTCGTCAAAAACCTGGGGAAGCAAATTCTCCTCAACTTTCCACTTAACTCTATGTAAATTAAAGAATACATACTTTTTCAGGTAGCTTGGTGGTCTCGTCCCGTTGCTCGATCAGGGGTAGAGCGTGCAGCACGTGCATTAGGAGTGTCTAGCACCGATATCGCTCTGTTCGCCGCCACGGACGCTTTGCGGGCTTTTTTTGAACATGCGCAAGTGCAGCCACCAGAGACAGTGCTCACAACAGCTAGAGCAGCTGATGAACATTTTCTTTTCACTTTCGCTGAAGGACATGGCAAGTTGTATAAGAAATCACATACAGGCGGTAAGTTCTCTGTCGGTTATCTATCTTATTGTGGCAGTTTCTTTTCCAGAATCAATTCTTCTCAAACTGTTCTAATATATATATTCTTCCCAGACTGTCTGCATATTAGATGTATCATGTATACATGCATATTATAGAAATTCTCTCGAGAATGGATGGATGGATCTCGACAAATGGATGCCTCGCTGCTAATAAATAAATTTTAACAACAAGCTTTGGAATTTTTATTTTAAATCTTACAACATCGATATCTACGAATCTAATACTTTGTTAGCGTATTAGATATTGTTAATAAATTGCCACACTCTGAAGTCTATATCTTGTTTAGTATTTCCAATTTTTATACGATGCTATTTTTCTTGCAGGTATGATTTGCTTGTCTCTGCCAGTGGGCGCCACCCCGCGACGAATAGCCGCAGTAGTAGAAGATGCGTGTGCACGCCAAGGCGCCTTATGGGGAGCCTGGGCAGCTCAGGCGAGATGCGGTGCCTTAACTAGAGCATTGCCTTCCCCCTTAGCTAAATTGACACTCAATCTCTTATCAAGAAGATATGCTGTGTCATATGCCGAGATCAATTCACCACCTGATGCACCGCAACGTTCAACTTTATGGGGTCACACAATAGACAGCGTGATGTATTGGCGACCTCCACAGGCGAATATTAGTAAGTGTACAGACATTTGAAGAGCTTTACACATTATAATATCTAATCATATTTAATGCTAGTCTGGTCAAAAACACAACAAAACATGAAATATAAACAAAACTCGAGTCATGTTGTACGTAACTTTTACTTAACGGGTAATACAAAATATATATTTAAATTATGTATGTCATGATCATGTTTGAACACTAACAAGTCCTCCGGGGTTTCCATGTATTGTTTATGATGGCAACTATTTCCTTTCAACGGGTTCAGAAATGAAATCAAGTAAACAAATTATTATTTGTATTATAATAATATCGATTTATTACTAGGTTCAGAAACTAAATTTGTTTCTTTTCGTAAAATGAAAGACATTTTTGTATATGTATGTGATAAATATTTAATTTAATTATATATTGTCCATTCTAGTCCTATAGTCTGGCAGTAGCATGATTCCACGCTCATAAAATTTTTGGTCTTTGCTGGAAAAAAAACTCCATCAAAAACAACAATTTATGAGTGGTACATATGTTGAGTGTAAACGTGGTCGTACAGACACTGAAGATACTGTACGCTCCGGCCGGCCAAATGAGCTAATTACACCGGAAACTATCAAAAAAGTCCACCAAATCGTTTTTGAAAACCGTAAATTAAAATAGAGTAAGATAGCTGACTCCTTAAAGATATCATACGGCAGTGTGTACGCTATTTTGCATGAACATTTATCTATGAGGAAGCTGTTGTCAAAGTGGGTGCCGTTTGCTCACGGTGGATCAAAAACGACGTGCCGTTGATTCCGAGCGCTATTTGGAGCTGTTTCGACGAAATAAACCGGATTTTTTGCGTCGCTATGTGACACTAGACGAAACCTGGATCCATCAATACACTCCGGAGTCAAATCGATCGTCAGCCGAGTGGACTGCAGTCGGTGAGAAGTGTCCAAAGCGGTCAATAACCAAAGCGGTCAAAAACACAAATTTGGGCCGGTAAAGTTATGGCCTCAGTATTTTGGGATGCTCATGGAGTTTTTTGTTCATTGACTACCCTGAAAAAAGGTAAAACGATCAATAGCGAACGTTACATTGGCCAATTGATGCGTTTGAAGAACGAAATCGGTGACAAACGGCTCCAAATGATGAAGAAAAAAGTGCTCTTTACCAAGACATTGCGCCGTATCACAAGTCGCTTGCTACCATGGCGGAATTGCATAAATTGGCAATTCAAGCAATTTGAAAGACATTTTCACATCCAAATAACTACCTACCACATACTGTCGAGAGTTTCGTCCCTCGCACTTAAGCTACAAGGACAAGGGCTCGTATGCTTATTCCACGTCCCCATTAATCCTCGATTGACAGACAAGCCAAGACAAGGGGGGGGGGTCAACTTATTTACCGCCTTGCGTATAGATTGAGTTTGAGTTAGGCCCGCCCTAAATATTTTAGTGACACATGATCCTGTGCCCCTATGGGATAACAGCGTGTTCGCGATGCCCCTAGTGTCGCAAACATCCATAGGCGACGGTAACTGCTTATTATTAAGTGGGCCATCGGCCTGTCTGCTGTTCCTAGCATTTAAAAGAATGGGTCGTAAGCCTCGACCACGGTATTTTCCAAGTCACCTGTCCGTTGAGCAGGCTCTAGGCGATAGGACAGCACAACGTAGACTTTTTAGTGGGTTAACTCGACTCCCCGTAATCGGAAGGAGTTGAGTTGTACTAAGTACGAGGTGTAAGAGGAGTAGTGTTGTATTCCCCGTACCATACCCTCATGTCCAAATTAATAAAAATCTTCATTTCTTACTTATAAAACCTAAACATATCATTTAAGTCTGCATGACTTTAAGAACAATAAAATTAATTAAAGAAACCGATTATCGACTATATTCTTTTTCAGGTATGTCTCTCACTGTAATACAATACGCCGATACTATCAGACTTTGCGTAATGACGGATGCAAGATTATCTCCAGCTCACACAGTACCTGCAACTCGATGGTCCATGGCCGTCGAACAGCTAGTAGCTAAAGTGGACCAAGAGATCGCTAGAATATCCGCTTCAGTACAAGTTCCTGAGGGGAAAAAGGAACCACAGACAAGTCAAAGTACAGAAAGGACTGAGTCGACGGCCAGTTTGCTTCGACCACCATCTCCTGCGACGGTCAGCCCACCAATGCGTAGGCGCATACAAAATTAGCTTTATGGGTTCCAATTACGGCAGAGATATACAATTAAAACCGTTAATAGCGACATTGTTTAGAACAACATAACGGTTATATTGGTCCATAAATCCAGTAGCACGTCAACGCTCATATTATCGTGTGCGTGATTACGACGTGACAAGCTTGTTATATACCGCACTCTTTCTGACGATATAATGATGCAAGAGTACGATATACAAGATCGTGCGTGTGCAAAATGTGTGCTATAATCGGTTTTTATGACTAAATTTGAGTAGTCCCTTCGATGTTGTTATAACAGGTTTTAACTGTATTTATTTTAGGTTTTTTGATGAAAAATAACGTATTTAGATACGCGCTATAGTTGTAAGTAACACGTTTAAGTCCTTAGTTAAAGCGTCATTATGAAGTATATATTTTAATGTCATGGTCCTGTCATTGGGCGTGGATAAGAACGAGCTATTTTTAAGAATAATGATCGATAAATATGATCATACGTGTATTTTCAGTTGTTTTCAATTACACATTTTTACGGCAAGAAAACACATCACTGAACACGTAGTACTTATAAAAATCGCTATTTCTTAAAACTTTAATAACTTTATATTAAATGAAGATATCGCAATATTTTTTTTAGACAAGGGCTAAGTGTCTAGAAAATAAAACTTAGAATATTTAATTGAAATCTATCCAGTAGTTTTGCTGTGATGCGACAACTGCAGAGCTCTATAATTTATATAGAAAACGGCACCGTTTTTCTTATAAAGCAGTTGGTATAGTAAAAGATAAATAAATAATATGTCGTATGTAAGGATTGTTTTTGTTATATAAAGAACTGATATTATTTATACATTTTAAATAAAACATGTTTTACTATAGAAAATGTATATTATTTATACTTTTTTTTATTACTTATTACTCTTTGATTTTTTCTTAATAGGTTTAGGTTTGAAATTGTCTTTCCTTTTTTTCTCTGGGTCCATCTCCCTCGGCTTGATTTCTTTTACAAACTCCACCTCCATATCGTCTTTGTCATTTATATTATTTTTCTTCTCATTCATGTCTGTATCTTCTTGACCTTCCCAACTGAAACCCGCTATAAACGGCTTGACCAGTTGGAAAACTAACTTTCTGTGTTGCAAGTTAGTACTGTCGAGACTTAATCGCACTGTCAATTCGTCGAACGTTTTTAAAGTTACGTTGCCACATACCTGTATGTGTTCCTATAACAAAGGTTTTCTTTATAACGATAGTCACCATTCACAATAACATTAATAAATATAATTGGGACAATTAACACAACGCCATCTAGTCCCAAATTAAGTTGCATAGCACTTGTGTTATGGGTACTAGACAAATGATATACTACATTATATACTTTATTTTTGTAAATAAATACATATTATACATAAACACCCAGACGCGAGACAGGAATCGAACCCGTGACCTCCGCAAGTGTACCGACGTGCATTAGCCGCTACGCCAAGGAGGTCGTCTTTTACACATTAGCATACAGATATATCGTCATAGTCGTAGAATAGTGACGGATCGGAATGTACCATTATGGGACAGCAGCGTGTTCGCGATACCACTGGCGTTGCAAACACCCATAGGCGATGGTAACTGCTAAATTCTAAGCGGGACGTTAGCCTATCTACTGTCCCACAGCAATAAAAAAATATGTATTAAAATTTACAGGGCAGCCATTTCAAAAATATACAAGCGTCATTTTGTACTTTTGAAATCCAAAATACATATAATATTTTTTTATGTAAGTACCAATAATATTTAGACTATGTAGTATCCAATTATTAACTACAGTAAAAAGTGAAAATCGTATTTGTTTTTCAAAACAGACATTATTTTACGATCATGACGAGATAATTATTTATTACCCACCACACATTTGAAGGTATCTGGTAATTCAGTGTATTAAGCTCCATGATCAATCTGGAGGTCCCGGGTTCGAATACCACGATGGCATGCACCGCTTAGACAGTTTTTCTAGCCTAATGTGCATATTATAGCATAATTGTCATGTACTGACGATGAAGGAAAACCTCGCGAGGAAACCTACATAACGAGCTCACCGGTATGTTAGGTTGGTAAGTTGTCACTAGGGGGAGGTCCAAACCCAGCAATGGAACGTACCTATATGTTATCCGCTCAGGGGCGGAGAAAGAATTCTGATCTCGGCGGCCGGGGTCGGCCTGTCGTAAAAGGCGACAAAACAACCCTCTCTAGCTACGTAGTAGGGCTCCAAACAGTCTGGATGGCGACCACCTTTGGTATGCCGCCATAATAACTTTGTTGTGTTCCGGAATTAGTGACCCAAGTTACCCTTATGGGACAGCAGCGTGTTCGCATTGCTACTGGCGTTGCAAACACCCGTAGGCAACGCTAACTTGCTAAATTCTAAGTGGGCCGTCAGACAGTCTTCTATCCCACAGCAATAAAAAAAAATACATTTGAAAGTCCTAATATTAATATTCTAAATTTTCCGTTTAAACCTATAAACCGCGAACACCGTTTAAGCTTACGTGCTCTTTGAAACTACAAAATAGGGCGTGTAAAATTTCAATATAAGTCCTTAAGGTGTGCGTGATAAAGGCTTGCAATTTCGAACATTCGCTAAACTACCTTTTCCTCCGTGAATGAGCGGATTAAGAATAATACTAAACCCTGCCAGCCGGGGTCGGCCCGTCATAAAGGCGACATAACAACCCTGGATGGCGACCATTCCTGGTGTATACGTAAGCCACCATAATAAGCTTGTGTTGTGTGCCCGCATTAGTGACCCAGGTTCCTCTACCCCTATGGGAGAGCACCGTGTTTGCGATGACCATAGTGTCGCAAACATTCATAGGCGACGGTAACTGCTTACTAATAAGTGGGCCGTCATCCTGTCAGCTGTTCCTCAGCAATAAAAAAACTATATATTTTTTACACATTTATTTCTATAAAAAATAAGAAATAAATATATAAATGTACATACCTCTTCGTTATAAGTGAATTTTTCTGACGGTAGATAAAGCGGTCCTTCGAGACCATATTTTGGTATCAACACTTGCAGAGCATTTCTTTTAACTGCCAAAACTACGGCAGCTTCAATTTCCACTCTACTCTTGAAGAGAATCTGTAATTTTAAAACAAATATAAAGTTCAAAATCAAATCAAAATCATTTATTTGCTCAAAACATAGTTACAAAATATGTTATGCTAATTATTTAATTATCAATTGTCATTTTTATTCTCTTTTATGTTAAAGTTAGAAATAAAATTACAATAAACAGACAACAGTGACAATTTGTGAGTGAAAAAAGCAGTGACCCAGCAGCACACAAGGAACTAGTCAAATAAAAAAATTATTTATTAAAAAATTTCGAAGAAACTATAAGATGCATTAAATAATAGTAAACAGAAATTGAATCGATTTGAATGACCCTCCCGACTCTTGACGGGATCAGTAAATAAAACTAATTCATATTTCCGATATGGTATTGGAAAACCTCAGCCTGAAGCAACGTTAACGTTCTCGAGAAGTGTTTCGTAGGGGAAAGAATAGTCTTTTTTTATTGCTGTAGGACAGCAGACAGGCTGGCGGCCCACTTAGAATTATGCAGTTACCGTAGCTTATGGGTGTTTGTAACGCTAGTGGCATCGCAAACACGCTGCTGTGCCATAAGGGTACAGGAACTTGGATCACTAGTGCCGGAACACAACACAATTACAGCGGCAAGACTAAAGGTGGTCGCCACACAGACGGGTGTGGGGCTCTACCACGTAGTTAGGGTACCCACCCTAACTACGTAGTCGCCTAGTCGCCTTTTACAACAGGCCGACCCCGGCCGCAGAGGTCAGAATTCTTTCTCCGCCCCTGCACGGAAAGTCTCCAAGAAAAGAGGACGAACGCTCAGCCGAAGCAAACAAAAGGTAAAAAATGTTATATAAGATATGTATTTGGAATTTGGCGGATTATTGCTATTTAATTCATATTAAAATTTTACTGAAACAAATTTACACATACATGTGTGTTTAGTGCTACGGAGGCGCGTCCCGCGTACTGCGCTTGACGGTGGCGGTAGTTGAGGTTGTCGCAGAGGGCGTCCGCGGCCTTCGTGTCGAGGAGGGACGCGTGCGTCACGTCGCAGCCTATGCACGCGGCCAGGAGGCGGTGCACTATCACGTCTGCGTATCTTATATAACAAATATGTCGTTGACTCCACAAAATATCGAACCAAAACTATTAAATTTAACTAGATGGTTTGTGGAGTATTTGGAAGCCTATCTATTAGATTACTTAGTATGTTCTACGAAAATATGGCTAATTTGTTATGAGTGACAGTATTTTTTTTTATTGCTGTAGGACGGCAGACAGGCTGAAGGCCCGCTTAGAATTTAGCAGTTACCGTCGTTTATAGGTGTTTGTAATGCCAGTGGCACCGCGAACACGCTGCTGTCCCATAAGGGTAACTTGGGTCACTAATGCCGGAACACAACACAAGGTTATTTATTATGGCGGCATACTTAAGACCAAAGGTGGTCGCCATCCAGACGGGCTTGGGGCCCTACCAAGCTAGGGTGGGTTGTTTTGTCGCCTATTACGACAGGCCGACCCCGGCCATAGAGGTTAGTATTCTTACTTCGCCCCTGCACGGATAAAATTTAAATTCGTAGCTCATAACAGTTCTGTCACTGTTTTTGATCTCTAAACTACTACTTAACATAGTAATAGACTCGCCCGCGCGTTGTTCCACACAACTCAAAACAAAGTATAATCATCATCATTTCAGCCGGAAGACGCCCACTGCTGGACAAAGGCCTCCCCCAAAGATCTCAACGATGATCGGTCCTGCACTGCCCTCATCCAACCTATTCCGGCGATCTTGACCAGATCATCGGTCCATCTTGTGGAAAGTATAATAATGTACATAAATTAATGAAAAAAGCCTGATATTTTAATAATGCACTTATATGGACAAAAACTGCACTTTACGAGTCCTGGGGGATCGGGGGAGACTCGAAGGGAGGACTCGTTGGTACGTGAACGTGGGACTCAAAAAAAAATACCCAACATACAACTATCTACTAAAAAATCCCACTTCTTGTATCGCTTGTGCCTGGGCTAACGGATAAACACGGCCCGCTGATCGCGCCGCCTAGGCCGGCGCCGGTTTGGGCCCCACCCTCCTTGTCGGCGAGCAAGCCTCTTTCACGGATGGCGCCAGGGGTTCAGGATTTCCTCCTCCGACGCTCTCCTGCCTGCCTGCATTCAGAATATGAGGAGGGCGCGTGGAACAGCACGCGGCCCTCACCTTGGTCATCTTGGCCTGCGTTGGCTGGACTAACTGGCCACCTCCCGCTTCCTTTCTACCGCCTCCTTTACAGAATTTACCCCTGACCACGCTCAAAACATATATGTACACCCTAGTCGCAAGACTATAGCTGACCTAAATTTCAATCATACAAATTAAGTATTTTTTTACCTCAACATGCAAATAACCTTTATATTTTACTAGCTGACCCGGCAAACGTTGTTCTGCTATCAAAAAATCGTTTTGAATAGGATATCCGTAAAATCAGTTGTTAGTGAGCGTCTACATCGCAAAATGAGTAACCATGCTAAATTTCAAAATAAAAAAAACAAATGGTGTAAATAACTCGACTTTGTTTTATGTATATAGATATTATATGATATTTGTGACATCAGAAATAAAAAGGTTTTATATAGTTACCTTCTAATCGGCGATGTAAAGTGCGTGTAAATGGGACAAGCCAGACCGTAATGATAGAAATCGTCCTGCGCACACGTCCCACTCGAGAAATACACTGCCTGTTGCATACATCGCGTCGCCATTATACGCAATAGCGTGTTGAAGAACGGACGATCAGGAATTACCGCTTCGTCGAGAGATTTCGAGAAGGATTTGTTTGTTGATACGTCTATTTCAAAGCCCTGTTATAATAGAATCATGACCGTTAATTATATTATAAATCCGTTAAAGTCAGATTAAGGACGATTTGTCTTAATATTGAAGTGGGGTCGTCCCATCCTGTTTCTAAGGTATTTTAAAATGCGACAAATCGAATACTTTTGCTATATGAAAGAAGCTAAGAAAACCTTTCGTTTTATTTCTCAGCGATGTATGACGGGATAATCGTTGTTGGAAAGACTCAATTTAGTCACATTATTGCCATGAAGCGTTAGTAAAAGAGTGCCCACGCAAAAATCATGTAGTTTTTTTCTGACATTATTTAACAACTGACACAAACACTGAAGTGAGAATATTCGACAAAATCATCAATATATTTGGAAAAAAGAAAATTAAGGCAAACTAGAATTTGTTAATTTTATATGTCTATTTATTTGTAATTACGGCATGCCATTGCATAAGATATAGATGATCTAAATTGGGGTAGACCTGAATTAATTAATAGGCGAACGCCATATGATCTCGCAACTCTGAAAGCAGGTCTTTCGAGACCTCTAAGTCCTGGGCCTTACATATTAGGGCCGCGACGAACTCAGGGGAAACTTGACGCGAGTATGTGTGGTTAATCGGCTTTGTTAAATGCGACCACTTGACTGGATAGCGAAATATAGTCAGTATGGTTGCGGTTGTGTGCCGCCGAGGTTTTTAGTAGGCATACCCCTAGAAATCCCCGTCCCCACCTCAAGCCTTTGTGGATGCCCTCGGCTCATACGTCCACCTATGGGAGTGATACTGAGTGGCATTTTTCCGACAGAGTAAAAAGTACTGAGACGGGGAGATGACATTCTCCACGTACCGCTGCCTTCCTGGTCTTCGCTTTTCGTTGGCCCTCCAGAGAAAAAAGAATAGACCAAGGCGTATCAGCTTGAAGGTCAGATCGAGTTGTACTGCGATAGTCTTGGTAGGACCCCTTACATTTATGATAAAACAGTATCAAAATAATTAACTAGTGACACTAGTCGATGAATTACTAACCTGTTGCCGCGCTGCTTTTAAAAAGTTGACAAAATTGGCGGGCGGTGGAGCCGGATGCCGTCGCAAGAGCGCGCACTGCGGATACTCCGCAGCTAAACGCTGCGCAACGCTGATATTCGCCAACAACATAAACTCTTCAACCATTGAGTTCGTATCCATTATCTTTTTGGCTTGGACTTCTATAGGATCGTGGGTTTCGGAGTCAACCTACACATTATATATTTGCTTTAGTCTTTGCGGTTTATATTCACCATAAAACAACTATATAGTTAATGAAAAGTATTGCGGAAAAATTATCTAAACCTTCACATAATTATCAAAAGGCGAAGTAGGAATACTAACTCTTGCGGCCGGGGTCGGCCTGTCGTAAAAGGTGACAAAACAACCTTAGCTGTGTGGTGGGCCCCCAGTCCGTATGGATAGCAACCACCCTTGGTCTGTAAGTATGTCACTATAATAACATTGTGTTGTTTTCCAGTATTAGTACTCCTATGGAACAGCAGTGTCTTCGCAGAGCAAGTGGGAGCGTCGCAAACATTCATAGGCGATAACGGCAATATTACGACTAATTTTCTAAACTGCGCAAACCCTTGGGAATATGTAATTGAGCCAAATTTAATTATATTTAATTATATCTGTTTAAATACAACGACTGACACTTTAAAACATTTAAATAGATCCTTCCCTTTGTGAGTTACTCGTCGTGAAACATGTGATTTGGGTGGCAAAAATATTTATTGCACAATACTTGCGAAAGCCTATTTAAACTTTTTCTATTTATTGAGAAAAAATGCTTGACTATAATAAAGTGATAGTATTATTATATCTTCATATAAATATATTAATAGATAAATGTACTGTTATTAATGGATTTTCTTTACCTGGAAACGTATTTCAGGCGACGCAAGCAACAATGCTCCATTATCCAGTCTCCTTCTTTTCAGCTTCTTTGCTAACTTATTAAGAACCCGTAGTGATGATGCGATTTCATCCTTCCGAGATTTATCATCGATAGCAATTTGAGCTTCCTCATACGTCATAGCTGCTGCCGACTGAAAGGTAGAGTTTGATTCAATTTCTTTGTTGTTGGCGTAATTCAATTATTAGTTACTGAATGTTGGCTAGGTGGACCTTTTTTAACCTCTTCCGGAATGGGGTGCAAAAGTGGAACATTGGGGTGGATTAAATTGATATATTTGTCACGTGCGTAGTCTAGAGACAGGGACGACGAACGGGCGCAGTTTATGGGGTGTCACACACTACCTATATATGATCTGCGAATAATTCATAGAAAAAAAACAAAATAAGAATTTATTTTTTATTGCTGTAGGACAGCATACAAGCTGACGCGAAGGCCTGCTTAAAATTTAGTAGTTACCATCGCCTATGAGTGTTTGCAACACGGCGTTGCGAGTCAGTGGCATCGTGAACACGCTGCTGTCCCATAAGGGTACAGGAACTTGGATCACTAATGCCGGAACACAACACAAGGTTTAATAACCTTACCGCCATAATTGGCGGCATACTTAAGACCAATTACTACTTACTATAGTGATGGAATAATTAGCATTCGCATTCATGTTTAGCATGCGAATGTTTATTTAGCATTTAGCAAATGAAATGTAGTTGCGAAATTTTGCGAAATAAAAAATTAATTCATTGCTTCATAAGTTAATAATATCATGCTGTACGATCCCCTGGCAACGTGCGCTCTCTTTCGCACTCACGGGATGTCGGGAATACTAAATCTATTTGTTTCACATGAACCTACCTTCTTACTCGTTAGCAATATAGCGGCTAATGCGAATAATGAAGTTATCCAAGGCAATTACTATCTTATTGTCTATGATTTTCTTAAATTTAGAGGCGTTTATCGAATGAATTGTGAATGTGTAAGTTATGATTGTTTATTATTAATAATATGTGGTACGTGCGTGGCGCGCGACATATTGTGTCAAAGCATCTAACTTTATTAGTGATAGTGAGTTTAGTTTACGTAAATACGTACCTATTCGATACAATAATTACATTCGTTCGTCGTATGCTTATTTAATGTAAATACATAAGATAGATAATAGTGTGAACTCGTTACCTACCAGTAAATTATATTAACAAAATTAACTAATTTAGAATTATTAATGTTCATATTAGCAAATAGCATAGCAATAGCAATTAGCATGGTAATTAATGCTAATTCGCATTAATTACCATCACTACTACTTACTTTAAGACCTACTTCATGTTATGATAACAGTAAAATTACGTGTTTGTAATTAGGAACTTAAAACACATATTTATACTCACTTTAATCACACTTTTGTGGAACTTCGTTGAAATGATGTTAGCATTTTCATCAATCTCCCAGACGCAGGAGAAGGCCAGCCTTTCTTCGCCTCCACGCAAAGAGCACAAATTGGAACTGAGCAGATCTAGCAAAAAATTAACAAGCCATCTCAACATTTCTTCGTAATGTAGAAAAGTAAACACTTGACAAAAATCATTTATTATAGGCAAAGTTCGAAAAAATTTAGAAGACATCAAGTTTATCAAGTGTAACTTAATAATAATAGATCTTTATTAGCTTTAAACTTAACTTAAAAATATGCATGTGGCTATAATTCAGTCAAAATTTAAAGGTGTTCTTTGACTCTCAAAATAGGACTGGCGTGTATTTTGCGTCGTTCAAAGGTACCTCACACCGATTGGAGCAAAATACAAAACATACAATCAACAAACTCGATTTTTTTGATGAGAAGTTTACACTTTTCATCAAAAATGTTATTGGTCGGAACTTAAAATAGCGCCAGTAATTGAGAAGATGGGAAGTAACGATAAGATGGTATATGTGCATATAATGCAAAAAGAAGAATGTCATATAACGAGGAAAATGCTATAAATGAAGGTGGATGGATCCAAAAGGAGTGGTAGACCATAGAAAAGACGGATGGATATGGCAATAAAGGTATGAACGTTCAGATGACGGCTAACAGAGGAGAAGAAGAGAACATGTTGTGCGCACCCCACATAGTTTGGGATAAGGTCAGGAAGAAGACCCCGTTATCGCGTAGTACAGTGAATTATCTTAAAAAAAAACTATCATAGCAACCAAGTAACCAACACGTTAACCATTAACCTGTGAAGTTTCACAGGCGTTGTGCGTGCGGTGAGTTTTTAAAATTGATCAATCCCACTCATTCATCGCAACTTCGCGTCTGATTTTTTTATTTCTTTCCAAATTTTTAGTAGTGTTAACTTTATACTTTTTCACACATACATACATATTGACTGGAACGTAAAATAAGGATTTAATTTGATCAAGGAACAGTGGCGTTTTTAAAATATTATATTCAAATTAATAATTGATTTAATTTTTTTTTTTAATGAATAGTCATTACATACCAATGGTTAAATATTAAGAAAATTATGTTACTAATCCAAGTTGGGTTTCATAACAAAAATGAATTCAAAAGAATAGCTGTGAGCCGTCATGTCCTTTATAGTGTTCTAAATTTGTCATGTCACCAGTTAAAGGTTCAGTTAAAACAGAAAATAACAGGGTTAATAAAATCTTACCTGGAACCATATCAATCCTTCTGTCAACCAAGTACACCGTAGTGGACCTAGAGGCCGCCTCCTTGTCGAGGGCAGTACCGGGCCTCACGAAGTACGTCACATCAGCAATGTGGACCCCCACTTCGTACTTCTTAAGCCCGTCGTCGGTGGTTCCTGGTATCGGGCGGGCGTGTAACGCGTCGTCGATATCGGTACACCCGGGGGGATCCACCGAGCATACACATATATTGCGAAGATCAACGCGTTTGGCTATTTCCTACAATAAAAGATAATAAAATTAGACTAATTTGCTGATAGTGCATAGCCCGCATAATTGGAACCTGGGTCATCTATGCCGGAACACAATACAACGTTATGGTGGGGGCATGTTTAGAGGCGAGGAGTGGTTGTTACCCAGACGAGCATGGAGCCCTACCACCTAACAAGTGTTGTTTTGTCGCTATTTACGACAGGCTGCTTCCGTCCACAGGGGTCTGTATTCCTACTCCGCCCTTACGCTTCCTATTCCTCCGCAGAGATTCGAAAATAGTTTGAGCAGACAGCTGTGAACTCCAGGTTGACAAATTATTATTAACACGTTCACGCCGCCGCTGTAGTACATGTTTCTCGCCAATAGACGGTTGCGCTTAAAGCTTTTCGCTCTATCGTACGGCCCTGAACTAAGGGTTTCAACGTGAGATTTAAGTAGGATGGCGGTTTCCAAGCATTCTTTTGACGCTATTATTGTTGTGTATTAGTGATGAGTGTGGCACGCGGCGCCCGATGAGGCAATCATCTGTGAGCCACCGGTGGCACGCAACAGCGTGAATTCGTTAAAAAAATTAGTCATCATCATCCTTGCGTTAAATCCCGGTTGCAGCCCAAACTCTCGCTTCGGCGCCCGGGGTTCGCTTTCCGACTTTTTCTTCTCCACTTCGCACGGTCTTCAGCATCCCTGGTAGTGAGCACATTAGCACGCATATCATCCTTTACGACGTCAAGCCAGCACTTTTTGGGTCTACCCCTCCTGCCGGGGCCCGGCGGAGGTGGCATGGCCAGACATTTGTTTCCCACGTAAGCATCCTGTTGCCGTAAAACGTGGCCGTACCAACGGAGCCGACACTCTTGTAATTTATCCGCAATGTCACGGACATGAAGACCGCCGCGAATGCGGGAGTTCCTAACGCGGTCCTGTTAAAAAAATTAGTATGTGTCAACAAGCCAAACTACTAATTATCGTAATGTTTAAATACTCCACACCGGCCTAGGTTGCATCTAAGTACTACTTTTATCTATCTGTGCAGGGGCGGAGAAAGAATACTGACCTCCGCAGCCGGAGTCGGTAGCAAAAGGCGACAAAACAACCAACCCTAGCTACGTGGTAGGGCCCCAACCCGTCTGGATGGCGACCACCTTTGGCATTGTGACCCAAGTTCCTGTACCCTTATGAGACAGCAGCGTGTTCATGATGCCACTGGTACGTAAAGTGGGCCATCAGGCTGTCTGCTGTCCTACAGCAACAAAAAAAAACTTCACCTCTTCGGGAATCGTCCAATCGTCGGGCGGTAAACAAGCGAGCACAGCCTCACTGAACCTAGCGTGAGGAACGTCGTGTTCCAAGAGGATGACTTCATTTTCAGCATTCTTGTCACCTGCACACATAACACAAACTCTCACTAGAGATTTGTTAATAACAAATCAATATTTCATTATAATGTTAGCTGGCAACAGTGTGACCATATGTGGCAGTTTCCTGCCATTTTGGCAGTATTGAGCCCTTATTTTAGGCTGTGGCAGGATGTGTGGCAGTTTTTAAAATTCGGCAGTATTTGGCAGTATTGGGAAAAAATGTTAATTATGGCAATACTACATCTTTAGTTACAGGTATTCCTAACCTAAAACCTCTCTTAAAATTTTTGTGTGACACTTAATTGTGAACTCTAATGATTCATCTTATAACTATAAAACTGATACGAGTGTAAATTCTTTTTGCAATGTTGTATGTACAATGTACATTTCAATCAAATCAACCACATTATTATTCATATAACTTTTGTCTTTTATTCTGAGTACACGACTTTAAGAAGTATAAATATATAATTTGAGTGTGTTTTGGTAAAAAAGCGAAAGTATAAAAGAGCGTACAGGGCAGAGTGGGAGCAAGATCCATTACTGTCATCGTGGCTTACTAAAGCTAAAGACAATCCTGATAGGGCATTTTGTAACGCATGCAATTGTAAATTGCCATCGCGTCTATCTGCCCTAAAAAACGTGCCTGTATAACAAAACATAAGAAAAATATGGAAGAGTATCACTATAGGGGGGTAGGCAGTCACCAGTGAATTATCTTTTAATTAATTAATTTTATCGTATCAAACTAAAAAAATTATTCTTTGCGTTATGTGTGTCTAATCTATGTAGGTTTAATAGTCGCTAAAATAAAGTAATAGCAGCAACTTCTGACTAAAATACTCTTACTATTGCGAGACTCTATACGTGTTTTTTCATATAGTAATGTTGTTGTAGGTTACTAAATTTTTCAAGAATTGTGTTTCGTTTCAACCAACCAAAAAATGGTCAAACGGATGACTAAAGACATGTAGCGATGAATATAATCTTAATTGTGATGTATGATCGACATTTCATATTAACAATATCAATAAAAAAATATTATTATTATACTGGCATTATTTTGGCATTTTCATTATAAACTTTGGCAGGATTTGGCAGGATTCTCTTCAAGCTAAGGCAGGATTATAAATTTTGAGATGGTCACACTGGCTGGCAATGAATTTAGATCCTGGTTGGAACAATTTTGAAAGAAAGTAGTGGAAAACGTAGTAAATAGGAACAAGTCAGCGCAATTATAAAATTTGCAACGAGATGTGCCTCAGAGATATGTCTGAGTGTGCCGTAAAAAAATTCCTTACATTGTACATTTAAAAAATCACAATTTAAACTTTATATGGTATGTTTTAAATCTTTACACGGTTTAAACTAATTATATAAAACAAAAATACCCGAACAGAATCGGGGGTGTACTGTTCTAAATGTATGAAATAAAAATATTTTATTTTTCTGCTTTCACTTGAAAAGATTTCCAAAAAATTGTTTATTCATTACTTTATAAATCCTAATCAAAACCAACTACTATTTTCGTTTTTCGGTAGTAGTTGAATACTGGGGCAGTACTTTTCAGATTTACCTCCATATTTTTAATTGTGCGTGAAGAAAGAAAATGAAGTGTCACAAATATTATGAGATGGAAAATTTTCTCATGCGAGAAAACATCTTTTTCACTCGTGTCATTTATATCTATACAGAAATGAATAGACACAAACAATAGAGGTCGTTAGTAATATGAAAGCAGTTTGTGTGACCCGGTCTGTGACTGTATGTATGTATGCAATATTTTTATTCATAAAAAGTTACACTTTCATTTAAAGCATGCCCCGCAAAACTGCTTACGCACTTTGACTGCAGGTAACTCACTTTATATAAACATAGCTTATAAATTATTAAATTAGGTTACATTAATACAATTAATTTACGTAAATGGTTACAACGTTATTTAACAAGTGTTTTTTTAACAAACTTTAAAATTTAGCAAGTGTAGGCTCACGTCTTATGTCCTTGGGTAAACTATTGAGTAAGTATGGAACTCCTTTTTTAACGTTCTATCTCCATAGTAATTTTGAACCATGGGTACTGTACAACTGGTTTTGTACACTATGCTTCCAACAAGATTTAATGGTTGGATGATGATTAGTGCTCCAAATTGTGTGTAAAATGACCCCCCACTCTAGCTTAGATTAGCCTAGCACCGTGAGGGTTTCGCACACAACGTAAGGGACCAGCCATATGTACCGAAAAGCGTAAGTGACCAACAATGCGCCAAAAGTTTCTTAACACACAGCTGGCCACATACATTGCGTGTGAGTGACGTGCGCACGGTTGGGGGAGGGGGGGGGGGCGCATTTTCCCCACAATCTGGCTGATAGTGTTGATGTTTCACAAGGAATTGACAAAAGTACTGAAATATCTTTCATTTGGCACAACTATGCATTATCAAGTCTTACTTACACGACATTGATTTGAATTGATTAAACCTTACAGAGCTTACACTATAGATGATATCAATGAGAACGTTACCTATTGGTCCTAACGCCCTTACAAAATGGCCCAAAGGATACCGGCTGTTCCTAGGCCATGAGTCGAGAGCAACCAGTATTCGTTGCGAAGCCAATGCTTCGCTTTGTCGCGTTTCGATGCGCACGCGTGGGATTCTCTTCTCCGCAGGCGTGAACAAATGCCGTGTCGCACCTATAAATACAATACAATATAATGGTCCAGTTTACACAGCGCCACTTTGTCCCAAAGCAAGTATTATAACACTTGTCTTATGGGTGATAGATAACTAATATACTATTCATATACTTTTTTGTAAAAATAATACATAGACGCGAGACGAGCGTCGTAACCGTGACCTCCACAGGCATACCAAAGTGCGTTAGCCGTTACGCCATGAGGTCGTTAATGACGTCGAGGTGAGATAATCAGCGCACAGAGCTAGTACAAGTTCCAAATATTTTCAATGCTTTTAAAACACTAATACGTAAAACAATAACACGTGGATCAATAAGTCCCGGGACTGACACATAGATGGCGTAGCCAAAAAGTAAAATTAAAAAAAAAATTCTTTATTGACACATGTTTTGCATAAAGTTTTGTATGATTTTTCATGAGTACCAACCTTCAAAGGATATCTGTCAACATTCATGACATTCACATTTCATGAGCACAGTGCGATGGATAGTTAGTTATGTTACAAAAAATTTACGCAAACTACTTTCATAATGCATCCTGTATATGTTGTGTGGCCATTCCATTGGATTCTGTAGCTTTATAATAACCAAACATTACATCTTTCAAGTTCTAAGCTAGAAATATGGATAGGCATAATCCACTAGGCTACGTTTCAGACTACACTAAGCTTTTTATTACTTATATTTAAATATTTTCAATCACACATCACAATTCACATCTTTCCAACAAGTGTGAAATATTTATTGCGATACAAATGTCTTGAAACTTAAAAATCAGCACTTTCTGATAAAGGAAAACTTAAATAAGAACTTGATTAAAATTGTGAAAAAACAGCCTTTAATTAAGAAAAATTCAACTCAATGCAACTAGGTTGTGGCTAAAACAACCCCCCCCCCTCTAGCGCGCATTTCACAGAACGGAAGTGACTAAGTCGGTATGTCGAGAAGCCGAAATCGGCCGAAAGAAACCGAATTCAGTCATTAAGTGTGTTGTGCGCATTATGCACGGGTGGGGGGTCATTTTAACCGCGATCTGGCTGCAGTGATCGACCTTCTTTTGACATTTGATGTTTGTGTGACTAAAACCTACCTGGAAACCTACTGGGCATCAATATACCACAGTACTGTCGCCATTTCCGTCTTATAATCCCAACAACCTTCCCAGTTGGGGTGACTTCATCGTCCTTATCAGGTTTAGCCGACTTCAACAATACCGCCTCTTCCTCCAAAAGGTCTCCGGGATCTTCAGATTTATCTTCCAAAACAATATCACTTGGTTTACGCCATTCTTCTTCAGGGAATATTTCAATAGCCACAGTGTCGCCATCTACGGCTCTGTTTATTCCAATGTGACCTTGGAGTAGAATCTGAAAAGTTTGCTAAATGATTTAGTACTCAAATTTATAATAATTTAACAAGAAACTACAATAAAAACAACCTATGTATAGGTTTACCCTACAAGTTTTTAGGTAATTTAGAAAAATATTTTAGGGACTGTATTTATCATAAAATCATTTATTGGATATTTATTATTACATCTTCAAAATCCTAAATAGTTAAATTTCAGTACTAGCTAAGCTAAGGTGGCAGTTTTATAATGTTTATATAATTTTGTCTGAACAGCCGGAGTAAGAATACTGATCCTGCGGCCGGCGCTGGTCTGCCGTAAAAGACGACAAAACAACCCTAGCTAGGTGATCCCAAACACATTTGGATGGAAATATCCCCTGGTCTATAAGTATGTTGCCATAATAAACTGTGACAGTAACTGCTTATTATTAAGGGGGGCTGTGAGTCGACTGCTGTTCATCAGCAATAAAGAAAAACCTTGTCGTAACCATCAATCGTCAGAGACTGGATCACCACTAAACATAAATTAATAACTAAAGTTAGATCCTCTAATGTCTTGGTAATGTAGATTATAGATTATATAGGTATATATAAAAACATAACTTCCGTTGTGCCGTGTGACCCCGGCCAGTGAAAAGAATAGGGTCACCCCAGGTCATTCCAGGGGAGTCGTAAAAGGCGACGGATGGACTACTCCTTCGCCAGCTAACATGCGGCAAGGAAGTGCACATCTCGGTTTTTCCTCTTGGGGTTGGGAGGTCGGACGGCAGTCGCTCCCGTAAAAACCAAAACCAGCCAATAATTACAATGGTCAGAACAAGAAAAGGTCCAGTCATGGATAGGGCGTCGCCGCAAAACGACGCGCAGAAGCTTCGCCCGACTTCTGTGACAAGTGGACAAGGGCTGCCGTGCCGTGGGCGAGCACGGCTAAAGACGTTAGCCCAATCGAAACTCCGCTTCGCAACATGGAACATTGGCACGCTAACCGGACGCGCGAGGGAATTGGCCGATGTACTCTCCAGGCGGAGGGTGGCCGTGGCGTTCCTGCAGGAGACTCGGTGGAAGGCCAGCAGATCCCGGTTCATTGGGAATGGCTACAAGCTGATCTACACGGGTGCATCTGGTGGGGAAAATGGGGTCGCCATAGTGCTCTCGGAGGAGCTCCAGGACGACATTTTGGAGGTGAAGCGCTGTAGCGATCGGCTTATGGTTGTGCGGGTGCTTGTTGGTGGGGTAGTTACCCACTTGATAAGCGCCTACGCGCCACAGGCCGGTTGTAGTGACGCCGACAAGATAGCGTTCTGGAACCTACTCGGAGAAGTGCTTCGTGGGATTCCATTGTCACATGGGATCGTTTTGGGCGGTGATCTAAACGGTCATGTGGGTGATGAATGTGGGGAATTTGAGCGTGTTCACGGTGGATTTGGGTATGGTAGCCGCAATGTGGAAGGGGAGGACATCCTCAATACGTGTGCGGCTGCCGACCTTGCTATCGTGAACACGTATTTCAAAAAGAGACCCGAGCATCTCATCACCTACAAGAGCGGGAGGAATGCTACCCAAATCGACTTCCTACTCACTAGGAGACACCACATCAGCAATGTAGCCAACTGCAAGGTCATACCCGGTGAGAGTCTCACTGCACAACACCGTCTTCTTGTCATGGACCTCTGCGTGAAGCCCAAAGGCAAACGTGTAGATCGCCTTCAACGCCGAATCAGGTGGTGGCTGCTTGATGAAGTCAAGTCCCAGGAGTTCGCCTCTGCCATCGGCGACAAGTGCGTCGGTGGTGAGGGCGAATCGGTTCAAGTTTACTGGGACAGGATTCAGGCGGCTATCCTTGGGTCGGCGAGGAAGGTGCTTGGCGAGTCTAAGGGTGGACGCAAATGTGACAAGGAGACTTGGTGGTGGAATGACTCAGTCCAGAGGGAGACCAGGGCGAAAAAAGCCCTCTTTAAGAAGTGGCAAGCGTCCAGATCTCCTGAAGATCGCGACGCATACAGAGCTGCCAAGCGCACCACCAAGAAAGCTGTAGCCAGAGCCAGACGAGACCACTTACAACCACTTTACGATAAGTTGGAATCGTCTGAGGGGCAGAAGCTCATATATAAGCTGGCGCGTTCCAGGGTCAAAGCGGCACAGGATATTTCCAAGTGCCGCTGTGTAAAAGACCCCGGGGGCAACCTGTTATCCGAGGACCTCGCGGTGAAGGAGAGATGGCGCTCGTATTTCCACGAGCTGCTGAACAAGCAGCATAAAGAGGTGCAGCCGCCAGATCTTCCTCCAAATCAAGGACTAGTGCCACCGGTAACGCCTGCAGAAGTCCAAAATTGTCTTCGCCGCATGGAAAATCGGAAAGCTGTCGGAGCCGATGGAGTCCCCATCGAAGCCTGGAAGGCGATGGGCTCTCGTGGTGTGGGCATCTTAAACAACCTTTTTAACCGGACACTCCTCACCGGTACGATCCCGAACCAATGGAGGCTGAGTATCATTACTCCAGTCTTCAAAGGCAAGGGATCGGTGCAGGAGTGCGGTAACTACCGTGGAATAAAGGTCATGTCCCACACCATGAAGCTCTTCGAGAGGGTTATCGACTCTCGGATTCGGCAGGAGTGCACTGTCTCGGGATGTCAGTATGGGTTTCGCCCTGGACATGGGACCATGGACCCAGTTTTTGCCCTAAGGACTGTCGCGGAGAAATACAGGACGAAGAATACGCCTCTGCACTGCCTGTTTCTGGACTTGCAGAAGGCCTTCGACTGTATTCCTCGTGCGATAATCTGGTGGGCATTGCGATTCAAAAGGGTTCCAGAGGCCTATATTGACATCATCCGAGACATGTACCATGACTCCGATTCCGTAGTTCGGACCGCTGTTGGCGACACAAAACCTTTCCCCATCACCGTTGGGGTGCACCAAGGATCCGTCCTTAGTCCGTTTCTGTTCAGCGTGGTATTAGACGTATTGTCAGACAGCATCAGAAACTCACATGAGCAGCCCCCGTGGTTGCTCATGTATGCTGATGATATCGCGCTGACAGATTCAGACAGGGGTAGGCTGGTGCAACGCGTGAAGGCGTGGAAGGAGTCGCTTGAGAACGGTGGTCTGAAGCTCAATGTGGCGAAGACCGAGTACTTGGCCTGTAACTCCACAGATCCCACACCCGTACGCATAGGCGGTGACACGGTCGAGCGCACGGACCGAGTAAAATACTTGGGATCTGTATTTCACGCGTCTGGTGACATCGATTGCGACGTCAAGGCACGCATTGCTGCCGCGTGGGCCAAATGGCGTGAGGTGACTGGTATCATTTGTGACCCCAAGATGCCGGTAAAATTGAAGGGACAGGTCTATAAGACCATCATTAGGCCTGTCCTTTTATACGGCTGTGAAGCGTGGCCGGTGTTAGAGAGACACAAGCAAGAACTGCGTGTCACGGAGATGAATATGCTGCGGTGGATGTGTGGAGTGACGCGGAAGGACCGCGTTAGGAACTCCCGCATTCGCGGCAGTCTTCATGTCCGTGACATTGCGGATAAATTGCAGGAGTGTCGGCTCCGTTGGTACGGCCACGTTTTGCGGCAACCGGATGATTACGTGGGAAACAAATGTCTGGCCATGCCACCTCCGCCGGGCCCCGGCAGGAGGGGTAGACCCAAAAAGTGCTGGCTTGACGTCGTAAGGGGTGACATGCGTGCTAATGGGCTCACTACCAGGGATGCTGAAGACCGTGCGAAGTGGAGTAGAAAAAGTCGGAAAGCGGACCCCGGGCACCGAAGCGGAAGTTTGGGTTGCAACCGGGATGAACGCTGAGATGATGATGATGATATAAAAACATAACTTCAACAACTTAAATCAATCCACTTACTGATTTCTCAAAGCCATTAACAACAGCACTGCCTTCCAAGTAATTATCACGTGAAGCATGGAACGTCCCCTGATAAAGCTTTCCATTCCTGATCCCTGCATGAATCTGTGTAGGGGTCAAATGAGCCGGGTATAGAGCATCCTTTGAACAGCTTTCTGGTATTACATTTTTTGACAGTTTATCAGCCAAGCCCAAAAACCCATTCACATTTTCGACATAGTCCTTCACTGAAACAGAAAACTAACAATATACTATTTCTTATATTTTATATGTAAGATTATTCTCATATACTTATGGGAATAACTGGCATCCTCATTTAGTATCTGTTAACTAGGTTTTGGTTCAGAATATAAAAAAATGGTTTACTTTATTTATTTATAATTAACTTGCTTAGAGTCAATACTTGTTTTATGGGTTTTTCAAATCATCTTTATTTGCAGAAATAGTTATTTTTAAGTTACATTTTCACAATTCTTGTCTGTAGATGTACAAATATTAACTATATAAACTAAACAAAAATATATAATGAAGGATTAAAATTGTTAACCTGTATTATTTATTTTATCTGTTGTTCAAGTTTTCAAACAAGACTGCACTCTCTTTGTTACCATGACAACGGTTGGTTAGAGCACTGTTTCGGTTAAACTTAATTAATGATTTTCAGTAAAACATAGCTTGCAACACAACATATGTTTGGTCGATAGCATCTATATACTAAATTAATTAATGGATATATAAGCTTTACCAACCATTAAGGAGCCGAACTTTAAGATGATTGAGTTATTTGAATAATCATTAAGATGATAAGTATAAAAATATTAAGCATTTTGAAAAGAAGCAGGGGTAGGCAAAATAAGCATTGGGAGAATAAGCTGGTCCATTTTGGAGATGAGCAACTCTGGATATGGCACACTGGCATGAGGCTTTCCAAAATTAGAGATGTGACCTAAGCAATAGAAGGACCAATCTACACAATTCAGAATAAAGGCATTATTATATTAAATATTATAAATATTTTTTACCTGAACAACAAACAATGCCCTCATCCTGAGCAATCTTTCGATTATTTTCATCATCAGTAAGGAGTACAATTCTTGGACTGTCTTCATTCACACGATTTATGCTCAGATGAGCTTCATACCAAGCTGTAGCTCGCCTTATGGCCCTGTCATTCCTGTCATTTTGTTTTTCACCTGGATCTCGCTCCACATAAGTATCTCTAAAATTAACAATACAATTAGTTCAGTGATTATTTTAGTAGTCAAGTACTGTTGTATCTTGGGTTTTATCGCCATCCCATTGTATGCACTCTATTTTGAAAAAATATGACACTCCATTTAATTATAATATGCTATGTCATGAGCAACATATAAAAGGATTTTTTTTATAATTAACATATCATTACATCACAAGGGTGCACTTAAGACTTTTCACTATGTCGAACATGTCTGAACTAAGGGTTTCAGCGAAAGATTATCAAAGAGTAGCAGTCTTCATGCATTCTTTTAGCACTATGTTATGTGTATATGGTAGTATAGGCCATCCAGTGAGGCAATCGTCTGTGAGCCACCGACAGTATGCCCAATGAGGCAGGCTTGTGCGAGCCATCAGTTTTATATGCCAGCATCGTGTTAAGCTTCGGAAAATAGATTGCATTGGAAAAATATTTCTAAATTAAGCCTACAGAGAATTGAACCAAAACCACTAAAATACTATATGCTATTCACTTACCAAAAAATAAAATGTAAACAAATCGTAAAAGGGTTTTTTGGATGTCAGTTTTATAATAATCAACATGATATAAAAATTATCATAACAACTTTTAATTATTTATTAGAAATATCTCCTATATTCTTATTTTTTTATATTACTTCCTTACTTTTAGAAAAAAACAAAATAATTTTATTTTTACAATTATTATGAATGATAAATATTAATGCATATAAAATTTACATATTTACAACATTAATTGTAATAACTAACTTACATAATAAAGAACTTAAATGTTTCCAAATCTCTTACTGGTTTTATATGCTGGTAATTATAAGTGTACTGTTCAAGTGTCGATTGAAAGGCGTGTTTTTTTATTACGGTCGGATTATACCCTCGGATTATACCCGCCATATTGTTTTATTCTAGCTTTATTTGAGAAACATTGGTTTATTTGTTTACATTTTATTTTTTGGTAAAGTGAATAGTGATTGTAAAACCTGGAAAACCGCCAACAGAACCCAGCTCATATAGACCAATAAGCTTACTCCCGGTTCTATCAAAGTTGTTTGAAAAATTCTGCTTCACAGACTTAAGCCAGTCTTGGATGAGAATAAGATAATTCCCAATCATCAGTTCGGATTTCGGGAGAAACATGCTACCATTGAGCAAGTACACAGAGTAGCCCAAAAAATCAGACAATCTCTCGAGAGGAGAGTACCGCTCTGCAGTATTCATAGACATACAGCAAGCATTTGATAGAGTTTGGCATAAAGGGCTACTTTACAAACTCAAAACTACTACCAAACTCCATCTACATGATAATAAAATCCTACCTTGAATAAAGAAGATTCCAAGTAAAATATGAGGAAGACTACTCAAAGCTACGTGAAATCAAGGCCTCAGTACCACAAGGCTCTGTGCTGGGACCTATACTATATTCCATATATATGGCAGACCTGCCTGAAACACCAGGCAAATAATATTAAAGCTAAGAGAACCGAAGCAAATATGCAACTTAGAAATCTGTGTCGGTAGTCAATCTAAACTTTTTCTCAGCAACAAACTGCTTGTTTATAAGGCCATTAAAAAACCGATTTGGACTTACGGGATAGAACTCTGGGGATCTGTCAGTAACTCTAACCTAGAAATACTGCAAAGGTTCCAAAACATAGCACTAATAATGGTCTCCAGCGCACACTGGTTTGTAAGAAATTTGGAAATACATGAGTACCTTGAAATGTCAACTGTAAGGGAGGAAGTTAAAAATTACAGCAAAAAGTACAAAGAAAGACTCAACAAACACAGCAACGCACTAGCCAAAGACCTAATGGACAGAGAAAACATAAAGCGCCTCAAAAGGCAACACATACTTGAACTCGACAGAAGAAACTGAAGGGTTTCTACCAATAGATGGTGCTATTTAATGGAATAGAAACTTACCTTTCCACCCAGACCTTATCTAATTATGGCTCATTTTAAGCTAATTGTAGATTAAAGGGGAATAAAAAAAAGTGAATAGCATATAGGTCATAGAAGCAAGGTGCGGAGAAAAATGACAGTGATATTCTTCGTTTTTCTAATGGTTGACAATTTGAATACATTGATTACAGGGTATAAACCCAAATCTTTTGTCCTACCTTCAATCAGTAATTTATTTTAATCATTTGTTAACTTGACCTTTATATTTACAAATTAATGACTGAAAAGATTTAAGGTCACTCTTTTTCTGTGTAGCAAAAATGCTAATATAAAATTAGAAATTTTAATGATAACCAGATAGACTAAAAAATCAATCACTTCTGGACTGTTTCCATTTTCTTTTTTTTTTTATTGCTGTAGAACATCAGACAGGCTGACGGCCCACTTAGAATTTAGCGGCTACCATCGCTAAGAGGTATTTGTAACTCCAGTGGCATCGCGAACATGGTGCTGTCCCCATAAGGATATAAGGACTTCGGTCACTAATGCCGGAACACAAAGTTATTATGGTGGTAAAATAATAAGCCTTATTACAAATTTGAAGTTTCCTCCTTCAATTATTTAATCTCTAATTTTGGAGTACCTATTGGCAAAGGCCTTCTTCATCTCACACCAATGTGCTCTCCAAAATGAACCAGCTTGACTTGATTTTTGATCTCTTGTTAAATGTGCTGGAGGGTATTGGTCTTACTCCCCACGGAGACACCCTGGATTGGGGAGTGAATGAAGTGTATGGCGACATACTCAAGACCAAAGGTAGTAGCCATTCAGACGGGCTTGGGGCCCTACCACCTTGGGTGGGTTGTTTTGTCGCATTTTATGATAGGCAGACCCCGGCTCCTACATGGATACCCCTACATGGATAAAAATAATCATTCAACTTATTTATTTCTTATATTCATTCAACATTTTTTTACAAACATTTGCAATCAGTCATCAGGCCAGAAGTGAATAAAATCAGTGTTAAAATATAACAAGCGAAATTACTACCAATTTTATAAAAACTAGTTTGAATATATTATCTGGATAAACCTATAAAGTCTAATAATTAATTGATTAAAACTAATTCATTTGTGTTATATTTTATTTTACTTATACTATTTGCTTTTATGTTATATTATGTATTTTATGCAATATTATTTATGTAATTATTATATTTTATTTGTAACATATTATTATATTTCATATTACTTTTAGCGCGCCACCTATAGCAAAATGCTTTTGAATGTATTCCGATTGCTGCTTCTTAGCTATAAAGCCACCTATTGTGCACTAGTTATATGTTTAATATTAAGTTACTTTGTATATAATATTTGGTGGACAATAAAAAATAGTCTATCTATCAAAAATATTTAAAATACTTAATATTATTAATTTTTTTATATTCATTTAAAATAAAAAAATTAGAACATAATTAATAGATAATAACAAATACAAGCATCAGTGGAGACTATATTTCACTATTTTCTTCTTTTATCAGTGTTTTTTAAATAGCTATAAATCTGATTATCTGGAAGAGACTGGAGTCTCTTATTTTAAATGCTGTAGGTAATGGTCTAGTTTTAAATTCTTTATACCTGTTTTTTTTTGTACAATAAAGAGTTGTCTATCTAATATTTCAATAAGTATTTTTTGTCATAACATTTTGATTAATAATTTTAATAAGTCTTTTAACAAAATGCCACCAGGATGTACCTACCCTACCACCACCATTATAATGATATATGACAGATAAATATATAACTAAGATTCTTACTTATGATGTTCGTTTACAAATGAGTAGAATTTCCTTCTCTTGTTACCAATGATTTCCAATAATCTCTGAAATACCGCAGTGTTTCTGTGCTTCACTTCTTCCAAGACTGTTTGTAAGATAATAACATTTGCCAGAGCATCTTCTTCCAACACATCAATCTGGTGAAGGACTACATTCGTATCCAGGAGTAAATAATGCGGATAATCGAACAGAGCGCAAATAGATTTAGGTTGTGCAGATAAAACAATCTCATCGTCTTTGTGAGGGCATGCCTTACATGCTTCTGAGCCACACAGCAGGTCGTCGCGTAAATAATGTTCTCTTACTATCTGCAATAATAATATATTACTTTATATAGTTGCTCCATGAACATGTTTATAAATTTCACCAAACATAACCTTACTTTTAAAATGTTACCGCGTTTTGTTTTAGTTAAGAAAGTTTTTGTAGTCCACATGTTGTAGTAAATGTGTTTCGCTTAAGTTTAAACAACTGTTTAATAAACTCAAAACAATTTATATTTGCAATATATGTTTATCTCAAAAAGTTTGTCAATATGAAATGAAATATATACACATTTTGACTTTTAATAACTTTTAGACTTGGTTATTGAGTCCTTTATTCTATAAAAAAACAGTCATAATCATATAAATGTTGCAATTATAATTTTTCGATTTTTTGAAAATTTATGTGTCCGTTTTAAGCGGAGAAAATAAAAAGTAGAACATAAAACTGAATTGCGAAACTCTGCCACCAATGTATTAGGGTTATTATAGACAAGTAGTGGAAGCAAATTATTTATTTTGAATCAACTATTTTATATTTTTTTAAGGATAGCTATTTACTCACATAAATTAGGAATATAAATGTTTGAAGAGGCCAACACAAGCGGGCCGGAGCCAGCTAGGACCACAGTCTGATTAGTTGTTGCGTCCCGCGGTTTCCACATTTAAAGCATTCGAAGGAATACCGGGGTGAATAAACATGCGACGTGCATCCCCAAGCCTAGAGAAGGAGAAGTACGTGCACATCGCACGGGGAGTCTTACATTACCCCATCGTCCGACCTCACGCGGTGGTATGAGTGTTAGACATATCCACCTTCCAAAAAAATGTGGACGTAAATAAAAAAACTTATGAATTGTATTTGTATGAAATATTTTATATATATAAATTAAGTATAAATTTTAAATATTTTAAATTTTCTATTGCAGTAAGTGCGCCATTGCAAGGTGGAAGATCTCTGTCATTGTTTATTTTGTATCGCAGGGTTTATACTTACTGCCTTTTGACGCTTTCCTCTAGAATTTACACTATTGTGGCGCCACCTTAGTTGAACGCATTTCGATAGACACTTTTTCAAACACAGAGATATTCTTTTTACCTCAACCCTCTATACTATTAAACACATTAAATATATAAATATGAACAAAGGAATTTCTTCAAAATTTTGAACGTTTTCAAATTTTTTTAATTATATTTAAAATTTTCTGTCGTCTCTCTTTTCCGTTGAATTATAAAATCGTACTGCAAGTGGACAGGTGCGGATCTTTTCTGATTTTGGACATTTGACATTTTTAAGGCCACTCCCTATCCAATGGCTTCATTAAATGATGAAAGGAAATGAATTAATCTTTCTGCTTGCTCAAAGGAGTCACTTCTAATTTAGTTATTCCAATGATTTCTGATTTCTTAACCTCAAGAAGGAAAAATGTAGCTGTTTTCATCTTTTACTAATCGTTGCTTTGCCAGTATCGAGCTGGGGGAATTCGCATCGGTGTCAGGAAGACCCTCAAATATCTGGGTCTGGTGCTCGACAGCCGATGGGACTTTTCGCCACACTTCCGGGCTTTGACCCCCAAGCTGACGAAAACAGCAGCGGCACTATCTCGCCTGTTGCCGAACATCAGGGGGCCGGAGGTCCAGTTCCGAAAACTCTTCAAGGGAGTCTTGCATTCCATGGCTCTATACGGAGCTCGCGTGTGGGCCAATGTCCTGAGGCGCCAAAACGTTGCCGCTTTCAGGCTACCGCAGCGAGTTATGGCTGTCAGGGTTGTGAGAGGATATCGTACGATATGCTTCGAAGGGGCTACCCTTCTCGCCGGCACTCTGCCGTGGGTCTTGGAGGCCCGCACGCTGACCTCCTTGTATCAGTGGAAGAAGGAGGAGGAGGCCAGTAGTGAAAGACCTACGTTCCTGCAGATCAAGGGGAGAAGAGAGGAGCTGCACCAGGTACAGCTGACAGAGTGGCTACGCTACCTGCAGAACCCCGCGTGGAGCCGCGCCGCCATCGAAGCGGTACGGCCCGTCATGTCAGAATGGCTGCTGAGAAAGCACGGCACCCTGACGTTTCGTCTGACACAGGTGCTCGCCAGCTATGGATGTTTCGGCCGCTACCTGTGACGGGTGGCACGGCGTAAGCCGACGACAGGGTGCCACCACTGCGACATCAACGTCGAAGATACAGCTCTACACACACATACATGTTTTGCATGTTCGATTTGGTAGATTAAATACCATGTTTAATAAGCAAATACACCCCCCCCCCCCTCCATAGTGTTTACGTAATACTTGAATGGCCGCTCTTAGTATAATGTCATAATGCGTATCGTTGCCCTATTTTTCTATTATAAGGAAAATGTCATCATAAACATCTGCAGCGGATTGTTTGAGCTATTTTGAGATAGTCTGTGTCTATGAGTATGGTGAAACTAGATATTTGTGTTTTCGGCGCTGAAATCAAATATTTGGCTTAATATTTTATTAGTTGCGTGGTAGAGCCCTAAGCCCGTCAGGATGGCAGCCACCCTTAGTCTATAAGTATGCCACCATAATAACCTTGTGTTTCGGCGTTAGTGACCCAGGTTCCTGTACCCCTATGGGACAGCAGCATGTTCGCGGTGCCTCTGACGTCGCAAACATCCATAGGCGACGGTAACTGCTTACTGTAAGTGGACCGTCAGTCTGTCTGCTGTCCTACAGCAATAAAAAAGGAATTCTTAAAATAATCAATTAACAAAATACAATATCTTAAAATAAGAATGACTTATTTTTGTCAAAGTTATAAATAACCTTATTAAGTGTTATTTATAACTTGTTCTTAATTCATAAAAAAGGGGTTTAGCTGAAATGTCATATATTACAAAAGTGTTTTATCTTATTAACTATTTAGTTTATTAAGTTTGTGCATAGGTATACTTCTAATAGATCACAGAAATATTATTTGCATAGTATTTATTATTTTTTTATAAATATATATATATATATATATATATATATATATATATATATATATATATATATATATATATATATATATATATATATATATATATATATATATATTTATTTATTTATATCAAATATATATATCAAATTTGTATTCTAATTATCCAAACAGTTATTAGATAGATAGTTAATAGATATATTCACTATGATCATTTGATAAATGAAAACAATAATTACATTAATAACATTTAAGTGTTTATGTATCTACTCTACTTTTACGAAAAGGTAGCAAGATATCTATATCAATATTGCAAGTACAATTCATTATAAAATGAAAAAAATTGGATAATTGCGTTTCCTCCACACAAGTCGCTTGATAAGCAGTCGACGTCTGAGAGTTGTGAACGGCGAGCGTGCGATCGTTTCACATCCATATAACTGACCGATACCGCGGATACTTAAAATGTACGCTTTGCTACACGTACTTGTGCCAATATGAACTGTGCACAAACATTGAGCGTTCATTCTGAACAATGTTAACAATCTTTAAGCTATATACAGTGTTAGTGATTTAAAACTATAAGATATGCCTAAAAAGAAGAACATTAAGAGCCCACAAGCAATATGGGAGGCGGTGTCATCAATTTCTGTAAATTTCGTCGAAAGAATATTCTATACACTTGGAATTACTGTAGCAAACCACCCTTGGAAAACTATTGCGATAACAATGACATTTGTGTGCTTCAGTTGCATTGGCTTAATTAAATTCCACATAGAAAAGAATCCAATGAAACTGTGGGTGCCGCCGGATTCGGATTTTTTCTATGATACAAACTGGTACATCGATAAATTTGGTACAGCCATCAGGTTTCAAAGAATCATCGTTACTGCGGAAGATATTCTGGAGCCCGAAGTGTTGAGGACAATATACGACATAACAAAGGATATCAATTCCATAAGTGTAGATTATAAAAGTGATGTATTTACAATCGATGATTTGTGTTATAAAGTTCCTATTGTTAATTTATTTACCTCGAATCGGAATACTAGATCTGTTAACGCGTTAAGTGCCAACTCCACGAACCCTGTGAATCGCGACAGTGACAATGATTTCGCAGACCCAACTCTTTGGGTAGATAGTGAATTTTATTGCAGTTTTTTGGAAGACTTTCAACTAACGTGTTTGCAAAGCAACATTATAGATATTTGGAAAAATGATCTTGAATTATTAAGTAATACCAATAAAAGTGATATTTTATCTCGTGTCAATAATATTAAACGTAATCCCATTACTGGACATCCAATAGATTATTCAAAATTGTTTGGAGGAGTCAAATATGACGACAACGGCAAAATAATTTCGGCTAGTTCTGTAATGTTAACATGGCTTACTCAAGTTAATATGTCTCAAGTTAATTTGGATGAAGTCGGTAATTTAGTTGGAACTGAAGACTGGGTATCGGTGCCTTTAGCCATATGGGAAATAAAATTTTTAGAAGTAATGAAAAAATTTTCTGCTATACATAAAGATGTGCAATTTTATTATGAAGCCGGAAGAAGTTTTGCAGATGTCAGTGGTGAGGCCATGTTTTGTGAGTTAGATAAATTATTTTTGGGTATCATGTTGATGTTTTTTTATGTACAGTTTGGTTTATCCCGTTGTAATTGGTTGGAAATTCGTTTAACTTTGGGAAGTGTTGGTTTATTGTGTGTAGGTTTAGCGTACATTACGGCTATAGGTTGGTGTTCTGTACTAGGAATATCATTCGGCCCTGTACATTCTTCTTTGCCTTTTCTGCTAATGGGACTCGGAGTTGATGATATGTTTGTTATGAATGCTTGTTGGAAACATTTAAATGAAGCTGAATCGAAAAGAAGTCTTCCAGTCAAAGTTGGCCTTATGTTGAAACACGCCGGAGTATCTATTGTAATAACGTCCTTCACAGACATTGTCGCTTTACTCATAGGCGCGATAACGATTTTACCGTCTTTAAAGGCCTTTTGTTTTTACGCAGCAGCTGGAGTATTTTTTATTTTTTGCTATTCTGTAACTTTCTATATTGCGGTTTTCACATTAGATATGAAAAGAATTGAAGCAAATCGTAACGGAATTTTATTCTGTTACAAACATAAAAGGGAGATTAAAATTCCAACAGAAAAAACATGTTTTCAAAAAGTATTTGACGCTTTTTATAAGTATGTTGTATTTACTATCCCCGGTAAAGTAACGACCATTATCATAACATTAGTCGTAACTGGTTTTAGTATTCAGTCAATATTTCAATTGCAGCAAAGATTTGATCCAAAGTGGTTTATACCGGAGGATACTTATTATAAACAATTTTTAGATGCCTACGACTATTACTATCCTGAAGAAGGTCACGCAGCAATGGTATTTTTAGGTGAAATGGATTATGCAAAAGAGTTTCCAATTTTGTATGATATGAAAGAAGATTTGAGTAAAGAATCGTACGTGAACGATATGGTCTCATGGGTAGAATATTTCCACAAGTACGTTTTGAAAAATTATGACCGAGATTTGAGAAATTCGTCTGCAGTGAGCGAAAAGGACTTCAATGAGTACTTATCTAAATTCTTGTTTAGTCCAATTGGTGGTAGATTTCGAATGAACTTTCAATTTTCAGAAGAACTACGTTGTGGTTTCCCTACATCTCGTATATTAGCTTCTTCAATTTCTTTCAAATTCACCAGATTTAGAGGGCCAGAGGAATATATACCGGCTATGAATCGCGTCAAAAATATTGTTAAATCTGCCAACATAATGACAGGTGATGGCTATCGAAGCGTGTGGTCTAAAGTATTCGGAAATTGGGTCACTGATGAAATTATAGCTGTTGAGGTAGAAAGAAACATAGAGTTAGCGCTAATCTGCGTTATGGCGTGCACAGTCATCTTGATAACAAATTTGCAGATGTGTTTATGGATATTCATATGTGTTACTTTGACTTTAGTCAATGTATTAGGATGGATGCAGCGGTGGGGCATGACAGTAGATATTGTATGCTGTATTGGTCTAGAGTTAGCTATAGGTTTGTGTGTTGATTACGCCGCTCACGTTGGCCATTCTTTCCTAACAATCTCAGAAGGATCGCGGTCGGAAAGAGCTTACAAGACTGTAACTACTATTGGTCAGGCTGTCTTATTGGGTGGAGGATCAACACTTTTATCACTCTCTCTTCTAAGTATGTCAAAGGCTTATACTTTTCAATCATTTTTCAAAATTTTCCTTCTCGTAATAATTTTTGGACTATTCAATGGTTTGATTTTCCTGCCCGTTGTTTTTTCTCTAATAGGACCTAGTGCATACAGGTCTGCTAAGACTAAAGAAAAAAGTTCTGAAACTGTTGAATTGAATGGCAAACATGAGATTAGGGAAAAACAAATAGAGATTTAACCGATTAGCTCGTCAGTTGACAAATTGTAGAGCTGGTATAAAAATAAATGATCAAATTAGGCGGAAATAAATTGTCTTATTTATGTTTGTGATGTATTATGTGTGGTTATTTCGTTTTCATAGATAAGAAGTGAAAAAGTTCAATATGGGCACGTAAATAAAATATGATAAATGAAATTATAGACGCTTGTACAAATTCGAGATATTTATTTAACATTTTCGTGTACTATGTTATGCGAGTACTTATTGTAAGGTGTATAAGTATTATATTGTGTGAAATTTAATATGAATGAATGTTACTGTATATTAATTAATGTTCTTGTTTATTAATATGCATTGATTTAATTAATAATTTATATGTCGGTTTTATTTAATTAAAAGTAGTTTAAAATGTTTAACGACTTTTATTGCAAAAAATACCAGTAATCATAATTCTGAATTTGTGATCTTCATTAAGAAGAAGCATTCCTGTTTAAGAAGCTTCATATACACCGGGAAACTCGCAGATTTCCTGGCGATATTTTCCTTCGTTATCAGAAATTGCAATTACATAAACAAAACTATCTAATCATGCTACATATGTCGTACTGAATGTGGTCCCAGAGGTTTGCAAGTCGAATATAAATGTGCCACTACCATATTTTCACTAATTACATCTGTATAATTTGTAATATGGTCAATATAATTATGAATTTTTGACAGAAAAGGCAACAAGGCATATAATAAATGTAAATTATACTTGTTGAGATTTTAATAGCGTACTTGTATATCTCGTATATTATAAAGCAGTTTCGAAAATTAATGAGATAGGCATTGAGATAGGAATGTAGGTCGCGACACAGTGTGCCTACTTTTAGATGATAGTGGCCATACTTTGTACTTGTTTTTTCATTATCTTAAGAATATTAAAGTTATATTTTTGTGATAAAGTAATTATAACAAAGCATTTAGTGAATCGATTCGAATAATAAATTTGCTGCAAGCCTAACAATTTTCATGCTTAGAATTTAATTCCCTAATTGTTTGTTAATCAGGTGAATAATGTAAATAAAATATCACGGAGGAGAACGGGGATGATATCATTGTATCATTGTTGATACAATCAGAAATAGGATGGAAATAGATCAGCAGGAAAAGAATCAATAAAATAAAAGAAAAGATCAAAACTATATACTATATAATACTATAGAAAACCTCGACAAATTTACATCCATGATAAACTTTGAAGAATGTCACTAAACTTTGTTTGAAAATAATGAATGTTTATTATCTACAATCACGTCAATAGCAAATTATAATCAAAATAAAATTAAAAGTGTAACTATAAGTAAACTAAATTCTATGATTATGACAATTCACCGACCATCTGTTGTCAAAGTACGCAGCAGAACGCTTGTGTTATGGGTACTAGACAACTGATACTTATATACTTTTTTGTGAATGTCATTTTTTGTACATAATATATATACATAAGCACCCAGATTCTTGACGGGTGCTAATCCGCGATCTCTGTAAGCGTTCCGTCAATATCAATAGGATTTGTTTTTAAACAATATGAAATTATTATATTTAATACAGTACTTGAACATTATACAAAATAGCTTTTTATACTTGTTAAATATACATGTCAGGGAGAGTCCAAAGTACATATATGCAAAAAAGACTTGAAATCCTTGTAGGCACACTCCTGCGCATGCTGAGCAAAACAACGATCAGGTTTTATAATGTTGAACAATGATACTTTCAACGCATTCTCATCATTGCCTTGTCTTGTAATACATTGTTCATATATAACAGTTTACATAGTAGTATGCTTATTTAAACAGTGTAGCAGTATACCTTTGTGCAAAGGGATGGTGTTTTATCGGATCATCATCATCCCAGCGTTATGTCTCGGTTGCAACCCAAACTTTCGTTTCGGTGCCCGGGATCCGCTTTCCGACTTTTTCTACTCCACTTCGCGTGATCTTCAGCATCCCTGGTAGTGAGTCCATTGGCACGCATAGCACCCTTTACGACGTCAAGCCAGCACTTTTTGGGTCTACCCCTCCTGCCGGGGCCCGGCGGAGGCGGCATGGCCAGACATTTGTTTCCCACGTAAGCATCCGGTTGCCGTAAAACATGGCCATACCAGCGGAGCCGACACTCCTGCAATTTATCTGCAACGACACGGACATGAAGACCGCCACGAAAGCGGGAGTTCCTAACGTGGTCCTTCCGCGTTACTACACACATCCACCGCAGCATATTTATCTACGTGACACGCCGTTCTTACTTGTGTCGCTCTAACACCGGCCACGCTTCACAGGCGTATAAAAGGACAGGCCTAATGATGGTCTTATAGATCAGTCCCTTCAACTTTACTGGCATCTTGGGGTCACAAATGACACTAGTTACTTCACGCCATTTGGCCCACGCGGCAGCAATGCGTGCCTTGACGTCGCAATTGATGTCACCAGACGCGTGAAATACAGATCCCAAATATTTCACTTGGTCCGTGCGCTCGACCGTGTCGCTGCCTATGCGTACGGGTGTGGGATCTGTGGAGTTGGAAGTATGTCGCCACAATAACCTTGCGTTGTGTTCCGGCATTAGCTACCCAAGTTCCGGTACCTCTATGCGGACAGCAGCGTGTTCGCGGTGCTCTTCGCATCGAAAACATTCAAAGGCGACGGTAACTGCTTATTATGAAGTGGGCCGACAGCCTGTCTGCTGAAGCTCAGCAATAAAAATGTTATCGCACTCGGATACCATAATAGATATGCATCTATAACACAATTGCCATCTACCTGCAGTGATGTAAAACGTGAGCAAAGCCTGCACACGGATAGTATCTGTGACCTCCCAATCCACCTTAAGCAAGCATGGGTACAATGTCCGTTCCCTGTAGACTTGAGCTCAACAGTGGAACGTTATAGGCTATTATTATTTTATCATGCCAGAAGTATGGTTTCGCTAGAAATAAAAACAGGCTTCCACAACGTTTACCTAATTTATACGCCTGATCCTTATTGTGACAGAAAAAATTATTGCAATAAAAATCATATTAAGCCAAATGTATTTTTTGTGGCTTTTATAGTTCAGGAGACGAAGAGTCACAGTTGCAAATAAAGCGTATACCTTCATCCCCATAACATTACGCAGTAGCGTACAACGGGCTCCAAAGTGTGAGCTAAGATACAACCGTATTGAAACCCTAAGAAGTCGGAAAAGATTAGAGTGTCTATAATATAATATATATCGTAATTATTCAATGACAAGGCTATTTTGATTTCTGATTTGCTTAATTTATGACTATCTTAATTTATAAATATCATTTGACCACTTATAGCGTGGTTTTGTAAGAGCAAATCCAGTCTTTTATTATCACAAGGTTCCAGAATCCATTACCTGCCGACTTTTTATGCTTTTATTTCGGCAACCTCCTGACGTATAATATGTAACACAAATACATGCAACTTAGTTTGGGACTTGATGATGTTGTGTGAAAAATCCCAATAGATTATTTATTTAATTTCTATATTGAGTATTTTTGGATCAGAAGCTTAGAACTTAACCAAGTTTAATTGGAGTGATTGTATGTAAATTATTATTAATGTTCTAAATCTATTAATACCTTATGGTAGTGGCTTTATTTTTTTTTTATTGCTGTAGGACAGCTGACAGGCTGACGGCCCGCGTAGAATTTAGCAGTTACCGTCGCCTATGGGTGTTGGCAACGCCAATAGCATCGCGAACACGCTCCTGTACACATAAGTGTACAGGAACTTGGGTCATTAATGCCGGAACACAACACAAGGCTATTATGGCGGCATACTTAAGACCGAAGGTGGTCGTCATCCAGACGGGCTTGAGGCACTACCACGTAGCTAGGATGGGTTGTTTTGTAGCCTTTTACGACAGGCCGACCTCGGCCGCAGAGGTTACTTTTCTTTCTCCGCCCCTGTACGGGTTTAGATTTAGAGACTTTTTTGCTACAGGTTGAGAGATAAGTAAAATATTCTAAATTAAAATATAATTGGTATTCATTCAATTACGTAGAGGTTGCTAGTATACGAAGTACCATTATAAGATAGGAGAATGCCACTATAGTTATTGATAAATGTGGCTACTGAACAAATTAATAACAATTATGAAAAGCAAGAAAATATTAAGATCTATCAATTACTTATTTGAAAGATTAATTATTGTTCTCTAAATAAGCGTTTAATTCCTATTTCATTCGAAGGACAATGTTTCGTCACTCAAAGTATGCCAAGATGGCGTATGCTTAAATCTAACAGTAAACTTCTGGCTGGTAACGATGTCATGGGTACCTGCCAAATGTCACAACTCAACACTAAAATAGATGTGATTAAATCTGATATATAGGAGCCTCCGCCCTAAAACCCCGAAGGGACTAACGAATAGATCTCCCATCGTTTAGACTATTAATACTTAAAGGAGCCCATTTATTGCCTTTTACGACATCCATTAATGGGTAAAGTAAATTAAAGTGAAAAATAATACGTGAAATAGGGATTTTACTCAAAATTCGAAATCACAGGGCCATATTCAAGTTTAATATTGAAAACTGTTAGCAACCATATAATTGTCAATTATGATCTGTATCTAAGTCATTTTACTATAATCTCTCATCAAATCATTTGAATTATCAGTAAAAATATTGTTTTACCTCAAAACAGACGGTACCTAAGTTTGAAATTTTTACGAATTCGCGTCGTTTGTGTGTTAAATAATCGCATTTAGCCTTAACCTTTAATGTTAAATAATTTATGAACTTTGTTCTAAAATTAAATTTTTTCATATTCAAGTTCCCGATAACGTTCATTTTTGGAATCATATAAATAATGTAAGATTTTATATAGGTACAGTAGCATACAGAAATTTATATCGATTTTAAATAATAAATAGATTGCTGCTTTTGTATGTGACCTTTTGTTATATCGAAATTAAAAATATATTTGTTAGACAGCCTTAGTTTTTCTGTTTATCACGGAGAGGTAGCGACGTGAAACAAATTGTCTAATATATTTCGCCTTGTGTAAACTTTCAACACTTCTAAAGCAAATTTGATTAGAAGCGTAGCTTATGAATATAAGGCATAATTTTATGACATAATATTCAACGACGACCTCCGTAGCGTAGCGGCTTTCGCACATCAAATGCCTGTGCAGGTCACAGTTTCGATTTCCATCTTGAGTCTGGATATCAATGTATTATGTGGAAAATTTATGGGTCAGAATCCTGGGCCACAAAGGGGAAATATGAAAGATTATGCAGCAAAAATGCGTATGTTGAGATGGATGAGCGGAGTTACAAAAAAGGATAAAATTAGAAATGAGTATATTCATCATCATTATCATCTAAGCGTAGTATCCCGGTTGCAAGCTAAACTTTCGTTTCGGTTCCCGGGGTCCGCTTTCCGACTCTTTCTACTCCACTTCGCACGGTCTTCAGCATCCCTGGTAGTGAGCCCATTGGCACGCATATCGCCCTTTACGACGTCAAGCCAGCACTTTTTGGGTCTACCCCTCCTACCGGGGCCCGGCGGAGGCAGCATGGCCAGACATTTGTTTCCCACGTAATCATCCGGTTGCCGTAAAACGTGGCCGTACCAACGGAGCCGACACTCCTGCAATTTATCCGCAATGTCACGGACATGAAGACTGCCGCGAATGCGGGAGTTCCTAACGCGGTCCTTCTACGTCACTCCACACATCCACCGCAGCATATTCATCTCCGTGACACGCAGTTCTTACTTGTGGCGCTCTAACACCGGGCACGCTTTACAGCCGTATAAAAGGACAGGCCTAATGATAGTCTTATAGATCAGTCCCTTCAACTTTACTGGCATCTTGGGGTCACAAATGACACCAGTTACCTCATGCCATTTGTGCTTTGACGTCACAAACGATGTCTAGACGCATGAGCAGCCGGAGGCTGCTCATGTGAATTTCTGATGCTGTCTGACAATACGTCTAATACCACGCTAAACAGAAACGGACTAAGGACGCATTCTTGGTGCACCCTAACGGTGATGGGGAACAGCGTGTTGTGTGGCCAACAGCGGTCCGAACTACGGAATTGGAATCGCGGTACATGTCTCGGATGATGTCAATATAGGTCTCTGGAACCCTTTTGGATCGCAATGCCCACCAGATTATCGCGCGAGGAATACAGTCGATGGCCTTCTGCAAGTTAATAAATAAGCAATGCAGAGGCGTATTCTTCGTCCTGTATTTCTCCACGATAATTCTTAGGGCAAAAACAGGGTCCATGGTCCCATGATCAGGACGAAACCCATACTGACATCCCGAGACAGTGCACTCCTGCTGAATCCGAGAGTCGATAACCCTCTCGAAGAGCTAGAAATGAGTATATTAGGGGAAGTTTAAAAGTAGCGCCAGTGATTGAAAAGCTGAAAAGTTATCCTGGTATGGCCATATAATGCGAAGAGAGGAGCGTCATGTAACAAGGAGGATACTAGAAATGAGAGTATATGGATACAAGAAGAGGAGTAGACCAAAGAAAAGATGGATGGATTGTGTAAAAGATGATATGGTTAAAAAAGGTATGAATGTTCAGATAACGGCTAATAGAGGAGAGTGGAAGGACAGGACAGGATTTGAGTTTAATAAGAAGAAAGAAAAGTAAAAAATAATGTATCACTTGTCTAGAACCCATAACAAACGCTTTACTGCTTACTTTAAGAGTACACGGCGTTGTGTTGTCTCAGTATATTTATTTTGTTTTAAGGATAAACAAAATTATGACATACCAAGCATTTCACACGTAGATCACCGAGTAAACACAACTAAACTTGTTTGTGGGTCGGATTTTATTCAATGTCAATGGATAATGGAAATAAACTTTTGCCTAATACAACTTTGAAATAACAATGTTTATGTATTATTTAAAGAATTACTATGTTTAATACGCCTGCTCTGTTAGCGCAAATGTGTTAATAAAGGCTTTGAATACTTTAGTGTTATTTATTTCCTCTGAAAATATTTACACCGTCATGCACATCTAAGACAATTTTTAAGCTTTTTTGACCATAGTTAAATTATCACTAAAGACTACCTTAACTATAAAGAAGAGGGTAGTAGTGTAGTGTAACCTTAATGTTAATTATATTTTACAAATAATTTACTAAATGCTTTTCGAGATTATAAAAAATAAATATTACTCGTCAGATTTGACTTACATTGTCATCTACAAAATAAAATTGTTTTATTATTTTAATTATTTAAATAAGTGTATTTCTCATTAAAATGTATATCGAACTACTAAAGCGTTTAATTGAGCTGCCAGCCTACAAGTAGAATGAGATTCAATGCTCACTGGTGGGTAACCAAAATCCTGTTAATTTATTTAACACTTGATAATAACTTTTTTAAGGGAACATGATTGTCTAACTGTGCAATAATATTAATCTCTTACTTTATACTAGCTGATCTGGCATAAGTTGTTCTGCCCTATAAAAAAGTAGCCTATGCCCTTCTCAAAGATTAAATATATCTATCTATATATCGAAATTCATCAAAATAGCTTCAGTGGCTTAGGCGTGAAAAAGTAACAGACAGACAAAATTACTTTCACATTTATATTATTAGCTTCGATCAACATTGTTGATCGAAGATTATTAGTATGGGTTTACAATAACTTTTCTGTTGCAAATGAAAATTGATATTTTTTAATTATAACGTCACGTTATTTTTACTCTGAAGAGAATCAATAATACTGTTAATAACGAACAAGATTCTGATCATTACGTTCATTGACACGTTTATTATCACTGAACATATTATATATATTCAAAAATGACTATCCAGAGTGCATCGCTGGCAAACTTATATTACAACTAATAAAACAAAATAATGAGTCATTATTGATTGAATCGTATTTACATTCGACAACAGTTAGATGTAATAAGTGATTTATTTGTCAATAAAAAGTTGTACTTTTGTTTAAAAAACGTCCTCATTAATCTCTGTGGACTAAAGTTTAAGCAAGCTCTATAGGCCAAAGTTGATGCAATCTTTTGAAAAGCGAATCAGTCCCCACGATTCCAATCTTCCAATCCCTATGGAATACCAAACCTCGTGAAGCCGTTATGTTATATCAATTAATTTGTTTAATGTTCATTTGATCAAAGTAGAACGAGTTTAGTTTATTTCACGATATTCTTAGTCTGTTTAAAATTCACATCATATTTATAATGTCAGCAACTGATAATTTTTTATTGTTTTACGTATAATACACTGAAAACATATTGTTTATAAAGCAGCTATTTGATGTGACTTATAATTATTCAATAACTCATACTAATTAACTCAGCCAAGACTTAGTCAATTTATCTAGAAATTTTTATAATTCAATCCAAGATTATTGTATTACTGTATACGAAACAAGCGAAGTTTAAAACTTTTTTAGTAAATTAATATTTTTAACAGTTAAAAAGTAATTAAGGTCGTCAGGGGATCCGACTATTCGTTTTAAAAAACTAATACAGAACACAGAGAGTTTTAGAAAATGACCGATGTAACTCTTTGTTAAACATAAAACTAAATAATACTAGAAGTAGTTATCGTAATTTCTTATTTAATAAATATAATCAAATTCAAAAAATCAGTATTTTAAACCTAGACTAAAAGAAATTCTGATTGAAATTAATGTATATTAAAAGTTGATATAAGCATCTTTATTTACGAAGCTAAATAAATAGTTCGCTAATCAAGTTGTTTAATACTACTGCACGATTTTATATGTTAATTGAGATAAAATGATTTGCTTGTCAACTTTTATTGTTTCTTTATCACCTAGAAATATATGTTATTTTTATTGTCTGTTTTGAACAATTCAACTGAATAGCAGTGTCCGTGAATTGAAATATTGTTCTCATGACAGGAGTTAGCAAGGTCAAGGTTTACTAGCTAACGTGTCGCTAGCGTCGAATAAATGACCCTCATGTCATAGTATCCTGTCTGATATCAATTCGTGACTAATAGGATGGTCAGTAAGTATTATTTTTATAAAAAATTATAATTCTTTTTAACAATTTATGCGGTGTTATTTATTGGGGGCTGAGTATCATTACTCCATTCTTCAAAGACAAGGAATCGGCGCAGGAGTACGGTAACTACGGTGGTATATAGGTACCATGTCCTACACCATGAAGCTCTTCGAGAGGGTTATCGACTCTCGGATCCGGTAGGAGTGCACTGTCTCGTGATGTCAGTATGGGTTTCGACCTGTTCATGGGACCTTGGACCCTGTTTTTACCCTAAGGACTGTCGCGGAGAAATACAGACCGAAGAATACGCCTCTGCATTGCCTGTTTCTTGATCTGCAGAAGGCCTTCGACCGTATTCCTCGCGCGATAATCTGGTGGGCATTGTGATCCAAAAGGGTTCCAGGGGCCTATATTGACATCATCCGAGACATGTACCGCGATTCCGATTCTGTGGTTCGGACCGCTGTTGGCTACAAAAGATCCTTCCCTATCACTGTCGGAGTGCACCAAGGAAACGTCCTTAGTCCGTTTCTGTTCAGCGTGGTATTAGACGTATTGTCAGACCGCATCAGAAACTCACATGAGCAGCCCCCGTGTTGCTCATGTATGCTGATGATATCGCGCTGGCAGATTCCGACAAGGGTAGGCTGGTGCAACGCGTGAAGGCGTGGAAGGAGTCGCTTGAGAACGGTGGTCTGAAGCTCAATGTGGCGAAGACCGAGTACTTGGCCTGTAACTCCACAGATCCCACACCCGTACGCATAGGCGGTGACACGGTCGAGCGCACGGACCGAGTAAAATACTTGGGATCTGTATTTCACGCGTCTGGTGACATCGATTGCGACGTCAAGGCACGCATTGCTGCCGCGTGGGCCAAATGGCGCGAGGTCAAATCGTTATTACGCTGCATTTTGATTATATTTTATTTGGCATTCATCACATCCTAAAGTTACGAAAGTAAACTTTTGTGATCATTTAGTAAATAGAGTGAATATTGCAAGAAATGGGGAGGATAATAATTACAAGGAGTGGGTGCAGAATGAAAAAGAGGACTTTCACATCACAGTAACATCTAAACTCAGAGTAAGTAGCATAGCACATGTGTTACGGGTAACAATTCATATACAACGTAATATATACTTTTACTTTTGTAATTATATACCTACATATTATATGAGTCTGTTAGCCGTATGTTAGCCGTTACACCGTGAAGGGGGTTTAAAAACTTTTGACTAAACTGTCAAACGTTGCCATCCAGTTTCCGTTGAAACATCGTGGACAGTTAATTTAGGTCAAACAGAAACAACGGTCTGTAATAGTTCTTAAATGTCGGAAATGATGTGTTCCTGATTAACTGTTCTCAGATGAATTTGATGTTTACGCCTACTAAAAATTAGGCACGGTTACACAGTTATACAGTTCTATTTGACGACCTCCGTGGCGTAGCGGCTAACGCACATCAGTACGCTTACGGAGGTCACGGATTCGAACCAGTTTTGTGTCTGGGTATTTATCTATAATATATCGCATGCTTAATCATAAACTGACCTAACTCAAAAAATCTGTTCTTTGGGAAATCGCAAAAAACGTTTTGTCATTTACTACTTATCCCATATATTGACTTATAACTAAATAGCGGTAACTCAGTGTGGGAAAGAGATATCGAAATAAATCTTAGTTTGGCTGATAGAGGGCGTCGATACAATGCTACCCGTTATATTATCTCACTTTAGACCTATATCGTAATCGGTCAGTTTATGATTAAGCATGCGATATATTTATTTTTAAAAGAAAAATATATATTTAGTACTCGTATATTAGTTATCTAGTACCCATAACACAACTACTGTGCTACTTACTTTGGGACAAGATGTTAGTTGGCGTTGTGTGAATTGTTCATATGTTAATAGCCATAATACTTGTGTTACCTATGTATAAATGTTAAAAAAATGGATATTTACAGGTAAACATCAAGACTAGAGATGGGAAGCAGACCTGTGATCTCTACATACGTTCACGTACGTTAGCCGTTGCGCCATGAAAGTCAATCCTGACTGCATTCACTCTGGTGTTTCGGCTTGCGTTGTTTTGCTTCATTGCGGCATCGGCATCTCCGGTAGTGCCTATGAATATATTATTATTAACTAATAACTAAAGAGATAAAAGTACATCGACATACATATGACGTCTATACTGTATGTTTTTGTTATACCTACATAGTAATATTATCTATATCTATACATCTATACAAATAAATAAAATTGGAGGGTCTGTTTCTAATATTAAAATAACCACTTTTTACTAAGAGCATTCGGACGTATACACGCTACATATACCAAAACAACATTTTTAACAATTTTTGTCTGCCTGCCTGTCTGTCTGTCTGTTTGTTCCGGCTAATCTCTGAAATGGCTGCACCGATTTTGACGGGACTTTCACTGGCAGATAGCTAATATATCAGGGAGTAACATAGGCTATTTTTATTTTAGAAAAAAAATAGTTTTGTTAAAAATGATAAGTTTCGGAAATTTTAGATACCAATTTAAGTTGACCTCAGATTTATATCATCTATCATATGAAATAGGGTTCAGCTTAGGCTGGACTTAGTAGGTTGAATTTCCAATTTAAATTGATCTCAAATATCCAAAAAATGCTGCCTAAAGTCACTATTCCACGCGGACGGAGTCGCGGGCACAGCTATGATAAATAAATAAAATAGGAAGGTCTGTTTGTAATAGTAAAACAACCGCTTGTTACTAAGTGCATTCGGACGTATACACGGTACACATACCAAAACAAATTTTTTTACAATTTTTGTCTGTCTGTCTGTCTGTTTGTTCCGGCTAATCTCTGAAATGGCTGCACCGATTTTGACGGGACTGTCACTGGCAGATAGCTGATGTATCAAGGAGTAACTTAGGCTATTTTTATTTAAAAAAAAATAGTTTTTGTTAAAAATGATAAGTTTCGGAAATTAAATTCCAGTTTAAGTTGACCTCAGATTTATATCATCAATCATATGAAACAGGGTTCAGCTTAGGCTGGACATTGTGAGGTTGAATTTACAATTTAAGTTAACCTCAGATTTATGTCATCAATCATATGAAATAGAGTTTAGCTTAGGCTGGACTTTGTAGGTTTGAACGTACGTATTCCGGAGGCGCATGACGTAACAGTTGCATTCGATAATACTGACTGTTTGCATATTTCATTTATATTTTAGGGTTTATAGGGTTTGTAATCCAAAATAAACCATAAGATATATCCAAAAAATTCTGCCCAAAGTCACTATTCCACGCGAACGGAGTCGCGGGCACAGCTAGTTAATAAATAATATTCGTTTGTGTTCTAGCGGATTTACATTGACCTCCGACCAAGAGCCATAAATTTAAATTTTGACTAGTTAGCAACAATCAAACCCACTAACAAGCCTTTGAACTTTAAGATGTTTGAGTTATTAATTACGAGTATATAATGTAGTATGACTATCATAAAACTATTAAAAAAAGACTTTTTAACTTTTTAACTCAGTGTTCAGGAAGCTTGTCATCGAAAAAAGCTAAATATAAATACTAGTTGACCCAGTAAATGTTGTTCTGCCATATGAATTTAAAAAAAGAATGTCCTTCTCAAAAGTCCAATTTATGACTATACCGAAATTCATCAAAATTGATTCAGCAGCTTAAACGTGAAAGCGTAACAAACAAACAAACTCACTTTCGCATTTATAATATTAGTTAGTAAATAATACACAATTAAAATTTATTCAAAGAGCCTTTTTAACATATATGTATTTTGCTTTAGTAGGAAATATTACGGAAATGTTTACAGATAATAAGTAATATTCCGTGCCTGAACAAAACATTTCGGGGAAGAGCATGTGCCGCGGTTTGCCTACCATTATTAACACATACATCAAAATTTATTTAAGAAATAATCTGTTTAATATTAAAAAAAAATACTATTATTCAAATGTTAAATGAATCCTAATCTACCTTAAAATTTATTTATCCGAACAATAGTCAAATAAAAACGTGTGTAGTATCCTATACGATAATCATAATTAATTTAAATAAAACCAACGAATATTTTGATATACTCGTATATAATTATTAAAAATAAAATTCAAGTTTTGTACTTTCTAGTGCGGTCGCTGGTCCACTTTCTTCGAACTTATCTGACTGGCTTACAATTTTTTGTGACTTTTTTTATTTACATTTCAATTACGTTGAGTTAAAGTTGCGCGCTCTAGTTGGCATCGTCACGCAAAGACCGACTCTATAACACCATATTCATAGGTATTCTATATATTTAAATAACATATCAAATTAAATTAAAACAGCCCATAACTTTTTCTTCGTGTAGGAGCGGGTAGAGCTTGGTGGTAGGGCACGAAGCCCGTCTGGATGGAACTACATGATCTATAAGTGTGCCGTCATAATAACCCTGTGTTGTATTCTATGCGGGGAGCAGCGTGTTTGCGGTGCCCTTAGCATTGCAAATATTAATAGGCGACGGTCTGTTGTGTCTAAGCAAAAAAAAAATTATAATAACTTCCCCTGCTGGTCTCCCCTCCTAGAGAAAATAGAGTATGTCCGTCACGTGTGCAAGGTGGATTGCGAGTTTTTGCATTCCGATGATCTGGGTATGCAGGTTTTCTTGCGATGTTATCCTTCATCTTCGTTGCACGACTATTATGGTATAATAGGCACAACATATAAGAAAAACCACCTAAGTGATGTCTGCCATTGTGAAAATTCAATCCGTGACCTAGATTGGTCTTCATGTATAATTATAGCTACTCCATACCATAACTAGTAGGTACTACGTTCAACAGCATCATGTGTATGTATTACTAAGTAAAACTCGTTTGCGAGTCCCCCCGACTCTCCCGCAGTCGGGAATGTGGACTAAATACTAAAAAACCCCGCTGTCCTATCGCCTAGTGTCTGCGTCGACTGGTCTGCCAATCTTGGGGCCCAGGATAGCGCCGGCTGTCCCCATGTGACAGGACGGGCCCCTTCCACGCTGTGCTCCAGGAGTAATTTGACCCTTTCTATGCTGTGCGCCAGGAGTAATTAGACCCCTTGATTGAGGGGGGCACGAGGTACGCGTGCCCTCATCCTCGCGGCGTAGACGTATGCGGCCAAACCTCTCCCTAGGGATGGCGGCCCTTGTAAATGTCCCAACTGTATTATTATTAGAAGCATGAAGTTTATTTTAAATGCGCAAGCTTCGTTAATCATTGTTGAGCAGTTTTTTTTAATTATCTTACATTATATTTATAAGCTTTTCCGAAAACAACTATGTATTAAGTTTGGTTAACTTAGCTTACAGTGGTTTGCTCCCGGCCCTGGTTCTGTCCATGGTCGGGGGTGATCCTGGATGGACGGCTGTCGCCTCCTTCTGCGAGTCAGTCATGTCCGCAAAGGAGGCGGCAGAGCGGGAGTCGACCATCACACTCCCCTCCCGCCAACGCAGGCCACGCCGGCGGCGCCGGAGGCCCAGTAACGACCTCCGGCCGCCGTAAAAAGCGGCCGCGGGCGGCCCCTCGGGGGAGGACCTGCCTCCCGCACTATTGCCGCGAGGGAGAGGGCTGTGTGCTGTTCTGCGGCCCCCCTCAACTGTTGATCCAGGAGAGCGCCGGGGGACGAAATCCTGACCCCCGGCGCCAACAATTTAGAAGGGGCCCGCCTTAAGACAAAGGGCGGGCCGGCTCCGGCCCGGGCCACGAGATCGGCAGGCCATATATCCGTGGGCCCGGGCGTAGGCGATAGGAGAACAGCGGGGTTTTTTAGTGGGTAGTCGAATGGTCGAACATCTTTCCCGGAGTCCCACATATCCCTCGGTCCCCCCGGGCCGGAAGAACCCGTCAAAAGAGGTTTTTCCCCGAGACCAAAAAAAAAAGCTTACAGTGGTTTAGAGGCCCAATCAACAACACATTCACATCACATTAGCATTTAATGCTTGTTCTCAATCGTATATACAAAGGATATGATTGCCAGATTGGGATTCAAAAACCAAGGTAATGCCAGAAAAGTGTTTAAAAAGGCAACTTAATCACTCATTATGGCCGCTCCAAGATATCAGGAGATGAGCTGAAAACTCTGTTAAGGAATTAATTTAATTATAAGAAGTTTTACGTATCGTTTTATCAAGGTCACTGTCTGCGATGACTGTTTATTATGCAACGTGACCAATCCATATTTCTAATAATACACTTATCGAAAGCACAATTATACTTATTTATACTAATTATATGAACTAGTCAATAATTATTATAACAACTTAACATAAATCTTAATATCTCATATATATTCAATGCAGCTATTTAGGTGTGACGACTTGGGGTGGGGTTCAGGAGCTGATGAAACGGTTATTTATGGTGGTCTATCTTGAAAGACAACGAAACTACCCCACCTAGGTGACAAGGCTCTAAGCTCATTTAGAGACCTTGGTTGCTTATGCCGCAACATAAGGATGTTGCGGCATAAGTTCGACAGCGTGTTAGCGGTGTACCTGAAATCATAAAAATCATAGGCGATGGTAATTGTTTATTATTAAGTGTAAACCTGTAGTATAAACTCTGCGCTTCCAAAACAATAAATTTCGGTTCACGTTGTTTGATTTTACCTTGTGATTGGATTGAAGACATTCTACCCTTTAAAAATCAAACTAAGCGACATCTATTTTTACTATTCTCTTGTCACTCTTTCATCAGTAAGAGTGTGACAGAGAGGAAAACAAAGGAGTTCAACTTATTGTTAGTCTGTGACATGATGCATAAACGGGGCATAAATGAGGTTACATTGTAGAAAAGCATATGCTGGAACCGGATGAGATACGAGCAGCTCCTGTTAAAAAACTGCTGCGTTACAATAGCTCATTAAATTGGATGCAGTGATACTAGGTTGAATAACCTAGCATAGCCACCTTTCCAAATAATAATAATTAATAGCCTGAAACTAATGTATAGTAATATACCACGAACTCGAAACATAATTTTCTCTTGGCATTTCGAAAGCAACTGAAATAAAAATAAGATGTGAAATTATTATACTAAATATTTAACTTGATGAAAAATTCTCGCTATTGAATAACATAAAAGGTCATTAACTTTATTCAACGCTATTTATAATAGTTGTTTACGCTCTACAATTAAAATTTATAATTAATAAATAATAACCAGATTGATTCAAATCGAGAGAAAAAACTTAATTTATAGAGCGTTTTTTTTATATGAGCTTGTTTGCTGAATCTTTGAATATTTGTATTTTAAGGTTTTTATCCATAGTAATAATCAAAATAAATATTTTATTGCCTTTTGTAGTACTGGTTCATTTGAAGAAAAAAAATATTTTGTTAGGATACGAACACGAAAGTCAAATTAATTTTATTTTAAGACTTTTTATAGAAATTATAAATATTAATTATTTTACAGAACGAACACATTGCGAATGCACTATCCCTAACTAATTTACCGACTTCCATTGTACAAAATTTCGATCTGAAAAATGAACTCGGTAGTCAGTCGGATATGTTAACGGTTGGAAGGTACTTTTATTTATTTGTTTATTAAATAATGTATATGCTGGTAAGAAAATTTTGTATAAACAGTTTGCCTTTTAAGACGTACAATATTTATAAAGGTATTTTTGTGCTTCAAATTATTCGAAATTCATTTATTTGCAATTATAATTTTATTATATCTAATTGTTTTAATAATTTGAAACACAAAATAATATAGAAATAAATTAATTTTAACATATAAGAAAAATAATTTAGTAGTAATTACCATATTAATAAAACAATATGTATAATTTTTTTATGTCAATTCCATAATAATTTGCTCTTTAATTAAGAAACTTGTCCTTCAGATATTCATCTAAATTATAATACGACTTCTCAATTAACAATTGTTTCAATTTGTTTTTAAAAAAATGTTCAGAATTAGTATCTTGTAGCAATTTCGGCAAGTGATTATATATTCTGGGGGCCACAGAAAATAAGCTTTTGACTAAGTAAGTCGTATTACTAGGTGGGCATCAAATTTTGTTTTGATGGCGATTCATCATAAATTTATTAAATAGATGCATATTATTTCATACAAACATTATTACTTCATAGATATGTACATAGTAGAGTAAAAGTATTTATTTTAAGAAAGTAAGGCTTACAACTTTCAATTTGCTTTAGATTAAATATGGATCACATCCACCTTTTTTGTGACTTAAATACAATATATTTATCTGTTGCCCTGACCCCAAAATAATATACCATATCGTAATAAAGATGTCCCATTGCCATTATATGCAGTAATAAGAGTAGACAAGTTGGCTTTTTAAACAACATACGTAAAGCGTATTGATTGATTTTTGCACTAAGGTTTTCAACATCTAATTTCCTATTTAATCCACTGTCTAAATATACGTACTCCTAGAAATTGTGTTTCTTGAACAGTTTGTAATGATTGTCCTTTGTAATTTACTAGAATGTTAGTCATTTTATTAGGTATTCTATTTTTAAATGTCAATAAATTGGTTTTTGTCAGGTTTATCTTTAAATTATTACATTTAAGCCATTCAATAATTGCGTCCAAAGTTTGATTAATGTCAGTTTGAATTTTTATGTTATTCTTACCACTAAAAACAACAGTGCTGTCATCTACGACTGACAATAAGATAGGTGCTGTTTAATGCTGATTAATTTAGGTTTAATGCTGATTAATTTGTGTCAAACGTGACTCAAGTTTCTGTACCCCTATGGGACAATGTCTTTGCGATGCCCAGTGTCACAAACATCCATAGGCGACAGTAACTGCTTATTACGAGTTTTAAGTAGGCCATCAGTCTGTCTGCTGATCCTCAGCAATAAAAAAATGTGGTATGGCACAAAATGTCCGCAAATACGAACTTAACTATCACCAGTGTATTTTAATTTAACACAACAAACCAAACAGTTAAAACACAACAATAATCATTAATGAATACAAGTAGTCGAAAATAGCTATTAAACATGGTATCAAATATTTCTTAATCCATGTGTTATCTTGGCTCCCTTAGACCGAATTTTTAAACAAACAGAGCGAGGTCACAGTATAAAAATATCCTGATAAGTAACGTAACTGTCATTATAATGATTTATATAAACTGACGGACTCATAAACTGCATCAAAGTTCAGAATTACTTTGAAATTACTTTTTTTAATAAGTATGCAAACTTTTTAGATTAAAATATGGAGAGACTGGCTCTTAATCTCAAAAAAAGGAAAATTTAAAAATAGAACTGCAGTAAAACAAATGAATATAGCCGGGATGAGAAAATTTACTCATAGTATCAGATTTGCGTGTTATTATAGCAAAGTTTTAAATTCATTCTCAATGAAATTCGTGATTTTTTATTCTTTTGTCAATCGAAGAGACCAGCAAATGGTCTAAAGTTGTCTGTAGCTCACAGACAATCTCGCTTAAGATTTGCGCGTGATCACCTGAATTGGACAGAAGAGCAATGGGCCTCCGTATTGTTCACGGACAAGTGTAGGACATGTTTATATGGTGCAGATGGTAGCAGAAGAGTCTATCGTCGACGTGGGGAGCGATATGCTCAAAGTTGCATTGAGGAGCGTGTTCCTTTTGGTGGCGGTTCTTGTATGGTCTGGGGAGGCATATCGATGAACGTGCGAACAGAACTTGTGTTCATAGACATGGTCCGTCAAAACGGTAATAGAGGGGGGTTTGACTGCACATCGCTACATAACAGAGATCTTAGAAGATCACGTGGTGCCTTACATGGGATTCATAGGCGAAAATTTTACTTTAAAATAGAGAGGACTGGAAGGAGGGAAAATGTCGTGCTGACTCCACATACCTGGGATATGGACAAGAAGAAGATTTGACTCTTACAGTAACCGATATTTTCAAAATATCTACAAAATGTTTCATAAACCAAATATACTTCTTAGTAACAAACAGAATCAATATTTATCAAAATATTAATCAAATTTCGATAACACAGTCTGATTTTACTGCCTATCTGAAGTGGATTTGCTTTAAAATTATTAATTAGCTACATAACATAAAAAGATAAGTCACGTAAATTATCCTTTACCCTCATGCACTAGAGTATAATATTCTTCATTGTACAAAATAAACACATATTTAATTTTTTTTAAATATTTAATACAAATAAATATTGGCAGATAATATGTTCTGCATATAATTATATAAACATTGTCAAGTACACGCCCAATGTAACATTTGAGGCCGACAGCACGTTAGCAATGTGTCTGGTGTTGCAAACGTCTATAGGCCACGAAGACTACTTGCAATCAAGTGGGTCGCTTGCCTGTCTGCTGAACTATAGCTATATTAAAACCGTGTTCTTATCATTCCTAAATGGCTAGAACTTATTTTAAACCTCATTGATTTGATGATTTATAGATCTATAATGTCCAAGAATTATACACACATCAAAAAAGTCTAAGCAACATGTACTAATTTAAATTTTAGGATGGTTTTTCACAATAAAACGTTGTATTTTATTTTTAAAATAATATTTTTAGGGTCCTATGATGTAAAAATAATAGCTGTTGTCTTTATAAGTTCTTTTAATAACATAATTTTATCCCATTGTTCCTGGGTCCATGTTCTGCGTTCTCTCTACATTCATTTCGACGATCGCGATTCCCGTGACTTATCGGTGGGCACCTAATTGGGCGTCGAGCTCGTAGGCCGTACTAATACAGTCGATTTCGCACAGTTTGGGGACTTACATCAACACCACTTGAATTTTGTAGCCTCAAACTTATCTCTCGAGCGGTTAACATCGGCTGGCGTCTTGCAGTCAGTTGTATGTACCGGTCTTGCCAAGTGGTTGTACTCCTTTTACGGCCTGGATGCTCTTCAGCGGGTTCCCTTGTATTATTGTAGCGCTGCCAAAGACGACAAATAACACTTCTATGAATGCCAAAATGCCGAGATACCTGAGATTGATTTCTTTCCGCTTGCAACATCCCTACAGCTCTTTGCATTTCATTTGCCGTCAAATGACGTCGCTCCATGACGTAAAGAATATCTAACAATTCAATTTTGTCGTTAACTTTATTTAAATGGTTGGTAAAATTATAAAATCAAGACTAAACGTAGCAATAAAAACGCACTTAAATTCAAACAAATTTCCTTTCATTTAATTTTATGATTTTTTCATTTATTGTTTTTTACAAAACATAATCGAAATTTTTTTTACAACCAGCCAGTATGTCTTCAATAACAAAAAAGTTGACATACCTACGCACTTTATGTGAGTAAAGACTTAGAAATTAATTAGTATAAATGGTAAATTTGTAATATCATGCATGTTGCTTAGACTTTTTTGATGTGTATATAAGATTGTGCTTTATGTATGGGTACCAAATTACGTAGCAAGCCAATAACTGTTGGCTTGGCTTCATGACTGGCATCTTTGGCTGGTAAAAAGATGAGCCAGCACTTTTAAGATTTCGAAGACCCAATTTCCAAATGTAAGATTGTTTTATTTTTATATATATTCCTTTACTAACTATAGATATTACAATATCATCATTATCATGCGTGCGTTTATAGATATAATTGTTATTAATGCAAACATTACTTTAGATTTAAAACCAATATTTATTAACTAATTTACTTCTAAATTGTAACCTCTTAATCTAATATTATTGATACTGCCTATTTATTTACTTTACTGATTTCCGTGATACTTTATTGATTAGTATTCCGTATTAATAATATTAATTATTCATCATGAGAATTTTTAGCAACAAGTTGTAGACATTATGTTTAAATTGAAATTAAAATACTGAGTCATGGTTAACAATTTAACATAATAACAAATTTATATTAAAAATAAATGAAAATCGAATATGATAATATTTTTTATATATTTCTTAAGTCTTTCATTGACACAAATTTTATACATTATACAATATGTATAAAATATAGTATCATGATTTATATTCGGGATAAACTCCGAAACTACTGAACCTATTTTAATCAAATTACGTAATTTAGCCCAACTTAAAAGCTAGTATAGTTCTAACTCATTTATTGACATCAATACTTGTTATTGCAAATTAAATGTATATTAAACAATAAAAGTGTGTATTGGTTAGTTCTATTTATTTGTTCCAATATATTTATTTATTTAATTAAACCCTAATAGATGGCGATGTAACATCGTTTGAAATTTAGGTTGCGGAGTTGCTAAATTACTGGTTTAATTCCGTCCATGTTTAGAATGGCTAACTGTTTCGTAACTTACTGTAACTACATTGACAATTCTAATAAACAAAATATATTCTTGCCTAGAAATTCATGGTTGCGCGTGTATTGAATGGAATTGCAACTCATATCTATTAAAAAAACATGATTTTAATCGCGTCGAAGCTCTCAAAAATTTTTTGTAATGCATTCACTCATCACTGCCAAGCATTTTGACGAGTATGTGCCGACTTAAAAGTTGTAAGTTTAGATAGTACATAGTTCTAATTATAAATATTTAACGTTTATTTATTTCTTCTCTATTGTACAAAAACTTAAACGTGACCCGTCAAGAGTGAAGTTGGATGTGAAAGAAAACAATTAAGCCCTCGGTCAGGGAAAACGAAACAACTTTCCGAACAACCCAACATATATTTTTTCTCGCGGACACCAAAATAACTCAATTTCATTCTCTACATTCCGTTTAAAAAGCTTTGTCTGTGGGAGCCATCAGCAAAGGGTCTCTCAGATCAATTTCTCAAAGGCTCACTAAAATCCTGTCTTTCTTAAAAAAATTCAAGAGGGCTCATACTTCGTGTAAATACTGTCTTCAACATGGCAATATCGCCAGTCTTCTGGGCACGCTATTCATTGAAAGTTTTCTTATCTCACATGTTCATTTACAGGCTTTTCTTTAATTCTAATAATTTTTTATAAAATAATTGTATATGTTAAGATTAATTGCATTATATTAAAAGAATAATCTATTCAAATGAATTATATACAATTAAATAATAAAAAAATTGGATGAAATCAGATTTTAAGTTAAATTAATAAATACCGGTAAACAATATATATCATTCGTATTATAATGTTTAATTTTTCCGTGTCTCATAACACCGAAAAATATTTCAAGGACATTATAAATGAGGATGATCAGCCGATTAGATTAATAATTTTGACGTAAATCGACCGTGTCCAATAACATGAATGAATTCCGCCTAGGAGGTCTCAAAACTTTAATTAAATACGTTTTTTATAAGCAAGCCCCTTCTTAGCTCGAGGAGAAAACATAGCCAATCATAACTTGTATGAGCTTTCTATCGATGACTTCTTTGAATAGATGGCAACAAACAAAAGATAACAATTTTCTTCTCTTCATAATATTATTCTAGAAAACAAGTATAACATTTTAAGAAACTGTAACAATAATATTTTTTTTATTTATTTTTTTAGTTTTTTTTTAATTAATCAGACAATTACAATAACAGACATTATGTCCATAGTGGGTTAGTAACGTATGTTAACTTAATAAAACTATTGTTATTAAACACAGATACAAAGCAATTTCTAAATACAAAGTATACAAATAAAATAAATAAATGACAGCTACCCCAGGCTTCCAAATATGCCCTGTATCCCTGTGCTGTGCTCCGGCACACGCGGCCCAGACTCCAGTTCTCCCACGCGGACGGCATAGTCATCGGCGCCACTGGCGTCGCAAACATCCACAAGCGTCAGCAACCGCCCACTATTGAGTCAGTTTATCCGCTATGCGACGTGTGAAAGCGTGGAAGGAGTCGCTTGAGAACAGTGGTCTGAAGCTCATTGTGGCGAAGACCGAGTACTTGGCCTGTAACTCCATAGATCCCACACCCGTACGCATAGACGGCAACACGGTCGAGCGCACGGACCAAGTGAAATACCTGGGATCTGTGTTTCATGCGTCTGGTGACATCGGTTGCGACGTCAAGGCACGCATTGCTGCCGCGTGGGCCAAATGGCGGGAGGTAACTGGTGTCATTTGTGACCGCAAGATGCCGGTAAAGTTTAAGGGACAGGTCTATAAGACCATCATTAGGCTTGTCCTTTTATACGGCTGTGAAGCGTGGCCGATGTTAGAGCGTCACAAGCAAGAACTGCGTGTCACGGAGATGAATATGCTGCGGTGGATATGTGGAGTGACGCGGAAGGACCGCGTTAGGAACTCCCGCATTCGCGGCAGTCTTTATGTCCGTGACATTGCGGATAAATTACAAGAGTGTCGACTCCGTTGGTACGGCCACGTTTTACGGCAACCGGATGCTTACGTGGGTAACAAATGTCTGCCCATGCCTCCTCCGCCGGGCCCCGGCACGAGGGGTAGACCCAAAAAGTGCTGGCTTGACGTCGTAAAGGGTGATATGCGTGTCAATGGGCTCACTACCAGGGATGCTGAAGACCGTGCGAAGTGCGCGGGTGGAGTTTTGTAGCCAGGCTGTATGGCCACTATGTATCGAAGCGTCTCGACAACTAAGCTTGCCTCTTAGCTAGCCTCTAAGCGTACTACCTGCGGTGGGGCCTTGGCCTCATGGTTGCATTGTTCGCGCGTATTTGTACCGCTCTGTTAAAAAGTAGATCTATGTTACTTTTGATCATTTTAAACGCAGTTTCAGTCTAATAGTATGTATGTAGTATGTTTTTGTTTTTATAATAAACATTAGTATGTAGATACTTGGGAAACAAATGTCTGGCCATGCTGTCTTCGCCGGGCCCCGGCAGGAGGAGTAGACCCAAAATGTGCTGGCTTGATGTCGTAAAGGGTGATATGCGTGCCAATGGGCTCACTACCAGGGATACTGAAGACCGTGTAGAGTGGAGTAGAAAAAGTCGGAAAGCAGACCCCGGGCACCGAAACGAAAGTTTGGGTTGTAACTGGGATACCACGCTGGAATGATGATAATGATGATATATATCTGTGCCAAATTAAGTCTGTTACAGGTACTTCGCGCTATCACGAACTTCGTTCCCAGTTCCTGGCCATCCTGGCTGGCTGGGGGCCTGTCAAAGAGTGTCATCAAGCACAGCACGCTTCACCATATTCGCACCATTCCAGGGCCGCCCGTATTCAGTCGTCCTTGTCCCTTAGCACCGGATCGACTCCGAATCGCGATTCGTGAGTTCGAGAATATGGTAAGAACAGGCAAGAACAGGCAAGGCAGATAGCCCATGGTCATCTCCACTTCAATTGGTCCCTAAAGAAAAACAACGAGTGGCGACCATGTGGTGACTATCGCGCCCTAAACGCACGTACGATACCTGACCGATACACGGTTCGACACATTGGTAACTTCTCTCACAATCTTTTTAGCTGTACTATCTTCAGTAAGATAGACTTGTGGGCAGGAGCAATAGTCCTGCACAAATTGTGGAAAAATTGATGATGTACACCATTTCTTGATGGAATGTGTCCGAACCAAAGACAGTAGGGAGCGACTAGTACGATCTCTGCGAGTCAACTTGTGGGAAGTGGGTATTTTCCAGAGCATTCTTTCGAGGCCGATCTCTGCTGCCGCTGTTTTCATTTACAATAATTTTAAGATTTAGAAATTAGAAATTTTTAGTAATATCTAATTACGATAAAATGGGGCTGACATTATATTTTCATAAAAAGCCCCTAAATAAATTAGATACAACAGGTAGATTTCTTAGCCTATAAAGTATCATCATTGGGTACCAGACCACTTTCCGAGAAGATGGAGGCGATCCAGAAGTTCTCGCAGCCGAAGACCATCAAAGAGCTATGGAGATTTTTAGGTATGGTCAATTTCTACAGGCGATTTGTACCTTAAGCTGCGGCAATCTAAGCTCCACTGCACGAACTTCTGTCAGACCCAAATGTGAAACCTCGTAGACCTATCACCTAGTCAACAAAACTGCTGAACGCGTTCGAAGCTTGCAAAACGAGTTTTGCCGACGCGATATTGCTAGCTCATCCCGACTCATCATCAGCTTTAACAATCTGTACGGATGCCTCCGATTACGCAACCGGCGTCGCATTGCAACAGAAAACGAATGATGGTTTGCAGCCTTTGGGATTCTTTTCGAAAAAGCTGAATATTTTCCAAAGAAAATACAGCCTTTTCGACCGCGAGTTATTATCTATATATGAAGCAGTGAAGCACTTCAAGCACGTAGTCGAAGGTAAAATGTTCACTGTCTTCACCGATCATAAGCCAATAGTCTCAGCATTCAAGAAGGCATCCGAAAATTGTTCTCCTCGGCAGTTCCGCTACTTTGATTTTGTGTCTCAGTTCACAACAGATGTGCGACGCATTTCAGGAGAGGACAACGTTGTGGCTAATGCTCTCTCTCTCTCGCACAGAGGCTATTACAAGCAAGCTAGATACGCATGCTTTAGCATCATCACAAAATGAAGACCAGAAACTTTAACAGCTTCTTCAGAACGGCTCCTCCCTAGACTTCCAGAAAGTAAAAATTTCTGACTCAGGCGAGAGCTTGTATTGCGACGTGTCTAGCCCGTCATCGTGACTGTACTTGACACCGCAATTTCGTCAACAAGCCTTCAACATACGATTGATCAAACCAACGCCTGTTAAGCATCATGGTAGTTCTTCAGACCTCGTGAGCAAGAAGCATCATCCGCTGGCCAAGCAGCATCTGCTGGCCAAGTTTTTCTACTCCACGGTGCTGTACGAAAACCTTTACAGCCATCGTACACTGGTCCGTACAAAGTAATAGAACATGGAGAAAAATACTACAAGATCGACTTCAAAGGCAAGCCGACTACTGTATCAATCGACCGTAAAGCGTCCACAAATATTGCAATGAATTATTAAAATATTGAGTCAGAGGTATTGTTATAATGAATTAGTTTATTTATTTATTTATTTATTGTTAGAACTGTGTACATTATAATGTTGGTAAGTACATTTTGTATCAACAGTTTGCCTTTTTAAGGCGTACAATATTTATAAACGTATTTTTATGCTTCAAATATTATTACAAAATAATAGTAACATATTCATTTATTTGCAATTATAATTTTATTATATCTAATTTTTTTATTAATTTGAAACACAAAAAGTATAGAATTAAAATTTTAACAAATAAGAAAGAAATTATCATATTTAATTATAATACATTATATTTATAATTTATCAAATTAATAAAATAACATGTATCAATTTTTTAATGTCAATTCCATAATAATTTGCCCTTAATTTAGAAACTTGTCCTTCAGATATTCATCTAAGTTATAATACAATATTAATTATTAACATTTGTTTAAATTTGTTTTTAAAAGAATGTTCATAATTAGTCTCTTGTAGCAATTTGGGCAAGTGATTATATATTCTGGGGGCTACACAAAATAAGCTTTTGTTCAGATAAGTCGTATTACTAGGTGGGCAACAAATTTTGTTTTGATGGCGATTCATCATAAATTTATTAAATAGATGCATATTATTTCTTACAAACATTATTACTTCATAGATATATATATACACGGTAGAGTAAAAGCATTTATTTTAGTAGTAATTTACTTACCAATGAACATTTCGGTAATTCCAGCTGTATTATGCCTGGTCCCATATAAAGACCTCAGTTCTCAACTAATTTATGTACAATTTTCGGATAGTATAATAATTTGATCTTATATAATGAATGCGTAAAAGATATAACTACTTCTCTCGTGTAACAGTCAAAATAGGATTAGCCCATTGCAAAAAGATTCGTAATAGAAGGTTCGTCTTTTAGAGTTGATGATAGGCAGTTATTTCCTTTAAAACCAAATTTAGCTACTTCTTTTTCATCAATTTTCATGTCTTTAAAGAGACAAAAGAAAGTGAAAGATGGAGATGCGGAAGCTCTTTGCGTATATAGCACACCTGAAGCTCTTAAATAAAAGTCTTAAATGCAACCGTAATAAAAGAATTAAAGCAGAAATTACTCTAGTGCAAAATATACATTTTAAAATCCAGAGGAATGTAGAATGCGACCATAGTTGTAACAGTTCTATTTTTAACAGTTATTAATGACATTGCGAGATGAGTTCCATCATTCTTAGGAATAATATTAAATTCTAGGTGTGACTTTGACCCAAAACTCCGGAATAGTAGTTATGATTCCTTGAATCCTTTTGGCTGGTTTTGTTAGAGGTTTCCCGTCAGCAGTGGATACAATGAATGCTTGCATAAACGCTGAGAAAACTTGAAACAGCGTCTGACGTGCGTAAGTTTCTCCAGCACAAAGTCTCCTTCCTAGAGTGTAAACATATATAATTTAAATAACTATGTTTAAAACATCGCTGTTCTTTATTTTAGTCTCGTTTGAATTTGAAATGTTGTTCTTGAATTCTGAGATTTTAATGGAGCTTTAAGAATCGCTATCACGTTTCAAATACTGCATTAGGAAAGATTTATAAAGGATTTAAATTTTGAAAACAAAAAATAAAGCTATTTTCAATTTTAATTTTTAACTAAAATATTTTATCAGCAGTGCACATAAGTAGAATAAAAAAACTCACAATAAACTAAAAAAATTAATTTCAAAATAAATAAATTTGTAAACTATGATTGGACCGAATTATAAGATTGTAGTTTAATGCGTTACTAACACAAGTATTCGTCTATTTTCCCAACTACATATCTGTAGTCACGGTGTCAAAAAATACGTGTCAGCAAAATAATTCAATTAAATACTAATAGGTTTCATAACTATTTGAAACTTGTTCTCAATTTTGTATAGATTAAGTTTGTAATCTATACTACTATTATAAAGAGGAAAGATTTGATTGTTTGTTTGTTTGTTTGTTTGTTTGTTTGTTTGTTTGTTTGTTTGTTTGCTTTGAATAGGCTCTGAAACTACTGACCCGATTTAAAAAATTATTTCATTGTTGGGAAGCTACACTATCCCCGGGTGACATAGGCTATATTATATTTTCAAAAAAATTAGGGATCCTTACTAAAACTCCAATAATGTAACCCAAAGTGTAAAAAAATTACCTAAAATATTATTTAAATCGCGTGCGTTGCGAAAACTATTGATAATAGAATAAAATAATGTACTACAACTTTGCAGAACACATCATTATTTACAAAAAGTGTCGCGACAGCATATGTCTAACGATTATAGTTATGCCACAATAAGTGTTTTTTTATTTTAAAAATTTAATTGAAATGCCGCCCCTAGAAAAGGCTCTTTATTTGGATCTTGGTATTAATCCTTATCAAAATAAATTACTTCATATTCAAAACTGTTTCAATACCTTAATATAACTTTTTGAATTATTCAATTCGGATATTCCATTCGAAAGATATCACGAGTTTAAAAATGTAAGTATTAGAAAAATGTTGCGTGGTAGCCGCTCACCCTGTTCGGCTAGCTAGGCAGCACCTTATGCAATGTAGGCGTGCGTCACTGGGGTTTTTACAAAAATTTTAATACTTATTAAAAAAATAACGAAAAATAAATAAAAAGTAATAACAAAAAAATCATTAAAATAAAAGCTCATTAAAATAGAAATAATAAAAAATCATTAAAATAGAAATAATAATATTCAAACTTTCTTTATAATTTTATTTTTTTTAGTAACCTGACGCAAATAGAAGGGTTTGCCCTCAGGGGCGCTCCTCTGTCCGAGGAGTGCACGGGTGTGCGTACCCGAGGTGCCCGAGCATCCGTCACTTCACTCCCCTCTCCGTTCGAGGCGACAGAGTCCTACCTTTCTTTCCGTCTACCTCTTACATCCTTTCCAACTTAGCTCTCTGTTCGTGGCGTGGTCCCCGGTGGGATGGTTGCGAATACTGATTGGGGTCCCGGGTTCTACCCTGGGACCTGATTTGGTAGTCGAAACCATGCCTATTTCGACTGCGCCTGCACAGAGAGTGTTCCCGGGGCGGGAATTGCATCCTCGCTGTCGGTTGGTCTTGCTGGGCAGGCTACGACGTCAGGCGGCTCTGCTTTTTCTGGAGTGTCGTCTGGTAGTCGTACCCACGCCTGACTAGCACGCAACGGGGATGGTAGTCCCGTCCGGAATTGGCCGCGGACCTGTCGCTCCCGGCCCTGGTTCTGTCCATGGTCGGGGGCGATCCTGGATGGACGGCCGTCGCCTCCTTTTGCGAGGCAGTAGTGTCTGCAAGGGAGGCGGCGGAACGGAACGGGAGTCCGCCACCGCACTCCCCTCCCGCCAACGTAGGCCGCGTCGTCGGCGCCGGAGGGCAGGTAACGATCTCCGGCCGCCGTAGAAAGCGGGGGAGGATCCGCCGCCCACACTATTGCCGCGAAGGAGAAGGCCGCGTGCTGTTCCGCAGCCCCCCTCAACTCCTAGAGTTGTTACAAGAGAGCGCCGGGGGGACGAAACCCTGACCCCCTGGCGCCAGCGCTTTAGAAAGGGCCCGCTTTAAGACAAAGCGTGGGCAGGCGTCGGCCCGGGCCACGAGATCGGCAGGCCATATATCCGTGGGCCCGGGCGTAGGCGATAGGAGAACAGCGAGGTTTTTTAGTGGGTAGTCGGATGGTCGAACATATTTTCCGGAGTCCCTTATATCCCTCGGTCCCTCCGGACCGGGGGAACCCGTCAAGAGAGGTTTTTCCCCGAGACCGAAAAAAATAGAAGGGTTTAATTTTAATTTTTTTGTTAAATACCCGTGCGAAGCTGGGACGGGCTGCTAGTGCATTATATATATCCTGTAACATTGTCATCAATCATTGGAACATGTATTTGTAAGTACCCATCCATACATAACACATAATTTACTATTTCATAATACTACGACACGTCAGGTATCTTTGACAAATAACTACTAGATTTTACCTATTAAGCATAGAAAAATACGTATGCACCCATTATTAAATGTGAGAATTAATAGTTAAACTTACCGGCACCAAAGGGCAAGGACTTGTCCAAAGAAGGACAAATGCGGCCATCTTTTATGAAGCGCTCCGGGCGGAAGTTCTCGGGGTCACCCCAGACGCCTTTATCCGTGTGTAGCATAAACAAATTACCACTAAGCATTGTTCCCTGAGAAAGATGAATTATTTCATTTAATTCTGAAAATTTTATTTACGTGCAGTTCGTAAGAGAATTTTATCCTGATATATAATCTAAATTAAAAATAACTTTCACTTCTGAAGCTTACTCGGAGCCAGTTTACAATGATATTTTTGAAAATCCTGCGAAAATACTGCGCTGGGAAAACCTCAGCCGGGAGATCATTCCAAATAGAGTACGTAACAGTAACGTACTTGAAAACCGTTTCGCACAGGAGAGAAGAGTCTCCAGAAAACGGGAATTAATGCCCGAAACAAAGACGCCATTCTAAATAATTCTTCAGAACATTCTACGTTATACATACGGTAGAATACGCAAAGAGACACAAAGTCTACGAGTATAGCTCGCCGATAACATGAACTATCTGCTGTTGAATAGAGTCTAGGAGAAGGATCTGAAAGGTGCACATAAACGTGAAAAATATTCCATATGCGGCTTGACTTGTGCTTTGACACGTGACGTACCCGATGACGGAGTATTTTTCCTAAGCATTCTTTTCGAAGCTAGAAGGACTTAATGCATTTGAATCGATGCTTTTGCACTGATGTCCTTCCGTATCACCTTTTTACGCAAAAATAATTAAGATAATACGTAAAATAGTTGCGGCTAAGTTTGATTATTGCAACTTTGAGCTACCAGAAAGTTATTCCATAACGTATAATAGCTTTAGGGTGTTTATCGTACCTCTGGAATGTCATAGCCAGCTATTTTAGTGTCCATCATCGCCCGATGTGGCACTCCAAGTGGAACAAGCGTTTCGAATCTCATTATTTCCCGTAGACAAGCTTCTGTATATGGCATGCTGAGGAATGAACAATATATAAAAATAGTTAATATTTAAAAATATCATCTTGCATTAAATCCCGGTGGTAAACCAAACTTCCGCTTAGGTGCCCTTGACCCGCTAATAGTTAATATTTCAATTAAAAAGAAAAAGTACAAATAATTCATAAAATAGTATTAGACGTCAAGATTCAGGTTTGATAAAAATGAAATTATTATTTACATTTAAAAAAATTTCAAATAAACTAACTGATTTTAAATTGTAATATTATTGTAGTTTTAATATCAACTTGAGATATTCATGTTGTTATCAGCACTTATTTTTCATAATAGTTTTTGGAGACGTGGCCAAATAAATACAAACATATTAGGACAGAAGTGGCAGATTCCGCATAATGATATCAAATTCTTTAAAAACCGGTTTAATATACACATCTTAATTTTTGTTCTATTTGGTTGTTGAGGCATTTCTTACTTCCGTATTATTCAAATGTTTTATGGTATGTTAAGAGATACTTGATGAAATATTTTAATCGTATATTTATAAAACTTAATTAACTTAAAATTGTTCAGTATATTATTATGAACCAGAGGTTGCCCAATTGTTCAACTTTTTCCCGGCTCATATCTTCACTCCCACCTTGATTATTCTTTTTTACTCACGGCGCTTTTTCATGCTTCTGGTGCTGTTGGATATAGTAATTGTATTAAAATATTTTTTGCAAAATGATGGATTGAATAGGTAATGGATAATACAGAAATATCCGACCTTATAGAGGATATGCTAGAATTTATCACAATTAAGGTAAATACATATCGACCCATCCTAAAATAATTGGGGTGAGACTATCCTACGTGGTAGCCAAGGACTTTTTTATTGCTGTAGGACATTTAGCAGTTACCGTCGCCTATGGGTGTTTGCAACGTCAGTGGCATCGCGAACACGCTGCTGTCCCATAAGGGTCATTAACTTGGGTGTATTTGTTGGTTGGGACTATTTTATTTGGAAAATTATTCTCTTTATCGCTTATCCAAGGCGGATTGACGGGTTACACATACCGGTGATCTCATGTAGGTTTTACCACAATGGTTTCTTTCATCGTCAGTATATGGCAATTATGCTATATTATGCACATTAGGCGAGAAAAACTACCTAAGCGGTGCATGCTACCGTGGGATTCGAATCCGGGACCCTTAGATTGGTCTCCGAGAAAAATTCCGCTGAGCTGCCAATTAACTTGATAAGCATTTTAAATCATAATTGCCACGTACCGAGGGTGAAGAATAAACATCAGAGGAAAACCTGTATACCGGCATTATACATTTGTGTAACCCGATAACTCGCCTTCCAAAAACGTGTGGATATACTCTTCATTCTCTCTTGAGGAGTTCAAGCCTGATAGTGGAACGTTATAGGCTGTGATTAGTCTAAAAAAGAAGAAACCTACTTCTTTCTATCGTCTAAATTAGGCATTCTGTCTTTGCCAACGACGCGGTCGATTTCTTCATGAATTTTATCTTGGATCTCAGGTTGGAGCAGCATTTGTTCGATGAGCAAGGTTACTGTCGCCTCCAAAGCAGATGCAGCCGGGAACATGTAGTCAGTACAAGTGAGCACTAATTGATCAACTGAAATGAAGAAAATTAAATAATTAATTCTGGGCTCGATCCTATCCGTGCAGGGGCGGAGAAAGAATACTAACCTCTGCGGCCGGGGTCAGCCTGTCGTAAAAGGTGACAAAACAACCCACCCTATTGATGTGGTAGGGCCTCAAGCCCGTTTGGATGGCGACCACCTTTGGTCTTAAGTATGCCGCCATAATAACCTTGTGTTGTGTTCCGGTATCAGTGACCCAAGTTCCTGTACGCTGGGACAGCAGCGTGTTCGCAATGCCACTGGCGTTGCGAAGAACCTATAGGTGACGGTGATTACTAAATTCTAAGTGATCCTTCAGCCTGTCTGCTGTCCTGCAGCAATAAAAAAATATGTTATTTAGAATAATAAAACTTGCGTTTAAATTGTCATCTTCCAGGGTTTCAGTTTTTCGCCAAGTTATAAAAATATTTAATTACAATCAACTTAAAATTGTCTAATATGAAATTATATTTCTAATAAATGATTATTTTTAGTAATATAACAAAACTAATAACAACAAAAAACTAATAACATAAACTACTGAACTCTTTACTTAATGAAAGCTACTTTATGTCGCATATGTAAAAATGATTACCTTAATCTTGCAGGTTGTGATCCAAATATTAATGATTTGATATTGATATTTATATAAATAAATATAAATATACGAGAAAAAAGTAAATGTAAGAGATAAGATGAATAATGGGACAAGTTTTTTTATTGATGTGAAACCGTAGACAGGCTGACAGCCTTAACAGAAAGCTGTTACCGTCGCCTAAGGATGTTTGCGTCCGAATAAGGATAGTGGAACCTGGCTCACTAATGCCAGAACACAACACCGGGTTATAATGATGGACTCCACCAAGTAGCTGGGGTTGTTTCGTCTCCTTTTACGACAGGCCGACCCCGGCTGCAGGGGTCAATAATCTTATTCCGCCCCTGCACGGAAAATCTTTGACGTTCCCTTGTTCATATCATAAATACAACATTTCAAAGTGAAAATATCGCAAATTCCTGTTACGAGCAAAACATATTTCTGATAACGTCCCTTAACCTCTGACTTGTGATAAAAAGTACATTGATCGTTAAATGTTATGTATAATGTAGTCATTAGTAGGTCATTATTAATGTAGGTACATTCTAAACACAACTTTATCCTGTTAACGGAATCAGGCACCGTTATTTATTTACTTGTATTATAATGGGCGAGAGTAGAAAACAAAATTTCAAATTTTTATTGAAGTGAAACTTGTCGCGTCACCGACATGCTAATATTAATTGTATATCTATTAGTATATATATATCTATAGCACGTACTGCTCTGATACCAGATTGGCGCATGCGCAGCGGCCCGTGTACACGAATACATATATGTATACGTATACACGTACAACACATCGTATATACCTGACCGTGTGCTGTACGCATTAGACGCTTTTTGGATGGGTGAAATCTGTGAGGTCGCGACACTGACATGCGCAATAGCAGTATATTTGTAGCTATACAGGTGACGTTTTGTGCAACATTAGTGCTGTGTATACAACTAAAATTGAATGGATTATGTATTAAATGATATGATTATGTTGATAATTTTGATTTAAACATTATGAAATTTCAATTTTTAATACTAACATTCTAAATTATAAGTTTTCACTTCTATCGGCAGTCCCTATGACTGTCAATTTTTATTTTTAATAAGGCTGTATATATAACTATATACATTTTGGAAAGGATTTTATTTATATCCATTCTTAGTGAGCATCTACATCGCGAAATAAGTCACTATATTAGTACGATCCTTGCATAAAGGCTTTGACCTTCACGTAATTATGCCTATTCTTTATATATAGGTAAATGAACTTTGAACCTTTTGCCCGTGACATTTCCCTTGTTCAATATTTTTGTATTTGACAGGACTTGCTGTCTAATCAATACCCGAAAGGGAATTTAGCAGGAGCCTACGTGCTGATTCTAATAGCATAAGCAGCAAGTAAAAAATGTAATTTACCATAGACAACTTAATCTCGCAAGTGACTCGTTTAATATTTTAAAATATATAAATCTCATAAGTCTAAGCAAACTAGCTATAGCGTTTAGAATTCGATCCCAGACTCCTAAGGAATTTGTGTTAAATAAGAAGTAATAAAGTTAGTAAGTAACTATTAATGTAGTTACCTGAATATGTGCTCTTGTCTTTCACTTGATGTTCTTCTTTCATCTTGGTTATATACATGTCCAAGAAATGTCGATCATGAGACGGATCGTGCGTTGCCATCACGTCTTTTACTATTTCCTTTAAATTAATCAATTCTCATATTAGTTACTATAGGACAATTAAATACATGTTGAATTCAATTCAACGTCCATATATATTTAAATATATTAACTATTGCTAAGCGAATAGAAATAATAAATAAGAGAAATTTCATTTAAAATTGTACATGCAACTTTTGAGAGGGTTTTTTTTAAATATCTCTTCCTCCTGATACAATCTAGAGTCAGGGCAAGGTGCTTTACATAAAGGTTTATTAATTATAGGTAAATATTATCTTAATTTCTATCTTAATACTATTTGAATAATAACTATAGTTATTATTCAAATAATACAAGGGCGTTTTATTTATATTATATATTATTTATCTCTAGTTACTTATACATGTAGCGTGTATGTATAGCAGTTGTCTTGTAGATCTTTAATACGTCTTATTTTGATTCTTTTCCCAATTATAAACGTTTATAACTTTTAATAAAAATATTTATCAAACCAAAGTTAGTAGTAAAGTAGATTTTATGTTGAGGGGAGAATAAAATAATATAAAAAAGTGCTCAACGCGCCTAAAGAAGTTTTCACTTTAAAAACTCAACTGTAAACCTTAAGTCACAATTAATAAGGTTGGTATTACTGGAGCAAAACTCCCTCCGTCTTACGAATTTTCGATCAGGTCACGTGTCCTGACGCGAGTTTAACATTTTTTACCCGTCACTAAAAATTAGTTGACCTCAGATTCAAATCATCAATCATATGAAAAAGGGTTTAGCTTAGGCTGGACTTTGTAGATTGTTATTCCAATTTAAGTAGACCTCAAATTTATATCATCAATCATATGAAATAGGATTTAGCTTAGGCTGGACCTTGTAGGTTGTTATTCCAATTTAAGTTGACCTCGGATTTATATTGTCAATCACATGAAGTTACAATATAAAATAAACCTTATGTCATTATTAATAAGGTTGATATTACTGGAGCAAAACTTCCTCCATCTTACGAATTTTCGATCAGGTCACGTGTCCTGACGCGAGTTTAACATTTTTTTACCCATCACAAAAAAGTGCACATGCCACTAAAGAAGTTTCACTTCAAAAACTATTTATACATATTTATTTATTTATCCGTTAGTGAATACGCTTAACGGTGTACTTTAATAAAATATTACATTAAGTTGTAGAGCACTTACTGAAAAGAAATCCAATAAATTCTGATTTCCTTTTACTAAATTATTGTAGCCACTGTAATTTGGGAGGACATTCTTTAGCCATGGAGTCAATGATAGTGCTCCGCCCATGTCATTTGAGTTTCTCTGGAAGAGAAGGGTCCCACGCGCCAGTCTCCAAAGTTTGTAATATTTCTCTCTGGGCAATGTCGTATTAGTTACCACTTGTACTATTCCGTTTATAAATGGCACCGAGAAGAAGTGGGGTAGGTATATAAGGTCACCATTCACCAGTTCCTTTAAAGAAGTTTTTTAAATATTAATTAGAGTTGTGACGGAAATACGAAGGCGAGCAATAAAGCAAGACCGAGTCAACGAATCATCTGATTTGTTAGTACCTACCTACAGTTTTGTATTTATATTGACATATACCTCACAATTATTTTTGAAAATTACATTGGTAATGAATATACAATACAATGTTATAATATAATGAGCGCACGGAACAGGTGAAATACTGTATTTCACGCGTCTGGTGACATTGACTCCGACGTTAAGGCACGCATTGCTACCGCGTGGGCCAAATGGCGTGAGGTGATTGGTGTCATCTGTGACCCTAAAATACCGGTTAAATTGAAGGGACAGGTCTATAAGACCATCATTAGGCCTGTCCTTTTATACGGGTGTGAAGCGTGGCCAGTGTTGGAGCGACACAAGCAGGCACTGCGAGTCACGGAGATGAATATGCTGTGGTGGATGTGTGGAGTAACGCGGAAGGACCGCGTTAGGAACTCTCCCATTCGCGGCAGCCTTCTTGTCCGTGATATAGCGGATAAATTGCAGGAGTATCGCATTCGCTGGTATGGCCACGTTTTACAGCAACCGGCTACTTATGTGGGGAACAAATGTCTGGCCATGCCGCCACCGCCGGGCCCCGGCAGGAGGGGTAGGCCCAAAAAGTGCTAGCTTGATGTCGTAGGAGTTGATATGCGTGCCAATGGACTGACCAGCAGAGATGCCGAAGATCGTGCGAAGTGGAGAAGAAAAAGTCGGAAAGCGGACATCATCGCTAAGATGATGATGATGATACAATACAATGTTAATAATACCTAATACAATAAAATTTCATTGTATCCCACTGCTCGGCCTCCTCCTAGTGTGAATGGACAATTTACCCGCCATGCTTGTGAAACACGGATTGGAGGGATACACGTTCCGGTAGTCTCGGAAGTTTTCTCACGATGTTTTCTTTCAACGTCGGCGATTATAATATGCACATTAGGTGAGAGAAACTGCCTAAGGAGTGCATTCCTTCCTGGAAATCTAAGCTGGGATATCTAGTATGGTCTCGAAATCTTTACCACCAGCCTACAACGTCCCTAAGGTAGCTATGAAGTAAGGTAAGAGCACCAGTAGTGGATCACCCAAGGGTACAGAATTTCCTTTTTTAATGCTTAACCTTAATTTATATCCGAAATTCACTTAGTGTTTCTTTTTGTGAAATCTACGAATTTTTTTTATGAAATTAAACTAGTGTTATTCTCTGTATATTGAATTCATAAAATGTAAATTAAATTAAAAAAACTAACTTTAGAGATTCAGTAGTTGACCATTTAACAAATACGAAAATCTAGAAGGTATAATATTTTGTATCAGTAGATGATCATCCAGATGTTTACAGTTATTTGTTAAGTAAAAAAAATTGGTCACTTTAATTGATATAAATAACAGGAAAATTGTCTTATTGAACATCGTTCCCGATTGTGAGCATTGCAGCTTTAGTATAATTCAGAAACGTGCACTTTATCTCAGTCATTTACGAGGTGAAAAATTGCTTTCAGGAACTACCTTATATAATAAAAGTGGTCAAATACTAAATAAAAGTAACTAATTGCAAAACTATATTAACCTGCCTTCAATATATTATTTTGCATAGTATACATAACAGACGATTTAATCAAAAGTTGGCCATTCCGGTCAATTATTAGAAAATCATGATACATTTGAATCAGTAGTGGACCACCCCACTATGTTGATTTTGTAAATATATATTTGTATTTCGGTTACCTCGATACTTTATTTAAACCTATCTTACTAACCTAATTACTATCAATGAGGTCAATAAATTGCTACATAACTAACATTTAACTTAAAATTTTCGCAATTCTTAAAATTTAAAAACAAAATAATAATAATAACATGGACATTTTGATCATTGTGTTTACTAACAATAGATTTTTAAGTTTACTTATAATTTACTAACCCACTATGGACATGATATTGTAACTGTCTGAAATAAATAAATAATAATAATAATAAACATAAACGGCGAACACATCTAACACCCTCACTGACAACATTGATATTTTTGCAGAGATTTTTTACACAGATATTGCCGAAATTTTGAACTTATTAAAGATAAATACAACATAAATTGATAATAAGTAGACATTAGAAGAAGTGTGAAAATAGCACCAGTTATTGAAAAACTTAAAAGTAATAGACTAACGTGGTTTGGCCATGTAATGCGCAGGGAAGAATGCCATTTAACAAGGAAAATGATAGAAATCAGAGTGGTTGGATACAGTAATAGAGGTAGACCAAAAAAAAGATGGATGAATTGCGTAAAAGATGATATGGCAAAAAAGGGTGTTGGGATGAAGGGAAGGGAAGGAGAGAACATGTTGTGCCGACCCCATATAATGTGGGATGAGGGCAGAAGGAAGTAGAAATAGATAATAAGTAGGCAGGAAACACTTCGAACTATTTCTGTCTTATTTTCGAATATAATAGCTATCCGAATCAACGTTTAATACCTTTTCAGCTGGATATTTAGGTCCATTAATCCTCATGTCGATCATTTCTTTAATCTCATGCTCTACAGTAGATTCTAGCGTGTCGGATCGTCTTCCAAATCCGAAGTCTCTTAGATATCGAAGCGAGAAACGACGTTGAATATGCCAGAAATAACCGTCCGTGAAAAAGATTCCTAAAAAAGTGATTTTTAATTTTAATTCATATTTTAAATATGATGAGTCTAACTTAAAACAAAAATACATTTTATATAGATGAAGGGATATTCTCTCTTATATATATATATATATATATATATATATATATATATATATATATATATATATATATATATATATATATATATATATATATATATATATATATATATATATATATATATATATATATATATATATATATATATATACCTAGTCAGGTCATAAGTATTGTCACACAGTAAAAACTTTTCTTTTAGAATGCTGGCCACAAAAAAGTTTATTGAATTAGAATTTCGAATTGTTCATGAAAATAAAAATGTATAACTTTTAGAATTTTACTCATTTTTAAATATGGAGTGGACGCTTAAAGAAGACCGTGTTCAAGTTATTGCGTTGCATCGTTACAGTTACGCGCCAATTCAAATTTTTAACATACTGAAAAATTTGAATATAACCAAAAGATTCGTTTATCGTACCATCAAACGATACAATGAAGACTCTAGTGTAGATGACAGGTCAAGAAGTGGTCGCCCTCGGTCTGTTAGGACTCCAGCAGTGATAAAAGCTGTGAAGGCACGAATTCAAAGAAATCCCAAACGTAAGCAGATTCTGTTGGCCCTTCAGATGGGGTTAAGCAGAACCACGGTGAAAAGGGTGTTAAATGAAGACTTAGGGCTTCGGGCATATCGAAGAAAAACAGGACATCGTTTGAATGCACGTCTAATGGACCTGAGACTGAAGAGATGCCGCGCTTTGTTGAAGCGGTACGCGGGAAATAAATATCGGGAAATTCTTTTTTCGGATGAAAAAATGTTTACCGTAGAAGAGAGCTACAACAAACAAAATGATAAGGTGTACGCACACAGTAGTGAAGAAGCGAGCAACCGTATTCCGCGTGTCCAACGAGGTCATTTTCCATCCTCGCTCATGGTATGGTTGGGAGTTTCTTATTGGGGCTTAACAGAGGTACATTTTTGTGAGAAAGGTGTAAAAACGAATGCTGTTGTGTATCAAAATACAGTCCTGACGAACCTTGTGGAACCTGTTTCTCATACCATGTTCAATAACAGGCACTGGGTATTCCAACAAGATTCGGCGCCAGCTCATAGAGCGAAGAGCACACAAGGCTGGCTGGCGGCGCGTGAAATCGACTTCATCCGGCACGAAGACTGGCCCTCCTCCAGTCCAGATTTGAATCCGTTAGATTACAAGATATGGCAACACTTGGAGGAAAAGGCGTGCTCAAAGCCTCATCCCAATTTGGAGTCACTCAAGACATTCTTGATTAAGGCAGCCGCCGATATTGACATGGACCTCGTTCGTGCTGCGATAGACAACTGGCCGCGCAGATTGAAGGCTTGTATTCAAAATCACGGAGGTCATTTTGAATAAACTTTAATGTCATAAGAATCTATGTTTTGTTAAGTTCATTTTGGTATATGAATGAATGGTTACATAATTAATAAACTTGTTACAATTATTTTACATTAAACATGTGACAGAATTTATGACCTGACTAGGTATATATATAGGTATATATATATATATATATATATATATATATATATATATATATATATATATATATATATATATATATATATATATATATATATATATATATATATCTATACTACTATTATAAAGAGGAAAGATTTGATTGTTTGTTTGTTTGTTTGTTTGCTTTGAATAGGCTCCGAAACTACTGACCCGATTTAAAAAATTCTTTCATTGTTGGGAAGCTACACTATCCCCGGGTGACATAGGCTATATTATATTTTCAAAAAAATTAGGGATCCTTACTAAAACTCCAATAATGTAACCCAAAGTGTAAAAAAATTACCTAAAATATTATTTAAATCGTGTGCGTTGCGAAAACTATTGATGATAGAATAAAATAATGTACTACAACTTTGCAGAACACATCATTATTTACAAAAAGTGTCGCGACAGCATATGTCTAACTATTATAGTTATGCCACAATAAGTGTTTTTTTATTTTAAAAATTTAATTGAAATGCCGCCCCTAGAAAAGGCTCTTTATTTGGATCTTGGTATTAATCCTTATCAAAATAAATTACATTATATTCAAAACTGTTTCAATACCTTTGTATAACTTTTTGAATTATTCAATTCGGATATTCCATTCGAAAGATATCACGAGTTTAAAAATGTAAGTATTAGAAAAATGTTGCGTGGTAGCCGCTCACCCTGTTCGGCTAGCTAGGCAGCACCTTATGTAATGTAGGCGTGCGTCACTGGGGTTTTTACAAAAATTAGAATACTTATTAAAAAATAACGAAAATAAATAAAAAGTAATAATAACAAAAAAAAATCATTAAAATAAAAGCTCATAGAAATAATAATATTCAAACTTTCTTTATAATTTTATTTTTTTATTAGTAACCTGACGCAAATAGACGGGTTTGCCCTCAGGGGCGCTCCTCTGTCCGATGAGTGCACGGGTGTGCGTACCCGAGGTGCCCGAGCATCCGTCGCTTCACTCCCCTCTCCGTTCGAGGCGACAGAGTCCTACCTTTCTTTCCGTCTACCTCTTACATCCTTTCCAACTTAGCTCTCTGTTCGTGGCGTGGTCCCCGGTGGGATGATTGCGAATACTGATTGGGGTCCCGGGTTCTACCCTGGGACCTGATTTGGTAGTCGAAACCATGCCTATTTCGACTGCGCCTGTACAGAGTGTTCCCGGGGCAGGAATTGCATCCTCGCTGTCGGTTGGTCTTGCTGGGCCGGCTACGACGTCAGGCGACTCTGCTTTTTCTGGAGTGTCGTCTGGTAGTCGTACCCACGCCTGACTAGCACGCGACGGGGATGCGAGTCCCGTCCGGAATTGGCCGCGGACCTGTCACTCCCGGCCCTGGTTCTGTCCATGGTCGGGGCCGATCCTGGATGGACGGCCGTCGCCTCCTTTTGCGAGGCAGTAGTGTCTGCAAGGGAGGCGGCGGAACAGGAGCGGGAGTCCGCCACCGCACTCCCCTCCCGCCAACGTAGGCCGCGTCGTCGACGCCGGAGGGCGGGCAACGATCTCCGGCCGACGTAGAAAACGGCCGCGGGCGGCCCCTCGGGGGAGGATCCGCCGCCCGCACTATTGCCGCGAGGGAGAAGGCCCCGTGCTGTTCCACAGCCCCCCTCAACTCCTAGAGTTGTTACAAGAGAGCGCCGGGGGGACGAAACCCTGACCCCCTGGCGCCAGCACTTTAGAAGGGACCCGCTTTAAGACAAAGCGTGGGCCGGCGCCGGCCCGGGCCACGAGATCGGCAGGCCATATATCCGTGGGCCCAGGCGTAGACGATAGGAGAACAGCGGGGTTTTTTAGTGGGTCAAACATCTTTTCCGGAGTCCCTTATATCCCTCGGTCCCCCCGGGCCGGGATAACCCGTCAAGAGAGGTTTTTTCCCGAGACCGAAAAAAAATAGAAGGGTTTAATTTTTAATTTTTTGTTAAATACCCGTGCGAAGCTGGGACGGGCTGCTAGTATATATATATATATATATAGGAGGAGGAATGTATTGTTATTAATTTTACACTGTGTATGTAAGCGTGGTCGCTAAAGACCTGAGTTGTTAAAAAGCGACTTTAAATAAATAAATTAAAAAAAACTTGAGAAAAATGAAAGTTGATCACATAAATATATTAACATCTAAAAATCTTCAAAAATTAAGAAATTTTGTTGTTGTGAAATAAATTGTAAAATATTTCTTATATGACCATTTTTCTTTAATTTTGTTTATATTACGAGTTAAGATATAGTTTATGTAATCTATGTTCATTGCTAGCTACGCTATACATCTCCAATTTGTAAACGAAAAAGATTTCCTTGTTTTTATGATGTTTTAAATAAAAAAGACACAAATATCTATCCTTTCAGATGTTTTGAATAAAAATATGTTTGAATAGAGCATATAAATATTTTATAGTTTATTCTCGTACCTTGAGTAAAGAATATACTATTCAAAATTCACAACAGAACACACACCGAACTAGACCTAATTATGAATATAAAATTTTGAATGTGACATGTTACCTAATTTTTTCCAGTAAGAGCGCAGCCTAAACAAAATGATGTCCATGCGGCCATCGAATTCCTCGCGTGTGAGCATCTCTTTGATATCTGCTGGATCATTCAGTACTACACTTGCTACTGGTCCCATGTAGAGGCCAACCACTTTGGTTTGGTACTTTTCACCGAGCTTGCGAAAAGCAACTGCCAGGTTATTGAACTCATGTGCTAGGACTATCCAAAAGGCCCCATACACGGGCAAACTTGGTGGACCTATTAAAAAACCACGATTACACTATACTACGAGTAAATGAATCATTGTAATATATTTATTACAGAAAACTGATCAATTAACATTACTACGCAATTATTAGGAAACATGACCAACCAGATACTCCGTCTTATGCAGATGTCTAATGAGATAATAAAATTATTTATATTTTATATTTTATTATATTATTTAATTATAAGTTTGATTTAATTGATGTGTAACCAAACAAGAGTATTGAAAGGTAGAAAAAAGTTTACGACCAAATTATCCTCAAAAATGCATAAAATATTGAATTGAATGAGAACTATTGAAATATGACGAAATTAAATAATATTATCAAATATAATATGAGAATGTAAAATGATTAAAAATCAAATTATCAAAGACAGAATTAAAAAATGTTAGTGCAATAATGTAGTTGATTGCAAGATCATGGTATAGCGCCTTCAACTAGTTACTACTTACTTAAAATAATTGCTGCGATTTACGTTTTCCTATAGACGAGCTATAATAATTAATTCCTCATCGTTTATGAGCAATTTCATACTTAATTATTCTCTATGGTGCAACTAGAACGTATTGCTCAATTGAACAATTTGATTAATAAAAATTTTTTTACATTATTTCCTAAAACCTCAAACAGCAAAGCATAAAATGTTGTCTAATAACTACGTTTACAATACGAAGCGCACAACGTACTGTGATCTTAAAAAGAATTGTATAACATCTTTTTTAAAAATCAATATACACTTCTAAGCTTATTCAAAATTTTAAGGCTCTGTATTGAACTTTTACTGGATATATTTTTATTAAAAAAATATTATTCGATATGTTATAATTTTATAAATAATTTTATAGTCTTTAAATCAAATATTTGTGATAAACTAAATCACACAGAAAGTGCGCAATATGTTAGATTAGATGAGACTGGAAAACTAGTTTATTCTGCACTATCTATTATCTCATCTAGCAATTTTAACCTATTATAGACATATTATAAAATATATAATTGAAAATCACTATCAATCTGTGAAAAATTAAAGCACGTTCCAATTAAAAACTTCTTTAATTTCACAAAATCGTTCCTATAATACAAGCAAAAATAATAGAATTTGATAGAATATGATGATGGATCAATTTAAAAATAGGGTATATAGCCTTACCTGGTGGAAAGTTCGGCGGCCTTTTATAAGCATTCTTGAAACAATATATAATTAAACACGGAATTAACAATAAAGCAACTGTTGCAGCGATCATCATTCCTGCTAATGAGCTATCTGTATGAGAACATACAATACTTATAATAATATGTCCCATATAAATATTTTGTATAATAAACAGGGCTGTCACTAATAGTGAAACTCGTTAAGTAATTAATAAATTTTATTAAGACATCTTATAAACAAGAATTCGATAAGCATTATCTTAAAAATATTATAATAATACATATAATTTGGGTGGTGGGTTGCCTGGAAGAAATCGCTTAAAGCGATAAGGCCGCCCATTGTCTCCAATATTTACAATATTCTCTTTAACTTGTATTATATCATTAGGTTAAGTTGGTGACAATAAAGAATTATCTATCTATCTATCTATCTATAATTTATTACGTAAAAATACATGTTAATTACTTTATATAATATAAACATATCATAAAAATATTATTGAATTTTAAATATTATTTAAATTCATATACACTAAAAGTTTTTATTATAAACTTCATAATTATATTTTCTCATTATTTTATAGCTTGCAAGTGTTCACTCTGGCTAATCAACGCGACGCCGTCCTCGAAGAAATTTCATTTGAAAAAACCCATATCGTACAGAGGTGGGTAACAAAAGTAATCCGAAAGAATATCCGGTATTAATGTTTTAATTATAATTGATAACGCGGCTAGTTCGATGATTACGGTCCTATACGGTCATGTTAGACGATTCGATTGCCACGTAGGGAAAAACATTTTAACAAAGAAAATCATCTGTCTAATCTGGATAGATAAAAATCCCAGCAATACATTTCACTTAAAGCAGGGAGCTGTCTTTAAAAAAATTAAATTAAAAATTAAAGTTTGTTATTGGCAACACTAAGTTTACATAGTAGGTGATAACGGCGACGAATATGCTTCAAAGTTATGACGTCACTTATTAAGTCTACTATCTACGTAGCCGCTCGTAGTGCCCACGACAACGTCGCTTTACCTTTTCGTGTAACCTAGCGTAGAAATTGCTAAGAAAGAATTTCAAAGAAAACATTGTGACAGGAGAACTGAGAGTATGACAGAGTCCACGGTGAAGCAATGTCGTATTTACATATCGTCATACAGATCGTGTTAACCACTACTCAAGCGTATTCGGAGACGCAAACACGTCTTTGTTTACAAAATGGCGGTATCTCTCTCAGTAGGCAATTTATTCGGATTACTGAAGAATATCCTTGTCCTTGTAATAAAAAATCAACATCTCCCTTGCCTTGAACTACGTGGTGGCAACTAGAAGTCACCGATTCCAATGTTTTTCGATTTTTGTACGTATTATAGTAATATGATTTCCACGTACCGATGGTGGAAGAAATCGTGTGCGTTCCCAAAAAACTTGTTTAAGTAACCCGCTAATAAACCTTGGACAAGTGTGGTGGTCTCTTCTTTCCCTCTAGGCGGCTGCTCGAGATCAAGAACACTACGCGCTGTTGTTATTATTTATAATATTCATCTCCCTTGCCGCAGCAAATAATAAACAATTAATGTTTTTTTATCAATGTATGGATAAATCCAATATAATCACTGCCTGTGTCGTCACTTTATAATAAAGTTATACCCTGCAATCACAACTGCATTGCTTACAATTGAACCGTTTTGTACATTGTACGATGATTGGATGGACATTTATAATATGTAAATTACGCCTCGTCTTTTGTAGCATGCATTCTTCGAATTTGTCACTGGGCAGAAGGCCTTAGATATATATTTTAAGGCTGTAATGACATACCCAGAGAGCTTAACACACCCGATGATGACTGATTGCAAAATGACGGCAAACGGTAATAGAGGTCAGCTGCTGAATGTTGTTAGACTAAAACATGTGTAGTCCTTTATGCATCAGGCTTTTTTTTAATAAAAAAGGTAAATAGATATGGCGAAAAAGATTAATACACCTGACTTTGGAATAAAAAAATGAATAAGGCAACATTCTTTATTATATGTTATTAGTTTCTGCTGATAATGTAATATTTATTACATTTATCAATCAGTGTCAGTCACAACGCAGTTGGTGTGATATTGAGCACCCCACTTCAGGACCTAGCAGTCACCAAAAAGGTCGAACTGGAAGTAACTATAAGATGATGACTCTATTTCAAGAGTGTATTCGAGTAACTTTATGGTTGATCTGCCACACATGTATTTAGTAATTAATACCAAAGCTATAAGAACTAACAAACTTGTAATCTGAAAATATTAAATAGCTGTATCAATATCGTAGCCCAAGCACTGCAATTTAATATGAATTCTAAACGAGAAAAAATTCCATCGAGTTAATTAATAATAATGCAATCTAAAATTACCTTAAATGGTCTAATTTCAATTGGAATAACTAATCTACTAGATCATTTGAATTAATTATTTAACACTTTGATCAAAAAAACTAACTACGGCAGACACTTTACAAAAAATCTAGCTTATAAAGCTCTCTTCCTGAGCTTAAACAGCCCTAATGAATTACAATTTTATAAAAATTCATTATAATTGCTTGGTGCATAAACATAATGTACATTTATCTACTGCATGTTTTTAAAAGCGTGATTATTGCAGTACAATCAACATTCGATTAATTTACGTCATTTTGATTATACCGTCGATAGAGAAATGATCAAGAAATTTAATCCGTTGCGAATTTTATCAAATTAAACACTTAAATTCAGATAATAGAAATCAAATATCAGTTTCAGATTCAGATTTTTTTAAATTGTTTATGATCATAGATAGCCGCCGGTTAAAATCATGTATATACGATGTCGTCGAAAAACACAATTTTGACCCTGTAACAGTACTCAAGAATGATATTTCACGCTTGGATGATAACGATGGGTATATAAACCCATCATAACCACGGCAAACGGGCAATGATCCAAAGTCCGCTAATAATCCATTATCTGCAATCCCAGAGGCAATTTCATGTGCCGTAGCTCAAGCCCGTATTTCATTACGCAAGATTTGAAAAGAAAAAGAAATTAGATAGAATCGGTGAAAAGAATACGGACTCATTGGATAAGGACTCATGGTCACTGGAACTCTACTTTTATTCCGGAGGAGGAGAAATTTTGTGTGAGAGTGTCAAGTAACTTGCTGTGGCTCATTTCATTACATATTATACTAGCTGTACCCACGACTCCGTCCGCGTGGAATAGTGACTTTAGGCAGCATTTTTTAGATATATGATGTCAAATTAAATTGGAAATTCAACCTACTAAGTCCAGCCTAAGCTAAACCCTATTTCATATGATTAATTATATAAATCTGAGGTCAACTTAAATTGGACTTTTAAATTTCCGAAACTTATCATTTTTAACAAAAACTATTTTTTATTTCTAAAATAAAAATAGTCTAAGTTACTCCATGGTACATCAGCTATCTGCCAGTGAAAGTCCCGTCAAAATCGGTGCAGCCATTTCAGAGATTAGCCGGAACAAACAGACCGACAGACAGACAAAAATTGTAAAAAATATTGTTTTGGCATATGTACCGTGTATACGTCCGAATGCACTTAGTAAAAAGCGGTTATTTTAATATTACAAACAGAGCCTCCAATTTTATTTATTTGTATATATAGATTTTCATTTCATTATACGATATTCAGGGCTTTTTTAATCAGGGTGCTGAGAACAGATGCAAGCCGGAATCTCTTAGCTGGAACAGCACTGGCACACGTTGAGCGCGGGTTTTAATATTACGGGGGAAATCCCCTAGCCACTGGGGAACTTTACACTTCTGAATTTTAGTTTCACATAGGGTGGAAGAGTACGCGGAGCCTAGACATGCCGATCCGAAGCCAATAATGCGGGCAGGTTATCCTTGCCCTGGAGTAGCCGCTTGAGATACTCTTTCAAGAGCCACTCTTCCCGAGCCTGTGCCTGGTGGTGTAAGCTCTGATGTCAAGGTGCAATTATGTTTTGTAATAAATCACGTTAGATTTAGTGACTCTAAGTTAGAGAGGGTAAGAGAAGCGACTAAAAAAATACAGAGTGTCAAATGTTAACTCATTACATTATGAATGGCTGGCCTAGGTATAAAAAGGACGTCGATCCTTTAATGCAATCGCATTGGTCTTATCAACATAGCTTACAATACATAGCAAATATTATTTTTAAAGATAGCTTAGTTTTTATACCAAAATCGCTAAGGAGTGAAATGATAAGTAAGGTCCACGAGGGCCACTTAGGCATCGATAGGTGTAAGCGTAGGGCACGGGATGTGATGTTTTGGCAAGGGATATGTGGTAACATTGAACGCGCGGTACGTGCATGCGCAGAGTGCGCGCAGCATGCTACGGTGCCGCGCAAGGAGCCCATGATATCTCATCCCTTCACCGATATTCCGTGGAGAAAAGTTGGCTCAAATATCTTTACCTATACTAAGAATAATTTTCTTATTATAGTGGACTATTTTTCTAACTTCATAGAAGTAAGTCCTTTGCATAGTGTGACGTCTAAGTCTGTAATCTGTGCAATGAAAGATCAATTTGCCAGACACAGCATCCCTGAGAAGCTGGTCACGGATAATGGACCAGCTTACGCTTCATCAGAATTTCGACAGTTCTGTAATGATTGGTGTTTTAAACACGTTACGAGTTCGCCTAATTATCCGCAGTCAAATGGACTTAGTGAACGAGCAGTGCGTACGGTAAAAAATATAATTAAAAAATCACTGTTATCGGGGACAGATTTTTATATTGGATTGTTGAATCTGAGATCAACACCACGCGACGGTATCTCCTCTCCTTCGCAATTACTGACGGGTCGTCGACTCAATACTCTTCTGCCAGTGCATACTGATAAACTCTTGTCGGAGCGTAACAATGAAAAAGACTTTTCACGAATATGCATTTCTTATTATAAGGAGAAAAATTATTATGACAGAAATGCAAGTAATCGTCCAGAGCTACATGTTGGCGAGCATGTCCTGGTCGGGGACAGTGGAACTAGGCGGCGGATGCGTATGAAGGCCAATGCGCCACAACCACGCTCTTACTTCCTAAAAGATGATTATGGTAGGATTTTCCGACGCAATAAACGTCATTTAACGAAAATACCGAATTCTCCATAAGCAAGGAAATCACCACACTCTTCCCCTTCTCCTTTTGAAAGAAATCTGGTAGGTGTAGATAATAAGTCTGACAATGTAAGAATTCATTCACCTTATCACAAAAGAGAAGCGGCAATAAGGGCACAGGAGAATCTTGCGTTATTTTTCAATAAATAATGTCGTAAATTAAATTTTTTAGTTGTGTATTATTGTTGTAAGTACTGCGTTGTAAAAATTTCTCAGTTATATATTTAGTACTTATATGTTACATTATTTTTAAGGGGGAAGATGTAATAATATGTGGGTGTCTTACGGATAAATAGAATAAGGAGTAGGGGGTAGTATAGAAGAATATAGAACAACGGATCAGTAATAAACAGTTTGGCAAACCAACCTCGTTGTATTTATTACAGGGCCCATGCCTGCACCCGTAGGTGCAAGGGAGAATTCTCCACCCTGTCGAGTGGTACCTCCCTGGAGTAGTGTGTTCGCATTTTCCGATTCCATTTTCATCATTGATTAGGGTGTGGCGCTCGGAACCGGGGTTACCCCCCGGCCATGCAGCCCATTGGCGCGCCAGGGGACCTTGAGCTTCGGGAGGGCTGTTATAGGTCCCCCAGCTCCAGCCCCCAAAGCTGGAAGATTCCGGACGGGGTGGAACTTGCATCTCCGCCGCGTGCGTCAGGCGTGGGTACGACTACCAGACGACACTCTAGAAAAACCAGGGAGTCGCCTAACGTCGTAGCCGGCCCAGCAAGACTGACGGACAGCGGAAATACCGTTCCCACCCCAGGAACACTCTCTGTGCAGGCGCAGTCGAAATGGGCATGGTTTCGACTACCAAATCAGGGCCCGGGACAGAACCCGGGACCCCAACCAGTACTAGCAACCATCCCACCGGGGACTGCGCCACGAACGCAGAAAGTGAATTTGGTAAATGATGTGGGAGGTAGACTCTGTCGCCTCGGACGGAAAAGGGAGTGAGGCGACGGATGCTCGGGCACCCCGGGTACGCACACCCGTGCACTCCTCGGACAGAGGAGCATAAAAACGTGTTATTAGTTTTTAACCGACGAAAAAAACTGAGGAAATTCTCAAGTCGAGTTTCAAATTCACACATCGATCCATTCACATACAAATTGAACCTTAACATCATAAACATATGGTCCTTCGAGCCGGATTAATTAGTGAATGGATCGACCCACGGATCTCAGCCGCGATAATTCAATAGAAACCGCATTCATTGGAAAACGATTCTTAGAAATTGAACTCGTAAACAAAACTCATTAGTGAGAAGATTTTATAACATAAATAAATCTAAGTGATTGAGTGATTGAAAACTTATAACGGAATGTGTTTGTGTATATATTTGGACACTTTAATTATTCAAAATGTCATCGCTTTCTGCGGAACAATCAAAATATTTAACTATGCTTGAAGATGTCGCCGGTATGTTACAAAAGCCACAAGTAAACATAAATAAGTGTTCGAAGCAAAGTAGTATTGGGACACATTCAAACAAGCGAATCTTCTGAAGTGCACGCCATGTAAAAAACACGAGGAATATTGCCGTATTTTCTCAATGAAGAATATTATACGTTTGAAGACGTGTACCTTTGCTTACGCGGAGACTTAACCGATCTCCTGGTGAAACTAGAGGCAGAAAATAGAAAATCTGACATTCCTAACACATCAAACTGGTCGCAGAATGGGCAGACACCTTTAGCTAAGTTACCGAGAATACAGTTACCTACATTTTCGGGTAACTATGAGGATTGGCCCACCTACCAAGATTTATTTACGGCTCTTGTTCATGATACTTCAATAAGTGATGTGCAAAAATTACATTATTTAAAAACGAGCGTTCCCGGAGAGGCAGAAGTTTTATTATGACAAATCAAAATAACAGAATGCAATTATACACAAGCATGGCTGTTACTTAAAGGGCGATTTGGTAACAAGAAAATGATAGTGACCAGTGTATTGAAAAGGCTATTTAGCCAAAAGAAATTAGCAAGTCAAACTGCCACTCAGATAAAAGCTTTCTTATATACAACAACGGAATGTATTAATAGCTTAAACAACTTTAACATAAGTACTGATTCTTGGGATCCTATAATAGTATTTCTGATCGCGCAGAAGTTGGACCCAGAGTCACTGAAGGAGTGGAAGGAACATGCCTACAAGCAAAACAGCAAAGAATTATCATCATGGAACGAGTTGAAGGGTTTTCTAGAAGCAAAATTCCGTACCTTAGAATTAACAACCCCGATGATGTCGTCAGCTGTTACAAAGGAGAAGGCACGAGGTCACAAGTCATTTCATGTCGTAGCTTAGGCGAAAGAGGATGAAACATCTTCATCTACAAATACAGCAATATAAGCTCTTATAAGTTCTCATAATATAAGTTTCATTTAAGTTTAATATAAGTTCTTCATGCACGTATTGTAAAGGTGAACATTACATATTCAATTGTAAAGAATTTGCAAAAAAAACTACAGAAGAACAACATGACTTTGCAACAAAGAATCGATTATGTTTTAACTGCCTTATACCGAATCACAATGTTCTTACTTTCTTCTTAAGACTCGGCACCTTGCTTTTCTCTTGAAAAGCAAGGTGCCGAGTCTGCAAAAAAAGACATCATTCTCTGTTACACCGAGTCGAAGAAACAAACGAGAAGAAGGATGATCAACCACAACCAAAATAACAAATTACTAGCGCACACTTCTCTAAGGAACAACCTGATAATCAAGTGTTATTAGCAACAGCACAAGTGCAAGTCAGAGCAAGTGATGGAGTTATACACACACTTCGTGTTTTGATTGATCAGGGCTCAGAGGCTTCATTAATTTCTTCAAGAGTAATCGAGCTCTTGGGGCTAAAGAAAACTTGTATCAACGGTGTAGTATCTGGTGTAGGAGAACGAACTCAAGTGAACATCAAACATGTAGTAAACCTCCCAGTTACATCGCGATTCGATACTACAGAAGTCATCCATGTGAAAGCGTACGTTTTGAAAAATTTATCAACAATCTTACCTTCCAAGTATATCCCGATGAACTGGCCACAGCTAAAAACATCATCGCTTGCTGATCCGATGTTTAACAAACCAGGTAAGATAGACCTCTTACTCGGAGCCAACTTTTCTGAGCCATAGTAACGCAGAAAACAAGTTTGAGATGGATACTATCGGGTCAAAGAGAAAACAAATCACTTGGCGAAGAACACAAAATAATTACACTACATGTTAGAAGAATGGTTTCAGAAGACAATGACATGTTGAAGAAGTTCTGGGAAATAGAGACTGATTCATACAAGAAAAGAAAACTATTGACTCGAGAAGAAGAAATGTGCGAAGAGATTTACAAAAATACAACCAAGAGATTAAATGGCGGGAAAGACACAGTACACTTACCATTGAAACAAAGTATTGAAGAAACAATAAGGTTATGTGGAAATACAAGGGAACAAGCAATAAACAGATTACGACAATTAGAGAAGAAATTCATGAAGTCACCGAAGTTGAAAACAGAGTACACCAAGGTCATTCACAAGTATATAGCGATGGGTCATATGAAGAGGGCTGTTGATGACAAAGACGCAATATATCTTCCTCATCATCCTGTGATACGCGAAGATAAAGAGACAACAAAGGTTCGTGTAGTTTTTAACGCGTCGGCAAAGGGTTCTAATGACCATTCTCTTAATAAACTGATGATGATTGGACCAGTTTTACAGTCAGATTTACGAAGTCTCATTATTAGTTGGTGTATACATAGAATATGTGTGGTTGGAGACATCGTCCAAATGTTATAGGATGATCAAATGATAGAGACGCACACAAATTTACAAAGTATAGTCTGACGAGATAATCCTGAAGATGAAATCGAGAGTTACAACTTGACAACTGTTACTTTTGATACAGCAGCCGCCCCGTTTTTGGCTTTCAAACATTAAATCAACTGGCTGATGATGAAGCCCAGTAGCACCCAGATTCATCTTCTGTAATTAAAAATTATTCTGTAATTAATAATTAAGTAATGAAACTGTAGAAAAAACTAAGAAAATGTGTGAAGAAACCAAAAAAATTAAGAAAAGGAGGTTTTGAGGTGCAAAAATGGTCTAGTAACTCTGAAGAAATAATTAACTATCTACAAGAAGAAAAATCTACTAATGACAAAATTGAAATAAAATTAGATCAAGTAATAAAAATTCTTGGATTAACGTGGAATAGAAAAGTTGATACTTTCAAAATTAGTGTAAATTTACCTTTTATAGGATGTAAAATATAACAAAGAGATCCGTTCTTTCTGATGTTGCTCGTCTCTTTGATCCATTTGGATGGTTATCACTGCTAAGATTAAGATTGATACAAAAATTGTGGCTACTTACTAAAGTAGTTCATCATCCCAATCTAAAGATTGGGATGATGAACTGCCATCGCATATCAAAGAAGATTGGATGAGTTATAGAGATGAGCAATCCCTGGAATTACCCAGATGGTTTAGAACGACATCAAACAATTTTAAAGAGTTGCACGGGTTTTCAGATGCATCTAGTCACGCATATTCCGCTATAACTTACCTCAGAGTAATTGACACTGGTGATGTGTCAATTATTGCGTCTCGTACAAAGGTTGCTCCACTGAAACAACTATCAATTCCAAGACTGGAATTATGCGCTGCAGTATTACTAGCAGAATTATTGGATGATGTGACACATTCTTGAACATACCTAAAGATAAGATCTACGCATGGACTGATTCGACGGTTGTTTTATCGTGGCTGCAATCTCAACCTAGTCCGTGGCGTACATTTGTTGCAAATAGAGTAGCAGATCTTACTCGTGTAATAAACAACGATCGATGGCATCACGTACAGGTGTTAAATCAATTGAATTGGCTTCACAAGACTTATGGTGGACTGGACCTATTTGGTTAAAGGAATACAAAATAGAATGGAACAGATGTGATATCCCACACATAACTTTAGAAGAAAGGAGTACATTTCATGCAACTACAGAAGAGAAACCGATTTGGGAGAGATTTTCAACAATGTCAAGGATGAAGAGAGTGTTAGCATATTGTAAGAGGTTTTTAAAGAGAAGCAATTCTAAACCCATAGAATAAAGTTACATAACAGTAAAGGAACTTAATGTAATATTAGAAGATTGCATAAGATTTTATTAAAATTTAGTTTACGGAAGAGAAATTGAAGAATTAAAGAAAACTGCCAAAGTAAAGAAGAAAAGTTTTTTCATCACATTGTCGTCATTCCTTGAAGAAAACGAAATAATGAAGGTAGGAGGACGATTACAAAGTGCATATATACCAGAGGCCACTATACACCCTATTATTATACCTGCTAATCAGCATATCACAAAATTGTTGGTCAACGAAGCACATATCCGAACGATGCATGGTGGCATCTAAGCCATGATGGCGTTTCTGCGAAGTACCTATTGGATAATAGGTTTAAAATCTGCTGTGAAGAAATGTATCCATCAATGTAAAATCTGTATTAAAGACAAAGCTAAAGGGAGAAACCAATTTATGGGTCAATTGCCGACTGCACGAGTTACCCAGCACCGGACAGTTAAGAACAGTGGGGTTGATTACGCTGGACCTGTTTTTATTCGAACTTCGAAAGAACGTGGACACCATGCGACTAAAGGATACATCTGCTTATTCGTGTGTGTGGCAACTCAAGCAATCCACTTGGAGGCAGTTACAGACTTAATGACACAAGCTTTTATCGCCGTTTTTCGAAGATTTGTAGCAAGAAGAAGCCATTATTCTAACTTATGGAGTGATAATGGCACAAATTTTGTTGGCGCTGCTAAAGAGTTGAAGGAAATTTTTCAGGCAGGAAAGAATAACATAGCTAAAGAAGCAGCAGAACTTTTAGCAAATGATGGCACAACATGGCACTTTATTCCACCAAGAATGCCAACATGTGGAGGCTTATGGGAAGCTGGCGTTCAGTCAGCCAAAAGACATTTATCTCGAATAAACAAGGACACCAAGTTAACCTACGAGGAGATGGTTACTCTTTTAGCTCAGATTGAAGCGATACTCAACTCTCGTCCTATGTGTCTCATTGACAATACCACAGAAGCACCGTTAACTCCAAGCCATTTTTTAATAGGAGAGAGAAGACAAGAAAACCAGTCTGTTAACAAGGTGGCAAATGATCCAAAAGATAACGCAACATTTTTGAAAACGATGACAAACTGAATATCTTCACACCTTACAACAAAGATTTAAATGGCAAACTAAGGTGGAATTGGAGATATTGTTGTGGTCAAAGAGGAAAATTTGCCTCCAACTAAATGGCTACTAGGAAAAATTATACAACTACATCCCAGAATAGACAATATGGTCAGAGTGGTAACCATACAAACCGCAAGCAATTGTTAGTTGAAAAGGCCACTGAATAAACTGATCCTGCTGCTGAAGCAAGTAGACAATGAGTGAGAATGGTGTGCGGCTACGATGTACCAGTGATGAGTAGTTACTATTATTTTGTCAAATTTATTTTATTATTATTTTAGTACTATTTTTTTTTTGCATGATCAGTATGTATACCAATATCTGTGATCAACTACAGTCTACTTTGAACTAGTATACATAATTATACAATTCTACTAAATTCTAAGTGGGCCGTCAGCCTGTCTGCTGTCCTACAGCAATGAAAAAATAAAAAATAAATTGTTATATTATTGTTTTTTTTTTTTATTTAGGTACTAGCACTAATACTAATATTTTTTTCAATGTGTAATATTTAAAAACATTCTTCCTTATGAAGGGGTGGGTACATTACAAAACTGACACATAAAACATGTCACTCTTTTTTTGTGAGTGGCACAGACCCGGCATTGTCTTTGAGGGTTATTTTTTTATGCTACCAGTAACTATTTTAACAATTTTATAATAATCGGTCAAGCTCATTTTTTCAACATGAAGTAGATGTACATTCTGTTTGTCCATTTTTCTGTGCGTCGTACAATCGCATAATATGAGAGATAATATAGGTCAGCGTCGTAAACATATATTTATTGTAATCGATAGCACATATCGCTTCCCAATTTCCTTTGTATTCCAATTAACATTATGGCTTTTGATAATACTTGTTGAATGGATTGTGGTAATAATTAACAAAAAAAATTAATTAAAAAGAGTTCAGTCGTCAAAAGTTGAGTCAAAACTGACTTTTTTTTATAGCGAGAGTTCAGCAGACAGGCAAACGGCCCACCCTAGCAGGTGGTCACCATCGCCTATGGACGTCTGCAACACCAGAGGTATTACCAACGCACTGCCGGCCTCGAAGAAATTTTATAACGCCTTTTTTGAAGAACCCCATATCGTACCGCGCTGAAAAAACCTCAGCCGGAAGCTCATTCCAGATCCTGAGAGTACGCAACATGAATGTTCTCAAAAGAACCGTTTCGTACAAGAAAGAAGAGGCTCCAAGAAATGGGGATGAACATCCAGCCGATGGCGGGCAGTGCGGTGGTAGAAGAGGACGAGGGCACTATTTTAAATAGCTCCTCAGAACACCCCCCGTTGTACAGACAGTAGAATACGCAAAGAGACGAATATTCGAACGCGCGCCGTTGGATCGAATCTAGGGGATTGAGCTGACAGGCGGGTGCTTCAGCCCATAAATGTGAGCAGTAGTACTCTATATGCGGTCTGACCTGTGCTTTGTATAGCACAAGCCGTTACCTTGGACTGAAGTACTGCTTGGACCGGTTTAGCACACCAAGCTTTTTAGAGGCAAACTTAGCTTCACCCTCCAATTGTCCCCTAACTGCACATCATTCGTGATGTCGACACCAAGGATCTGTTACGTGGTCGGTCGGATTTGACTTTTAAAAGAAACAAAATTACTGAGTTATAATATATTATATTATATTATAAATGAAAATTGGAAATTGAGTGTTGAGTGCCCGCAATGAAGTCTAATGATAGAATGCGACGAGAAAACAAAGAATACGTTTATATATAGTAAAAAATATGATGATGTGCATTGACGTCAATCGAGATGCAACCCCAGCGGTTTACATATCGTAAAGGGGGTCGTGCGTAGGTAATGACGTCAATCGAGATGCAACCCCAGCGGTTTACATATCGTAAAGGGGTCGTGCGCAGGCAATGACGTCAATCGAGATGCAACCTTAGCGGTTTACATATCGTATTGAGGTCGTAGGCAATTGTAACAGATCCCAATACTGTTTGCAATGGAATGAAAGGTTCCTTGGAACTGTGGCGCAGGTGCGAACAGGGTTTTCTTAGCAGAGAATACGCAGACTTGCGTCTTCGAGGGGTTGAACTGGACAAGGTTTTGTCGTCCCCATTCAGAGACTCTATAGAGAGTTCTCTACTTCAGACACAAGTCTGACCCGACTTTCTTCTAAAACCCTTACTTTTAAATTAGGACTTATTTTTAAATTTAGGAGCCATCGGCTTGAAAACAACAAAAAGACAAAATTAGTTCCTCATATTTATTATATAAACAAATGTTATAAAGTAACGCTTTTTAATCGAAACAAAAATTAAGTACTGTAAACCTGTAGAGTAAATCCTTCTGCCGCTTTTAGAGTAAGTACGTTGAAATAGGTACAAATATCCGGCCCGCTAATAGACAGCAGTTCGCGAATCGGGTATTTAGGGGTACAGGAACCTGGGTCACTAATGCCGGCAACAACACAAACAGACACCACAACACCAGGTTATTATGACGGCATACTTAAAACCAAGAAAATTTGCCATCCAGACGAGCCCTACTATGTACTTAAGGTAGATTGTTTTGTTGCCTTTTATGACAGTCCGACCCTGGCCGCTGGATTTAGTATTTGTGGAGTAATTTATTACATATTTTATATTTGCGATAACGTTGCACTAGGGTACAGAATTCAGCGATCTGGTGACAATCATTGAGTAGATTTATTAAGAAATAGATACTAGCCACGGCCTGGTTTGCTTCCCCGCGAACATCTCACACAATGTTGCTAATTCAATCTAATACTTGTTGAAGATTCCAGGTCCTGCCGTGCCGCATTATATTTAGGGCATTCTATTTTATTCAAAATATTTGAAGTCGGAACAAATATAATGTCTTTAATTCTAATCAATATTTTCGCAAACTATCATAAACGCATTATTTCCATCACTTTTCTATCAATTTTCTCTTGTATCCGTCAATGTACCCAAATTTTATCATAATAACATATACATACAACTAACTAATGTTATAATTTAATGTCGTCGAAACGTAGTTTTGTATTGGTTGATTATATACAGCTATTTGTTTTAAGCTAAGTTAAGCTTTATAGAATACAGCTATTTAGATTTATTACTTGTCGTTTTAATTCGCGTGTAATTTTAATTAGATAAAATTAATTCTATCTACCGTCATGTGCGAAATAATATTATTTGTTTTAAAATAATTAAATTTGCGTGGATATAAATTTGTATCTCGTCTCAATCACGTGCAGACTTGTTATTGTGTCATTGAATCACGTGTCGTAGATAAACAGTTTTAAATTTCTTTCATAAGTCATCTCCTCGATTAATCTAAAATTCTTTAATTGCTTTTTGTAATTTAATTCTTAAATTATTTTACGTAGGAGTACCGAATTATGTCACGTATAATCAACCATGGTTATATATAAGTCCCCCATGTATATTTAGAGCCACGCTAAAGAAAGTTATAACTTGCCGAATATCCGGTATGATACCATGTCATGAAATATCAGTAAAAGACATGGCTACTTTTATTTCACTTCCAGTTTCTACCTCGTTTCATTTCTGTTCGTCACGAAATAGCAGAAGTTCCTCTTTAGAAGCTGGTAATAATTATTATTTTACTACTAATTCTGACTATTTTTTTTATTGTTGAGGAACAGCAGACAGGCTGACAAGTTCCATTAGTTCATAGAAAACGAAGGAAGGTCACAAGTTTTTTTTTTCTTTTCAGCGATGGAGGGTAGCAGCAATACTCTATCTTAAAACTAAATTCAACTACTGATTATTTATATATTGGATAGTAATTATAACTAAGAGAAAAAGAAAGAAGAAAGAAAATATTTATTTAGAACAATTATGAAAAAACACAGTATTACATAATTAATAACAAATAACATAAGTTTTATAAAAGAACTTAAACTATAGTGTCCTAAATTGGACCTAACTCAGCATAATGCTGGCTTATAAAAAGCCCGCGCTGATCTTCCGTCAGGCCTGAGGATGGATTGGCGTCATAAAGAAAATGAAAAAGATGGAGCTCACATCTAAATTCTATATAAGCAATTAAATAGGTACTAATCTAAAACAGAGTGGAATATGTAAATAGATTTAAATAAAATGTGACTAAATCGATGAACTAAGATAAAGAAAAAATAGGTATATTGATTCCTAAGTAAATATAAAAACAAAATTATAGCTATAGTTAATGGAACAATAAACCATCCGGACTTTTTTTAAACTTTACATTAAAAATACATCGTAATTTATAATAAAATAATTTACAAAATTAGTGACTTTTATAATAATTAATAAAAATAAATGCACTTTGACATTTTACACAGCGTCAGCAAGCCCCAAAGTAAGTAGCACTCACGCTGTGGGCACTACACAAATAAGTTTCGTTTATCACATTACATATAGTTATTCTTTAAATAAATACATATCAGGCACAAACATGAATTGATACCTCCAAAGATCAACAAATAAAATCAGTGTTGATTTGCACGTCGAGCGGTGTACACGTGCTCATCAATATATCTTCTTTCATTTAATAATTTTACGCAGAGTCGGTCGTCGCGCCGTGCGCCGACCGGCCAGATTCTTTTTTTTATCTACCCGCATTTGATAAGTAATGAGTGAAGAAATTTTAAATTGTTGTGAGACTAATGTTACGATCATGCAACGAGATGAAAACAATATTGAGGACGTTACACAATTAGAAGAAGTAAGTATGTCGAGTGGGGAGAGTTACGTTCCTATACCAAAAAAAACAAAGGATGACGAATGGACTACGGTGACAAGAGGACGCAAGCATAGTAATGGACAGGCAAGTAGACATACATATATAATGGAAGAAAATATTAAGTTATCTGTAACAGCGATTAACAATAAGATACCAAAACAATTTACTTTAGCAAAATTATTAAATAGTCATTCCGTGCGTGGGATCAAACAAATTAAATACGTTAACCCTTTCAAAATACACCTTACATTTAATGACTATGACAATGCGAGCAATTTTATGAATAATAAGATTCTTGAAGATATGGAGTGGAGGTGTCAGAGTACGTCAGAAGTTGCTATTACATACGGGATAGTAAAAGATATTGAAATCGATTACTCGGTAGATGAGATATTAAAAAATGTGCATTCCGAGCTTTAAATAGTTACAGCGAGGCGACTAAACCGTAGAGTGAAGGAAGATAATGTGACTAATGATGATTCTAAAACCTGGGTACCTAGCGAAGCAATACTCCTTGGTTTCAAAGGCAGTACTCGACCAAAGTATATTAAACTTTTTGACACAAATATAAATGTAGAAAAATATACTTTTCCTGTAACGCAATGTTTTCGCTGTTGGAAATTTGGACATTTAGCATCAAGATGTGGCTCTAATAAAATAGTTTGCCCTAACTGTTCTAAAAACCACGATACTTGTGATACTAATGTATTAGTATGCACAAACTGTTCGTTAAACCATAAGGCTACTGACAGGAACTGTCCAGTGTACAAAAAAGAAAAAACAATTCGTGAGTTGATGTCAGACTTTAATTGTACATATCAAAAAGCATTGTTGTTGTTTGTTCCCGCATCACCTGCTCCTGCCCGCTCGATATCAAAAGAATCATATGTACAGGAATTTCCCGCAATCAACAGAACTAATAATAATAACAATGACAGTAATACTAAGATATTTGATTATTCAGATGAAGTTACTTATGCCGAGAAAGTGCAATCTAATACTAATAACAAGTCTATAAATATACGTGAGAATAAAGATAAAATACTTAAACGGAAATCAGGCCGATTAAAGAACAGAGAAAATGAAGTAGGAACTGAAGTCGAATTGGAAAACGGTACAGCGCCCTATTTAACGGCAGATACATATGAACCAAGTTGTTTTGATAATGATAAGGAGGGGCGTAAAAGGAAAAGGGAGGGTTTATCGTTTTTATGTGTGTTACGTAAAATAAGTGAGATATTTTTAAAAGACGAGTCTACATTAAGTGATAAAATTACAAGTGTGGTGAAAATACTCTGGGAGTGGCTAAAGTGTGTAGTGTCATTAAATTTAGATAGTTCTTTTTTTATTAATTTAATCAATGGCTTCCATTAGTAACGTATCTCTCAATATACTACAGTGGAATGCACAAAGTCTGAGACCAAAAGCTAACTCATTAGAACTATTACTAGTTCAAGAAAAAGTGCACGTTGCAATGATCTCTGAAACATGGTTGCAGCCGGATAGCCGATTCAATATTTCTGGGTATAATATTTTTAGAGTAGATCGAGGTGATGGTTATGGAGGAGTAGCAGTTCTATTACATAGTTCGCTAAAAGGTCAGTTGTGTGATGTCAACATTTTTAATGTTGGAATTGAAATTATTTGTGTTAAAATTCTAAATTGTAAATCATTAGAAAATATTGTTGGATTGTATTGTCCATCTAGTGTACGAACCCTAGCAAGAGATTGGGAGGCAGTTTTCTCTATAGTTAATACCAAAAGTATAGTTATGGGTGATTTTAATGGTCATCATACGAATTGGTCCTATAAAAATGACCAAAGAGGTTTGCAAATATTCGAATCAATAATAGATAATAACTTTATTTCTATAAATAATGGTGCTTTTACTCGTATCAGACTTGTTAATGGCTGTCTCCAACAATCTTCTCCTGATATTACGTTTGTGTCCACGGATCTGGCACTTAACTATAGATGGAAAGTATTGAATGAGTCTTTGGGAAGTGATCATTTAGTGATAATAATTAAATTAGAGTTTAATGAAACGCTTAAATACATTAAGAAGAGAAATTTTAAAAAGAGTAACTGGATAGGTTTTAAAACATCAGTTGAACAAATTTTTAATACATCATCTCCTCCCTCTAATCCGCAAGACTACTATAATTACTTTGAATCAGCGTTACAGAGAGCTGCAAGTACTCATATTCCATATACAGTGGTACCTCAATCTATTACAACGAAATTTATACCTAAATCATATTGGTCTCCTGAGTTGTCTAAATCTGTGGCAGAGAGGAGATTAGCCCTATCTAGGTTTAGACATAACCCCACTCCGTATAACTATAATATCCTCCGTGATCGTATACGGGACGCTCGAAGGTTAATAAGGAACGCAAAATGTAAATCATGGCAAAATTTTTGCTCATCTATAGGAGAGGAAAATTCGTCTTCGAGTATGTGGCAGAAAATGAAATGGTTGAAGAACCGCCGTTCGGGATACTCATATGCTAATCCTGAAGCTATCGAAAAACTTATCGTTGAGCTTGCACCAGATTCTGTCCCCCCCTTTGATGCCGGTATTTAATTCGCATAATGCAAGACTAGAAGTACAAATAACTGTACATGAGTTAGAAAACTGCATTAAAAATAATGATACGGCCCCTGGTATAGATGAAATATCTTTCTCGATGATTAAGAATCTTCCATTGTTAGCTAAAGAAGTTCTAGTTCAAATTTACAACTTATGTTTATTAAAGGGTTTTGTACCGAAACAATGGCGTAATATTCGCGTGATTACAATACTTAAAGCAGGTCGTGACCCTGGTCTATCTTCTTCATTGAGGCCGATTTCGCTAATATCTTGCCTATGTAAGATATTCCATTCCATATTAAATAGGCGTATAGAATGGTTTATGGAGAATAACGATTTATTCCCTATTGAAACTGTAGGCTTCCGAAAGTCCCGTTCTTGTCTTGATAATCTTAGTTTACTCACTACTAAAATTCAACTCGGCTTTTCCGAAAACTTGATGACAGCAGCAGTATTTATCGATATTAAATAACGCTTATAATAATATAAATTTGACAGTTCTTCTGACATCCTTGGATGAGCTAGGATTAGGCAGTAAAATTTGCGGTTACTTGTGGAATTTCTTAAATGAAAGGTATTTAAAAATCTCTACAGGTTCTTGTGATTTAAGTAGGACTACACGACGTGGTTTAGCTCAGGGAGACCCGTTGTCGCCATTAATTTTTAATATTATTACATCACATATCTGTAAAACCATCAAAACAGTTTATATATCTCAATATGCAGACGATTTTGTATTGTATGAAACGGGAAACAACTTAAGCAACTTAACAGAGAAACTGCAACGTGCACTAGATGTTTTCAATAATTTAATTAGCAATTTAGGATTAAAAATATCAAGTACAAAAACAAAAGTGTGTATTTTTAAGCGTGGGACTTGTAGAGAATCCTTAAATTTAAGAGTTAATAATAATTTTCTACCGGTAGAGAATCACATTAAGTATTTAGGCTTGTGGCTGGATTGTTCACTACGATGGGGAAGACATATAAAAGAATTAACGGAAAAAACAAGTAAACAGCTAAACATTTTGAAGGTTCTGGCGGGGTCAAGTTGGGGCATTCCTCCCAAATATCTACGACTTCTTTATATATCGTTGATTCGAAGCCGATTAGACTACTCAAGTTTCTTATATGACTCAAGTGCTCAAATTAATCTCCCCCAGCTGGACAAAATTCAAAATCAAGCTCTCCGAATCATAGGCGGTTATATTCGAAGTACTCCTATTCATGTTATGGAAGCTGAATTAGGTATCCCCCCTCTATATATTCGACGACGATATTTAGCCGGTAAATACGTTCTAAAAGCAAAGTCATTCGCAAATAATAAAACTATTAATTTACTTAGTTCAACACATTTAACAAATGTTAATATTAATTGGCGAGCTAGAAAGGAATCTTTAATAATAGCAGTATATAATTCTTTAACCAGTGCCACAGTACATACAGTGAAGAGACTTGAAATGTTTAGTTTAAAAACGTGGGTTTCAAGCATCAATGTACGTAGTAATATTAGACCGGAATTAGAGAGTATAAAAGAACCTAAAAGGGCACATAAAAACGATCAACTATTAAAAAATTGCTTACAATACATTGATAACTCCTACCTTGAATTTCATAAAATTTTTACAGACGGTTCCAAAAATGATTCAGGTGGAGGTGCTGCGTTTTACGATCCGCAGTTTAATGTTTCCGCCAAATTTAACATTAGTTCCAATATATCCATAATGCATATCGAAATGATTGCTATTGCAGAAGCACTTTCATATATTAAATCTATAAATAAATACAAATTTGTTATCCTCACTGATGCGAGGAGTGCGCTTCAACACTTGGCTCGGTGCGCCTCGTCTATACGAGGTATTCCGATTGCCTATACTATATTGGAACTGATGCTGCAATTGGAAGCCCAAGGAAAAATAATAAATCTGCAATGGATCCCAGCGCATACTCAAATACCTGAGAATGAAATAGCGGATTTGTTAGCTAAACAAGCTTCATCTGAGGGTATTCCATTCCCAGTAATGCCTTCATATTCCAACTACATACCGTTGTTTAGAATACAGTGTGTAGATATTTGGAAGGTACATTTTGATAAAAGATCCCTGGAGAAAGGTATTTGGTTTCGAACAATCCAACCCCAAATTTCTTGTAAAACGTGGATAGACCAGAGCAACATGAAAAGAAAAGATATAGTAACTATTTTGAGACTACGCTCTGGACATATTCCATCAAATAAGTTTGGATTTCTCATGAAAATGATACAGTCGCCAAATTGTAGGACATGTAATAAACCAGAGGACATTATTCATATTTTAAAAGAATGTACTCGCAATTTTCAATTGAGAGTTCAGCTATTTGGAGTTCATGGTCTATCCACGTTGGGAGATTGCAATGGCTTATTATCATCCCCTTTGTCCGGGGAGGTCAATAAGCTTTGCAGACTATATTATTCGTTTTTTGCACATTCTAATTAAGTAGTAGTAAGTTTACGTTTTAGTAGTTTAAGTTTTAATTTACGGGGTGACATTGCCGCTGTGCGGCAAAACCCTTTTCAATAAAGAGAAAAAAAAAAAAAACAAATAAAATGCTGATAGCACTTGTGTCAAGGGCGAGATCTGCCTGCCTTCTTTGTTGTCCATAAATGAGAGCTTTTGATTTCTAAATACTATCCAATTATTTGGGAAAAATTACAACGGTCCATCTGTCCAACATTTCCTTTTGTAACTTTTCCCAAATAAAATTATTTTTTCGCAAAAAAATACACAAACCGCATAATTTAATTAAAAGTATCAAATTTGAAATATATATAAGTAGCACAGTTTTTTTTTTTCTATATCAAACGTATTTTCACAACAATACTCGTATATGTACATGAATTGATTCTTGTTTGTACGGGTTATAGCTTAAATATGGGATAGGGTCCAATCTTTTTAGATTTGGTAAGATATTAGTTGATATTACACTATACTGAGTGATTAAATTGATACCCATAATATACTTTATCTTATATCTTTAAATGAGCAATTCTTGTATATATATATATATATATATATATATATATATATATATATATATATATATATATATATATATATATATATATATATATATATATATATATATATATATATATATATATATATATATATATATATATATATATATATCGCTCATTTGGAGCGACAGTGACACAACTGCAAATTTGTAAATTTTACACTACGCCAGTTTTAAGATTTTTTCATAATACTAATGAAGATTCTAAATATTTCTGACAGCTAATGACTATCTCTATTATTTTACTTTTGTAGTTTGAACTCTAGGCTTGAAAATAGACTAATTTTTTTTAAATAATCAATCCATATCTAAGTGCAAAAAAAATTAAAACATTTTGAGACTTACAGTTGCGTCGTTGTTACCCTAGAAAAAGACATTTCGGGTAGTTATGACATTCGTTTTATTAATAAAAAATGAAACAAATTTCGATTAGATTAGATATAATTTGCTTTATTTCGATTTAATTACAATCGCAGTCAGTGGCGACATAGATATAGCAATTTAACAATGATACAATGTCGCCCAGCCTAATAACACTTTAATAGGAACGAATTCACTAAGTACTAAACAATAAAATAGGTTTATCAGTCTTACTTTCCTACTATTTATTATCTTTATGGCACAGAAAAATCACAGATGTTTACTACAATATTCTTTAAATCTATAACCATGCACATCCAAAAAGTTACTCATAAAAGTTAAACTTACTTATTATTTATACCTTTATGATCAATGGAATGTTAGAACAGTTATTAAACATTTCAGACTCATTATAGTTTAAACAAACTTTCGTAATATCCAAAATAGCATCTGGAACTAATATTTTTTTCCAATAAAGTCCGCAAATCCTGCTTTTTTTTTATAAGAAATCGTTAGTTTAGAATTTTAAGCTGCTTTCAAACGTATTTCAGTAATATTTAAATTATTATCTTATCGAGTTTACGCGTATTAATGGTTGTTTTTGATTTTACAGTTATCCATTCACTTTCATAAGAATATTTTATATCGTCTCACTATTTTTAATAAATCGTATAGCTTTTAATTCAGATAGTTTAATCGGGTTGCTTTGCAGATCTTCGTTAACATTTAGTGTAATATCCTCAAACAACTTTTTTAAATCATAAAAATCGTCATAGTTCACAAGTTCACAGCTCGTTACACAAAAGCATTTCCAGTTCTCTTTGAGTTTCGTATAAGTTGAACGTACTGATATGGAATGTAGATAGGACCAGACTTATTTCGCTTTTAATTGACTTTTCGCTGATGGAATGAGCATTGTCACCCTCATTCTGTGTGTGGTCATGAATCAAATATTTATGGGTAATAGATTTTATTGGAAGAGTTTCAACGGCGTAGTAATACATGCCAATCAGGAATCTAGAAGAGTAAAATATAAATTAATCACAAAAATACTATGATACTTTAATTTTTATAAAAATAATGACAGTAAACTTACCTATTTTTCTGTTGACCACAGCAGTTGTCAGAGTAGAATATATTGCTATTTGGATGAAGTTCTGCAGTCTCTTCCAGAAATTTCAATACACAAGAACCAATTTCTAACGCTCCTCTATTGCCAAGTCCCTCGTGCCAGAAATAGCAGTTAGTAATGTTATCTTTTAAATTTGTAACCTGTTAAAATATTAGGATTTATATATGAGTAGTTACGCACATATGGAATAGGTAAAATACCAACCGTAAAATTAAAACAATTCAATTTCGATTTGTAAAAAAACGCCGAACTATTCTCAATAGGTACAGACATAACTGCCTGTAAATCGTATATAGCAACGACAATTTCTCCATCTTCTTTTACTAACTCTATGTCCTTTGCTTTCTGTTCCCTACTTAAATCTTTCTGCTTTAGATGCTCTTTATAAGATTCTTGTAATTTGAGTTGATCTTCTCCAATGGCATTTTTGTAAGACACAGAGTTCGGCCAAAAAAGAGATAGATATGTATTGCTTGCTAGAGTTTCGTTGACGTTTTCGTACATTTTTTATCCACGCAGATTCATTCCGAACTCTCTTCCTTCCTTTCTTGGTAACAATAGTCTCGTAAGGTAGCGCTAAATCATGGCTGGCATGCGTTGACGTTGAGCTAGAAGTAGAATCAGACGAACTGGACGATGAAATAAAACTTGAAGACCTCGTCGATGAGCAAGATGACGTTGAATTTATACGGCCACGTTGCACAGATTTATTTGGTTTATATTCGTCACCACTATCATTTGCAGAAAAGTTTAGTTTCGCCTTCGCTACCATTTTCGTAATTTGCTAGGATTGATGGCGAATCCGCGTTATTTAGGAAGATATAACATTTTCCTCCACAGTCGATGCTAAAATAAATAAGCAATAATTTAAGCCAAATCTTTAATTCAAATATAACTGTAACAGCACATTCACAAAAAACTGACTTACGTTGACTAGAGCAATTCGTATCAATATTTGAAATAACGTTGCTATCTAGGTTTTGTTCTGCAGTAAATATCTCTTAAATTTAGGAAAGAAACATTAAAACTCGACATTGCACAAAAACATTAAACAAAAACAGTAAATGCACGTAATGTTTTATTAACCATTTACACTAGTAAAATTTACGCTATTGGAAGCAAAAGATTGGTCCTCAATACTATCAAAATTTAAACATCCTTGCTCACAAAATTTGACTAACATTCGTGCTCGGCTTCCCATTTTAATGGCTAAAATTTTATAATAAATAAAAATAATAATAGTGAGTTATATTTAATATCAAATTATTGTAATTAGTCATAATTGTTATAATTAGTTGTCATTTCAGAATAATAATGGCGTAATTACATTTATGTCTAAAAAATTTACTAAACGTTTGGAGGAACAACGGCGCAATTGTATGATACGTCATTGTGGCCACAAAACTGTTTTCATTGCAAGTTTAAAAGTGTCATAAAGTATAATGCGTCTTTGTAACTCCTATACCTAATTAAAAAAAATGTCATAATTACCTTAGCGGCGATGTAGCTCCCTGACACGTTGCACACTATACGGTATTATACGGGACGCCCCGCGCAACTGACTGTTAGGCCGTTGTCGCCCGGTATTTGCGCGCGAAAATAGAATATTTCAACAACGTCTTTTCGTTGTGTAGCGGGTTTTTTTTGAACTTACAAATATGACGTTTTCACTACTAATGTAGATTATTATTACGATCATAGTGGTATAATTAAGTCAATTTCGCATTTTTTAGCAATTGTGTCACTGTCGCTCCAAATGAGCGATATATATATATATATATATATATATATATATATATATATATATATATATATATATATATATATATATATATATAATTGGAATCTCGGAATCGGCTCCAACAATTTTCATGAAATTTAGTATACGGGGGGTTTCGGGGGCGATAAATCGATCTAGCTAGGAATCATTTCTAGAAAATGTCATTTTATTCGCTTTTTTATTGGAAGAAAAATAACAAAAATGTGACTCTTCCTGACATCTATCGGCGAATAATAATACTATTTTTTTTTAAATTGCTTTAACGACACAACACTAAGCTATTCCAGCAGATGGCGTTGTTAAGTAACAAGAAGTCAATGAGTGTTTGCTTTGAGGTTAGACTAAGAAAATCAATTGTTAATTTCCAAAAAACACATTTTATAAATTAAAAAAAATACCGAGCAAAGCTCGGTTATCCGGTTATTTCTATTTTTAAATATTAAACTAGGAAAATTATCAAGCTTTCCTAATTTGGTATTTAGTTTATAATTTATTATTACTTAGTTTAGTAAACTTGTTCATTTTCCGAGCATAACAGCTAAGTTAATGTGTACCCAACATGAGTAGTTGTTCAAGGCCAATTACAAGTTTTCACAAATAAAATTTACTTATATTAATCTGGAATGCATATTTTAAACCTTTTTAGTGCCGGGGAAAAATGATTCTTAGGCAAAGATAACCACGCTATTTGCGATTTTCTTATGATTTGAAAAAATGCTTTTAAAAACCAAACGAAATAAAAATATTTACATAATTCAAAAAATAGTATATTAAGGACAAAATAGAGAAATAGAACAGAATATATAATTTTTCTATATTTATTGAAAATTAAATAAATAATAAATGTACAAGTTGTAAAAAAATAAAATTAGTTGACATATTTCAAAATGTAAATTGCACATAACCAAAGTACAGATATATTTTGTAAATTAGTAAAATAAAAAATACAATTGTCAATCATTGACATTACAGTAATCTAACACATATAGAAAGTTTCTACACAGGAACTTTGCCCCAAAATGTATTTTTTTTTTTATTTTCACGGCACTTCTCGTCTCGCGTCTGGGTGTTTATCTATACAAATAAATAAAATTGGAGGGTCTGTTTGTAATATTAAAATAACCGCTTTTTACTAAGTACATTCGGACGTATACACGGTACATATACCAAAACAACATTTTTTTCAATTTTTGTCTGTCTGTTTGTTCCGGCTAATCTCTGAAATGTCTGCACCGATTTTGACGGGACTTTCACTGGGAGGTAGTTGATGTATCAAGGAGTAACTTAGGCTATTTTTATTTAAAAAAAATAGTTTTTGTTAAAAATTATAAGTTTCGGAAATGTTATCTTCCAATTTAAGTTGACCACAGATTTATATCATCAATCATTTGAAATAGGGTTTAGCTTAGGCTGGACTTTGTAGGTTTGAACGTACGTATTTCGGAGGCGCATGGCGTAACAGTTGCATTCGATAGATACTGACTGTTTGCATATTTCATTTATATTTTAGGGTTTATAGGGTTTGTAATCCAAAATAAACCATAAGATATATCCAAAAAATTCTGCCCAAAGTCACTATTCCACGCGGATGGAGTCGCGGGCACAGCTATTTGTGAATTAAAACTCTTTTTAATAAATAAAAATTATGTTCCTTAATAAAAATGTATTTTATATAATCACAAGTTGTGATTCCTAACACATTAGGAACGTTTAGTATTATTTGATTGGATTTTCTTGCTCAAGAAGTGGAAGCTCGCAATCTGATTTTGCTTAACGACTATCAGTTTACATTCCCGTTGCCATTTGACTTGTTCCGTATAAGTGTACGTGTATGTCATTTGTTTTACATCTGAATACAACCAGGAAGGTAAGTGCCACGTTGAAATTGAAAATACCTTAAAAATTTCTTCCATTCATATTTTATTATTAATAATAATAATTTTTATTCAGAAACAAGTGAGAATGTATGGGACATTAGAATTACATTAAAATTACATTAATTATAGTTAAAAATACATAATTGGAAATATGGTTAAAAATTACAATAAAACAAGATTGATATTAATAAATTGTAAATATATAAAATTAATAAAAATATCATAACACGGATATTGTTTATCTTAAAACTATTGGCTATTTACTATTGGCGGCTGTCTACCATCTGCATGTCTAGTAACAGTAAGTAGTAGCAATAAAAAACGCTTATGCTTTACTTAAATTGACTGCTTCTGTAATGTTCTGATGAAAAAAAGCGAAATATCTTATGAAAAAGAACAGGTTATTGCTATTTCTGCCATATTGGTTTCGCTGGCGTTAGAAAAGAATTTAAATAAATTAAATATAAATAAAAATCATTATAATACCAGTATCTTATTAAATAATTTTTTTATATTGACTAATGTCAGATATTATTTAAGTTACATCCCTAGAAATTTTGTACAATCATTTATATGTAGCAAAACGGTAGGTACTGATTGTCTTTTATTGCTTTTCATGATATAGCGAAAAAATTGAAACAAATAACATGACTTAACCATTCTATTTTAATATAATATGCCCGAACGGAAATTGTAAGCAATGTTGATAATAAATTATACCACTAGATAGCGCTTATAGCAATATTAGCTCACACTAACATTTCCCAGTGATGCATTGTAAACACAATACATATGGGAATTAAAAGCATTATAACTTAGCTCGTTTTGCTATGTCGTTGTTGTCGTTGTCAGGTGGTCGTTTTAGTTGTATTAACTTATTCAGTACTTCCTCGGTGACTCGGTAGGTTGTGGTTGCATTCAGGTTAATAAGTTTTTTTTGAGTCTGGAGTATGTACAAAGTACTAGAAGTGAAAATTAAAAATGACTTCGAGTTTGGAGCTTTATTGTGTGTGGAGTTTTTTTGCAATTACATTATTGCAGTTAACATTTTTTAATTCATACAAATTTTTAAATCATTTTGTATTCTAATATCGTCGGCTTATTGCAAGAACTCATTAACTGCAAAAATCACTAAATATGTTTTTTATCTATAATGGGCTCATTTTTACATATTCTACAAAATGCAAAAACACACTTATTTCTAGCTGGCTAATTTTAGCCGTTACGTCTTTGTCTAATCAACATAACCACTAATTCCAACTAAAATGCTGTTTTCCCAAAATAATGAAATGTCACATAATGACTTCTTTTTTTTTTTTGGTGTCGGGGAAAAACCTCTCTTGACGGGTTCCCCCGGCCCGGGGGGACCGAGGGATATGTGGGACTCCGGGAAAGATGTTTGGCCATCCGACTACCCACTAAAAAACCCCGCTGTTCTCCTATCGCCTACGCCCGGGCCCACGGATATATGGCCAGCCGATCTCGTGGCCCGGGCCGGCGCTGGCCCGCCCTTTGTCTTGAGGCGGGCCCCTTCTAAAGTGTTGGCGCCAGGGGGTCAGGATTTCGTCCCCCCCGGCGCTCTCCTAACAACTCTAGGAGTTGAGGGGGGCCGCGGAACAGCACGCAGCCCTCACCCTCGCGGCAATGGTGCGAGCGGTGGATCCTCCCCCGAGGGGCCGCCCGCGGCCGCTTTTTACGGCGGCCGGAGGTCGTTATTTGACCTCCGGCGCCGCCGATGTGGCCTGCGTTGGCGGGAGGGGAGAGTGGTGGTCGACTCCCGCTCCCGCTCCGCCGCCTCCTTTGCTTCCTTTCCAGTACCCTTTCTATCTCAATTAGAATCAGGCGTATAAATTAGGTAAACGTTGGGGGAACCCTGTTCTTATTTCTAGCGAATCCATACTTCTGACACGATAAAACAATAATAGACATTCGACGCATTCACGAGAATGCGTCGAATTATTTGCTATTGAATGATTGTAAAGATTAGTTACATTCTTCAAATTTTATCATTTTGTAAATTTTTCAAGGTTTTTTCTATAGTACCTTTTATTCCTTTTCTTACTCTTTTTAACTTTACTAATTCTTTTCCTGAAGATCTATTTCTGATACAATGATATTATCCCCGTTCTCCTCCATGATTATTACATTATTCGGCTTATTTACTAACAAACATATGGCTAAATTCTAGGCCGGAAAATCGCTAGGCTTGCAGCTAATTTATTATTCGAAAGAATTCACTAAATGCTTTATTATAAATAACTCTATCACAAAAAAATGCTTTAATTCTCTTATGACAGTGAAGATACAAGTACAAACTATGGCCGCTATCATCTAAAAGTAGACACACTGTGTCGCGACCTACATTCCTATCTCAATACCTATCTCATTAGTTTTCGAAACTGCTTTATAATATACGAGTACGCTATTAAAATCTCAACAAGTATAATTTACGTTTATTATATGCCTTGTAGCCTTTTCTGTTCTTTTCTGTTAATTGCACAGCACATTGCACATAATTAAGGAAATAATTATGGTGGCACATTTATATTCAACTCGCAAACCTCTGGAACCAGATTCAATACAACATATATAGCTTGCACCTTTCAGACCGTTTGCATATACATAATTGCAATTTCTCATGATCAAGGTAAATATCGCCAGGATACCTGCAAGTTTTATGTGAAGCATCATAAACAGAAATGCTCCTTCTTTATGACGACAAGTCCAGAATTATGATTACAGGCATTTTCTGCAACGAAAAACGTCAAACTACTTTTATTAAAGTGAAAGTGACAACATTTATGAATTAAATTAATTCAGATTAAAATACACGTTCACTCACATTAAATTTCATACAATATAATAGCTATACACCTTACAATAAGTACTCGTATAACATAGAACATATCTTGAATTTGTACAAGCGTGTATAATTTTGTTTATCATATTTTATTTACGTTACCATAATGAACTTTTTCACTTCTTATCTATGAAAACAAAATAATCATATTTAATACATCACAGACATAAATAAGACAATTTATTTCCTTCTGATTTGATCATTTATTTTTATACCAGCTCTGCAATTTGTCAACTGACGAGCTAATCGGTTAAATCTCTATTTGTTTTTCCCCAATCTCATGTTTGTCATTCAATTCAACAGTTTCAGAACTTTTTTCTTTAGTCTTAGCAGACCTGTATGCACTAGGTCCTATTAGAGCCAAAACGACGGGCAGGAAAACCAAACCATTGAATAGTCCAAAAATTATTACGAGAAGGAAAATTTTGAAAAATGATTGAAAAGCCTTGGACATACTAAGAATACCTGACCAATAGTAGTTACAGTCTTGAAAGCTCTTTCCGACCGCGATCCTTCTGAGATTGTTAGGAAAGAATGGCCAACGTGAGCGGCGTAATCAACACACAAACCTATAGCTAACTCTAGACCAATACAGCATACAATATCTACTGTCATGCCCCACCGCTGCATCCATCCTAATACATTGACTAAAGTCAAAGTAACACATATGAATATCCATAAGCACATCTGCAAATTTGTTATCAAGATGACTGTGCACGCCATAACGCAGATTAGCGCTAACTCTATGTTTCTTTCCACCTCAACAGCTATAATTTCATCAGTGACCCAATTTCCGAATACTTTAGACCACACGCTTCGATAGCCATCACCTGTCGTTATGTTGGCAGATTTATCAATATTTTTTAACGCGATTCGTAGCCGGTATATATTCCTTTGGTCCCCGAAATCTGATGAATTTGAAACAAATTAAGGAAGCTAATATACAAGAAGTGGGGACACCACAACGTAGTTCTTCTGAAAATTGGAAGTTCATTCGAAATCTACCACCAATTGGACTAAACAAGAATTTAGATAAGTACTCATTGAAGTCCTTTTCGCTCACTGCAGACGAATTTCTCAAATCTCGATCATAATTTTTCAAAACGTACTTGTGGAAAAATTCTACCCATGAGACCATACCGTTCACGTACGATTCTTTACTCAAATCTTCTTTCATATCATGCAAAATCGGAAACTCTTTTGCATAATCCGTTCCACCTAAAAACACCATTGCTGCGTGACCTCCTTTTGGATAGTAATAGTCGTAGGCATCTAAAAATTGTTTATAATAAGTATCCTCCGGTATAAACCACTTTGGATCAAATCTTTGCTGCAATTGAAGTATTGACTGAATACTAAAACCCGTTACGATCAATGTTATGGTCGTTACTTTACCGGGGATAGTAAATACAACATACATATAAAATGCGTCAAATACTTTTTGAAAACATGTTTATTCTGTTGGAATTTTAATCTCCCTTTTATGTTTGTAACAGAATAAAATTCCAATTTGCTTTAATTCTTTTCATATCTAATGATAAGACCACAATATACAAAGTTACAGAATAGCAAAAAAAATAAAAATACTCCAGCTGCAGCGTAAAAAAAAAGCCCGTTAAAGATAGTAAAATCGTTATCGCTTCTACGAGTAAAGCGACAATGTCTGTGAAGGACGTTATTACAATAGATACTTCGGCGTGTTTCAACATAAGGCCAACTTTGACTGGAAAACTTATTTTCGATTCGGCTTCATTAAAATGATTTCAACAAGCATTCATAATTAACATATCATCAACTCCGAGTCCTATTAGCAGAAAAGGCAAAGAAGAATGTAGGACCGAATGATATTCCTAGTATAGAACACCAACTTGCAGCCGTAATGTACTCTAAACGTACATACAATAAACCCACACAGCCCACACTGCCTAAAGTTGTACAAACTCCAAAGACTCCCAAACTAACTCATTAACTTGAATGCAACATCAACTACAACCAAGGTCTGTATGTATAGTGTTCACGACTAAAACGACTACGACTACCTGATACTGATAACGAAGAGAACGATCTCGAAAACCAGTATTAAGACGAGGAAATGCACATTGCGTTTAATTCCCATACCTCCATAGGTACGATGGTCATGATATCATCTCCCAGTGATGCATTGTAAGTCCATACGTACAATGCATCACTGGGAAATGATATCGTGAGCTAATATTGCCATAAGCGCCATCTAGTGGTATAACTAATAGTCAATATTATCTACACTTTAAATTTAGGCGCAAACATGCCTCCCGCCATAAATACTATTGTTCATCACACGGGTGAATATGGTCTTTAGTGAAGATGGTTCGAATTCAATCTCCCGAAACTTCTTCGAAAGATCATCGATTTTATCATCGATCATTAGCATCGATCGAATGCAAACTTCTGACATGACAATTAACCGCGTTTTGGTTGACATTATTAAGAAGTTTTGAAGTTCTACCAGATAGGATCTATCCAATATTTTCTTATTCACAAAGCTTCTGGAAAAATCTTGCTTTTATGGGTCTTGTTTTGCTATAGTTTACTACTTTAATATTATATCCATTACAACATTTAATTCAGGCGTAATGTTTTTTGCAGCTAAGGCCTCTCTATGTATATTACAATGTGTCCATATAACGTTTAGAGCCTTGGTTTTGATAAGAGCTTGTAGTCCTCCATATTGTCCAGACATCGCCCGAGCACCATCCGTACACAGTTCTCCCAGTTAATATTATTTTCAATCATATATAAGTCTAAGACTTTAATAAATCAGCAGCCTTACCACTTTGACATATTTTTCTACAAAATAACAAATCCTCACACACATTTGTTTCTTGTATGTACCGTAGGTAACGTATCAATTGAAGATCGTCATTACTATCGGTGGCCTCATCAATTTGAATGGCAAATAGACTTGAAAGTTTCTCCACAATTTGCTCATTAATATCTTCTGCTATGTCTTGAATACGGTGGCTAAATGTATTGTTTGAAAGAGGTACGTTTTTTATTTCATTATCAACCGATTCTCCGATCATCAATGATACAATATCATCTCCTGCTGGTAAAATAAGCTTCTCAGTAATCGTGTGCGGTTTCTTACATTTGGCAATACGGTGAGCTACCTTATAGAAAGCGAGCAATACTTTGACAGGAACCGATGCTCTTGAAAACAAAGCCGTGGACTGATGTTTCAGTTCTCGTAATTTTCTAACAAAAACGTCTCTCGGCTTACCTTAAAGAAGACAGTAATAGTAAATAATAAATAAAGAAATAGTAATTTTAAGATAAGGTTATGCATAGTAAGATTTGATTATACATAATAAGTTTAGATTTAGATTATATTTGTAAATTTGTAGAAAATAAATAAGTAAAAAAAGTGGAAAAAAAGTCCTGACTAAATGCGTCAGGAGATGGTAATTTAATAAAAAATAATACCGCGGCGCCCCAGGGCGTCGCGACGCACAGTTAGAGAAGCCCTGGACTAGTGTAAAGCATGCCTAAACTTTTCTTAATACTAACATTCTAGTAAATTACAAAGGACAATCATTACAAACTGTACAAGATATAAATTTTCTAGGAGTATATTTAGCCAGTGGATTAAATTGGAAATTACATGTTGAAAACCTTAATGCAATAATCAATCAATACGCTTTACGCATGTTGTCTAAAAAAGTCAACTTGTCTACTGTTATTACTGCATATAATGGCAAAGTGACATCTTTACGATATGGTATATTATTTTGGGGTAATTCAACAGATAAAGATATTGTATTTAAGTCACAAAAAAGGTGGATGTGGCCCATATTTAATCTAAACAATTGAAAGTTGTAAGCCTTACTTTCCTAAAATAAATAAATTATTTTCTCTAGCATGTTTATATATCTATGAAGTAATAATGTTTGTATGAAATAATATGCATCTATTTAATAAATTTATGATGAATCGCCATCAAAACAAAATTTGTTACCCACCTACTTACCATACGACTTACCTGAACAAAAGCTTATTTTTTGTGGCCCTCAGAATATATATAGGTAATCACTTTTTTTTTTGGTCTCGGGGAAAAACCTCTCTTGACGGGTTGCCCGGGGGGACCGAGGGATATGTGGGACTTCGGGAAAGATGTATGGCCATCCGACTACCCACTAAAAAACCCCGCTGTTCTCCTATCGCCTACGCCCGGGCCCTCGGATATATGGCCTGCCGATCTCGTGGCCCGGGCCGGCGCCGGCCCGCCCTTTGTCTTGAGGCGGGCCCCTTCTAAAATATATAATCACTTGCCCAAATTGCTACAAGATACTAATTCTGAACATTCCTTTAAAAACAAATTGAAACAAATGTTGGCGGCATGGCTAGACATTTATTTCCCACGTAAGTAGCCGGTTGTCGTAAAACGTGGCCATACCAGCGAAGGCGGCACTCCTGCAATTTATCCGCAATGTCACGGACATGAAGGCTGCCGCGAACTTCATGTGTTAATAAAGCATTGCTTTAAATAGAATAATCGCAGTGCTGAGCGTCTTTGAATGCTCTTGTTCCTGCATACCGTTGCGCTTGAATGCAGAAAAGCAGCTTGGGCACAATGCGTCCATCTTCATATATTTTTATGGTGGCTCACAGCAATCTTCCTCTTGGCAAGTTAAAGGCCTTGAAACTCGCGGCTTCTTTTCACAACAATATATAACCTTCGGCGAAGGACATCGTGGCAAGCAAGGATAGCACATAGGTGGATCTTCACAGCATTAACATCGGACATACCTACTGCAAATTACTCGCAGTTTTCAGAGTAAAAGCACGCCATGTTTATTTAGATTTTACTTTTTTCTTTTGTAAATTTTATCTATACATACATACTACATACAAATAAATAAAATTCGAGGGTCTGTTTGTAATATTAAAATAACCGCTTTTTACTAAGTGCATTCGGATGTATACACGATACATATACCAAAACAACATTTTTTACAATTTTTGTCTGTCTGTCTGTCTGTTCCTTTCACTCGTTTACAAATTTATCTTTTATCCAAACGCCCCTATTTACCTCAGGAATCAATTCGAGTTTCTTAACTCGTCTGGCCTCCGAAATTTGCGTACATCTACTGAACTATCGCTTAAAACTCCTGTTCATACTTCTTCTTTTTATAATAACTCCTTCATTGTTCATGCTATCAAACTCTGGAATGCACTGCCTATTGCTATAAGACAAGCTAAGTCACTACCAACTTTTAAAAAATTGGTTAAAAATCACTACCTATCTTTAGTGTAACAACAAAACATATATTTATTTATGTATTCTACAAATATAGATATTTAAGTATGTTTATCTATTTATTTATTATATTTTATATATATTATTGAATTTTATGTATATTATCTATTTATTATGTAAATAAAATATAATTATTATTTATTACCATACCTCCCTTCCACATCAATGTAACACCAATAATGTTCTATAGCCCGGGTTGCCTGGAAGAGATCGCTCTGTAGCGATAAGGCCGCCCATTGTAAGTCAAGTACTCATTGATTGTGTAAATAAGTTTCATTGTGTTTATATAATTGGTTTACAATAAAGTGTTATCTATCTATCTATCTATCTGTTTGTTTCGGCTAATCTCTGAAATGGCTGCACCGATTTTGACGGGACTTTCACTGGCAGATAGCTGATGTATCAAGAAGTAACTTAGGCTATTTTTATTTTAGTAAAAAAAATAGTTTTTGTTAAAAATAACAAGTTTCGAAAATTATTTATCCAATTTAAGTTGACCTCAGATTTATATCAACAATCATATGAAATAGGGTTCAGCTTAGGCTGGACATTGTATGTTCTACACGCCTCCACGGGTATATATATAAAGCGCGCCGATAGGATTCAAGAAAATTTGGAATCTAGAAATCAGCGTCTAGAAAATGATCGTATGTATACGACACGCTATTTATATTTCTTACGCGAAATACAGAATTAATATGTTATTGTAATGCTACTAATATTATAAACGCGAAAGTTTGTAAGAATGTAGGTAGGTATACTCTTTCACGCAAAAACTATTGAATGGATTTTAATGAAACTTTACAATAATATAGCATCTCAGATTTCTGTCGTCAATCATATGAATTAGTGTTTAGCTTAGGCTAGACTTTGTAGGTTCGAACGTACGTATTTCGGAGGCGCATGGCGTAACAGTTTCATTTGATAATACTGACTGTTTGCATATTTCATTTATATTTTAGGGTTTGTAATCCAAAATAAACCATAAGACATATCCAAAAAATTCTACCCAAAGTCACTTTTCTACGCGGACGGAGTCGCGGGCACAGCTAGTAAAACATAAATGTATGAAATCTGTATACTTTAATTTAATTCAAAACAGATAATATTTATTATGTATTTTTTTAATTAGTAATTATCAAAGTAAAGAACCAGGAAAATGTTGAAAATCCATGCCATTCTTCACGCTTTTTATGAACTTTTCTTCTATAATTTTTAGGTGACAATCTCTTTTTAAAGACCAGCTACAATCTGCCATGTTATGACAGTCCCATCTACCTTGATACCTTTCCTTCATTACTTTTAGATCTTGTTGGGATTGCTCGCCTTGTTCTTCACTATAATTTCCCAAATTATCAGAAAATCTATCCAGGTGAGTATGGCGAAAGTGCAGCTTTATACTCATAGTAATAATAATAATTCAGACAACAGAATTAATTTACATTAATTTAACTTGACGACCTCTGTGGCGTAACGGATAACGCACTTCGGTACGCTTGCGGAGATCACGCGTTCGATTCTCGTCTCGCGTCTGGATGTTTATGTATAATATGTATTTATTTACAAAAAAGCATATAAGTAGTATATCAGTTGTCTAGTACCCATAACGTAAGTGTTATGCTACTTAGTTTGGGACTAGATGGCGCTGTGTGAATTATCAAAAAAAACTTATAGTAATGACTAGCGAGTCTATGACACCAATAACCTGGTCTGTTTTCCCCTGTTGGCAAAGGCCTCTTCGTGTCTTTTCACTCAGTTCTATTTAGCACTCTTCTAGTCCATATTTTCCCTACTGTGATCTTTATTTAGTCTACCCACTGCCTAAACTGTCTAACTCTATTTATGTTATTGTTCCATGTATCAATGCCTCTCATCATATGGCCAGTCTACTTCCATTTCAATTTTCTTATTGTTATGTCTTCTAATTTCGTGCGTTTTCTGATAATTTCGTTTTTTTATTTGGTCGGTTTTCCTTATATTCAACATGCTTCTTTCCATAACTGTCTGGCAAGTTTGAAGTTTTTTATTTTGTGCTTTAGTAATTGTCCATGTTAAGGCAGCCATGTAAGTATGCAATAAGTGTTATAAAGTTTTGTTTTGATGATAATCTTTGTTTGTGTGTTCTTCATTACCTCCTTGAGACCCCAGTAACACTTACATATTAGTATGTAAGTTTGAAATTAGTGCTATATAATCATTGTTGAAATAAATAAATAAATACGTTTGTAATAATAATAATAATCATTTATTTCAGACAATTTTTTTATCCGTAATATCATACGTTTTTTTTTCAAAAATTAGTAAAAGGCCATCTTGATGTACTCTTTGCAATGCTTATAACTGGCGGTCTTTTGCAAATCTGGATACCTTGTGTAACGTAGTATCGCTTAGGTATAAGAACAGTTGTATCAGCTTGGTACCGTCACACTTGTTTCTTGGGAACTAAAATAAGGAATAAGGTACTGTCACATTTTTTATATATGTTTTTTATTGCTGAGGAATAGCAGACAGGCTAACGGCCCACTTAATAGTAAGCAGTTACCGTCGCCTACGGATATTTGCGACGCTAGGAGCACCGCGAACATATTATTGTTCCATAGTGGTACTGGAACCTGGGTCACTAATGCCGAAACACATTACAAGGTTATTATGGCAGCAACATAAAGACTAAGGGTGGTTGCCATCCAGACTAGCAAGGGTTGTTTTGTCGCCTTTAGCGACAGGCTGATCCCGGCCGCAGCGGTATTTATTCCACCCCGGCACGAAGAAAAAAAAACTATATGCAAACATCATTAAATTTGGAATAAATCCAGTAAATACATACGATGAAATATTCTACATGAATTCTGTCGTTGTCTATTGACTTGAAATATAGTCCTCCTGTAGTTTATATAGTCCATGACTTACATCAGGGACCTTGTCACCGTTTCTTTTCACAAAAATTTGATAAGGCATGGTTATTTCTAGCGGTGGTATTAAATGAAACTGGTATATATGTATATTATTACTGGTATTATTGCGTTCTAGATTATCTTAAATTAAATATAGTCAAAGTGAATGTAAAATTTATTTAATTAGCTACCTTGTCACAAAGGCCATCTTAAAACAGCTATACAAGAAGAGTGGGATAACATCCCACAAGATTGTGACGCTTATCCGTTTCATGAGGAACCGCATGGAAGCAGTGATAAGAGCCCGGGGAGGAAATACGAGATACTGAATAAACTTCTTTTTACATTTTTCTGCTTTACGTCTTTGTTTCTAATATTTAACAATTTCTTTTTAAAGGGTAAAAATATACCTATTGAACAAAACACAATAGCTCAAGAAATTTAATTTGAAACATTAATATTCGTTAAATGATACCATATAATCTGATATCTACTATAATCTAATATCCACAATTAACTGGCATTATTTATATTTTTGGTTAAATGTAAAAAAATAAACTCATTCAAAACCAATTTTTTTATGAGTGATATAATAACTTTGAATACATTAATATATTCTTTACTACAGCTCAACAATTCAAATAGTTATAAAACCCAAGAGGCATTAAAAGAGGTTTTCTCGTAGGTTTAACAAGTATATGTTGTATATTTGGATATTGTATTATAATATTTCTATATATACATATATGGGTGTGCCCAAAAATGACGATGTTTTTTACACTTTACAAAAGATCACAGAAGATATCTCAACAAACATCCTCACGGAAGCGATGCTCATAATTTTAGTCTTCCATCGAACCCAAGTTTTCTATAGAAATAACATGAGAATCGGATTTTTTACATAACTTGTTGAACTATATAGTGTGAGTTTGGGTGGTGCTTGGGATCAGATTTATCCCCCGCGCCATGCAGCCCCTCGGTGCGCCACGGAACCTTAGGCTTCGGGTGGGCTGTTAAAGGTCCCCCAGCCCCAGCCCACGAGGCTGGGGGATTCCAGCTAAGACTCACAGTACCGTCGCATGTCAGCCAGGTTTGGGGTTCGAACGCCAGACGGTACCCCGAGGCAGAACCTAGGAAGTCACCTCGTGACGTAGCCTCCTCAGCAAGACCGATCGACAGCGAAGATCCGATTCCCGCCCCAGGAACACTCTGTGCAGGCGCAGTCAAAGTGGACATGGTTGCGAATACCCAACCAACCCTCTAGGGCCCGCATCACGCCCAGCTAAGTTACTAAATTTTGCTTTGTGCAAATGTCATTGAGCAAAAATTTTATCATCAAAACCTGCTACACAATTGAATATAGAGCAAAAGTCAAATGGCAATTTTATCGTGACATGCACACCCTTTAAAATGTCTTCAGAAAGTTTTCATTGTATCATTAAGTTTTTCATCTTCCTCTTTAATAATTTAGCGTGACCACTGGCGGGTGATCCAATATTAGATGTAATTAAATAAAACGTCACAATATTAGAAACTGGTTACAACGCAGTATAATATGAGCTAATTACTACTTACTGCTTTTCAAAAGTTATTCTGCACTAATAAGCTTCAAAATCAGTTTTTTTAGCAACGCTTTACATTGAGGTTTACAATTTTTATAACTATAGCCCAACTACGGTTACCAGCAATTAGATTTCTTGTGGTCGAAATAAATGTAATACACAAATGCAAACGACTATTTTAATGATTTTCTTAGTAACTGAACCTAACAATTTACCCCAACACCAAATTGTTTCTAATGGTAGTATAATATTCTTCATTAATATTTTCTTATACGGTACCTGTAATGTTATGATCAATAATGGATCAAAGCTTTTCTGATTGCAAAAAGGTCACTAGGAAAAATTAATAATCAATTTTGTATTGCATTAATCTAGAATTTATAGAGACACTTATGCACCGGTATGCCTTTACCCGTATCTGTGCAATATGGTGATTTTCCAATCAATTACAAATATTTTTCAAAAAACAGATTTCGATTAGAATAGACCAGATATAAATCTTTACAATTATCACAGTTTCGTATTATGCTCGATCGGTATGAGTGGAACCAAGTGCTAAATGTTATCAAAACGATACGCCCCCGGGGTCAAAGCGGCACAAGATATCTCCAAGTGCCTCTGTGTAAAAGACCCCGGGGCAACCTGTTATGCGTAGACCTCGCGGTGATGGCGGTCGTATTTCCACGAGCTGCTGAACAAGCAGCATAGAGGTACAGCCGCCAGATCTTCCTCCAAATCAAGGATTAGAGCCACCGGTAACGCCTGCATAAGTCCAGAATTGTCTTCGCCACATAAAAAATCGGAAAGCTGTCGGAGCCGATGGAGTCCCCATCGAAGCCTGGAAGGCGATGAGCTCTCGTGGTGTGGGCATCTTAACCAACCTTTTTAACCGGACACTCCTCACCGGTACGATCCCGAACCAATGGAGGCTGAGTATCATTACTCCAGTCTTCAAAGGCAAGGGATCGGTACAGGAGTGCGGTAATTACCGTGGTATAAAGGTCATGTCCTACACCATGAAGCTCTTTGAAAGGGTTATCGACTCTCGGATTCGACAGGAGTGCACTGTTTCGGGATATCAATATGGGTTTCGCCCTGGTCATGGGATCATGGACCCTGTTTTTACCCTAAGGACTATCGCAGTGAAATACAGGACGAAGAATACACCTCTGCATTGCCTGTTTCTGGACATGCAGAAAGCCTTCCACTGTATTCCTCGGGTGATGATCTGGTGGGCACTGCGGTCTAAAAGGGTTCCAGAGATTTATATTGACATTATCCGAGACATGTACCGCGACTCCAATTTTTTTGTATGTAATTCTATAATAATACAATTGATTAATATTTATAAATGTCCATATTAAATAATTTTAAGTTATAGAACTGTAATAAAATAAAAGAATGGGTTCCGCAACATATTAGTTATAATACCTTATACCCAATAATATTGTATATTAACATCTTATTACAATAACCTGTATTTTTACAAATAGTAAAGAGTTATTATATTTTTTCTCTGCTCTATAGTATTTTGCCCAAAGAATTTCACCACCCAGTTAATTTAAATTTCCTTCTCACCCTAAATCTAAAAACATTTTAAGCAAGTTCCTTGCTTTAAATAATATATATTTGTAACCAGATTAACTTATACCACCTTGACCTTAGGCTCTCAGAAAATATTTCCGGAGACCGTCTAAATTTGGTTTACTAAATTTGAATAGTATACATCTTCCTCGTGAAATAAGTACTCATTCTAAATTTTAAGTCAATAAAAAGCATACTTTTATAGATCTCGTGATAAGTGTTACTTATAGATTAATGGTTGGTTGTTCCTCATATAAACCTCATTCACCACACACAACTATTTTTTTTTTGAATTCTTCTGTGATAGAATAACCAGGTTCTCTAGTGGGAATAAAGGTTGGACAGCCATAAAGGTTAGGTAGGTCTAACCTAACCAGTAATGAATGTTAAGAACTTCTTTCAAATAGTAACAAAGGCGTATTCCTTCTTGAATATGCTGCGTCAATATAGCAAGCAACAAAATTCCTGAATATGATCTACTAAAATAACGCGCAATAATTAATTATTTCAAACACGCGCTTTTATTATTTTTATTACATGTAGGTACCACTTTTGAAAATACGAAGTAACAAAAAAAACAAATTCTACTTTGACTAGATCTTTTTATTTTTACAAATGTTACGTCACTATAATTCCCGGTTTGGTCTACTAATCTCCATAAAAAAAACTGTCAATACTGTGAACCTTTGTGTTCAGGCAACAAAAAATATATTACAACAGGCCCTTTTTTCGTATGAACTATTTCTGAATGTTTAATCAATTGAGTAGCAGCAAGCCCATATAACAGACACGGTATACCTGAAAATAATTTTTAGTCAAACTATGTTGATAGCTATACTACATGGATAGATACAGGAAGGTTAGATCAAAAATGGATATGTGTGTTGAGTTGATGGCTAACAGAGGAGAGGGGAAGGAAGAGTACATTATGTGCCCCACATCATGTGAGACAAGTGCGGGAATGTTGTAATATCTAGCTAGCATTACATAATAATATAATTAAAACTAATTACGTATGTGATAATATTTAACAAATAATATTTTTTACTTTCTACGTGTGATCGCAACATACAAATTCACACTCCCATTTTTAACATTAACTATTATCAAATGTCAGCATGCACGAAAGTTCAATAGAAACTATGAATACTGTAAATAAAAAGAATAATTTTTCTACCATGAGGCGGTCTATTCAGTTTCCATTCAGCACTCGTCAAGTCAATTACTGTCTTAAAAATCAAATCTTTTTTGACCCACCAATACTAAGTTAGAAGTGGTGGCAACCGCTTCCCTTAGTTTCTCATCTCAATATCGGACCCCATAGCAACCGGAACCGCACTAGAAAGTCGTACTCCCCAGCGTACCAGCGAGATATAGTTTTCACCGTGCGTACAACCGTAAGTACCGCGGCGGGCTGACATGTGCCTGTTATGAACTGAAGGTGTTAATATACCGATATTACATATTACTTGACTATCTCAAATTTTAATGACAGACCATATGAAGCAGCACTGTCAACCAACCAAACCAACACTATTAAATCTATTTTCTTGTATTCCTTTTACGAACCAATATTATTCAACGTAACAATAGTCAATTTCCAAATCCACGCTCCATAGTAAAACTTAATTATTCAATTGGAAATACACATTTTTTTAGATGAGATATTTTACGTCCAGACACTAGAAGAGCTTTTTATTTGTTTGTTATTGAAACGCACTGGAATTTGTTTATTAAAAGATACTCTCATGCATTAAATTAACACCTAAATATTTCTAAACAGATGTATCAATTTTTTTTCCTTTATATACCCCAGAGCTTTAATATTATAAATAGTAAATTGTATTTACTGATATGTACACTAAGGTCAAAATTATTGCCTGGAAGAAATTGCTTAGTGATAACGCCCACCCATTATTTAGAATAATCTCTTTTACTTTTATTATATTATTAGGTTAAGTTGGTGACAATAAGGTATTATCTATCTATACCAGTATGTAACCATCTGAGTGAGTGTGATTAAAGACACGACACGACACACGAAAGACAAGACAGAAAATATTCTTTAAACCTTCATCTACATAGCAAAGAACCAATGCTTAAGTAGTAATTTTTTTTAAATATCTGGAGTTCATCAGACAGGCAAAGGGCCCATCCGATAACAGATTGGTCATAGTAGCCTATGGCAATATTTGATCAAATAATTTGCATAATCCTGACACAATCTGTGTTTCTGTTAGTATTTATAAAAAACTTGCGGCTTACATACTCTCGCCGGTGTTGGGCCACTCGATAACAGGGGAACAGTATTTGTACAGTATTTGAACAGTACATACGCCTCCATGGTGTTGCATCGCACATGTATACTTGTACTTAATTTAGCAGATACGTTATTTCAATTGAGTAAATAAGATATAATATTTAACACATGTAACATATTAAATGGTACAGGATATAATATGTAATACAGACTCTCATTCACACCACTGCATATCCAAATTCTATATATAAGTTTAAGATATGACAGGTAATAGGTATGTGGCAGCCAAGTCGTATAACACTTTGAAAGCAATCTACAGACCATAGGTTTCCCAAGATGGCACACACTATTTGGGTAGTTTTTCTTGCATATTATGTATATTGTAACACAACTCGCTAGGTGGCCCCAAACCCATCTGGATGGCAAACAGCTCTGGTGTATAAGTAGGCCGCCATAATAACCTTGTGTTGTGTTCAGACATTAGTGACCCAGGTTCCTGTACCTCCATGCAGACAGCATCATGTTCATGGTACCTCTGGCATCACAAACATCGATAAGTAAACGGTAACTGCTTACCATTAAGTGGGCCATCAGCCTGTCTGCCGTAGCTAGGCAATAAATAAAAACAACTGCCTATTACCAACTGTGAACCTGGAAAACCTACATACTGTAGTCATTAGTATATGTAATCTGGCAATTCATCTAGCACAAGTATTTGGGATATATTGCATAGGCAATGAAAAATAATATCAGTCTATGACATCCCACTGCTGCTTCTAAGGAGGATAGTCTCCTGAAGCCTAAACCCAGCAGTGGGATGTCAGACTGATTATTTTTTGTTTATAAAATTTTATACCTAAATTAACAATTTTAATTATCCTCATGAATTTATCTGATGTATTGAGGTCCTCTGGTATTCTTCTAGAACAATGGTATTTGATGTATGGGAAACAACCTGTCCTTAGGATCTGGTAATTTGACTGCCCAACTTTCCAATTGAAGTTAGACATTCCAAATTGGTCATCCCTTACGCAACTATACTGAAAAAAAAAATCTTAGTAACTGGTTTACATAATAAAATGTTATAATTATCATTATCTACATTTTAACAATAGATACATCATAAAAAAATTCTATAGATCTTGGAACCATTATTGAACACTAAGCTATTTGCACTCCTATTACTTTTTCATGAAATAGTTGCTCAAACGGAACAGTTATCAAAATATCTATACTTAGACGTTAATAACATTATACCAGCACCTTTACCTTTACGAAATAAGAAGTCCAAGGCGGCATATTGCATTGCATCAGATAGGACGTTAAAACTTCAGAAGAAGTCGGTTTGGACGAGGAAAAGGTTACTTTTGAAAGTAACTTCAAACCACTGGACATTATTATATATTGTAAAAAAATATAAAGATCATATACCACAATATGAAATTCAGTCAGAATTATATATAGCTTCAGTGGTTATTCGCTGGTATTAAATTTATAATAACAAATCACGAGCAATGGTTAATATTCCACGCGATCCGTAGTTAAGCAATAATATTTAATGATTGATTATCACTATCCTATTACTATTACATTGGATATCTATTCCATTGTCAACTAAATTATATTAAAAATTTGGCTCAGTAAAATGCACTTTGCATGTGCAATTCGTCTCAATGCGATTGAAATAAGATTGAAGTTTGAATTTAATTGAAACTATTTGAAACCCTGCTTTTAAGTTAACAGCGATGACAACTAAAACAGCTGATAAAAAAATTCTTTAAAAATTTGGCATGGCTACTGACGGTTAATCTTACATTAAATATGGCAAAATAAAACCCAGTATATTAGCTGATTACAACTTACGGCTTTCCAATCTTTGCAATCCATATTATAGCCAAAGTACGATTAGCAAAAATTAGTTTTCTTTCACTCATTATAAATTTTGATCAAAAGAAATAATACAAAAATGCAAAACATGTAATGATTTTCTAAGCAACTTATTCTAACAATTTACCTCTACCGCAAACCAAAAAGCCTAAATTAACGACCCAAAAATATAGTCAGCATTATTTCTTGCGGGTGTGGCGGCACTAGTTGCACGTCACATCACTAACTACGATAAAAAATAAGGCGGTCAGATTTTGACAACTACTAAGCGTTGGTTTCCCTTCCCGGCAAAAATGTAAATACAATTATCTAGTTTATAATCATAAGCCTTGTACATTAAACTTCTGCCTTTGGAATAAACGACTGTAAGCATCCACGCTCCCCGGATTTCATTTATCTCCGACAATACGACCCGGAGGTGTCTGCGACCTCCACATTGGTGACATTCGACGCAAGAAAACACAGACTTTCCGATAACTTTACGGACATATGGAAATACAAAAGCCAGCCGCAGTATGTACTGGTAGCGTATCTCCACTGAACAGTTGAGCACTTCGAAGATAAATCGCATAAGTCTACTTCCTTCACATGCCTATTTAGGACGACGAAGCACCTGTCGACGCCTACAATAACCATAGATCGTGTTATTCCAATGAAGCAACGATTCTAACATAGATGGCAATAGGATTCTCTGGAGTCAGCTTGCTGTTCACACATCTCATGGAAAGTATGGTGTTTTATTATAGTAAAAGTGACAAACAGGTATACCGGTTTAAAAAATAATTAACAAATTGAAACTATTTTAGTGTTTTACAAGCAGTTAATATTTGGCATGCCTGCTTTTACATAATAGTGATACTATTAGTGCCACATTCCATGTTTGTAACTGTGACATTTTCCAAGTAGAGGTTCTACCAGCTATATCAATGAACATTGACTATGCAATATCAGTAGACCAGAACTAATTTGTAACAAACAAAAAACACTTAATCATACTTTTCATAATAATTTTTTGTCATTTATGGTTACTCTGTATGTTGAGATTATTTAATAGTACATAAATACCCCTGAGTTAAATTTACTTAAGCCACTATTATGGTCATTGCTGTCTAGTAAACCAACATACTTGTATACAGCTACGTTTTAAAACTATTTAGCATACATGCTTGGCAGCATTAATTAAAAACTATTATTTATGTAGTTCTAAATTTGACAGCTAAAAAAGTAATCATTTATTTGTTTAACTAAGTCTGGGGAATTGAAGCGTATAATTCAATACTACTTTATGTATAAATTTTTCCATATCCTAATAATTTCATTATATGGTTTTCTGCAGAGAGTGTGGTATTCATAACTTCATTTATTTGTTTACAGTTTCAAAGTACTAAATTCAGTTTTTTTTTTCTCTTCTCTCATAATGGAAAATAAGGAAGTGCATGAACAATTGCAACAACTCTTAGCTGCAAATGCAGCACTACAAAAACAAATTGAACAAAGTGAGAGAGAATCAAAAGTGTGTAGAGTGACTGTTAAATTGCCCGCATTTTGGGCTGACAAACCAGCACTTTGGTTTGCTCAAATAGAATCGCAGTTCCAAATCGCCAACATTGTGACAGACTCTACCAAATACAATTATGTAATAGGTCAACTCGACCAAAGGCTAGCTAGTGAAGTGGAGGATATTATAACAAACCCACCACCTGAAGGGAAGTATGAAAAATTGAAAAACACTCTTATACAACGCCTTTCTATCTCACAGGAAAAGAGGGTTCGCCAACTGTTGAGCGATGAGGAGCTTGGTGATAGGAAACCATCACAGTTTCTCCGGCACCTACGTTCTCTCGCAGGTAACACACTCACAGATTGCAATATTATACGCCAGCTTTGGTTGCGCCGCCTGCCACAGCAAGCACAAGCTATACTGGCCGCACAGGCTGACCTGGACCTAGACAAAGTATCAGAATTGGCTGACAAAATAGTTGAGTTGGCCCCAACTCCTGTTATGGTATGTTCGACTGCCACACCCGCCAATAGTCTGAATCTTACTATACTAGCCCAGCAGCTAGAAGAGGTCAGCAACCAAGTTGCTGCTCTATCCAGACGACAGAACCGACCCTCACGAGACCGATCCTCGTCATCATCTCGCGGTCCTAAAAGATGTTGGTACCATCGGAGGTGGGGTAGTAAAGCCACTAAGTGTGTAAAACCGTGCACCTGGGAATCGGAAAACCTAAGCCGCAGTCAGTAATGGCGGCAACTGACTGCCATAATATTGGCCGCCGCTTGTTTGTCACGGACCAAGTGATCAAGCGCCGTTTCTTAATTGATACTGGATCTGACTTATGTTGTTATCCACATAGTTGGCTACCGTCACGCCGAAAAGCTACCAACTATGACTTAAGCGCTGCCAACGGTAGCTGCATTAAAACATTTGGCACAATTAATCTTAAACTCAATTTTGGTCTACGCCGTGACTTTATCTGGCAGTTCGTCATAGCTGATGTCAATTCGGCCATTTTGGCTCTGATTTTTTAGCATTTTATCACCTGTTGCCAGACTGTCGCAACGAAAGGATAGTCGATGGAACCACGGGACTATCATCCATGGCTCCCACCACTGATATTGATCAACCAAGCGTTCGAGCAGTCGCATCTGGAAAGCCCGTTTTCATCGAACTTTTGGCGGAGTTTCCAGACATTGCACGTCCACCTGGCTTGCCTCGAGTTGTTAAGCACAATACGGTCCATTACATCAAAACGACGGATGGGCCTCCAATCTCGTGCCGCCCTCGACGTTTGGCGCCCCAAAAGTTAGTCTCGGCTAAAAAAGAATTTGAGGACATGGTGCGATCTGGTACAGCTCGACCATCTAAAAGTGCCTGGTCATCACCGTTACACATGACCCTTAAGAAAGACGATACTTGGCGGCCATGTGGCGACTACCGCGCATTAAACGCCAGAACAGTACCGGACAGATACCCCGTGCGCCATATACATGATTTCGCCCATAATCTCTCTGGTTCGAAAATATTTAGCACTATCGATTTGGTAAAAGCATACCACCAAATACCAATCGCTGAAGAGGACGTGCCGAAAACTGCAATCGTTACCCCGTTTGGCCTCTTCGAATTTCCTTTCATGACTTTCGGGTTGCGAAATGCGGGGCAGACATTTCAGCGATTTATTGATGAGGTCACTCGGGGTCTCGATTTCTGTTTCCCTTACGTGGATGACATCCTCGTCCATTCCCCTGATGAGACTCTTCATCTGGAACACCTTCGAACTCTCTTCAAACGCCTACAAGATTACGGAGTCGTGATTAACCCCTCCAAATGTATTCTAGGAGTAGCTGAAGTAAATTTCTTGGGCTATCACATAAATAGCGAAGGTACGCGCCCTCCTCAGGATCGCATTCAAGTTTTATTGGATTTTCCACCTCCTGAGACTGTACAAGGCATGCGCCGCTTTCTCGGCATGCTAAACTACTACCGGCGTTTTGTTCCTCATGCTGCCCAATATCAAGCCCCACTAATTGAAGCCCTGGTTGCAACCAACAGCAAAGGAGCTAAGCCATTTCCTTGGTCTTCGGAATTAATTCAGCAATTTGAAGCCTGTAAGAAAAGCTTATCCTCGGCAACACTATTGCAACATCCAGTAAACAGTGCAAGTTTGGGTCTGTTCACTGATGCATCCAGCGTCCATATTGGATCTTGCCTCCAGCAAAAGATAAATGGTCAATGGTTTCCACTTTCTTTTTTTAGCAAGAAACTTACACCAAAGCAACAACAGTGGCCGGCTTATTATAGAGAATTACTAGCGGTGTACGAAAGTGTCCAACATTTTCGATATATCCTAGAAGTCCAGCATGCCACAATATTTACTGACCACAAGCCACTCCTATACGCTTTCTTACAGCGACGAGAGAAGCTACCACCTCCTCAGCTAAACCAGTTATCCTTTATTAGTCAATTTACAACGGATATACAGTACATAAAGGGTGAGGAAAATATCGTCGCCGACACGATGTCGCGTATCGATATCAATGCCATCTCTTTAGATCAAGATCATGATTTGCTTGCAAAGTCACAGGCCTCGGATTCAGAACTGGAAAACTTGTTACAAAATGGTTCTAGCCTAAACCTCACTAAAATTAGTCCACCAGGAAGTAATATACCAATTTATTGTGATGTTTCTACGGGAAAGCCGCGACCGTATTTGACACCTTCCTTCCGAAGAGCAACATTCAACAAACTACATAATCTGAGTCATCCCGGTATTCGCACCACTACACGCCTTATGACAGAACGTTTTGTTTGGCCATCAATGAAAAAGGATTGCCGTACCTGGTCCCGAGCTTGTGAGGCGTGCCAGCGTAGCAAAGTCTCGAGACATAACTCAACTCCTTTGGGTACGTTCAACATACCATCTGGGCGATTCATGCACATTCACATTGACATTATCGGGCCATTACCAGTCTGCAATGAGTACCGGTATTGTTTAACTGCAATTGATAGAGTGTCTAGGTGGCCCGAAGTTTGGCCTATGCGATCTATCACAGCAGAGGAAGTGGCAGAAACTTTTACCAGGGAATGGATTTCCCGCTTTGGAATACCATCAGTTATCACAACGGATCAAGGCTCCCAATTTGAATCTGACCTGTTTAACCGACTATTATTGCAATTTGCCACAAAACGCATTAGGACTACTTCATATCATCCCTGCGCAAATGGGATGATTGAGCGTGTCCACAGACAGCTTAAGGCAGCGTTAATGTGCCATAAAGACTCTTGGATGAGATCTCTCCCTATGGTCTTGCTCGGAATGCGGTCGGCTTTCAAAGAAGATCTCCAAGCCACAGTTGCAGAGACTGTTTACGGGGAGACTTTAAGACTTCCCGGAGAAATGTTGATACCTTCCTCAATTTCAGACAAAATTGAAGACGCCACGGATTTTGTAGTACAATTACGCCAGAAGATGTCAACTATCCGCCCAGTGCCCGCCTCTCGACACTCTAAAGACTCAACCTTTATATTTAAAGAGTTGGCAACTGCCTCACATGTCTTTTTGAGAGATGACACCGTTCGCCGGGCACTGCAACCGCCATATACAGGTCCATTTAAAATATTAGAACGCTCGCCCGATGGAAAAACATTCACTCTAGCCGTTAAAAACAACAAAGTTGTAGTAAGTGTAGACAGACTTAAACCAGCTTTTATAGATCATACTGATAATGAACGCATTCAAGCTGAACATCTGCCTACCCCACCTAACCAAGATAAGTTACCTGTCAACCAGAAAGAGTTGCCAACGGTAGTACCAATTCCCATAAAAGTTCCAGATGAGAAAGTTAAACAGCCATATACCACACGCTCTGGCAGACGTGTTAGATTTAAGAATTTTGACTGATCATACTTTATTAGTATTATTATTTGTAATTATTTTACTAATAATTGTTAATTTCATTTGTAATATTAATACTGTAATATTTTTTTTTTAATTTTAGGCATAAGTGATTATAGTAATTTATAATGTTATTAGTAGCTCGATACTGTTGTTTTCAACTTTAAATTTTTGTTGTATCTTTCTCCGTGGGGGGGTGGTGTGGCGGCACTAGTTGCACGTCACATCACTAACTACGATAAAAAATAAGGCGGTCAGATTTTGACAACTACTAAGCGTTGGTTTCCCTTCCCGGCAAAAATGTAAATACAATTATCTAGTTTATAATCATAAGCCTTGTACATTAAACTTCTGCCTTTGGAATAAACGACTGTAAGCATCCACGCTCCCCGGATTTCATTTATCTCCGACAATACGACCCGGAGGTGTCTGCGACCTCCACACGGGGTTATTTTTAATTAATAATTGTTTTCAAAGGTAGGTACTATATTATTCTCATTTGTGAATACTAAAGAGAATTCTTATACAGCTTGTAATGTTATGATTAATAATGGATCAAAGCTTTTCCTTTTGCAAAAGGGTCATTAAGAATAATTACTGATCAATTTTGTATTGCATCTAGAATTCATACTCGTAGATACATATGCAACAGTATAACCTTTACACGTATACGTGAAACATGGTGGTTTTTCAATCAATTAGAAATATCTTTCACAAAGCAGATTTCGATTATAGTAGACCAGATATAAATCTTTATAATTATCATCCACAGTTTCGTATGATGCTCGCATCTGTTGGAATTTTCTTTGCGAAAAGCGATTCTATGTGGCGGTTTGTTGTTCTTCTGTATTCATATTTATGTACGCAGGGTTGTACTGAGTAAGACTAGCGGATACCCACGATATTTTCAGACTTAAGACTCTATGTCTTGCAAAATTGATCAGTAATTATTGTAAAGTCTACTTTCAGACGACTATATATACATATATAGATATACATATAATATTCTATAAATTCAGAACATGTTTTCTTCGTCATTTTTATTACATTATATATGTACTTATATACCTATATATATATATATATATATATATATATATATATATATATATATATATATATATATATATATATATACATATATATATATATATATATATATATATATATATATATATATATATATATATACATATACATATATATATATATATATATATATATATATATATATATATATATATATATATATATATATATATATATACAGGGTGTCCGAGAACTCAACGTCAAGCCGAAACGGGGTGAGAGGATTGATTGTAACCATCATGAGGAAAATCAGAAAAAAAATCTATCCCATGCAGTTCGAAAATTATGGGCATTTAAGAAAAACCTAGAAATTTGGTCAAACTGTAACCATTTTTCGGTTATTTTGGTTAATTTTTATTATTTTTGTTCATTTAAACTTTGGAACCGTAACCCTAAATAACATTTCTAGAACCACAGTCAAAAATAATGACACAATTGCCCCAAGTTTTCTAGCATTAAGACTATTTGTTAAACTATGAATTTAAAAATTTAAAAATTTGTCGACTTTGAAAGGCCCTCCTTTAAAAAAAATGTACTAAAGTGCCTTGGCAAGTGCCATTAAAAGTTCGCGCATTTAATCAGGATTGTAAAATGGTACAATACGTGTTAGTTTCATACTAAAAAAAAACGAGTAAAAAAATAAAAACCTCAAGTAACCCGATTTTTGCTAACCCATTTTACTCAGTTCAAATGTTTTTTATTCGCACAAGCTCTTGGTAGGTTCTTAATTTTAAGGCAAAATGATGTGAGAGATGGATAGTGAACATGTTTGCCATGAGCGAGCGAGACAGATAGTGACGCCACTTTTACCAAAGTCAACAAAAGTAAGTAAAATTAATAAAATAATGAAATATCTTGACCTAGTTTAGTTTAGATTTATTGGAATAAAAGTCAGATAGGGAAATAACATTTTTTATTACAATAAATGTTCAAATTGTTTATTGAGAGCGTAGCCGATCTCGTGAACGAATTTCTCAAGCTGCTGAGGACATCAACTCTCGAGGATATGCACGGCTAATAAGTAGATCTTTTTTAAGAAGATGTAGGGCGTGTATTGAGGTTGATGGCAAACAATTTGAACATTTATTGTAATAAAAAATGTAATTTCCCTATCTGACTTTTATTCCAATAAATCTAAACTAAAGTAGGTCAAGATTTTTCATTATTTTATTAATTTTACTTACTTTTGTTGACTTTGGTAAAAGTGGCGTCACTATCTGTCTCGCCCGCTCATGGCAAACATGTTCACTATCCATCTCTCTCATCATTTTGCCTTAAAATTAAGAACCTACCAAGAGCTTGTGCGAATAAAAAACATTTGAACTGAGTAAAATGGGTTAGCAAAAATCGGGTTACTTGAGGTTTTTATTTTTTTACTCGTTTTTGTTTAGTATGAAACTAACACGTATTGTACCATTTTACAATCCTGATTAAATGCGCGAACTTTTAATGGCACTTGCCAAGGCACTTTAGTACATTTTTTTTAAAGGAGGGCCTTTCAAAGTCAACAAATTTTGAAATTTTTAAATTCATAGTTTAACAAATAGTCTTAATTCTAGAAAACTTGGGGCAATTGTGTCATTATTTTTGACTGTGGTTCTAGAAATGTTATTTAGGGTTACGGTTCCAAAGTTTAAATGAACAAAAATAATAAAAATTAACCAAAATAACCGAAAAATGGTTACCAAATTTAGTAGTTTGACCAAATTTCTAGGTTTTTCTTAAATGCCCATAATTTTCGAACTGCATGGGATAGATTTTTTTTCTGATTTTCCTCATGATGGTTACAATCAATCCTCTCACCCCGTTTCGGCTTGACGTTGAGTTCTCGGACACCCTGTATATATATATATATATATATATATATATATATATACATATATATATATATATATATATATATATATATATATATATATATATACACACATATATATACACACATATATATACATATATATATATATACCTAGTCAGGTCATAAGTATTGTCACACAGTAAAAACTTTTCTTTTAGAATGCTGGCCACAAAAAAGTTTATTGAATTCGAATTTAGAATTGTTCATGAAAATAAAAATGTATAACTTTTAGAATTTTACTCATTTTTAAATATGGAGTGGACGCTTAAAGAAGACCGTGTTGCAGTTATTGCGTTGCATCGTTACAGTTACGCGCCAATTCAAATTTTTAACATACTGAAAAATTTGAATATAACCAAAAGATTCGTTTATCGTACCATCAAACGATACAATGAAGACTCTAGTGTAGATGACAGGTCAAGAAGTGGTCGCCCTCGGTCTGTTAGGACTCCAGCAGTGATAAAAGCTGTGAAGGCACGAATTCAAAGAAATCCCAAACGTAAGCAGAAACTGTTGGCCCTTCAGATGGGGTTAAGCAGAACCACGGTGAAAAGGGTGTTAAATGAAGACTTAGGGCTTCGGGCATATCGAAGAAAAACAGGACATCGTTTGAATGCTCGTCTAATGGACCTGAGACTGAAGAGATGCCGCGCTTTGTTGAAGCGGTACGCGGGAAAATAATATCGGGAAATTCTTTTTTCGGATGAAAAAATGTTTACCGTAGAAGAGAGCTACAACAAACAAAATGATAAGGTGTACGCACACAGTAGTGAAGAAGCGAGCAACCGTATTCCGCGTGTCCAACGAGGTCATTTTCCATCCTCGCTCATGGTATGGTTGGGAGTTTCTTATTGGGGCTTAACAGAGGTACATTTTTGTGAGAAAGGTGTAAAAACGAATGCTGTTGTGTATCAAAATACAGTCCTGACGAACCTTGTGGAACCTGTTTCTCATACCATGTTCAATAACAGGCACTGGGTATTCTAACAAGATTCGGCGCCAGCTCATAGAGCGAAGAGCACACTAGACTGGCTGGCGGCGCGTGAAATCGACTTCATCCGGCACGAAGACTGGCCCTCCTCCAGTCCAGATTTGAATCCGTTAGATTACAAGATATGGCAACACTTGGAGGAAAAGGCGTGCTCAAAGCCTCATCCCAATTTGGAGTCACTCAAGACATCCTTGATTAAGGCAGCCGCCGATATTGACATGGACCTCGTTCGTGCTGCAATAGACAACTGGCCGCGCAGATTGAAGGCTTGTATTCAAAATCACGGAGGTCATTTTGAATAAACTTTAATGTCATAAGAATCTATGTTTTGTTAAGTTCATTTTGGTATATGAATGGTTACATAATTAATAAACTTGTTACAATTATTTTACATTAAACATGTGACAGAATTTATGACCTGACTAAGTATATATATATATATATATATATATACACATATATATACAGTAGAAACTCGATTATCCGGCCCTCAGTTATACGGATTCGCGATTATTATCCGGACTACCGACCGCGACCAATATATTATATAGGTATAATACAAGTCGAATTTGTGCAAGCATGAATGTGTCAGAACTGGCATTAGCCCCGCGGGATTGCTGCCCACACGTTTCGTTATTGTTTTATAGTAGAAGATCCGAATCTATATCGACACCCATTGGGTTGATAATAGAATCAAACTTATTTTATAATAAATTTCGTATTTTTCATAAAATGTTGCATGATGAAGATAATAATAAAATTTTATACTGGACTTAAAGTATAGAACATATAGAATGTGCAGACGTACGGTAGACTATTATTTACCTGGACTAACTATTGGGTAGACAGGTATAAACAGGTATGTCAATACTAGTTACTTTCACTAGATTTGATAATAGAAAAAAATTTATATCAGCATAAGCGCTGTTTTATTCTGAACACGATGATATAGGGTAGACTGCAAAAAATTCGGTCCTATGAGGGGTATACAAATTTTAAAGGATTTCAATTTCAACGCGTCCGGAAATTAGTGACAGAGAGATCCGAGGTAAGTATACCGTGTGATATGTAATAAAGGACCGAACATTGCTGTTGTGTCGGATAGGATCGTGATTAAAAGAAAGTGCACATGCTCGGTATGTAAACTATATGGAGAGTAGAGGTACCCCTTCTACCCTCCATATTGTAAACAGTACACGTTATTTTGGAGCAACAGCTGTTTCAGCTCTCAAGTGATTTGAAAAACAAACAGAGAGTGATACTGTGAGTTTACTACAGCTGATTAAAATTAATTACAGCTGAATAAACCAAATTAAAATTATATACCAAATACATATTATTAACAAATTATACGTACATAAATATTTAATTTCATGATTAAGGTAAGATTATTTTAGTAATGTACATACAATGTATGTAATATAAGAAAATATGTATGTACATACATAAATAAGTGCATAAATCGATTGCTGGAAAATGTATTTCTTAATAATTTCTTAATAAACATTGATTTTCGTTAATATGTATTTCTTATTTTTAATAAACACATAACATTATGTACTACACATGCAAAAAAACCCGCTTTTCTTCATACATTCGATTATCCGATTATCGAGTTTCTACTATACATATATATATATATATATATATATATATATATATATATATATATATATGTCAGTATGGGTTTCGCCCTGGCTATAGGACCATGGACCCTGTTTTTGCCCTAAGGACTGTCGCGGAGAAATACAGGACGAAGAATACGCCTCTGTATTGCTTGTTTCTTGACTTGCAGATGGCCTTCGACTGTATTCCTCACGCGATAATCTGATGAGCATTGCGATCCAAAAGGGTTCCAGAGGCCTATATTGACATCATCCGAGACATGTACCGCGATTCCGATTCTGTGGTTCGGACCGCTGTTGGCGACACAAAATCCTTCCCCATCACTGTCGGAGTACACCAAGGATCCGTCCTTATTCCCTTTCTGTTCAGCGTGGTATTAGACGTATTGTCAGACAGCATCAGAAACTCACATCAGCAGCCCCCATGGTTGCTCATGTATGCTGATGATATCGCGCTGGCAGATTCGGACAGGGGTAGGCTGGTGCAACGCGTGAAGAAGTGGAAGGAGTCGCTTGAGAACGGTGGTCTGAAGCTCAATGTGGCGAAGACCGAGTACTTAACCTGTAACTCCACAGATCCCACACCCGTACGCATAGGCGGCGACACGGTCGAGCGCACGGACCAGGTGAAATACTTGAGATCTGTATTTCACGCGTCTGGTGACATCGATTGCGACGTCAAGGCACGCATTGCTGCCGCTTGGGCCAAATGGCGTGAGGTAACTGGTGTCATTTGTGACCCCAAGATGCCTGTAAAGTTGAAAGAACAGATCTATAAGACCATCACTAGGCCTGTCCTTTTATACGGCTGTGAAGCATGGCCGGTGTTAGAGCGACACAAGCAAGAACTGCGTGTCACGGAGATGAATATGCTGCGGTGGATGTGTGGAGTGACGCGGAAGGAGGGGTCATTGATACGTGCGCCCCGTATTATGTAAATTGTATAACGCCGTATTATGTATAACGCGAGTTCTTTGGATGACTTTGATATGCTGATTACTCAACAGTTTGTACTATGTGATACCAAACTAAAATACATGTTTCTCATAACTTTTACTAAAGATTCTTCTGTGTGAATTTGGACGGTTTTGTCAAAGTCTCCCTGTGTGTGTGTGTGTGTATATATATATATATATATATATATATATATATATATATATATATATATATATATATATATATATATATATATATATATATATATATATATATATATACCTAGTCAGGTCATAAGTATTGTCACACAGTAAAAACTTTTCTTTTAGAATGCTGGCCACAAAAAAGTTTATTGAATTCGAATTTCGAATAGTTCATGAAAATAAAAATGTATAACTTTTAGAATTTTACTCATTTTTAAATATGGAGTGGACGCTTAAAGAAGACCGTGTTGCAGTTATTGCGTTGCATCGTTGCGGTTACGCGCCAATTCAAATTTTTAACATACTGAAAAATTTGAATATAACCAAAAGATACGATAAACGAGTACCATCAAACGATACAATGAAGACTCTAGTGTAGATGACAGGTCAAGAAGTGGTCGCCCTCGGTCTGTTAGGACTCCAGCAGTGATAAAAGCTGTGAAGGCACGAATTCAAAGAAATCCCAAACGTAAGCAGAAACTGTTGGCCCTTCAGATGGGGTTAAGCAGAACCACGGTGAAAAGGGTGTTAAATGAAGACTTAGGGCTTCGGGCATATCGAAGAAAAACAGGACATTGTTTGAATGCTCGTCTAATGGACCTGAGACTGAAGAGATGCCGCGCTTTGTTGAAGCGGTACGCGGGAAAAAAATATCGGGAAATTCTTTTTTCGGATGAAAAAATGTTTACCGTAGAAGAGAGCTACAACAAACAAAATGATAAGGTGTACGCACATAGTAGTGAAGAAGCGAGCAACCGTATTCCGCGTGTCCAACGAGGTCATTTTCCATCCTCGCTCATGGTATGGTTGGGAGTTTCTTATTGGGGCTTAACAGAGGTACATTTTTGTGAGAAAGGTGTAAAAACGAATGCTGTTGTGTATCAAAATACAGTCCTGACGAACCTTGTGGAACCTGTTTCTCATACCATGTTCAATAACAGGCACTGGGTATTCCAACAAGATTCGGCGCCAGCTCATAGAGCGAAGAGCACACAAGACTGGCTGGCGGCGCGTGAAATCGACTTCATCCAGTCCAGATTTGAATCCGTTAGATTACAAGATATGGCAACACTTGGAGGAAAAGGCGTGCTCAAAGCCTCATCCCAATTTGGAGTCACTCAAGACATCCTTGATTAAGGCAGCCGCCGATATTGACATGGACCTCGTTCGTGCTGCGATAGACAACTGGCCGCGCAGATTGAAGGCTTGTATTCAAAATCACGGAGGTTATTTTGAATAAACTTTAATGTCATAAGAATCTATGTTTTGTTAAGTTCATTTTGGTATATAAATGGTTACATGATGAATAAACTTGTTACAATTATTTTACATTAAACATGTGACAGAATTTATGACCTGACTAGGTATATATATATATATATATATATATATATATATATTATATATATATACATATATATATATATATATATATATATATATATATATATATATATATATATATATATATATATATATATATATATAGTAATTGCAATTTTATTTTCTACGTCATATCTTTATCTAAGTGTTGCATTTATTTTAGATTGATAATGCCCATCTATAATACAATAATCACACAACTCGGCCTTATAATGGAAGCAATTGTGATATGGCATGGAATCAATGTACAAGACTATGAGCTTGCTTCAAATGCCTACTCCTTTTTCGTAGTTTGGGGCACCACTCCCATGTTTTATTTAAGCGTGTTAAGAAATACGCAACGTTTTCAGAAATTGGTGGATGAGATGAATGACACTTTTATCCAGATATGTTCGTTAGGCCCTCGGTACAGGTTTGTATTAAAATACTGTAGTTGTTTTTAGCTATATTTTAAAATTCATCTTAATTATGACTTTTTACTTTTTATTACTTTATTTTGACCATGACAGGCGGTTGACTCACGGTTGACGGTAGTAAGCGGATAGATAGAGTCCTCCCTATCTATCCGCTGCTACGGATAAGAATGGACTAGAAAAACAAAACTAAGCCAAGGACAAGGAAAGATAAAACAAAAGCACAGGAAATAGAAAACTTTCCCTATAAAGCAGAAATAGTTAAAGAATAATTATTTCATGTCGATATCATGTGGAGAGAAATATTTTTGCTGAAAAATAGCGTATTTAGATTCTACATATCTTTCAACTTTTTCTTGAGCCTTCTTGGTTAAGAATGAATGAGAGTTTTACCCCATGACCATAGTCAACTGTGGTCCAGGAACTTCAAAGGCAAGTTTAGGATGCAACCAGAATTAAAATTGTTAATTAAACATTATACTAACTAACGGTATACTCTTTCAGGGTTTCGTTCATGAAGACACAATTACTAATATGGAAACTGTGTTTTTCCTGGGTCGCATTCCTAATTATTGTGGTGAAATGTTTCGTTTTGTCTGCAATAGTAATGTTAATATACCACAGTTTGTTCGCCACTCAGACTGAGGACACAGTGCGGCCTCTTCCCATACCTATGTGGCTGCCTATAAACATCGATCAAACGCCTCTGTACGAAGTGTCGTTTGTTTTACAGATTTGTTTGAGTTATGCATGCTTTCAAACATTTTGCGGTTAGTATCCTTATCATGACTTTATTTCGTCGCAGCGTTTTATATCATTCTTAAAACATTCTATATTTGAAACCAAGGGATTTTTTGTTCTTGAGGTGTAACTGCTTCATGCAACCCGGATCGCGGGGGTTTAGTGTGGGATTCTCGTGCCATACGCCCGTACGCCAGCACATTGGTAAAGGCACGCATATGTCTGGTAAACCCACTAAAACCTCTCCAGTGTTCCTCAACTGCACGAAACCGGGGGGAGTGAATAGGCTTTTGAATACGCTTCCCGCCCGGACGGAATACCAAGACTAGCCGGAATCCAAAGACAGGATCGAAGATTTAATTAAGGAAATCAAATGTTGTAGAGGATATGTTCCAGAAATAATTTATAAAACTTTACCAACATTTTATTAAAATAACTGAATCTTATGAAATAAACTGAAATATGTACGTTCCCCAGAAAAGTTGATCATTTAAGCATATGTATATATTACGTTAGACCCCCAGGTCACAGCCCTACAAGATGGTCCGACCAAGTGGCCAAAAAGCTAAAAAACATGATAGCTCAAAAATGGTTCACTTTTGCATAATGTTTGGGGGTTAAAATTATCGCAAATAGTCACCTCTATCACCTCCTAACGGGAATACGTCGAATTAGCAATAACACTGTATATTCCATAATTATATAATTAACTAACAATTATTTCTATTTTAGTATATATCTGTATTATGCTACACATTCTACTTCACTGCAACGGTGTGATGGACATGATAATGTTAGACTTTGAGGTGATATTTGAAGGTTTGGATGAATCTGTGGTGAACCTGCCACGAGAGGATCCGAGGCGTGCGCACGCGCAGTCTACCCTTAACAAGAGGATGCAGAGAATCGTCACATGGCATACTTCCACCCTGAAGTGAGTTCAAATTATAAATCCCTTTACAGATCCTTGCGACCGGTATGGACCCAAGCCCGTCTGGATGGTGACCACATCTGGTATCTAATATACCGCCATAATCTTGTGTTGTGTTCCGGCTTAAGTGACCCAGATTTCAAATCCCCTATGTAGATAGCAGCGTGTTAGCGGTGCGCCTAGCGTCGCAAACATCCATACGTAACGGTAACTATAAATTATGCGTATTCTGGAATAAGTTTACGATATATGTGTGTTTAATTGTGACATCTTAGCTTCCGATTATGTGAAATTATAATGTATGTTTTTTGATTGAAAAACTGATCAAAACTTATTCGATTTCCTCACAAGGCGATTGATAAATAAATATATTGGGACAATTCACACGACTCCATCATCTAGTCTCTAAGTACACAGCTGAGCGCAAGACAACCGATATACTAAATAGATACCTATTATATAAGTATATAAACACCCCGTAATGTTGAATATTACTGATTTAATCCATGATTATAACGTATTTGTGTATTCAAATTACAATTTACAAGTTGTCTCTGTACAGGGGCGGAGAAAGAATACTGACCTCTGCGGCCGGAGTCGGCCTGACATTGCAAAGATCCATAGGCGACGCGACGGTAACTGCTAAATTGAAAGTGGGTCGTCAGCCTGTCTGCTGTCCTACAGCAATAAAAAATAAAGAAAAGTATACTAACCACTGCGGCCTGGGTCGGCCTGTCATAAAAAGCGACAAAACAACTCTAGCTGTGTGTTAGGGCCTCAAACCCGTCTGGATGCCAACCACCCTTGTTGTATAAGTATGCCACCATAGTAACCTTGTGTTGTGTACCGGCATTAGTGACCGAGTTTCCTGTACCCTATGGGACAGTAGCGTGTTCGCGATGCTCCTAGCGTCGCAAACATCAATAAGCGACGGTAACTGGTTACTATTAAGTGGGCCACCAGCTTGTCAGCAAGAAAAAAAATACCCAGCTATACTTGGAGCTAAATTCACAAACTACAAATTTTTTATGAATTAGTCAGTGTTGGTTTAAACAGCACCGACTGAAAAGATTGGTATAAAATGTTTCGTTATCAGAAAGTTTAAAACAGTTAAATCTATGGGGTCTTGACCAGGGATGTTATGGAACTCCATGACCGTAACCCAAACTATCGGATATCCGAAATAAAATTCTATCCTTGATCGTAACCGAATCTATTATATAAATATAAAATATCTAAAAGAGACAGGTTATAAAATTTTGAGATTTTGCGTGCATACCTTAGTACATTATTTATTATTTCGATTGCTTGGACATAGCCAGCCATTTTCTTTTTATATTTTTACCATTGTCCAGTCATTTAAGTCAAAAAATAGGGTCAACCCCGGAATGACAGATGATAAGCTAGTTACTCGTACAAACCTTTATTTTGGCATTCTAAAAGTTGTCTCAAGTCTCATAAAATCTCGTGTCCGCGTCTTAAGATATTCAAGGTCAAAAGAATCAGGTTTTCTTGTTTCCTATGGCTTTAAAAATAACGAATATTTATAACTGTCCTAACAATTTCACATCCGATTTTATTCATATATCCATTTTCATATGTATCCCCATAAATAAAATCCCCAGGGATATTATGGAGCGGTCAGAAACACACGGTGTTGACCGACAGATAAGTAATCACTAAATAATGCTTTCTGCTGCATTCATACTGTTCAACAGGATCATAGCAGATGTATCACTTATATTTGGGCCGCCTCTCGTTTACCAAGTGATGTGCAGTCCCTTCGCTATTTGCGTCATGAGCTACGAAATTGCGTATGTAAGTTTTTCACTTTAATTCTCGTTGAAAGTCACAGGTTGTACGCGACGTTGGTATCCAGAGGTTTTTACCTATGGTGCAGGGTGTGCGCTGCACACGGGCGCATTGTTAGGGGCGCCGGCCGCGGCACTTTCAATGAACTTGTGCCCGTGTTAAGGCGGTGTTACATATGTGGGAAGCTTGATACGAGGCCGAATGTACCTATTGTTTTCGGACATCATTTAAAATTGCACCATTTGCACCGGGATCTACTTCTGTTTTAAATACCATTAAGGGGTTTGGTAAACACCTTAACAAGCCAAAAAGTTAACATAAATGTTATATTAATGTCAAAAAATGGATATTTAAAAAAAATGTCTCTCCATACAAAATGGACTGAATGAAGCTGATCGAGTTAGTATGAATGCCGATTTTTTTTACAGTTTCCATTTTTATCGTTGACATAACATTTATGACACACATTTAGACATAATATGTTAACACTTGTGCCTATTCCATTTTGACCGCACGCTTACTAGAAGGCGCCAAAGTAATAATGACGGTATCCATTGATACCACGTTTTATTTCAACACAGATGTAATATAATAGATTTCTAAACAAATGAAAATTTTAAATGCATGGAATAGATTTGGAAAGTGCTTTAGGCCTGCTCGCTGTTTTGCAGTTACATTACAAATGAGTTTATCTAGAGCACTAATTAAAAAGTGTTTGTCGTCTAATATATCATCATCATCATCTCAGCGTTGTATCCCAATTGCAACCTAGACTTCCGTTTCGGTGCCGGGGTCCACCTTCCGACTTTTTCTACTCCACTTCGCACGGTCTTCAGCATCCCTGATAGTGAGCCCATTGGCACGCATATCACCCTTTACGACGTCAAGCCAGCACTTTTTGGGTCTATTCAAGAATTTTATGCTGTAGTGTTTAATAACAGCATTTATGATTTACAGAGACTTGAACATGGCGAAATTGATCCATTTTTTGTTGGACTATTGTTGTCGGCGTTTTTACAAATTTGGATTCCTTGCTACTTGGGGACCATGTTGAGGAATAAGGTAGAATAAAATATATTTTACTAAAATTAGTTATCATATTCTCAGAGTTATGGAAACAATATACCTAGTCAGGTCATAAGTATTGTCACACAGTAAAAACTTTTCTTTTAGAATGCTGGCCACAAAAAAGTTTATTGAATTAGAATTTCGAATTGTTCATGAAAATAAAAATGTATAACTTTTAGAATTTTACTCATTTTTAAATATGGAGTGGACGCTTAAAGAAGACCGTGTTGCAGTTATTGCGTTGCATCGTTGCGGTTACGCGCCAATTCAAATTTTTAACATACTGAAAAATTTAAATATTACCAAAAGATTCGTTTATCGTACCATCAAACGATACAATGAAGACTCTAGTGTAGATGACAGGTCAAGAAGTGGTCGCCCTCGGTCTGTTAGGACTCCAGCAGTGATAAAAGCTGTGAAGGCACGAATTCAAAGAAATCCCAAACGTAAGCAGAAACTGTTGGCCCTTCAGATGGGGTTAAGCAGAACCACGGTGAAAAGGGTGTTAAATGAAGACTTAGGGCTTCGGGCATATCGAAGAAAAACAGGACATCGTTTGAATGCTCGTCTAATGGACCTGAGACTGAAGAGATGCCGCGCTTTGTTGAAGCGGTACGCGGGAAAAAAATATCGGGAAATTCTTTTTTCGGATGAAAAACTGTTTACCGTAGAAGAGAGCTACAACAAACAAAATGATAAGGTGTACGCACACAGTAGTGAAGAAGCGAGCAACCGTATTCCGCGTGTCCAACGAGGTCATTTTCCATCCTCGCTCATGGTATGGTTGGGAGTTTCTTATTGGGGCTTAACAGAGGTACTTTTTTGTGAGAAAGGTGTAAAAACGAATGCTGTTGTGTATCAAAATACAGTCCTGGCGAACCTTGTGGAACCTGTTTCTCATACCATGTTCAATAACAGGCACTGGGTATTCCAACAAGATTCGGCGCCAGCTCATAGAGCGAAGAGCACACAAGACTGGCTGGCGGCGCGTGAAATCGACTTCATCCGGCACGAAGACTGGCCCTCCTCCAGTCCAGATTTGAATCCGTTAGATTACAAGATATGACAACACTTGGAGGAAAAGGCGTGCTTAAAGCCTCATCCCAATTTGGAGTCACTCAAGACATCCTTGATTAAGGCAGCCGCCGATATTGACATGGACCTCGTTCGTGCTGCGATAGATGACTGGCCGCGCAGATTGAAGGCTTGTATTCAAAATCACGGAGGTCATTTTGAATAAATTTTAATGTCATATGAATCTATGTTTTGTTAAGTTCATTTTGGTATATGAATGGTTACATAATTAATAATAATAATAATTTATTTTCATAATGAACACCGCAATTATAATATTATATAAATAATCCAATATTAACTTTAACTTTATTATATTATTACAATGTATTAAATTTAAGTAATTAAATTTTAAAATAAAATGATCAAAATAAAATTTGTAAACTACCTACTTAAAATCTAAAACATGCAAGAATTTAGAATATTCATTAGTAATACATTTTTGGAATAACTGGTTATAAAATTTCCTCGATAAGTTACTAACTATTACCAATTTTTAAAACATATACCAAGATGATTCGGATTAAAACATTATTCTTTGTATAATATCATGATTGATTCCACTAGTCCCAGAACTAGTTTTAACTGTATCTCTGGAACTAGTTTTCTCTCTCTGATATGTATGTGATGGGGATGATACGAGTTAGAACGTAGCGAAGCGCAGTAGAATAAATGTGTGTGTGCGCGTGTGTTTGTGTGTGTGCGTGCGTATGTGTGAGTGTGGTGTGTGGGTGTGAGTGTGCGTGCGTGTTATGCATGTGTATCAGATATAAATAATTTATCGGTTTACTCACCTACATGTATTAATTTTTCTGTTTCATGGTAGTCCATCTTTAATAACCAATCTCTTAATTTCTGTTTTATTTCAAATTTGTTTAGGCTTACGATATGAACGATATTATCAATTTTATTATACAAATACGAACTTGTAACAACATAATTTTTGCTGGCAAATGAGGTTCTTGAAGCGATTTCTGTGTATGGTTTTAATCTTCTTCTCAATGAATCTCGCTTGGGTAAGTGGTTGGGTAATTCAGAGTGTTTACGAAGAATAGTGCACAAAATATATAATTGACGGACAGTGAGTACTTGACACTCGTTATATAGTTGAATAGTCGGGTATAGGAATGGTTTAAAATGCATAACTTTCAGCACTGCTCTTTGGGCTCTCTCAAGTTTTAAAAGAGATGTTTTATGAGTTCCCCCCCACACAGGAATGCAATATCTAATTATAGAGTGACACAAGGCATCATATGTCATCCTAAGGACATCGGGATTTGCTGAGCTACGAAGCTTTTTCATTATGAAAATTAGTTTACGGACTCGGGCACATACGCTATCTATGTGTTTTTTCCAGTTGAGCCTTTCATCGATAGTTATCCCTAGATATTGTATACTGTTGGTTCTACTAATTTTCAAACAAGAGCAAGACTTTGATAGTGACAAGCAGGAGTGCGCTTTTATGTCAAAAGTTACGGGTGGTCTGTTACAGTCAGATAAGTAAAAAGCTATATATTTGGATTTTTCGATATTTAGTGTAAGTAAATTATTATTTAACCATCTCATGATTATAGACAAAGCTTGTTGAGCACTATTTTTAACTTCGTCCCAGCTATCGCCCGAGATGACTAATGCGGTGTCGTCAGCGTAACAGTATATTTCACATTGAGGAATTTGAAGTAGGCAAAGTTCATTTACGTATATTTTAAAGAGGGTGGGTCCTAAGACACTGCCTTGAGGCACTCCATAATTAATTGAGAGCTCAGTGCTTTCGTAAGTGTCTATTTTAACTTTTTGAAGTCTACTATTGAGATAACTGCGAAAAAGGTTAAGACAATTGCCTCTGATTCCGATAGCTTGTAACTTTGATAAAAGTATAGGTATGGAGACGGTATCAAAAGCCTTAGAGAGATCAAGGAAAACTGCAATACATTTATTTTGTTTATCCAAGTTATTTACGATACAGTTTGTTAAATTAATTACAGCATCCTCGGTTGATAAGCCAGGTTGAAAGCCAAATTGGTTCATTGCAATACATTTGAATTTTTCCAAATAGTTTTGTAAGCGTTTATTAATTACTTTTTCAAGAATCTTTGATAACGTTGATAGCACAGCAATAGGTCTAAAATTGTTAAAGGTATCAGAAGGACCGACCTTCGGGATAGGGTGAATTAAGGCAGTTTTGAATGCAGTAGGGAAAATACCAGAACTAATTGATAAGTTACAAATATGGACAATTGAAGGAATGAGATAGTTTCGAAAATGTTTAACAAATCTGGTAGATATGTTATCATATCCAGTAGCACAATCGTTTCGCAATTCTAATATTATAGATTCGACTTCAGCGTCGTCGACCTCGAGCAAGACGAACGATTTATATGAATTGTAATTATTTTTATTTTGTGTCATTTTAGGGGATAAAGTTATATGAGGTGATAATTTTTGTGCCAGCTGATTGCCTATATTAACAAAGTATTGATTGAGGGCATTCACTGTTGTAACAGGGTTATTTAAGAATGGAGTGAGACAAGTGGAGGTACTCGGTTTATTGTGTAAATCTGTTACAGTTTTTATCAAGTCCCAAGTTCGCTTTATGTTGTTTTTAGCTTTATTAAATTCGTTTTGTTCATTGTCTTTTTTTAACCTTCTTAGTAATTTGTTGCAATAATTTCTATAACGTGTATAAATAATTCTAGAACTTTCATCAGTAGGGTTCATTTTAGTTTTCTTATGAAGTCTATCTCTATGTTTTATACATCTTAGCAAACCAGGAGTGATCCATGGCTTTAAAATTGTCTTTTTCCTAGAAATTGTGACTTGTTTAGAGTTTTTGCGGATAATGGTTTGAAGCTTATATATCAATTCGTCGGCCGCGTAATCAACATCTTTAGAGTATAGTATTTCATTAAATTTCAATTGTTGCATATCCACCGCAATTTGTTCATAGTCGATGATAGTTCTTTGTCTAATTGGTACATTGTATTTATAGCATTTTAGAAGTGCAACTATTGGCATATGGTCAGTAATATAAGACTCCAATTTCAAAATAGTAGCCTAATAATAAACTTGTTACAATTATTTTACATTAAACATGTGACAGAATTTATGACCTGACTAGGTACTGTGAAAATTCAAACAGTGTCAAGTAGTCGTAAAGTAAGCACACCTAAGCACTTAGACAATTCAAATACTACAAACATACTACATAAATACTAAGGATCCACTTTTTTTATTGCTGAGGAACAGCAGGTAGGCTGATGGCCCACATAATAGTTACCGTCGGGCTTGGAGCCCTACCACGTAGCTAGGGTTGTTTTGTCGCCTTTTACGACATGCTGACCCCAGACGCAGGTAACAGTAATACTAGCCGTATTTTTACTCCGACTCTGCACGGAGAACACACACGCATCCATGATACATCTACGGCTTTTTTACGGAACTATTTATAAGTGTTTAATGTCCTCAGGCATTCGCAGTGGGCGATGCATGCTGGAACTGCGGCTGGGAGAGAACCTCTCTGAGCAGGCTGTTGCGCCAAGACTTTGTCACCTTCATCCTACGCTGTCAACGACCTGTCACCATCAAATTCGTCGGATTGCCCAGCGTAGAGCTAGAAACTTATTCGATGGTGAGTTACACAGAACACATTTATGTACAGTCGCCGTCAGATATACCTAGTCAGGTCATAAGTATTGTCACACAGTAAAAACTTTTCTTTTAGAATGCTGGTCACAAAAAAGTTTATTGAATTAGAATTTCGAATTGTTCATGAAAATAAAAATGTATAACTTTTAGAATTTTACTCATTTTTAAATATGGAGTGGACGCTTAAAGAAGACCGTGTTGCAGTTATTGCATTGCATCGTTGCGGTTACGCGCCAATTCAAATTTTTAACATACTGAAAAATTTGAATATTACCAAAAGATTCGTTTATCGTACCATCAAACGATACAATGAAGACTCTAGTGTAGATGACAGGTCAAGAAGTGGTCGCCCTCGGTCTGTTAGGACTCCAGCAGTGATAAAAGCTGTGAAGGCACGAATTCAAAGAAATCCCAAACGTAAGCAGAAACTGTTGGCCCTTCAGATGGGGTTAAGCAGAACCACGGTGAAAAGGGTGTTAAATGAAGACTTAGGGCTTCGGGCATATCGAAGAAAAACAGGACATCGTTTGAATGCTCGTCTAATGGACCTGAGACTGAAGAGATGCCGCGCTTTGTTGAAGCGGTACGCGGGAAAAAAATATCGGGAAATTCTTTTTTCGGATGAAAAAATGTTTACCGTAGAAGAGAGCTACAACAAACAAAATGATAAGGTGTACGCACACAGTAGTGAAGAAGCGAGCAACCGTATTCCGCGTGTCCAACGAGGTCATTTTCCATCCTCGCTCATGGTATGGTTGGGAGTTTCTTATTGGGGCTTAACAGAGGTACATTTTTGTGAGAAAGGTGTAAAAACGAATGCTGTTGTGTATCAAAATACAGTCCTGACGAACCTTGTGGAACCTGTTTCTCATACCATGTTCAATAACAGGCACTGGGTATTCCAACAAGATTCGGCGCCAGCTCATAGAGCGAAGAGCACACAAGACTGGCTGGCGGCGCGTGAAATCGACTTCATCCGGCACGAAGACTGGCCCTCCTCCAGTCCAGATTTGAATCCGTTAGATTACAAGATATGGCAACACTTGGAGGAAAAGGCGTGCTCAAAGCCTCATCCCAATTTGGAGTCATTCAAGACATCCTTGATTAAGGCAGCCGCCGATATTGACATGGACCTCGTTCGTGCTGCGATAGACAACTGGCCGCGCAGATTGAAGGCTTGTATTCAAAATCACGGAGGTCATTTTGAATAAACTTTAATGTCATAAGAATCTATGTTTTGTTAAGTTCATTTTGGTATATGAATGGTTACATAATTAATAAACTTGTTACAATTATTTTACATTAAACATGTGACAGAATTTATGACCTGACTAGGTATTGTAGCAGACAAGGTGACCAAATACTTCTGAACAATTTAAAATGTCAATAAGTTCCTTATACAACAAATTACCATTAATATCTGAACATTCATTACTTCATTAATATCTGAGCAGATGCTTGTCAATAATTTCTACACAAACAACCAAAAATATCTGAACACTTACAATAAATAATGACAACATGTAAATAACGTTTGGGAATCTTTCAGAGGATGAAATTTTTGTGAGAAGGTTGTTGGTTCCATGCGAAAACGGTTACAGGACGTATTAAATGCAGAAGGAGGTTACATAAAATACTAATATTTTATCTAATTATGTCACTAATAAAAAAATAATAACAATAATTTTTAATTTCATTACAAAACCAAGATCTATTTTCTATCAATAGAGATCTATTTTGACATTAACATAAAATATCAGTTGTATCTTATACAAATGATTTTCTATACAATTTTTATTTCCTTTTCATCGTATTTATACCTAAAACAGTCATTTGGTGTTCCAAAAGGGTGTTACCTGGATTTTTTTCCGGGAGTTTTGAAAATTGGTTATTTCATTGAGTTCGACGTGTTCTCTTCGAATTTTCACTTTGTCGCTCATTGTTTTGTTTGCCGCTCGCACCGCCATATTTGAAAAATAGCGCCTAATAGCAGTTTTTTGATAATATCTCCTTTCCAACTCATTTTACGATAACACATTAATACGATAACACATTAACTCCACAGATCCCACACCCGTACGCATAGACGGCAACACAGTCGAGCGCACGGACCTTGTGAAATACCTGGGATCTGTGTTTCATGCATCCGGTGACATCGATTGCGACGTCAAGGCACGCATTGCTGCCGCGTGGGCCAAATGGCGTGAGGTAACTGGTGTCATTTGTGACCCCAAGATGCCGGTAAAGTTGAAGGGACAGGTTTATAAGACCATCATTAGACCTGTCCTTTTATACGGTTGTGAAGCGTGGCCGGTGTTAGAGCGACACAAGCAAGAACTGCGTGTCACGGAGATGAATATGCTGCGGTGGATGTGTGGAGTGACGCGGAAGGACCGCGTTAGGAACTCCCGCATTCGCGGCAGCCTTCATGTCCGTGACATTGCGGATAAATTGCAGGAGTGTCGGCTCCGATGGTACGGCCACGTTTTACGGCAACCGGATGCTTACGTGGGAAACAAATGTCTGGCCATGCCGCTTCCGCCGGGCCCCGGCAGGAGGGGTAGACCCAAAAAGTGCTGGCTTGACGTCGTAAAGGGTGATATGCGTGCCAATGGTCTCACTACCAGGGATGCTGAAGACCGTGCGAAGTGGAGAAGAAAAAGTCGGAAAGCGGACCCCGGGCGCCGAAGCGAGAGTTTGGGCTGCAACCGGGATTCATCGCTGAGATGATGATGATGATGACATTAATCAACAAAATTAAACTAGAGAAAATTTCCTTCAATTTCTGTCTTCAAAATTTTTTTGTAAAATCAATAGTTTTGGCGTACAATCTGCTTACTTTATGTAACTGTTACCAGAATGGACCGGGGCCGATAAGCGCTGGTAGGCTTCCAGCTTTCTTTCTGTATACGGCCTAAGGCCGTATTAAGTTCCGGCTAATCTCTGAAATGGCTGGACCGATTTTGACGGGACTTTTACTGGCAGATTAGGCTATTTTTATTTTAGAAAAAAAAATAGTTGTAGCTAAAAATTATTAGTTTCGGAATTTTTTTTATTCCAATTTAAGTTGACCTCCGATTTATATCATTAATCATATGAAATAGGGTTTAACTTTGTGGTAGTAGAACCCTGGGGGCAATGTGAAAATTCGAAAAGAGCACATCGACCTCACCTCGATAAAATCACCAGTTTAAAATTTCCAGGTAAAACTACCAAATGGCTGGACTAACCACAGCTAGTCAAGTCGATAGTCGTTTTTAGTTTGTCCTTTATATCACGCAGTAACGAATAGGTAAGCTCAGTGTTTGTCTGCGTAGATAAACTTGACGTTGTAAGTGTTCAGATATTTTTGGTTAGTTGTTTGTATAGAAAAATTATTGACAAACATCTGCTCAGACATTAATGAAGTAATGAATGTTCACATATTAATGGTAACTTGTAGTATATGGAACTTATTGGCATTTTAAATTGTTCAGAAGTATTTGGTCACCTTGTCTGCTACAATATATCTGACAACGACTGACACACAGACATAATATTTTATATAATATTATATTTATTATTTAATTTAACTTTTTAATATTATATTTTATTTTTCAGATAGTTACAAAGGCCTATTCCTACTTCAATATGCTCCGACAGTACAGTCATGGAATCAATGTAAACAAATGATAAATATAGCCTCGACATGCTGCGTCTTAAACATTTTCTTATAATTAATTTCTAATCATTTATCCGTGCAGGGGCGGAGAAAGAATATTGACCTCTGCGGCCGGGGTCGACCTGTCATAAAAGGGGACTAAACAACCCAATTTAGGTGGTAGGGCTCCAAGCCCGTCTAGGTGGCAACTACCCCTGGTTTTAAAAATGCCGCCATAATAATATTGTATTGTGTTCCGATAAGTGCTCCAGTACCACTACGCGGATAACAGCGTGTAAGTAACTCCCCTGGCGTTGCAAACACCCATAGGCGACGGTAACTGCTAAATTTTAAATGGGCCGTCAGCCTGTCTGCTGTCCTACAGCAATAAAATCCATCTATTAGATTTTTAACTTGCATGTATATCTGTGATAACAAAAATGCTAGAGATAAGAATGGATGTACAGGAAGGGTATACCAAAGAAAAGACAAATACATAGCGTAAAATATTATATGGCCATATGAGTACAGCAGCACCGCGCTTATCTGTATCGGCGCAAGTCGCGCAAGAGCACATCTATCTCGCTCACACATCTGTTGTCATTCACGTTCATCTATTTTTGTTAGCATCTATTTACACACTATTTTCTATACAATTGTAAATATAATAAGCACATTTTTTCCACCCAGCCCGACGGAATAGGTTTAGGGATGCCTTCCGCCCCCCATAGCCTATAGAGCCAATCACACATGACATGATTACACGTAGAATAGATGTGTTGCGGGGGAGTTTCTTTCGCCGTTTCTTCTCCCTCAGCTATAAGCACTCCGAAACGGTAGTAGATTAGAATAGGAACAGCTTCACCAGTGAAGTCGATAGTCCCTAAATAAATAGTATTCTTGCCATTCGTAGCTGTTCTCAATTGTCCCCATGCAGCGGTCGAGCCGGAAACGCACCTCACAGGAGGCGCGTGACCGAGCACGGTGCCACGGCTGATCGACCCCGCTCCCACAGGGTTGGAATGCCTTAACGCTCGAAGTCGCTGTCGAGTCGTCTGAGACAACAACGGCTTTAGCTTTAAGAAAAAAAAAACATTTTTTCCAAATAAAACATGGAATCTTGGGTCTGACTTTTATTGGAACACACACCAAAAAGACCTGGGTAGAACTCTGCCTACATCCTACAACTAAACTAATGGAGACCATGATCCCCTGCACCTCCAAAACAGTAATGGCAACAAGATATCTTGTGTCGACAGCCCATACTGATAGGGTAGGATAAGGGCAGGATTGTAAGATCTCTATAATGTCTGATAATTGGTTCTTTTTTGTTTATAACTAGCTGTCCCGGTAAACTATGTTCTGTTATTTATGTTGCAAATTATGCAAAAATGCAATGTATCTATTTACCGAAATTCTTCAATATTGGTTCAGCTGCTTAGGCGCGAAGACGTAACATACCGCGATTTCTTTGCACATTATATAATATTAGTATGAATTATTACTCTTATAATTTAAGATTAGAAAGTTTAAGTTCTGTAACCCTCGGGGTATCAGAACAGGGCAGGTAGATTCTAACAGTATATACCGCTAGTTTGTAACGCTTACTTTAATTTCTAACGGATGAATTTGCTAGGTCTCATTTTATTATGTCATTTGTGATAATAATATTAATGATCATGTATTTAAAAAAAATCTGTATCTTTATGACTATTTGAAATATGGCGTCCACTGCTCAGTCATATTACCAACAATTTATTTTCCGTCCGTGCATTCTCCCTACGTTAGAAAATAAAGTTGCAAATTAAATTGAATAAATATGTTTCCTTTGGCTTCTAAGCCGAAGAATATTTGGTTTGTACGGGATACAATTCGTCCCAGAAAGGACAAAGTGATATTTAGCCTTATGCTCATAGAAATTTTTACTTTTTTGATCTCATCTTATCCCCTTACATAGGATTAGCTCATGATTCACTCCAAGTGGTGTCAATTTAGGTTGTCAATTCACAAGTCCTGTTTATGTTTAACTTTGAAATTGCAACAAATAAAAGAATAAATTTTAGCGCATTTTATATCCATTTATTCTTCTCTATATAAAACTTTGAAAACAAAAAAAAACAAAGGAATTACTTAGATTTGTATTTTTTAATATTCGTAACATAAAAACTATCTTAAATCTATTAAAATAGGTATTTTAAAAATCTCTTATCATTTTAACATTCTAAAATAATGCCAAATTAAGAGAATATATATATATATATATATATATATATATATATATATATATATATATATATATATATATATATAATAAGGCACAAAATGCTTACGTACTAAATAAAGGAGTTCTGACTATTATTTTTATTCCAGTGGTTTTAGATGTACGAAAACATCAAGGTCGAATTGTGCTATTGATATATACACATAGACAACTGAACTATTGAATTGACATAATGAGGCATGATGACAAAAATTTGCAAGAAATGTTTATTATTATGCATAATATATGAAAACTATTTGAACATTTTTATAAATAAAGCGGGTGAAAATTAATTTCTTAATATCTCATAAAATAAAGATTGTGTGCATAATTGCAATTCCCGCGCTTTTCAAATTTCTACAATATCAATGGAATGTAAAAGAATAATCAAAACTTATAATAATAAATCAAATATAGTGCTCCATTGCTTTTATGAGTGATTTCAGACGAACTCTAGTACACAAATTTGTACCTTTCAAAAATTTGTATTACAATAAGAATTCTAATATATATTATAACATTAAAGCTGTCGTAAATTTAAGTAAAATAATTGATAAACCCAGTCAATAAATCACGATTTCAAGTCAAACTTTCATTCGAATAAAAAACAGAACATGATCAAAATGTTAATGTCAAATCAGGAAAAATGCTTATTTGAATCATTAACACGTTTCATACACAGGAAACATACTATATTACACGCCATTTTTTTATAGTGGCATGACAAAAACACACACTTTCAAAGTAAAATATTAAACAATATATTTTACTTTGAAAGTAAAATATTTTCCGCCATGTAGATCACACTCAAATTCAATAAAGTTCTTGATTCTCATTTAAATAAATGCAATAAACTTTATCCACTTTCTTTTAGTCGTCATTTTAGCGTTGAACCCTGGTTGCAATGCAAACTTCCGCTTCGATGCCCGGGGTCCGCTTTCCAACTTTTTCTTCTCTTCGTATAGTCTTTGGAATCCCTGGTCAAGCATATGATCCTTTACGACGTCCAGCCAGCACAGCACCTTTCGTGTCTATCCCTTCTGCCGGGGCCGGCGCAGGTGACATGGCTAGACATTTGTTCCCCACGTAACTGGTTGCCGTTAAATGTAGGCTGCTTTTCTACTGGTTGCGTATTGTTGCGATTTCGAGACAATGTCCACGTCTTTAGTGTCGCCCTGTATAAAATCCCCCCATCTATTTAAATATTGTAAATAAATACTATAAAATAAATAATGTAATCTCTTCCTTCTGGCGACTGCTTATATTTAAGGAGTTTTTGTTACAAATGTACTATCACGTATACGCACAATATTTGCAAATTCTGTATTGTTTCCTGCGTTGGGATCGAACCAAATTTTTCTACGTCAATCAAATGTTTCTCTGATATCAACTCCTGCGGCCGGACGACCTCTCTTTATATTTATCGTTATATCGCACTCTTTCTGATTAGATAATGATGAAAGAGTACGATATACGAGTTTGTGTATGCATGCAAAATGCTTGTTATAGAAAAAGGTCGTAAGTGCTTGTTTTTTGATGCGATAGCTTTGTCAAACTGCCACTGGACTTATGGTCGCTGACCTTAGAGCTAGGGATTTGAGTCTTAAAATTACACTTATATGTAATAAACACAAATGTTGTTTAGAAAAAAACTATTTACGGAAAGAACGTTAAACAAACATTGCTTTAATTGCCATATTTTGTCGCTCGGATCCAGCAATTAAGTGATATATAATTCTGTGTAAAAATCATGTCATTTTTTAAATGTTAGAAATAAATGAAATCTTTGGTGAAAATATCACTCAATATGTTTCCTTATAATATTAGAAGCGTCTTTCTCTTCCATCTCTTCTAAAATTAGCACCAGCGACTTAGTCGAGATCTCATCTCGACATTCCTGGAATAAAAGTAATATATTACTTTATAAAATGTAGTTTTACTGACTGCTTTTTGGCTAATAACGTAGCTGTCTCATCAATTACGTGAGTTGTAAGGCAAATATGTCACTGGTTTTGCTAATGAACAAACGGTACGGTAGAAGAGCATTTTTCGGATTTTTCTTTCGGAGTTAGCGTGTATGATGGTAGCCAGAGGTATCTTTAGTGACCTATACCTTATCCATTTTACCAAAAAATAAAATGTAAACAAATCGTAAAAAGGATTTTTTGATGTCGATTTTAGAATAATCAACATGATATAAAAAGTATCATAGCAACTTTTAATTATTTATTAGAAATATCTCCTATATTCTTATTTTTTTATATTACTATTCCTTACTTTTAGAAAAAAAAATATATAAAATAATTTATTTTTACAATTATGAATTATAAATATAATGCATATAAAGTTTACATATTTACAACATTAATTGTAATAACTAACATTATAAAGAATCCAAAAAGACAATGTTTCCAAATTTCTTACTGGTTTTATATGCTGGTAATTATGAGTGTACTGTTCAACGTACTATTGTCGATTGGAAGGAGTGTTTTATTATTAGGTCGGATTATACCCGCCATGTTGTTTTTATTCTAGCTTTGTTTGAGAAACATTGGTTTATTTGTTTACATTTTATTTTTTGGTAAAGTGAATAGGGTATAGGTTCCTGCATCCCTATGGGACAGCAGCGTGTTCACAATGTCCCTAGTGTCGCAAACAACAATGGCAATAGTAACTGTTTACTATTATGTGGACCGTCAGCCTGTTTGTTGTTCCCAAGAAATAAACCAAAAAAAACCTACAATTTAGAATAGTAGAAAAAATATATTATTTTTAACTTCTACATATTGGACTAAAGAGGGTGACAAGCTAATTTGCTTCGTAGACCTTTATCTCTGTCACACGTTATCTTTAGACTTTTGATGTACCATGTGTTCATTTTGATTGATAAGTGCAACGTGTGTTATGGCACGTTGTAGGATAGAGTTCATTTAATACCTTGAGGTGGTTGAGGAGGGTGAGCGTAGGACTGGGCTGCGCCTCGAGGTACGACAGTAGACCTTGAAGTTGCATGCGTTCCGCTAAGGTCCGCCAAGAGCCGCGCTCGTCCAACAGCGAACACACCTCCCGGGACCACGCGCGCATGTCGCTCAACCCGCACCCCGATGTATCGGCATCCTCCTTTTGTTCACATTAAATAAATCTCAGTCAAACTCAGATATGAATGATAAAGCGAAGCGAGTAGAATGTCGTAAAAGACGACAAAACCACCATAACTAGGTGAGAGGGCTTTAGCCCTCTCACCTAGTTATGGTGGTTTTGTCGTTTTGACAGCTTTTAAGCTGTCTGGATGGCGACCACCCCTGGCCTCTAAACATGCCGCCATTAGAACTTTGTATTGTGTTCCGGTTAAAGTGACCCAAGTTCAAGTTCCTCAACATGGATAGAGTGCTAGCGGTGGTGCCCCTGGCGTCGCAAACATCCATAGGCAATGGTAGTTGCTTACTTACTAAGTAGGTCGTCAGTCTGTCCGCTGTTCTACAACAAAAAGAGGTACCACCGTTAACAATTATAGAATGAAATCTAATATACACCTTAATCCGTTGATGATGCTGCTAAGATGCTGAAACTGGCCATTATTATAAGACTTACAAATTTTTAATAAACTCACAAACTCGTCTGCAGACTCGAAATCGTCTTCAGGCTCGGACTTGATATCGTCCTCCAAATCGTGACTCGGGATGTAGTCCTTCATAACTTCAATGAGGTCCGGTTTCCCCCGCGCGAGTCGCCACGCTGATATATTATACTCTTCGTATTTGAGTGGATCGGCCTGTATAGCGATTAAGACATATATACGTTTTTGTGCACTTATTATCACTTATAGGACGGGGGTGGGGGGGGGGCTCATCGTCAAATATTTTATACATTTGATAAATCGCGAAAAACACTTAAAAAAAGATGGAATAATAAATATCTTGGGACATTTCACACAACGCCACCTAGTTCCAAATTAAGTAGCATTGTGTTATATACTACATATAAACCGACGCGCGTTAAGCGTTAGACCAGAAGGTCATCTAAGGAATATATTACTGGTTTTAACGAGGGGGAAAATTTACCACTTGATTTGCAGTTAGCCCGAAAGGCAAAAGTATTTAACTACAGAATTTAAAATAAGAATGGTGCTGGTTTTAAACAAGATCACGCCTAATAAACCTTGGGTAAGTCTTAATAGACTTTGCTATTTATGTACGTATTAAATCTCAAAACAAACCTTGTATTCATAATCTTTAGACCTTTTTTTTTATTGCGTAGGACAGCAGACAGGCTGACAGTCCGCTTAGAATTTAGCAGTTACCGTCGCCTATAGGTGTTAGCAACACCAGTGGCATCGCGAACACGCTGCTGTCCCATAAGGGTACAGGAACTTGGGTCACTAATGCCGGAACACAACACAAGGTTATTATGGCGGCATACTTAAGACCAAAGGTGGTCGCCATCCAGACGGGCTTGAGGCCCTACCACGTAGCTAAGGTGGGTTGTTTTGTCGCCTTTTACGACAGGCCGACCCCGGCCACAGAGGTTAGTATTCTTTCTCCGGCCCTGCACGGATAGACCTTTACCCAGTTCAAAATAAAGAAATCAGATTTATTTCAATATTCTATTATATTATATTACCTTCTTTTCCAGTAACATTTTGACAATTTCTACAGAGTCGTGATTCACTGGCCCGCTGCATACTATCTGCAGAGCTGTGTTGCCAGAGCCATCTACTGCGTCTACGTCACACTGCGGATGAATAATTAATATTACGATTAATAGTCTTTAAAATTAAAATTTTCTTTTGCGATTTACAATTTCTATTACACAAAACGTTTATATATTGCATCTGTACATCCATCCATCTGCGAATTCAATCAATAAATATGAAAAATACTTGACAGCCGCTTACAAAATAGCTTAGAAAACATACTAATAAAAACACTATAATAATTGTAAAGCTGCGGTGCACGTACACAGGGTTATTGATAATTCGACGTATTCTCGTTAGGAATCTTGACGAGCAGCTTCACTGTTATCGTTGCAAAAGCCGTAACAAAACACAATATCGGCGTATTCTTCATTTGTGTAATTTTGAAACATATGGTTCACTTTGATCAAGCTCTTCCATATTTCAATTCAAATTTAAATTAAACTACAATTGTGAATGTATTTATTTCAAAAACCACGCCGCCACTTTGTTAAACAAAACCAATACACGCGTGAATAGATTTTGAAAAAAGAACTCTGAAAACTTTTTTTCTTAACCTGTTTGCTTCTTGCATTGAATTAGGTACGCATTAAGCCTATTTGAAAGATATTCAAACAGCGATTTTATGTTTAGTTCGAATACGCATTTCCGCCTTCTTGCTTTTTAATATTTTTATTCAGTTTCTATGAAATATTTTCCTAGTTTTTATACTTGATGGAGAGCTAACAAACGGTTATGTTAATTTTAAAATAATCTGCAAGCCAAGTTTGAAAACCCCTTTTTATTTATTTTTAAGGCATTTTAGTGGAAAACAATCTCAAAATAAATATTGAAATAATATCGTTTTTCACCTCGCCTTTTCAAATTTGGACCGATAATTGTTAGTTTAATATTGATAAATAACCAGTATTTAATCGTTTTTACAAATCACAGAAGAAAAAATGAGATTTATATTGATACTTTTTTAAATATATTTATGATGTTGCATTTTTGACTTATTTTGCAAAAAGCTAAATAAAAGTTTCACTTTTGCATAACTGGGGGTTAAAATAACACTTTTGGGAATTAACACGCAATTAACGCAAAAAGTCACTCCTATCACCTCCTAACGAGAATACGTCTAATTAACAATAACCCTGTATGTTTACATTCAAGTGTAATTAGCCAAGTGAGGGCAGTTTATGATACAAACATCCGCTGCATTTATTCAAAAAGATTGACATATTTTGAATGAAACAATAACAAATGGCATAAAAAGTAATATTATTTTAGCAGTGCGACCATATTTCAAATATTATTTTCTGTTTAACCAGTCACCAACTTGGCGCGTCATTTACAGTTAAACAGAGTTCGCCAACTCGAATATACAACTCACCGGTGCCACAACGTGGATAAGTGCCTCTATGAGTTTAGCATTTATGTCGCACGCGGCGATGTGCAACGGCGTGCGTCCTTGCAAGTCGCGCACGTTGTAGCTCGCCCCGTGTGCCACTAGAAGCCGCACGCCTACCCCCCATCCATACTTCGCCGCCAAGTGCAATGGGGTTTCACGTTCTGCAGAACAGACACCATAATCATAAAGGCAATTATTTCCCATAGACACCAAAATGCATTGAGATACAACAAGGACTTAACGTTAATATCACAATGAATACTTATAACACTAGTTGCCATTTTTATTATTGTTAAAAAACAGCAGACAGGCTGGCGACGCACTTAATAGCAAGCTGTTACCATCGCCTATGGATGTTTGGGTCGCTAGGGGCACAGCGAACACCCTGTCCCTTATGAACCTGAGACACTAATGCCGAAACACAACACATGGTTATTATGGCGGCATACTTATAGACCAAGAGTGGTTGCCATCCAGATGGACTCTACCAGGTACCTAGGGTTGTTTTGTCGCCTTTTACGATAGGCCGACCCCTGCCGCAGAGGTTAGTAGTATTCTTACTCCACTTCTGTACGGAGAATACATCCCTTTTAAGACAAATGTCTGCAGTTTACAATACAACTAGCCAGTCTCTCTGTGGTGTCACACAATTAGTTTTTTTTTTTATCTAGGCGTATGCTTCTGTTAATTTTATATTTGTGGGACATGTTTGAATATACCACACGGTACTGTCCATATAAAAAATATTCAAAAAGGAATTACGTTAGGAATGGAGTAATCATCTACATGTCCAATAGTTGTGGCCACTGGCGGTACATTTACCGTATCTTGTAACATAATGCTCATATAGGTTATCAGTTTGGGTAATTTTTATGAATTCCGAAGTAAAATTACATACATATAACCTATTATTTCTAGAAGCGTCGGTAATATAGAGGTAGGAAAGGCCATTATATTACGACCGACAAGTATTTCAATGGAGTTAACGAGTTCCACCCAGACCTTGAGGACCTTCATTCATAAGCGACTAAACTACGAAATGACTCTTCGTTTAGCCTCTGCCCTGACGTTAATTTTCGCTTGAAGTTGACCACGAGCTACTCCAACCTCTCTAATTTTTGGGTTGGGAAAGATATCGGATACTGGCAATTTGCAAGGTATTTGTGGTTTTAGATTTCTCGTATTGCCAAGTCTCTATTATTAGATTTCTGGGGTTGGGTCTGTGGTCGCACCTGTATGCGTTTGATCATGCACCAGTCATTTCAGTTTCTTTCACTCACACCCGCTCTAAATGGGAGATTCTTATGGGCATACCATGCCGCTGTCGTGAAACGCTACTCAATACTAGAACCATGAGCAGAGGACACCCGCTGCCACCTTACTTCTACCAAATCATAAAAGGGTGCAAGGTCCCGTCGTGTCCGCTTTCGATAAGTGCCAGCGTACGTGGTCCCTAGTGACGGATGAGTTCAGTCTTCCTGCTAAACCATAGACAACGACGCAAAGTTTGAGAAACAGTTTGATACCGTAAAACTTACCATTATTACAAGCGTTCAAGTCGCATGACACCTCGTTTTTCTTAATTGCATCCAGCAACGGCTCTAAACAGTTTTGTGCCCTCACGGCGTAGTGAATCGCATTGTCACCTTCATTATCTCTGATCATCGGATTACAACCTAAAAATTATAAAACATAAGTGAACAAAAAAAAGCCTGGAAAAATTTAGGGCAAATCGTACTTTTGAATTGAAATTTTTTTAGTACAATTATGATTTGAAAATTCTATGAAACGAAAAAGCAACACAAAAGAGACAAACATATTCATAATATAGATAGAATACACGCATACAGTGTTTCCTATAACTATAGTCTTCGTCACCTGTTTGGTCGGTCTTTCATAGCTTTTATACTAATATATGAAAAGAATTTTCTGAAGTTACACTTCTGCCGCATGTGAATTGTACACACGCTCTTTTTTCTTTTAATATACCTCACAAGGCAAACCAAAAATATAAGACTATTTTAGAAATTGAATTAAAAGCTTCAAGCTTTTGATACCACCCGTATGAAATATTTATAAGAAGAACAAGTTTATTCATTTGAAGACCTCTGAGGGACAAAGTTGGGTATGTTTGTATAATATAAATTTATTTACTTGTCTAGTACCCATAACACTACCGCTTTGCTGCATACTTTGAGACTATTATATACGTTATTTGAATTATCACAATATATTTATTTATTAAACTCCCTTGAGAACCGTTTTGTGCCGGAAAATTACCACAAATTCTTACCCCTAGTAACGAAGAGTTGAGTAATTTTGCTCATATCATTCAAAACCGCTAAATGTAATATTGTTTGGCTCTTATCATTTTGCAGGTTCAGTAAATGCGTCATTCTCACAATGTGAATCAATCTGACTATTTGCACGAAGTTCTGCTGGTTACTGTAGCTACATAACATCATGTGGAGGAAACTGGAATGTCGAAATACGAACATATTACAACACATTTACAAAAAAATGTACTACTTAATTATTAGGTCTCTACTATTAACTATAACTATTAGGAATGAAATTCTCCTATAGGTGTTATGTTGGATAAATACAAACAAAACACGTAACAGCGGCCACGGGCGGCTCCTCGCCTACGACGACCTCCTACGACGCAGGAATCCTATTACCCTCTGGCGCACACTGCGCACGCGAACTTACTGAATTAGACCCGTCATGGACCACAGGATTGGCTGACCAGTTATCCATGGGACCAGGTACTAGATGATAGGAGAACAATGGGGTTTTAGTCATCTAATAGAGTCCCGCATATCTTTAGGTATACAGTGAAGGGGGGAGTAAGGGAGACTCGTAAATACTGTATCGTGCAGTGTCCGTTATTGGTCAACATTGCAACAATAAACGCTCATATTGGTCCATGGTATAGTTGTACAATGTAGTACAGCCTATCCTTATTAGAAATCGAGTTTATCTAAACAAAAAATTTATTATAATTGGAAAAATTTATTTATTAAATAAAATACATCCGAATTCCCAAAATCGTTTAAGTGTAGTACGTAAAATATGTTCTATTATACAGCAGTATATGAAAATTGTAATATATATAGACTTACGTATCTCCGTTTGATAGTCTCAAATCGAATAGTCGTTCCAATTTGTTCTTTATATCTATCTTTTTATAGGCCTGTTTGTTTCTAATAGATTCCACTAACTCTTTTACCAACTGAAATAACATTTACATAGTTTTTATATAACATGTGTGAGTTAATCGTGATATAAAACAAGTTTTAAAAGAATGTGATCGTTTATTTCTCCATTTTTTAACTAAACAGTACAATACTTCCATAATTTAATCATTAAAATTATTAGTTGAGAAAAGTTATTTTAAATAGAATTCATTAAACAAACTATAATTATGCAGTCGTTTTACTCTGTCTCTCTCTTTGAATATATTTTACGGTTTATCATTGATAAGAATTATCTCAATACAAAAACAACTTTTTATTCGTGCAGGGGCGGACAAATACTAACCTCTGCATCCGGGGTCGGATTATCGTAAAAGGCGACAAAACGACCCACCCTAGCTAAGTGGTAGGGCACCAAGCACGTCTGGATGGCGACCACCTTTGGTCTTAAGTATGCCGCCATACTAACTTTGTGTTGTGTTCCGGCATTAATGACCCAAGTTCCTGTACCCTTATGGGGCAGCAGCGTATTCGCGATGCCTATGCTAACACCCATAGGCGACGGTAACTGCTAAATTCTAAGTTGACCGTCAAGTCGGACGGTCTATAGCAAAGAAAAAAAAACACTTACTAAACTAACTAAAGTACGGTACAATGAATGGTGAATAGGATTGAGAGAGGACAGGAATAAACGGGGCACATCGAACTCGACAGTTCCTTCTCACGCGTACCACAGTATCCACCTACGAGTATGTTTCTTGCGACACTCGCATGTTATACACAACTAATGTACTGTACACGGGATAATGTACTGTTCTCCACTATTTATTGACAGGGTGCGCACATAGACAATGTCAACTCTCCAATTGTTCGAGACCCGAAAATCCGGGAAAAGGGTAAAAGGAAAGTGTGAATGAAATGGCACATAAAGAGTTCGCTCTGTTCATGACTATATGCTATTCACTTTACCAAAAAATAAAATGTAAACAAATCGTAAAAGGGTTTTTTGGATGTCGATTTTATAATAATCAACATGATATAAAAATTATCATAACTTTTATTTAATTATTTAATAGAAATATATCTCCTATATTCTTATTTTTTTATATTACTATTCCTTACTTTTAGAAAAAAACAAAATAATTTTATTTTTACAATTATTATGAATGATAAATATTAATGCATATAAAATTTACATATTTACAACATTAATTGTAATAACTAACTTACATTATAAAGAACCTAAAAAGACAATGTTTCCAAATCTCTTACTGGTTTTATATGCTGGTAATTATAAGAGTACTGTTCAACGTGATTGAAAGGAGTATTTTATTATTACGGTCGGATTATACCCGCCATGTTGTTTTATTCTAGCTTTGTTTGAGAAACATTGGTCTGTTTGTTTACATTTTATTTTTTGGTAAAGTGAATAGCATATAAGTATTATTTTTACAAGCAACAAACGGCCTAACAGTAACTTGATTTTAGGAAATAACATCCGAGGTTGCAAATCGCTGAGATCTCATAACTTATCGTTCAATTACCTTCTTAACTTCAGCACCGTCTTCAGGTGTATAACTAGCATTGTATTCGGTACAGTCCTTAGATTTATCATCGCTTCCTTGAGATTTTTCCGATTTTGTAGGTGATACTGTTTGCTTGAATCCAGATTGAAGCTCAGTCGTATCACCCTGTAAGAAGTATTTTAGTAAACTACAGATAACCACGAAAAGCGGCTACAGACTATTTATGTACTGTTAGAATTAGAATGCATTAGCATCAGGCTACAAATTTCGAGGCAAATTGCCCCACATGCATGATGCGCGTGCACGCAAATGAATGCCACTATTTTTAAGTTGTACTTATATATATATATATATATATATATATATATATATATATATATATATATATATATATATATATATATATATATATATATATATATATATATATATTACAGTAGAACCTCTTTAAGCCGAACCTAGATAAGTAGAAAACATCTCTCGAAAAAATGTGTTTCCTTCCCTTGAATCTCCTAAACATCCGTTGCTTAAAATCTGAACCCCTTATAAGTTGAAGTAATTAATGAGTGCGTATAAGCAAATTCAGTACTTCATTTCCCTCTATAACTCGAAAAAATAAATTGACCTCTGTATCTCGAACATACGAGTAGCAATGTTTTATTTTACAACCTTTACAATTCGATTATTTCAAAGCAGACTCTAAGAATATACCAATAATGAACAGCGTTGTGTCTTATAACTATGATTTTTATTTATTCAAATAGTGAGAGATCAATCTCTCAACTCAAAATTAGTAGGAATAAATCTTAACCTCTACAATTCAAATGTTTCTTCAAGTCGAAAACTATAACTCGAATTTTTTTGCGGGTAGACGCTCAATTTTGACTTACAGAGGTTCTACTGTAAATCAGGAATATTATACTATCACTATTACAGGTCGCATAAATTTCTTATTATTGTATATAAATATTAACTGACCTTTCCTCGTCCAGAGTCAGAGACAAGGTGCCGCAGTGAACGTATTAACTCCAAACTAGTGAACTGAAAATTATTTATATAATTAATAATAAATATATATCTCCGTGCAGGGGCGGAGCAAGAATACTGACCTGTGGCCAGGCGGCCTGTCGTAAAAGGCGTTAAAACATCCCTAGCTAGGCAGTAGGGCTAGGCCCGCTTGTATGACAACCACCCCTGGCTAAATATAACCCCGTAATAACCTTGTGACGACTGGCTGTTAAGCAATTATTTTTATTCAATTATTGAATTTTTTGATTATAAGAAAAATTGGAAATTTTTATAATTTTGATTATTGTAATTTTAATACATTTTACAAAGAAAATAAGTAAATTATGTAATAAATTTAATAATCAAAATAATGCCGTGTAGTATATATATTAATTGAAAATGACAATATTTATTATTTTCAATTATATGTGTTATAAAATATTTGCACACCTTATAGATATGTTACATGCGGACGCTTTAGTACATACATTAATAATGACCATTGTACATTTTGTTATACCATGTATACTTACAGCAAATAACCTTAAGTTGTGGCAAAGTGACCCAGGTTCGGTAACGGGTTAGCGGTGACCCCTGACGTCGCAAACATCCACAAGCGGCAGCAGTCAAAATAATAATTTAAATTCAAGTAAAATATTTTAATTACATAACACAATGTTGTACTCACGTCTTCTATGGATGATAATGAAGCAATGTATTCTGAAAACAAAATTAACTCTTAAATATTTACCATTAAAATGCAATAACAGTAAAAATGCAAGGTAAACTCTACATAGCGAAAAGAAAAAAATATTTAAAACGTAGAAATTGCTATGGTTTGTTTGGTTTACATTGTTACCCTTGTATTGGACCCACTATATCCAAAGATACGAGGGCGGGTCAATAAGTCCGTGACTTTTGAATTTCCCGCCTCTTAATTGAAATGGCAACACTGCTCCTGTCAACAGGCAACTGTCAGTTGACTCCTGTCAAAATTTGAACAAGCTGCTTCAGTTAGTTTGTGTTTGGGAGCCGTTGATAGCAGACTACGGCGCGTGTGTGCTCATTAAGCATTATTTTTGCGGGAAAAAAAAACCATCACTTAGACCAAGGCTAAGCTTAATAAATATTATGGGGACTTACATGGTAAAGAAGTGGTTTACTGAATTTCGATGTGGCCGTACAAGCATGGAAGATGCCGAACGTTCTGGACGCCCAGTTGAGATCTCTACATCCGAAACAATTGAAAAAATTCACATGGTTTTAGCCGATCGGAGATTGAAAGTGAGAGAGATTGTGGAAGCCTTAGGCATCTCACATGGCTCAGTGGTTTCAATTTTGGATGATCACTTGGGTATGAGAAAGCTTTCCGCAAGATGGGTGCCGCGTTTGCTCACAATCGACCACAAACGCAACCGTGTGACAATTTCGCAGGAATGATTAGCGTTGTTTAACCGCAATATAGACGAGTTTTTGCGCCGTTTCGTAACCGTGGACGAAACGTGGATCCACCACAACAGATCAGAGACCAAACAGCAGTTAAAACAGTGGGTTTCTCGGGGTGAATCGGCGCCAAAGAAGGCAAAGGTGGGTTTGGCAGCCAATGAGTTGTAATGGCGATCGTTTTTTGGTATACACCCGGTATAATCAACATTGACTGCCTTCAAAAGAAGAAGAGAAAGATTTGACTCTAACGTCGTCGTTGATTGTGAGATGATTTCGTAATCATCTCACAAACAAATGCCTATTTTGATGACCTCGACAAATCATATTTTTCGGAAGGGATAAAAAAAATGGAGAAACGTTGAAGTTTTGGCTTTTGCCAACGTTTTAATTTACTGAAACGTTGGCAGGATGATGGACACCGTGTGTCTGACAGTGTGCTTTTCCCTCCGTACCATAAATCAAGAACAGTGTAATAATTATTGGGGTATTTTGGCATACGTGTCAAAAAAATGCCCTTATTGTAAAAAAGTTGTCCATCGGCCACCTAGACGATTCGGTAGTGATCTATCACACCCTCTAGGTCATGCGGGCACAAGATGTCCGTCGCGGCAAATCATGGTTCTTAGCCTTGTGTTCAACGTGATAAAGTAAAGTAACAGTTACCTCTCAAATTACTATCAATTTGCTTATCGTTATTCTCTTCGTTGGTTATTTTATCGAACTCGGTAGACCCCAACACCAACAGGGGTAATGATTCATTTTGGGATATTACAGGGCCTTGGCTCCACATGGGGCTGTGTTTAGGGGACGTCTTAATGGGGTCGCAATCTGTGTCCATCAAAGCATTGGCCAGTTCACATTCATTCGGAGATGGGACACCACTCACGAACTGTAAACAAAATGGTCAACATAACATAGAGGATCAGTGACAAAACATTTTAAACTTCTCAGTTGTTGTGTAGTATGGCGTCGCATAGGTTTTCGCACGCTGGTACGCTTGCATGGTAACGGATTCCAGTCCCTTCCCTAGTCTTTTCTCTGTCTCTTTTTATCCGTGCAGGGGCGGAGAAAGAATACTAACCTCTGCGGCCGGGGTCGGCCTGTCGTAAAAGGCGACAAAACAACCCACCCTAGCTACGTGGTAGGGCCGCAAAGCCCGTCTGGATGGCGACCACCTTTGGTCTTAAGTATGCCGCCATAATAACCTTGTGTTGTGTTCCGGCATTAGTGACCCAAGTTCCTGTAATCTTATGGGACAGCAGCGTCTTCGCGATGCCACTAGCGTTGCAAACACTCATAGGCGACGGTAACTGTTAAATTCTAAGCAGGCCGTCAGCCTGTCTGCTGTACTACAGCAATAAAATATAAAAAATAAGTCTGGGTGTTTACTAGGGTGTGGCAAAAAAGACAATATTTTTTTTCTTGCTCTACGCTCAAAATGTCACAGCTGTCCTAAAAAACACCCTGTCAAAAGCTTTTGTATCTTTAAAAAAGCCAAAATTAAAAATTAAAGAATCACACTTCATGACTGTACAAAGCGCAATTTTGATGATAAAAATTCGACTCATTAACATTTTTGTCCAAAATTTAATTCTTGATATTATAGTCTGTTAATTGATTTTTAGAAAAAAAATCTACATAGATTGCAAAATAATGTAAAAAAATTCTTTCCTATGTTATTTAAAGGGAAAACCTTTAGGTTCGATGGAGGACTTCTCAAAATTAAAATTATGAGCTCCGCTTTTGACAGGGTGTTTGTTTAAACAATTTGTGATATTTTGAGCGGAGAAAAAAAAATGGTTTTATAGTTAATCAAACTTAAAAGTAAAAATTTATGTCACTGTGTCAAAAGCGTGGGGTGCTCGATATCATTCATTATATTTTTTTTATTACTTTCATTCTGAAATGTAGTTAGTTTTGAAAATATATTGTACAAATCACCCCACGCTTTTAGAACAATGACATTAAATTTTTCGTCCGTTATTTTATTGTTTCTTGTTTTGTCTAGTTATGAATTATTTTTTACTTTCTTAAATTATAATTTATTTTTAACTTTAATAACTTTAAAATATGTTTTAATTATTCCATTCCCAATCGGTTAATGTTTAATCGGTAAATATTAATTTAACCCCATTTTCGGTCATTTTTTTTACTTAACGCCATCTTCCGACTATTTTTTTTAATTTAACGCCATTTCCGGCATTTTTTTTATTTAACGCCAGATGGCGTTTCTGCAGAAAAAAAAGAAAGCGTTAATCCTGATGACTGATAAGGACTATGAGACAAAACTATTAAATTTGTGTATTGTATCAGGTCTTGACAAGTGTGTAAATATTTTGAATATTTTTGATGGTTCGAAGTGGGTAAAAATCGAGACCAAAAATTCCGTTATATACATGGCTACATGTATGGTATCCATGTATGCACATTGTATACATAAATACATAGATAGATACATACAGGTCAAGTTAATATAAAGCGTTTAAAAATAATTCTTAATGTCACTGTTCTAAAAAGCATGGGGTGTTCGATATTAATCATTATATTTTTTTTGAATTGAAAATTTCTTTAGCATCGTGATCTAAATCTCGATGAAACGGAAAGTGACAGTATTTTTTTGCTCCAGTAATACCAACCTTATTAATAATGCCTTAAGGCTTATTCTATAATGTAATTTTTAAATGAATGCATTGCATTACTTATACATACATCTATTCGAATTGCGACTTTATTGCGATGAAATACAGTTGTTTATTTTTTCTTTTTCTTTATAAAGAAACGCTGATTACAAATATTAAAAACAATGTAGGATTATTAAAATAATGATATAAAAATATAAGGTAAAATTTTAGATGTCACTCACCTGCATTGACATCTCCAAGGGATTTGGGGGAGTTCCCTAAAAAAGGAAAGCAGATAATAAATAATAATGTACTAAAATAATATATACAAAAAGTAGTTTAAATAAAATTAGATGCGTGTGTGGGGTTACGAAAATGGATGAAATTTGAAAAGAGAAGCTTTTAAAGGAAGCGTGAAAGTAGCGCCAGTTATTGAAAAACTTAAAAGTAACAGGCTAGCTTAATATGGTCATATAAAGCGAAAATGCCAAGTAACAAGAAAAATGATAGAAATAAGACTGGATGCATATAGGAGAGAGGCAGACAAGAAAAGATGGATGGATTATGTAAAAGATGATATGGAGAAAATGGGTGTGAATATTGAGATGACGGCTAACAGAGGAGAGTGGTAGGAGAGGACATATTGTGCCGACGCCATGCAATGTGGGATAAGGGCATGAAGAAGAAGAGTTTAAATAAAATTGCTCACTAAAACTGTAGCAGGCAGGTCACTGAAACTTTTTATGGAGCCACCTGAAATATAACGGGTATTTAGTGTTTGAATAAAAATTGGAATTATGTTACGTGTTATGCCGAATTTCTGGGAAAACACTTCATAAGCTTAGATTGGCTATTAAACAGTTCAAACGATAAAATATAAATTATATAACACATACACGTAGCAACTTCTCTCGGTGCGGGGCGGTGTAAGAAATACTGACCCCTGCGGCTTGTCGTAAAAGGCGACAAAACAACCCTAGCTAGGTGGTAGGGCCCAGGTTCCAGTACCCCTATGTGGACAGCAGCGTGTTTGCTGTACTCCTAACGTCGCAAACATTCATAGGCGGCGGTAACTGCTTATAATAAAGTGGGCCGTTAGCCAATCAGCTGTACCTCAGCAATTAAAAAAAGAAACAAATTATGCGTATATTGAAAAAATCGTACGTATGTATTTCAAAATTTGTACATAATATATTATATTATGAAAAATTAAGTTTTGTTCGTACATTTGGTATAAAAATTTTGTATTATGTATATCAAACGTTGTTGCATAAACATGTTGAATATTTTAATTTTTGTGTAAACGTAATCACAAAACTGAATCCGACATTATACCTTCTACGTGTAACATAACCAACATATCATGAAAACAGTTCATACGAAATAAAAGTTTATGAACAAAAATTTTTTTTTTTTAAGTGAAACTTCTTTGCGCGCATGAGGGTAAAAATTTTATGGGTGAAACGCAATATTCACGAAGATGTGAAACGTTTTTTTTTGTTCCAGTAATACTAACCTTATTAATAATGGCTTAAGGTTATTCTATAATGTAATTTTTAAATGATTGCATTACTTATACATATCTATTCGAATTGCGACTTTATTGTAATAAAATACAGTTGAGTTTTGTTTAATAAGATATAAAATAATATTTCATAAATTCTCTTTTCTAAATCTATTAGAAGATTTAAAAATTAGTTTGCCAAAAAGAAGTTTCACTTCTGACATGTGTACTTTGTACGCACGAACTTTTTTTTTCTATTGAATGTGTTTTTTTAATATGATGGATATGATTTCCAATATAGATTTATTATACGTACCTGAAGGGCAGTCTAATGATGAATATGGCGATTCAGCCTTCCTTTTTTTATTACTTTTATACACTAAGTCTGCTTTGTACACAAACTCTCTTGGTTCGGATGTACGTCCGTCGTTCGGCCTCACCAATTCAATGTACACTTTTACATCTTTTGTTATTTTCACATTTTCATACGCAGGGGTGCTGTGGGCCAGATATTGATTGATTTAGAACTAGTATTTTAAGTCAAATATGAGTAGCGGTGCAAAGGCCACGTCTGTCGTAGAACCGAATAATGATGATATGTGTATTTAGTATGTGGCAGCACCACGCTTTGCATATGTATTCACTCCTTCAAGCGCGAGATGTACGACAGAGATAGCAAGTCTTTATTATATACTCACGCCGAGCGACGCGCAATATCATGTCTCGCTCAAACTTTTAAATCTATGTATCGTATTTTCATAGAATCTATTTATACACATTACTCACAAGTATATACTTATAGCACATTTTGCACAAATAAAACATAGAATTCTGAAACTGACTTTTATTGGAACACAACCACCAAGAAGACCTTCGAGAAAGAACTCTGTCTTCACTCAACAACTAAACTATTGGAGGCCAGGAAGCCCTGCACCTCCAAAAGTCTACGATATGCATTTACAGCATAACAACACGGTCTCGCGTGTCTATTTATAGCGGTTAAAATGTCAGTGTCAATATCAAGATACATGAGCCGTGGAAAAATGTGAGCGACATACAGGGGTAAATTATACATGGATATTAGCTAGCGTGTCAGCGAGGCATCCATGGGAACACTATGATATGCTATAAGCCTGTAAATTCAGCACCCAACCCAATGCGCGCACCCATATATGTGCAGGTCTTTATATTATCTTTTAAGTTAGGGAAAAGTTCGTAGTCGTACTTTACTTATAATATTCATTCGATAGAGATCTTCGTGTTCTATAATACTGTGTCTAATCTAATAACCGTCATTTTGAGACATTTTTTATTAGTTTTGAAGATAAGAAATATTATATTCAGGAGATAATATGGTACCAATGTATAATAATGAAATAAATGAAAAAAAGTACGTATCGTTGCTTTCCTTTTTAATCTCGATCTATTTTGATTCTATCAATTTTTTTCTCATACTTTAATAATAGAAAGAAAGGCATCGTGCACAACGGCTCCAAGCTCCAGTGACAGCTTCTAGTACAACTCGGTGTGTACAGAGAAAGAATATACTTTAGAGCTGAGTAAGAATATTTCCTGCGGCCGTGTGGGGCCTGTCGTAAAAGGCGACAAAACAACCCTAACTAAGTAGAACAACTCCAAGCATGTCTGGATGACAACCACCCCTTGTAGAGAAAAAAAATAAATAAATATTCCGCTACATAATCTTGTATTGTGTTTCGGCATAAGTGACCTAGTTTGTTAACGGTGCCCCTGGCGTCGCAAAAATGGAGGCCGTCAGCCCGCCTGGTGTTCTTCAATTATAAAAATTAAATATAATCACCTGAATACAATAGCATACTGGTGGTGGACATCAGTTTGGCTAAATTTACCAAACTTTGACCAACATCTTTCACCATTTTCGTCCAACTCGAAAAATCTTATTTGTATGTTTTCTGAAATTTAAATTGAACACCATTTAAGTATGTTATCTCACACTTAAAAATATATTTACTTTCAAAATATCAGTAGAAGAAAAAGGTTTATTCAAGATTCAATCGATTTTTGACTAACGCTATTAACCCTTACTCCTGTAAGGGTTAATATCCAAGGCTATATAAGTAGCGTGAAGAAAATTTTACATTTTTTTTAACGTTCATTGGCACATTAGTTACCTTGGATATACGTTCTATTATGATATCCTGTAAAAAGTAGATTAGGTAACAATTGAATAATCTTACATTAAAATATTTCCCTTGAGCACGATAGGGTCAATTTTTTTTTACCAATAGCCAGATGTGTTCACAATATCTTGAAAGCCATTTTGAATTTTCAAATCCATACATTTAACCCTTAGCGCTCTGGATATTATTATATTTATTGCCAGTTGACGGAGAGCTAAGGTAATACTAGAAATATTTTGACGAATCTATTCTAATTGTTATTAACTAGCGTATCTTGTAACGAACGTCCAAACGCTTAGGGGTATCACGGATACGATTTATTTCCTGAGTGTGTGTTTCTGTATATGTATTTATTTACAAAAGTATACATTTACAAAGTATATCATTTGTCACTAGACAACTGATATAACTACTATGTTTGTGTTATGGGTACTAACTAATCCATAACACAAACTTGCTGCTTACTTTGGGACTAAATCGCCATCTACTGTGTGAATCGTCCAAATATTTATTTTTTGATCTAGAATACTATTCACTGAAATCGTACTTTCATAGTTCTGCAGTGAATAATCTGGCCCGATTGCGGCCTGATGCACGACTGACACCCCGATGCGATCGACTCAGTATTGTTTTCCGGTGCGACGCATTCGCGATAGATACTTGCCTAGACAGCGATAGCTAGTATTACTAATAGCTAAAATAGAATAGCTGCACATTTCTGAAGGCTAGATGCGACATCCCAAGTGCAATACCGTGCGCACTCTTTCTTTTTTTTTTACTTTGGCCGTATCGATCCCTACAAATGTTTTAAAACTAATACTAATTTTATCTGTGCAGGGGCGGAGAATGAATACTGACCTCTGGGGCCGTGGTCGGCCTGTCGTAAAAGGCGACTAAAAAACCCAAGATAGGTGGTAAAATATGCCGCGATAATAGCCTTGTGTTGTATTCCAGCATTTGGCCAGGTTTCAGCGCCATTACGCGGTTAGCAGTTTGTTAGCGATGGATGCCCGCCCCCAGGGTAACTATTAAGTGAGCCGTCAGCCTGTCAGCTGCTCTTCAGCAATAAAAACGAGTACAGAAATTATTTACACAACTCACTTTTGTTAACTTTCTCCACCAATATGAAGACGTCGTCGCCACCATTCGGTCGGCCGGAACATCTGCTTATTCTGCATATTTTTAACTCATTAGTCGATGCGCTTTCTGTATATAAAAAAAATTATTTTACAAGAGCTCCAATGAACATATTCCGTGCAGGAGTGGAGTATGAATACAGAGCCTTGCGGCCGGGATCGGCCTGTCCTACAAGACGACAAGAAACCCTGAATGACAACCACCCCTGTTCTAAATATACTGTCATAATAGCCTTATGTCGTGTTTCCTTGTGTTCAGGTATAAGTATTTCAATTCCCCTATGCGTTCGGCAGCGTTTTGAGAACGACCCTGGTATAGGTGGCGGTAACTGCTTATTATTAAGTGGGCTGTCAGCCTGTCTGCTGTTCCTCAACAGTATAATTTTTTTTGTTAAAAAGTTTTATTAATTACTAAATGCTTAAATAAATCAACTCTGTCAAAAGTTATGCGTGGTCATAGATATAATTCAGTGAGTAAACAATTGAATCATTCTCTGTTTTCGTACCCTTAGGGTTGATTTTTTTCCCCAAATTTATATGGGACCAACTTCGGGGTATATACAGGGTGACTTTGACAAACCCGTCCAAATTTTTTTTACGCACTAAACATCATAAGGAACCCATTTTTGCAAAAAAAATTTGTATGTCAAATTTCCACCATAAAATATTTCATATAGGATCATTAATTCAATCGTACAGAATAATCATATGGTGCAAACAGCGTACGTTAACCTGTTATTACCTGTCTCTCCCGCGTAAATGAGTAGTGCGTATTCGCTCGCCCGGTGCAATGCCGCCGTCCTCGGCCTTTTACTAGGTCAGATGGAGAGGTCATTGACACTCTAGCGCCGTATTATGTAAATTGCGAGTTCTTTGAATGACTTTGTGATGCTGATTACTCAACATTTTTGTACTATGTGATACAAAACTAAAATACATGTTTCTCATAACTTTTACTAAAGATTCTTCTGTGTGAATTTGGACTTGTTTGTCAGTCACCCCTGTATATCCTTTCCAATAAAAAAATAATTTTTTAAATCGGACTACTCTGTAAAAAGTTATGAGTGGTCATATATATATATATATATATGTTCGATCTTTGCATAAGGGCATTTGAAATCCCGCCACCTGATTTTTGTAATCTACCCTCACTCTCGGTGAGGTAATAATGGTAAGCGAGGGTGGGACGGAAAAACTGTGTCTTCTTGTGTCAACGTTTGGCATGAGATAACCGCTTTTTGCACCGTGTGCGATAATTATAAATAACTGGACGGGACGGTCGACGTTCGACCTCCCTGGTTACTCTAATTGGCCGTGCCATTAAATCTGTGTGTGTTCAGTGTTGTGTATTTAGCTGGTGCCGTGCAGCAGTTCCTCAACGACCTGAACCGAACCGGGAAGGGGTGAAAACAAGGTCAGTGCGCATTTCTTTGCCCGTTGCAAGACATCGTGTCTCTCTTGCCACCGCTCCTTCCCAATCCTCTCCCATACAGTCCACTGCTCTCGAGCAACCCTTCTTGTTCCCGTACGGTGCCATCTAGGTCCGTGACCGGCATCGTACAAATTCTTTTTTGGTCATTCGAGCCTAGATCAATTCTTTTTTGGCCATTCGAGCCTAGATCCTTTCTTTTTGGGCCAACGTAGCCTATATAATTCTTCCAATATACTTTATTTTATTCTTATTTCTTATAAAAATATCGGAAGGTATTTTTCCTTAAAATTCTAAAATTCCTAAAACTTATAATTAAAAAATATAATACTATAATATTTACGTTTATATAATCTTATTATAACATTATATAAACAAACTATTCTATTTAATTTCTATATACATTTATTTGTAACATATATACTTATTACATTTAAAATATCGTGGAAGTAGGTAGATATACTTCATTATGTCTAAAAAGCGTGTGGATGAGTCTCCTACTTCTCCTGAACTTAAACTATTAATTTGTCAGAAAGAGAGAATATTCGAAAGACTACAAAAAATATATAATTTATCAATCAATCTCATTGATAACGATTCTGAGCGATTATTCTTATTACAATGCTCAGAAATCGAAGACTTAAGATTAAAATTTGAAAAACAAATATTTCTTATTTACGAGTGTGAACTTAGTTATAACCCTAATGCATTGATGAATACCCAAGAATTGGACAGTTTCGATGAAATTTATTATAAAATAAAAATGTGCGCTTCCAAATGTACGCCTTCGAGTAGTAGTGATAAGGTTGAAATTCCCATACAACAATCTCGCCCTCATCTGCCGAAGTTAGAATTAATTACATTTGACGGCAATATTGAGAATTTTACCACCTTCTACGAGACATTTTGTTCGTTGGTACATAATCAATCTAGCATACCGCAAATTGATAAATTTCATTACTTGTTATCGTGCACTAAGGGTTCTGCTTTAAATATTGTTAAAAGTGTGCCAATTACCGCTACTAACTATGACGTTGTTTGGCAATCTTTACTTAATAAATATTACGACAAAAGAATGCTCGTCGAGGTATTTAGATAAAATGTTAAATTTTTTACCTCTTAATAAGGAATCTTCTGTTAATTTAAATATGTTTTTAGAAACATTTGAAAATTCGTACAAGGCGATTCAAGCTTTAGAAATTGATAATTTAGGCAGTTATATCCTGTGTCATGTCGCCTTGAGAGCCTTAAATATAGAAACTAGAAAGTCTTTCGAACAAACTCTAAACCAAAAATTATTGCCAGATTTTTTGGATCTTATTTCTTTTATACACAACCAAATAAAAATTCTTGATCATAGTGAATCTTATATAAACAACTTTAGTTCGAAATATCAGTTAAATAAATCTCAAGTAAATAATAATTTCAATAAAATTAAATTTAATAAACGTGTTTCGAACACTACTTCTTCGCGTAAAAATATTACGCTTTGTTTACATTGCGGTGAATATGATCACTTAATTTATCGTTGCGACAAGTTTAAAGATTTATCAAATAAGGAACGGGTCAGCCGTGCTGCCGCTCTTTCTTTATGTTGCAATTGTTTAAAGCCTAATCATAATGTAAACAAATGCACTAGTCGTTTTAGATGTTTGGTGTGTAAAAAACAGCATCATTTGTTATTGCATACTGATAACAGCGAGTCTACTGATAATATAAAACCGACACGCAGTCGCACGCTTTCGTCATCGATTGCGTCATCATCGCCCGCTGTTTTAAGTTCGTGTGCATCGGCTCAGAGCTATAGCAGCGTAGTTATATTGGGGACCGCGCTCGTTAATGTTTTTGATGCAAATAATGAATTGCAATTGTGCCGTGTTTTGATTGATTCTGGCGCTCAGTCTAACTTTATTTCGTTGTCTTGTTTACAACGTCTCGGCTTATCTCAACGTAAATGTTCCTTTAGTATTTACGGATTAGCTGGAGAAAATATTAAAAATTATGGCATGACGTCATGCACAATACAACCTCGCGATAATCGTGAGTCATCCTATAATATTGATTTCGTTGTTCTACGTAAATTAACTTCCGATTTGCCTACTATTCAAATACCGGAACAAGTTGTTATGCAATATAAAAATTTGAATTTAGCAGATCCTTTCTTTCACATTAAATCCCCGATCGATATGATATTGGGTAGTGATGTTTTTCCTCACATTTATGATGGAAGGAAATTTATTTTTAGCCGCGACATTCCTATTGCGCTAGGAAGTATTTTCGGTTTTGTTATCACTGGAAACTTGACCGTGTCTCATTCCAGTGATAAAGTGGATTGCCACGCAGTTGCGTCCACATCCTTAGTGTCGTACACTACTCAGGATAATCTTATTAATGAAACTCTCAAACGATTTTTTGAGTTGGAATCTTCGCCGTGCGATATTCCTTTAAGTCCAGATAACGAACTGGCAGAAAAAATATTTATTAAAAGACATTATCGTGACCCCACTGGCCGATATGTCGCACCTCTCCTTTTAAATCCCAGTCATGAACCGCTTGGCGATTCTTATGAAGTAGCTTCTAAGCGTCTCATGCAAATTGAGCGACGTCTCGCTCGGTCTCCAGAATTAAGGTCTTCTTATGTTGATTTCATGAAAGAGTATAAATCCCTAGGGCATATGGTACCTTACTATGGTACTGAACCCTCAAAATATTTTATCCCACACCACTGTGTGCTTCGTCCAACATCGACCACAACGCCCTTGCGTGTAGTGTTTGACGGCTCCGCGAAGACTAGCACTGGAACGTCACTTAATGATGTGCTCCTGACGGGTCGCAAGTTACATCAGGACATCATAAAAATCATTACACAATTTAGACTTTATGACGTCTGTTTCACTGCTGACGTGTCCAAGATGTATCGAGCCGTGCTCATTGACCCCTCAGAGCGGAAGTACCAACATATACTTTGGCGGGAATCTCCTGACCAGCCTGTGCGTACTTACGAACTTAAAACGAATACCTACGGACTTCGTAGCGCTCCCTTCATCGCTGTTCGCACCTTGCATCAGCTCGCCGCAGACTCTCCGCCTTCTGAGGCTTCTCGTGTACTTACACAAGGCTTTTATGTCGATGACTTGTTGTGGTCATGCCGTTCAGTTTCTGAAGCTTGTTCCCTTCAGGATGAGCTAATATCACTTCTGAAAAGCGCAGGTTTTGATTTGCGTAAGTGGGCTAGCAATAAACCTGAGCTGTTTTCTAGGATGTCTGAAGACCAGATTACTAGTATAGATTTTCAAGATGATGCGTCATCATCTTTGAAGGTTTTAGGCCTGACTTGGCTACCTTCATCCGATTCTCTTTCTTTTAATTACAACATAATAGATACAAAATATACAAAGCGATCTGTGTTAAAATTACTTGCAAGTATATTCGACCCCATAGGTCTTATATCACCATGCACTTTTGTTGCCAAGTGTATCATGCAGGATTTGTGGAAGCTAAGTCTAGGTTGGGACGATCCAATCCCGACTGAATTATCCAATAAATGGATGAAGTTTTTCACCAAACTACCTTGTTTATCTGACCTTCGCATAGATCGACATCTACTTATTTCTAATTTCGTTGACGTTCAACTAATTGGGTTTTGCGACGCATCCTCTCTAGGATATGCAGCTTGCTTATATTTCAGAAGTGTCGATAAAAAGGGTCAAGTTAAGGTTAGGTTACTAATGAGTAAGTCCAGAGTGGCTCCAATAAAACCTTTGCTTTCTATACCTAGGTTGGAGCTGCAAGCAGCCGTGCTGCTTTCGAAGCTTGTTAGTTTTGTCGTACAAAACTGCAAGGACTTTAATTTTTCTATAGTCGCTCTTAGTGACTCAACTATAGTTTTATCCTGGCTTCAAACACAGCCTTACAAATTGAAAACGTTCGTTGCTAACCGTGTTAGTGAAATAATTGAATCGGTGTCACCCAACTGTTGGCACCATATAAGAAGCGAAAATAATATCGCAGATATATGCTCTCGTGGTCTTCTCCCTGATCAATTAGTAGATCAGTCCAGAGAGTGGATCCATGGTCCCGTGTGGCTATCAGATAACTCTGAAAAGTGGCCTATTAGTACATTTATTATTACGGATAAAATCGAAGTCCCTGAGATGAAAACTTTAGTTGACGCCTTTTGCTTTAACTCGTCCAATGAACAAATAATAATTAATGATTTAGAATTAACATTTAATAAATTTTCTTCATATAATAAACTCACTCGCGTTATGGCCTGGTGCGTGCGGTTTAAAAATAATATAAAATTGAAAACTGGTGAACGCCTTTTCGGACCCTTAACCACCAGTGAACTGGCACAGGCTCGTGACATTATTATTCGTTCAATTCAAATGAATCATTTTAACTTAGAAATTAAAACTCTAATTAAAACAGGCAACGTATCTTCACTGCGTAAGTTGCGTCCCTTTATCGATTCTAATAATTTCCTCAGGGTGGGGGGCAGACTTTTACATTCTGACCTTCCATATAATACGAAACACCCAGTTTTACTTCCGAAGAAATGTCATGCCACTAACATGATAATCGAATATTATCATAAATTATATTTACATGTAGGGCCACGTACGTTACATGGCATTTTATGTAAACAATTTTGGATAATTAATGCTCGAAACGTTATTCGATCAGTTTTATCAAGGTGTCCTAATTGTTTTAGGTTCAACCCCAGAGGTTCTCAACCTTTGATGGGTCCCTTGCCTGCCGCACGTCTAAAATCTGAAAAGGTTTTCAGCCACGTTGGCTGTGATATAGGCGGTCCGTTTCTTATTAAGGAAAGTTTAAGGCGTAATGCAAGGGTGCACAAGGCTTATTTATGTCTCTTTGTTTGTTTTTCAACAAAGGCTGTACACCTGGAGCTTCTCTCCGATCTATCTTGTGATTGTTTTTTAGCCACATTTGATCGGTTCGTGGCCCGTCGTGGTCTTTGTGAGTTTATATATTCTGACCGCGGAACTAACTTCATCGCAGCAGGTAAACATTTAAAGGAAGTTACAACCTTTTTTAAACTTAAATCTAATAAAGATGCAATCTTGGATGGACTCTCCACTCGCAATATAACTTGGCGCTTCCTTCCTGCTAATGCAGCATCCATGGGTGGAATTTGGGAGGCTGGTATCAAGTCAGCAAAACATATTCTTTACCGTACTATTGGAGATAGATCCCTAACTTTTGAAGAGCTGACTACAGTCTTTTGTAAAATCGAGGCAATAATGAATTCTCGGCCGTTATGTGCTATTTCTAATGATCCTGATGAATTCGATGTTTTGACCGCGGGTCATTTTTTGGTGGGTCAGAATCTACTGGCTGTACCAGAACATGACGTGACCGACGTGCCTTTAAATAGATTGTCACGTTGGCAATTGTTACAGAAGGTAACCCAGAGTTTTTGGAAACGGTGGTCAGACGACTATGTTCATACTTTACAACAGAGAGCAAAATGGTGTTCTACTGCTTCAAATGTAAAAGTGGGTGATCTTGTCGTATTAAAATCTAATTTAACAAGGCCTTTACAATGGCCCTTAGGAAGAATAGAGGAGATTCATCCAGGCATTGATAATATAGTTCGTGTTGTAACTGTGCGAACTAAATCTGGTCTCTTTAAAAGACCTGTGAATAAAATTTGTCCTTTGCCCTACATTAATTAATTTCATTATACACTTATTTATTTATTTTCTTAGTTGTAGGGTATTAGGATTATATCTTATGTATTAAACTCTTATTTATTTATTTATTTATCTCAACGTCTCAATCCCATTCTCACCTATTTCCTGGAAATCATCATAATGATTTCGGTGGGGGGCATGTTCGATCTTTGCATAAGGGCATTTGAAATCCCGCCACCTGATTTTTGTAATCTACCCTCACTCTCGGTGAGGTAATAATGGTAAGCGAGGGTGGGACGGAAAAACTGTGTCTTCTTGTGTCAACGTTTGGCATGAGATAACCGCTTTTTGCACCGTGTGCGATAATTATAAATAACTGGACGGGACGGTCGACGTTCGACCTCCCTGGTTACTCTAATTGGCCGTGCCATTAAATCTGTGTGTGTTCAGTGTTGTGTATTTAGCTGGTGCCGTGCAGCAGTTCCTCAACGACCTGAACCGAACCGGGAAGGGGTGAAAACAAGGTCAGTGCGCATTTCTTTGCCCGTTGCAAGACATCGTGTCTCTCTTGCCACCGCTCCTTCCCAATCCTCTCCCATACAGTCCACTGCTCTCGAGCAACCCTTCTTGTTCCCGTACGGTGCCATCTAGGTCCGTGACCGGCATCGTACAATATATATATATATATATATATATATATATATATATATATATATATATATATATATATATATATATATATATATATATATATATATATATATATATATATATATAAATATATATATAAATATATATATAAATATATATATAAATATATATATATATATATATATATATATATATATATATATATATATGCAAATATATATATAAATATATATATATATATATATATATATATATATATATATATATATATATATATATATATATATATATATATATATATATATATATATATATATATATATATATATATATATATATATATATGAAACTTGGATCACTAACGCCGGAACATAAAACAAAGTTATGGCGGCATAATTTTAAACCAAAGGTGGTGGCCATCCAGACGGGCTTGGGACACCCTACCACGTCGAATAATAATAATACATAATATAACCATAAAATACAGGTATCCAGAGGAATTTGTTCTGGAAGTTACGAACAAGAAGGACGCAACTACCAGTCAGTTCCAGGCAGTCCACAGATCTGCCGAAATGATCTGCAGGGTCATTTTAATGAAGCGCAAATCCGGCTCGCGACTACCAAGTTACACACAGAATACAACTAAATACTCACTCATATTGTGTATAGGCTCGGAAAATACAGGTGGGCATATCTCATTCCCAGTTGTGATATCATGGGCGCTGAATTTCAAGCGTACTATATTTAAATCTATGTCTTTGGCACGAGCATCGCAGTGGGCTTTGAGCTAAAATTTAAAAAAAAATCTTACCACACGATTTACAGAAGAACATTGTCACGACATTAGTTACCTATTACTTGTGATAGACAACTATATTTAATTCGGTAATTAGTTTTTTTTATTAATCTGGTTTATAAACAAAACAAAAAAGATTTATTTATATTATAACAAAACTTATGCTAAGACCGCTGCTAAGCGAATACTAAGCAAGCGATAAGTTGTGTTGTTTGTTTAATTGAATGCTTATAATATGAAAGGGGCCCAATGAGAACAAGCTGAACAATATCTTATTGTGTTTAATATTTCGACCTTTTATTATGGCGGCATACTTAAGACCAAAAGTGGTCACCATCCAGACGGGCTTGGGGCCTACCACGCAGCTAGGGTGGGTTGTTTTGTCGCCTTTTACGACAGGCCGACCCCGGCCGCAGAGGTCAGTACTCTTTTTCCGCCCTGCCACGGATATAAACTTATAGTTTGATTCGATATTTCCTGTTATTTATTTGATTATTTGTTGGGCGTTATTTAAATTAAAGGTGTTTAAATATCTATTTCAAATTCAATTCTTACGAACTCAAATAGTTGACGACAATCTGACAACGAGTATAAATTCTGCTTAGAAATATATGATATAGCTAAATAAAAAATAACCCTTTCCCTTAGGCAGGCACATTCTTACGACAAATACAAATTTAAAATTTATGACAATAACTTAAAAGCAATGAATGTCTCAAGTGGTCATCTCACGATCTCAACTCAATTTCATCAACCACTTGAAACTATCTTTTTTTTAATTAATAAATTATGGCGTTAACAATGTTAACATAGAAGTGTAAAGTTTAAAATATTCCATTTGACGACATGGTTCATTGGTTACCTAAGCGGCCTAATACGGTTGTCTTTGAGCTGATTCTCACGGAAAACACGTATGATTTGCAAATTGTTTTTTTCAGGTCTATGTGTTTATATAAAAAATCTCCTAATTATATAAATTTTCGCTTCTTGTAGAGAACTGTTTTCAAAGAATGTTTTTTTAATAGACATGCACGAGTGTGTCATATGAATACTTTGTTTTTCTAGCATGGTCAGTGTTAAATTTCATAATCTTCCATTGAACTTCCGCTTCAGTGCCAATGGTCCACTTCCCAACTTTAGTACCCTTCGGCAATTACGGCATCCCTGGTTATAAAAGCAATCTCGCATATCACCCTTCACAACGTCGAGACGGAACTTCTTGGGTCTATCACTCCTGCCATGGTCCATTGTAAGATATTTGTTCCCCACGTAAGTGCCGTTCCTTGATAAATAATTACTCACATCTTGCGGATGTGGGGACTGCCACCTAATTCCCCCCTCCCCCCCTAATTTTACAGAGTAAGTATGCCAATTTTTATTTTGGGTCGTAAAATACGTACCGTAATAAGATTAGTTAACTTATTGCACATATAATATACTAGCTGACCCGGCAAACGTTGTTCTGCCATATAAATAATAAAATGTCAAAAAATTAAAAAAAATTTTTTGGGGGTGGGTCACCCCTAACATTTAGGGGGATGAAAAATAGATGTTGGCCGATTCTCATAGATACCGGATAAGCACAAAAAATCACTAACTCAATTTAGTTATCTGCCTACTGCCTACCCCCTAAGAACGATGGCGTGATTATTTATAGCCTATGACCATTTCTAGGTTATCATCTATCACCATACCAAATTTCATCAAAATCCGTTCAGCCGTTTAGGCGTGAAAGAGGAACAGACAGACAGACAGACAGAGTTACTTTCGCATTTATAATATTAAGTATGGATAGAAAACCTAAATGCAATTTTTAATATTCAGGTTCACCTTTTTTTTGTTAAATTTTATTAATGAATTATTAAAATTTGTTTGCAATCATTATAACGAATCTCAAGTTCACAGGGATGTTTATAAATAAATCTGGGAACAGTTTGACTTAGGGAAATATTAACATTTAAAATATTTGAATGAGTTCTCAGAACATACAAGAGCTTTGTTTTATTGTTGTGGTAACACATCCGCATACTTGAGAGCCCACTAAGTTTAAATTACAATTACACTACTTGTTAGAACTTGGCCTTATAACAGAGTAACAATACAAATATTTGTTAGAAGCACACATTTTACTATAATTATTATATTCAGTATTATACTTATGTATATTAAAACTTATATTTTATAACAGTTAGAATAATAAACTGTCAGGAACTTTATACTCCCGACCCGAAACAACGGGGCTGTGAAGGGAGAAATCCCCGAAAAACTGGCCAGCACAAGTCGAGGTCGCTCGCGTCCAGCCAAATGTTACAACATCCCGCGGCCCCAGAGCTGAACGCGAACGAAGGAACACGTGTGGGTATACCAACGATGTACGTCTCCCAATCAAGGGTATTGCACGCGGAATCCTACACTTCCCACCCTTTTTGTTTGAAGCAAAAATGTTGTACCCCTTTTTACGAAAATTACGCGGACTGGGGACTATGAAATTTGGCGCGGTTAAAGTTTTAAAAGAGAGGGAGAGCAGAAATCTAATTTCTCTTATTAGTAAAAGTTGAAAAACATGTGATCTATCTCGTAAGGTTCAGCCAGCGTTTGCTATTTAAGCGCACAAAAATATGTTTGTTACATCACATTACAAATCTGAATTTTTCTGCTTTTCTATACTATAATATGTATGTTTTATACATATAACCTTCCTCTATTGATGAAAACTGCATTAAAACTCCGTTGAATAGTTTAAAAGATCTAAGGGAAGGAAGCTACTTCATTTTATACTATGTAAACATAATAAAATTGGGAGTAGGTACAAGCGCTCTGTTGCCTACTTTAGGTCTAGTTGGCGCTGTGTGAAATGAAATATAACATTTAATAACATTATTAAAAAATAATAATTTATATACTCACTTCTCGTGGGGACATATAGTTACTTCCATGCTCTTCAATAAACCTCTTCATAAGCAGATCTAAGACATCCTTTTTCGCAGTATGTATTATACCTATACCAGCAAACCTATGAAAAAACAAATTTCAATTATATATTTTACTAGCTGTGCCCGCGACTCCGTCCGCGTGGAATAGTGACCTTGGGCAGCATTTTTTGGATATATCTTATGCTTTATTTTGGATTACTAACCCTATAAATCCTAAAATATAAATAAATGAAATATACAAACTGCGTTCGAACCTAGAGAGTCCAGTCTAAGCTGAACCCTATTTTATATGATTTATGATATAAATCTGAGGTCAACTTAAATTGGTTAATAATTTCCAATACTTATCATTTTTAACAAAATCTATTTTTTTTTTTCTAAAATAAAAGTAGCCTAAGTTACTCCTTGTTACATCAGCTATCTGCCAGTGAAAGTCCCATCAAAATCGGTCCAGCCGTTTCAGAGATTAGCCGGAACAAACAGACAGACAGACAGACAAAAATTGTAAAAAATGTTGTTTTGGTATATGTACCGTGTATACATCCATATACACTTAGTAAAAAGCGGTTATTTTAATATTACAAACATACCCTCCAATTTTATTTATTTGTATAGATTAAAAGCTATTTCAGATATAGGTACGTCCTGAATGTCCTAACGCAGTGTTCGGCAAACCGCAGCTCACGAGCCGCACGCGGCTCTTTGACTCTTCGGATTTTCCGTGAAATGTAGTAGTCCAGGCATACATATAAAATAATGTCTCTCATTAGAGTGAAGACTAAAAATGGCTCTTCAAATACATTTTTACCTACATTTGACTCTTGGATGACAAGGTTGCCGACCACTGTCCTAATGTACACTTCCTCCTGCCCTTAACCCATATAATATGGGGTCGGCACAACATGTTCTCTCCTTCCACTCACCATCATCATCCGAACGTTATGTTCCGGTTGCAACCCAAACTCTCACTTCAGCGCCCGGGGTCCGCATTCCAACTTTTTCTTCTACACTTCGCATGATCTTCGGCATCTCTGGTGGTCAGTCCCCATTTGTTCCTCACGTAAATAACCGATTGCCGTAAAACGTGGCCATACCAGCGAAGGCGACACTCCTGCATTGTCACAGACACGAAGTCTGCTGCGAATACGAATTCTTAAGGCGGTCTTTCCGCATTACTCCACACATCCACCGCAGCATATCCATCTCCATGTGCCCGCTTGTGTTGCTTCAGCACTGGCCACGCTTCACATCCGTATAAAAGGACAGTCCTAATGATGGTCTTACAGACCTATCCCTTAAATTTTTTGGGGTTACAAATGACACCAGTCATCTCACGCCATTTGGCCCACGCGACAGCAATGCGTGCCTTAAACGTTGTAATCAATGTCACCAGACGTTCCTGGAACCTGGGTTATCATCGCCTTGAAACTCAATTCGGTGTTTTATTGAAACTGTATGAAGAAATACTTAATGGAAAGCTATATTTGGATAAGAATTAAAAAAGTACACCTCAAACAGGATTGCCTGGAAGAGATTGATTTAAGCTCTAAGGCGGCCAATTGTTTTATGGTTTATAAGTTTAAGTCATTTCTCATTATTATTTTTTGAGTTATCAGTGGAACAATAGTTTTCATTCATTGGACTCCAACAATGAATTCTTTGTTAGTCTCCAGAGTAACAATAGCTATATGTATACATATTGGCTTAATTATCAGAAAGCATAACTCTACAAAATATTGACTTTTAAATTTAACTAGATGGGGAGTGGAGTATTTTGAAGCCTATCTATTGGATTAGATACTTCGTATGTTCTATGAAAATATCGCTAATTTGTTATGAGTGACAGTGTTATTAGTAAAATAATTCCAGTGCTTATGAAAAACAGTAGAGTTACATATGATGATAATATGATGGCAATCAAATTGCGATCAGCAGAGCCATGCTCTATTACTATGCGGGATGTAAATTACAAATCTAATTTGCATTATTAACAGTTCTCACCTAATAACAATGAAGGGAAATGTAATGAGGAAACTGCAAACCAAGATATATTGGGCATATCCTGTAGTTTGATAAATTATTCTTTATTGTCTACCAATATATCTTTACAAAATAACTTACTATTAAAATTATAACTAAAAGTGCATGTGCACAATAGGCCGCCTTATCCTTAAATTTAATAGGATTGTTAGGATTAAAGCAGAATAAAATTAATAACAGACGAAAATTATATTTAAGAAATTATAATATATATATTTTAAAACTTACGCAACCCTATAACATCCTTGCTCTGGCACTATATAGCTTAGGTCTCGTTCCCTTTCTTCTTCAAGAAGTCGGTGAGGATGTAGGTCTGGATTTCTGTGTTGTACCAACTGACATCTTATTAGTGCTTGGCCGGAATAATTAACTAGCTGAAAAATTATATCTACAGTCAATACTTTGGATAATATAAACCCTAGGTTCCCAAACCGGCACCTTCAGTTGTTGTAGACGTAAGTCTGGTGTGCCACAAGCATACAAGGAACAGCCTGGTAAAATGGGTGGAAATGAAGAGCTCTTAAATAAAGTTAAATATTGAAAAAACTTTAGATAGCTAATGGAAGACCTGACCTAGGTGCTAGTAAGAATGTGAGTATGCTATTTCGTTTTTAAGGAGTTGTAGGATGCGACTATAGGATTACTCCTTCCAAATCACAACCAACAAAGAAAATGGGATACTGAGTTTTTAGACCATTTAACAATTTTGATTCTTTAATCTAGATCATATGTGTCAATCTTGGTTGTACCCTGCAGACCCGGAGCTCTAATGTGAAAGCTCTACATAAATTTTTCACAACATATGTTTACATATCCAAATAAATTTACTTAAAGAAAATTAATAAAAAACAAACCTCCACTGTAGGATGTGTTTTGGGCTTGCTTGACGTAGTCATAGATGACTTTCCCAACAAACAGCCATGTGTTCCAACCATTTCACTGACATAGCGGAAACGAAAGTGGTTTTGTGGCTGCTCAGTTATCCGTAGATAGGGCTCATTTGCTAAAACAAATACAAACGCTTAAAATAAAACAAAATTAAAAATTAGCAGTGATATGAATTGACAAATCCTGGGATTTATGAAAATATTAATTTTTATTTACAAATATTTAATTCTTGCATAGTACATACATGAAATTGATTAAATAATTAATTCATGTTTAGTATTATATACAAAACCTATAAATAAATGCAATTTTAGAACACCATATTTAATTAAATATAATAAAATAAATAAATATAGTAAAATTTCAAACAAATCAATATCCTAACAAATATTATAAATGCAAAAGTGACTTTGTTTGTTATGCTTTCACATCTAAACCGCTGAACCAATTTTGATGAATTTCGGTATATTCATAGATTGGACCTTAGAGGACATAGTCTAATTATTTTTTAAATTCATATGGCAGAACAATGTTTGCCGGGTCAACTAGTTACTAATAAACTATATAAAATTATACTAATCTCACCAGAATAATCTAGTGTTTTATTTTTCATAAGTTTGCTGTCTGTGTTGAATAAAGTCCATCTCAATAATGCTTTAATGAGGTACTGTATAAGTAGACATCATACAAAGAAGTATACAAAATGTATGTCATACACAACAATATCATTATCAAAAAATATTCCACCATCCGCTATATCAATGAACTCAAAAATAGAATAATTTACACATAAAAGGAACAAGGGGAAACTGTTTTACAGGATTTATAAAAATGGAACACATTGTGTGACTTAATATTGGATCTGCCAAAACTTTAAAAAGAATTATCCAAATGCCTTCTGATCCTGTCTAACTGCTTATTGCTAGCAGATGGAGGTTTGTGACACCTTAATAAAGAAGTTTTTTCATTCAGTAGCAGAATAAGAATCTGACCCCTGCAGCTGGGGGCGGCCTGTCATAAAAGGTGACAAAACCCTAGGTAGGTGCTAGCCAAGCCCATCTGGATAGCAACCATCCCTGGTCTCCAAATATCATGTTGACAATATCAGTGGCATTGCAAACATTCACAGGCAATGGCAATGGATTACTATCAGGAGAGCTGTCATCCTGTTTGATGTCCAACAGCACTAATAAAAAGGTTTGATTTTGGAAAGGAAAGATTTTGGCATCATTCAATATTAAAAGGTTCCAAAACCCAACATTAACATTAAACAAAAATGTGTTGGTAGCAAGTTCTGAGTCTACGAATTGCAATAACGACAAATAAAATCAATTTACCATAATTATCCATACAAGTAAGTTCAGTAAACTCCTTGGCTAGTTGAGGAACTTGTTGCACAGGTGAATTTCTTATGTGCCAATATGAATGGGGTGATCCTGTGTTAGACGCATCACTCACATCGTTTTCACTTGTAGTGGAAGACATTGTTTCATAGATAGAAATTAACAAAGATAAATGTAAGCCATACAACCTATATACCTCACACTGAGTTTATAAATAGCAAATTTTATATTTACAACTTTAAATCAATTGTTAACGAATTATAATTATATTTATTACAAATTGAGCAAAACAAAACAACTATTCGCATGTCGCCAATGTTTTACTGTTTATTTTTCCTCGCTTCCAGCGGTCCAGCCTATCGCTGTCGCAAAATCTTAAACAGTGACAGAATTTTTGACAGAATGGTTATAGTATTACTAGCACAAAAGTGTTAAAATCCCATAATGACTACCTTTTCTAAATACAGATCTTGAATCATCAAATCAGACCATCAAAGTCGATTGATAATTTTGTACCTCAAGATGCACAAAAGCTATAAGCTATATAGCTATATCCTTGTTTTCCAACTATACACTAGAGCGCATTATGCGACATAATGCTCAACGTTGATGTTTCAACTACAGCAACGCTTCGCACAATCGAGCACTCTCAAAAGTAATGCGTGCAATTGAATACCAACTCAGTGAAAGAAAATTAACAAGTGTTTTTTCTTTAAATTGGCATTGATCGAAATTTTATTTATTTATCGTTAATAATATTGTTTGTTGAAATTTTTTTAAAGCTTTCGTTTCGTCGTAGTTTTTTAGAAATAATCAAAATTAATTCAAACTGTGTTAAAAAAATAAATGTAAGTATAGATGAAGGTACAATCATTGACTTTTTTATATTCCACGTTTAAAATGTGATTACAATTTCATTTTAGAATTCGAATCTACTTAGATTCTATTTATTTATTTTTTCAACACTGAACTTAGCGCACCCTGCTGGTGTATTTGAAAACTAATTCACGTTCCAATTAACGCTGTGCATAATTCGGCATCCTGCGCCACTGAGTCGCATTATGCTCTGTAATTGGAAAACAAGGACTAGCTCAGTCTGCTCCTAATGTAAGTAGTGTTTTGCTACAGACACTAAAAGTAAAATTGACATATATGGCAATTCACAAATAATAGTAAGAGCGTTGCTGGATTCAAGAGCTCAAAAATCCTTTATTACTAATAAAGCCGTTCAGAAATTGAATTTAATCCCAATTGGTGAACTAAATATAAGTCATAATTAATATTCGGAGGAAAATAAAAAAAAAAAGACAAGATTTATGATTTAACTGTTACCAGTTATGATGGTTCACTTACATACAATATGAAGGTCTTATAACAACAAAGGTTGTGTGATTATATACATAAATTGAATAACCAGGAAATTATAAATAAATTCAATGCAAGAGTTATATTTTACATCGTGTGTTGGGAAAATCCGCTCGACGATTTAAAGATTTGGCAACTGTTTTGTGGGAGTAGAAAATATAATAAATTCGCGTTAGCTGGCTCTTACTGATGACACTGAATTACAAACACTGACACCTACCTCCTTCTTGTTACATTTTCGAACACCTGATAGTAAGGTTGTACCAATAGGTTTGATAGACGGAAAGAATTTGTTTCAATAATAGGTGGCGATATATTTTTTAACGACGTTATGTTCTGATCTTAAGTCTGGTTTTAGGCATTAATATTTAAGTCTTATTCGTCAAAAACCAAATAGACGCCAATCGACGATCATGCTTAAACCTGGTGACTGATGATAGTAATTGTAGAGAGCGATAACAAACATGTAGAGTGGCCACTGGGAATTGTCAAGGAAGTAAAAACAGGAGCTGACAGTTTCACAGTTGCGTGCATTAAAACTCAGAGAGATGAATCTCTCAAAGCAACACAGAACCTTTATAATTTGAACTTAGAGACCTCGTTAAACACTCCTGTCGACCATTAAAAGCCGCATTTTGTGCACTGCGTATGCGCGCCGCCGTGGCCGGAGGTTGTTAGAACTTTTTTCTCTTACCTTATGTTTTTTTACTGAAATGACATATTATAAATTTAGAAATAAGTAACAATATAAGGTTTATGACAGAATAGAATATATGTATGTCTTGTTTTTAGAATATAAAGTTGTGAGGGATATCGGTGAGCACGGCCGCCATTGGCGTGCTCAAATGAAAATGCCTCTTGGTTAACTTTATATATTCTAGTTTTATACTTAGGCAAACAAACATTGGAGTTATGTTAAAATACGTACATGCTGCGAGAAAGGTTATCTCTGTGTATGAATGTGAGAATAATAGTATGGCCGCTATGGCGGGATGGGAGCACACTAGTGAGGGGTAACAATACGCCCCAAAACTAGTGATGTTCCGAGACCGGTTTATGTGCGGTCCATAGACGCCACAAGAATAATAGTAAAATGTTTTTATAGAATAATAAATATAAATATGATTGTCTAAAATAATAAAATGTGTTATTTTCAGTATCGTATCGTAGTATTAATTTATCATAATAGCTTGTATAAAAAAACTAGTAAAAAATAAATTTCCCACATTTCTCGGGACTTTTTTGTATGTGTCACATATTTGATTGGACGTGACATTGATCGGATGACGCAAGCCCTGGGGAAGAACCGACGCATTGTGAGTCATAAAAACCCCCGTTTTCTGTATTCTGTAGGTATAAACGTAGTAGGTACATATATCATGTTATGTGGTACCTAATTAACAATATTATTAGGTTTGTGGTTTCGCCTGCACGTATTGTGGTTATCAATTAAATTAAAAATTACCTAGGTTGCTAAATATAGTCGTTTTTACAATAGAATAAAATCGTTCTGATAGCTCAGTACCATAGTATTACATTCCGATACCAATATAACGATCATAATATAAGTTCGAATCCCACAACAGCTCGCACAGCTTAGGCTTTTTCTTGCCTGTGCATAATTGGCGTGTACCGACAGTAAAAGAAAACATTACGATGTTGCTGCATACCAAGATCACCGGTAACTGTAACTCGCCAATCCGCCTTTATAAATGTGGCGAGTATATTATTCGTTCCCTCTAGGGGGAAACCTGAGTTCAGCTGTGGGACGTTATGTTTTAAGATCGTTCAGCGATAGATACAGAACGAATCAATTACGAACAAAGAAAATTCATATTTACTTTAATCACCATTTATTTTTGCGCTTGATTCCATCACGATTTTCGAGGCTCAGCTCAACTTTACCTGCTCTGCTGAAAAGTTTATATTTCGGAACCCAGGCAGCACTCACCCCATAAAAATACCACTTAATAAACATGCTACAATTCTTATAAATTTTCTTGCCTTATTTTTCGGATACAACCGGGTTGAAACGCTTGACAAAAGGTATTGTAAAAGACGGCAAATCGATTACTGAAAATGAATGTCATAAAACAAACTTATATATTTAGCATAGACTTACATATCCCCTCGTTTTATTTCTTTTCACGTGAAAACGTGTTTATAAGAACAACAAATGGTGTTTCTATGACCTCTTCAAAAATGCAAGGGTTGTTACGTAGAAACTTGAAGTCTGAGCATTCGCTTAGTGACAATACGTGAAATTGGAAAAAGGAAAATTATAACTTTGCATTATTTCGATAACTGAGACCGGCGATACGTAACCTTTTTTTAATCAGCGACATGTTAACATGCTTTTTATAAATTCGTACATGCAAAACTTTTTGTGAACCCCTACTGAGGTCACGGGCTCGATCCCTTCCCGCGTCTGTTATGTATATATTTACGAAAGAAAAGTGCATTATTTGTCTAGTACTTATAACGCAAGTGCTGAGATACTTTTGTACTAGATGACGTTGTGTGAATTATCCGAGTTGGTATATTTATTTAACGTATTACGAAACCATACTAATATTATAAATGTGCTGTATCTTGTACGTTTTTACGCCTATAGTTTGGACCTTGGAGAAGGACATAGGCTACTTCTTATCGCGAAAATGAAACTTAAAGGGGGGAACGTAATTGTTTTTTTTAAATGTATATGACAGAACAACGTTTGCAGTGTCAGCTCAAATAAGCTTAATTACTCTGGAATCACAATTCCCTAAGTCACATAAGATTGAAATATCGAGGCATACTTGATAGGTGTTTGAGACACACCAATGTGACATTTCATACCAACCACTCTTCGCCCCTCTCTCGTCTCACATACACTCCACTGTTCTACTTTCCGTTGTACTCTCGGTCCATGATTGGCATCGTACACTAGTTGAGAACCGCTTACTTAGATCATACAATCAATTCTAAGCATTATATTTTTTACCTCTGATGTCAGTTTGACTTCAGCATGTCTGCGCTGAATGATATCCACGGCATTCAAGAACACGAGTATTAAGTTTTAGGCTAATCATATTTGGTACGATGAGAGCTTACGAGATAAATTTTTACTCCCACAATTCGCAAAAAAATTGCTTCGAGAGACCGAAGACACGATTCCCGATATTTCCTAATATAATTTCTTATTTTTTCAGTTACCAGAACCCTGGCCTTTCCCTTACCCTAACTGGGGTAGTAGCTGCCGCCCCGATTTTATCTTATTATTATTATATCATTATTATTTTGAGTAAATAGGCATCATTTGATAAATGCCACTTTAACACATTCTGCCATGGCCCAAAAAGGAAACAACGATAAGATATGATAATATAGTAAAACAACGGTTTTTGAAAAATGCTTTATTATAAAATACTATAATATTTTAAATGATTACATTCCAAGATAACAAAAGATGCATGCAACGATTCTTAAGGTACATCGTATAAAACACTGTAATATCCTTAATAACAACATCAGAGTCACACAACAAAAAATAACATATTTCATCAACCTTTGACATAAAATATAACAATTACGTGAATAATAAAATTGATAAAATTTTATTTTCCAGATCATTTAAAGATATATTAATAGAATAGAATATAATATAATATAGATAATATAATAGAATGTTTAGAAATTCCAAATAGAATGGAATGTTACAATTTATAATAATATATCTTAAATTCAATTATTATTCAAAATCTTAATAAATTTTACTGCTTAATTTTTTCAGATTCATATGATTTTATATGCAAGGAATTAAAGAATAATTCTCAAGGATCGTTATTTAATTCTGAGTGCAGTTGTCTAAAACTTACCCAGTTTCCAAGTTGGAATATAATTAATGGAATTGGATTATACGTTAACTAGAAAAATCATAATTGCAAAAAATAAATTTTATTGTTTCAGTGATGGAAAAGTCTCAAATTTGTGTGGGCTAAGGTTATTTTGTGTTCATTGCAGGCTACGATCACCTCTTGGTCGTTGTTCGATCCTGATGGGCTGCCGATGTACTCCACGCCGCACTGATTTTAAAATAATAACATTATAAGTTTGCTTTGCTATCCACTTTGAAAATCGTGATCAGTCCATTCCCTCTAGGAATAAAATCCAGTAGTGGAAATTTTACTAGCAGCTATGTTTAGGGAATACCCATACTACGTGACCCATGTGACCAAGCGGTCACAGGAAGAAGCTCACCCCTCATTGTACATCCTAAGATTTGTAGTTAAGGTTTGCAAGAAATTATTGAAAAACCGTATTTATCAATTACTATGTAAAAACTAGAGACGAAAGGTGGGGGGCTTCTCATATATTACGGATGGTCACCATGTGGAGGGATGCGGGTAAACATTTACAAAAGTAGGTCATGTGATATGGGTATGTTTTCTTACCTGTACAGCTCTATCAATGTTGTCCCTGAACGGGAAGAAGGCATCGGAAGCGAGCGCCACTTTGTCCATGCCTCGGAGCCACTCGGATCGTTCCTCCTCGGTGAGCAGTTCGGGTGCTGGGCCATCGAACAAGGAGTTCCATTGTTCCAGCGGCAAGTCCGAACCTAATTAAAATTATATATTATTACTATAAATATGACATTTAATATAAAATAGGAGAAAAAGTTTAATTTTCTCCGTGCAGGGGCGGAGTAAGAATAACAGCGTGTTCGCGATGCCCATAGTGTCGCAAACATTCATAGGCGACGGTAACTGTTTACTATTAAATTCACCGTCACCCTGTCTGCTGTTCCTAAAAAAAATCAGACAATAAAAAAAATCTAAAAATACTCTCATAAATATTGTACGCCTCAAAAAGGCAAACTATTGATACAAAATGTAAAATGTCCATTATATGCCATAATTAATGTACACAGTTTTAACAGTAAATAAATAAATCTCAATGAGGATCAATATAAAAAATTTGTTAATAATATTAACAATAACAAAGATGACAGTTGATTTCACGAGCAAAGCTTATAAGCTAAAATCTATAACGCCCCACTGTTAAACTCAGGCTTTCTCCTAGAGGCAACGGGCAGTAAACGAAAGAACGGACCCGGCACGCTTGTCCGAGGCGGATTGGCGGTTACACATACCGATGACTTCGGTGTGTAGAATTCTTCAGAATGTTTTCCATCATAATCTTACTGTTAAATCCCGGTTGCAATCCAAACTTCCGCTTCGCACAGTGTTTCAAAGCTTCAAAAAAACCCCTGCTGTTTTCAGTATTAATCGATCAAGGGGTGCATTTTAAATGCAAGAGTAAAACATCCAGGTGTGTATTTCAAACATTTTTTTTATAAAAAATGATGAAACTTGAGTGACCTTTTCATGAAAAAAATTAAATAAATTCTTAAAACTTAACTATCCAAGATAGTTATTTCAAATAATAATTATTATTATAGGCTAGCAAAACATCTTTGGGTGCATGTTTCCAATTTTTATTTTCGAAAAATCTCCTGTGGGTACAGAGTTAATTTTTTTTACAGATTTTCGTTTTCATTTTTTTTCTCCTTAAAAACTCAAAAGTGGGACTTGTGACTAGCACTGTAATAATGCTCGTAACAAGGCCTATCACTGATAAAAAAGTGCGTGCGTACAAAGTATACAAGTCAGAAGTGAAACTTCTTTGGCAAATTAATTTAGTGAACTCTAGACGGCAATGAATCGGCGCCTTATAGATTTCTATAATCCAAGTTTAATAAATGGACGCTTCGAACGGAAATGTTTGTATAATTATTATTAAGAGAAACGATTTGATTGTTTATTTGCATTGAATAGGCTCCGAAACTACTAAACCGATTTGAAAAATTCTTTCACTGTTGGGAAGCTACATTATCCCCGTGTGACATAGGATATTTATTATATTTTCAAAAAAGTTAGGGTTCCTTACTAAAACTCCAATAATCTAACACAAGGTGTAAAATAATTACCTAAAATATTCTTTACGTCGCGTGCGCTGCGAAACCTATTAATGATAGAATAAAATAATGTACTACGACTTTGCAGAACACATTGCTTGCTATTTACAAAAAATATCGCGTCAGCATATGGCTAACTATTAGGTCTTTACCTATGAAATTGCCGTTTTGTATGAAAAAATTTAAACGAATTTTTGTCATGTATTTTTTATTTGTATTCATCATCATCATCTAAGCGTAATATCCCGGTTGCAACCTAAACTTTCGTTTCGGTGCCCGGGGTCCACTTTCCGACTTTTTCTACTCCACTTCGCACGGTCTTCAGCATCCCTGGCAGTAAGCCCATTGGCACGCATATCACCCCTTACGACGTCAAGCCAGCACTTTTTGGGTCTACCCCTCCTGCCGGGGCCCGGCGGAGGTGGCATGGCCAGACATTTGTTTCCCCCGTAATCATCCGGTTGCCGTAAAACGTGGCCGTACCAACGTAGCCGACACTCCTGCAGTTTATCCGCAATGTCACGGACATGAAGACTGCCGCGAATGCGGGAGTTCCTAACGCGGTCCTTCCGCGTCACTCCACACATCCACCGCAGCATATTCATCTCCGTGACACTCAGTTATTGCCTGTGTCGCTCTAGCACCGGCCACGCTTCACAGCCGTATAAAAGGACAGGCCTAATGATGGTCTTATAGACCTGTCCCATCAATTTTACCGGCATCTTGCGGTCACAAATGACACCAGTCACCTCACGCCATTTGGCCCAAGCGGCAGCAATGCGTGCCTTGACGTTTTTTATTTGTATTAATCAAAGTAATCACCCATGCAATCGATGCATCTTTGCCAACACATCTGCAGTAATGCTCACCCCGTTTGGTAAGAAGCTGTGATGAATCACACCGGCGCTAGACCACCAAACGGTGACCCATCACTTTTCTAGGGGTAAGTTTTCGTTTAGGTGCTGAACCAGGATCCAACCAACTTGCCGAGCGCTTGCGGTTACCAAACAGAATCCATTTTTCATCGCAGGTAACAATGCGGTTCAAAATTCCTTCATTTGTGTGTCTGTTGAGCAGTGTAAGGCACGTCTCGACGCGTACTTCGCGCTGGCGATCATTGAGTTCGTGGGGCACCCATTTGTCAAGCTTTTTTACCTTGCCAATTTGACGCAAATAGACCAATATTGTTTTGACGCTAACGTCGAAAGCTGCTGCTAATTCAGCCGTAGATTGTGTATCATCAGCTTCCACAATCGCCTTTAATTCGTCATTGTCGACCAGTCTTCGGACGACCGCGAGGTTCATTTTTCAGGTCGAAATTCCCAGAACGGAAGCGAGCAAATCAATAACAGTTGGTGCGTTGGTTTGTAGTGGTAGCTCCGTAAACGTCGTTGATGTTGCGTGCCGCTTATGCCGCGTTGCTGCCACGACGGTACTCATATTCCATAATTACTCGAATTTTTAACGTATCCATGATGACGAAAAAGATTGAAATGCGATGAAAATGTAACACTAATCAATAAACAAATGACTACTTTTAGAAAAAGAATTCCATGTTTTTAAAATAAAATTAATTTGAAATTAGAATTCTTAGCCAAACAAAAATTATTTTGATTTGAAATGGCCAGTACTGCAGAACGGCAATTTCATAGGTAAAGACCTATTATAGTTATGCCACAATAAGTGTTCTTTTATTTTATTTGATATCTTTAATTTTAATTGAAATGCCGCCGCTAGAAAAAGCTCTTTATTTGTATCTTGGTATTAATCCTTATCAAAATAAATTACTTCATATTCAAGTCTGCTTCAATACCTTTATTTAATATTTATATTTAATACAATTACTTTTGAATTATTCAATTCGTACATTCCATTCGAAAGATATCACGAGTTTAAAAATGTAAGTATATAGTAAAAAACGTTTCACATATTCGTGACACTAATTTGCGTTTCATCCGTAACGTAACGCTAATTTCCGTTTCGTCCGTAAAAATTTTACCCTCATGCGCCCAAAGAAGTTTGACATCAAAAATATGTTATAAAAATTAGATCCACTACAAAATGATTTTTTCTCGGAGTAAGCATACTAACCCCTGCGGCCGGGGTCGGCCTGTCGTAAAAAGCAACTAAACAAGGTCTGGTTTTTAAATATGCCGCTATAATAACCTTGTGCTGTGTTCCGGCATTAGAGACCCAGGTTCCTGTGCCCCCATGGGACAGCAGTGTGTACGCTGTACCCCTGGCGTCGCGAAAATCCTAAGAGGACAGTCAGCCTATCTGCTGTTCTTCAGCAATAAAAAGAAAAAACACACAAAATTCTCGTGTACAGTGAAGAGATTATTGAATCCTGTTCACTTCGTGTCGGGATGCTCTCGAAGTAAGCGGCCGAGTCGCGTAAAAAATTCTGGCACTCAGACAGGGAACACCATTGTCACAAAATGAACAGGAGAAAATCTATGATCGATCTCTTTCGTGCATTACAATCATTAGATCCATTCATTTCTATGGCACACCTCGCTTAACATCGAATATTCTCAAAACGACGTTGTCTGCCAGAAGCTGTATGTGAACTTTTGAAACCAAGTCACGAAGAAAACTTGCAGTTGGCAGAGATAGACGATGAAGATACATGAGGATGAGGCTGCCCGTTAGTACTAAGCAACGAAAGCGATTTATAAATTGCGATCATATACGAATAAACTTATTTATTAATATCTAGACACACTCACTAAAATAAATTGTTTGACCTTTAGCGATAACCCTATGTTGTATCATTTGACCTTAGAACGAAATGGTATATTTCTCCCAAAAGCCGCAATAGTGAAACGTCGTTTTTTTATCAGTTTATCAGTTTGTTACGGGCAATCTTACGGGCTAGTCACAAGTCCCACTTTAGAGTTTTTAAGGAGAAAAAAAATGTAAACGTAAATCTTAAAAAAATTGGAAAACATGCGCCCAAAGATGTTTATCAGCCTATAATTATTCGAAATAATAATTATCTTGGATCGTTAAGTTTTAAGAATTTATTTAATTTTTTTTTTTTCATAAAAAGGTCACCGAAATTACATAATTTTTTTTTATAATTAAAAGTATTTGAAATACACACCTGGGTGTTGTACTCTTGCATATAAAATGCACCCCTTGATCGATTAATACTGTAAACAGCAGAGGGAATTTTTTGGTGCTTTGAAACACTGTGCTTCAGTGCCGGAGCTTTCCGACTTTTTCTTTTTCACTTCGCACGGTCTTCTGCGTCCCTATATTAGTAGTCACGATGTTTTCCTTCACCGTCCGCAAATGTTCTAATATCTAAATTAGTGACTGTGAACCCGTGTTGAATTATGAATGTGATACTTGGCAACCAAATATCTATATATTTATACTAAGGTTAAATATAATATTCACTGTGTCAAATATCGAATGTCAAATTTTACGGGGCGCAATAAGCACAAAAACCCTAGCTAGGTGGTAGCCCAGCCCATCTGAATGGGGTGGTCCAGAAACACTGGTAAAGACCATTATGCTGTCATAATAACCATGTGTTGTGTTGTGCCTTAGTGACCCAGGTTTCAGTACGGATAGCAGCATATTCGAAGTGCCACTAGGGTCGCAAACATCCATAGGCGATGGTAACTGTACCACAAGTACTGTACTGGTAAGTGGACCGTCTGCCAGTCTGCTCGAAGGACCAAAACGACACATCAAAGGGCCTCACCAACTGTTCCATTGACATAGTTGTCAATGGCATTAGCCTGAACGGCCCTTGTGACTCCCTGCTTGAACTTCATTCCCATGACTCTTGGGTGTCTACGCGCCCACCATAGCGCTGCCTTACCCCCCGCCAAGCGTGTGCAATGGATTCGGGACTGTTGGCCTGCCCCTATTCCTATGACCTGTACAATTGAGATGGATTACTTCATTTTCTATAGTTAAAGACAGTAGAACAAATATTTTAAAATAAACTGGAGTTGAATTTTAGGCTTTTTTATCTCTGTTGCTTTATTGGATTAGTATTTTGTATAAAGATAATATATTTTCAAAACGTGTTTTGAAATGTAGATATTTATTGATTTTATAATTGTATTTTTACAACACCAAAAAGTGCTGTCTTCCTTTATTCAACTCTACTCTCTATTTTGTATACTTCATGTTATTTTTCTGTCACTTTTTACATAAAAACAACTTAAGTAAGTATTTAAACTATTAAATTTAATTGAATATTTAAGAAAAGTACTTCATTCAAAATTAAATATAAAACAGCGAACTATAAGTTATATATAAAATAACCCCCGCGTAAATTAAAATATTTTAAAAATATAAATGTTATTTACATGTTAAAGAATTGAGGTTATATTATCCACCATATACAATACTAACTGTCAAATCTTGCCTCACACATTCTCACATGACATACAACCGTAGAAAATAGAGACAGTAAGAAAGAAAAAGAAAAGGATGGCAGTTTGGAGGGGGTTTAACGCTTTTTAGTTACGTGACGATTTCTGCCAGTTTGCCTACTGTAAGCCGCATAAAAGAACTTCGTTACAATACACAAAATAGTAGGCTATTTTTATAGGATAAATTTCAGATATACATGCCTGTTTTTGGAGGATAAATTTACGAGAAGTAAACTAAGCCATTTTGATAGCGGCAATTCAGAAAACATAAAAATATATATTAATATAAAAAAGCTAAGCTTTCATGTTATTATGACAATTGAATATAACTGTTTCAGCATAACCGAGCTTGTGAAACTAAAGAGGCGTTAATGAAAATACGCTCTGCTCATCTGCTGCTTACTTTAGTTATACGGCGCTATGTGAATGGTCACAGTATAATTATTTATTAATATAATTTTACAGACATAAAGACAATAAGATTTTTATTTACCTGTCCATCACGTGCATAGCAAACGGAGTTACTTTGAGTATACTTCAATGCGATGGTGGCGACAATGAGATCCCTCACGGCGTTCTCTGGCAAATCTTTTTTCTCTGTCACTACATTCTTAAAGAGATCTGCCGTTATCTTCGCGTCGTTACGTCTCTGCTCTAATGTCAATCCATATATCGTTTTCTGTTCCATTATATCTGGTTCGTAGTTGGGATCCATCTACAAAGTTTGATGTAATGTAATAATTGTCATTGCAAACAAGCTAATAATATAGTATGGTCTCTAAATATACCACCATAATAAACTTGCGTTTGTGTTCCGGCATAAGTAACCAGGTTCCAATATGGCAGCATGTGCCTGATGCGGTGGCCCTGTGGTCGCTAAAATCTATAGCAGACGGTAACTGCTCACTTTTATATAGTGATAATTATGTCAGTCTGCCTGCTATCGCATAGCAACAAAGAAAAAATATAGCTCACAGATTATACAGATAGCAGGCAATGTTCACAGAGAGCGGTCACGTTTGTCTTAGAACGGCAGGATACTGAAGCAAAATAGTCCTATAGTTGATATTTTGTCTCAATAAACAAAGTGTAAAGTTTTCCTGTCCAATAGATCGATGACCTACTTAACGTTACCGGTTGGATCTGGGTCAGAAAGGCAATGGTTCATGATTTACGGCATACTTGGACAGTCCTACGTCAACGGACAATAATTGGCCGATGACGAAGTTAAAAATGACGAATCTGACAAGGTAAACACTACGAACCATTTTGCTCTACTGGCAAGAGACCATTACGTGTGCTTAGGATTAAGGTTTTCTAACACCTATACGATATGACGTTTAAAAAGACATAGTGATAGTAAAGCAAAAAAACTAAATAGGACGTATGCCTGTTTGCTTCGTCGAGCTTACTAATAAATCCTGGTCACATACAAAACTTCCACCAGGAGTGCCATTTTCCATTTCACCTTCACCTTCATCCAGTCTTTCAACTGGACGATGAGATCACTAGCACTCACATAATCTGTTCTTCGTCAACATGTTCTCCAATAACATCAAAATACTTACTATATTTTAACCACATTTAGGCCTTTAAAAAAAGGATGATGTGTATAATAAATATTAAAAAAAATTGTATATTAGTTGTCTAGTATCCATAACACAAGCGCTCTGCTGACTTGGAACTAGATGGCGCTGTGTGAATTGTCATAGTACATTTATTTAATGTAATGATAGTCTATGATGACGTTTGAGGTGCACAGTCTGAGCAAAAGAGACATTTATGAAATAAATACTAATATTAGATACGATTTACCTAAATAGTTAAAACTATACCACAAACTTCCATGAAAAAGATAGACCTGTTAGTTAATAAGTTCTTAGTGTTTTTTTGTTACCAGTCTATAAAATCTTCAATAAATAAAAAAATATTTCTCAAAAGTATACCGACCTGTAGAACACAATAAGCGCCACCCTTCTTCTTTTTCAACAACTCAAGTGCTTCAGGCGTATATCCAGGGGCGATAATCCCATCAGAGACCTCCCTAGATATAATCCTAGCGGTGATAGAGTCGCAAGTGTCTGACAGCGCTACAAAATCGCCGAAGGAGCTCATACGATCCGCACCGCGAGCGCGTGCGTAGGCGCTTGCCATGGGCGTGAGCTGCGGCAGTAAGTCTGCCACCATACACACTACAGCCTAAAAAAATATCATTTAAGTTTGGATGTATCTTGGTTACGTCTATACATATAGAAAAAATCAATTAAATTTCACTATAATCTATTTCCTCGACTTTTTGGTCAATAAAAGACATCAACGCAAAAAAGACGCTCACAAGTTTTACATTTCCTACAAAAACCCTTGTACTTACGAAGTAAACGTACAAACAAAGACATATAAAATTACAAACTTCTTCATGGGTTAGAGGCAGCCCAATAGCAGCGCCAGCTGGTGACACATGTTTGAAACTGGCCGCAGCGGGAACACCCAACGCTTCTTTCAACTCTTTAACCAGCTGCCAAGCGTTCAATGCATCACATAGATTGATGAAACCCGGGGACCCGTTGACTGTTGTTAGCGGCAAATGGTCTCGCCTTGTGAATACTTGAGCCGGTTTCTGGTGGGGATTCATACCTGTATAAATATAGGCAGGTTAATATTGTTGAGTTTGTATATAGCATTTATGCTCTATACTCTTTTATAACTACTTTTGATAATATCATGTCTGTCTTGTCAATAAAAAAATTCATTGCATAATACTTATATTTTTTCACTTATATCAATATTCAAAGATTTTCATTAAATCAGGACTTTAATAAATATGACCTTCAAGTGTCAGACTCAAGCTTTAGGGAATTGGAGGTAGATTTAAACAGGAAATTACGAGCATGACCGTCTAAGAATGCCAACATCGTTCTAAAAAATTTGCATAGAAGAGGTCGCATAAAGCGACATCATCGACGACATATGATATACAATATATAATACAATAATATAAATAAACAATATGTGTGCAGTTTACACGTGATAGAAGTGAAACCTTGAAAAATGTATACTTCAATATAACACCGCACAAAGAACAGACCACAAATATAGGAAATATATATAGAGATGTATATATAGGTGTCTCTTTTTACTGTGACTTTTCCATTTCTTCGAGTTTCAGATAACAACGATGCTAAAGATTTCACTTCAAAAAGAAAAACTTCAGTGAGTCAGGATTCACTCAGGCGGATCCGATACCCAAAGACCAAGTCTAAGAGCTATTTAAAATCCCCTTGGATTAACCCTTTGAAATTATCCAAGTTATTAAGTTCGATATTTAGAAATCTTTCCAATAATTAATAGAAATTTATATTAAATTAAAAATATAAACAGAAAGGGAAAAGTTTTTGGAGTTATGCAAGTCAGGATTCGAACCCAGACCGATCCGAAATCCAGAGACCCAACCTATAAGCTACAATCCGCTCGAAGTTTTGAGGTGAAATTATTAGTGTTGAAGTTGAACTAAAGTTTACGAATTTCAATTTTTTCCAAAACTGTTTCAAAATTATATTAAATTAAATTATTCCCCAAAGTAGGTGCTTTATAAAGAAAAAGAAAAATATATACTTATATTGAACTAAAAGGGGATGTTTAAAAAGGGAACAAAATAAACGAATCGGTCCACTCACACATAGAAATATAATTCAATCCGATCATTGTTTAATAATAAACAAAACTCAATTGTATTTCATTGCAATAAAGTCGCAATTCGAATAGATAAGTATAAGCAATCATTTAAAAATTACATTATAGAGTAAGACTTAAGCCATTATTAGTAAGGTTGGTATTACTGGAGCAAAAAATATTGTGACTTTTCCGTTTCATCGAGTTTCAGATCACAACGATACCACAAAGTAGATAGACGATACTAAAGAAGTTTTCACTTCAAATTTTTTTATTAATCCATAGAGATTTCTTGCTAAGATTTATTTTATTTTTATTATTATCACATGTATTCTATTTTATAAACTTGTTTATTACTAAATGGCGATCTTCATATATGCTTCATCTGTTTTAGAATATTTGAAGGCCGACATTTCATCGGATTATTAAAAATATGCCCAATGTGTCCCCTTCTCAAGAGAAATATGAATCGTTTCGCCAGTTTCTTGTAAATAATGACTTGTATACATAGTTATTATATAAGTATACAAAGATGTACATATAGTTATTATATAGTTCTACTGCCCTATTCAGCATCACTTAGTATTAAGAAAATTATAAAGTGACTAACAATACTAACTTAATGTTTACATCAACTGTAACTAACCTACCAACATTATATAGATTTTCTAAAATAAATTATTATTATATATATGTAAAAGGCTTTCACACCACTATCTTGTGTTGAAACATTTCATTGAGCGTAATAATTAAGACTAGATAAACATGAAAATACTTGCCATATCTCAAAGTCATTTGAGCCTTTCCTCCAGAATACTGTTTCCGGAAGTAATCCGATATCGCGACGTCATACTCCGATGTGTGTGTGAACGCTTTCAATGCGAGCCTTTGTCTGTAAACGTATATATATATATATATATATTATACACATCGTGTTTAATGTTTAATATTGACTGATTAATTAATTATACTATATCTAGGGCCGGATTCAGGGTGGGGCAACCGGGGCGACCGCCTCTGGGCCTCCACAATAAACTTCGCAAAAAAAAAATTCAAATTCCGATAATATCCAGATAATTCTTGTTTCCGATTATAGATAGATAGATAACACTTTTTTGTAAACCAAATAACTTACAAAAACAATGAAAATTATTTACACAATCTATATCTACTTGACTTCCGACTTTGTTATAAATAATTTTATGTGAAAACCAAATTGGCTGTCCAATTACTTCACATTAAGCGGTTGGTGAATATAGGCGGAGTCATAATAAACGGATTTTACTGGAAATAATTATATATTATTTACTAAATAAAAGTATATATGTACTTAATATATCAGTTGGCTGTACTCATAAAACAAGCGCGCTATTGCTTATGTTAGGACTAGAATATGTCTCTGTATGAATTGTCAAAGTACATTTATTTATTTATTTCATGTTAGTCAATTGTTACGTTCAAGCAAGGAGACATTTATGAAGCAATTTATGAAACAAATAATAATAGTATTTATTTGTTAATTAAATAGCTAAATGTTACAAATTAATATAATTTCAGTAGGTAAACATCCTAACTAATATTATAAATGCGAAAGTGAGGTTGTTTGTTCCACTTTCACACCTAGACCGCTGAATGAACCAATTGATGAATTTCAGTATAGTCATAGATTGGATTGTTTTTTTTTAATTCATGTGGCAGAACAGCGTTTACCGGGTCAACTAGTAATTAGTATAGGTATAATTAGACATGATTTGCTGAAACAGTTAAAACTATACCTTATTACCTTAGATTTCCACGAAAAAGATAGACCTGTTGATTAATAAATCAACTTAGTACTTATTTTTATTCATTTTAAAATTTCTATAACAAGCCTATAGATTTTTATTTTGGATGGAGACCACCTTTAGTCTTAAGTATGACGCCATAATAACTGTGTTGTGTTCCGGCATAAGTGACCCACGTTCCTGTACCCTTATGGGACAACAGCGTGTTTTCGATGTCACTGACGTTGCAAACGCCTATAGGCGACTGTCTGCTATCCTACAGCAATAACCAAAAATCATTAATAATTCGAAAATAATATATACCTTGTTTCTAAAGACGTCTGATGATCCTTATTATTCTTCAATTCTTGAACGACAACATCATAATCACTGGGGTCACACAATATGGTCACACGGTCGTGATTCTTAGCGGCCGCTCGGAGAAGGGTGACTCCACCGATATCAATATTTTCGACGGCGTCGGCAATCGTCACGTCCGGCTTGGACACAGTTTGTACAAATGGATAAAGGTTGCACACAACTACACTTATCATTTCGAAGTTTTGACGCTTCATGTCTGCTTGATCTGAGTCGGTATTTCTATATAAAAAACAAATAGTAAATTTGTGCCTGCAAGAACTGCAGTTTCTAAATATAGGCAAAGTAAGCATGGGAAAATCTTCACAATATAGACTCTTGTTTTTCTTATATGGTGGACAATAAAGTGTTGGAACTGTGTGTCACGGCGATGAATATGCTGCGGTGGATGTGTGGACTGACGCGGAAAGACCGTGTTAGGAACTCTCACGTCCGCGGCAGCTTTCATATACGTACATCACATTGCAGATAAATCGCAGGAGTTGCCCATACCTTCGCTGGTATGGCCATTGTAGGGCAATCGGCTATTTACGTGGGAAACAAATGCCTCACCTAGTCATGGTGTGTGTTTGTGTAGACGAGCCCATTAATGGCGTATAATATACCTACATCCATCATATACTGAGGTCCGAAACCCAATAGTTTCTTATTAATATCTATTCAAAACAAAAATAGTATAATTTTTTTCCTAAAATCTAAAATCTATTTCCATTGAAAATTTTAAATCTTAAAATGATATATACCTCGCTAGTATACCAGCATGTACAGCTGGATGCAACGTCTTAACTCGCCCTCCGAGCATCTCAGGGGCTTTAGTAATGTCCGCCACATCGTGAACTTTGAGCCCTGCGTTGCGGATCGCGGTGGCGGTGCCTCCACTGGCAACCAGCTCTAGGCCCACCTCAGACAAGCTCTTAGCAAGGGCTAATAGGCCTGTTTTGTCGGAGACACTCAGAAGAGCTGGAAAAGTATGGTAATTACAAAATCACTTTCTTTAAATCTTTACTATTTTGGAGGTGCAGAGGTTCTTGACTTTCAATAAATTGTTGTTAGATCTTCAGGCAATTCTTCCTCAGAGGACTTCTTGGGAATCGTCTCTTCCATAAAAAACAGGTTCAGATTTCATTCGTAGATTCCAGGATCCCACGAATAATTTGTCAAAATGTGCTTATTATCGTAGAACAGTTATGTATAAATATGTAGATGCTAAGTAAATTAGATAAATTAATGTTGAACGTGTGTGATGATAATTTTTCCTCGCGTAGCTAAAAGAGTAAAGATATACGGAGAGTGTGAAGTTGCTACAGCATCTTAATACAAAACAAGGAAATAACAGCTACGCAGTAAATCAAACAAAAATAATTAATTCCGCCGTGAGATAGTGGACTGGTTCCTAGACTCCAAAGTGAAAATTTTTGATACTACTAGGATCTTCCGCTCATGGCCCGAAAATATCTGCTCAGTTATAATAAAAGAATAACTATTACTTCAATTACTAAAGAAAAATATTGTTTTGACAAATTCTTTGTGGGACTGTACTGAAAATAGACGATTGTTCTTCATATAATAATTTTAACAACGACCGTAGTAACGGTTAACGGACGTTGGAAGCCCTGCAGAGGTCACAAGTTCGATTCACATCCCGCGTCTGTATACATATATTATTATCGTAAATACTGTATTTATTTACAAAAATATATAAGTAGTATATTAGTTGTCTAGTATCCATAACACAAGTGCTATGCTATTTATTCAGAACTAGATGGCGCTGTGGGAATGGTCTCAGTGAATTAATTTATTTATTAATTAGCGATACCACGTGTAAATTATTGAGTTATTGAATTGAAAAAATATTAAGATGTTTTTTTTCTTACCTAGTTTTCCACTTGATGCCATGTCCGTTTCTTTTACTACAGTATATTGAACTGAAGATTATCAATTGCCTCGAGCGACTTCAATTGACCTCCACAGGGGTTCCTGATAACAAAGACTTGTTTACCAAGTTACTAGGGTTGACTTAATGAAAAAACTAAATTTCTAATTTAAAACAAAACCTTAGAAATAGATTGATTTCGTAATAATAATAAAATTAGTTCACTTTTTTAAAGTCTGATGAAAATAACTTTGTGCAAGTATTTTGATTTTGCGTATTTTTTTTCCAATTGATTAAAATTATTTTCGATAAAATATTTTGATATATATCTCAAACAGTTGAAGATTTGTGCCGACTCGAAGAAGGGTAGGCAGTAACTAATAACTATTAGAGGTGAAAGTAGTCATGCTTGAACAGATTTAATTCACAGCAGTGACTGTACAAAAGAACCATTGTGAATAAGGCTATGGACTATACTTTCAAATTGTTATTTATAGGCAAAAATAAACATGGTTCATTTTGGTAATTTTTTGCTGAGCAACAACAGACAGACAGTCATCGTCGCCTATGGATGTTTGCGGAGTACCGTCAACACGCTGCCGTCCGCATATAGATAGATACAAGAACCTGGGTCACTAATGCCGGAATACAACGCAAGGTTATTATGGCGGCATGCCTATACACCAGGGGTGCGCCGCCTAGGACTCCGCTCGGGTGCACCCGCACTCCTTAAACCCCCGGATAGCCCTGGCGTTACATATATTTTGCTCTAATATTTATTGTTTGTGTGTAATGTAAAATAATTAGTGTGTACGTGTAACTCTCTGCTGTTCCTCAGATATACTTATTCAGAATTAAAAATCCGATATTTCATTTAAACTCTAACTCATTAAAATTATAATGTTTTTTTTTTTAAAGGGCCCAGACCCAGAATATGCTTAAGACGGCGCTGTATAACGCTTATATATCAAAATACTAGTCGATTTCAAAAATTATATTGATTGACAATCTTTAATTTGAAAGGGCTTTTTTTATTTGATTGAAATTATTAAGTGTCGTGCCATTGAAAAGAGCAACCATAGTTTTAATTAAATATTATTTAATTGAGTACAGTAATTTTTAACCATTAATCTTGGAGCATATTATGACTACATAGCCTAAGAGCCCGTGAACCCCAGACCTTAACAGTGAATAAAAACTTTTTCAATTACTTTAATTATAATTACAAAAATAATTAAATTATTAAAATATTATATATTTTTATTACATAAAAATTTATGAAATAAAGTAATAATTATAACATAATTTAATTCCACAAATAAATTGTTGTTAACAGATAAGTTCCAGTAAAAACTGACAGCCCTAATCTAAAAAGGTCACTATTGTGATGAAAATACGACATATTATTGCCCTCATATTGGTTACAAAACAATATGCCACAAACTTCATATGACATCAATAATGGTAACATATGATATAATAATAATCTAATATTACAATGTTTTGTTTGCTATAGATTATTTAGGGAATGTACTCATCCAAACCTGGCGGATGTGCAGTTCGGATTCCGCCAGGGGCGCTCTACTTTGGACGCAATCACGTTTGAAGAGCCAGCTTGCGGAGGACGTGGTGGCGAGAGGATAGGAAGGTGCCACGGTGCCCTGACCTTCCACCTGACGCAGGTCCTCTCGGGACACGGTTGCGTCCGGAGGTACCTGTGTTGCATAGGGCGGCAAGCGATGTCAGGGTGCCACCATTGTGGCTTGGACGACGAGGAGAACGCGGTGACCCACACTATCGCCGTGTGCCCTGCGTGGCGCGGAGAGCAACGAGACCTTGCCGCCCAAATCGGAAAGACCTGTCGCTCCTGGCCCTGGTTCTATCTATAGTCGGGGGCGATCCTGGATGGACGGCCGTCGCCTCCTTCTGCGAGGTAGTTACGTCCGCAAAGGAGGCGGCGGTGTGGAAGCGGGAGCTAACTAGCACACTCCCCTCCTGCCAACGCAGGCCACGTCGACCGCGCCAGAGGGCGTCCAACAACCTCCGGCCGCCGTAGGAAGCGGCAGCGGGCGGCCTCTCGGGGGAGGATCCACCGTCCGCACTGTCCGGCTGTTGCACGGCCCCCCTTAACTCCTTAGAGCTGATACTGGAGTGCGCCGGGGGGACAAAATCCTGACCTCCCTGGCGCCAACACTACAGAAGAGGCTCACCCCGCCAGAATAGGCGGGCCGGCGCCGACCCGGGCCACGAGATCGGCAGGCCACATATCCATGGGCCTGGGCGTAGGCGATAGGAGAACATCAGGGTTTTTAGTGGGTAGTGGGATGGCCTAACATTATTCCCGGAGTCGCACATATTCCTCGGTACCCGGGAGGGGGGAACCCGTTAAGAATAGGGTTTTCCCCGAGACAAAAAAAAACTAGTGACTCCTTCAAGGGGTGAGGAACGTTTTCAAAAATATCATACTTGGTCACAGGGAGGAGGGGATGGGTGGGTCTTAGTTTTTCGTCCCATTGTTAATATCAGCGTTTACTTATAACTATAGACATGCATGCACTTATGATATCACGCGGAATGTGCTGTATTAACACAACTTTTTTATTTTATATTTACAAAAAAAATTTTAGGAAAGCTATTTGTGAAACATGAAACAGAGAGGGAAAAGGGGGTTCTAATCAGTATGTATAGTATGAGAAGACCGCCACCCCTGAATGGTTACCAAGGAGAGGGAGGGGGGTAAACAATTGACACAAATAAGTCACATGGTTTGGGTATATTCCCTTATATGGTAATGTAAGTAATAAGTAACAACTCCAGGGCATTTTTTTAATTGCTGTAGGACAGCAGACAGGCTGACGATCCACTTCGAATTTAGCAGTTACCGTCGCCTATGCATGCAATGCCAGTGGCAGCGTGAACATGCTGCTGTCCCATAAGTGTACAGGAACTTGGGTCACTACTACCTACACTACTACGTTCATAAAATATGTCACGCTAAAATCTGCTTTTTTATATATGTATATAATAAGCAGTTAATATTGCCTATGGATGCTCGCGAAGCTTGGGGCACCGCAAACACAATGCTTTTTTTTTTAATTGCTGTAGGACAGCAGACAGGCTGACAGCCCGCTTAGAATTTAGCAGTTACCGTCACTTATAGGTGTTTGTAATGCCAGTGGCATCGTGAACATGCTGCAGCCGTATAAGGGTACAGGAACTTGGGTCACTAATGCCGGAACACAACACAAGGGGATTATGGCAGCATACATAAGACCAAAGGTGGTCGCCAACCAGATAGGCTTGAGGCCCTACCACGTAGGTAGGGTGGGTTGTTTTGCCGCCTTTTACGACAGGCCGACCCTGGCCACAGAGGTTAATATTCTTTCTCCGCCCCTGCACAGAGTATGGAGATCTTGGTTCAGTTGCTTGCAACAATGACTTGAATACTGGCATGAAGGTGTAAAACAAAATCCTCATATTTATTTGCAACTGAAAGCACTGAGCATCTATAAAATTGTTATAATTTAATAAGTATATCTTCTTAAACATTTAAAAAAGAAACACCCAGAACCTTTGTTTCCATCTTACATTTTCTGTAGATTTTTAGCTATGATAGACGATCACACAGCTAATTAATCACAATATGGTATCATCGTACTAACTGCCTCTTTTCATGTAACCAATTGTTGGGTAATATTCTTAAACCTTGTATCAACTATCTCTCTTATGAGTATTGGCTTTCTTAATAATTCAACTATATATATTTACGGTGTAATTTTTCATTTTAGCTAGCTCTAACAAACTTGACAAAGAAGAAAAACTCATATTAACAAAAGCTAATTTGTTCATCTATTTAGAAAGTAAATTATTGTCTGTCCATGACATATGATGATGATTCCTAAATATACAAGTTATATTGTCATCTATAATTTTTATAGTTTTGTGAACATAACTATATAGATGACATGGTAGGTGTGCATGGATGTAATGGAAATCTTAACAAAACACTCGCTTATTTTATTATTAAACGCGGATACCTTTCACTGCTGGCAGTGAAAGTTAAAGTGCTGTCAACCAGTTCTATAAGGCTGTAGTTATAATACAGAGAATATATACTACACTGCATTAATACCATTCAAACATTGAACACCACATGAATATTATGAAATACGAACCTTTTTTATTAATACTAGGCGTAGATAACATTTCGTCTAGTCAATATATATATATATATGTATGTGTATATGTGTGTATATATGTATGTATATATGTATATATAAATCTAATATATGAACATATATATAAATATGTATATTTGATTAAATTTAATGTGCCTCCTAATGTTTTCATATCAAAGCATAATCGACGTCTGGGTTGTCTGGAAGAGATCGCTCTTTAGCGATAAGACCGCCCTTTGTGCTATCTACTTTTATATAATTTTTTTTTATTACGTGTTTTTCTTTTTTAGTACAATAAAGAGTTTTCTATCTATCCATCTATCTAATGCCAAACCCATCAGACAGGCTGACGGTCCACTTTGAATTTGGCAGTTACCGTCGCCTAATAATAATAATTCTCTGTAAAATAGATATCTATGCTTGAGTCATCTAAAGAGTAGCAATTAAAAACATTGTTGGATAGTATGGATAGCCGCACCGCCGACTTGCTAACCTCAAACCTCTAAATTCTAATTAGAAAAAATCCTAATTGTTGGATTCTGTATTCCACTTAACCGTGTTCGCATGATAGTTTGTAGAAATAGTAGTAGTAGTAGACATTTTATTCTATTAACAGAGTACGTACCGGTTTAGGATAAAATACGCAAAACACACTACCTAGACCTACACAAAATATTAACTTGGATAGTTTTGTTTTGATTGTTGTTGTTTTAATTTGCCAATCTGGCAGGCAAAGGACTTGGACTTGGTCCATACGTTTTGTTTTGAATTTTTGATACTTTTAAATTTTGATAGTAGTGGTTAGAGGTAGGTAGTATTTCCTGTTCGTAAATTCGTAATAGTTCCAGGAACTATGTCCGCTATTGGAAACAAGTTCATCCAATCCGCGCGTCAAATTACCTCCTCCCGATTGTCCCAATTAATAGTTCCACTAGTTCCACAAACATGTCCATGTCCTGTGCGATGAGAACGATTATGCGAACATGTACCGAACCGACCACAGAGCCGACCGACAATGACCTAATCCTCCTGAATCAAACAAATATACCTGGAAACTATTGGCAATTTCCGTATTTGTTAGTTAATAGTTATGCAATTTTAATGCACAAGGCAACTATTATGCTTTGCGTTAGAAACGACAATTGGTTTATTAAATTTTTATTTTTATTTCTCGTTCGCATGACCTTGACTTCCACTTGGTGTCATATTTCGTTTAAAACAAATATTTATTTAAACGTAATTTCAGTTATCATTTCACCTTTGTCTTTACTATATGGTATTTACTGAACGTAGTGATAACTTTAATTACTTTGAATACTTACATTTTATTTGGTGTGTGCATTGTAATTTTGCTTACAAAATGCCAGAAATGCCAAATTATACTTAAAGTTTAATATATTAATTAAGTATATACTTAGCATAGGTTACTACTAAGTTTGCAGTACTTGGATGGGTGACCGCCTAGGAAAATCGCGTGACGGTGGATTTTTGTTCTATTTTATTCTTTTTTATACTAACTTGACCTGTATTTAATGGAGTTTTTCAAAATTCGACTCGATTTTTACTTACTTTGAACAATAAAATCAAAATTCTGCAACGCCATCTGGAGCATAATCAATAACATTGCCAGAAGATGGCGTTAAATTAATAAAAATATTTACCGATTGGATATTGACAATAAATAAATTATATTAACACGCTTTTATTTTATTGTTAATGAAACTAAAACGTTAAAAATAAAATATAGTATAAAAACTAAAAAAACACGCTTTTATAAAAAATCTACCTAAAGGGTAAAAAATTATTTTCAACAAATTTAAATTAAGGATAGTGGGATTAACAAAAAAAATAATTTTATTGTAGAAAAAGCGTGGGGTGCTTTTAACCCTTCGTTTGGGCTTGTCAAAATAATGACGACAAGCATGTCCGCGAACATGTTTCCCGGACATGGTTCCGATAGGGAAGAGAATCTTTCCGTGTTCAATCCACTCGAGGACATGATTTGAACATATCTATTTGGCAACACTGTGGCCATGGCCAATTGGCCATCACAACATCAACAGAAGAAGAACTTCTTCTTCTTCTTAATTATGGCTCGGAGAAGAAGAACTTAAACTTCGTGAGATATAATAGTCCCGTCCTGACAGGTCGTAGCGGCATTAGAATGTAACATAAGATCAAATCAACAACATCATAAAAAAATAATTATTAACTTTTTCGATCCGAACACCATATCTTTTTATCACAAGTTATATATCATTTAAGAATTCATATCAAGTTTATTTTTTTCACTTATTAATCCTAAGATATATGTAATTTTGTATGTCTACGAAACGTTTCAAAAACAGTTACATTCTAAGTCCTTTTTTTAAACCAGAGTGCTGTAACTAATTTGATAGGTGATTTTTACCGGAAGAAATAAACGATTCAATAAAATAATTTTAATGGTTCAATCCATTTTATTTGAATTGAGCATAACACCCAAAGCTAAAATAGAAAATGTCAAAGTTAAATTAGCCGTGTGTCGTTCACGAATGAATTCTTCAAATGAAGTACTTCAGTTAGTTTCTGTCCTTCATTCTTACTTCAGTTACAATTCAACCATATCTTTAGTTCAGTTGTTTAGTTCACCGACCGCGAACGAACTAAAACCGGCACTGCTCGTGTCTCGTTCGTATTTCACGAACGAGGCTTGTGCAATGCTGATTGATAATTTGTTGTCACGCTCTGTTGTACGTACCATAATGATGTTCTATTTCTTTCAAACAAACTCGCTCGGTACGTACCCAGTTCTTAAGCGATCGGGTTCTCTAACAATTTGCACTTACAGTGTACATTGCTTGTCATACAAAAAAGTTAATTTAGAACTGTCAAGCAAAATGACCATGTACAGTATTACTACAGTAACTACAGTTTACATGTTTACAATACGTTTGTTCGAGTTTCAAATTGTAAATATGAAATGAAGTGCATTGTTTTCATTCATATGTATAGAGACAAATAAGAAAGCTGACTGATCAGACTATCCCTTCTATCCTTCGATCAATAATTTGTGATCGAAGCTTCTATCACAAAACTGCTCCAAAAATTGAACACGGAGTTCGATGAAAGGTTTAATTTTATTGAATAATCTGTGTTAAATACGGAAGCAGCTTTGTAAAATAAAAGTAAAAAAATACGGAAATTATCTAGATTGTCAGTCCTAAACCTGATATCAAGTATGATAGGAAATCTGTGCTCTAAGTTTTATTTTTATGAACTAATTTCTCTGAACAGATATACGTACTAATTTAAATTACATAATTAACTATTCGATATGAGCTCATGTCTCAACTCGTCGAACTAATTTCAGTTTGCGATAAGATGACACATTGAACGCTTCTTTCAACAACCTATTTCATATCTCTTGATAAACTAGTGAAAGAAAACAATTTTTGTTGAACTGAACCTTATTTAACTGCTGAACTAAAAGATAGATATAGTTCAAAGTAATGAAAAGACACATTTGTACCTTTTCACTTCAGTGACACATTTATCGCAAGGCTAAGTTAAATGGCTTAGTGCAGTGTTGCCTAGTTGGCGATTTTTCGCTTAAGGTCTATTTCAAATGTGTCGAGGCGACCTTAAAGTGCGATTGGCGACTTGTCGCTATTTCGGCTAATTTAAAAAAAATATAGGACGATTTTGTTGTTGGCAGACGTTGAATAAAATATGTCAATTTGAAACAAATTCAAGAAAAACGTGTCCTGGCGTTTTAGTTTTACTAAAAACTTAAAACAAAGTTTCTTGTGCAGTTTAGCTTATTTAACAAATCAATGTATAAGTTTGTTTAAAATTGAATTTAGCGGCATAAATTAAAAATAAAGTAGAAATGCTATTTTTCTGAAAATAATAATTATGCGAATTTAGATTATGTAACGCCTATATGTCAGTGGGCTCACTACCAGGGATGCTGAAGACCGTACGAAGTGGAGTAGAAAGAGTGGGAAAGCGGACCCCGGGCACCGAAACGGAAATTTGGGTTGCAACCGGGACGAACGCTGAGATGATGATGATGAACGCCTATATGTCAGCGACTCAGAGCGATTTAGACTTGGCAACACTGCTTGGCGTCGATCAGTCCGCGCTCCCCGCAGTCTGTCGCCACCTTGTAATTTGACTGTGCGCTAATTTGTATTCGGTGTTTTGTCTTGTGACTTGGCTTTGCTTTTGGACTGTTTCGGTTTTCTATCACGTTGACCTTGGCTATTGTTTTCTGGACTTTGATGGAGCATAGTGATTTCGACTTATTTTCCTAGTTTCCTGTGGTGTCGTGCGAACTCTTTTTCAAACATGACGAAGAGAGGACGTACCATTTTTAATCAATCGCGCGAAATGATAGTGAAGTTGCACGAATACTTCGAACGCGAATCACTTAATGGTGGACCTCTATTGCCAGTAGCACAAGTACAGAAATAACAAATATAGATAATTTAGTAGAAAATAAATTAATTATACAGGGTGACTTTGACAAACCCGTCCAAATTCACACAGTTTAATAAAATTTATGAGAAACATGTATTTTAGTTTTGTATCACATAGTACAAAAATGTTGAGTAATCAGCATCACAAAGTCATTCAAAGAACTCGCAATTTACATAATACGGCGCTAGAGTGTCAATGACCCCTCCATCTGACCTTGTAAAAGGCCGAGGACGGCGGCATTGAACCGGGCGAGCGAATACGCACTACTCATTTACGCGGGTGTGACAGAGACAGGTAATAACAGGTTAACGTACGCTGTATGCACCATATGATTATTCTGTACGATTGAATTAATGATCCTATATGAAATATTTTATGGTGAAAATTTGACATACAATTTTTAGTGCAATAATGGGTTTCCTAAATGATGTTTAGTGCGTATAAAAAATTTGGACGGGTTTGTCAAAGTCACACTGTACATACAGGTGACGATGAAAGCTCAACAGATAATTTTACCTCTTCGTCTGACGAAAATGAATAAAGAATTAAATTATGATGTGATTTGTTTTATTTTTTTAACAGAACTTAAGTTTTCTTGTGCTTCATTGTATCATTCTATCACTTTTGAGAACTTACAATTGTAAATTAAAAACCTCCGACATTTAAAATTATTTCGACACAAACACTACTGCTTTTTGCCGGGTGTTAAAAACTAAAATATTAAATGAAACGTTTAAAATAAATTCTTGATTTAATTAAATAAATTAAAAAAGGAACGATTAAAATTACATTTAAATTTAGAAATGATTTTCCGTGATAATCGAATGCTCATGGTAACGATTTCGTTCGTCGCATCATTAAATACGTCAAAATAGCTGTCCAAACGGGATTATTATATACATCTCACGAACTATAATTGGTCGTATGTCTTAAATTCATAATTTACAATTTTATAAAATCTGAAATTGCATTTTTAGAATAATAATCTTGTTATACTAAACTGACAAGTTATTTATTTTTAAAGTTTATAACTTACAGTAGCAGATTTTAATTTTATAGGTTAAATTGACACATGTATTTATTTACTGTTTACAATTTAATAAATTAATATTATTGATGCATCCGTGAGGAATTGATTAAAAGTATGTCACAAATAATAAATCCGAAGCCTCCAGGAAAGAGTTGGCGTGAAATAAATCAAGAAAGAAAAGCTTTAAAACGTCAACGTAATGAGGAAAAGATTATAAAACGCGAAAAAAGAGAAGCCCTTGAGAAAGAGACTCAAGAAAAAGTTAAAGAAGAGGAACAAAGGGAAAAGAAGTATGCGGAAATATCAACTGTTAGTATAGCAGTACCTGGTTCTATACTGGAAAATGCTCAATCTGCAGAGCTTCGCACTTACCTCGCAGGACAGATTGCTAGGGCTGCTTGCGTATTCTGTGTCGATGAAATTATCGTGTATGATGATATCGGTGATAAGCTTGACACGAAAAAGGCGAAACTGGAAGATGTGGATGGAGTTAAAGTTGCTCGGAAAAGTTGTGTTCAGTTAGCTCGGATATTGCAGTATCTGGAATGCCCGCAATATTTGAGGAAACATTTTTTTCCAATACACAAGGACTTGGAGTTTGCCGGTTTATTAAATCCCTTGGATGCCCCTCATCATTTGAGGCAGTCAAATGATTTTAAATTTAGGTAAGTAATTAAAAAAAAAACCTAAAGTATTGTAAATACAGAAGTGTGCAACATTATCAGTAATATTTTGGATATTATAATTTTTGGTGTCTATACAATCAAAACCTGTTGTAACACAATCGAAGGAACCACTTAAATTTAGTCGTAAATACCTATAATCATAACAACCGGTGATGTCACTATAAACGGTTTTAACTGTATATGGTTTGGTCAGGTTAACAACTAGCCCTGAAGAAGCACCTGGAAGCAGATCAGACATTGTCACATCCCACAGCCTCAGCACTAAATGTGTATGAAGGTACACCAGGGTGATTTTAGTAGGTATACCAGCGACATGCATCCCCTAATAAGAAGAAGGGGACATACAGACACATTGCACAGCGGGCCCCCACTACGTATTAGGCATTTCAACAAAAAAGATCAATAACTTGTGGAACAATTTATGTATAACTTCTGATAGGCCCCTTTCTAGTAAAATTGTACACAAGAAAAAATTTATGTTTTAAATTGTTGATTATTTCTCTTCTACATACTGATATCCTAAAAGAATGGTAGAAAAGCAATTTAAGATCATGTTGGCAAGTAATAATTTATTTTTTCAGGGAAGGTATAACTATGAACAAGAAAGTCAAGCCTGGCAAAGGTTCACAAGTTAATGTGGGTCTGTTACAAGATGTATCTACAGACAAATTGTTAAACCCAGGGATCAGAGTTACAGTAAGAATGTTACCTACATCAGAGGGCAGTAAAAAACTTAAAGGAAAGATAGTTAGTCTCACCACTCCACGGGCTGAGACTGGTGTTTACTGGGGTTACATTGTGAGAATAGCTAATAATCTCAGTCAAGTTTTTACACAGAGCCCTTATAAACATGGGTGAGTTATTAACTGTGACTTATTAACTTTAATTTTTATCTATGCAGGGGTGGAGAAATAATGAATATAGCGGCTGGGGTCGGCCTGTCATAAAAGGCGACAAAACAATCCACTCTAGCTACGTGGTAGGGCCCCAAGCTCGTCTGGATGGTGACCCCTTTGGTCATAAGTATGACGCCATAATAACTGTGTTGTAGTTGGGCATTAGTGACCCAAGTTCTTATACCTGTGGGACAGCAGTGTGTTCGTAATGCCACTGTCACACCTGGGCGACTGTAAACACCTATAGGTGATGCCTGCTGTGCTATAGCAATAAAAAAAATTATTTCTAATATATGTAGTATTAGAGTTATAGAAGATATCAAAGATTTTCAATTACATTTATCATTTTTTGTTTACTCCATTGACTAGTCAGTATAGTTTTATATGATTTTAACATTTGAAGGCATGACTAGCTCAGTGGTTGTGCAAGTGGACTGGTATTGTTGTGCATGTAGACTGAGGACAAAATATATGATATAGTTTATTCTGGGCTGTGACTGTCAGTTGTATGTTTATGAAAAAACCCTGCAATAATACCTGCTAGTGCAGGGATTTTTTTATTATTAAATTTTATTCAGTAAATGATATAATAATAATAATATGAATAATACTAGATAATTCACACAACACCATCCTGTCTCCAAAGTAAATAGTAATAAACTACACATATAATTTTATTTTGTAAATAAATACATAAACATCTAGACATGAGATTGGAATCAAATCTGTGATCTCCACAAGTCTACATAAGTGAGTTTGCTGTTACGTAATTGAGGTTGATGCAAATTAATGAGCATACTTAATAAAAATTACTAATTTACATATTCAAAGTATATAATATGTATCAAATGACTAAACTGTAATGTATTAGAAATTATTTTAGTATTTCTGACATCTTTAAAAAATTTTTTTACAGATATGATCTCACAATTGGTACATCAGACAGAGGGACATCAATAGATGATATACCAACTAAAGAACTCTCATATAACCATGCTCTGATAGTGTTTGGAGGCCTACATGGAATAGAAGTAGCATTGGAAAGTGATGAACAGCTACAAGTCAATGATGCTAGTTTGCTTTTTAACCATTATTTGAATGTTTTGCCGAATCAAGGTTCAAGGACGATCAGAACTGAGGAAGCAATACTTGTAACACTATCTGGCCTAAGGAATAAATTAAAAGCTAATAATGAACCAATGGTGTTCAAAGACACAGGCATTGCTACAAGTTCTATTTTTCTTGCACAGAAAATGGAATCATCTGACCAATCAGGTGCAGAAAATAATTTAAACTTAAGTAGATTTGATTAAATCATTAAAATACAGAGTCTTTTATTTAAAACATTTCTAAAAATATATGTGGAAGACGTTTTTATGCTAACTCCATCAATGTGCTTTGATATGTTTAATTAAGTTTTAATAGCTGCTTGTACTGTTTCTCGAAGAAGTTTTATTGTGGCTGCTTGATCTGCAGCTCCGATCACAGCTGTACCCGAAACTATCATGTTAGCCCCAGCCTGAAATAATAATATAATTAGACTATATATAATATTGACTCAAAATTTCATACAAGCATTTTATCACTTTTATTTTTATTATTGCTGAGAAACAACAAGATGGCTAACAAACCACTTAATACTAAGTAGTTAGTTATCGTCATGTGTTGGGACGCCAGGAACACTGTGAACATGTCCTAGAGTTACTGGAACCTGGGTCATGAATGCCAGACCACAGCACAAGTTTATTATGGTGGTATACTTGTAGACCAGGTGTGATTTCCATCTACACAAGACTGACTCCTAGCTAGGATTTTGTTGCCTTTTATGACAGGTTGTTCCCCAGTTGTAGGAGTCAGTATTCTTACTCAGCCCCTGCACAGGATAAGACCTCTAACATTCATTAAATTAATTATTTTACCAAAATGTAAGTTATGGTAGAAATGATGCTCACATTTGCACAACATTGTATAGTTGAAGGTCCAACTCCACCATCCACTTCAATATCAAGAAGAGGATAGTGCTCTCTTAAGTATTGAACTTTGGTCATTTGGTCCTCCATGAATTTCTGACCACCAAATCCTGGCTCGACAGTCATAATAAGCACCATATCGGCAATGGATATATATTTCTCGACTTCAGTTACTGGTGTACCTGGTTTGATAGCAACTCCAACCTAGAATTGTATTAATTATATGAAATAAAAGTAATCAAGGTTAGAAACTGCATTCCTATGTGTTTTCAATAAATATGATTGATTCAATATGGTAAATATTTTGTTTTAGCTGTGCAATAGAAAAGTTGTTATAAAATCCTTTATAAGCCTGAGAGTGTGAGCTAGTACAATTTTTTACAAGAGCATTTTTACCTAAATTGACTAATTTTGGCATAGTCTTGTAAAAAGGTACATGGATGGTATCTTTATTGCTTTAATACCTTGATAACATTGGGCCAACTAGCCACCTATCCAGAGGATAATTTTGTACAAGTGTAGAATGTACTGGAGCGAAGGGGGTGGGTCCCAGTTTTTGACCAGAAAGACTGAAGGGAAGCATTGGTACAGGCTCACATGAAATATTGATCTACCACTATAGTATTTTCATAATATTATTATTTCATTAGAAAACATTGGTGATACATTTATAGTTTGTTTTAATAGACACTAGTAGAAAATTTTACATATTTATAAAATAATCTTAATATGTAAAATTACAAGTTCAAGGGTCAGAAAAAAATTTAGATTATTTATCAGTCTGGTCTAATTAACAATTATAACATGTATATGATACCTTCATGCCATGCTCCTTAATTTTTCTACAAACATCTTCAACATTATCAACTGGTTCAATATGGAATGTGTATTGATTCACACCAGCATCTGCCATTGGTGCAATCCACTGAAAATAAAACATTACAAACATTTAGCTTTTCAAATCACTATATATTTTAGTATGTATAGTACATCATCTAAGTGATTAATCAATATTAGTTTCATTCAAAGATCGCCTTCAGAAGCCCAGTCTGATTTTTTGTTCAAGAACATTCAGTTGTCAAAAAGGCACAAGAAAAAAAGTGATTGTGGGTGAAATCAGTAGAAAGGGCAATTGCCGTCTAACCCTGTAATTTCAAAAGCAGCAACTAACAGTAAATTAAACTTTTGATTTGATTTGTTGAGGAAAATTTATCTTCCGAGTACCCCAAACTGCATGGGAGTCAGGGGGGTATGTGGAACTCTGTAAGACTACCCACTAAAAACCCTGCTGTTCTATCGCACGGTGCCTGGGACGACGAACAACTGCTAGGCTTGTCGATGCCCAGCTTTTGTGTCAGGGTGGGCCTCTTCCAGACTGCTAGGTCAGTTTGGTATCCCGGCGATCTCCTGATCATTAGCTGCCATATATGACGTCTAAGACAAATGATAGGCTAGCCTTATTTTTATTTCTAACGGATCACATAGTTACTAGGTATACACTTCTACAAAAGGTTATAAACAGAAATACTAACCTGCTCTGGCTTTGACACCATCATATGGGTTTCGAAAAAGGCTTCCTTTATTTTTCCTCTCAAACATTTTACTATCGGGTGACCAAATGTTAAATTAGGCACGAAATGTCCATCCATTACATCTAAATGTAAATAATCTGCACCATTGTCCAATAATTTCTGAGATTCTTCGTAAAGCCTTGATAAATCTGAGTTTAGGATCGATGGCCCAATGAGTGCACTTAGTCTACGGCTCATTTTAACTCAATTTAAGTAAAAATATTAAAAAAAATCAGTTTTTGAGGTTATCTTATAGCACTTTATAGTTCTAAACCAAAACAAAAATGATAATTGATTAATTGATATGATAACAACAGAACAACAGATTACTATAGGTCAGTGTTGCCAGGTTGGATTAAAAAAAATACAGTGTTCTACATGTAAAATTACAGTAGATCGGTAGGAAAATACAGTAAATCATAAAACTCATTACAGTGAAAAAAAAAACATTTGTCAATCAATATCTGTATCACTGTCGCTTAAGGCTTCATTTTTATATATTTTGTCCGTAAAATTCTTCATCATTTTTTTTATTTAGGTTATAATTTATACAATTAGCAGAATTTCTTCAAATGGACTGGCGCGCTAATATTCCCTAATATACCCTTGATTGTATTTGTGATTAATCTATTTCTTCTAATCTATTTCGTCGCTTTCACGAGCTGACATTTTTAATGACAATTTTAAAAGTGATACTAAATATAATACAATTAATCCGACTAATGTATGTAGCCACTATTTCAAAATGAACACTTCATTGTAAGGTGCAATTTAATTAATTGCAAACTTACCTACTATTATCCACAACATTACAAGGGTAGCTTACAGTAAACAAAGAATATGCTAAATGTAAACATCTCAATTTTGTCAAACAATAGTTATTTAAAATCTATTTCCCGCTCTGTGGGAATTCCCCGGCCCAAGAGGTAATGCTTACTTGAAGTAGAACACAGTACGGTTCGTTTCACACAATGAATGTTGAATCTACTTTTTTTTGGTAGTTAGTATTAAAAGTAAGTACGTTTTTCGCTGTTCACTGTATAGCTGGAATACAGTGTACAGCAAAAGCAGTAAAATTACAGTAGATTTACTGTAATTACAGTGCACCTGGCATCACTATACTACCACTATAGGTACTTGATAATGATAACAGAATATTGTTTAAATTTACCGAAACGGTAGGCAAGAAACTTAAGTAGTACAGATTTGTCAAATGAATTCGTTTCGTTCGGCGCGTTCGGCTCGGACAAGTGTGCGTTCACCTTAACAGAAAGATTAAGAGTATTGTACAAGTGGGAGTATGTCACCGCTAACTCATAAATTAATATGATAGTACAAAAAATATACAATTCCGTACTTACAATATAAAAGGTTTATAATAATGCTTACATACAATTCATGGATTGTGGCGTACCCCAAGGCGGTATACTATCTCCTCTTCTCTTCTCTTTGTTCATCGATCTTATTTCCACTGTTCTTCAATGTGCTTAACATCTGTATGCCGATGACCTACAACTTTATACCCACGCCAAGGTTGAGTCCTTACCATCGGCAATTGCTAGTCTAAACCGCGATCTGAATATTATACATGACTGGTCGGATAGGACTGTAAATCCCGACAAATGTCAATTTATAATAATAGGTAGCATGCAGAAGAAGGCAGATACTTCGAGAAGGCAGATACTTTTAGCCTCCCACCAGTCATGTTTAATGGATCTATCATTCCGGTCAGTACGAGTGTAAAAGATCTCGGCCTGCATATTGACTCCACCTTGGACTGGCAATCACAAGTTACGCATGTTTGTCAGAAGGTCACTGGTACGTTGCGTTGTTTGTATCGCCTTAAAAACTTTCTACCCTCCCGATTGAAGGCTGCGCTTGTGCAAATCCTAGTTTTCCCAGTAATCGACTATGGTGATGTATGCTATCTCGACCTAAATGCAGATCTCCTCAACAAACTTCGTCTTCTCAATAATTGCATTCGATGCGTTTTTAACCTTCGTAAGTACGACCACGTCTCTTCATATCGGTCTCAACACAAATGGCTGCCTATACGTCAGCGTCGTAGTCTACATACACTGACTCTACTGTTCTTTGTATTACACGCTACCTATTCTCCTAGCTATCTTAAGCCTCAATTCCAATATCTCTGCTCCACTCTTAGCAGATATCTTCGCTCTTCCAATAATCTCCTCCTTGCTTGCCCTTCTCATACTTCTAGTTTCGTTCACTCTTCTTTCTTTATCCAATCTATTCTTCTATGGAATGCGCTCCCTCCTGAAATCCGCATGCTGTCAAGTCGTGAAACCTTTAAACGTAAAGTACGACTACGTCTCCTTAAACAACTGGCAGATTCTAGTTAAATCTCTTATTTATTTATATATACAGGGTGACATTGACAAACCCGTCCAAATTCACACAGAAGAATCTTTAGTAAAAGTTATGAGAAACATGTATTTTAGTTTTGTATCACATACAAAAAATGTTGAGTAATCAGCATCACTCATTCAAAGAACTCGCAATTTACATAATACGGCGCTAGAGTGTCAATGACCTCTCCATCTGACCTAGTAAAAGGCCGAGGACGGCGGCATTCCACCGGGCGAGCGAATACACACTACTCATTTACGCGGGAGAGACAGAGACAGGTAATAACAGGTTAACATACGCTGTTTGCACCGTATGATTATTCTGTACGATTGAATTAATGATCTGTGGCGTTTAATAACGCACCTCTTTTTATGATGCGAGATCCAGAAGGCACGACATTTTGGCATAGAGATAATTTGTGACAAAAATAAAACAAAAAGCAACAACGCCAATTGTCAGTAAAAGATATTACCTCGAACCACCGATTCTAAAATATTATCGATTTATCAGAGGCTTTGTTTGTGTAGCGTTCAGTCATATATTTCTATAAATAAGTGTTATAATTCTTGTAATTATATGAGTTATCAAATATACGAACTGCTGTAAATTGCAACGTGTTGTTTAAATATGGTATCAGTTTAGTTGGAGTGAAAAGGGTATTTCTCCTGTAAATTAGCAGGGACTCTATCCAGAGTCCCTCAGATCCTATATGAAATATTTTATGGTGAAAATTTGACATACAATTTTTTTTGCAAAAATGGGTTCCTTATTGATGTTTAGCGCGTAAAAAAAATTTGGATAGTTTTGTCAAAGTTAACCTATACCTAGTCAGGTCATAAGTATTGTCACACAGTAAAAACTTTTCTTTTAGAATGCTGGCCACAAAAAAGTTTATTGAATTCGAATTTCGAATTGTTCATGAAAATAAAAATGTATACTTTTAGAATTTTACTACTTTTTTAAATATGGAGTGGACGCTTAAAGAAGACCGTGTTGCAGTTATTGCGTTGCATCGTTACGGTTACGCGCCAATTCAAATTTTTAACATACTGAAAAATTTTAATATAACCAAAAGATTCGTTTATCGTACCATCAAACGATACAATGAAGACTCTAGTGTAGATGACAGGTCAAGAAGTGGTCGCCCTCGGTCTGTTAGGACTCCAGCAGTGATAAAAGCTGTGAAGGCACGAATTCAAAGAAATCCCAAACGTAAGCAGAAACTGTTGGCCCTTCAGATGGGGTTAAGCAGAACCACGGTGAAAAGGGTGTTAAATGAAGACTTAGGGCTTCGGGCATATCGAAGAAAAACAGGACATCGTTTGAATGCTCGTCTAATGGACCTGAGACTGAAGAGATGCCGCGCTTTGTTGAAGCGGTACGCGGGAAAAAAATATCGGGAAATTCTTTTTTCGGATGAAAAAATGTTTACCGTAGAAGAGAGCTACAACAAACAAAATGATAAGGTGTACGCACACAGTAGTGAAGAAGCGAGCAACCGTATTCCGCGTGTCCAACGAGGTCATTTTCCATCCTCGCTCATGGTATGGTTGGGAGTTTCTTATTGGGGCTTAACAGAGGTACATTTTTGTGAGAAAGGTGTAAAAACGAATGCTGTTGTGTATCAAAATACAGTCCTGACGAACCTTGTGGAACCTGTTTCTCATACCATGTTCAATAACAGGCACTGGGTATTCCAACAAGGTTCGGCGCCAGCTCATAGAGCGAAGAGCACACAAGACTGGCTGGCGGCGCGTGAAATCGACTACATCCGGCACGAAGACTGGCCCTCCTCCAGTCCAGATTTGAATCCGTTAGATTACAAGATATGGCAACACTTGGAGGAAAAGGCGTGCTCAAAGCCTCATCCCAATTTGGAGTCACTCAAGACATCCTTGATTAAGGCAGCCGCCGATATTGACATGGACCTCGTTCGTGCTGCGATAGACGACTGGCCGCGCAGATTGAAGGCTTGTATTCAAAATCACGGTGGTCATTTTGAATAAACTTTAATGTCATAAGAATCTATGTTTTGTTAAGTTCATTTTGGTATATGAATGGTTACATAATGAATAAACTTGTTACAATTATTTTACATTAAACATGTGACAGAATTTATGACCTGACTAGGTATATATATATATATATATATCGTGTCACAGTTTTCGTTGCCATACTCCTCCGAAACGGCTTGACCGATTCTCATGAAATTTTGTGAGCATATTGAGTAGGTCTGAGAATCGGCCAACATCTATTTTTCATCCCCCTAAATGTTAGGGGTGACCCACCCCCAAAATTTATTTTTTAATTTTTTGACATTTTATTATTTATATGGCAGAACAACGTTTGCCGGGTCAGCTAGTATATATATATATATATATATATATATATATATATATATATATATATATATATATATATATATATATATATATATATGTGTGTATGTGTATGAATCTATGTATATGTGTATGAAGTTTATGTATGTATGTGTTTTATTATTGCTTTTAATAATATGTAATCTTGTTTGATTAACGAACTCCAATTCAATTGTGCACCTACCATGAAACTATCTCTGCATCGCCCCAAGGTAGACTGGCAGAGAACGGCCCTAGGCATTAAGTCCGCCTTGTACATAACATATGTACTAAAGGTTAAATAAATAAATAAATTCATGATGTCCCTATGCGTTACAAGTGTTTGAAAGCAAAAATATCTGTCCCTTAAATTTGGGAATTAACGAATTTGGATTCTATGAAAGACGAAAACACTACACAAAATACTTGTATCCGGAGCGTAGCCGGGTATACGGAATGCGCACCCGCACCGCATCTCACCGCGGGAATGCGATGCTTAGGACGTCTCTGACCTAATTTTGGCGGTAACACCAGATGCGTTGGCGTCTTTGCATGAATGCCAAAAGAACGCTGTCGTTATCACCAAATTAAATGGTCACTGAGATGAGGCGACACTTGCACTTTTTGTTATTAAACTGAATCACCACATCGTGTTTGAGTTGGAAAGTCACCAATGATCACGACACCGTAACTGGACATCACGTCAGGGTTTAAATTAAACTATCCGTACCCTTCTTATTTATTTATTTGACGTGATAGGAACGCGGTGCGCGTGAGAGTCACGGACACGACGGAGCCACCCGAACTGTGGTTCGGGTCGGCTTAGGATCCGATTCTACCGCGTATTTTGTCTCGTGAACAAGTGCCGTGGCCAAGTGGCCGTGATTACACCGCCACACTGATATTTACAGACTTTAAAGCACAGTGAGGTAGTATTATAAAGCATATAAATTGTTTGATCTTGGTCTGGTCTTATATATTGCAGATAAGTTTTATCCGTGCAGGGGCGGAGAAAGAATACTAACCTCTGCGACCAGGGTCGGCCTGTCGTAAAAGGCGGCAAAACAACCCACCCTAGCTACGTGGTAGGGCCTCAAGCCCGTCTGGATGGCGACCACCTTTGGTCTTAAGTATGCCGCCATAATACCACACAAGGTTTCGGCATTAGTGACCCAAGTTTCTGTATCCTAATGGGACGCAGCGTGTTCGCGATGCCACTGGCGTTGCAAACACCTATAGGCGACGGTAATTGCTAAATTCTAAGCGGGCTGTCAGCCTGTCTGCTGTCCTACGCAATAAAAAAAAAAAGATAAATACCATCGAGTAAAAGAGTATCGTAATATACCGTAATTGTAATATATGTATTTTTTTTTGTAGGTCTGTTTGCCAATCGGCAAAGGCCTCCTCCAACCTTTTCCATTCCTGTCTTTCTTGAGCCACTCTATTCCACGTTACTCCTGCTACTTGCCTAATGTCGTCATCCCACCTTTTCTGTGGTCTGCCCCTTTTCATTTTCCCTTCTCTAGGGTACCATCGTGTCACAATTTTGCTCCATTTCTCTTGGCCTCTTATCATGTGCCCTGCCCATTGCCATTTGAGTCTTCTGATTTTGGATGTTATGTCTGTGACCTTCGTCTTTTTTCTGATGACATAGTTGTTTACTCGGTCCGACCTTTTCACATTCAGCATACTTCTTTCCATTGCATGTTGGCAGGTTTCCAGTTTTCTCGTCGTGTTTTGTGTTAAAGCCCATGTTTGGCTGCCATACATTAAAACAGGTAGTACGCAGGTGTTAAAAAGTTTTTTCTTTACATTAATGTGAAGAGTTTTGTCTTTCATGACCTCTTTCAGACTCCAGTATTTCTTCCAGCCATTTGTTATCCTTCTCTCAACTTCTTTGCGTATAGGATCATCTTGTGTTATTAGCTGTCCCAGATAGATGTATTCATCGGTGTAATCGATTTGGTTATTTCCTAGGTGTATGGTGGTTTTCTTCCCGTTTGTCATAACCTTTGTTTTCCCTGGGTTCAATTTTAAACCTATCTTTTCACTTTCATTCGCTAGTTCATGTATCATTTGTTGTATGTTTTCTGGTGTTTCAGCAAATAACACTATATCGTCTGCGAACCTCAAGTGTGTTAAAGAGGATCCGTCAACATTGATTCCGAGGTTTTCCCAGTTGAGACCTCTAAAGATTGTTTTGAGAACCGCTGAGAATAATTTTGGAGATAGAGTGTCTCCTTGTCTGACACCTTTTTCTATTCTAAATGGTTTACCTTTCTTTTCTAGTTGGATTTTTGCGGTACTATGACTGTATACATTTTTAATTAAGCGGATATATTTTTGTTCGATTCCTTGTTCCTTTAGGGACTTCCAAATCTTTTCATGGTACAAGGAGTCAAATGCTTTGGTTTAATTTGTTTATTTCGTTTTCTTCTAACTTGATGTTTAATTCTAATAAACAAAAAATAATTATTAGAATAGAATAGATTAATTTAGCTATAAAAAAAAATTGTATATCCATACTTTTTGTATATACATAGTTTTAAGTTTTAGTACTTTGTAAATAGATACTAAGTGGGTCTGAATAAAGGGCTTTATTATTATTATTATTATTAATATATGTATTTCGTTAATTGTAATAGCTTGTTTCTTTATCTACCTTCTATCCTTTGAAAGTAATCATTCAAGAAATTTTTCATTATTTCGCAAAATGTAAAATAAGTGGCATGTAGAATAAAATCTTCCCAAATACTCAATAGAATCTACAATAATACCATTACCACGCCAAACACGTCTATGTGTGAGCTTTTCCCAAATTCTGGGCTCGTGAGATCTCTTTCGGATCCTTCACGGTTCCAATGGTGGGAACGAGGCGTCAGCGCTCCGGGATATATCTGGAGAGTGAAGTGAGCCGTATCCTCGTCGCTGGCTCCACAATAGTAATATTTTGCGGGTTTTTCTTTCTTGGCTCCGAGAGTAACTGTGTAACGTGAACGATAGAATGTCGTGGCGTTAGTCTATTTAGTTACGCTAGACGTGCCGCATAGCTGCGCTAGTGTTATGAGCAGCACTAGCATGAGAAAATCTTTTAAATCTTCTGTAAGTCCGGATTTCACGAAGTGTGAGTTGAGAGTCAAGAAAGTAAAGACATATGTTATGCCACCCATGACCAAGTAGATTTGATTTTTCAGAGAGTACATCGCAAATAATTAAATATGCCATTATTAACCTACAAATTTATAATTATAATTATCGTACGAGTTTGTGTCCAAAAATGTGAATGCTTGGATTATCTCAACGTCAATATTTATAATAACAGCAAACAGAATATTCTTTGTAAATACACGGTAAGGTAAAAGCACGAAGAGGGAACGTGAGAACTTTTTCGTTTTCGTTGATATGATGCTTAGTCGTGGGATTGGAATTCGCATTCAGAATATTCCCATCAAAAGTTATTCGAATTTATAATATCAGATGTAAAGCATCATACTGACAGGAATGGAAAATGTTGTCATGTTCCCATGCCTCCAGGCCCATAGTTTTATTTAGAAGTATAATTACGAAGCCAATGATCCCTTCATTAGCTTTATAAAGATGGATAAGAAAACAGAAGTACTTAACACGATCGACTAATCTATGAGTACTATTGCTCTAGTCGTTCTACGGAGAGCCTCTTGGTCTACCTTACTTATGGTTGAGCTAATGAAAGCAAAGGTTAAGGTTAAAGGAGGTTTAGCATTCAGCTAAGATTTATAAATTTTCTCATCATATAAGATACTCGAGAGACTGCACATGGCCATCATCTAGCCTTTTCATTGGGCGCAGTTTTAAGGTGTCATTAAGCTCAACAATGTTGGTGTGCCCCAGGGTTGTGTTCTGTCGCCAACGTTGTTTATCCTAAATATCAAGTATATGTCATCATCATCATCATCTTTGCGTTGTATCCCGGTTGCAGCCCAAACTCTCGCTTCGGCGCCCGGGGTCCGCTTTCCGACTTTTTCTTCTCCACTTCGCACGGTCTTCAGCATCCCTGGTAGTGAGCCCATTGGCACGCATATCACCCTTTACGACGTCAAGGCAGCACTTTTTGGGTCTACTCCTCCTGCCGGGGCCCGGCGGAGGCGGCATGGCCAGACATTTGCTACCCACGTAAGCATCCGGTTGCCGTAAAACGTGGCCGTACCAACGGAGCCGACACTCTTGTAATTTATCCGCAATGTCACGGACATGAAGACTGCCGCGAATGCGGGAGTTCCTAACGCGGTCCTTCCGCGTCACTCTGTGGAGTGAATATGCTGCGGTGGATGTGTGCATCCACCACAGCATATTCATCTCCGTGACACGAAATATCAAGTATATGTGTATATCGGGAACTTTCAGTAATATGTCTCTAAGCGCTTTCTGTTAACAAGGTGAGTGTACTTAAGACCTATTTATATTGCTTCCAATGTTCTTTTTCTACCACTGCCATAAGCTGGGAGTTCACTCTACTATTTGGAGTTTATTCTCACAACACCAACGAGGTTCCAAGGTCAGAATAATGCTGTATACGGATTTCATCAGACGCAGCACAACTTTTCAGTTACTTCCTTGATAAAGAATTAAGCTGAAAGAATTGGTTTTTTACATTTATCATTATATATTACAGTCCGATGATCCAGCGAGACATTGCATAGATTTTGAGAGAACCGTGCGGACAGATGTGGACAGAGAAAATCTATTATATAAAATAAACACCAGGCGTAATAAAGTAGCAGCCGGAGAAATCCGATCTTTGCCACCAGCGGCTAATATGCAAAAATTGGTCTGTGGAATTAATTTTTAAATTGTGTAGTACATCAAATTATAATATTGACAATGAAATGTTAGCAAATATAAATAGATTTAACTATTTATTGTACTATTTGTACTTTATTATTCTGCTATCTATTAATATTTTGAAGAACAACTTTTACCTTACTATAAAAAATAATAAAGCTACTCCATTACCTAAGTAATCGATAAACGTGGAAATATTTTTCTTCTTATGCTCATCATCATTATCTTAGCGTTGAATCCCGGTTGCAGCCCATAATCTCGCTTCGGCGTCCGTGGTCCACTTTCCGACTTTTTCTTCTCCATTTCGCACGATCTTCGGCATCTCTGGTGGTCAGTTCAATGGCACGCATATCAACCCTTACGACGTCAAGCCAGCACTTTTTGGGTCTACCCCTCCTGCCGGGACGCGGCAGTGGCGGCATGGTCAGATATTTGTTCCCCACGTAATTAACCGGTTGCCGTAAAACGTGGCCATACCAACGGAGCCGACACTCTTGTAATTTATCCGCAATGTCACGGACATGAAGGCTGCCGCGAATGCGAGAGTTCCTAACGTGGTCCTTCCGCGTTACTCCACATATCCACCGCAGCATATTCATCTCCGTGACTTGTGAGTGCCTGTTTGTGTTGCTCCAGCACCAGCCACGCTTCACATCCGTATAAAAGGACAGGCCTAATGATGGTCTTATAGACCATTCCCTTCAATTTAACCGGTATTTTAGGGTCACAGATGACACCAGTCACCTCACGCCGTTTGGCTCACGCGGCAGCAATGCGTGCCTTAATGTCGCAATTAATGTCACCATAAATTTTTCTTCTTATGCTAATTTACAGAAATCCAGAAAAGTTGCCTTGCATACAATTTAAATTTCGGCAGGGTCGGATTTATCGATGGCGCCCAATGTAAGCACCTCACCGGCGCCATCACATCCGCTTTGATAATAATATCTTTAAAGGCTACGACGCCCCCCAATCTTTAACGGAGGCGAGGAAATCCCGAGCCCCTTTCACCCGTTGTCGAATCGCTCGCATTCTGAGTCGCCGAAATATGTAGTACTAGTGTTCGGCACTAAGTAACGACTTCTTCCTACCTAATAATAATAATGTATGCGTGCATGGCGTTATTTTGGTAACGAGTGATGTAGGTGTAATTAAGTCGACAAGCGTGGTCCGAAAGTTCTAGAGAAAGTTTAAGTTTTTATTTTTTTTATTTTTGTGAAACAATTCTGCCCGCGTGCGTTCCTATGCACATACCTAGTTTTCCTTTAGGATAATCCGCCATTGTATTTCGGGGGTGAGAGCCAAGTGGATTCGCTTCTGAAAAACTAAATTAACTCAAGTTTTTATATTAAAAAGTCATAATCACTTTGAGCGATTTTCTTGTGGATTTTTGCTCGGGAAAAGCGAAATATTATGGAAAGCAATCTACGTAAAAATAGGCGCTGAATTTTGGCTTAATAATACTTAGTGGCGTATCTTGAGTTCCAACGTGTATGATTGGGATGCATTTGCATAATTCGTTCGTTAGAAGAAAAAGATCGTAAATAATTGAATTTGTCTTCACACTTTTGGATATTCAATAAACTATGAGCATATTTAACGCTTCCATTGATAGTAATTTTCGTAGCAAAGAAATTAAAGTTTGCATAGCAGACCGGTTATAGCATAGCAAGTTACGACATTACACCAAATGTACAGAGATTGTAAGCATTGGGCAAAAAGTTGTTATATGCTAAATAGAAAATAAAATATTTGATTTTATGTTGTTAGTACTAAAATTTGCACTTTTGTAAATATTTTAACGACAATTATGTAAATTTGCGAAATTTATAAATAATACCTTGTATATCGTTTATATGTAAACTGTAAAAAAGCTTTCAAACAGTGTCCCCTAGAGGCAAAGAACAGCTGAACAGCCTTCATTATCAACATTTTTTATATTACAACATGTAGTGATTATAATATAATGCGTTCATTAATGAAAAACTACATATGAAGTGCTCGCCATATTACGAATTTTATACGATATTGTCGCAACTCACGTGTCTCATTGTTATCTGTTTAATTTATAATGTCCGGAAGTAGATGATGTCACTGCAGCCCTGTTTCTATAACTATTGCAGTGCATTGTCAGCATTGTAATTTTACCTTTGTATATGATTTCATAAATAAAAAAATAACATTTGTAATGTGAAAAGGACCACAATATAAAAATACTGGCAATAATAATACTGGTAATAAATAATATATCTGGTATTGAGATTCAGAGGCTATTGGGTCAAAGGCCTGTCGTATAATATGTCAAAGCCTTTGATAGAGATCGTGAGATCTTTACCAAATACATACACACAGCTCACTCGTATGATCAAAGAGCTGGAGTTAGTTTCGTTGAATTAGTGTTGCCTTCACAACCGTAATACAGCCTGCGTTTTGGGAATGCATATTAAAGTTTAAAGTATATAAATAAGTAAATCTGGGACAATTCACACAGTACCATGTAGTCCCAAAGTAAGTAGCATAGAATATGTGTTATGGGTAATAAACAACTGATAGATTACTTAAATACTTTTTTAAATAAATACATATTATGCATAAACACCCAGACGCGAGACGGGAATCGAACCTGTGACATTCGCAAGCGTACTGAAGTGCGTTGGCCGTTACGCTTTTTACAATATAACTCCCAAATAAGCTATTCGTTAAGCAGTCTTTAATAGTCTTGGCAATCAATATTGTCCAATGTTTGTATTAGTTAGGATATTATTATTTTTATTGGTTTTTAAAAATGATTTTAGTGACCATATTTTTAGGAATGGAATCGAAAACTTGAGAGATTAGCACAACGATGGGCGAACCAATGTGTGAAACATTATGTTCCAGACATTCAAGATAGTTGCCGAGATTTGGGTTGGTGCATATTAAGACATTTATTTTTTTATCTTAAACTTGATTCGATTGATTTCAGAAAATTATTTTTTCAGACAGCGAGCTAGTTGGTCAGAATATTGCAACATTAATAGGAGAATCTCCTGGACTGTCAGTTGTTTCACTGGTAGACGTTTGGTATATGGAATTATTAAACATGAATAAATCTGTTATAAATATATATCAACCGTAAATATCGTTTAATAGTTTTTAAATTTAGATTCTTTAGTTACGTGTAATGTAATCAGTGTGACTGAATTCCTTCTAAATGGCTGGACCAATTTTGATAAAAAAAAATTGTGTGTGTTCAAGTAGATTCGAGAATGTTTTAGATTCATAATTTGGTCAAATATTTTTTTTATGTATATGGCAGAACATAAACTTTTTGCCAGGGGAAAACTGCACATTAACAATGCCGCGTCAGAACTCCGGGGGAAAGCCGACGCGGGTACGAGGCATGCCTTTTAAGTTTTATCGTTTGAAGAAAAAAACACAACTAGAAATTTATAGTACTTTTTATTGTTTTTCAAAGTATTCACCACGTAGCTTAATACATTTTTCCATTCGCTCAAACCAGTTATTATAACATTTATTCTACTCTAAAGTGGGGGTGTTCAAAATGGCTGACTTAAAGCGTCGACTGCTTCTTCACCGGACTGGAACATTTGACCACGAAGACTTTTCTTAATAATAGATCCAAGATTCGTCACCATTGATGATGTTGTAGACGTGGTTTGACTCTCCTCGGTTGAACCTTTGCAGAGTTTTCTTACACCGTCTGACGCGGGCCGCCTTGTGATCGTCCGAAAGCAGATGCGGTATCCAACATCAAACTAGCTTTCTCGCACCAAGCGCTTCATGCAAGATCTTCTGAATAGTTGTCCCTGAGATGCCTAATAGAGTCTCTATCTCTCGATACGTCATATGACGATCTTCGAGAATTAGTCCTTCGCGAGATTTGTCACTAACACTAGTATGTCCACGCTGGAATTCTAAATACCAGCGTTCGACAGTCCGCAGACATGGGGCTTCATCACTGAACACAGATGTTAGCTCTTCAAAACACTGAAGCCGTGTCAGGCCTCTTCTAAAGTTGTAGAAAATTATTGCACGAACATTTTCTTTAGAAATATTCATTTACGCACGTAACCTGACAGATTCCAATCGACGCTGTGACTAAACAATAGCATTAATCCTAATACTTTCAACTGTTTTGAGATTCAAAATTTAAACACATTCGAATATAGAACAGTTCTAAATTCAAAATTGCCGGGAAATATGGAAACGACAGAACTGGAAACGACAGGCATGCCTATTATGTGGGGTTTTTCACCCTGCTGCTGCGAGCACTCAACAGGCTAGTAAAGGATAGATAGTATGGTCGCGGCGGCATAACCACTAAAAATCCTGGTCGTCACATAGAAATTTTGTGATGGGTCGCGGGATCGACTTTTGGTCATTACTTTGCGACGCCTCTGACTCGTGCATCCACCTATGAGGACGTCCTGATCCACCTATGAGGATGTCCCAGGTGACACTTTCCTGACTGAGCGAGATGTACTTAGTCGGGGAAGGGACACCTCCAGAACAAATTTTACTGGGTTAGCTAATTTAGGTATAAAACTTGTCTTTGTTACAAATTGTGTTTGATGATTATTTGAGCCGGCCTCACTCGATTTTTACTCCTGGCCTTACGTTAACCTTTAGACGTTTGCTCGAAGATTTTTGAAACCTGATTTACTAGTGTCGGAATACATCACAATGTTATGGCCGCGCAGAATAAAATCAGGGGTGGTTGCCTTCCAGTCGGGTTTGGAGCACTACCATCTAGCAAAGGTTGATTTGTCGCCTTTTACGACAGGCCTTTTATTTTTAGTTGGATACACAAACTCTATAAGAGTAATGAGGAAACTGTGATCGGATGATTACAGTTGCCTCATTTATATTGTCCCTATTTTGGCTAGATTGTAAGTAAATTTTAATAATAGAATGGCTTGATCACAAACATCACCACTAATATATATATATATATATATATATATATATATATATATATATATATATATATATATATATATATATATATATATATATATATATATATATATATATACTAGCTGACCCGGCAAACGTTGTTCTGCCATATAAATAATAAAATGTCAAAAAATAAAAAATAAATTTTGGGGGTGGGTCACCCCTAACATTTAGGGGGATGAAAAATAGATGTTGGCCGATTTTCAGACCTACTCAATATGCTCACAAAATTTCATGAGAATCGGGCAAGCCGTTTCGGAGGAGTATGGCAACGAAAACTGTGACGCGAGAATTTTATATATATATATATATATATATATATATATATATATATATATATATATATATATATATATATATATATATATATATATATATATATATATATATATATATACCTAGTCAGGTCATAAGTATTGTCACACAGTAAAAACTTTTCTTTTAGAATGCTGGCCACATAAATTCTGTCACATGTTTAATGTAAAATAATTGTAACAAGTTTATTCATTATGTAACCATTCATATACCAAAATGAACTTAACAAAACATAGATTCTTATGACATTAAAGTTTATTCAAAATGACCTCCGTGATTTTGAATACAGGCCTTCAATCTGCGCGGCCAGTCGTCTATCGCAGCACGAACGAGGTCCATGTCAATATCGGCGGCTGCCTTAATCAAGGATGTCTTGAGTGACTCCAAATTGGGATGAGGCTTTGAGCACGCCTTTTCCTCCAAGTGTTGCCATATCTTGTAATCTAACGGATTCAAATCTGGACTGGAGGAGGGCCAGACTTCGTGCCGGATGAAGTCGATTTCACGCGCCGCCAGCCAGTCTTGTGTGCTCTTCGCTCTATGAGCTGGCCCCGAATCTTGTTGGAATACCCAGTGCCTGTTATTGAACATGGTATGAGAAACAGGTTCCATAAGGTTCGTCAGGACTGTATTTTGATACACAACAGCATTCGTTTTTACACCTTTCTCACAAAAATGTACCTCTGTTAAGCCCCAATAAGAAACTTCCAACCATACCATGAGCGAGGATGGAAAATGACCTCGTTGGACACGCGGAATACGGTTGCTCGCTTCTTCACTACTGTGTGCGTACACCTTATCATTTTGTTTGTTGTAGCTCTCTTCTACGGTAAAAATTTTTTCATCCGAAAAAAGAATTTCCCGATATTTTTTTCTCGCGTACCGCTTCAACAAAGCGCGGCATCTCTTCAGTCTCAGGTCCATTAGACGAGCATTCAAACGATGTCCTGTTTTTCTTCGATATGCCCGAAGCCCTAAGTCTTCATTTAACACCCTTTTCACCGTGGTTCTGCTTAACCCCATCTGAAGGGCCAACAGTTTCTGCTTACGTTTGGGATTTCTTTGAATTCGTGCCTTCACAGCTTTTATCACTGCTGGAGTCCTAACAGACCGAGGGCGACCACTTCTTGACCTGTCATCTACACTAGAGTCTTCATTGTATCGTTTGATGGTACGATAAACGAATCTTTTGGTTATATTCAAATTTTTCAGTATGTTAAAAATTTGAATTGGCGCGTAACTGCAACGATGCAACGCAATAACTGCAACACGGTCTTCTTTAAGCGTCCACTCCATATTTAAAAATGAGTAAAATTCTAAAAGTATACCTTTTTTATTTTCATGAACAATTCGAAATTCGAATTCAATAAACTTTTTTGTGGCCAGCATTCTAAAAGAAAAGTTTTTACTGTGTGACAATACTTATGACCTGACTATGTAATTTACAGATAATTGTGAACAATTTTATTTCAGATCATTCGTTAAAAACGATTCTCACTATGATTACTTTACTCAGTTAGTCTGGGCGGAATCAAATCAAGTCGGCTGTGGTGGTGTAAAATTCAAAGTATGTAGAACTTTTTTGAATAGTAACGCAATATGGTTTAAACATAAAATTGGAATTTATTCAATACCTATATTATTTTTTAACTTATAACATTATTAGAACCGAGAGCCTTACTCTGGGTACATCTAGAGGGATTATTACACTCTCTCGAGCTTTACTAAGCTAGAGTAGCAGTGCACTAGTTATTTATACTAGGGAACCGATAAGTGGGCAGATATTTTTCCGTGCAGGGGCGGAGTAAGAGTACTGACTCCTGCGGCCAGGGTTAGCTTGCCGTGAAAGAAGACTAAGCAACCCTATATGATAGGGCGCCAAGCGCGTCTGGATGACAACCATCAATGGTCTCTAAATATCACGCTATAATAACCTTGTGTTGTTCCGGTATAAATGATCCAGGTTTAATTTCCCTACGCAAACGGCAGCATGTTAGCAGTGCCACTGGAGTCGCAAACATCTATATAAGCGACGGTAACTGCTTACTATTGGGCCAGCCTGGTATCAGCCTGTCCGCTATTCTAGAGTCCTAAGAAAAGCGGTGATGCAAATGTCTTCTAAAGTGGAGACCATGCGTAAGAGAATGAAACCAAAACGTAGTGCTGGATGCTTTCTTGTGCAATCGGACACGGACATAATTGATCTAAATTGGGGTTGAGTAGGCTGATAATAACTATTCAAAGCAATATATGTGTTTGAAATACTATACGAAAAAGCATACAATATAACGTTTTTATTAAGTTTTTTTATTGCTGTAGGACAGCCGACAGGCTGACGGCCCGCTTAGAATTTAGCAGTTACCGTCGCCTATGGGTGTTTGTAACGCCAGTGGCATCTCGAACACGCTACTGTCCCATAAAGGTACTGGAAATTGGGTCACTAATGCCGGAACATAACACAAGGTTATTATGGCGGCATACTTCAGGCTAAAGGTGGTCGCAATCCATACAATACTTACGATAGGCTGACTCCGGCCGTAGAGGTCAGTATTCTTTCTCCACCCTTCCACGGATAATTTTATGCTTAAGTATAAAAAACACACGTGTTTAAGATTTAAGTGTACTTTTAAATATTATTCTATTGAATCATTATAAGAGACTAACCACATTGTTTATAAAAATAAATAAGGACTAAAATTATGAAGTTTATGCATTACAGGAAAGCTATGATGACGAGATTATTGTAAGAAATAGGACTATTTATAGATTGGTATGCAATTTCGCACCAGGTGGGAACCGTTGGAATAATTCTGTTTATAATAATGGGTTGCCATGTTCGCAATGTCCGCCTTACACCACATGCGATGTTATACACAAATCACTCTGCAGTAAGTTTCTTATTTTTAAGCGTTTTCTTATATAATAATGTCCAATTTTTTTATTGTTGAGGAACGGTAGAGAGGCTGGCGATCCACCTAATAGTAAACTGTCGCTTAAAGATGTTTGCGACGCTAGGGGCGCTGCGAACACGCTGCTGTCCAACAGATATATATTTCAACCACAAAGTAACAAGTAACTACTTGTATTAAATGGCTATTAGCACTCACATGACTACTTGAATATTTATTCTCCAAAAGTATTGCCAGTTTTATAATGTAACTAGCTTTGCCCGCGACTCCGTCCGCGTAGAATAGTGACTTTGGGCAGCATTTTTTGGATATATCTTGTGATATATTTTGGATTAAAAACCCTATAAACTTGAACCTACAAAGTCCAGCCTAAGCTGAACCCTATTTCATATGGTTGATGATATAAATCTGAGGTCAACTTAAACTGGAAATTATTTCCGAAACTTATCATTTATAACAAAAACAATTTTTTTTTCTAAAATCAAAGTAGCCTAAGTTACTCCTTGTTACATCAGCTATCAGCCAGTGAAAGTCCCGTCAAAATCGGTCTAGCCATTTCAGAGATTAGCCGGAACAAACAGACAGACAAAAATTGTAAAAAATGTTGTTTTGGTATATGTACCGTGTATATAATTATCCGAATGCACTTATTAAAAAGCGATTATTTTACTATTACAAACAGACCCTTCAATTTTATTTATTTTTATAGATTACAAACAGATATATATTACATTTATATATATTTACTCAATTTTTCTCAATAATAATATTTTTTACATTTCATATATTATCTTATATACTATCAGAAAAAGAAGTTAGTATGGAAATTTTATTGAAAGCCGAAGAAAAAGAAACTACAGATACTCCCGTAAATTTAACGACAGTTTCTAATATCAATACGATATACAAAACTTCCGTAATGGAAAGTTCTTTGAATTACAACATAACTCAGGATCATGACCATGTAGAAGATTATACATATATTTCATTCGATTTTGTGTCTGATTTGAACAAATCCACGCGACAAGCCATCAGTCAAATCACTACAAAAACCAATAAGTGTAAGGAATCGCCCGAGATAGATGATTTTGTAGAATTATTGAAGAAGAAATTAAGTGATGATCCAATATTTAAACAACTGCTGGCAACAAAAACTTCTGAAAGTTTGAACGGAGAAATTGCATTTACTGATCCAAGTGTTGAAGCATTCGTAAGCAAAATTTATAGTAAAATGGAAACTGCAACTACAAAAACAACTATAGATACAGACTATGTCAATTCAACTTTGCTTGTTGATTTGGTCGAAGCTGTTATATTTAAAAGCGGAGGTATAAGAATAAAATTTCTTTACATAAATAAAAAAAAACATAAATGCATTGAAATAATTTTGTATTTCAGGTCATGTAGCATCTGATTATCCACAAGACACTCAAACTCTGTCTGAAGTAACGCCTGTTAAAATTCAAGCTGAACTTCCAGAAATTAAACACAGTTATGATTTTACTGGCCATTATTTTTTTCCTGAAGATAGCGAGGATACTACTACAGAAATGTCAAATACCTACGACGAGCTTCCTTCTAGTTTGCCATTACAAGAAGTTGTTTTGGAAATTGAAGACTTTAAAAAGAATTCTTTAACGCAAGATTTTATAGAAGAAATACTTGATTCAGAGTCTATTACTGAGAATACTAGTACGCAGACTTCATTATCACCAGATGATATGACAGTTTACAAAAGTGGACGTAGCGTAATGAAAAAATTTCTAAAAGATATTGAAGATAGTACTCGGGAGTCATAACTTAAATAATTGTAAAAAAAAGTATTCATCATGTTAATATTATAGTAATGGTTTCAAAATAGAAAGTTTCTACCATTTCAGACACTGTAATACCTTTGAATTTTACACCCATAGATGATAATGAAACTGACGTTTCAAGTAATGAAAGTTCGTGAAAACGTTTTGCAAGAGAGTCTCAAACTTCCTAAAATTATAATATTTTTGTGGAATATAGTTAAGAAATTTGCCACCGATTTGCAGGAATTAAAATTGAATGACAGGTTTTCTTGCACTGGAAACTATTCATGTACCTACATTAATACTTAAACATTTTTGATAATCTTTTAATTTTATTATAATTTTTATTTTATTGTTCGTGTATGTTCGTATACTGATTGTATATTACCAGGAAGCTAAAATACAAGTCTTTTATATTTAAATTATATTTAATAGATAATAATAAATTTAATTCGTACAATGTAATTATAATAGCTGCATTACATACACATTTGCTTGATCTATACAAATGTCCTTTATTTTCTCATAATTTAATGATTTTACGTAAAACATAAGTTGTTTGGTTGAATTTTTGTACTTTCCTTGGTATCAATGTCCCTTTTAGTTCTCATATGTTTATTACAGAAACAACAACTGGGATGGAGTGGTTTTGTAATAATTATAATAGTGTAAACCCAGAATTGGTCTAGAAAAATAATTTTCAGGAGTAGATGAAAAGTCATTTTCAACTTTATGTTTCTTAAAAGAATCACGTTTACGAATATTAAGGGACCGTTTCTCACAATAGTCCTCGTCTTCTGGATTGGGTTCAATGGAAGTAGGATCTGGTATAGTGGATATTTTATTTCGATCTTGAAAGTCACGTGTACATGTTGATGTACGTGTACATCCATCGACATAGCCAGGTGGAGTTCTAGATCCAAAATCTCCACCACCTGGCAAAATTGCATTCCCGTCGTTACCGGTGACTGTAAGTGCAGTCCATGTACAGGTCAATTTGCGTGTGCAATGTTTTTTTCTAATAAAAGGAGTATCAATAGTTGGTACTGTTGTTGTTGGTGTACTATCTGTTTCATTATTCATTCGCCGGCCATCACGTTCTACCTCTAATGTGCTCATTTTCCTGATGTGCATCAACTCATCAAAGGACAAATATCTTTCAGTTATGTGATCACGTTCATTTCTGTCTACGGAAGACACTTTTAATTTAATTGTTATGGGTTCCGTCATCATAGCGGATTTTGTAGATGTAGCTGTACGTCTTGTTTTCTGTATTATTTTGTTCATTAATGTTGTATACCTCATTGATCTTAAATCTGATGGTTTTTTATTGTTAAACTGATCATCTTGCCAAAATGGTTTAAAAGTAATTTGATCAATACTATCCCGTTTTTTCTGTTTCTTAGGATGAAGAAAGTCGTATGTATTATAGTAATCAAGTTCTGACATGTCAGACAACTTTGTATGTTGTAGTATTTTTTTGTTATTTTTCATATATGGTGATTTTTCAAGAAGATGATCATCAGTGTTAACGCTAAAACTGCGAGCATGATATGACGAACTATCCGGATAATCTTTGAAATCTCCACTTTTTAGTGCTGGATGAGGTGGTAAATCGTATAGATTCAATTCAGGTTTTAATAGATTTTCCTGCTTAAAGCCATCTTCTATTCTTCGAAGGTTTAAGCATTTTACTGTAGCACAAAAGCCACTAACACATTTATAATTCACATTGAAGTTACAAGGGGAGGGACTTGTGGTTGGTTGTTTATTGCATGAACATAAACCATGCCACGTTTCTCTAACTATTTCGTTAACATGTGAAGGCTTTGTTTGACAAGGATATGTTGACGGTAGATGTTTGCCTCTGGTACATTTATATGTTTGGCATTCATCTGTAGTACTGGCATCTATTGAAAAATAGTTACTAAATCCCATTTTTCGTGTACAACGATTTTTATTTCTATTATATTTTCTCAAATCTTCCTTTAAATTCATTCTAATTGGCTCCGTAGTGTAATATTGTTTCAAATTATTATTATATACACCGTCAAGATTATCAACAGGTGCACGATTTCCATGATACATTTTGAAATGTCCGTGCTCACTTTCATATGACGTTTTTATATTATGTCCAGAATTATTGTCTAAATTTTTCCAAAAATTTTGCGATCTTAATAAATCGATCCGTTTTGAATCATCTGAAAAAATCATTCTATATAAACTAACATAAAAAGTATTTTTAGTGAATTCGTGTATGATTGAAATCCACTTAATGGATTTAGTTTTGTGAATTTTTGTATGTAGGGCCTATTAGAGGATGTCTTATATATACAATTAATACTGGTTGGTGGCACTGAAACATGTTAGAATACCGTCAATTGTGCTCACTTCAAATACAAAATACATTTGCCAACTAATAATGATAAGTTTTTAAGGTGATAAGTCTTCAAGTACACAATACTTTTATTCTGTATGTAGTAGCCAAGATAATAAGGCCTGTCCTATTGTATGGATCGAAATGCTAGGCCACAAAGGGGATGGACGAAAGGGTGTTATATGCTGCGGAGATGAGAATGCTGAGATGGATGTGTGGAATTACGAAAATAGGTAAAATTACTAATGAGTATATTAGAGGAAGTGTAAAAGGAGCGCCAGTTATTAAAAACTTAAAAGTTATAGACAAGCGTGGTTTGGCTATGTAATGCTTAGGGAAGAATGCTATATAACAAGGAAAATGATTGAAATGAGAGTGGATAGATACAGTAGAGGTAGATTAAACAATCTTTTGTTGGATGAATTGCATAAAAGATGATATGGCAAAAAAGGGTGTGAATGTAGGGATGACGGCTAACAGAGGAGAGTGGAAGACCCCATATGATGTGGGATAAGGACAGGAGGAAAATAGATGTAGTAGCCAAGGTGTATAAAACTCAAAGATAATGTAAGGCCAATCGAACCCAACATTACATGCACTTACTTTTGACAGTTTTTCTTAATTCTATATTATCAGGGAAAATATCATGAGGAAATTTGCATATATATTATCGGTATGTTTAACCTGGATAGATGTTCGAACTCAGCACTGGGACATTAGGGGCTGTTAATATTATAATAAATGTTTACAATTATTTTGGTCTTATGTGCGTTTTACAGTAATTTCAATAGACTCCTAATATTTACAAAGAAAAAAGTCTGGGTTTAGTACGTACAATGTACGTATATTATATTACTTGAATTTACTTCCAAATTATACTATATCTATGCAAATTTTTACTACTCGCCTAAACATGCTCGTACATTTTCATTTTGAATGGATCGACTATCACAGATCATAAATTATGAGTACTTGTAAGCTGTAGCCGTTATTAACAGCAGTAACTCTAAACTACCAGTTCTCTAAAGCATTTTGTTAATAGATAGATTACAAAACATACCGTGAGTTTTGTTCGGTAGCACGTGTCTTATTCTCTGATATCGCTGACCGCTTGTCCTATTGCTGACATTATTTATTTGCTTTAAATTACTCTCGATTGGATCAATTTCTTGCGTCACCGAATTGTTTGATAAATTAAGTATCCTAAGTAAACTGCTCACCGGAGGACTTTGAGTTAACTGTTCTACGAAGAGTAAACGATATGATTAATTATTTTACTACAGTTATATTCAAGATAAAGGAAACTTTCGAGCCTAGTTTTGTTTACTATTCAGTTCGCTAGCAAATTTATTAGTTTATATTAAAAACTTTTCTGCTACACCAAAAATGTGTAGTATAAAAGTGTAGTAGTATAAAAAACATTTGGTTAAAACGCGTCCTTAACACTTACGCTTTTCTCATAATCTATTCAGATAATTTAATATCACATGTAAATTAATTCTATATTGATTGCTAAATATAAATTTGATTAAAATTTAAACAAGCAATGGAATCCGTCCGTTTTAGTGCGAGTTTTTAACGAATTTCATAAGACGGAATAAAAAAGTATTTCTAAAGACATAATGATTCCAGAATATCACTAAACCATCTAATTGCCTGTATATTTACTTGAAAATAAACGAATAAAACCGTAGCTTTTTTGAATATTAAGAAGTAAGCTATTTTCTCCTGGCCTGGTTGGCCTGTCGTAAAAGCCAACAAAAGAACCCTAGCTACGTGGTAGGGCCCCAAGGCCGTCTGGATGGCCACCACTATATAAGTATGCTACCATAGTAACCTAATGTTTTCTTCCGACATTAGTAACCCAGGTTCCTGTACACCTATGGGACGGCAGCGTGTTCGCTGTGCTCCTAGCGTCGCAAACATCCATAGGCGACGCAAAGTGGGCTGCCAGCTTGTCTGTTGTTCCTCCGATTTAAAAAAGTAAATATTGACACATACCATTTTAACAATTATCAAAACCTATGGTAGAGTAGATACTACTGATGTAAGAAATGTTGAAAATGTTTAATGTTTATTTGTTAAAGTCGAAATTACCTTCCCCGTAATTTTTGTATCGACATAGGCCTGGGAATGTGCTATCCATTTCGGATCCCCGAGAACATTGAGTAGCTGGGTACCCAATAATGTAGATTGGCTTTCCCTTTATGTTTCCCTTCGGTGCAAAGTTACACACAAGTCTATCAACTGTTGTATTCCTATCAGTAATCTGCAAAAAATAATGATTTCACTATAGACCCTGAGTAGTGCCGGATTTAGAGGTCTGGAGGCCTCGGGGCAACAAAGGAGTGGAGGCCCCCTGGCCTCAAACTATTTTCCAAATAAAATAAACAATTTTGCAGTCGAGTTTTTCAATAAATAATTTATTGTGTATAACTTTTATTATTTAACAAACATATAGAAATATAATAGGAAACAAGAATTATCTGGATATTATCGGATTTTGAAAGATTTTTTCCGAAGTCTCTATTGTGGGGTCCTCTTTTGTGGAGGCCCTGGGGCTGTCACCCCAGTTGCCCTCCCCTAAATCCGGCCCTGCCCCTGAGAATACTTTACGAATCACTAATTTTATTTAAAATGAGTATATTTTGTTTGAATTTGTGTCTCCTTAAAGATGAATAGTTATTATGCCAGTAGTTAAAAGCTGGCATAAGAAATAGACACACAACACATCTAGAACGTTGTAAAAACCTACAAAAGGTATATTGTTCTCCTACATTATATGACACCAGTAAAAAAGTATCATATAGGTGACGGCCGTCAGGATTTCATTTAAATGTTGTCATTGTATTGTAAACATGTTTAGCAAATAAAATATATTATTATTAAATCAAATAAAGCGAAAAAAACTGTCACGAAATTTTTTTATGCTGTCCATACTGACATAAGCAAATAAGCATTATGGTAGGGTGATTATAAAAGACGCGCAGAGATATCACGCTATGACCAAACTAAACTGCGGACACCAGCCTCCTACAGTCTATCAATTCACACACGGTTGAACACCTCGCATAACTTGTGAATTAGTGAAATTAGTTTTTCAATTCAAACTTACCCGGAATTTCGCTCGGCCGCACCCAACAAAACTGGTATCCGCCCAAATCAATTGAGTGAAATAATGAGTATCAAGGTCCCGTGATCTAAAAAGTAATTTACATTTAAACCAGTTCGTAATATGGTGTTAAGTTTGTGGGTCATTATTGATACTGTCCGTATAGTTTCCACGTAGCTTTTTGTAATAAGATTTTATGGCCTGGTAATGAGACCTTTAAGCCAATTTTCACGTACTAAGGGAAAGTAGTAGAGCATTTCGTAGTTTTACTTTTCTTGTGGATAATTTGCCTAAATAGGACCAAGATTATTAATTTTATTTTAGATTAATAAATTAAAATTATAATTTATTGCCACAAAGAGCCACCATGCATCTTTTCACTTACGTTATTGGTTTGTGATCTTATAGTAATTATAATTTTTGAGGCCATTTGGAATTTATAACAAATTGTCACATCCATAATGTTTTCTCAAGGCGTTCTCAAAATCATGTAAAAACCCGTAGAACATAAAATATTTATTTTCTCGGTGTAACATTACATTTTACAAAACTCAGGATGCAACTATTTTTATATAACTATACCTTTTTCAATCGAAATAACGACATTTAAGACTCAGTAAAAGAGTTAGAAGGAGATATTTTACGAATATACTCCAAACCGCAGAACCAGCCGTGGAAGGTAGCAAGATCGGAGAACCTCAGGTGAGTCGCCTCTCTTTCTGACTTGCTGGGTATTTCCGTCTCCTTTCCACGTTAATTATTAAAGCCGTACTACCTTTGTTTCCCGCACCGCGGCTACCATCTTTCGAGACCTAAGCCGTACCATTCTTTATACGGTCCTTCAGCTTCATCAGTGACAATTTGTTATAAATTCAAAATGGTCTCAAAAATCATATTAATTTTTAGCTCACAAATCAATAACGTAAGTAAAATGGTGCATGGTGGCTCTTTGTGTATGTTTATTAAAAGAAAGCAGTTCATAACATCCCGTTACTAGACCATCCTTAAAGAGAATAGATATTACACTTGCCACATTTATTTAAGGTGAATTGATTTTAAAATCGGTAATCTCAATTTGCAGGTTTCCTCACGATTTTTTCTGTTAGTACTTGGTAAATATAATATTCACATTAAGCGCGAAAAAATGCCCAAGCAATGCATGAAAACGTAAGATTGGTACCCGAGGCTTCCAGGTTATTTTACGAATATGATATAACTAGGCTACTACGTATCTGTGTTTCACGTTTATTAAGCGTCACTAAAGTAAAAGAAGATTTTTAAATTTTTTACCGCCCAGAGTACCCTGATGTATATTATACAAGGTTTTGATCGGAGGTTTTAGAGTTGGGCGGTTAAATCATTATGCCTCTGTGGTGATGAAAGGAAGGAAGTTAATGCAATAAAGAGGTGCTTTTACTCAGTGGCCACACTTGATGTCATACCTCCAGATAAGAAGTCAAAGCTTCAAATGCAACCAGAAGAAAATTCTTTGTGGAATAAAACTCCAAAGATTAAATTTATTCATAAAAATACAAAGATACTCACTGATTATAAAATATTACGCTTCCAGTATATTCTATAGATTTCATGTACCACATGTCCACAAAGCTTTTAACGTTGAGGCCAGATGTTGATCCAAGTACAGTGGCTATATTTTGACCAACTTGCACGTCATCACCTGAAATTGATGTTTGTCATATAGTGAGCTGCCAAACCACATCGTAAGAGTGTGGTAGATTAAATTTCTTTATATTATAAATAGTCTAGATTTGCCCTTGAGCGTTTTTTTTCTTTCAGCCTTAACCCAGATTATGTGGGGTCAGCACAACTTACGCTATCCTCCACTGTCCTCTAATCTCTTCTTCCTAACCTTTTACGCAGTCCTTTCACTTTTTTTGACCAACTTACCATGCTAGTCGGTTAATTTCTACTTTGTCAATCACTGGTATCTTTCTGACTGTCTCTGACAGAAATAATTACTCATTTCTAATTTTATCCATATTCGTAACTACATACATCCATCTAAGCATTCACATCTCTGTAACATGAAACATCTTTTTATCCTTCCTTTTTGTTGTCCCACATTTCAATCTATGCAATATGATAGTTCTTATTACAGACTTAAAAATTAACTGTTAAAATACCCCCATGGAATTTCAGGGTGTTCGCGGTTCCCCTAGCGTTGCAAACATCTATAGGTGACGGTAACTGATTACTATTTAGTGGTCCATCAGTCTGCTATTCCTCAGCAATAAAAAATATTGATAAATATATTTAGAAGTTCATTTACGAGTACGAGAGTATATCTTAAGTTAATTCATATTATTTTTTATAGTAAATCTTAAGAACCTGTCAAAAGACGCTAAAATTGCAGTTAAATTTAAAAAAAAAAATACTTCAAATAGTAGAATATTTCAAACAGTGAATGGCCACCACATCGCTATCACTGGGTGTCGTAAACGGTGACAAACGGATTACTTATTTTGATAGCTCATAGGTGGCAAATGAGGGCATCATTTCGATTTTATTACGGGTTTATCAGAAGGCTGTCAGCCAATAAAACCAAATGTAGTCAGTCATAAGTTTTCTATCCACCGGAATTTATTCTAGAATCCGATTTGTATACGCTTATTAAAAAGCTATATGTACATATACAATTGAATCCTCTAACCATGCTGGTTTCTTTATTGTTTACATTTATTTACGCACATAAAAATTATGTGCATTCTGCTTTATATGGCTAAAGCTTGTACAATAAGCTTTAGACTTAATTAGTTCACGGCAATATATAAAAATTTATATCGCAATACAATATTTGTCATATATGGGTGTTCAACTCACAAAGTCGACTCTATAAGATACTTTTGTACCATTGAATCAGTCATGGTTTCACGACGACCTTTACAACGGAATGAACTTAACCTTTTAATAGTAGAACTATAACAGGTGAGTTTTTTACAGTTGAAGTTCAGAAGACAGGCAAACCGCCCAGCAGATAGTAAGAGGTCACCGTCGCCTATGGACGTTTGCTACGGCATTACCATCGCGTTGCCGGCCTCCAAAAGAGTACAGGATTTTATTTTTCAAGTTTAGTGCAATCAAATGATGCAGAACGTTTATGTTACGTGCCCTTCGGATTATCTGCCAAATTTCTTAGAGGCTAGCAGTGTGGTGTTGCAAACATCCATACACGACGGTGACCCCCTGCTATCGGGTGGGCCTTTTGCCTATCCGATGAACTCTGAATATATATATAAAAAAATGACTATTGTAAAAGCTAAATAATGGTTTATAGCAGTCAGTCTAGATTTAGAACTAGACTGTGTTACAACTTCAATAAGGTTAATTTTACCTAAGTCTCGGCAATAGTCTTCTCTATCCTGACGAGTGTATTGGTCACACTGATCCACCCAACGCTGTGCAAACATCGCTAACTCATTTGACCAAACCTGTAACAAAGAATAATGTCTCATTTACGTTACTAAATAAGTCTTGTCTTGTTGTTGCTTAATATTTTAGAAGGTAGTAGTTAGATTTGATTAAAAAGTCTTCTTTTTCTACAAGTATGTAATATCGATTGCAAGCAAACTTTATCCTTTAAAGCGCTATAAACGCTATTTACTATATAACCACGATTACACCGGTGCTATTTCGTTAAAATTCTTTTTTCCGAGTAAAGAACTACAAGACTAGAGAGAATACTGGCATATTTAGTATTTATTTTAGCTAACTCCTAGTCAAGGTCTCGCTAATATAGGTTCAGCCATCTCGAAGATTATATGAAATAAACTCAAAGACAAACTGTCAGAGATAAACAAAAAAATTGATATTAGTAAAATATTTTGAGTTATAATACCATTTTCTACATAGAAATCGCGATAGTAAACATTTTTGAAGTTGATTTCAATTTTATATTATGTAATAACAGCAATTTAATTAGAATAACTTTTCTCTTAAGGAAGGAAGGAAGTAAAATTTTTATAGAATAAAGCGACTATGATTTTTAGAAGAGCAACCGCCGCTTGACTGCTAACCATGAAAGGAAAGATCGAATAATGCCCATCCCTTACTACTTAAAGGCTAGCAGAATGATCCACGACTCTGAATTATGAAGAATAAAAAGTAGAAGAATATGATGTAAGTGTTTTTAAATAAATAATTACGAATATTACTCGATTAGTCTAAAATAGAGAAATGGGAAATGAGACAGGATATGTTAAAGGAAGTTCGAGGAAATCTCTTATAACGAGTCCTTCCGACCACGGTGCATCGGAGTGTATGTGGTCCTCTGTGAGACTAATCACTAAAAACCTCACTATTCTTACAATATAAGAGCATCGCCTAGTACCCGGGCAGACAGAAAACTGACTTATCAGCAGGTCAGTTTTCTGATTTTCCGTGGTCCAAGCCAAGAACTAACAATTTGCTAAATAAGAATAGTTCATAAAGGCTAACTATGTCATTGTATTTTGTGGCCTTACTTCTAACTATAATTGCTTAATAAATTTTATGCGGCCGGAGCTAGATGAAAAATACACGGGACAGGCGCAGATTTGGGCAAACATATATCCAGCAGTGAATAATCATTGGTTGAAAAAAAAAACAAACAGATAATAACAGATAATGAAAAAGCTATTTATAAAGAGGAAGGCAACTCTGATAGCAGATATGATCTGATTAATAAAAAAAAAAGATTTATTTGATATTTAACAAACGTACTATGCACTAAAAATGTGATAATAATTTAAGAATAACAAAAATACAATAATTACACTAATTGATCATATTATGAAATAATTTAGTACAGGCTACATAGCATAACAGACAAATGTTGTATGTTAAACATCATAAAAATTATGTTAAAAGTTATGCTTTGTTCTCAGTAAATAAATACACTTACAACTTTTCTCATATTGGCAGCTTGAGGAAAATAACTGGAAAGTCCCATGGCAACATAATTCCTCTTCTCGTTTATCCTATTAACTATGCTGTTGATATCGTCTCTCGTTAGAAACGTGCTTTTATAATGTGTGCAGAAGGGACCTGGCCCGGACGTCTAAAATAGAAAATGATTAGCATTATGAATTAGAAAACCGCCTTAATTTGATTACTGAAACTGACGGACTTACTGGAAATAAGCAAATTGTATGATTAACACATATCTCACAGTAATTAACACAGTTTACTAAAAATAACTCTGAATATATTACTAACACTGTCAATTTCAGAATTAACATAATAAAATACGATATAAATAATAATCGCTTTAAAAATAAAGAAACAATCTGAACCTACTAGATTTTCCAGACTTTAGTCACTTTATAAAGTATTACGAAATAAAATGGTCAAATTTGTATTATTTGGTTATGTTTTTTATGTTTTATATTTCTGTGATAAGTCAACTTTTAAAAGTAAACTGCTATACTGTTAAAGAAGAAATCAATTACACGGATGGATTCACCAAAAGAAGTGATAATTTAGGAATAATAGGTGACATATTGTATATTATTCAGACATACCTAGTCAGGTCATAAATTCTGTCACATGTTTAATGTAAAATAATTGTAACAAGTTTATTCATTATGTAACCATTCATATACCAAAATGAACTTAACAAAACATAGATTCTTATGACATTAAAGTTTATTCAAAATGACCTCCGTGATTTTGAATACAAGCCTTCAATCTGCGCGGCCAGTCGTCTATCGCAGCACGAACGAGGTCCATGTCAATATCGGCGGCTGCCTTAATCAAGGATGTCTTGAGTGACTCCAAATTGGGATGAGGCTTTGAACACGCCTTTTCCTCCAAGTGTTGCCATATCTTGTAATCTAACGGATTCAAATCTGGACTGGAGGAGGGCCAGTCTTCGTGCCGGATGAAGTCGATTTCACGCGCCGCCAGCCAGTCTTGTGTGCTCTTCGCTCTATGAGCTGGCGCCGAATCTTGTTGGAATACCCAGTGCTTGTTATTGAACATGGTATGAGAAACAGGTTCCACAAGGTTCGTCAGGACTGTATTTTGATACACAACAGCATTCGTTTTTACACCTTTCTCACAAAAATGTACCTCTGTTAAGCCCCAATAAGAAACTCCCAACCATACCATGAGCGAGGATGGAAAATGACCTCGTTGGACACGCGGAATACGGTTGCTCGCTTCTTCACTACTGTGTGCGTACACCTTATCATTTTGTTTGTTGTAGCTCTCTTCTACGGTAAAAATTTTTTCATCCGAAAAAAGAATTTCCCGATATTTTTTTCCCGCGTACCGCTTCAACAAAGTGCGGCATCTCTTCAGTCTCAGGTCCATTAGACGAGCATTCAAACGATGTCCTGTTTTTCTTCGATATGCCCGAAGCCCTAAGTCTTCATTTAACACCCTTTTCACCGTGGTTCTGCTTAACCCCATCTGAAGGGCCAACAGTTTCTGCTTACGTTTGGGATTTCTTTGAATTCGTGCCTTCACAGCTTTTATCACTGCTGGAGTTCTAACAGACCGAGGGCGACCACTTCTTGACCTGTCATCTACACTAGAGTCTTCATTGTATCGTTTGATGGTACGATAAACGAATCTTTTGGTAATATTCAAATTTTTCAGTATGTTAAAAATTTGAATTGGCGCGTAACCGCAACGATGCAACGCAATAACTGCAACACGGTCTTCTTTAAGCGTCCACTCCATATTTAAAAATGAGTAAAATTCTAAAAGTTATACATTTTTATTTTCATGAACAATTCGAAATTCGAATTCAATAAACTTTTTTGTGGCCAGCATTCTAAAAGAAAAGTTTTTACTGTGTGACAATACTTATGACCTGACTAGGTATTTAGCTAATGACTTCTATCCAAACAATCGATCCATAAGTCGTTATTTTGTTAGAAGATGAGACCACATCATGTTAAATGATTGATTAATTAAAATTTAAAGCTACTACTACTAATATACTAGTAGGCTAATGAGACAGTAATAGTACAGCAACTATTAAACTAATATAATATATAATTTTATATTTATATTCCATCACTTTTCTCTTTGCACTAGAAAATCTTCTAACTCATTTTAGGAATATGCCCATTATACTAATAATATTATTTTCACAGATATTTCCAATAAAACATTTATATCAAAAATACCAATGTTCCAAGAAATTCAAAATCTTAGAAATAACAGATCAACAGATTTGAAATCAAATTTTTTTGATAAAATGCTATCTGAAGAGATGCTTTTACTCAAGCAACATTTCTATGATAGAGGCATGACAAACACAGGGTCATTTAAATTGTCTACACAGAATGATGCACCAACTCCTACCCTTCAAATTTTACAAAAGTGGTCCGTCGTAGATCTTTTATCTGGAGCACATGAACTAAATAAGGAACATGAAAAGATTTACCATGAAGTGGACACTGCTAAATTCGAAACTGGAATTGATTTAGAAAAAGTAAATCATGACTTAGATAGAAAAAATATTTCTGATAAGAAAGTTATCGAACTAAGAAGCTTGCCGCATCACCCACGATCTCAAGAGTTATATAACAACGAGAAATATTATTCTCAAACATGCGATTGTGTAGAAACTAACACTATTTGCCCTCATCAAACCAGCGATGAGAACGTAAAGATTTGTACACATACGGAAAAATTGACAAAGGTGCCGTTCATTTACCCAACAGTATATGTATCATATCAACCATTTTATTTGAATCCTGCAACTGAAATACCATACAAATTATCATACTACCAACCAGATGTATTCAGTTATTTAAAATTTACTAAAAAGAAAAAACATCGTAAAACTACAATCACAGACAGAGAAGATTACTTATATTATGATGATAGCAATGATAGTAAGGATAAAAATCTACCACATAAACAATACAAACAACATCATGATGTTATTGAAAATAACGACAGGGTTATAAACGATGATTTCAAAATTAATGCCGAGTATGATATACACTCTAGTCAAAAATTCTCTTCTGAGAATTATATTAAAATACACGAGAGGCCATTGGATACGAGTGAGCAAAGTTTCGTTAATAATGTTGTAGAAGACCTAAATAAATTATATAGAGATAGCGTTATCAAAAAATGTTATTGTTCTTCTTCAGAATTGCTTAAATTTCACAGAGAATATTGTATAATGACTTTCATTATAATTAATGTTAATTTGTGAACTGTCAACATTTCATTTTAAATACATATATCATACGATTAATATTCATTGTCTTTATCTTACAGAAAATATTTAGATTTCTCAAGTTTTAATTATTGAAAAGAAAATGTAATTAAATGATTATATTATGGTTTTGTGAATGATCTTCGGCATTATTATAATTCTAAAACTTAAATAAATTAGACAAATTTAAACATCATAAATATTTGACCTTGTATTTCTTATGTGTATAACATTGTTATTTATACTTTAGAACTTATGACTGTTTTATGCTATGAATAATGTATGCCCGGTTCCGCAGGTGGGGCGCACGCTAAATGCCCGACAAGAGGGCCTGGAGAGTCACCTCCTTCCGGAGCTATACCTCTTTCCGCCGCTAGCACATGAGGCCAAGCGAGTGAGTAGGGCCACCGGTGGGGCCGATCTATCTCTGTGGGACTACCCACTCTTTCCGGTCAAACCTAGAGGCGTCAAACAGGTGGTTATATCTTCCACTCTCAGTGGAGCCACGTGGTCTACAGCGCCAAATCACTGTGTGAGGCGTTCGCATTGGTGACGGGACAATGCTCAAGTTGACGACCTCGGTGGCGTAACGGATAACGCACTTCGATATGCTTGCGGAGGTCACGGGTTCGATTCCCGTCTCGCGTCTGGGTGTTTATGTATAATATGTATATATTTACAAAAAAAAAGTATATAAGTAGTATATCAGTTGTCTAGTACCCATAACACAAGTGCTATGCTACTTAGTTTGGGACTAGATGGCGCTGTGTGAATTGTCACAAAATATTATTATATTATTATTATTATCTAGGCCTTGTTCTCGATCGCCGATGGGACTTTCAGCACACTTTGAGCGTCTGACCCCTCGACTCACGGAAGCGGCCGGGACACTCGCCCGTCTAGACGATCTCCAACATAGGGGACCGAACTCAGTGTGCCGGAAACTATACGAAGGAACTGTACGGTCAATGGCCCTTTACGGGGCCCCCTTTTGGTCAGAGCACCTGACGGCCAAGAGCGTTGCTGCGAAAACCACAACGCACATTGGCTGTCAGGGCCTTCAGAGGATACCGCACGGTGTCCTTCGAGGCGGCCTTCTTCCTTGACGGATCGATGCCGTGGTATTTGGAAGCTCGGCTCTTAACGGCGCTGTATCGGTGGCGTGAGGAGGCTTTTGGTAAAATACTCAAAAGTGAATGCCGATGTCCAAAGTTAAATCTTAATCAATCTTCTTCTCGGTCGAATTTTTCATTACTGAAGGTAAAATCAACCGTGAAAATAGACCGTGGCCTGTCTCGTAAGCTGTTTCCACTTCGTCTGGTCCTCAGCTTCTCGAATCAGCCACAGGGTCGCTTTCCTTCCTCCTTGCCCGTCATGATCAGCTTATCCAAGTTATCTGGCTGTCATCGGGCAATGTACCCAAGAAGCTTCCGATAACAGATTGTTGTGAGCCTGACTTTAATGCGAAGCTGGTCCAGAATAAATTTATTTGTTCTTTTGACCGTCCAAGGTATAAGGAGCATTCGTCATCTTAATCAATAAGCAAGATTAAATGCTTGGAGAAAGAACAATAGAAAGCAAAAAATAATTTCAAACCTATTAAAATTATCCATTGTACATTTACATATGTACCCTATTGTACCTTATGCAATTTGGGATTAGTACATAATCTGATCTTCTATGTCCCGTATGAAATACTGTTATCGGCGTTGAATCTTTACAATCTAAAGTTCTTCTAATTGAGAGGAATGTTATTTTTTCTCCGTAATTTTACCATGTATCACTGAGTTACAATGCTTGCATATCAGCTTTGTCAGTGTTAAGTTAGCATTTTTTAGCTTATTGCGTTCTGTGTAATAAGCACAGGGTCTAATAACATGAAACAGGTTTTCAAATTACATATGACATGCATTTCATTTTCTTAAAATATACTAGAAAATTCCGCAAAATTTTAGTAATACACAAGTTAGTTTGAGCTATTACATAAATTTAATTATTCTCATTACATCATGAATATAAATCTATTAACATCTAACGCTAATGCAAAAGTTACAAAGAGAACGTTAGTATGTGTAATTAATTTGGAAAAGCGAAACAATGTCACAATGGCTACAAAAACACATGACCTCCAGATGATGTGTGGCAAATAAAACTTCTAATTCACTTAGTTTTATTCGGGGCAAGGTTAAATAATATACATAATAATATTGATTCACCACATCAACACGCTTTTGTTTATATTCCGTAGTTTGAATTGTGTGAGTTCGAATGGGTCCTTCATTACCATTTACTAGATCCAATTTAACATTCAAAATGGAATCCAGAAAATGGTGCCTCAACATGCCACTTTATTTATTATGTCCATCTACGCTAATATTGCAAGATGTAGGGTTTTTCTCAGTGTATTACTGACATGATAAAGAACTTTTTGTCTGTCATTCAAAAAATAAATTATAGTTTAAATAACTAAAAAACACGCTTTTATAGAAAATTAAAATAAAAGGTAAAAAAAAGTCAATCAATTTAAATTAATGATAGTGTGATTAACAAAAAAATTAATTTTATTGTAAAAAAGTGTGGGGTGCTTGTTGTCAATTGTTATAAATAATAGGTCTACCGGAAAGTTCTGTCCGTTTCTATTACAAGTTTCGATACGTAAGCACAAGTTTATTTGGTGCATGTTCGGTTTTATATTTTTATCGCTTAATGTATTATGTATACACACTGACGTAATAAATTGACTGTAATATAGTTAATTCACATTAGTCTTAAGTGTAAAACGATAGTGTAACCAGGGCTACCTACTGATAAAATTCATCTACGCCACTGTACGAATGTCAACAAAAGAGAAATGCTACAGAAGCATGTAGAAATTTATTGAAATTGTTTGGTGAAGGTACAGTTTCTGATAGAACATGCACAAGATGGTACAAAAAATTTTAAACAGGTGATTTCAAACTTTCTGATAAGCCACGTTCTGGGCCACCATCTTTGATCGACGACGATGTTTTTAAGGCGATGTTGGAGCAAGATACTTTTCTGACAACATCGGAGATAGCAGAAAGGCTTAGTTCAGCTCAGCAAACCATTTTGGACCATATTCGGAAGATAGGATTGGTGTGGAAATATTCAAGATGGGTGCCACATGAATTTTCTTTTATTCCAAAAACGGACAGAACTTTCCGGTAGACCTATATTTTACTGTATTTATCAGTATCTGTATTGGTAGAAATTTTAGTTTGATTTTCTATGAAAGCGTGTTAAGACGACACTAAGTGCTAGCGACCTTGAGCGAGTGGGAGGAGTTTGAGCTAGTGAGAGTAGCACGCGCAGGGCCCCCCCGCAACCCGCATTGAAAATTCGCAGGCGACGTAATTGTACATTCTATAGAAGTTCGTTGGGTAACCATACGTTACAGATTATGAAGACTATCTAATAATCATGAAATTTTTAACCGCTTATTTAATATTAGTTAGGATTATTGTTTCATGTTCTGTATCTTATATCATTCCCTGTGGTAGGATATAATATAATATAGGTATTTCAATAAACGGAAAATATAATTATATCAAACGAACACAGGTTTTCTGTCTACAGGTTTTGTAACTATAAATAAAAAAGTGAATTAGGTATTTATAGGATTTTATTTAAAACTCCTCGAAATTTAATACTTTCACAGCAACTATACTGTCTTCTTTTTCAGCCGTCACTGCTCGTTTTTTTATTAGTTTGTTTTTATTTTCTTTTTCCTCTTCCTTTTTCCTTTTGCGTCCGTGTATGGCACTAACTATATAAGAGGGGTCCCTAATTACCATATTCCTCGTATATCTAGGATCAACCAGTTCGGGAAGCATACAATCTGTATAAAACTTAATTAAATTATTTTTCATTTTAGTGTCCCAAAAAGCGTCATCCTTGTAAATTAGTTCAATTTTTACAGGAAAGTTTTCACCAGACCAAATACCAAGCATACATTTATCTTTTCCTGTTATATGCAGCTGTCCCTGTATTTGATACCACCAATTATGTTCTTTGTTTATTATGTAATTACCGTTTACCAGTTTTTTATAAAACAATATTTTTTTTTCATGGATGGCTTTATCTAGTCCTAGTTTGTAAGCTGTGAGTGGACATTTTATTTCTAAAATGGTGTTTTTATTAATAATACCGTCTGGTGATGCGCCGAGGAAGGGTATTTCTTCATCAAGAAAAAGTCCACACGGTTCTATTTTAATATTTTCTTGTTTCGACAATTGTTCTTTCGCAAAATTTTCGTTGTCTTGTCCATGTTTTATAGACTTAATGTGTCCTATAGACTCTTTATATAAAAGATCTTTAACTAAATTGCAGCAACTTATGTCATTGCGTCTTTTTATAACACGTCCAAAGTTGGAAGCGGTCAAAATCCGTCTTCGTAGTTCTAGCCACTCACTAGAACCACTTTGTAATATAGTCTTCCTTTCTATTTGTTCTCTTTGTTTGGCAGTTTCCGCCAAATTTGCTAAAAATATTTTTTTTGATTCCTCTAATATATCATCATCCATATCCGGTCTTGAACATTGCTCACCATAGTTTTTATTACTTTCTGTGTAGTGTTCATGTAATCTCTTCTTTATTCTATGATAATTTTTTGTTAAATGTAGGCGTTTTTGTTTACGTATTTCCATCTTTTTTAATTCACCATTTGGACTCCTGCCCGAGATTGATTTTTGCAACAACGATAAAGGTTTATGGGTATTAAATGATAAAGCAGCTGCATTACAACGCATATGGTATTGGTTCTTCTGGGAAAAATTTACCCGCTTACCCCCTACAAATTTTGCAACAATACTATGGAAGCGCTCCACAGTGTTGCTGTCAACGTCTTCAATCAAGCTTCTTGCATGAGCAGCTATATGTGTCAATACAAATTTTATTCTATGCCACAAACTGTTTGTGAAAATATCTCTGTCTATGTTGTCATCTTCTCCCATTTTCGAGCAAAAATATGTCTTACAATTAGTATGAACTCCAAATGCATGTTCTGCGGCTAACATGATATCATTATGTAAACTAGTGACATTGCCAGAATTTTTATAATTTCTTATAGCGGTTACTATTACCTTTCTTATTGACAGTATTCTTTGTTTTGTTATATATTTTCTGTATTTAATTAAATATTTCGTGTCAGTGATAAGAGCTTGTAACTTATTGCAAAGGTTTCTTAACAGGTGGTTGCGGCATTCGATTTTTTCAATTGTTATATTTTCATACGGTCTTGACTGTAACAATTTTGCATAAGTATTTGCATCACCATCTGATATTAACCTTGAATATATTAAATTATGCATTTCTATGCTGTTCTTGAATCCTTCTACCAAGATCGTGGATTCCATTCCAGTTGAAGGACCTGAAAATAAAGTAATAATTATTCCAACCATAAAATTTTAGTTTCTTTATTATTATTACAACATATTTAATATTATGAATTTACCAGAATAATTTTTATAGCAAGCATGCTCCTTAGGTGTGACATTTTTCTTGGCAGCTTGGGCGCATATGCAGCAGTATTTATTTTTCACTGCCATATAAATAATTTTTCCAGTTCTTTTCCCAATTATCGCAGCTGCGCCTGATAGGGATGAGTAATTTTTTTTATAAGATCTTTTTCCCCAACATCCATCTGCAATAACGTCAATATATGGAATGCCATTTTCAGTAACTCTACCGTCTTCCAAAGCCATTTGACGTTCTTCATTAGCGGCTTCATTCATAGAATTCAAAGCTTCTTTTTCCCAAACTTTGTTAATTGTTCCCATTCTTTTATTAAATAACTCATAGGATATATGAGGCAAGTCCATTGCTGCCAATAATTCATTAAGCTGTGTATAGCCACAACCTATTGCCACTGCACCCGCAACTGTATTAATATTTAAGTAAATTTCAGGATCATTGCAACAAATGACAAAAGTTTCGTTACACATGTTGCATTTTAGTTTTAGTTTAGAAACAAGGCCCAGTTTTCGTTCAGATATAATTTCTACAGATTTCAAACCACAGTCTATATTACCATGTGAAGATATTTCTTGAAGCTCTTTAAAAAAATGTTTAATATTTAATATTCGCATTCCATTCACTATTTCTTGATTATTTCTGAAAAGGAAATATACATAATAAGAATTTTGCAATATTAAACAGAATAAGGCCTTTAACATTTGTTTTGTAATATCTTTTATTGTTCACATTCTTTGCTATCACTCACGGGTTCTGCAATATTATATTGAAAATTTTCCCCTTTTTTATTAATTTTATTTATCGAGAGTTTTACTATATAAAACTTTATATTGACAGACTATCCTGACATCATAGAAATAATAATACGTTTACCTGACCGAATTTGACTTCTCGTTTTCAATATCCATTTGAAAGCTTTCTTCCTGCTCAGCAAATATCGTTTCGGTTACTTGAGAACTGTAACAGTTATAGTAATTAATATAAGTTAATAGAATTAGGTTTCAAATATGCTAAAATCAGAATATTGAATTAGATATGCATTTACTTGTCAACAATCTTGTTCTCATTTTCATTGTCAATATGGGAAGATCCTTTAATCACTCCAAGCGTTTCCGTAAATTCAGACCTACAATATAAATGTATTTATATTTAATTATACAGTGACAATAGTAATAGCATTCAAATATTTTTAAAACTCGAATCCGGACTGTCCCGACTACGATGTAGTATTGTCATACTACACTACAATACACACCTCGTCTCTGTCTCCTCATTTACGTCGCGATTATCTTTGTTATTATGTAATCTCCTAAAAAGAAAATAATGTCACTTAGTAAAATAAAAAATAATAATATATGTAACAATTAAATGTTATGATTAATTTATCTGGTCCAATTTACATCAATGTGCTAAAATACACAAATGATAATTATGATTGAGAACACGTTACTTACCTTAGTAATCTATTTTTTGCGAGCGTTTGGCGTTTCTTTTTTAGTAATCTAGATTTACCAGCCATTTTAGCGCGAAACTTATAATAGAGTTAAATCGTTTAGTGATTGCTCCGAGCGTCAACGTCTACCCGTGACAGTGGTCAGCGATGCACTGCCGCCCGTCGCCCGCAAGGGCCCCTGCTAACCCGAGCATAAAGATTATTCGAAAAAGCATAATTGTATATTATCCTTTTACTTTGAAATAAAAAGTCGTATATTAAAAGATGGGTAATTAAATTGTGTTTAAGATGGTGAAGGTTTCATAAAAATACGCTTGATAGTTTTTACGTGATTCTCAGATTTTTATCTGCGTTAGACCTAACTTTACAAATTAATTACACTATGTAATATAAACATAATCTAAAATATTCACATATTAAGTTATTGAGAAAATGCTCAAATTTAACATATATTTTTTCCAGTTCATTAACACCACTCGTTTAGATGTGATCTTCAGAATAAAATCATTAAAAGTCTCTTGTCGTCGCCTTAATATAATTTATTTGTTGTCAATTCCTCGTATCTGAGTCAAACTCATTCGAAGAATCTTTTAACGAACTCATTTTTTATTATTTTTTAATGCCGTTTTTTTTTTAGTGCCGTGTGACCCCGGCCAGTGAAAAGAATAGGGTCACCCCAGGTCATTCCAAGGGAGTCGTAAAAGGCGACTGATGGACTACTCCTTTGCCAGCTTGCATGCGGCAAAGGAAGTGCACCTCTCGGTTTTCCTCTAGGGGTTGGGAGGTCAGACGGCAGTCGCTCCCGTAAAAACCAAAACCTAGCCAAACAACATGGTCGTAACAAGAAAGGGAATTGTCACGGATAGGGCGTCGCCGCATAACGACGCGCAGGAACTTCGCCCGACTCCTGTGACAAGTGGACTAGGGCTGCCGTGCCGTGGGCGAGCACGGCTAAAGACACTAGCCCCATCCAAAAGGAAACTCCGCTTCGCAACTTGGAATATTGGCACGCTGACTGGACGCGCGAGAGAGTTGGCCGATGTACTCTCCAGGCGGAGGGTGGCCGTGGCGTTCCTGCAGGAGACTCGGTGGAAGGCCAGCAGATCCCGGTTCATTGGGAATGGCTACAAACTGATCTACACGGGTGCACCTGGTGGGGAAAATGGGGTCGCCATAGTGCTCTCGGAGGAGCTCCAGGACGACATTTTAGAGGTGAAGCGCTGTAGCGATCGGCTTATGGTTGTGAGGGTGCTTGTTGGTGGGGTAGTCACCCACTTGATAAGCGCCTACGCGCCACAGGCCGGTTGTAGCGACGCCGACAAGATAGCGTTTTGGAACCTACTCGGAGAAGTGCTTCGTGGGATTCCATTGTCACATGGGATCGTTTTGGGCGGTGATCTAAACGGTCATGTGGGTGATGAATGTGGGGAATTTGAGCGTGTTCACGGTGGATTTGGGTATGGTAACCGCAACGCGGAAGGGGAGGATATCCTCAATACGTGTGCGGCTGCCGACCTTGCCATCGTGAACAAGTATTTCAAAAAGAGACCCGAGCATCTCATCACCTACAAGAGCGGGAGGAATGCTACCCAAATCGACTTCCTACTCACTAGGAGACACCACATCAGCAAAGTAGCCAACTGCAAGGTCATACCCGGTGAGAGTCTCACTGCACAACACCGTCTTCTTGTCATGGACCTCTGCGTGAAGCCCAAAGGCAAACGTGTCGATCGCCTTCAGCGTCGAATCAGGTGGTGGCTGCTCGATGAAGTCAAGTCCCAGGAGCTCGCCTCTTCCATCGGCGACAAGTGCGCCGGTGGTGAGGGCGAACCGGTTCAAGCTTACTGGGACAGGATTCAGGCGGCTATCCTTGGGTCGGCGAGGGAGGTGCTTGGTGTGTCTAAGGGTGGTCGCAAATGTGACAAGGAGACTTGGTGGTGGAACGACACAGTCCAGAGGGAGACTAGAGCGAAGAAAGCCCTCTTTAAGAAGTGGCAAGCGTCCAGATCTCCTGAAGATCGCGACGCATATAGGTCTGCCAAGCGCGCCACTAAGAGAGCTGTAGCCAGAGCCAGACGAGACCACTTACAACCACTATACGATAAGTTGGAGTCGTCTGAGGGGCAGAAGCTCATTTATAAGTTGGCGCGCTCCAGGGTCAAAGCGGCACAGGATATTTCCAAGTGCCGCTGTGTAAAAGACCCTGTGGGCAACCTGCTATGCGAGGACCTCGCGGTGAAGGAGAGATGGCGCTCATATTTCCACGAGCTGCTGAACACGCAGCACAAAGAGGTGCAGCCGCCAGATCTTCCTCCGAATCAAGGACTAGTGCCACTGGTAACGCCTGCAGAGGTCCAGAATTGTCTTCGCCGCATGAAGAATCGGAAAGCTGTTGGATCCGATGGAGTCCCCATCGAAGCCTGGAAGGCGATGGGCTCTCGTGGTGTGGGCATCTTAACCGACCTCTTTAATCGGACACTCCTCACCGGTACGATCCCGAGCCAATGGAGACTGAGTATCATTACTCCAGTCTTCAAAGGCAAGGGGTCGGTGCAGGAGTGCGGTAATTACAGGGGGATTAAGGTCATGTCCCACACCATGAAGCTCCTCGAGAGGGTTATCGACTCTCGGATTCGGCAGGAGTGCACTGTCTCGGGATGTCAGTATGGGTTTCGCCCTGGTCATGGGACTATGGATCCGGTTTTTGCCCTAAGGATTGTCGCGGAGAAATACAGGATGAAGAATACGCCTCTGCATTGCCTGTTTCTTGACTTGCAGAAGGCCTTCGACTGTATTCCTCGCGCGATAATCTGGTGGGCATTGCGATCTAAAAGGGTTCCAGAGGCCTATATTGACATCATCCAAGACATGTACCGTGACTCCGATTCTGTAGTTCGGACCGCTGTTGGCGACACAAAACCTTTCGCTATCACCGTCGGGGTGCACCAAGGATCCGTCCTTAGTCCGTTTCTGTTTAGCGTGGTATTAGACGTATTGTCAGACAGCATCAGAAACTCACATGAGCAGCCCCCGTGGCTGCTTATGTATGCTGATGATATCGCGCTGGCAGACTCGGACAGGGGTAGGCTGGTGCGACGTGTGAAGGCGTGGAAGGAGTCGCTTGAGAACGGTGGTCTGAAGCTCAATGTGGCGAAGACCGAGTACTTGGCCTGTAACTCCACAGATCCCACACCCGTACGCATAGGCGGCGACACGGTCGAGCGCACGGACCAAGTGAAATACCTGGGATCTGTGTTTCATGCGTCTGGTGACATCGATTGTGACGTCAAGGCACGCATTGCTGCCGCGTGGGCCAAATGGCGTGAGGTAACTGGTGTCATTTGTGACCCCAAGATGCCGGTAAAGTTGAAGGGACAGGTCTATAAGACCATCATTAGGCCTGTCCTTTTATACGGATGTGAAGCGTGGCCGCTGCTAGAGCGACACAGGCAAGAACTGCGTGTCACGGAGATGAATATGCTGCGGTGGATGTGTGGAGTGAGGAGGGGTAGACCCAAAAAGTGCTGGCTTGACGTCGTAAGGGGTGATATGCGTGCCAATGGGCTAAATACCAGGGATGCTGAAGACCGTGCGAAGTGGAGTAGAAAAAGTCGGAAAGCGGACCCCGGGCACCGAAACGAAAGTTTAGGATGCAACCGGGATAACGCTTAGATGATGATGATGATGATGATTTTTTATTATTTTTTAACACGAATACTTAGTTCACTTTATATAATTGTTATTTTAATTTACGACCAACTTTTTTACTTGATAGATATTTATTTTATTAAATAAAATAAAATTGAATTATTAAATTATGTGGTATTAAAATTTATATTTTTTATATAATTTTTGATTGAAAGTTGCTAGGTTGCCTAAATAACGAGAAATCAACAAGAGGAAAGTTAAGACACAAACGTATTTTTGATTGGTCTGAAATGTGTCGCTTTCTTCCCCCAAAATAGAAAAGAAAATTGAACTTTCGGCCTCGGAATGATGAAAAAAATATTTGATAATTGGTTTTAATCAGAGGACATCATGTCTGGGTTTCATTTTCAGAACCAAAACTAGAATTCAAAAGTTGGTGGATTTAGCTAATATTGTACAAAATCTTAAACTATGTATTGTATCTTATAATTTGTCAGCCTGCTCGCCGGAAGTAAGACGATTAAATCCTGAACATTTTTAACAACATTTTTTTAATTATAATGGGTGTTTCTCTTATGGTCAAAATCAGAAATGAGAAAATCCGTAAGAGAATCAAAGTAACCGATATAGTCTGCAAAATATGCAAGCTGAAGTGGCAATGGGCCGATCACGTTTGTTGCAGGACCAATGGGCATTGGAGCAAACGTGTCCTGGAGGGACACCGCGTTTAGGCAAATGTAGGACGCCCCCCAGCCCGATGGACCGACGACCTACTGAATGACCTGATCATGTACAAATTCTAACCTAAAAAGTAAGGAAATTAGTTTTTGTATTCCAGCAACAATGTTGCTGATAAAGATTTAATTAAAACTGAATTACCTTGCTTTAGGGCAACCATTTTGATATATTTCATCTATTCCTGGGGCGGCGTATCTAAAACTAACTTGATGTAACTTGAAAGAACTCAAAGGTTGATCCTTAAGATAAGCTTTAATAAACCACGCTTGTTTCCTACAGAAGATGCTCTGTACAAGGAAATACAAGTTTTGACAATGAGATAACTGTTTATATTAGATATTTTGCTAAAAAATACTCATGCCATACAGAAAAGATCACGATAAAGCAAACAGCTATTTACAAGCACATGCTTTGCTCAAAGATTTTTTAATTTTCTGAGCAGTATAACTTGTATAATAAAGTAAATGAATATTTCAAATTACACACTATGAATAGACGTGACATTAAAAATGTGTTGACAGTAAACTTCCTACTATTGTATGTTATTACAATCTGTAATAAGTTAATTTTTAATCATGCAACGCATTTTCTTATTTTATTAATTTATTTTTTGTACAAATCCTTTCACACAATCATAAACACACTTGCGTGATCCCACCCATACAAACACATACACACACACGCATGCTCACGCGCACCCCCACAATTACACAAATATTTTGTTTATTACTGGCTTTCCTTATATCAACGGAAAGAGAGAAGAGGCCAGGAGATCCATAGGACGGGCTTCTGCTCAGTTTGGACTCCTGTCTCCCTCTACTTCATTGAGCTACTGATAGTACTTTTATAATATACTTTCTACCTGTTGCACTTTTATATGTACTCGTATGTACTCTCTTTTAATGTTTCGGGAGAAAATAAAGGATTTTTCATTTTTCATTTTCATTTCCTTTCAATTGGACGCTCCAAAACAGGTAGAGTGCTCTCATTTAAGAATACTCATCAAAATACTTTAAGGATGATATTTTCGCTCTATTAGTAATGAATTGCCTCTTTAGATGAGTGAGGTACTTAACATTTCAATTTAATCGCTTATACATTTAATTTTGATGGCAACATTGATATGACTTGAAGAGGGTACGAATGCCTTCTTTTATTGTGTTTTATTTCACATTGTGATGTATTTTGCTATTAGTGATAAATCAAGGTACCAGATTCTGTGCTTTTTTTGGTCTTGAGGAGGTAATGCTTTATGCACATTTCATAGTTGAGAGGCCCGCCTGTTGGTCTCGCCCGTGTGCCCCCACAATTAAGGGCAAGGGTAGGTTGTTTTGTCGCCTTTTACGACAGGCCGACCCCGGCCACAGAGGTTAGTATTCTTTCTCCGCCCCTGCATGGATAAAAAGTTAGTAAGATATTAGTGCAATGCTATAAACTAACATAGCTATCATTACAAATGGGATTTCTAATAAATGACTATCCGTGCAGGGACGGAGAAAGAATACTAACTTCTGCGGCCGGGGTCGCCCTGTGATAAAAGGCGACAAAACACCCACCCTAGCTACGTGGTACTAGGGCCTCAAGCCCGTCTGGATGGCGACCACCTTCGGTCGTAAGGTCGGCCGCCATAACAACCTTGTGTTGTGTTCCGGCATTAGTGACCCAAGTTCCTGTATTCTTATGGGACAGCAGCGTGTTCGCGATGCCACTGGTATTGAAAACACCTATAGGCGATGGTAACTGCTAAATTATAAGTGGGCCGTCAGCCTGTCTGCTGTCCTAGAGCAATAAAAAAAGATAATTGCATTAATTAAAATGCATTTTACAAACTTCTTCAAATCCCTATTCTCGAATCTTTCACCTTCATATTTATTAGCTTCATGAATCCTTATTTAAAATTATATATTGTTGTAGTAATCATAATTAAGTAAAGGTTACTGATCAGGAAAGGACCGCGTTAGGAACTCCCGCGTCCGCGGTAGTCTCCATGTCCGTTGCATTGCAGATAAATTGCAGGAGTGTCGGCTCCGTTGGTATGGCCATATTTTACGGCAACCGGATGCTTACGTGGGAAACAAATGTCTGGCCATGCCGCCTCCGCCGGGCCCCGACAGGAGGGGTAGACCCAAAAAGTGCTGGCTTGAGGTCGTAAAGGGTGATATGCGTGCCAATGGGCTCACTACCAGAGATGCTGAAGATGGCGCGAAGTGAAGTAGAAAAAGTCGGAAAGCGGACCCCGGGCACCGAAACGAAAGTTTGGGTGGCAACCGGGACTAACGCTAGGACGATGATGATGACTGATCAGGAAACTTTAGGAACCACTCAATTATAAGTGGAGCGTTTCATTAATTAGCACGACCGTTTCCAATTACATGAAGCCAACTTACTGAAATTTGGTAAATATGAAGCTCATTTACCGTTATTTAAGTTCATATTACTATCTCCATTGCGCCTTGTTAGCTTCGCCTGGTCCTAGAAGGAGTATGCAAATGTAAGCTTAAATGTAGTTATACTGAATGCATATATGCTGATTCCTTAGTGGTATCATTCTCGGGGACCTATCTAAAACTCACAGGTTTGAATCCTATGATGGCACGTTTTAGGCAGTTTTAACTTGCATCATCCTGCATCCTGAAACCTGCATAGGGGTGCAGATCACCGCTAAGCGTAACCCGTCAATCCGCCTAAGACAAGCATGGCGGGTATAATGTCCGTTCACTTCTTGCGGGAATACAGTGGTACGTTATGATTTTTGAAGTGATAACTTCTTATGGGAGGGTAAACCGCTTCGTTGCGTAACGTGTTACAGCGCCAGTCTGTCTGGATTCCTTTTTTCTCACGCATACGGCAGCGGTGGGTAGGCTCCTCCTCTCTCACTCTAACCCGCGACTTTATTACAATGGAATACAGTTGAGTTTCTTTTCTTTATAAAGAATCTACATTAGGGTATAATTTAATTTAATTTTGAAACAGTTTTTGGAAAAATTGGAAATTCGTAAACTTTAGTTATTTTTTGTTATTATATGCTGCTTACTTTAAGGGATTACGCAAAAATAGGTGTTTAAGTTGTTAATGTATTCGATAACATAAAGATAATATAAAGAATAAATCATAATCTTAGAATAAAATCTTAATCATTATTAATTGCGACAGAATACGGAATATGCTGTCTTCCTTTTTCGTAGTGCTTGTTTTGTTAGTTTTTTGTTTGATTGGTTTTTTTGTCTTATATGTTTTCAATTTATTTGTAAAAAACAGTCTTAATTAATTTGTAAAAAAAATTTAACACTTGAGTCAACTAAGATTTTAAGGTAGAGGTTGGCTTTAATTATCAGCACCGTGTCGAAATTTCGATACGGTATAATGCTGAGTGCAATCCCTATTACTGGAGGGGCGGCGAATATTGACGAAAATATGTACTCTATTTGTTAATTCTTATATTTGCTTGTGTTTTATGATGATGATGTGATGTTTCATGATTTTTGTGTATTCGTCGATTCTTGGTTACCAATCAAATATATTTTTTTTCTTCTTTCTTCTTCTTTAGCTCTACAGCTTACTTTGAGTTTAGATGGTAGTGTGTGTATTGTCACATTATATGAGTATTTATTTATTATAATTATATTAATCGCATATTTTACACATAAAATTCATCGCTAGCATGATAATAAATCAGTCGTATATTTTTTTGGTATATATAATTTACAGGTGGTTATATCATCTTTATAGAATTCTTTACTATACCTTTTACGTATTTACTTCGCCAGTTTAGATGGAACAAGGCTCGGCTTCCTTTCGACGGCCGGTTATTATTCGCTGATCCTATTGGAAATATTACACTTTTATTGTTCACTGTAGTTTATTTTGTTTATTTTTAAGTGGTTATTTTCAGTATTGTTTTTGAATTATAACTCCATGCTCCATAGCTCCATAATACGAGCAGAATGTTGTTCTAATGTTAAATTAAGACACTTTGTTTTATTTTCACTTTTGAAGGCAGGTTGTTATTTTCTCAGTGCAGGGGCGGAGTAAGAATACTAACCCTTGCGGCCAGGGTCGGCTTGTCATAAAAGGCGAGAAAATAACCCTAGTTACGTGGTAGGGCTCCAAGCTCGTCTGAATGGTAACCACCCTTGGTCTATATATGTATAAGTATGCCGCCATAATAACCTTGTGTTGTGTTCCGGCATTAGTGACTCAGATTCATGTCCATGGGATAGCAGTGTGTTCGCGGTGTCCTTAGCATCGTAAAAATCCATAGGCGACGGTAACTGCTTACTTGTTAAGTGGGCCGGCAGCCTATCCGCTGTCCCTCAACGATAAAAAAATCTACGTTTAGCAGCTGGCTCCCTGGCCGCTGACGCACTTAAGTAGTAGCCGTAAAACTACAAATATGTGGTCAAAATGTAATTAGAATTGGCAAGAGTTTGGAGACCCATAATATTATGTCCCACAAGCTCCCACTGCTAGGCTCGGGTCATTCCTAGAGGATACGGATGGTCTACCCACCACGTTTGTCCAAGGCAGATTTGCAGGCACATGTACATCTCAGTAGGTTTCCGCTCAATGTTTTTCTTTGATAATTTATTTCTAATGCACATTTGGTAGTAACAATTCTTCTAACTAATCTTCTACTAATCTAAAACTGGAAAGCTTGCTCCATCCGAGATTGATGAAGTGACGAATTTCCGTTTTGATGTTAATTTATGCTTCACTTGATTTTTATGTAGTTTAGCCCTATTAATTCGTTTTGTTCGTCTTAAGTTTTGACCACATTTTGCACAAATATATGTAAGTATTACGAAGTTCACCGGGTCATCTATCATAAATATGAATTTAAATCTGTCTGTTACGTTTTTATTTTGTTGAATTTCGGTAATAGAGATAGGTTGGACCTTGGACAAGAACATAGTTTTTTTAAATTTATATGACCAAACAACGTTTGACAGGTCAGCTAGTATCATCATCATCATCATCATCCTAGCGTTAGTCCCGGTTGCCACCCAAACTTTCGTTTCGGTGCCCGGGGTCCGCTTTCCGACTTTTTCTACTCCACTTCGCGCGATCTTCAGCATCCCTGGTAGTGAGCCCATTGGCACGCATATCACCCTTTACGACGTCAAGCCAGCACTTTTTGGGTCTACCCCTCCTGCCGGGGCCCGGCGGAGGCAGCATGGCCAGACATTTGTTTCCCACGTAAGCATCCGGTTGCCGTAAAACATGGCCATACCAACGGAGCCGACACTCCTGCAATTTATCTGCAATGTCACGGACACGAAGACTACCGCGAATGCGGGAGTTCCTAACGCGGTCTTTCCGCGTCACTCCACACATCCACCGCAGCATATTCATCTCCGTGACACGCAGTTCTTGCTTGTGTCGCTCTAACACCGGCCACGCTTCGCAGCCGTATAAAAGGACAGGCCTAATGATGGTCTTATAGACCTGTCCCTTCAACTTTACCGGCATCTTGGGGTCACAAATGACACCAGTTACCTCACGCCATTTGGCCCACGCGGCAGCAATGCGTGCCTTGACGTCGCAATCGATGTCACCAGACGCATGAAACACAGATCCCAGGTATTTCACATGGTCCGTGCGCTCGACCGTGTTGCCGTCTATGCGTACGGGTGTGGGATCTGTGGAGTTACAGGCCAAGTACTCGGTCTTCGCCACATTGAGCTTCAGACCACCGTTCTCAAGCGACTCCTTCCACACCTTCACACGTCGCACCAGCCTACCCCTGTCCGAATCTGCCAGCGCGATATCATCAGCATACATGAGCAGCCACGGGGGCTGCTCATGTGAGTTTCTGATGCTGTCTGACAATACGTCTAATACCACGCTAAACAGAAACGGACTAAGGACGGATCCTTGGTGCACACCGACGGTGATGGGGAAAGGTTTTGTGTCGCCAACAGCGGTCCGAACTACGGAATCGGAATCACGGTACATGTCTCGGATGATCCCAATATAGGCCTCTGGAATCCCTTTGGACCGCAATGCCCACCAGATTATCGCGCGAGGAACACAGTCGAAGGCCTTCTGCAAGTCAAGAAACAGACAATGCAGAGGCGTATTCTTCGCCCTGTATTTCTCCGCGACAGTCCTTAGGGCGAAAATAGGGTCCATTGTCCCGTGACCAGGGCGAAACCCATATTGACATTCCGAGACAGTGCACTCCTGTCGAATCCGAGAGTCGATAACCCTCTCGAAGAGCTTCATGGTGTGGGACATGACCTTTATACCGCGGTAGCTACCGCACTCCTGCACCGATCCCTTGCCTTTGAAGACTGGAGTAATGATACTCAGCCTCCATTGGTTCGGGACCGTACCGGTGAGGAGTGTCCGGTTAAAAAGGTCGGTTAAAGTGCCCACACCACGAGAGCCCATCGCCTTCCAGGCTTCGATGGGGACTCCATCGGATCCAACAGCTTTCCGATTCTTCATGCGGCGAAGACAATCCTGGACCTCTGCAGGCGTTATCAGTGGCACTAGTCCTTGGTTCGGAGGAAGATCTGGCGGCTGCACCTCTTTATGCTGCTTGTTCAGCAGCTCGTGGAAATATGAGCGCCATCTCTCCTTCACCGCGAGGTCCTCGCATAACAAGTTGCCCCCGGGGTCTTTTACACAGCGGCACTTGGAGATATCCTGTGCCGCTTTGACCCTGGAGCGCGCCAACTTATATATGAGCTTCTGCCCCTCAGACGAGTCCAACTTATCGTAAAGTGGTTGTAAGTGGTCTCGTCTGGCTCTGGCTACAGCTTTCTTGGTGGCGCGTTTGGCATCTTTGTATGCGTCGCGATCTTCAGGAGATCTGGACGCTTGCCACTTCTTAAAGAGGGCTTTTTTCGCCCTGGTCTCCCTCTGGACTGAGTCGTTCCACCACCAAGTCTCCTTGTCACACTTGCGTCCGCCCTTAGACACGCCAAGCACCTCTCTCGCCGACCCAAGGATAGCCGCCTGAATCCTGTCCCAGTAAGCTTGAACCGGTTCGCCCTCACCACCAGCACACTTTTCGCCGATGGCAGAGGCGAACTCCTGGGACTTGACTTCATCAAGCAGCCACCACCTGATTCGGCGTTGAAGGCGGTCGACACATTTGCCTTTGGGCTTTACGCAGAGGTCCATGACAAGAAGACGGTGTTGTGCAGTGAGACTCTCACCGGGTATGACCTTGCAGTTGGCCACTTTGCTGATGTGGTGTCTCCTAGTGAGTAGGAAGTCGATTTGGGTAGCATTCCTCCCGCTCTTGTAGGTGATGAGATGCTCGGGTCTCTTTTTGAAATACGTGTTCACGATGGCAAGGTCGGCAGCCGCACACGTATTGAGGATGTCCTCCCCTTCCGCGTTGCGGCTACCGTACCCAAATCCACCGTGAACACGCTCAAATTCCCCACATTCATCACCCACATGACCGTTCAGATCACCCCCCAAAATGATCCCCTGTGATAATGGGACTCCACGGAGCACTTCTCCGAGTTGATTCCAAAACGCTATTTTATCGGCGTCGTCACAACCGGCCTGTGGCGCATAGGCACTTATCAAGTGGGTAACTACCCCATCGATAAGCACCCTAACGACCATAAGCCGGTCGCTATGACGTTTCACTTCCAAAATGTCGTTCTGGAACTCCTCCGAGAGCACTATGGCAACCCCATTCTCCCCACCAGGTGCACCTGTGTAGATCAGCTTGTAGCCATTCCCAATGAACCGGGATCTGCTGGCCTTCCACCGAGTCTCCTGCAGGAACGCCACGGCCACCCTCCGCCTGGAGAGCACATCGGCCAACTCTCTCGCGCGTCCGGTTAGCGTGCCAATATTCCACGTTGCGAAGCGGAGTTTCCTTTTGGATGGGGCTAGTGTCTTTAGCCGTGCTCGCCCACGGCACGGCAGCCCTAGTCCACTTGTCACAGGAGTCGGGCGAAGTTCCTGCGCGTCGTTTTGCGGCGACGCCCTATCCGTGACAATACCTTTCCGTGTCCGTACCATTTTTGTTTGGCTTGTTTTGGTTTTTACGGGAGCGACTGCCGTCCGACCTCCCAACCTCTAAAGGGAAAACCTAGAGGTGTCCTTCCCTCGCCGCATGCAAGCTGGCAGAGGGAGTGACCCATCAGTCGGCTTTTACGACTCCCTTGGGATGATTTGGGGTGGCCCTATTCTTTCTTCGGCCGGGACCACACGGCACACAGGTCAGCTAGTATGATATAATATTAAGAATTGGACCTTCCCAAATAGGAGAAAAAATGTCAGACTCATTATATAAAATAAAAACACAGGAAGACGGAAACGAGAAATTGGATTCTTCCATGTAACAAAATTACTTCCAACATTAGAAGACGGAGATGAAGTCTGAAAATTGTGAGAATTTTCACATCCTAAGAGGGTGAGATGTAATGAAAGTATACTTTCCTTAGTTTTGAATTTGCCGCGCTTCTCATGAGAGGCGCGCGGTCTTTATTAATATAATTAGGTAGGAATCATGTATCCGGAGAAAGAATACTGATCTCTGCGGCCGGGGTCAACCTCTGTCATTAAAGGCGATAAAACAACCCACCCTAGTTACGTGTTAGAACCCCAAGCCCGTCTTGATGGCAACCACCTTTGCTCTTAAGTATGCCGCCATAATAACTTTGTGTTGTGTTCCGGCATTAGTGACCCAAGTTCTTTTACCATTATGGGACAGCAGCGCGTTTGCGAAGCCATTGGGGTTGCAATACCCATAGGCGACGGTAACTGCTAAATTCTGAGTGGGTCATCAGCCTGTATGCTGTCCTACAGCATTAAAAAAGGATGTAAGATTTAAGAATTGAACAATAGCTAAGTGCGAAATATAAGATAACTGTTAATAGCACATAATTCAAAAATAAAAGTTTATATCTTATTACATTGCAGTTACTACAATTAAATTATAGTTTAGAAAACTAAAAGACACTAAAAGACACGCTATTTATAATTAATCAAACTAAAAACAAAAAAATAATCCTTAACATAAGAATAAAATTACTGACGAGAAAATTAATGTCACTGTTCTAAAAACGTTTTGAAGGGGGTCAAAATCATATTCAAAGTTTCCTTTACATACTAACAACATACGTATGAAGCTAATAAAAGCGCATTAAAAAGTGATAAAGTGATAATAGTAAACTTTAATTGTCGTTTTGTAAGACAATTATTATATGTTGTGATAAAATAAACGAAATGTTTCCTTGTTTTTTTACAGATAAACATTTCGTTTATTTTATCACCACCCATAATAATTGTCTTACATATAATACATATTTTTCTCTTTTAATTGCAAATCACCTACACCGCCATATTACTTTCTTTTAATTCCTTCTAGCTAGATTATCTAGAAGAAATCGTTTTAAGCGATAAGATCACCTTTTGTTTTACATTATCATTATTCTTTTGTTATTACTTATTTATTGTCTAGTTTTATTGTGTTGTCCTAGATATAATTTTTATTATACGAGTAAATGTAAGCAATAAAGAGTTATGTAACTATTTTTTATTCAATATACTTTTATTTTAATGTTAATATTAACTATAAAACTTGGTGCAATAACTCATCAGCATAATTATAAAGGATGGAAGGAGTTATAATGACTACTCAGGAATAATTAACGCAGACGGTTGCCCGTGAGATAGCGTTCATCCCTTTAAACTAGATTATTTTAATGAAGTGCTTAAGTGAAGTATTAAATTTAATTGAGAAACTTGAAGATTATCGTCACCTCCTAGCTAGGGTTGTTTTCTCGCCTGTTATTACTAGCCACCCCCGGGCGCAAGAGTCTATATTCTTACTCCGCCCCTGCACGGAAATAAATAGATTAATAATAATAAACTAATAGATTTCTTTTCTTTCTAGTCGATGTAAATAATTAATATTCATTTCACTAAAACTAAATAGATTACTACCCATATGATTAGTTTTTACGGCCATTGTTTTTACACGACTGCTGAAAATAACCGAAATGTTAAAGAAAAAAAAAATATATTTTATATGAATGATTTGGATCTATTAAGTAGACTGCCCACGTTTAGCTATGTGCCCTAAGTACGGCCTGGGCCATGGTTTCGGCAGGCCAGTTGTTTGTCGGCTTAGACACTACTAGGCAATAGGAGTACAGCGGGGTTTTTATAAAAAAAATCCCAAGTACTCTCCATATCCTCCACGCCCAGGGAGATTTAGGAAAGATTTGTTCCTCGAAAAAAATTACCCTAAGGAAAATATCAGAAATACCGATGTTATCCGCAGGAAAATTATAATTTTAAACAAGTCAAATAAAACAGGGAATGAAAATGTAATAAAATACATAGACTTGATAAATTTATGAAAATATTTCGCGAGCTTGTTTATTAAAGTTGAAAAAATTGAATTTTCTACATTGAAATATTTATTACAATTATAATGTTTCCATTACACATTACACAGATACTTTATATTTTCGTTGAATGATATAAGATATCAAATACAAGTGACTTGTTATTTTTAACGGTAATATATTAAATTGTTTGCAAAATTATATTTTCTACAAATATAAAAAAAAAAACAAATGTATACAAGGCGGTATACAAAACCGAGTGGATCTTTTAGAGTTACTTGTTTTTGGATTAAAAGTTGTTTACTTTTTGTTGGAATATTTTAGAAAACACTTTTTTTCATTGATGTGGAACAGTGGAAAGGCTGACAGCTTACTAAATAGTCTAATTGCACCTAACACCTAGCATGAGCTATTTTGTCGCCTTTTACGACAGGCTGCCCCTGGCTACGAGGGGTCAGTATTCTTACTCCACCCCTGCACGGAGACAACAACTTCAGAAAACCACTAAATCCATAGTTGGTGATAAAGTCGATGGTAGTTTATACATACATTTATAATTTTATGCCACTGCTCATGACGCATGGTATGGGGCCGTCCATTAATCAGATGATGTTTTTTTGGGCATTTTAACCCAGCCCCCCCCCCTTTGATGATACATGGTGAGGTTTAAGACTACCCCCCCCCACCCTATATCACGTGTATTTTTAGTACCTACAAAGGATCTTAATTTTAAGTATCATCTAATTTTATTAAGGTTGCAGGTTGTTTTTGACTGACATAAAAATAATGAAAGAAATGCGAAAAACTTTTCTAATACATGAACAATGAACATAATTTAATGTACAGTATCTTAGCAACAAGGATTAGCAAGACTTTCTTCAACACCAATAACTGGATAAGCATCTTGCAAGTCAGTTGTTGACACAGTGCTAAATTCGATTTTGTATGCGTTTGCCGAAAAAATAAATGTTGTTGTTGTTGTTGTCCTATGGTACCCCAGTGGTACAGAGGGCCTTCGTGAGATGTCGCCATCCGCTCCTGTCCTGCGCCTGTTGCTGCGCGTCCCTCCAACTCAACCCGACCGCCCGCAGCTCGGCGTCCACGGTGCGCTGCCACGTATGCGCTGGCCGGCCCCGTCGCCTGCTCCCATGCGGCCTCCACGCGAACGCGAAAAAATAAATACACGTGATATATTATTACACCCCCCTCCATCCTTGTGATATTTCGTGATTTTTTATGGACCCCTCCCCCCCTCTTTCGAGCCTCACGTGATTAATGGACAGCCCCTATCCTATAGTCACATTTCTTAATCTTAAAAAAATCAGGTAAATAGCGAAAATAATATTTTCCAAATTCTATCAACTGAATGCTACGAGCCCAAGATAGGACTCTGTGGCAAGCCTTGGGAGACAGTCAAGCTGCAATCAAGGCTATCACCTCCTTCAAAGTTGACTCCAGACTTGTCCTGGATGCCATTCAAACCTTGAATAGGCTTGGAAGGCATAACAGGGTAAGATTAATGTGGGTCCCGGGACACGAGGGAGTACATGGCAATGAAATGGCAGATGAACTGGCAAGAGAGGGCTCAACTAATGATTTTATGGGTCCGGAACCATGTGTAGGCATTCCGACTAGCCTCGTGAAAGCCACATTCAGGGATTTTGCAGACCGCAGTCAACAACAACACTGGCTGACTAGAATCGGTCTGGAACACTCCAAAAAATTTTTGGGATCCATGTACAAAGCACGAGGATCCATCTGGAACATGAGCAGGGGGCAAATACGCTACTTGCTTGGAGCCTTTACTGGGCACTTTGGAACCAACAACATGCTCATGAAGATGGGTCTAACCGCGACACCCATGTGCAGGTTGTGTGGGGAACATACAGAACGCATGGAACACCTACTGTGTACATGTGATGCATTGGCCAGGAGGCGAATGAATCTTTTGGGGGTAGGATATCCAACACCGGAAGACTACAGGCTCCTATCTCCATACCTCATTGTTAGGCTCATGAAGCAAATCTTCAATGAGATTGGAGAGGAGTGATTGCTATCTAGGGGAACACAAAAGATCCCATTGGGTCGAAGTGTCCGAGATATTTCTCGGCCCCAAAAATAAGATAAGATAAGCCTTGGGAGAGGCCTATGTCCAGTAGTGGACTTAAATAGGCTGATGATGATGAAATCATATCAAGAAATTTATTAAGTATTTGTATTTTGGTTAATGGGACTGATTAACTATACAAATCTATTACTCTACCAATACCAAATTAAATCTGGCAAAAGATATGCCTCAAATTATTATAATATCAAACTACTATTACTGGTATTGACTCTAAAACTAACAACATTCTATATACCTAATACCAAAACATATTTATCATTAAAGTACCTAGTCAGGTCATAAATTCTGTCACATGTTTAATGTAAAATAATTGTAACAAGTTTATTCATTATGTAACCATTTATATACCAAAATGAACTTAACAAAACATAGATTCTTATGACATTAAAGTTTATTCAAAATGACCTCCGTGATTGTGAATACAAGCCTTCAATCTGCGTGGCCAGTCCTCTATCGCAGCACGAACGAGGTCCATGTCAATATCGGCGGCTGCCTTAATCAAGGATGTCTTGAGTGACTCCAAATTGGGATGAGGCTTTGAACACGCCTTTTCCTCCAAGTGTTGCCATATCTTGTAATCTAACGGATTCAAATCTGGACTGGAGGAGGGCCAGTCTTCGTGCCGGATGAAGTCGATTTCACGCGCCGCCAGCCAGTCTTGTGTGCTCTTCGCTCTATGAGCTGGCGCCGAATCTTGTTGGAATACCCAGTGCCTGTTATTGAACATGGTATGAGAAACAGGTTCCACAAGGTTCGTCAGGACTGTATTTTGATACACAACAGCATTCGTTTTTACACCTTTCTCACAAAAATGTACCTCTGTTAAGCCCCAATAAGAAACTCCCAACCATACCATGAGCGAGGATGGAAAATGACCTCGTTGGACACGCGGAATACGGTTGCTCGCTTCTTCACTACTGTGTGCGTACACCTTATCATTTTGTTTGTTGTAGCTCTCTTCTACGGTAAACATTTTTTCATCCGAAAAAAGAATTTCCCGATATTTTTTCCCGCGTACCGCTTCAACAAAGCGCGGCATCTCTTCAGTCTCAGGTCCATTAGACGAGCATTCAAACGATGTCCTGTTTTTCTTCGATATGCCCGAAGCCCTAAGTCTTTATTTAACACCCTTTTCACCGTGGTTCTGCTTAACCCCATCTGAAGGGCCAACAGTTTCTGCTTACGTTTGGGATTTCTTTGAATTCGTGCCTTCACAGCTTTTATCACTGCTGGAGTCCTAACAGACCGAGGGCGACCACTTCTTGACCTGTCATCTACACTAGAGTCTTCATTGTATCGTTTGATGGTACGATAAACGAATCTTTTGGTAATATTCAAATTTTTCAGTATGTTAAAAATTTGAATTGGCGCGTAACCGCAACGATGCAACGCAATAACTGCAACACGGTCTTCTTTAAGCGTCCACTCCATATTTAAAAATGAGTAAAATTCTAAAAGTTATACATTTTTATTTTCATGAACAATTCGAAATTCGAATTCAATAAACTTTTTTGTGGCCAGCATTCTAAAAGAAAAGTTTTTACTGTGTGACAATACTTATGACCTGACTAGGTATATACGTAACAATTTTTAACTTTTCTGTGTATTTTAGAAATAGTTTTTATGATAGATATTTAAAATTTAATGAAAAATTGCTATAAATAATAAAAACATGGTATATTATAGTAATTCTTAATATGGGTGAAACTAATAAGATCACGGTACATACTGCTATGTATTTTGTGAAATGTTATGTGACTTAGTCACTGAATTCATATGTAAAGCCATTTCGCGTGCCATTTGTTGAAATTAAGCGCAAAACAGCTTAAACTTGTAACAATATACCAGCAAAGCCAACCCATAACGTTAGTAATTACAAACTCCTACTCAAAGACTTACATTAAATAGAATACGTTACTAAATGTAGTAAACAGAACGTGAAAATAATATATTATACCGTAATAACATAATTACTTAATGAGGGCGAAGGTGTCAGGGATTTACCAATTTCATCATACACACTTATAAACACCAATAATTTGGTTACCGGCGTAATTTACGATGTCGTCGTAAAAAATAAATATTCCTTAGACGCTTTAACACTTTAATAGTGAGTATGTAATTTGGTTGTAGTTGACAACCTTCGTAGCATAGTGGCTACCGCACTTCGGTACTCTGGCGGAGGTCACGGGTTCGACTCCCGTCTCGCGTCTGGGTCTTTATGTAATAATATGTATTTATTTACAAAAGAAATGTATATATCTAGTTTACCAGTTGTCTAGTACCCATAACACAAGTGCTATGCTACTTATTTTCGGAGTAGATAGCGTTGTGTGAATTGTGCTGGTTTATTTATATTTATTTTATTTAATTGTTATTACGAGTGTATATATTTTATTTGTATTTTAAATGCGCATTTTGTGAACATTTATTTCGATTGTGTTGATCGATTTTCATTTATATATTTCAGTATAATTAATTTTAAAATGAAAAAGGTTTAATATATTACATAGACTATTTTTATATTGTAAAGGGTTTATCAATAAGGGCGAGTAGATGTTGAAATGAAATAAAATAAACTATGTGTGAGGTATAAATGAAATTATTTTTTTAAAATAAACGAGAAAGGGATACTCGTAACTTGACGATGATAACCGATTTATTTTTTCCCAAATTTAACAACATGGACGTAGACTAGAATTGGTTGCAGTAGGACAGCGCTATGTGCCACATAGCAGAACGATTTGAGTTATGGTTAGGTTTGGTTAGAGGTCTCTTGTAGAGGTGAAGTCAATAGGCCACCAAGATCATGTGAATTTATCTCTCACTGTTCACTAGACTTTTTCGTAGAATAGAATATATTGTTTAAGCATGTACATAAGTTGTCATCAAAAATCTAATAAATTATGTCAAAATACTAAATGATTAATGTCAATTAATAATTAAAAAATTCTCGTGGGGCCTATAAGCCGCAATTGGCCAATACTCATAGAATCAATTTATCAGATCCGTGTCACCATGAGAAACCACGACAGACAGTTGCATGATTGATGTTAAGTACATTTCATACAAACTTTTGTTACATATGCTCTCTCCGTGCAGGGGCGGAGTACTCATAAGAATACTAACCTCTGCGGCCAGGGTCGGCTTGTCGTAAAAGGCGACAAAACAACCCTGGCTACATGGTAGGGTCCCAAGTCCGTTTAGATGGCAACTACCCCTGGTGTATGAGTATGTCGCTATAGAAACATTGTGTTGTGTTCCGGCATTGGTGACTAAGGTTCCTGTACCTCTATGGGACAGTAGCATGTGCGCGATGCCCCTAGTATCGGAAACACCCATAGGCGACGGTAAATGCTTGCTATTAAGTGGGTGGTCAGCCTGTCTGCTGCTTATCATTAAAAAAAAAATTCGAAATCGTTATGAAATAATCGATAACTCTGTATTCATCATTCAGATGTAGTCTCTAGTCGCATAGTCAACTGTAGTCTCTAATCCTGTCTGTCTGTATGTTACGTTTTCACGGCTAAACCACTGAACCAATTTTGATAAAATTCGATATAGAGACAGATTGGACTTTGGAGAAAAACTACTAGAAAAATAACGTTTGCTGACTCACAGTTTTATATTAGTCTGCTAAATGTTTATAGGTGTGTTATTTGTTATATTTTTTGTTGTTGGGTATAATCACAGGGCAATTATTTCTTTGCGTCGACGTTATTCCGTGGAATTATCTTTTCTCTACCAAAAAGCAATAAGAAAATACGTGAAATAGGCATAGTAATATTTGTTTCTTAAAAGCGTGACTGTTGTTTGATCTCTCAAACCTAAAAGGAAAACACACTACTGCCCTTTTATCGCTACCTATTATTATTTGAACATTACCCGTACTCAAGAAATATCACAATTGACATGTGTCAGCAAAAAATGTTTTGTAAGTAGAATTAATTCATTCTGCCATCATTCGTTTCTCCTTAGGTAATATTTTGTTTACAGGTATTTTTCTAAAATAAAAGTATACGACCATTCTCTGTGTGAGTGTGTTGTACATGAAGGTTTAAGAAGACTTTAAAAAAATACATTTCCCAAATCTTCCTATACTTTCTTTCAGAGGGAGCTTTCGATACGTCAGCCACCAAGTACTGGAATAACCTTCCACCACCAATAATAGATTTAAAGTCTATCTGTGGTTTCCGAAAAAGACTAAAAGAATTTTTGCTTATACAACAAAAATCTATCGAACTCTTAAGTCTTGAAACAAGTACCATTTGCTGCCTAAACAGCCGTCATAAATTAATAATTTTAGTTATTTATAGTTTTTTTAATTGTTTGTTTTTATTCTTGGTTATTATATTTTATTATTGCTAATTTTATAAATCACATAAGAAACTATTTTTGTATTTAACCTTTATTTCTGTTTTTTTATGTATGTGTATCTGTATTAATAATTTTTGTTTTCAGTTTTATGCTTTATATGAATAGCAATTGTGAGTAATGAATAAATATTGAAATGTACAGAATACATGCATGAATTCAGTAATTACTAGAAAATAGTATGTTTCATAAAATTAGGTAAGTGGGGTTCTGCACTCCCCGAGGTAACCAGGACCAAACAAGTACAGCGCTAGTAGCTTTTACCAGCACATGTTGAGTTTGGGGCCTTTTTAGGGCAATTTTCCCTATTTGTCTATTTGATATTATTTTTGTAAGTGCTTGTATTTGTCTTAAATATACACATCAAAAAAGTCTAAGCAACATGCATGATATTACAAATTTACCATTTATACTAATTAATTTCTAAGTCTTTACTCACTCAAAGTGCGTAGGTATGTAAATTTTTTTTGTTATGGATGACATACTGGCTGGTTGTAAAATAAAAATTTCGATTATGTTTTGTTTTTTTCATAAAATTATATGAAAGGGAATTTGTTTGAATTTAAGTGCGTTTTTATTGCTACGTTTAGTCTATTTTATAATTTATAATTTTACCTATAATTTATATTTATATTTTATAATTTTACCAACCATCTAAATAAAGTTAGCGACAAAATTGAATTGTTAGATATTCTTTACGTCATGGAGCGATGTCATTTGACGGCAAATGAAATGCAAAGTAGGGATGTTGCAAGCGGGAAGTAATCAATCTCAGGCATTTTGGCATTCATAGAAGTGTTATTTGTCGTCTTTGGCAGCGCTACAATAATACAAGGGAACCCGCTGAACAGCATTCAGGCCGTAAAATGAGTACAACCACTCGGCAAGACCGGTACATACAACTGACTGCAAGACCTCAGCCGATGTTAACCGCTCGAGAGATAAGTTTGAGGCTACAAAATTCAAGTGGTGTTGATGTAAGTCCCCAAACTGTGTGAAATGGACTGCAGGAGTACGGCCTACGAGCTCGATGCCCAATTAGGTGCCCACCGATACGTCACGGGAATCGCGCTCGTCGAAATGAATGGTGTAGAGAACGCAGAACATGGACCCAGGAACAATGGGATAAAATTATGTTTTCCGATGAGTCGCGATTCGGGTTTAGGCCTGATACAAGAAGGGTGCGGTGTACCGTCGGCCCGGAAATACTGAAAGGCTCAGGTGCATTCAGGAAGTTCATCTATACAGCGGCTCATCCACCATCCTAAAATTTAAATTAGTCCATGTTGCTTAGACTTTTTTGATGTATGTATTTACTTTCTATTATTATATTTTCTTTCTTTCTTTTCATACAATACAGCTTTTTTTACCCCCTCCCCCCATTGTCACACTGTGCACAAGGTCTGTGACCCCCCTAGAAATATTTCGTCACAAAAACTAAGACATCCTGAGTATGATAAATTTCAAAATTGGAGAAGGAAAGCCGGGAAGGCTTTCCCGAATTTTTCCTGTAGTGGAATAGTTCAAAAAGTTCAATAATCCGCCAGAATGAAGAAATGGCACTAGTTTAGATGCTGTGATGTTATGAATGAAATAACAGTAGACAAATTGAAACACGATCAGTCGAAAATTCTCAATCCCATTAAACAACTTTTGGCACTTTCTTCTAACATTTATACTGACGCTATTGTGGCGCCACTTTAACTAAACGCACTTTGACGGTCACTTTTCATACACAGAGATAGTTTTTCTTGCCTCTACCATAATTTTATGCGAAACAAGAAGCGTCAGTGTCAATATTAACAGATGACGCGAAATAATGGACGACATCAACGATTATTCATTTTCTTTCTTTCTACGCTCTTTACTGCGAGAAAGAAAGAGGATGAATAATGCGCGCTCAACGTTTAATACTTTTTAAATAGATCGAAAATTAACGAATATAATAAACAATTCATTTAGGAATAATCTGAAGATCCCCTATACTGAACAGTATACGAATGAATGTTATAATTAAAACACTCAATATAATTGTCTATGATACTTGTATGAAATCACGACGATGTCTTAAGATTATCGCGATTTCATTTCTGTCATAAATAATTCATTTGATATTGACCCTTCTTAAGATAGGGACATTCAAATTTCATTTACATAATGTACAAAGTATGATTAAATTATTTAAAAAGATAAATTGTTACCGGCTTTAACCTTGTTTTTTACGATTGTATATTTCGAGAGTTGTAAAGTTCTTATTTCATATCCCATTGAAACTAAACTACTTGCCATACGCTTATAATTTCACGTTTGGTTGTTTCTCTTGAGTTTATGTTGTAGATAATTTTTCCCTTCAAACTACCTGCTCTGTATATTCTTGTTCTGTCCTAGTTACATTATAAATGACTCAGGGACGATATTAAGGTGCCCATTCCTACGTCAAAATTTTCTTGAAATGCATTCTATATTCCATTTTTGTTATTCCATTCCAGTGTTATACTACTTGTAACGTGACTCTAGTTATTTCCTGTATGATATGTGTCTAGCGCATTGGAGGTCATACCCTACTACTTTTTTACTTTTATATCCAAAAAGTAATAAAAAATAAGTTTAGATCATTATACATCAGAGGAGCAGATTATATCTAGATTATTCTGTTCATAACTTCATATATCCTATATACGGCCAGTTTCCTATGGCTCATGGCCTACCTGGGAGCTGCAGTTTTGCACAAAAGGCCAATATCTTTCTTCACGTACACTTTTTATAACTTATTAACGTATCTGAAAATATCTGAAAGAAAAGGATTGAGTGATAACGAAATTGAAATTTTACACAACATCCACATACCAACGATGACAGAGAGCATCCCGAGGATACTTTAATAGCATGAGAGATCTATCCAAATCCAAAAAATCAAAATTCCAAGCTCAGTCGTGAAACGCCTGAAAAAAAAATCAAGATGTATAACGATTTTTGGGAATTGACTCTAAATTAAGTAGAAAAATCTATTCAGCTGCCGTGAATACATTCACTGCTAAAAACTTCAGAATGAATAAAAAGTTCTTAGTAACGTTGAATTAATGAAATGAAAAAAATGTATAAAATTAATATCGGTATTAAGTGGTTTTCTTACGAAATTCATTTTGCAATCCTTTGATGGAGAAAATGCTTTTAAACTCTATTTAGCACAAGGTAAGGTATTCCTTTATAATTTAAAGTTAAATTTTACGCTTTGGTCGTATCAGTTATCTTGATACTGCGGGTCTTCTAGTTAATTAAGTTATTAAAGGTTTAAATTAGGATTAGTTTAATTAATTTAATTTAATTTTAATTAATCTTTACTTAGGATACTATTTATATTGTCTAGACCAGTGATGGGCAAAGTACGGCCCGCGAAAGTATTTAATCCGGCCCGCTGAGGGTCCATCGATTCGAATTCAGTCAGGCATTGAAAAAACTTCACACAGAATTTAAAACTAGATTTCAAGATTTTAAGAACATTCAATCATCGCTAGATGTTTCTCGACGCCGTTTAATGTAGATCCAGAAAATGTATCTGCTGAATTGCAGTTGGAAATTATTGAAATGCAGTGCAGTGCCCATTTAAAGCAATTATTCTTGAATTCCACAAAACTAGATTTTTATAGAGCGCTACCGAAAGTTGAATTCCCAAAGATCATTGCTTACGCCTAAAAAATTATTTCGATGTTTGCGTCCCCTTATGTGTGCGAACAACTATTTTAACTAGAAAATTGCGGAAAAACTCAATCAGAAACCGATTGACTTTTCGCACTGCTGGAACCTGCTTTCGAAAATATTATGGAAAATCAAAACCAATTCCATATGTCTCATACGCCTAACAAGGCAGAGCCTTCGAATAAAAGAAAGTAATTATTATTTAGGGTAAAAGTTATTTTGTAACATTATGATTTAAAGCATTTAACACAAAAAATTCTATAATTCTGGCCATCCTCTATAGAATTTCTTAAACTTTGTGGCCCGCTATTAAATAAGTTTACCCACCACTGGTCTAGACCTAAATGACATATCTTGGTTAGCTGCGTGTCATAATTATATTTGTATTATTGAGCAATTTATTTCGTTATTTATCGTCTCTAAATTAGAAATAGGTAAGATAGAAAGAAAAATATTTATTGGCAAAGAATGACGTAGGTTTATAAAATAAATTAGACTTTTTCTGTAAATTCTTATTCTACTGATCCGAAGTGCTGTATTTGCTGAGACACAAACTTTACAGGACTCGTCTGTTTGGTCACTTTAATGCTCTGCTCTGAAAACTGATCTTAGTCATAATATAATATTACAGCCCATGTACAGTATGTCATTGTTGACCTTTAACTTTTGTAGTGATTTCGACCGGCTTTAACACGCCAGAACTCGGGGATTACGGTTCAATTCCCATCCTGAATCACATATAATTTACATAAGTAATAATAGGGGTTAAAGTATTAAATTACCGTTGCAGTAATAGATATATTGAATTGACATAAAACCTTCTTGGGGTGAGATTTTCGAGTGAGACTTTTTTTTGTTTTTCTTCTTCGAAAATCCGAGGTATTTTTGAATACAAGTTCCGACGCGGAACTAACGCGACAGAAACGGCTCGCAATATCAACACTGCGTTTGGAGAGGAGACTGCTAATGCACGCATCGTGCGTTTTTGGTTTAAACGCTTTCGTAATGGAAACTTCGACTTTCGAACGAACCACGTGGCTTCGCAAACACGCTGCTGTCCCATAATGGTACAGGAACTTGGGTCACTAATGCCGGAACACAACACAAAGTTATTACGGCGGCATACTTAAGAGCAAAGGTGGTTGCCACCCAGACGAGCTTGGGGTCCTACTTCGTAGCTAGGGTGGGTTGTTTTGTCGCCTTTTACGACAGACCGGCCCCGGACTACCATTTTTTTCGTGATTTAGACAGTTTTTCCCAGGAGGTAGTACAAAATGCTTTCACACAGTTTGTCGAATCTAGATCCCCAGAGTTCTATCGTGAAGACATAAATGAACTTCCGTTCAGATGGCAGCAATGTATACATAACGAGGGTAAATATTTTGATTAAATAGATACCGTATGTTACATCTTAAAAAAATCTAGTTTAGATATTTCAGTACAAATCAATGGTAAAAAGCAAATTCATACTTTATCCCCTAATATAATAAGTAGTATATTAGCTATTTAGCATCCGTAATGTAGATATCCGTAAAACAGGTTCTCTGTTGCTCATTATGAGTCTAGTGAGCTCTGTGAATTATCGCAGAATATTTATTTAAATTTAGTCTCTTTAATCTAAATGCTGCTAATTAATTTTGCCAACAATGTTTACATTCAGCCATTAGGTGGTCTCTATTAGTTGAAACTACTGCTCTGTTTTTTTTAAGCACAGACAATATATACATTTCTAGTTTGCAGGCTTACTTTTACTATGCAATAAGAAACAAGATATAGAGGTAATTAATCTATAATGAATACAACACAAGCCTTGGGAGTGGCCATGTCCAATAGTCAGCTTTAATAGTCTGATGACAAATGAAAAAAAAAATACAATTTTTTTTTATTGCTGTAGGACAGCAGACAGGCTGACGGCCCGCTTAGGATTTAGCAGTTGCCGTCGCCTATAGGTGTTTGCAACGCTAATGGCATCGTGAACACGCTGCTGTCCCACAAGGGTACAGGAACTTGGGTCACTAATGCCGGAACACAACACAAGGTTATTATGGCGGCATACTTAAGACCAAAGATGGTCGCCATCCAGACGGGCTTGAGGCCCTACCACGTAGCTAGGGTGGGTTGTTTTGTCGCCTTTTACGACAGGCCGACCCCGGCCACAGAGGTTAGTATTCTTTCTCCGCCCCTGCACGGATAAATTATATGAAATAATGCTGAATAATATTCTCAAATTAAGTAAATCTCTGGAGATGTTCTAGAATTTGCACCATAGACGGGAGTTAATGCTAGAAAAATCATATGTACATTCTCGAAACTTCTTGAAACTAATTAATGGTAAATTATGCTTACATTAAAATTAAATATTTCCCGCGGGTATATTTCATGAAAAGTATCGAACGACTGAAATTAATAACTCGTTATTCAATTAGTGAATGAAAGCATTCGACTAACGAAGATTGATTAATAACAGACTGAGGCAAAACAAGGCATGGATTCCCCTTTCCTTATAAGTCAAGTATTCCTGAGGTGTCCCCGTTTAAATTCAAGGCGTCACTTTTTTCATTACGTTCAACAAAGTCAAATCTTGCAAGAAACACTCTTTTACACAGATCTTGTCTTGAATATAATAAATCTAACACCAGTGTAGACATTTTTGCTCTAACATTGTAAATTATAAATCTAAAATAATCGAATTATGCAAATGAGTGACGTATTACGTATTAAGCTTAGATCTCTCAATTCTCTCAATTCTTTTTTTAATGTATTTTATAATTTTAATTTATGATATGTATTACTTTTATTCTATTGGATCATGCAATTATGTGAATTATTTTTAAGTGGAAACTTTACTGATTTGTTAATTTTTATATAATCTTTATATTGTATATATCTTTGCATTGTATTGTAATTGTATGTTTCCCAAATAAATAAAAATAAAATAAAATGAAACAATATTATTAGGCAATTAAAATCTGTGATAGACAAGTAGCTATGTAGTATTTTCATAAAGGACATGTGTGAATGAATTGACATAAATTAAGACCATATTCCAGTTCCCCTATATGGACGGCAGCGTGTTAGTGCTGTCCCTGGCGTCGTAAGCACTAATAGATGGTAACTGCTTACTACAAAGTAGGCCGCCAGCCTTTTTTTTTTTTTTTTTTTTCTCGGGGAAAAACCACTCTTGACGGGTTCCCCCGGCCCCGGGGGACCGAGGGATATGTGGGACTCCGGGAAAGATGTTCGAACATCCGACTACCCACTAAAAAACCCCGCTGTTCTCCTATCGCCTATGCCCGGGCCTACGGATATATGGCCTGCCGATCTCGTGGCCCGGGCCGACGCCGGCCCGCCCTTTGTTTTAAGGCGGGCCTCTTCTTAAGTGTTGGCGCCAGGGGGTCAGGCTTTCGTCCCCCTGGCGCTCTCCTGTAATAACTCTAGGAGTTGAGGAGGGCCGCGGAACAGCACGCAGCCCTCACCCTTGCGGCAATAGTGCGGGCGGCAGGTCCTCCCCCGAGGGGCCGCCCGCGGCCGCTTTTTACGGCGGCCAGAGGTCGTTAGTTGCCCTCCGGCGCCGCCGACGTGGCCTGCGTTGGCGGGAGGGGAGTGTGGTGGTTGACTCCCGCTCCCGCTCCGCCGCCTCCTTTGCGGACATGACTGCCTCGCAGAAGGAGGCGACGGCCGTCCATCCAGGATCACCCCCGACCATGGACAGAACCAGGGCCGGGAGCGACAGGTCCACGCCGATTTGGGCGACGAGGGCGCGGCGCTCCTCGCGCCACGCAGGGCACACGGCGACAGTGTGGTCCACCGTGTCCTCCTCGTCGCCCGCGCCACAGTGGTGGCACCCCGACGTCATCTCCCGCCCTATTCGAACCGGCGGCCTGTCTACTGTTCGACAACAATAATATAGAACCTATTTTAATATATTGCAAATATATTTTTTTATATATAGTTTGAAAAATATTGTTCTGGTTGAATGATTTACAGAAACAAGAATAGAACTTTCAATTAATAAAGCAAAAGGGGATATATAGGTTAGTTACATAAAAAGAAAAGAAAAATCACAAATTAATTTCTTTCGGGATTTATTAACAAAAATGTAGCCTTTATCTTCATACCTTATCCCGAAATTTTATAGAACGGAATTATTGCAGACAGACGCGTTGTAATTTAAAGGTAAGGTCTATAGGACCATTGGATTGTTATCTTATACGATTGTGAAATGTGGCCAGAGCTAGAGACACAGGCGTGAACTGCATGGCACTAAGATGAAAATGCTGCGTTACATGTATGTACTTAAAATTGAACTGTGAGAAAATGAATGTGAAATGAATATCCCACGCTTTCTCTTACCATTTTCTCCTACCCTTTTTGAGGTTTAATTGTTCTCTGCCTTTCCAAGAGAGTTGAACGCTGGCAATGCTCTATGTAATGTAGAAAATTTCCTTCCTAAAAATGGCTGAGAGGCTATAGAGTATGCTTTATAAAATATCTGTGCTCGCAGCTAAACACGAACAATTATTCAAAGTTTAATCTGCTATTTAAAGAAAATATGGCGTAAATGAGGCGTATGTATAGACATTGATGTCTGTTCTAGAAATTAGCTTTTAACCTCCTATTACGTTGGAATAACAGGCGCCAGATTAATATAATCAATCTCAGATCTAACCACAGAGAAAATGTAGTTCACCGCCGCTTTGTCTGGAAAATTTTGCAATTTGAAGTGCAATTCATGCAATTTGACTATCGTAGCCATTAATTTGTGACATGATGCATTGTCTTTGTAGAATAGTGGTTTTTTCTTTGCCGTGTGGGACAGTTTGTTATTTATTTCATCGTATTTGGGCGACCACTGTGTTGAGCATCGTTGACGTCGCTACGACTACGTTTAAATTCATTATACCATACGCAAACGGTTGATTTCACTGTAGCATAGCCCGAATAGAGCTTATCAAGCCACTGTTTTGCGTCTTTCGCATTTTTTCCAATTAAAAAACAATGCTTGATCAACACACGAAATTCTTATCCACCTTTTGAAAAAACAAAAAATTTCTTGACACAAACAACAATAACTTGAGAACATGTGGTCCAATTGTCATGAAATTTTGACACATGCCTTATAAATGATGACGCTATCGAATGCTATAATAAATTTTGCATATGTGGCGCCATCTATAGGTTAATCCGTGAACTTTTTGATCAATGCAGTATTGTAATTATATTTTTGATACGTAGAGGCGCCACTGTAAGTAATAATACTAGGCACGGGCGGCCCCTTGTAAAAAGCGACAAAACTACTCTAACTAGGTGATAGGGCACCCTGCCCGTCTTAGATTTATCTAATTATGGATGGCAACCAATGCTGTTTCCTAAATATGCCGTCATAATAACCTTGTGTTGTGTTTCGGCATCAGTGGCCCAGGTTCCAGTTTCACTAGCCACTGACGTCGCTCACATTCGTAGACCACGGACCTACTTATTATTAAGTGAGCTGTCAGCCTGTTTGCTGTTCTAGGATGCTAAAAAAATTGTTGTCAGCCAAAATAAAGTTATGAAATAGGTTTGTTAATTTTACATCTTTACCAGTTACAACATGTATTTAGATATCTTAAATAAAAATATAATAAAGTAGTTAAATTTCCAACGTTTGTGTTTGGTTCATTATATATTTTAACGAGCATGTAATTAAGTAGATCTCATCGTATTATGAAGTTATAAGCCCGAAGAGCTGACATGAAATATGCTTTAAATGCAGTCATGTCGAGGCCTTTAGCTTTTGTATTATTCATTCGTTTATAACTCCAGCTCGTTCGAGCCTAGTTATTGACAATGTTTCATTTTAAATTAATTAATATAATTTAATTTTAACCTTGTACGGGGAAACTGTCTTGAAATAAAGAAATATATATTGCTTTGTTCCTTAGCAGGAGTGTTTTTGAGTTTCGTTACTCTCAAGGGCTTAAACGTAAATACATCTAAATTGATAAAAAAACTCTTAAAATTTTAGCTCTTAATTTTTACGCTGTGATAGTTTCTACCACCAACAAAGTTTCTTATGGAAACAAGCGAACAATTTATTTCATTGTCTAAATAAATATACTACGACAAGACAATTCACACAGCGCCATCTAGTTCCAAAGTAAGTAGCATAGGACTTGTGTTATGGGTACTAGACAACTGATATATTACTTATATACTTTTTTTTCGTAAATAAAAACATAGTGTACATAAACACCCAGACGCGAGACGAGAATCGAACCCGTGACCTCCGCAAACGTGCCGAAGTGCGTTAGCCGTTACCACAGAAGTTGTCACGTATGTATGTATAGAATTTAAAAACTCGAAGACTAATATATCAGAAGAAATGAAATATTTTACAGATAATTTAATACTTTACAAAATAAGATTCCTAATGATTTATTAAAAAAATGATTTCAGTATTACTTATATTTGTAATTAAATTTTAAGATTTACTTGAACGAGGGTAGTTCTATAGGTTGAATAGACTTGTGTACCCCAATGACTGAAACATGGTCTCAACAATATTACCCTTCTTGTGTGTCTTGACAGGCGTCTGGGCATTTTGTCGATTCACGTGACACAGGTGGTCTAGATGTACGGTTTCTTCGTTGCTCCTACATTGGTTGGTTACTAACGTCTGGTCACTGTAAGTATTCATTCACTGGTGCGGCTATTGGGAAAGGCTCGCAGCAGACACACAAAAGACCGACGACTGAGCACGTTGGTGTGCAACGTATCCAGCTTTGAATTATCCTTCTTTCGCGTATCCCACAATCAGACAAATGTAAATGCGGCCTCTGCGCTCCAAACGAACAAAGGTACACGGGACTAGTTTTAGTGGATATACCAACGATGTGCGTCTCACCAAGAGACGAGGGCACACGGGTGGGCGAAAAACATTTCTACTTCGAAAAATAGGTAATAATAGTATAGATTATACTAGTATTATAGGTAGTACTGGTCTATACCAGTATACTGCCTATATACATATATCTATATATCGGTATATCTATATATACTAGTATTACTACTAGTATGCCTATATTAGTATAATCTATAGTAAGTACTACTTACTATAAGATATCTAAGAGAGAGCGAAACCTACGCCGAGCCAAAAACCTAAATTAGTGATTGATAGTTTACACGATCTATTTTAGCTTGATGCTTTTATACAATTTTATTGCGAAAGGTGAATTTATCTTTTATTTTAGATCTCTCTGGTTTGCGTTCGAGTACACACTCGTATCAATTTATGAAAGCTGCCAACACGTGATGAGTTATATGATGCTCGCATAAATTTCCTAGTTGCATGACTAGACATCGACAGCTGCGATCTTTTACAATTCACATTCGAACAAATACTATTAGCTAAATGTTGGCGTAAGAACAGTGAGATATTAGTGAAATTTCGAAGCGTTGTATGATTTAATTTATTGATTGTTTGACTGCTATATGCCTTATTGACTAAAATGATTACATTACATTAAAATAGAAAACATCGTCATTTTGTTATTATTATTATTGTAATAACGCCGCACTCAGCATTACGAGTACTATTATTAATCGTATCTTCAAATGAGTTCACGTGAGTGGAGTAATTCTAATGAACTAACGTTAATATACATGTTACGTTTACAAGTCAGAAACAGTTTTAACGTAATAATTAATCATCTGAATGTCGTTTATATTTATCATATAATGTGAAGAGAAGAACGCTATGTTACAAGGAAAATTCTAGACGTTAGAGTGGATGGATATAAAAAGAACGGTAGACTAAAGAAAAGATGGATCGATTTTTTTACAAGAATGCGTGAAGTATTTTTATAGCTGCAGTTCAGCAGTCAGGCAAACGGCCCACGCAATAGCAGGTAGTCACCGTCACCTACGGACGTTTGCAACAGTAGAGGCATTACCAACACGCATCGTTGGTCTCGAAGAAAAATTATAAACACATATATTTTTTAAAAATGAAAATAGAAATTTAAACCTTCTTACAATACGTGCCGTAAAAGCACGGTATGTGAGAACCGAATAAAATTCATTTCTTCACCCATTTATCTAAGAAAGTTTATGCGTTTGCCAAGCCTTTTCACTATGAACTCGTTCTCTGACACGAATATCGGTTTCCATCGTGTAGATTGTAGAATATAATATCACAATGTCAGGCTTATTAACAGCAATCTTTGTGATCATATATCGATTTCTGCCTGATATGAATACCGTCAAGAATTGGCTCAAGGGCATATTTATAATAGGTCACTTCCGAAGCTTTAAGACTGTATCGAAAAACATGTGGTGTTGGAACATTTTGGTTTCTAGGTGTTATTATTTAAGTACCTGTCAATTTACATTATGTACTGTATTAATGACTGATTATGTATCATTTTAAATAAATAATTCAGAGCTCTAGGTTTCTCTAATATGGACTGTAACTTGTTAATCACTTCAGCTTGGTGGTATAGTGGTTGTGATCTATCTTATATTGTATACTTGTGTATATCTCAGAATATGTACTAGTATATATTATGAAATAAAGTATCCTGGGTGTCACAAAAAATATTAAAAGTGTGTTTTGTAAATATTACTGAAAAATTTGCAATTTCAACAAATTAGCATAAAACGGTACTTTATTTTTTATTAATTATATTTAAATTGAATAAAATTACCTGAATTTAAATGTCATTTCATTATTTCGTGGTCTGACAATTTGTTTATCGGAAAAGTAGAGCTGCAATATTTACCATGCGTTGTCGTTATCTGGAATTTAATCAATAATTGGTATGATTTAAATTATCATACTAGAACACAATAGAATATTAATATGGCGGCATATTTATAAACCAGGGGTGGTTGCCATCCAGACGAGCTTGCGGCCCTACCACCTGGCTAGGGATTTGTCGTCTTTTACGATAGATCGGAGATTATAATATTAAGAATTTATTTGAAGAATTTTAAGCCCAAGTTTTTTGATAATTTTTTTTATAACTATTTTTACTTTTTATATGTAACTTCCGCTTCGGTGCCAGGGGTCCGTTTTTCTGCTTTTCTTCTCTACTTCGCACGCCGCAAGAGACGTCAAGCCATTATTTTTGGGTCTACCCCTCCTACCGAGGCCAGAGGCAGCATGTACGTAATGGATACGTATCCGGTTACCGTAAAACGTGGCCATAGCAGCGAAGCGACATTCCTGCAATCTATCCGCGATGTCTCGGCTATGAAAGCTGTAGCGAATGCGAAGTCCACACGTCCACCGCAGCATATTCATCTCCGGGATACATAATTCTTGCTTGCGTTGGTCCAGCGTCGGCCACGTTTCACTTCCAAATAAAAGTGCAGGCCTAATTACGGTCATATAGACCTGTCCTTTCAACTTAACCGGCAACTTAGTATCACAGTGACACCAGCCACCTCACGCCATTTGGCCCACGTGGCAGCAATGCTTGCATTAATGTCGCAATCGATATCATCAAGCGCGTGAATTACAGATCCCAGGTATTTATCCTGATCCGTGCGCTCGGCTGCGTCAGGCCTAATGTATGTCTGTGCCTGTACCTATGCGCAAGGTTGTAAATAAATATATTACAAAAGAGTTGCCTGGAAGAAATCTATTAAAGCGATAAAGCTGCCCAAACTTCAATGTTCAGAATATTCTCTTTTACTACTTGTATTATATTATTAGGTTAGGTTGGCAACGGAACGAGAGTTGAACCCTACCGCAAGCGCTCCAACGTGAAAAAGCCATTGCGACAGGTGTCGTCTAATAAAGTATTATACATATATTTTATAATCATCTTTTTATCAAAAAATAAGTGATATAAAAATAACATAGAAATATAAAAATAAGTGCAGTCTGATTTCTGTATTGTTTAGCTTTTATGACGGATGGTAAAACAGCTCCCTAAAGCTTTTATATTAAATCAATTATATCCGATAGGGAATTAACATGGCACGAATAACAACAGTTAAGTCCTTATTAAATCAAGATAACACGACCTAATCTGGCATATCATCGTATCACGCAACCATTAATAATGTAGGATTATGTATCAAGTATTCTAGTATAGGAAATAGATTTGATATATTTAAAACTTACTAGCTGTGCCCGCGACTCCGTCCGCGTGGAATAGTGACTTTGGGCAGCATTTTTTAAAAAATGTTAAGGGTGGACAACTCTTATCACTAAGGGGTATGAAAAATAGATGTTGGCCGATTCTCAGACCTACTCAATATGCTCACAAAATTTCATAAGAATCAGTCAAGCCGTTTCGGAGGAGTACGGGCACGAACATTGTGACACGAGAATTTTATATAAAACTTATAAACACGAATATCTGAAAAGATATCTTCATCTGTAATCCTAACTAATATTATAAATGCGAAAGTGAGTTTGTTTGTTACGCTTTCACGCCTAAACCGCTAAAGCAATTTTGATGAATTTCGGTATAGTCATAGATTGGATCTTGGAGAAGGACATAGGCTACTTTTTTTTAAATTCATATGGCGAATAACGTTTGCCGGGTCAACTAGTTTACTATATTTAATCAAATCAAAAAGATTTTCAAATGATATTTGTTCGTATTGATATTCTTTGCGAACAGCAATGAAAAATAGAAATATTATGTTTTTATTTGTATTTTGGAGGTGCCTGGCTTCGATCAATATTGATTGAAGGTTCCTGGCCTCCAATAGATTTGTAGTTGAGGTAGAGTTCTTCTTCGGAGGGCTTCTTGGTAGTAGTGTGCGTAGAAAAACTCAGTTCCAGGATTCCGTGATTTATTCCCTCTTTCTCTCTCGGTATTTTTTCCATTTGATCAGGGGTAGGTTGGGACTTCGAGGCGGACCTCTTTACCCCGGCGTAAACTCAGGGGTCGAATACCCTCCGGTGACGTGGAGTAGGCCGCCGGAGCACGCGCACCTATTTGACCGGCGGGGCATCACGGCGGCCCGATGATGGCTGCATCTTCGGCCTAGATGGCCAACCTGGAATTAGAAATCATAAGGATTAGTTTGGGCACTTGGGGCCTCTGCGGCCCCGGTGGGTGTGTGTGGGTGTGCATGTGCGTATGTGTGGATGTAAGCCTAACGCTTGGTCTCCCTGGTCCGACGAATGTACGACTAGGTCTCTGAGAGTTGGTCGCCAGGGTCTTTGTTGGTCTGGTGATAGGGCGTGCAGCGGGGCGATGCCGTGGTTGGTGCGGTCAAATATTCGACGTGCGGACGTCGCCACAAACTCTCTCATATGGCCGATGCTCACGTCGCGGCGGATGATGTCATTCCTGAGGAACCATACCGCGCCTGCACACAATCCCAGAGAGACATTTTGCTGCGCGTCAGCTGGTCTTTCGAGCACAGCGCTAGCCATGCTGGGGCGGCGTAGGTCAGCCTCAAGCGAATATAGGTCTTATAGACCCTGATCTTCGTCCTCTGAGATATTTTGGAGGTGAGTAAAGGTCGGAGCATGGCCCTAGCCGCGCGCACCTGGTTAAGGGTGTATCACGCGTGGGCCTCCATACTCAATGACCTATTGATGTGTATGTACTCCGAGATACTTTATCGAGCTCTTCAACTAGATGTCATCCCGTCGGAGCTTCAGCGGCGGCGGCGGGCTCCTGTGGATCCAGCGGGCGATTAAAAGCGCGGCGGTCTTACCCACATTAACCGTCATGCGCCAGCTGTCCAGCCACGCCGGAAGGATGTCGAGGAGTCGCTGCATCCGCCGGGCTACGAAATCTAGACTATTGATCTGGTAAAGAAGGCACTGTCGTCTGCGAATAGTGCCAGTGTGATCTCTGCCTCTCCCGGTTGGAGATGCTCGACGAGGGTCGAGATGTCGTCTGTGTACATCGGTGCTGATGGCCCGTTTTAGGATTAGGTCGTCTGCTCGACAGAAATATAGAAGTCCCGGCCCTGCAAAAATGAAGCCACTAACTGCACCAGTGCAACCGCCTCACCCCCTGGTCGTCCAGCAGCGGGTACGTGGGGGTTGTGGTCCCAGTTAAGGCCCTGCAGACGCAGCAGAGGCGGACCTCGTGCTCGGAAGTCTGGTCGAGATGTCTTTCCCAATTTACCCCCCTCTACGTCTTCATGCACTCTGAGACATGTGCTGTCAAGGCGTTCAGCCTGGCTTTGACCACCGGACATCTAATGGTAGCCCATAAGCGCCTGAAGGCGCGTTTACGGGCTATGTCCTGGTTGATCCAGGCTGGGAGTTGAGGCCTTCTAGGTCGTGTGATGATCATTATTGTGGCGTCATCCCTGGCGGCAGTCATCCGTTCCGCCATGAGTATTAAAGTATATGTATGTTATTATATTATCTTCAGTTTTTCAACTTTTTAAAGGTTGATTTTAAACCATTTCAAAACACCCTTTTTATATGTTTATATCCTATTTAGTATATAAGTATAAATTTAATTACTTTAACATTTATTTGTCTATTTGTAGATGAATAAAAAAATCCAGACAAACATTTATTTAGGACAAATAAACAAACGTTATGATAAAAAAAAAAAACAAAAAAGTATCATTGTCCCAAACTGGATTCAGACTCAGCATGGTTCTAGCCAACTAAGGTCAGCGCTGTTCTTCCGCCTGGACCATTTGGGTGAACTCACGGATGACTTAACTATCATAATGAATTTATTATTCATTTTCAACAAAATTAGCAATACAATAAACAGGGCAACTATTATCGCAAGATAGCAAAATTCAATTTACTAAGAGGAGTAGACCATAAATAATTCGTATACACATATATTATTATTACTTGCATTAGCATAATATGTTATACATAAATATATAATACTAGCTGTGGAATAATGACTTTGGGCAGAATTTTTTGGATATATCTTATGTTTATTTTGGATTACAAACCCTATAAACCCTAAAATATAAATGAAATATGCAAACAGTCAGTATTATCGAATGCAACTGTTACGCCGTGCGAATACGTACGTACATTCGAACCCACAAAGTCTTAAATTGGAAATTCAACCTACAATGTCCAGCCTAAGCTGAACCCTATTTCATATGATTGATGATATAAATTTGAGGTCAACTTAAATTGGAATAAAATTTCCGAAACTTATCATTTTTTACAAAAACAATTTTTTTTTCTAAAATATAAATAGCCAAAGTTACTCCTTGATACATCAGCTATCTGCCAGTGAAAGTCCCGTCAAAATCGGTGCAGCCATTTCAGAGATTAGCTGGAACAAACAGACAGACAGACAGCCAAAATTATAAAAAATGTTGTTTTGGTATATGTACCTTGTATACGTCCGTATGCACTTAGTAAAAAGCGGTTATTTTAATATTACAGACAGACCCTCCAATTTTATTTATTTGTATAGATAGAATAGTCATTTGTTGTCTCAATAAAGTGTTTTTTAACTTCCCAATATAATACTAGGATAATTGACACAAAGCTATCTAGTCCCAAATTAAGCAGAAGGGTGCTTGTGTTATGGATACTAGACTACTGATATACTACTTATATATTTTTCTTTATTCAAATAAATACATGTATATACAAGCTATTTACTCCTATTTATCCGTGCAGGGGCAGAGAAAGAACTGACCTCTGCAGCCAGGGTCGGCCTGTCGTAAAATGCGACAAAACAACCCACCCTAGCTACATGGTAGGACCCCAAGCCCGTCTGGATGGCGACCACCTTTGGTATTAAGTACATAATAACTTTGTGTTGTGTTCCGGCATTAGTGACCCAAGTTCCTGTATCCTTATATGCTATATCCTTCCACTGGCGTTGTAAACACCCATAGGCGACGGTAACTGATAAGTTCTAAGTGGACCGCCAGCATGTCTGATGTCCTGCGGCTATAAAAAAAGGTAACATATATAACTTTATCTATATTAGCTAGTATAAACATATATTTATTTGACTAGCTAGATTCTAGATAGGAATCGAACCCGGAATCCTTGCATGCGTTACGACGTGCGAAAGTCTTAACCCCACGGAAGTCGTAAATACCCGTATATTTTTAAACGTGATTAGATGACGTAAACTACAAACGATGACGACGACGACGTTAAATGTACAAAAGGTAATTATGTTCAAAGCCTTTGCTTAGTTCGTGACGTCAATTATGCGACGTCACCTTTTTTTTTTATACCGAGGAAAACTGTTACAGTTTCCACCAGCCTCCGGGGGAAGGCCGGTGGGGTATGTGGGATTACCTCCTGAGGGGGCTGCCTACTCCCCTCGGGCGGACCGGGGGCCAATGCCGCCGGTCCTACCCACTAAAAACCCCGGTCGCCACTCTTGGCCTTAGAGGGGGCTTCGCAGGATCGCCTTTTGGCATTCTCGCATAAAATGAGATCGTAAAGATTTTTGCGAAATGTTCACTTTTCCTTACAGAAAAAGTACCTCTCGCCATGTGAATTTAAGATTGCTTTAAAATGAAATTAATTATGAAATCTCAAGCATATAAGTTATTTTATTGCTGTGGAAAAACAGACAGGCTGACAGCCCACTTAATATTTTTTTTTATTGCTGTAGGACAGCAGACAGGCTGACGTCCCGCTTAGAATTTAGTTGTTACCGTCGCCTATGGGTGTTTGCAACGCCAGTGGCATCGCGAACACGCTGCTGTCGCATAAGGGTACAGGAACTTGGGTCACTAATGCCGGAACACAACACAAGTTTATTATAGCGGCATACATAAGACCAAAGGTGGTCGCCATCCAGACGGGCTTGGGGTGCCCTATCACGTATTTAGGGTGGGTTGTTTTGTCGCTTTTTACGACAGGCCGACCTCGGGCGCAGAGGTTAATATTCTTTCTCCGCCTCTGCATGGATAATAAATTTAATAATAAACAGCTATTGTGCATGTTTACTATTCCAGGGGTCAGGTCCAGGAAGTCACTAATGCTAGAACACAACCAACGCAAGGTTATTAAGGCGATATACTTCGAGTCGAGACCAGGTGTTACAGAATCGTAATCCTTTATGTCAAATATCTTAAATGTCATTGTCACTATAATAATGACAATAGTTTTAAAATAAACGTCACTTTTTGTGAAATAACGAAACATGTAGTTTTTCTTTATCACACTTCGAGTTCCAAAAATTATAATCCGACAAAATCCACTTTTAAAAGGACCGACGAGTATATTCCCGGTCACCAGGGGTGGTTGCTATCCCGTCGGGCTTGGAGCCGTACCATGAACATATAATCGTTTTGATTGCCTTTTACGACAGGCCGCCTATAAACTTAGTGGTCAGTATTCTTAGCGGTTAGTCCTCTTCCTGGCAAATATTTTAAGAAAATAAAAATTAGCGGTAAAGAAAGGTTGCCGCTAATGCGGGAGGCATTAGTGGGAGCCTTCGTGTTTGTGACAACACGGATAAATTGTCGCCTTCTCTATGGCAGTATTTTAGGGAACTAGCTGAGTAGGAGAGTCAGGCCTAAAAAGTATAGATTTGATGCCGTAAAGGGATATACGTGCTAATGGACTCACTGCCAGGGATGCCGAAGTGGAGAAGAAAAAATGGGAACGTATACCCGGAGCTTAAGCGGAAGTTTAGACTGCAACTGGTATTTAACGCTAAAATTATTATCCTCTTCTTTCTTTATACTTATGGCTCCAATGCATTTGGCATTGATTTTGCCAATGTCTATGTAATTAATAAAAGTGACAGATTAAATGTAGCAATAGTATTAGAGAAATATGATCGGTAAATTGAATTCTGAGATCCTGAGGACAACACAAGAAGCAAGTTAGTATTAAATGTATATATGTAGCCTTATAAGTAAATACTGTAAGTAATTAAAAACTTAGAGTGTATATTAGCTTAGAGTGCACAAGTGTTAAGAGGAAGTTTAGATAAAATGTTATAGTGATACAGAAAATAACATGGCTAACATCGTTTTGACATGTTTTTTAATTTTTGCTTCAGGCATTTGTATATTTAAAACAGTATATATTAACAAATATTGTGTTAAATAGATATTTAATAAAAAATCTCGAGAACGTAGCAATTTCTTTGAAATATTTAAACTAAGATATTGTTTGTGCGTCTTTATTTACATTGTAGAAAAATAGAAGTTTTATGTTTGTACCGTTCAGTTTTTATCAAACTAAATATTAAGCTATACAAAAAAATGTAATGTTTGACGTTGATCGTTTTTAAACAAATCAAATGCGTTAATATTGTATCCGAGACCGAGAGATAAATTTAAAACACGACAATGAACTAGTGTTCAAATGCTATTCTTGGCGCGTTTAATGTTCAAGACATTGATCTTGGCCGCGTTATATTCACGTCGAGGTAATAATATACGAATCATTTATTTTATAATAATATAATAGGTTGTTGAAAGGTACATGATATCAGTTGTATAGTATTCAATGACAAACTTAGAAGACCTAGATTTAAATTCCAAGATGGCAAGCACTCTTGGGCAGTTTTCTTGCCTAATATGCAGTATATAATGACAAAATAGCACGAAAACTTACACGCCGATGTCACCGGCATGTGTAAGCTACTAATCCGCTGAACAAGCTTGGTATAGTCTCCGTCCTTTCTAAGAATTTATTATTATTATTAAGTCACCCAAAAAGTTATGAAATTTCTAAATAATTGCAATTATTAGTATTCACTTATGTACTACTGTGAAATTTATTATCGCATTGAAGAGTTTAATAAGTAAAAGGCCAATTTAGAAGCTATCATTAGTAAATAATTGTCCAATTTAGAAGATGTGATTAAGGGAAGGTGCAGATATGTTGTCCCCATAAAAGTTAATAATAAAACCAATCCCATATTTATCTAAATAGTCAAAGCGCGACAAATGAATTAGTTTTTTTTTCTAATTTAGAAATTAAGAACACGGCTTGGTATTATTTTTTGAGAGTTACCTGGCTAAAGGGCAGATGTGGTAAAACTAAATTTAGCTTTAAAGCCATTGCATTTTTCTGCTCGTGGTCCTTACCTCTTGAAAATTATCACGGAAGGGTACCGACACAAACATTTTCATCCGTGCAGGGGCGGAGAACGAATACAGACCTCTTCGGCTGGGGTCGGCCTGTTGTAAAAGGCGACAAAAGAACCTACCCTAGCTACGTGGTAGGGCCTCAAGCCCGTCTGGATGGCGATCACCTTTGGTCTTAAGTATGCCGCCATAATAACCTTGTGCTGTGTTCCAGCATTAGTGACCCAAGTTCCTGTACCCTTATGGGACAGCAGCGGTTTTGCGATATCACTGACGTTGCAAACCCATAAGCGACGGTAAATGCTAAATTCTAAGCGGGCCGTCAGCCAGTCTCCTGTCCTGCAGCAATAAAAAAAGCAAAATTGCGCGAAATATTGGTTTGCGATAAACAAGTTTGCTCACAAAAATGAGAAGAAGATTCTTTTTTGGTGTAGGGCATGTGTTTATAGCATTAGATTTTTTCTAATAGCTTTGTTATTTTTTTAAATACTGTTTTATTTATCGATCACGCGAATAAAGGCAAGTAATATTTCTTTTGACCTGTACGATGGTTGGACATAACACACTTATTTTTAATGAAAATCCCTTTTTACGGTCTACGGTTAAATTGATGTCTCATGCCAAGCAGTTTGGGTAAGATCATATTTTTCATGACCTGTGTAAAATAAGTTATTATTATGTTTTTTACTGCTGAGGAACCGCAGCCAGGCTGACGGCCAACTTAATAGTAAGCTGTTACCGTCGCCTATGGATGTTTGTGATGCTAGGAGCATTGCGAATACGATGCTGTCCTTAAGAATACAAGAACCCGGTCAATAACAAAAGGAAGAACCTGTTTCATTATTAATCCTGACCTCTGTGGCTCAACGGCTAACGTGACGTGCGTAACGTCTGAGGGAGTCGAATTTGAACTTATGGTAACTGGCTGATTCCTGTCCCGGATCTGGTTTATTTAAACAACAAAATTATAAAAGTTGTCTAGTAACCATAACACAAGTGCTACTTTGAGGCCTAGATGGAGCTGTGTGTATTGACTGATTGTGAAGTAACTGGTTGCGGCCGTTTATATAATATAAAAAGGTTAATCGATTTAAATTACTATTCATACTATCTATATTACTGTAAAAGTATTTGTAAATATGTATGTTTTAATTTGTTGTTGTTAGTTTGTTTAGAAATAAATAAATAAATTTTTGTGAAAATATAAGATGAAAAAGGTTGGATTGCAACAAAAAATTAACGATGATATTATGTAAGTATTTATTGATATATTATTAAAAGTATAACAAACTAATATCCATATAAAACCATGTTATTTTGTTTCGTTCGTTATAGTTACAAGTGTGTATTATTTGACTGCTATCAATCACTACAGACTAAAAGGTATTCCACGTAAATCTTGCGATTCTAGGGAACATCCATCTTTTTGGCATTTGTTAGGTTATAAATGAAGGGCCATTTTATATGAGTGTGTTACTCCTTGCCCATATATAATATATTGTCGCTGGTCGCTAGAAAGTCAAGGTTTTAGGTATTAACTTTTCATGCCGTGTATATGATTCTAATACCTAGATTAGAACTAGGTATTATCACAGTAATATGTACCTTATTTTCTTCCTTGACAGTTTCTTTTATTGCAAAGCAACAGTAGATAGGATAACAGATAAATAGTAAGCAGTTACCGTCGCTTAAGGATGTTTACGACGACAGGGGCACCACGAATATGCTCTTCAGATAAAGGCGAAACCTGGGTCACTAATGCCGAAACACAACGCAAGTTTATTATAAATGCATATTTATACACTAGGCGTGGTTGCCCTCCAGACAGGCTTGAGGCCTTACCACGAAGCTAGAGTTGTTTTATCGCCATTTACGATAGGCCGACCCCGGCCACAAAGGTTATTGTTACTCCGCCTCTGCACGGAGTTATTTCTTGAGCTAAAAGAAAATATATGTAGCTATATTTCGTTTTAAGATAAAGCCCTGTAAGTCTATCTTTTGACCACCAACCCTAAAGGGAAATCTTAACTGAGTTTTCAATTTATTATCTGTGAATTAACAAAATGAGTTATGAATTTTTTTTATTCTGTTTTAAATTTCATCGCAGTCCAAAGTGAAAATTAGGCAATATTTACTAATTGTAAGTAAAAGTAACTTTTATTTAATAAGGTATGTGGTTCAGAACTGCAATCAATTACCTTGCCAATCTCATACCAAGATGATATAAAAATTTGCTAGTCTTTTTGTCTATCAGTGACAAATCCACCTTAACATTAAATAGAATTACTATTAAATTTATTATAATCAAAGCCAATTAGTATATAATATAGTGACATAATTTACACAGCGCCATCTAGTCCCAAAGTAAGTAGCATCGCAGTTGTGTTATAGGTACTAAACAACTGATAAAATACATGTCATTGTATACTTTTTTTGTAAATAAATGGGTAGTAGTAGAGGCGGAAATCGAATCCATGACTTCCGCAAGCGTAGCGAAGTGCGTTAGCAGCTACGTCACAGAGGTCGTCAATAATATATTACAATATAATTTTTTTACGTTAAAATTATTAAATTATATTGTCCAAACAATATTACAGCTTCTTACCAACCGGGTGAGCATTACTGCAAATGTGTTGGCAAAGATGCATCGATTGCATGGGTGATTACTTTGATTAATATAAATAAAAACGTCAAGGCACGCATTGCTGCCGCGTGGGCCAAATGGCGTGAGGTAACTGGTGTCATTTGTGACCGCAAGATGCCGGTAAAATTGATGGGACAGGTCTATAAGACCATCATTAGGCCTGTCCTTTTATACGGCTGTGAAGCGTGGCCGGTGCTAGAGCGACACAGGCAAGAACTGAGTGTCACGGAGATGAATATGCTGCGGTGGATGTGTGGAGTGACGCGGAAGGACCGCGTTAGGAACTCCCGCATTCGCGGCAGTCTTCATGTCCGTGACATTGCGGATAAACTGCAGGAGTGTCGGCTACGTTGGTACGGCCACGTTTTACGGCAACCGGATGATTACGTGGGAAACAAATGTCTGGCCATGCCGCCTCCGCCGGGCCCCGGCAGGAGGGCTAGACCCAAAAAGTGCTGGCTTGACGTCGTAAGGGGTGACATGCGTGCCAATGGGCTCACTACCAGGGATGCTGAAGACCGTGCGAAGTGGAGTAGAAAAAGTCGGAAAGCGGACCCCGGGCACCGAAGCGGAAGTTTGGGTTGCAACCGGGATGAACGCTGAGATGATGATGATGATGATTGTCCAAACAATATTATATTACGTATTTGTTGTATTTATAACATTTTTAATGTACATATTTATAGCATCTACTAGCTGACCCGGCAAACGTTGTTCTGCCATATAAATAATAAAATGTCAAAAAATTAAAAAAAAAATTTTGGAGGTGGTTCCCCCCTAACATTTAGGGGGATGAAAAATAGATGTTGGCCGATTCTCAGACCTACTCAATATGCTCACAAAATTTCATGAGAATAGGTCAAGCCGTTTCGGAGGAGTATGGCAACGAAAACTGTGACACGAGAATTTTATATATTAGATTTATGTTTATAATTAATTATATAAATTATTATTATTTAGTTTTATTGTTTAGTATTATTGTTTAATGTGTGCCATCTATTTTATTATTATTTATCTTCTTCTTCTTCCTCCTTCCCTTATACCACATTATATGAGGTCGGCACAACATGTTACATGTTGTAATAGTAGTGGCTTAGTTTTCGCCTTCCTGACGTTAACCCACTTTTCGGGAAAAATCTTTCATCCTTTTTATTTTTAAATTATTTTTCTCATTCCATTGAAAGTAGGACACGAAATTTCGTTGTCAATCATCTAATACATCCTCAAGCGACACTTTTATTGGTTTCTTCTTGGTAAACAACATCCAAATTAAAAGGAACTTGGGTGCTTATTATAGCGGTATGCTTAAGACCAAAGGTGGTCGTCATCCAGACGGCCAGACGGGCAGAGGCTCTACTACGTAGCTAGGATGGGTTGTTTTGTCGCCTTTTACGACAGGCCGACCCCGGCCGTAGAGGTTAGTATTCTTTCTCCGCCCCGGCACGGATAAAATATCAATAAATATTTGTGTATATGTTAACAATAATCCTCGACATGTTCTATATCACCAGATAGCTGTTCTCGACTCCTACACCCTAATAGGTTACCGGAAGAGATCGCCATGAGCGATAAGGGCGCCTATTGTTTAACATTGTATTAGATTTTAATTTTCCTTAGATATTAAGTAATTTTTATGTTAAACAATAAAGAGTTATCTATCTATCTAAATTTTGGTTATGAGAAAATGAGATACTAAGCAATTAATTGGAGAGATAGTGAAAATAAACAACAATAATTATGAGAATCATTTTCGAAACTAAATCTATACTATTGCGCCAAGGTTTATTTGCAAACAATTGCTTAGAGCTCTATGTTTATTTGGCGTTGATTGACGTTAAAATGTAATTTAAAAATGGCCGTCCCAGAATAGCAAATGGAGAATATTAAAATTTTGGTTCACGAGTTTACTCAGTCATTTATTCTTTTGGAAAATTAATAAAAAGTATTTGAGAAATGTCGACCTTAAAACTGGAAACGTAATTAAATAAATGAGATTTTCCTTGTAACTTTTAAAAATTTTATTATTAGTGCCTTGAACCATACTGCTTTACAATGAAAGTAATGAAAGTTTAATTTAAATGCTGAGGAAAAATTCACTTTCATTTAATTTTTAAATAACTGTTGTGTATTGTTCAAATGTTGTAGTTATGTATAAAAAACTAAAACGTAAAAAATAATTATTTGTTGTCAATTGTTATAAGTATTTTATTAACAGATATTGGTAGAAGTAGTCATTTTGAAAATATCTCAAAAAGCACCCCACGCTTTTTATAAAATTATTTTTTTTTTGTAAATCACACTATTCTTAATTTAAATTTATTGATTTCTTTATCTTAGTTTTTTATTTATGAGTTTGATTAATAATAAAAGCGCGTTAATATAATTTATTTCTTGTCAATTCCCAATCGGTAAATGTTTTTATTAATTTAACGCTATCTTCCTACAGTGTTATTATTAATTTAACGCCATCTTCTGGCAGTTTTATTAATGCAGATAAGAAGATGGCTCTAAGCAGATGGTGTTTCGGCACAAATGTGAATTTTTTTGATCGTTCGAAGTGGCTAAAAATCGCGTCTGAAAATTACGTTACATACATTTTAATAAAAAGCATGTAAAATGAGACTAAAAAGCTAACATCACACAGTGTTCCCAGGCGGTCCAACCCATCCAAGCACTGACCGCGCCCGACGCTGCTTAACTTTTGTGATCGGACGAGAACCGATCCGAAAATTCATTAATCCTGATGATCCTGGTAAGGATAATGATACAAACTATAAACTATTGCATTCTCGTCGGTCCTTAATAAGTGTGCAAAGTTTCAAATCAATCCGTCGTTTTGAAAGGGGTGAAAATCACGTTCAAAGATTCCGTAACATAGAGACATACCATGCTAATAAAAGTATGATAAGAAATATACTGGGACAATTCGCAGCGTCATGTAGATCCGAAGTAAGTTGCATAGTACTTGTGTTATGAATAATCAATCAATAACTAATATACTACAGATATACTTTTCTATTGTAAATAAATACTTATTGAACATATTTATACGTCTTTTGGCGCGTTTGGAAAAAAAGTGACAGTAAAATTTTTACGATACGCGCCCACACCGACATAATCAAGTTAGTTGATAGGAGCCCCCGCACATTATGGCCACTAGTCGCCGCTACTAAACGCGACCACTAGTGGTTCAGTCAGACCAGTCAGTGGCTGCCACTGGTGGCTGGATGCGGCCTTCAGTGGCTGCCACTTGCGGCAGTTGTTCCATGTGTACTCGACAGAGGCGGATGTGTGTTTGTCAAAAATGGACGCACTATTGATTTCGTTATTGTTGCTTATTGTACTAAGACGTAGGAAACGTCGCAGAATTCAGAATTATCGACGTCAAATTCATTGGCGTTACTGGGTTCATCCAATTTTACACACTGATACACACTGCGGCGATTGTGGCCGTGTGTGCGCGCGAGTCGACAAAACGCATCCACAAGTAGCGAGCGCGGTCGACTCCCGCAGCTTGTGGCTCGGACACGGCCACTCAAACGCTCGGTGTGCGCCGATGCTAATGTATGGAGAAACGCGTCCGCAACTTGTGGCGGCCACTAGTCGTTCTAATGTGATCGCCTCCAGTAGCTCAATGTGCGCTCGCTCTAACTGTATGTCAAGTTTCCGTGAAAACTTATAACTCACTTTCTCAAATATTCATAAATCTACAACACGTGTCTTATATAATCTGAGAAACAGGTAGCTGATACTATTGCTGGAATGAGTCGTGGCAAGTCTCCAGGTCATGACGGGCTCAGCGTCGAACACTTGCGCTTTGCGAGGGATCATTTGCCAAGAGTTTTAGCAATATTTTACTCTTTGTGTATTCTTATCTCTCTTGCAGTTTCATGAGAACGGCTGTAATCCCTATCATTAAAAATAAAACAGACAATATAGGAGACAAAAACAACTATCGGCACATCTAGCTAAGAGCTACGGTGTTGGCAAGGGTACTGGATAGACTAATGGATGTGCACTTGGAGGATATACTGCATCTAAATGATGCCCAGTTTGGGTTTCGCCCTGGACTGTCAACTGAAAGTGCTATCTTATGCCTGAAGTACATTACAGTACATTATTATACGCATAGACGTACTCCAATCTACCCATGCTTTTTAGATCTTTCAAAAGCTTTTGACTTAGTCTCAGTATGACTTACTTTGGGAAAAGCACCGTGAGAGAAAAGTACCGTCAGAGCTTTTGCGTATCTTCCAATACTGGTACCTTCATCAGGTAAACAACGTGAGGTGGGCTAATAAGTTATCCGAACCCTATTCTCTTGAGTGCGGTGTGAGGCAGAGTGGAGTAACCTCACCCAAGCTTTTTAATTTATACATATATAAATGCACTGATAGATGAGCTTAGCAGCAATAAAATAGGATGTCAAATAGATAATGTCAGCTGGAATAATCTTAGTTACACCGAAAACATGGTGCTGCTGCCGTTTTCTTAAGTCCTAGGCGTATGCGAATAAGCCACAAACCACAGCGGTCCTCAAAGCCAACATAACCCATGCCATTGGTCAAATTCAGCCTAATTTATGCGCCAGTCATGGAAAATTGGACATTTCGGATGTGCTCCACCCAGAGAAGCCGTGGCGGACATTTGAACTATGTTATATTCCATACATAATGGCATCAATACGTCTTTCAAACGAATAAAAAAAATCGATGGTATCTTACACATACTTTGTTTTATTTAAATTTAAAGATAGGAAGCGCTTAATGAAATACCCCTTATTTTTTTATTAATTTTTCATTCCTTTTACAAACAAAGAGTTGTGGCATTTGGGATAAAATCTTTAGCTATTTTTCTTCTGTTACGCCAAAGACGTATGTTTGACAACTGTGCGTACATAAGTACACACACTCACAAGATTTTCATACATAAACACTCAGACATGAGACAGGAATCGAACCCGTGACATCCGCAAGAGTACCGAAGTGCGTTAGTCATTACGTCACAGATGATAAATGTTTTGGCTATTATTATATATAAAACTAGCTGACCCGGCAAACGTTGTTCTGCCATATAAATAATAAAATGTCAAAAAATTAAAAAAAAATTTTGGGGGTGGGTCACCCCTAACATTTAGGGGGATGAAAAATAGATGTTGGCCGATTCTCAGACCTACTCAATATGCTCACAAAATTTCATGAGAATCGGTCAAGCCGTTTCGGAGGAGTATGGCAACGAAAACTGTGACACGAGAATTTTATATATTAGATTAAAAAAGCTTACTAAAGTAGCGAATAATAACGTCATAATAAATAAAAACTACGCTAAGTAAATGAAGACAATAAATTTTAATGAAAATTAGTAAAACAGAAATAGTATTATCAAATATTGTGATCGTGTATACCTTGCGATGAATGACAAGGGGATCCAATAAGACTTCCAGGTTTTCAATCATCCATACTTTTTAATTGGTGCACTAGCTGCAGATAATAAGTAGTAGGCACCCGAAGTATTTTTTTAGGTGACGATAAACGGTTGTAGACGAGTAACTTGCATAACACTAAATATAAATAAATAAATATAAAATAGTACAATTCAAACAGCGCCATCTAGTCCCAAAGTAAGTAACATAGCTTGTGTTATGCGTACTAGACAACTGACATACTACACATATATACTTTAGAAATTTTAAGAAATAATTAATAAAACAACATAAAAATAAATTCTTTCCAAAAAACAAACAACTTCATAAATTTTTTATAGCTGCAGGACAGCAGACAGGCTGACGGCCCACATAGAATTTAGTAGTTACCGTCACCTATGGGTGTTTGCAACGCCAGGGGCATCGCGAACACGCTGCTGTCCCATAAGGGTACAGGAACTTGGGTCACTAATGCCGAAACACAATACACAGTACTACAATTACTGACCAAATCTGGTCGCCATCCAGACGGGCTTGGGTCGCTACACGTAGTCTAGGGTGGGTTGTTTTGTCGTCTTTTACGAGAGGCCAACCCCGGCCGCAGAGGTCTATATTCTTTCTCCACCCCTGCACGGATAAAAATAGATAGACGGAGAACAAGATAAAAGTGAGGAGAGGAGAGATCATTTATATCAAGGTGGTAAATTATACATAATGTTTGCGTATTATGTAAAATAAGTTCACGGCTACTACAAGATAAAAGTGAGGAGAGGAGAGATCATTTATATCAAGGTGGTAAATTATACATAATGTTTGCGTATTATGTAAAATAAGTTCACGGCTACTACATTTCAGTAATGCCTGCGAACTACAAAGCCACACCGGAACTATCTTCGACCATCACCACTTCAAAGAGCTGGAAATGCCTTTGTAAAAGGTTTCAATTTATATTGAATATCTATCATAGAAATAAATTTAATGCTACTAACAAATAAACAATACAAACCTATCGCAACATGTTTAGTAAGAACTAACTTTAATTATATGATTACTAACATTATCATGTTATCTATGTATACATATGTATGTATATAAAAAATTTAAAGTAATACAATGTACTAAGTAAAATACATTTTCATTATACAAAAACTTAGAATTAATTTCAATAAAATTAAGTAAATCTAATTTGATTATAAATAACTCCACTACCCAATATTCTATTTAAACAAAAATAATACCTATGTCTAAAACGTATATATAACTATTTAAAACTAAAAACCTTAAAAAATGTAATAAAATAACTAAAATATATTATTAAAAGGAGTCCCTTTAGGCAAGGTTCCGAAGACACTAGCAGCGTTCCCCCTTTGAATAGCTAGACTAATTTTTTGTCCGAGGTAGCTGCCAGCTCTTCGATCTCCTGTGATGTCGACTAACCTCTTTGCTATTTCCTTAAAAAGCCTTATAGCGCTAGGACCCCACGGACCAAGGGTCTCGACACCGAATGGGACAAAATCATATTCGGAGCCTAGACCTCTGTATTTGCATGTTTTAGCTTTTTCAGCCGCTTCACAAGCCGCACCAGCTCTGTTGTTGGTTCCATGTAGATGGGAAGGGGCCAGCGTGTCTGAACAGGTTGCATCCCATACCAGCACCCGGCCCATCTTCCATGGAATCAAACTCATACCGTCCGGTCTCTTGCCATCGTCTCTTGCAATACCAGTCGGCTCAAGTAGACTTGGCACGTTGACAGTGGCAAGGGACCGGCGAATGATATCGTTAAGTGCGGCATGTCTCGAGAAGCGGCCTGCACTTTTTTGGCATGACAGTCCGTGATGTCCTAGATTGTCGACATCACTGCCACAGGGACATTGATGAGGAGCGCAGACTGGAACCCCAAGCCGTAGACAGGTTGCGATTCGGAGCGTGTCAGGCTCAAGAAATGTTCCTGTATTTGACGAAGGGTACGCGTGAAGCCAGTAGCCGGCCTCACGTGCACCCACGGCCAAAAGCCTAGCACGCGCCGAACCTGTACTACAGCTCAAAAGATTCTCATAAGTCAATTTGCAGTTTATATCATCCCAGCTCCTCTGTGAATTTTGAGAAACTGGAAAATTTTGATCTGGGCATGCAATTAAGAAAGCGTTCCTAGCTTCTTCCAAGCCCGCAATCTCAAAGTTTGAAGGGGATGCCCTTAAAATTTTACTTATGAGATTTACTGAACTATGGACAGATGATAGGAAGTCTGGTAAAGCGACACTGGAAATTTTGCGAAAAGTTTAGTAAGTACATACATGTAATACGTACGAGTAAGTATGCGATGTCTTTAGACAAAAGAATAATAAAAATTGTCAAAACATCTAAGAAGTATAGAAATATAAAATACTAGTTGACCCCGCAAACGTTGTTCTGCCATATGAATTTAAAAAAAGTAGCCTATGTCCCTTCAAGGTCCAACCTATGACTATAACGAAATTCATCAAAGTCGATTCAGCGGTTAAGGCGTGAAAGCGTAACAAACAAACAAACAAACTCACTGTCGCATTTATAATATTAGTTAGGATTAGGATATTTAAAGAAAAATATGCCAATTTAAATGCAGTTCAAATGATAAAAAAGAAATTTAATTTAAATCTGAAAAATAAGAAAAAAACCAAAGAAAAGCACAATCTCAGGACGGCTTTTGTGCTAGACTTCAATAATTTTATTAATATGTTGATGTCTATTTTACACGTGATGTACACGTAAAATACTCAGATGGCCTCGCTAGCTTCAAGTATAAGTTAAATTATGTGTCACACTTTGAAAGTTCTTTAGGATCGGGTTATTTTTACATTTACATTTTAAAATATCAAGCTTTAAAATCCTTAATAAATTTATAAAAACTAACAGACAATCTAACAAAATTCAAATAAAAAAACACAATGTACCTTATGTTTGTTATTGCGATATTTGATCTCGATTCAATCAAGTCGAGAAAACCTGCCAAGATTATAGCAAGCGAACACACGAGGACCGCACGACCAGAGATCATGAAAAGGAGTTGGCTCTAGATTCCTTGACACCTCGTTGTAAATTTGTTAGACCAGGGAGACGCCCAAGCTTCCTACTATGATAAAATTGGCCGAGGATAGACCTTTAATAGACCGCCGTGATATGCTATGCCGCACATAAGTGCACGTGCTCCAGCAGCCCACTCCACTTCACCAGGGGGTATCTTCCCTACGAGGTTATTCCAGGGTAAAGAAGTTCGCCTGGAAGCTTCAACCTCTCCTGCACTAGGGGGTAGATGATCCAAATTAATTAATTTGGAAGCGAAAGGATTACGTCTCAAGTAAGGCTAGCTATCATTTCTCATAAATGGTAACATACTGAAGTTGATGAATAAAACGATCTAAAAATATTGATTTTGTGTATACACTTTGATTTAACCGAATAAAAAATATGTTTATATTTGTATCATTCTGAATGTACGTACGTGCTTTGTGTTTGTGACTAGTATACCTACGATAAATGTACTCGCCTAATGTAAATGCTAAATCTGGAGAAAAGAGTTTTCATATTAACGTCAAGTTTCATTATATCAATTCATTAATTCGGATAAGCTTTATTCGGTTTGATGGGGATATTTACGAAATCAGTTTTGTTGATTTTCTCTGAAATAACTTTAGTCGCTGTATATAACGCCTTCTTTAACAGTACCTATTTCCCATAGTTTTCGTATTTACATTTACATAAAACTCTGATTAAATAGTTTTTGATATTTTACATAGCTTACAACATTCCGAGCTCTTTATTTCGTTTCCCTCTGATTTTATTTCGCTTTATTCTGCTTTATATTTATACTTTTAAATTCAGTAGCGTCTTAGTATCACTCTAGGTGTCGTAAATGCTCATAGAAAATGGTAAACGACTTTTTTCAAGGCCAATGCGGCTACCGGGCAAATATTATAAAAAGAAAAACATATAATTACTTTGAAATTTCATCTACGAGAAAAGTTTCTGTTTATAGTTGTGTAACACTTACTAATTATATGCCACGCAAAACTTTTCAAATAAAAAACGAATCTCCATTATTTCGATATAATTGAAATTTATTTACATTTATTTATATTTAATGACAATTCCACTTCTTAGAAATAATTCAACATCGAATATAAATTGTATCCCTATAGGACCCTGTCAATTAAAGCAAAATTTATGTGACATGTTGAAGAAACACTATGAGTTACCACATTCGGTAGGCCCAGCGCGCGCCCGCCTTAGCAGCTTTTCACGCCTTCTCACAGGGCAGATGTGAAGCCGCCGCGAGTCGACCGCCCGCCTCTCCGGCGGTTCCACTTCGTCACACAAACTTCAAACGGTAGTTAGCCCGGAACATTAACCCCGCAATAATTTTAACGCTCCGGTTCTATTCTGTAATGTTTAGTGATTATTTTAATTGCGCGAAACAAATATTTTAAAGTTGTAAACATTTATGTTATGTGTGAACTCAAAATATAATTTTAATAATTAAATCTGTTATCATTTACCGAGTGTTAAAATAAATCATAACAAGAACATAGTATGAAAATCTTGGGAATAATTTAAAAACATTGGTAAGTTATTATTAAATTTTCATCGCGATAATTCTGAAACTCTTCTTTTGAAAATTAACAGTGTTTTTTATAAGATTTAGAATGTGAAATTTGGTTTGTTTTAATTAGTCTGTGTATTATTATTGGATGTACGTGGGCATAATGTAAGGAGCGGCTTCGGCCAGACACGCATTAGCAAATTATGGCCAAAATAAACAAAAGATAATTTACTTCCCAAACTGATGCTCATATTCTGTAGGTACCGGCGGTACCAGAGCAATTTGGTAATGCAATTCTGTATGTTAAATTTTATTTATTAGCATTCGTTAAGTTTTTTCTTAACGTGTAGAATAAAGCTTTATGAAAACTTGACTTTATATTATTTTTATACTATTTATTATTCTAATTTAAAGATATTTATCATTTATGAACAATTTCTCGCTACTTTGTACTCGTAAACGTGAAAATAAAATCTTCCTTAGAATAAATTATACTTTGATTACTTTATATATACTACGATAACCAATACCACTAATCATTATGAAGCACTATCAATCATTATCATAGTGTTAAGTTTTGGTTCATCATTACATCATTCAAAAATAAGGGTTGCAATCCATCTTTTTGCTTTCCACAATTTCTTCTTCACTTCGCATGACGTATGGACGCTCGTCACTATTTCGAAGTTACGTCAGCATTTCTTGGGTCTGCCTATTTTACCCGAGTCCGACCAAGTCTATACCGCATTTGTTCCTCTCTTTATTAGTAGAAAAGTGCATACACATTCATAATACATTAAAATAACCCATGTAACTTATCTACTAATATTGTAAACGTGAATCACGCTAAACAGCTGAACGTATCATATTTAGGTAGATGAAATTTTACCAAAAAATATTTTAGTGATTTCAACACGAACAAACATATTTTTGTAACTAGTTGTTACAAAAAATATTTGCAGGATTATTGCAAACAGACCGGGGTACTTTTGTTTTTACGATATTATAATGTATTTGTTCTTTATTTTTTTTATCTACAAGGTCTTTTTTCTGTAAAATTGTATCATCATCATCTTAGCGTTGAATTCCGGTTGCAACCCAAACTCTCGTTTCGGCGCCCGGGATCCGCTTTCCGACTTTTTCTTCTCCACTTCGCACGAATTTCGGCATCTCTCCACACTTCCACCGCAGCATATTCATCTCCGTGACACGCAGTGCCTGCTTGTGTCGCTCCAGCACTGGCCACGCTTCATATTCGTATAAAAGTACAGGCCTAATGATGGTCTTACGGATCTCTCCCTGCAATTTAACCGATATTTTGGAGTCACAAATGACACCAGTCACCTCACGCCACTTGGCCCACGAAGCAGCAATGCGTGCCTTAACGTCGCAATCAATGTCCACTAGACTCGTGAAATACAAATACCTGGTATTTCACCTGTTCCGTGCGCTTGACCGCATCGCCGTCTATGCGCAGGAGTGTGGGATCTGTGGAGTTACAGTCCAAGTACTCGGTCTTTGCTAAATTGAGCTTCAGACCGCTGTTCTCAAGCAATTCCTTCCACGCCTTCATATGTCCCACAACCTACCCCTGTCCGAATCTACTAGCGTGATATTATTAGCATACATGAGTAACTACGGGGGCTGCTCATGTGAGTTTCTGATGCTGTCTGTACGTCTAATACCACGCTGAACAGAAACGGACTAAGAGCGGATCTCTGGTGTACTCTGACAGTGATGGGAAAGGATTTTGTGTCGCCAATAGCGGTCCAAACCACGGAATCGGAATCGCGGTATATGTCTTGGATGATGTCAATATAGGCCCCTGGAATCCTTTTAGATCGCAATGTCCACCAGATTATCGCGCGAAGAATACAGTCAAATGCCTTCTGTAAGTCAAGAAACAAGCAATGCAGAGACGTATTCTTCATCCTGTATTTCTCCGCGACAGTCCTTAGGGCAAAAACAGGGTCCATTGTTCCATGACTAGACCGAAATCCATATTGACATTCTGAGACAGTACATTCCTGTCGAATCCGAGAGCCGATAACCCTTTCGAAGAGCTTCATGGTTTCGGTAAAATTGTGTGGTGCACAATAAATAATTACATATCTTTTTTTACGTTAAGACTTATTTTGCATCCCGACATATATGGCCTAGACAGTATTGTATTTTTACCAATATAAAATTATTTATATATGTGTAGTCATTTAATTAATTACTGAATAAACTACAATTACATTTTAAAATTTTTATTTAGTTTAGCTAGTTTATTTTATTAGTTTTTTATTCCGGGTGAATCCGTCTATTTGTATATCGAATCTCGCAATGTGAATAAAAATAACTCCTGCCCTCTTTGTATATGCTACCCTTACTCTTTACATAAAACATATCATTCTCTATCATACTCAAATAATAATTTATTTTGACGACATTCTTCTGTGAACACGTAACCGGATTCGTGCAATTGTGTGTGTTGGATTATATTACATATTTTTAGTCGCACCCCAATCAGAAAATAATAAATACTACATTGATAAAAAAGTTCCCGGACTGAGTTATAGATGGCGCCACATATGCAAATAACGTTCAATAGCGCCACCCTTTATAAGGTATGTATCAAGCAACTTTGGTGCCTTTGTCTAAAGATGAATAAGAAAGAACTTCGTGTGTTGATCAAGCATTGTTTTTTGATCGAAATAAATGTGAAAGACGCGAAAGAGTGGCTTGATAAACATTATTCGGACTCTGTTTCAGAGAAATCAACCGTTTGCGAATGGTATAATGAATTTAAACGTGGTCGTAGCAATGTCAACGACGCTCAACGTAGTGGTCGCCTAAATACGGCTGTTAACGAAGAAAATGCCAAAAAATCTGCAGAATTGTTTTCACCGACGGCAAAATGAAAGTTAGGGAGATGGCTGAGGTTTCAAAGTAATCATATGTCAGCGTGCTTACTATTTTACACAACAATTTGGGCATGAAGCAGCTCAACTCAAAGTGGGTGCCACATTTGTTATCACCGAATCAAAAATAACAACGAATCGACGATTCGGAGGCCTGTCTGAAGTTTTTCAACCATAACAAAACGGATTTTTTGCGTCGGTATGTGACCATGGATGAAACCTGGATACACTACGAGTATTACACTCCAGAGTCAAAGTGCTCGTCAGCTGAGTGGGTTGAGGCAGGTGGAAACATTCCAAAGCGACCAAAGACACAACAATCGGCTGGTAAGGTTATTGCATCAGTATTCTGGAACGCGCATGGTATTTTGCTTATCGTCTATCTTGAAAAAGGAAAAAGGATCAATTCTGAATACTATACAGCGTTATTGAACCAACTGAGTGAAGAAATAAAGAACAAATGGCCCGCCACATAGCAAAGAAAAAACCACTTTTCCACCAAGACAGTGCACCATGTCACAAATCAATGGCTACAATGGTTAAATTGTATGAATTACACTTCGAATTGCTACCCCACTGCCCGTATTCGCCAGTTTTGGCCCTCAGTGACAAGTGGCTGTTCGCATACCTGAAAAGGATGCTCCGAGGAAAAAGATTTAGCACAAACAAGGAAGTCATTGCCGAAACTGAGGTCTATTTTGTGAGCAAAGATCAAGCGTTCTATAAACATGGTGTTGAAAAGTTAGAGAAGCGTTGAGCCGATTGTATCGCCTTAGATAGAAATTATGTTGATGAATGAAAACGAATTTTGCGAAAATTTTGTGTTTTTCTTACTTACTCCGGAAACTTTTTACGTCTTCAATATACACTGACGGACTCATAAACTGCATCAAAGTAATAGACGACTTTGAAATAAATATTTTAATCAAGTATGCAAACTTTCTATACAGATTTAAATTGAAACCTGTAGATTGGTTCGTGAACTTTAAAACAGCGTAGGGTCATATCCTTAAGTTTAAGTTTGTGTACTGGAAAGGACCTTAAGAGTTTTTTGAAGAAAAAACAGAAATTTAAGGAAAATTGGTTTAATTAAAAAATTGGTTTTAACAATAGATACAAACTTTATGTAAGGGTTTATTTATGTTTTAATAAGGTGTATTACCTCCACGTGCCCTTATTACGGATTCTAATCGGTTCCGCATAGATTTTATTAGGGTTATATTGTAGCATTGGTGCGGGAGGGTTTGGATCAACGAACGATTGGTAGAAATTTAAATTTAAACCAGTCTACGGTTTCTACATATATACTTTTTTTTGATAAATAAATACCTGTTATAAATAAACACCCAGACGCGAGACGGGAATCGAAACCATCACCTTCGCGAGCGTACCGAAGTGCGTTAGCTGCTACGCCGGGGAGGTCGTCAGATATATTTTATTTTTGTTTAAATCAAAGAGTATAAAAGGCCGGCCAGAGCGAGGCCGAGTGGTACCGCTGCATGTGGACGAAGCGAACGTCTTCATACGCACCATCACACGCCGCCGGCGGCGGGCTCCGGACCGCTGGCCAGCCGCCGGCCACGACGCCTCCCTCAACACACCGTCACTGAGAAGCTTCAACGCACCAAAATGACGACACTATGGACCTCAGACCGAAGATGACCGTCTTCTGCACGCCGTAATGTCTAGCTCCGGCAGCCAGTTTTACCTGATGAGGTCCGTCGGGCCGCCGTTGACTTGTTGCGGCGGGGTGTGTCCTAATGAGGCCTTCGTCAGGCCGCCGTCGATGACTCGCTCCGGTGGCCGAGGCTGGGACATAGAAGTGGGCATACTAACCGTAGAAGACCAGTATCACGACACCACACTCCACACACCGTCGCTGAGGTGCCGCAACGCGCCACAATGACGCCACGATGGACCTTTGGCCGAAGCTGACCGTCGTCTGGCGGCCGCGATGCCTAGCTCCGGCAACCAGCCCTGCCTGATGAGACCCCGTCGGGCCACCGTTGACTTATTCCGGTCGGTCGGTCCCGATGAGGCCTTCGTCGGGCCGCCGTTGATGCCTCGCTCCGGCAGCCAAGGCTGGGGCAAGAGGATGGCCATCAAGGCCGAAGAGGACCATCATGCCGCCGTAATGCCCTATCGCTTACATAGGTGATCGTGCTCCGGCGGCCAACACCACACCACCGGGGGGTTGTTACCCTCCGAGTTGATGCCGGGACAAAGAGGCCATGTGGGAGCCCCGACTCCCACTTGCCCCTAAACCAAGGGGAAGAAGACCTAACAGCAAAGAGTATATCTTAAAAATATACAATATTCGTATAGTACGTATTCGTACAGAAATCAAATGAAGAGGAAAATGCAGTGTTTGAGATTTGAAACCCCATTTAATTCAACGTAGGTGTCGATACGTTAGACAATAAAGAATTTAATAAGATTCGTTGTTTCGCGACTTCAAAAATATATGTTGCTATTTGGAAAGTATACGATTTGAGTGGGAAGTATTCGATTGTCATTCCTTTGATATCTAAACAAATGTTTTATAGACAAAGAAAGTTTTTTTGTCTAATTGTTATTATGTATCACAATCAAAGATGGAAAATTAGGTAATAAGTATGACGGCGAACCCCGGGCACTGAATATTGAATTTAGCACTAAGATGAGCATTCAATTTCAAAATGTAAAAATTTATCTTTGTCCAAAAGTATTTTTCATCACAAAAAACATAGCCAAAGAAAAACATAGTTTAATCTGTTTATTGACAACAATTGTAAGACAGTGGTTGATTGATGAGCATGACCGAGTTCAACTACAGTGAGTTTTCATCAAAAGTTCTATTTTTAATATAAATAAAACCTTGAACAAGGAAAATTTCGTCGTTGCGATATTCTATTTGAGCCTCGAGTGAAAATGTGAAGAGGGATCAAAGATGTTGAAGAAATTGGGTTCTTTACACAAACTGATGAAACTTGTTTACTTAAACATATACTTATAAATGTTTAAAATTGACTTGAAAATCTGTAGGGATGTAAGTTTAATTTAAGTTCGTAAAAGTTAGAATATTAGATGGCTTAGCGTCGTCAGTTCATTGGATCGTTCGTATTTAACCGTTTTGTTTCAGGTCGGTAATATAACGGTGTAAGCAGGAATCCAATTTCATGCTTCGATTGTTTAAATTATATTCGATGATTTATTATAAAAGGATTGTAGAAACTTTAGAGAGCTTCTGCTTATTTGCTTCTTAAGAGATGACGTTTCTGAAGAGTTGTATTATACGTCCCATTATATCGCTAGATGGTAGGGTTCCAAGCTCCTGGATGGTGATGATGATGGATGGACCAACCGTCTCTAAATATACCATCATAATAACCGTATGTTGTGTTCCGGCATGAGTGATTCAGGTTCCAGTTGTCTACGCGTACGGGAACAAGTTAACGGTGCCCTTGGCACTGCGAACATCGATAGGCGACGGTAACAGCTCAATATTAAGTCAGTATGTCTGCTGATCTACAACAGTATAATACAATTAAATAAAAATATATATTGAATACATCTCTATCCAGTAAAAGTATATTTGGTACAACACCAAATTTTTTTAATAAATTACCTAATAGTTTTAAAAATCATGACATGTCAAATTAAAATAAAATTAACTTATTCTTTAAATTATTATTCTTAATTGAGAAATGTTATTAAAATATAATGTAATTTTTAAATGACGATTTTAATTAATATAATTTAACAATATCTGTCAGTTTTTAAAATTTATTGTGTATATGTATATATTTTATCCGTGCAGGGGCGGAGAAAGAATACTAACCTCTGTGGCCGGGGTTGGTCTGTCGTAAAAGGCGACAAAACAACCCACCCTAGCTACGTGGTAGGGCCTCAAGCCCGTCTGGATGGCGACTATCTTTGGTCTTAAGTATGCCGCCATAACAACCTTGTGTTATGTTCTGGCATTAGTGACCCAAGTTCTTGTACCCTTACCCTTATGGGACAGCAGCGTGTTCGCGATGCCACTGGCGTTACAAATACCTATAGTCCACGATAACTGCTAAATTCTAAGCGGGCCGTCAGCCTGTCTGCTGTCCTACAGCAATAAAAAAAATGTTTGTACGCCTAAGGGCAAAAATGCACTGGGAAGAATTTGTAAACAGACATCATGTAACTACCTACATTTTAACAAATAAAGATTATGATTATATTTAGGTGAGTAACTTTCGTTGTCAATATACTTAGCCTAAGGTAGGTACATAAATTTTAAAGCAGTCTCCAAGTTTTAACCAAATTTTCATCATAAATCTGTTCGCGCTTACGAACTTTACTGTTTTGGTCCGAGGCAGAATAATGATTTTTAAGTAACCACGAATCCACATATTTAAAAGGATCAAAGATATTTAGTGGTGGACCGTTGAACTTGATAGCCAATAGCGATGATACTGTTTTCACTAAAAGAGAAGCTCCTTGTAGAGTTATTATAAAGTTCATCTGCGAAAACCCTCTCTCGCATTTGCTCGTTAAAACTGCTACGGTATGGACAGTATTTATGAGCGGAGTTAAATTTTTTGGCACCTTTTTGTCTACTAAATAATCACGAATTGCCCGGATATTATTTCGTTCTTTCAAATAGAACTTGTTTGTCAACGTATGAATCTCTTTTTCTACAAACATAATGTTTTTTTTTAACTTCATTTGGCCACTTTTCGGGTATGAGAACATCGCAAGCTTGAACGATATATTTATCACTCGATTCTAGTAAACAATCTTTCATAGAAGCTGCCAATTGAGAATAAAACGTCTCTGAATCTATGAATTGCTGTATATTTCTTCCAATTTCGTTGTGTAGCTTCACTCCGAGAAATGACAGCTTATTCACCGCTTCCAAAGCCTTTTTTGTACGTACCAGGTTCAATTATTATTCTTCGTCTTAATATTTGAACCACATTTTCAATTTTCTAATTAGCATTCATTATCATCAGCAAAATCGTAATATAAGCCATATTACGATATTGCAAATCTAAACTCAGCTCACTTAGCTTTTGAAGAGCATCGCACATTAGCGTCAAATTTGGACTGAACTTAGAACTGGTATTGTTAAAATGTTTAACTAATGCAACATAACTGTTTCATGTAGCTGAAACCGAACAAAACTAGAAGCTACCCACCTTGTACTTAAAATTCGTCCTATTTTAAAATGTTCTTCCTCTAACAGATGAGCACAAGTTTTTAAATCTATATATAACGCATATCCATGCACCCCTTTAATTTTTTCTCCGATACACTTGAACATTTCATTTACTGTTAGTTCCAAACAATGATTATTGCAGTGTCATATTATTATGGATGGAAATTCATCTAATATGAGTTTCGCAACTCTATTTGATCTACCAAGCATAACAGCAGCACCATCACAGGAAAGAGAAATTAAATGATCTTTAAAATACTGCTTGGTCATTCCATAAAACTGAAGACAATGCTTAAGGGAGCTGAAAATGTTCGCTGCTTTAATGCCTGAAGGCGATAAAGCAGCGAAAATTACTTACAATTGCGGTAGACGTTATTGGATCGTCGAAATTCGGAATCACATTAACAGAAGGTTCAATTTCCGGGTTTCAAATACTTTTTCTATTTTTAGAGCTATCAACAGGGTAAAAATCTGTTATACGCTTCATCATAAATTAACAAACTGAAAATTTTATAACATTAAAAATTCTCAAAAATAGCACATCGTTTACGAGAGTTGAACGCGAGATAATTCTACTTGAATAAGATAACGACGTAAACGCAACAACGCGTTGAATTACGTAGTACGTACACAAACACATATTGCACGGTGACAGACAAGCCTCAACTTCAGTGATTCCACTTTCGGGTTCTAATTTTGTCCTAGATTTTTTTGACAACTGCCCTAAATACCTTTAACTAATCTCTAAAAATTCTTGATTTAGGGCGCAAAATAGGGAGTTAAATATAAAACAAAACGTTGTATTTTAATTTTTTTATTACAATAATTCAAATTAATCATGAGAAGTAGACGGCGAACAATATGATGCTGAAGCTGAAGCATTGGCTTACCGCCTTAGGTGTGTAACAAATCATTAAGCGTTTCAATATGAAGTTTATTTCTTTCTTCGGATTTTACGTTTTTTTTCACTGTACATCTTTCAACCTCAGTGTTCGACAATGACAGCCCTAACAAAAGTGAAATCACAACTTCAAGATTTTGTATGTGTCATTTCCGTGGTGGGCTTTCAAAATCAAAACTTTATTCCGGTATACTTCCGCTGGTAATTATGCAATTTCTTCCTCGCTTTTAACTTTGAAATGATACGCTTCATTAAGGGCTTGTTGTCGCCATTCGTTATCTGCTTCCTGTATATTGCATTATTTTGCCAAAAATCTGAAATAGCTGAACACGTACTTTCAATCTGGTTTGTATCTGTGAAACAATTTCTATATAGAACTCTCGACAACTTGAATAAAAATTTGAACTTCATTTTTTCCAACATGTCAAGCATTTAAGTCAATATAAATGTAATCACTATCCAAATGGTGTTCAATAACTTTTTTTGATGAAATTGCACAGAAGGGTACAAACCTTGCTACAAGCATCTTTTGAACCATTTCAGGTAATTTATACAACTGCGGAGATTTTGACTGAAAGAATTTGTTGAAGTCATTAATGAGAGAAAAGATATAACTCATGAAATATGTGCTTTGTTAAATAGGTTATTTAAGCTTTTCATGATGGAATCGTATTATGGTATTATGGTACGATGGAATGGTATCGTATCTTTTCAATCGTATTGGAAGGATTTTCAAAAACTGCTTCTGTGAAAAATAATTTGAGGCCATCATATTGCTTTAGTATTCTGTCAACACACATTTGTAGTGAAAGTCATCTTGTATTTGCTGCAATTAGTAATTTATTATGTTCAATATTCAGAAAGTCTTGAAAGTGTTTTAAGGATTCAGTTTTCTTTGGACTCATGTAAAAATATACAGGCACAAATCTTCTAAACTTTTGGGTAGTTTACTGGTAGCATAAAATGTGGCAAGGTGTATTAAGTGGCAGTTGCAGTCTACGACATCAAGATGAGAAATTTGGTTTTTTAGTTGTGCTGGAACAGAATGGTGCTTTCCCAACATGACGTTTGTAGTATCAGATGTAAATCCAATAATATTATTTAATGGCAATTCATATTATATATCTTTAATTGCTGTATAAATGATATTAGCCGTTCCATCGTTGATATCAATTATATTAAAAAATCTGTATTCTACTAGCCGTGTGTCGTTCACGAATGAATCCTTCAAATGAAGTACTTCAGTTAGTTTCTGTCCTTCATTCTTTACTTCAGTTACAATTCAACCATATCTTTAGTTCAGTTGTTTAGTTCACCGACCGCGAACGAACTAAAACCGGCACTGCTCGTGTCTCGTTCGTATTTCACGAACGAGGCTTGTGCAATGCTGATTGATAATTTGTTGTCACGCTCTGTTGTACGTACCATTATGATGTTCTATTTCTTTCAAACAAACTCGCTCGGTACGTACCCAGTTCTTAAGCGGTCGGGTTCTCTAACAATTTGCACTTACAGTGTACATTGCCTGTCATACAAAAAAGTTAATTTAGAACTGTCAAGCAAAATGACCATGTACAGTATTACTACAGTAACTACAGTTTCCATGTTTACAATACGTTTGTTCGAGTTTCAAATTATAAATATAAAATGAAGTGCATTGTTTTCATTCATATATATAGAAACAAATAAGAAAGCTGACTGATCAGACTATCCCTTCTATCCTTCGATCAATAATTTGTGATCGAAGCTTCTATCACAAAACTGCTCCAAAAATGGAACACGGAGTTCGATGAAAGGTTTAATTTTATTGAATAATCTGTGTTATATACGGAAGCAGCTTTGTAAAATAAAAGTAAAAAAATACGGAAATTATCTAGATTGTCAGTCCTAAACCTGATATCAAGTATGATAGGAAATCTGTGCTCTAAGTTTTATTTTTATGAACTAATTTCTCTGAACAGATATACGTACTAACTTAAATTACCTATTTAACTATTCGATACGAGCTCATATCTCAACTCGTCGAACTAATTTCAGTTTGCGATAAGATGACACATTGAACGCTTCTTTTAACAACCTATTTCATATCTCTTGATAAACTAGTGAAAGAAAACAATTTTTGTTGAACTGAACCTAACTGAACTACTGAACTAAAAGATAGATATAGTTCAAAGTAATGAAAAGACACATTTGTACCTTTTCACTTCAGTGACACATTTATCGCAAGGCTATATTCTACTATTCTGTTATTAAAGAAAGTTATAATGATGGCTAACTGCTTTTTCTGAGAAAAATCTGTCGTTTCATCTACGATCATTTTGAAAAAGTTATTTTTCATTACATTAATTACTTGTGGTTTGTATGTGAATACTGTAACTTAACGTAAAATATTTGTAGCTTTTTGTTTGTTCAGATGTAGATCTGGTAAAAGTTTTAATTCAGGAAACAAATTTCACATAAGTGCCACAATGTCCTCGGTGAATGAAATTGAAAAATAATGCTTTGCAAGAAAATTGCACATCTTTAATTCCATTTCTAATATTTTATTAGTATGGTTCAGACGTCCACTTAAGAACGTTATGATATTACCACTTTTTGATATAATGGCCATCTGATTAACGTGTTAGGTACTTTTTTGATATTACAATAATTCAGACATACCACAAACAATGTGACAATCGCCGAGTTTACAGTAGGCTTTAGTTTCACCTTTATCTGATCATTTAAGCCAATGCTTAAAATCCGGGTTATCCAACCGTGTACTTTTAAATTTTTGCATGTATTTTTTTCTTTACCTGGTCCTGTATCGGTGCAAGTAGATATCGGCAACTTGTTATCATTCTTTTCCATTTCCAATAGTTTTCTAATATTTTAACACTCGAAAATTCAACGTAACATTTTTATTCACTTATAATGAAATTAATTTATACGTCGACGTTAAACTTTGTACGTAGTACGTAATGCAACAAGACTAAAATCAGGAATCATTAAATGAAAAAGTCATCAATCAACGTCGTATAATAATATATATTAGAAACTTCAGGGAACCCCCGACAGTTAACGTCGATCACGACCGTAGGTAAACGACGATTTCTATATCAAAATAGTGTTGTCACCTTTATATTAGATTTTACCCTAAATCCTTAAAAATAAAAAATGCCCTAAGCCATACTTTAAATTAATGGTTTCGCCTATAAAAAGGACGAAATCCCTAAAAGTGAAAATACTGCTCAACTCGTGAGAATCTCGTATGAGGCGACGTGATAACTGTTCAGGAAAGATAGATTAGATTTTGTATTTGGATAATTTTGACCTTTTAAAAATATCCATTTTGTTATAAAGGTTACCAAAACTATGTTTATTACTTTTTTTTAAATTCCTTCATTTTTTAAAGTTTTTATAACAATTTTTCGATATTTTCGAAATTTCCGTTGGGGGCACTGCGTGCCTCCACGTACTACGTACAAAAAACCCTGATTATAAGTAACTGACTATTAACTTACTCGCACTATACACATTACAAAACACTTCGCCATTATTACATTTTTACTTACGTTACATTTTTTTAATATTTATCTGTCTATATGTATTATAAGTATGTTTATTATTGTCTCATCCTCTGTAAAGTCCCACAGAAATAAGTAGATGTATTCCAACGTATACAGCTTTCGATGTCTCAAATCACCGGTTAATAAAAGAATCCAGGTTTACTACTTTGGGAAAATACAACGTAGGTGTCTAAGCCGTAAAGGCGATCACCGACCGGAGTATCTATCACCAGAAAACGTTCATCGTGTTCGGTGAGTGACAGAAATTAATTAATTTACTATTTTTATTTTATATGAAAATTTGTAATTTTCTCATTAAACAGGAGTTCATATTTGTGACAACTCATTTTATCACTCTTCTATTGAAGCTACTTAAATATGTAATTTTTAATTATATCGATTCGTCGTTACTGAACGAAACTGTTGTTCTACAATATTTTATAAAAGTATTGCCTCGAACTAACTTATTATTATTACTGCATAACAATACTAATATGTTTCTCCTACTTATTTATTGTAATTTCGTAGGATTTACTTTTTGTATTACATTAATATTATTCAATATTCAACTTGCTTTCTGAAATAAATAGTATCAAATGTCATCGTTACGTGACAAAATATGTGTTTTTACGAGTACATAAATCTTTCTCATAATACAACTTGATAAAATAAAATGAAATGGAATAAATGTGGCTCGTTTTATATAGTGATGACTACCATCCGACGGCTGTCAAAAAAAGAACTAACCGATGTCCTCCCTTCTTTTACTCTCAGACTTAACTTTACAAGGTTATCTTTCAGAGTTTTCCGAAAACTGTCCAACCCGATGGGTTTGTATTGAAGACTTTTTGACATATGCATACTATTGCACCTACGGCTTTCTAAACGGATATATAACCACTGTAAAGGGGAAGGTATGATGATCCGCACCCAAGCAATTAATAATCCTGATTGTCCCCAAAGGTTCATTAGGAACCAAGTTTCTACTGTCGAGCATTGATACTAGGCGACACCACGCTGGTGGCATTGCTAGAGGGGCCCTGAAGGTCTCAGTGGTAGCTACTAAACAAAGCAATATTCATATAAGACTGAAGTAACTGCTTACTTGCAAATGTACCCCATGGTGCGTGCGTCGTAAGGTGCGTGGTAGCTGTGTCATCACACTCAAAGAATAATCTACCGTTACAGGTTTGAATCCAATGCTGGCACGCATCACTTAGATTATTTTTTTGGCCGAATTTGCAAATAATTACATTATTGCCACGTACCAACGCCGAAGAAAAACATCGTGAGGAAACTGGTGTATTTCGGTACACAAGATCACCGATATCAATCAATCCTTGAAAATACGTGGCGGGTGTCAGTCGCTTCCAGGGCTAGGCCTGAATCCAGCTGTAGAAACTAATGGGCTATTTATATATTATTATATGTATAAAACCCCGTAGAAATTAGTTTCAATATATATTTAACAATAAAAATAATATATTGTTGTCTATGATAAGTATTAATATTTTAATCATACAAATACTAAAATTTTATATGTATGTATAGAAAATAAGATTTCTTTGAGCAAAAGCAGTTAAAATAAGCTACGACTACAGCGAGTTAAGGATATCATTTTAATATATTTTCATAAAAATACAAACAAAAGAACCACTGCTGAAAACGAAACGGACTGAGTCCACAAGGATTTTCAAAAGTGAATAGTGGGTACACCGGTAATCTTGATGGGCAGGTTTCATAACAATATTTTCCTTCACGGACAGTAATAACATGTTAAAGTGGAAAATGTTTGGTGTAGAGTGCGCGGACAGTAATATTTAATTGCACTTTATATTTTTTTCGAGTGAATCGACGTTTGTGTCGGTTCAGTCTCGTAATAAAATAGAGAGTATTAGAGCCGCAAGAAAATAGAGCAAATAGATGTGGCTTTGGTTTTTACGAGGGTTGATGTCCTTTTACTGTTATCAGTGAACTAGTAGTAAAGTAACTAGTAAAGGAGTAATAGTCTTTTACGACTCGCAAACAGCGTCATTTAGTTCCAAAGTAAGCAGCAGAGCGCATTTTATGGCTACTAGACAGATAATATATGTAATTTAATATTTGTAAATTAACGCCTAATTAATTATGGAATTTGAAAAGACGTGCCATTTCATCGGTCTTGTTAACAATAATTTAGCTCGCCAGTCTTTCTATACTATTTTTTGACACCTGCACATTTTTTTTGCATATTGTTTTTTCTGTATATATATGTTTGATTTGGGAAATATTAATCCAAAGCTTATCCTATATCTTCACTTTAATGTACTGCAAATCATAATCAAAGGGATCGCAATATGCCCTTTGTGTCATAACGCTTAACACTTTGATTTTCTTTACCAATATAAATAAATTATACAGAAACTATAGAGTTCTTTTTGATGTCTTACTGGCTCTTCTCAAATCCCATAAATGATTACGCGTTAATTGCTTCGAAGATATATATCAAGTTAATTATCTGAGATCTGTACAACAATACCCTGGTCACGTCTATTTCGAAATCGAGGTACTACTGTCACGCGAGCTAAGCGGTGGAACGTGACTGGAAATTTATAAAGTTGCTAGAGCTAAAGCTACACGTCACGGCGATGAGAATATTGTAGGATTAGGTGAACTGACGTTCCTGTAAGTTTCTGACAGTCGGATAAATCTCAAAAAGCTCGCTAGTGGTGGTATAAATAAATAAATATACAGTGACAATTCACAAAACACTATCTAATTCCGAGGTAAACAACAGTGCTTGTATTATAGTTGATAGGTAACTGGTATTCTACTTAAAATAAACATTCCTAAATAAATACATATTATATATGAACACGCAGACTCGGGAATCGAACGTGACCCTTCAGGTGTTTAGGCGTGCGAAAGCCGTTTCGCCACGGAGGTCGTCAGAAGTAACGGTAGCCTTTGCTAATATTATAAACGCGAAAGTTTGTATGTATGTTTGTTACTTTTTCACGCAAAAACTACTGAATGGATTTTAATGAAACTTTACAGTAATATAGCTTATACATCATAATAACGCATAGGCTATAATTTATAAAAATATTGTGTCAATTGTCCAAAACATAACGATAAGTGTCAAGTAAGTAGGAAAAAATCTGCCATCTGCGAGCTATTCTGGCGTGCGCTGCAAAAATCAGTAGAGTTACACGTATTAATGTATATATCCGGATGACCGAGCTTCGCTCGGTATTTTTTTTTATAAATTGTGTTTTTTGGAAATTAACAATTGATTTTCTTAGTCTAACCTCAAAGCAAACACTCATTGACTTCTTGTTACTTAACAACGCCATCTGCTGGAATAGCTTTAGTGTTGTGTCGTTAAAGCAATTTAAAAAAACAGTATTATTATTCGCCGATAGATGTCAGGAAAAGTCACATTTTTGTTATTTTTCTTCCAATAAAAAAAGCTAATAAAATGACATTTTCTAGAAATGATTCCTAGCTAGATCGATTTATCGCCCTCGAAACCCCGTATACTAAATTTCATGAAAATTGTTAGAGCCGATTCCGAGATTCCAATTATATATATATATATATATATATATATATATATATATATATATATATATATATATATATATATATATATATATATATATATATATATATATATATATATATATATATATATATACATATACAAGAATTTCTCGTTTAAAGATATAAGAATAGAAATTTTATTTTATATAGTTCTACAAAAAACCCCGCGACATCATTTAACTATCTTTTATAAGCCATTATCGCCAAAATAATGAACCATAAATACAATAAAAATATATAATTTATTTCTAATGAAAATTTAGTAGTAATAATTCTTCTAATTAAGTCTTCTACTAATCTAAAACTAGAATCCACCCGCGATTGATAAAGTGATGAATTTCCGTTTTAATATTAATTTGTGCTTCGCTTGAATTTGATGAAACTTAAATGTAACGAAACGACAATTAGCGGAAAGATTATGTTAATACATATTATATTCGGTAGAGTAAATAGTAATAATAATATCTTTGTTGCTTCGAGCGTCAACAAAATGTTAACTTTAATATAAAGTATGGGATTACAGTCCCTATTATATTTTATTTACCTTCATACTTATTGTGAGAGATAACATTTTTCCTCTAACCTTAATACAACCTCAAGCTTATATAAAACAGTACTTTTGTTGTCCACTCTCTCAAAACGGCTTTTACACTTCTTATAATCACATATTTGTTTATTTGAAATAATTTATGTTCGGTATTTTTTGAACTTGACATTTTTTACACAGTTTAAGTAGAATTTGAATTTTCTTCAAACAAAAACTGAAGAGAGAATATTTTCGTTCAAATATATTTCCAGTCTGTTGATTTTAGTTAAAAATTTATTTCTTAGAGAAACTTGCAACTTGTTAAGACAAAGTTTGATTCTATTTTTATGAAGAAACTTTGGATAGAGCGTAATTGTTAAACACAATGATACAACTTTACATCATTTATATTAAATTTAAGATTACATCTTGTATTTTTTCCGTGCAGAGGCGGGTAATAATACTAACCTCTGCGGCCGGGGTCGGTCTGTTGTAAAAGGCGACAAATAAACCCTAGCTACATTGTAGATCCGCAAGCCTGGCTGAATGGCAAGCACCTTTAGTCTATAAGTATACCGCCATAATAACTTTGTGCTGTGTTCCGGCATTAGTGACCCAGGTTCCAGTATCCCTATGAGACACCAGCATGTTCGCGATGCCCCTAGCGTCGCAAACATTCATAACCAACGATAACTACTTACTATTAAGTGAGCCTGTCTGCTGTTGTTCACAAAAAAAAAATGACAGATCTTAAATAAAACATCGTTAATCAGTATCCTTCAATAGTGTATCCCACACTTTTCAGGCCATTTTCTGTCCCCATCTCGTCCTTACGACAAATGAAAATATATAGAGAAAATAGATAATACTTATCCAGTAACTTAAATATAAAACTTAAATAAATCTTTATGAAATTGTGAAGAGTCCACTTTCAGATTATTGTTTATTCTATATCCTCCAAATCTAGTTTTAATAAAAACTGAATGTGATTTAAGTATGAGTTGCTGGCGTTAATTCTAAAAGCTACCCTACAAAATAAATGAAAACCACAAATGTCTTGAAGTATTTTACACAAATATAGTACGCATGTAATGTAACTTCGATGACTAGAAGACTATTTTTGCGGATTTGGCAGCTGGAATGTCAACAATGGACAATATAAACACGCGTTTAAAATTCGTAAAAGTAGTTTTAATGATGAATGATTAGTCGTAAAAACTTCATAAAGTCCCTTTTTTCTTTCTCATCATTTCATGTTTCAAACATTTATGTTTCCGCAAAAGAGATATTTTTTAGTCAATGCTTCTTTAATAACGTAATTTTACTAGTAAGTCTTATATGTCAATAGTTTTGATTTTGACATTTGACATCTCCCAATTAGACATAATTATAATGTAAGAAAGAGAACACGTAGTTTTGTAATATAAAAGTAAAATATTAGTGTAAGTAATAAACACCAATACAACTAACAGTGTTTTAATTAATAACAAAACAACAAACAATACAGCTTCTATAGTTGAATATAATGGAATAATGGCGCTTATTGAATTTCGTTCATTTTATTACTCAACGAATTGTCGAAATTACGATAAAGTATAAACCACTTTCAAATTCTATTAAACGTTTCATTTTCTAAATTGAAATAGAAAAGGCACTGTCAGTTTGTTTTGTTATTTTTTAGATATGTACATATTATGTGTTCAACAGTTACACGTTTTTCTTCGTGCATGAGCGGAGTAAGAATACTGAACTGACCCCTGCCCTGCGGCCTAAGATGGCCTGTCGTAAAAAGCGAATAACTCCAGTGGGTAGGGCTCGAAGCTTGTCTGCATAGCAACCATCTCAATATGCCGCCATAATAATTTGTGTTCATAAATCACCCAGGTCCAATTTCGCTGTATGGATGGCAGCGTGTTAGTGACACCTCTAGCTTCGTAAACATCTTATAAGCGACCATAATTGCTTATTATTAAGTAAGCCGTCAGCCTGTCTGCTGCTATAGCAAAAACTAAAAGAATAATTATTATAGTGAGCATTCCATACATATATTTTTCATACATACTTAACACCTCCGAAAACGCTGTGAAAATTATTTTCGTTAAATAAATGTATAATAATATGTTTATCAACAATTAGCATTGAAAATGAGGTATGTATGGCGATATACTAATCACTGTTTCCGTATAATGTAGGTTACTTAAATCCCTTTGTACGGGGAATTTGTGTGTTATCTCGATCGTTTGGACATGCACCCACAGTGGATTACGTAAAAACAATTTACGTCAGATTTTATTAATCGCTATACTATATATTTTTTGATAGTAAAATTTCACATTAACGTCCAATTGTAGGCCATTGGTTGTTTTAGAGGAAGGGCTATTAAATCAACATTCTCGCAGATTGTAAGCGTGTTCTGTATCATCATAAACAGGTCGTAAAGTTCTTCTGTTGAGCATGTAACATGAAATAATATGCTTTAATATTGACAAGTGCCGACATTTTACGTGCGAAATCTTTGGAACTAGTAATGTATTACATCGGTGAAATATTTATTCGTGCCAGGTTTACGAGTATTTATAGAAATAATTAGAAAAGATCTTTGGGTAGTAACAGGGCTGCCTGCTGGATAAGCCACGTTCTCACGTAACTACAAATGTATTTATTATTATCTGTGACATTAAAATGAGTTGTTCCGATCTTTAATAGATAGTTATAAGTCAGAACTTATATATAATACATAATATGTTTGTATAATTATTTTGGATACTCTGACTTAAAGTCAATAATTTTCAAAGTAGCAAGACTGTTTAGAAACGATATTTTATAAATATTTTTCATATGAACATGTGATGTATTTCTATTTAAAAATGAAATTGTGTACATTTTACGACGTCTATTATAGAGCAGTCTATTACATATCAAGCAACCTCACAGTTTCGGATTCAACTCTGGCTGGATGAATTCGAAAATTAATTTCGTATTTTTTGTTCTGTCCCTTTTTTGAAATTCAGTGCCAGAAATTTTCTTCAACATGTTAAAATTACAATGTCTTAGGAATTTGAGTGGATCTTATTAATTGATATGGTAGTTAAGATGTTTCAAGATCATAAACCTTTGAAAAATGTCCAATATTATGACGATATTTCATTTGGTTTTTGTAAATATTACAGTACTTCGTATTTACCTATTTTAATTAGTCAAATTCTGGGATACGCCATTACGCAATAATTAAACAAGTCAATAAAAAGGGTACGGTAGTAACAGTTAACTAATGACGTCAAACGAGTTTTCAGGGCTACTTTGTATGCAGGGTCATGCCCGGGTCACAGCTTGCTGCTTCGGCAACTGTACTTACGTCTGTATTCTTTGGCACAGTTTTTACAAGTCTTATTTATTTAGTGTCTTGATTACATTTCTATCAGGAGTGTATGATTTTTTATTGCGGTGGAACAGCAGACAGACTGAAGACTCACTTCACATAAAGCAGTTACCGTCGCCTATGGATGTTTCCGACGCCAGGTGCATTGCTAACACGCCGCCGTCCGCGTAGGGGAACTGGAACCTGCGTCATTTATGCGAGAAAACTACTCAAAGTTATTATAGTGGCATAGACCAGGGGTGGTTGCCATCCAGACGGGCTTGTAGCTCTACTATTATTGGATCATGATGACCACGAGATGATTGCCAGCGGGGTAATCATCTGACCAGCTAAGTGAGTACCTTCGTGCCACTATACAGTACAGTTGCAAGCTGTAGCCGAAGCAGCAAGCTGTGACCGGGGCATGACCCTGCATACAAAGTAGCCCTGAAAACTCGTTTGACGTCATTAGTTAACTGTTACTACCGTACCCTTTTTATTAACTTTCATTCACTGTAATTTATTTAAGAGGTCACAGTAAAATTAACCATAGAACCGCACATATCCACATATCCTTTTCCCTTTAACTTACAATGACGCACTTACAAGATGCTGTTTTCCTCAGGATACAAAAATGGCAGTGCTTGCATTATACGCATCTAGTGATTCACAGTTCATCAATGTCAATTCAAAATTGACAGAGAGACACTGCCAGACCAGATTATCCGTGCAGGGGCGGAGAAAGAATACTGACCTCTGCGGCCGGGGTCGGCCTGTCGCAAAAGGAGACAAAACCACCCACCCTAGCTACGTGGTAGTGCCTCAAGCCCATCTGAATGGCGACCAAATTTGATCTTAAGTATGCTGCCATAATAACCTTGTGTTGTGTTCCGGCATCAGTGACTCAAGTTCCTGCATGGGACAGCAGCGTGTTCGCGGGGCTCCTGGCGTCGTAAACATTTATAGGTGATAATAACTGATTATTATTGAGTGGGCCGTCACATGTCGACTGTTCCACAGCAATAAAAAAACGAGAGAGGCGTGCCCGGGCGCATTTTACCGGGGAGTCCCACACTACCCTGCAAAAGTAAAACATGTCCACCTTGAAAAATATGGTCTAGAAATAATTATCTGAAGTTGTATCCATGTCAATCACATACATACATATATACAACTTCACATAATTATTATAAGAAAAATCTCATTTAACTAAAGTTAAAAGCAAAACTTAATTAATGAAATTACTTATTATTATAGCCGTAAGTCACACGTGTGTATCGATATATGATACAAATCATTTCAGATGAAGAATGAGTACATATCACAGCTGTCCGGTGGACACGACCTTAATACATTTCCGAAACTACCAATAACTGAAACCATTAAAACAAATCTATCAAAAATTATATCGATCATAAAAATTATACTGCTCGTAAAATGAACATCGGTAAGTCGTGTTTATTGACAATTTGTGTTTAAAGTGGAAATTATTTTCTTTTAATATGTTTTCACGATTATAATCGATCATTTAGATTACGTAAATGGATTGATAAAAAATTAAATAGATCGCAGGTAAGACTGGAGGTACATTTCTTTTACGACTCGATATTACCACTCATTAGCGGCACCTATAGAGTGTAGTAACTTTATTATTATTAAACAAGTAAAATTTTAAAGAAACATTTTGGACTCAATTGGTACAAGCGGCGCAAACATTAAGAGCTCTACGTCCAGCAGAAGATGACAAAAACGAAGTACTAAATCAATTCAAAGATGGCGCTGGCAATTAAAATAATTCAAATGAATCTATGAAGCAAAACTATTTAGGTCTAAAGTATGTTATTGAGATCTTTCACGAAATTCAATCATACGAAGTCGGGTAAACAATTATTGTTGTTAAAACAAATGTTTATGAATATTTATGTACTACCAAGACAACGGTAGTAGGTGAAATAAACAGATGTCGATCGGTTTCATAATATTTTGCATATCTTGCAGTTCTTGATAATCTTTATAAATATACATCAATATATCTTGACCACGTATGAACTAAAAGTACTATTCTACTTTCGATGAGAAGAGAATTAGTATGCAAAATCTTTAAGCCTAATACTATATGTAATACTAGTTTAAGCGTAAACTAGCTTCGTCATGTTACACGAAACACCATAAAATGTTACCGTTAAATATACATAAAATACCTTATCTCAGTACTATAAAAATTTATAGCAAGCTATCTCTTGCCAAATTCACATTATAAAACCTGGGCGGGTCCCATTTCGTCTTCATGTAAATTGTATACAAAATATAAGAATCCGTGATTTCAATAGGATACTAACTGCTCCAGCAAAATTCGACTAATATTTTACAAAGAAAATGTACTTAAATTAGTTATTATGAGAATTAAATATTAGTTACTTATTGAGTTTCAGAAAAAGAAAAATTTTGTGCTTATAATACCGTCTCCCTGCATGTTTTAAAATATTGTACAATTCTTTTGAATTTATGTAATTAATATTTTTGCTTATCTAACAAATATTAAGAACGGGTTGTACAATATTTATACAGAATGTCCTACTAAGTCTTTCGGATATTTATTATCCGTTGATTATTTTTATTGCCTAGTTTTATATAAAATTAATAAAAATTAATAGAAAGTTTGGTCCGTTAGGGCTTGAAGCTCTCAAAGTTCAACGTGACCTTTCCAAGTTTAAGGTTAATAATATGGCGTATTAGTAAAGGGTTAGTCACGCTCACGTAACTAGCCGTAAGTTGCGAAAATTTCAGAGATTTGGATTTTTTTTCCGAATACAGATAATGGCTTGAGACTTGTTTTTATTTCCGAATTCCACCTTATTATATTAAGTTTTTAGTTAAAGTTTAAATTTAATTGTCGTTATTTTATTTTCATATAAAATTCTCAGAATACACGTACTTGAAATTCTAAATTTTATTTTAAATATATAGACAAAGCTACATTAATTTATTTAGAAAAATAAGAATAAATATTAAATTAAAATTGGTTTTGATACAAGAATGATAAATAATTCATCTTTTCCGCGAATAATTTCTTTGGATAAGCTTTAAAAGCTATATAGTTTATTGCTTCGTACTTGTAATATTGTATAAATCTTCAAACAAGGTTTTATGCGGTATTGTGGAGAATAAATCAATTTTGTACGAGTTTAGGGGAATATCATCTCCGGAAAGATGAGTAAAATCAAGAACATTTTTTTAACAACAACAACATTTCTGAAAATAGATACAATCTTCAGATTAAGCTATTAAAAACGTGGCTCAAAGAAATTTAGCCAATTATGATAGTCTGCTAGCCGGCTAAAATGCTACGGAACAATTTGGGGATAGGTACGTGAGACAGTTATCGTGACGAAAATAAATTCACGATATTGTGCTGACCAAAATGTATAAGTGTTGGAATTCGTTCGTAGCGTTTTACGAGATATGGTGTAGGTAGGAGAGTATTTCATTGTCACCGACAGTAATGTATACATCTTGAAACAGCTATCATTGAACGTCATTTGCTGTACATAACCTCCCTTTGAATCGTAATCATCAATACTTTATAATTTATTAAATACCTATGCCAACATTTGTGCCGAACACATTGATTTTGGGGGGAGTTTTACTTCATTATTTTATTGTGAAAAAAGTGCTGCTGACGCTCATCGTATTTAGTGGAAGTATTATACATAGTGAACATGCTCTAGCTAAGCAAATATGTCGAAAGTGGTTTGCACGTTTCAAAGCTGGTGATTTCGAGTTGAAAGACAAAGAGCGACCTGACCAGCCGAAAAAATTTGAAGATAAAGAGTTGGATGCATTCCTCAATTAAGACTCATCTCAAACTCTTCAAGAATTGTCTATATCATTGGAAGTTGACTTATCAATGATAGGAATACGTCTCAAAACTTTAGGCATAATCCAGAAGGAGGGACATTGGATTCCATATGAATTGAAACCAAGGGATATTGAGAGGCATCTTTTGACATGTGAACTGCTGCTTCAACGGGAGGAAAGAAAAGGTTTTTCCTTCGAACTGTCACTAGTGATGAAAAATGGATCAATTACGACAATCCGAAGCGCAGAAAGTCATGGGTTAAGCCCGGCCAATCATGAACATCAGTGGCAAAGCAAAATATCCATGGGTCTAAACTCATGCTGTGTATTTGGTGGGATCAGAGGGGTGTGATTTATTATGAACTGCTGAAACCGAAGGAAACTATAGCTGGGGATCGCTACTCGATTCGTGGATTGCATCAAAAGACAAGGTTCTGCCGACACGGTATTCGTATCCTGCCCGAAAGATAGCCAAAAGTAATAGAAAGAGATGGGCAATACTTACATTAGTGTATTTTTTTATTGATAATAAAAAAAATTTCATCCATAACATGCTATGAATTAATTACAACACCAATATATGACATTTTTACGGGAATTATTTTCATATCAGGTGCAGATACAAAGGAAAATCTAGCATAAAATATTTTTTAATCGTTAATTAACATATAACATACTATATAGCTAAATACGTAAAAATAGAGATTAGTTAGGTAGGACCTAAGCTCCAGAGACTGTGTAGTGTTCCGCGCGCCCCTCTCAACTCTATGAGAGACCAGACACAGTTGGAAAGATAATGATAACTATACAGATTATCGCATTGTCAATGGTCCTTGATAAGTATGCAAAGTTTCAAACAAATCCGTCGTTTTTAAAAGGGTGAAAATCACGTTCAAAGATTCCGTTACATAGATACATACCAAGCTAAGAAAAACGTGTCAAAAATACGGGTGTATTTACTTGAATAGCTCCGTGGTTGTATGGACGCAGTCTGTTCCTACGTGGCGTCGCACAAATTCATGTTTTTATGGAGTTCGTTTTATGATACCTGCACTAGCGCACGTTAGTTCGAGGTAAAATAATGTAAGTTACAATTTGTCGGATATATAATTGTACCCAAACTATTATTTTTAAACTGAAATATGAAAACACCACATCAGTAATTGGTACCGACTTTGCACACCGCAGTACTGAGTACTGTTCCTTTAACAGAGTTTGTGTTTATGACAAGGATTGGTACAACGAACTTCATAAACTTTGGGTATTGAACGTATTATTCATAGTATTTTAACAACTTGTTCAACTAATACACAGATGTTCGGGTTCACAGATTTTTCTAAATTCAGTGATGTAAAGATACAAGGAACAAAGATAAAATGATTATACCTTCTTGTAAACTCCGGAAAGTATACAATGGTTTTATTGGGAAAAGTATACTTTTTTATAATAAAATCCTAGAGAGAATTCAAAGAATTCAATAAATAAGTTTAAAAAAGCTATTAATCAACGTCTGTATGGGAAAGGATTTTACACAATTAAATATTATATTGGCGACCGGACAGACTGGGAATAAAAATAATTATATTGCCATTATATTAACTACTATATATTATTTAATTATTAATATAATGGTAATTATTATATATTAGTACTTATTTTAAAAATACTGGCCCACTGAGATACAGTATTCACTAGTTCAGGGGCCAGTGTGATTTTCTCTAAGTCAAATTAGTTGTTGTACATGAACTGCTGTGATATGTATCTTTTATATTTAAAATTTGTATGTCATGTATAAATAATTAAATAAACAAATAAACATTGCGGTTAATTAAAAAAAAAAAAAATTATGTTAACTCATTTTTTTCATACAATTTCAATTTGTTCATAAAGTTGTACACAGTAAAACACAAATATAAAATAAGACCAAAAAAACATTCGCTGGGGAGTTTGTTTGTTTGTTCACCGTTTCTTCTCTAGCCAGCGTTTTGTATTGGGTTTGACATTCAATAAGTGATCTGTAAGATCTCATATTGAAATAAATGCTTTTGATTTGGTTTGATTTGAATAAACTTAACGTGTACTTTGTGGAAAAGAAAGCATTTTTTTCTTTTCATTTGGTTATTATATGTATTACCGTGTGTTACAAATAAATGTTTCTTTTGTCTTTCTTCTTTCTATGTTTCAGAAATTATTCAATGCCCGGTCAAATTTAGCTACTTTGTTGGCACTTTTCTAAGGTAACACCTATAATAGGCAGTAAGGTTTCAATCCTGTTTGGATGGCAACCACCCTGGTTTCTAAATCATCATCATCATCTTTGCGTTAAATCCTGGTTGCAGCCCAAACACTCGCTTTGGCACCCGGGGTCCGCTTTCCGACTTTTTCTTCTCTACTTCGCACGGTCTTCAGGATCACTGGTAGTGAGCCCATTGGCACGCATATCATACTTTACGACGTCAAGCCAGCACTTTTTGGGTCTACCCCTCCTGCCGGGGCCCGGAGGAGGTGGCATGGAGGCAACAAATGTCTGGACATTTGTTTCCCACGTAAGCATCCGGTTGCCGTAAAACGTGGCCGTACCAACGGAGCCGACACTCTTGTAATTTATCCGCAATGTCACGGAAATGAAGACTGCCGCGAATGCGGGAGTTCCTAACGCGGTCCTTCAACGTCGCTACACACATCCACTGCAGCATATTCGTCTCCGTGACACGCAGCTCTTGCTTTTGTCGCTCCAACACCGGCCACAGCCGTATAAAAGGACAGGCCTAATGATGGTCTTATAGACCTGTCCCTTCAACTTTACCGGCATCTTGGGGTCACAAACGACACCAGTTACCTCACGCCATTTGGCTCCCGCAGCAGCAATGCGTCCTAGACGTCGCAATCGATGTCATCAGACGCATGAAATACAGATCCCTTGGTCACGGGGGCTGCTCATGTGAGCTGATGATATTTAGACCCTGGTTTCTAAATATGGCGCCATAAATCTTGTGTTCTGGCATAAGTGACCGAGTTCCCCGAACCGGACGTCGTCTCGGTGTGTCTACGAGTATATTTTCCTTCCCCGTAGAGATAAAAATGTCTAAGAGGTGCATAGTGGGAATCGAACCTCTTCACTTCTGGGTACCGACTAGAGTACGATACCACTCAGCTGCCGTGTACTTACTTTATCCTTACTTACGCTGTTTTACATATGAATATCTAGTTGAAGTGAAAACTTCATTAGCGGCGTTGTACACATTTGTTGTAATGGGTAAAAAATGTTAAACACGTGACCTGATCGAAAATTCGTAAGACGAAGGGAGTTTTGCTCCAGTAATATCAACCCTATTAATAATAACTTAAGGTTTATTTTATATGATTTTAAATGATTGCATTGCATTACTTATACCTGTCTATTCAAATTGCGACTTTATTATAATGAAATACAGTTGAGTTTTTGAAGGGAAAACTTCTTTAGGCGCGTTGAGCACTTTTTGGGTGAACAATTTTTGGTTTGTAAAGAAGTGTTAATGACCAATTTAAACTTTAATCCTTGATCATAAGCACTTCTTTATAAACCGAAAATAGTAATCTAATAGCTCGATGATACAATTCACAAGGTAGTTTTCACTTCTATCAGCAGTCCCTAAAGACTGCCCCGCATGTTTTTTTTATTTTTGTATAGCTTCTTTTTTTTAGTCCGGGGTAAACTAAATCTTATCGGTGCCGCATCGAAACTTAAGGGGACAGTCGACGCGGATGAGGTTCTCCGCACGCTCTTACTACGACCACACTCCTGACTAGCAAATTATGGTCACGATATATCCATTAAAACCCTGGTTATCGCCTCAACCTTTGTGGGGGGGTCGCAGGATCGACTTTAGGTCATTGCTCTGCAACACCAGCATAAGTTCGAATCACAGCGCTAATTAAAATTAGTTATCCTAACTAATACTATATATTAACGCGAAAGTGAGTTTGTTTATTTGTTTGTTTGTTTGTTACGTTTTCACGCCTAAACTGCTGAACCAAATTTGATGAATTTCGGTACAGTCATAGATTTGACCTTGGACATATGCTACTTTTTTAATTCATGTGGCAGAACAACGTTTGCCGGGTCAGCTAGTTAAAAATAATATCATTATGTTTGCTAACATAACAACACTTTTTGTATTTTATTTATACATAATTCCATTTTCATCCAAATATCAAATCCGTCAAAATTGTGAAAATTTTAGTAGAAATTTACTTTTGTGATACAAAATTTACAAATGAAAAAGAAGTAAAATCTAAATAAAAATAGCGTGCTTTTACCCTGAAGACTGCGAACAATTCGCATATTATGTCCGATATTAATGGCCCCTTGTCCAACAACGTGCTGTGAAGATCCACCTACGTGCTATCCCTGTTTGCCATGATGTCCTCCACCGAAGGTTACGTATTGTTGTGAAAGAAGCCACGAGTTTCAAGGTCTCTAACTTGCCAAGAGGAAGATTGCTGTGAGCCACCACCTATATGAAGATAGACGCGTTGTGCGCAAGCTGTCTGAGTCTGCATTCAAACGCAATGGAATGCAGGACCAAAAGCATTCGAAGACGCTCAGCAAATTTCTTATTTAGAAGCCTTCGTGACGTAGTTGTCGTATGCGACCCGGCAAAAGTGCCACCTTGCACACCCAAACCGACACTCAAATATTGTTTATTCAAGAAGAAACCAATAAAAGTGTCACTTGAGGATATATTAGATGATTGACAACGAAATTTCGTGTCCTACTTTTAATGTGAAACGAGAAATATAATTTAAATAAAAAAGGATGACAAAATTTTCCCCAAAAGGGGTTAACGTCTGACAGGCGGCCGGTTGTAAAAACTAAGCCACAACTATTACAACATGTAACATGTTATGCCGACCCCATATAATGTGGTATAAGGGCAGGAGGAAAAAGAAGAAGAATTCGATTTTAAAAATTACCTCTTCAATACTACTCTTCAATACCTTCAAAATCTACTAGAAATATGCACATAAACTTCTGTTCTCTCCATACTTTATGTACACAGCCTCCTTCCTATACGCATGCCAATTTTCATGTAAATTATGTTTTTGCTCTAAAACTAATACAAACGTAGATGTTATAGAAATTAAACACGCGAGACATGCCTGTGTAGTGCCGCTAATTAACATATCTGTGGACGAACCCCGGTTTATAGTGAAACTATAAACCTGCGTTGAATGTGGTCAATGCGAATGAGGATTTAGTGGAACAATTAAAGGCACTCTAATTCCTTTTTAGACTCAATTTACTCATCATTCTCTATGTATTGTACAAAATAAATAGCCTTATGCTTAAATAGCTCATATGTCGCCATATTTTTTTTTTATAAAAGTATTACGAGTATCACACTTGGCGCCAATAAAAGTTGCGCGTTCTGTTCACGCGATACCATTTACCTTTTTTCTCACCTAATGAGCATTTTACAACTGCAACGTATCGACGGTGAAAGAAAACATCACTAGGAAACCTGTATATCGAGTTCACTGATATGTGACCATGATAATCCGCGTTGGACAAGCGTGGTGGGTATATTATCCCTCAAGGCCTAACCCAAAAATGAGACCTTAAAGGCTTTTTATATGTATTATTTTTTGTCTTAGAATAACAAACCATTTTATCTGTGCAGGGGCGGAGAATGAATACTAACCTCTGCGGCCACCAGCTACGTGGTAGGGCACCAAGCCCGTCTGAATGCCAACCACCTGTGGTCTTAAGTTTGCCGCCATAATAACCTTGTGTTTTGTTCCGGCGTTGGTGACCCAAATTCCTGTACCCTTATGGGACAGCAGCGTGTTTGCGATGCCACTGGTGTTGCAAACACCCATTGGCGACAATAACTGCTAAATTCTAAGCGGGCCGTCAGCCTGTCTGCTGACCTAAAGCAATAAAAAAATAAAACATCTCAAGTATGAAGTATATTTAGAACTTGTTTCGTAATAACTTATTATTTAATTTGATTCACGCAAACAAATACTTGAAACGAGTCAATAAACTATCACGGTTATTACTATCCTATCTAAAGCCGAGATAGTATTTAATCTATGAGTGTATGAAGATTGTCCTGCGTACCAAAATAATATTGATACCGGTATTACTCGTACACACCTACTTTATTATTAATGTCTTAATAATGTGTTTTGTACTTATTTTGCTGTAGAATGAATAATGGGAACTAATACACAGCTTAACGATTAAAAACGAGTAATTGATTTTCCTTTAATACGATGAGATGGAAATTTAACTAAGAGGAAATCTTTTATTAAGGAAAGATTTATTTAAATGTCTTTATACATATTTCTTCTTTGCATGTGTATTTGACTCAAACTCATCCTAAACGGCTGGATCAATTTTGTGTGTATTCAAGTGTATTCGAGAATAGTTTTAATTCACAATTATAATGTTTTTTTATTTATTTTTTGTTTTAATATTTAATTTTAATTTTTTCATAATGAGTTGTGGTTGATCTTGGAATGTTTTACATGCTATCCAGCAGGTAGTGCTGCCATCGTAGTGTTGAGTATTTAAAAATTCCGCGATGTAGACGCTCACTAAGAACGGATTTTATGGAAATCATATCGAAAATGTATTTTCTTAAGTTTATATGACAGAATAACGTTTGCCGGGTCAGATAATCTCTCTATACAAATGAATAAAATTGGAGGGTCTGTTTGTAATATTAAAATAACCGCTTTTTACTAAGTGCATTTGGATGTATACATGGTACATATACCAAAACAACATTTTTTACAATTTTTGTCTGTATGTCTGTCTTTCTGTTTGTTCCGGCTAATCTCTGAAAGGGCTGTACCGATTTTGACGGGACTTTCACTGGCAGATAGCTGATGTTACAAAGAGTAACTTAGGCTACTACGATTTTAGAAAAAAAAAATAGTTTTAGTTAACATTATCATTTTCAGAAATTTTATTTCCAATTTAAGTTGACCTCAAATTTATATCATCAATCATGTGAAATAGGGTTTAGCTTAGGCTGGACTTTGTAGGTTGTATTTCCAATTTAAATTTTTGCATTTGTTTGCATATTTCATTTATTTATATTTTAGGGTTTATAGGCTTTGTAATCCAAAATAAACCTAATATATATCCAAAAAATGCTGCCCAAAGTCACTATTCCACACGGACGGAGTCGCGAACACATCTAGTTATATATAAAATCGCTTACAGATTTTTTGACACAGAAGAAAATTATTCTTGTTATTTAAGATTGGTTTTATATTAACATGTTGTGAGGATAGTATTGGAAAATGAAAATATGTATAATATTTAGGTAGGTAGTACCTATAAAATAGGAATTGGTATAATTCTTCTTATTTAATAAAAAGTTGTCTTGGCTACAGTTTCAGCTTAACCGAGACTGCACACTTAGCAGAATTTTTAATAGGCAACTTTAATTGGTAGCTAAATCAAAGCTAAAGATCTGTACCAAATATACTACAGAAAAAATTACTTTTCAAATAGTGCTCACAAGATTGTACATAAACTAACCACATATAAATATAATCAACTATTTACACGACGCACAAAAAAGTGGTTTGTATTTGACGCCACCTAACTACCGATATGTATTTCGACCCACTGAATCCGAATCTGGAGTTAGTTTGGACCGCACACCCTCAAAATCTGAAAATTCCAAAAAAAGTGTAAAAATCAAAATTGGGTGTTTTGGTTATAAAAAAAGATGTGGAACTAGTCCAAAAAGAATTTCATGTATTTCTATCCGATAAATCCGAATTTAAGGTTTAATTGCACCACGAGCCGTTTTAAATATATGTAGATTGCAAAAAATCTTTGAAAATTGACAAAAATTGCGATTATAATTTAAAATATACGTAAGTAGGTAGTTAGTGTCAAATGTACAAATCACTTTTTTGTGTACTGGTGTTATTAATTCAACATAACGAAAGTTAAACAAGGACAATGATCACTAATAATAATTACAAACGTTAATAATTAATGTTCTAAATTGGTAACAATTTCTAATTGACAAAGCCTGAATCTATTTTCGGGGATTATTGCTATTCAGTAAATAACTCAAAGTCATAAAGAGGCGAGGGTAGCGACGTAAAATGCTAAGTAATTGGGGTTGGTACCACTTGAATATATCTAACAACATTATTAGGGAACTATCTTTCTTTAAAGACGAAAATTTTCAACATTTTTGGAGTGGGTACACAAATATGTTTATTATATAAAACATTGCTAGTTATTTCAACGTTAATATAGAATAAATATGATAATGTTGATGAAAACAACTTATAAATTAATTTACTTTTTAATTAATTGCTTTTTATTAATAAATAAATATAATAAATATACCGGGACAATAATTAATACCCAAAGTAAATAGCAGAGCAGTAGTGTAGTAGTTTTTATGGAAATATATACATATTATACACAAACATTCAGGTTTAGGACGGGAATCAAACCCGTGACCTCCGCAAGCGTTTCGACGTTAGCCGTTGTGTCACGGAGGATGTCGAATGTTTTTACTAATAGCAAGTTATTTTGGAATGTTAGTGATTGTTGTAAAAGGACAGCCTATCCGATGGACAGGAAAAGTGTTTATCGCCCTTTGCGAATCTCTAGGGAAGTAATGATTAGGTGTCTAATAATTATGAATGTCTCTCGATCTATTCCAGATCCAATTTCTAACGGGAGATTTTTTTTACTTTAATATCAAAAACAAAAGTCATTTTTATATTTTAGGTAATTCTAGAACTATGAGAGAATAAAATATTGTTTTCAATAATATCTAGTATATAATCTGATAGGTCTTTACCTATGAAATTGCCGTTTTGTATGAAAAAATTTAAACGATTTTTTTCACGTATTTTTTATTTGTATTAATCGAAGTAATCACCTATGCAATCAATGCATCTTTGCCAACGCAGTGGCAGTTTATTGATGCCCTTCTTAAAGGAATCAGCTGGACGGGAGGCAACAAATTCTTCAAAGGCATTTTGTACTGCCTCTCGGGTATTGAATTTTTTTCCCGCCAAGAAGTTATCCAAATTCTGGAAAAATTAGTAGTCTGTAGGCGCAAGGTTTGGTGAGTAGGGCGGATGACGGAGAACTTCTAACCCCAGTTCTTGCAACTTGGAGACCGTCTGATGTGCAGTATGAGGTCGCGCGTTCTCGTGTAGGAGCAGCGGAGACGAGCGATTGACCAATGCTGGTTGGAGATGTGCCAGCTTCTCCATCATTGTGTTCAATTCTTCACAGTACACATCTGCAGTAATGTTCACCCCATTTGGCAAGAAGCTGTGATGAATCACACCGGCGCTAGACCACTAAACAGTGACCATCACTTTTCTAGGGGTAAGTTTTCATTTAGGGCATTGTTTATCCAACCAACTTGCTGAGCGCTTGCGGTTATCAAACAGAATCCATTTTCCATCGCAGGTAACAATGCGGTTCAAAATTCCTTCATTTGTGTATCTGTTGAGCAGTGCAAGGCACGTCTCGATGCATACTTCGCGCTGATGATCATTGAGTTCGTGAGGTACCCATTTGTCAAGCTTTTTTACCTTGCCAATTTGACGCAAATGGACCAATATTGTTTTGACGCTAACGTCGAAAGCTGCTGCTAATTCAGCCGTAGATTTTGTATCATCAGCTTCCACAATCGTCTTTAATTTGTCATTGTCGGCCAAAGTCTTCGGACGACCGCGAGGTTCATTTTTCAGGTCGAAATTCCCAGAATGGAAGCGAGCAAACCAATAACAGGTGGTGCGTTGGTTTGTAGTGTTAGCTCCGTAAACGTCGTTGATGTTGCGTGCCGCTTGTGCCGCGTTGTTGCCATGACGGTACTCATATTCCATAATTACTCGAATTTTTAACGTATCCATGATGACGAAAAAGATGGAAATGCTATGAAAATGTAACACTAATCAATAAACAAATGACTACTTTTGGAAAAAGAATTCCATGTTTTTTAAAATAAAATTAATTTTAAATTAGAATTCTTAGCGAAACAAAAATTATTTTGATTTGAAATGGCCAATACTGCAGAACGGCAATTTCATAGGTAAAGACCAATAGGTCAAGCCAAGATATTTTCTATTTATTAACATAATAATGTTAATAAATAGAAAATCATATATCTTAAATTATTTTTAAACTATGTATTCTTTGAGATAGATAAAATCATCAAATCAAATCAAAATCAAAATATACTTTATTGCACACATTACATTAAATCAAGTGATACATATCTTTAAAAAAATCATCTATTAGTAATAAGATAAAATGTTAAATATCCACTATATTTTATAATATCGGCCATGTGACTGAATATTCAGAAATATGAATACGAATTTCTGATAGAATCACGTTTGCCCTCGAGCACGTCTCTTATAAAACTACGGTAGATAAATCATGTTAAATTACAGTTTGCTTTTATTTACGTTTATTATTTTATATCCTTTTTATTTTATTTCAGTATCAGATTAGTGGCGTTTATATCTACCATTACGAAAACCATAAAATCCTAACTAATATTATAAATTCAAAAGTGAGTTTGTTTGTTTGTTACGCTTTCACGCTTAAGCCGCTAAACCAATTTTGATGAATTTCGGTATTGTCGTAGATTAGACCTTGGAGAAGGACATAGGCTACTTTTATTAATTCATATTACAGAACAACGTTTGCAGGGTCAACTGGTAATTGTGTAATTGAGATAATTTAATAAAATCTTTTATTGTCTACATGTTGGCTTTTAATAAATTTATTGTTAAATTACTAGTTTAAAATTTTCATTTTAAAATTTAAGTTAATTCACCTATTTCGACTTCTATTTGCTCTGCAATCGTTTTTATGTTTAAATTACGACTATTACAAGTTATAATTTTATTACAATTTTTAAAGGCATTCTATTACTGTGGGATAGCAATTTTTTTTACAAATGAACATTCCTCTTTATATCCCGATCTGTTTACATGGTATGTGTTAAGTATCGAAAGTCACCCAAGCGTGTAAGAAGAAAATTTAGTTGAACTTATGTGTTTGAAGAGACTTGTCCCAAATTCTTGGGTGTTGGTTGTTGTATATTTAATATGGGCTTTTACAAGTTAAAGGATCAATTAATTAATAATTACTTTCAGGTATATACAGTTTCAAAATATTTTTCGTCTATATGTCGTATTTTATCAATCAAGCATTCCAGTGTGTTAAAAATCAAAGGTGGTAGAAGCAAGTACGCTGAAGACGAATTTACTTAATATCTGTCTACTTGGCCGAATCTACATGTGTAATATCCGTTTAATCTTGAGCTGCCTATAATTGGTACGGTGAGCTTAATTACCAGGTCCTACTTTCTCACTTCCACTTTACTTATCTATTTCCACTTATATGAAAACTTAAACTACTTACAACATTTTTATTTATCGGTATTATTTATCTCCCTTCGAGTTCAGCACCTTGATAATGCCCCACTGCAAGTAAGCAAGTGCTAAAGTAGCAGCCTATTATAGTTGTCCTGTATCAAAACTAGACAGAAAAATAATTATAAAACTTAAAAGTACATTAAAAAGTAAGCGCGATTTATTTTCCGCTCAAATAATATGGTGTAGTTGTAGACACGTACTATATATAGTAGATACATAGTATGTTTACTCGTCTTCCTCCTCTTGGACGATTTATCGAAATGGTTAGTGATTTATTTTTGTTTATGTGTTCGTGCCATGAGTATCAGTTATATTGATGCAAATTAAAATTTGAGTGTACAGTTGATGTGCTTCTGCTGCATGGACGTGGGCGCGGGCGGACGCCGCTGCGGACGCTGGTAGCCTTGATTAATGTACTTGATATTATTTATAACAGATTAGAATTTAGAAAACTGACGATCGTGTTTTATTTTTGTAATGGACAAATCATTTTACTTGTTTGTCTCCGTGTTCGGAGTAAGAATGCTAACCCCTGCGGCTGGGAGCAGCCTGTCAAAGCGACAAAAACAACCCACTTTAACTACATGGTAGGGCCCCAAATCCGTCTGGATGGCAATCACCTTTAGTCTAAAATGTCGCCATAATAACATTGCGCGTACTCCGGTATTAGTGACCCAGGCTCCTGTACCCCCATGGGACAGCAGCGTGTCCCTAACGTCGCAAACATCCATAAGCGACGGTAATTGCTTACTGTTAAGTAATCCATAAGCTTATATGCTGTTTCTCAGAAATATAAAAATAATAATAACGACTGTAGACAGCTTAAGGCATGCACGACGGAAAGGGTCGCAGCTTGCACACACATGGCCGAGAGATAGGTGTGCGTGGGTGTTCCGCGCGCCCAACTTACCCCTGCGTAAGAAAGAAGATGCCGAAGCTCGTCAACCCCTCCAGCTTTGAAGAGGCCCACGAAAGCCGGCCGGTGCCAGTCGGGGTTACGGCCTGACTAATCCGTCGCGTTCCATGACTTCGGAACTAAAGGCGATTAAAGGAACACCGGGGTTTAGTGGGTATACCAGTGACGTACGTCCCCCAGCCTAGAGAAGGGGACGTACAGGCGCATTGCAAGGGGAGTCCCACACTACCCCGCCACCCGTTCCCAGGCGGCGGGGTGTGCGTCATGCATTTCATTTCCACCGCCCAAAAAAAAAGATGCACGACGGAAATCGTTGAGACATTGTAATTTCATATGCGACACTTACTTGTAAGTTATCTAACAATAAAAATAAAATTCTCGTGTCACAGTTTTCGTTGCCATACTCCTCCGAAACGGCTTGACCGATTTTGATGAATTTTTTTGTGCTTATCCGGTATCTATGAGAATCGGCCAACATCTATTTTTCATCCCCCTAAATGTTAGGGGTGACCCACCCCCAAAAATTTTTTTTTAATTTTTTGACATTTTATTATTTATATGGCAGAACAACGTTTGCCGGGTCAGCTAGTCTAACAATAAAAACAAACAAAATAAAAATACACACCGACAATTAAACTCAAATCTCTAAGTATGCTTAAAAAGTTTTTTTAAAGATAAATGTCACATTTATCACGAATTTTCACAGTGGCCTGTCAATCACTACCATATATAATTTAAAATCACACACATATAGATTAAGTATTAAATATAATTTTTTTATCTCTACTGATATATCACGTGCTGTGAATTTATGAATTTTAGGAAACTACTTTGAATATAGTTATGATTTTTTACGGGTACTTGACAGACGGTTATCAGCTAAGTTCATAATTTGACTTTTGGCTATCGATCTGCGCGCACATCGTAAAAAAAACTTCTTATATTTTTTGTGAACGTGCCAAAAGAAGTATTACTTCGAAAATACCTATACATAAATGTTTAAAGACCTATATATAAATCTCACCTTCGTTCTTAGCTTCCATTATCACATTTTTCAATTTATTATGGAATAGTATAGACATACAATTCGATACTATGATGTAGGCTTACTCGTATGTCTATTACGCCAAGCTCTAAGATGATGATGAGCTAATACAAACGCACAAAGTAAATATAATAAAACCCCAATCTACGTAACGGTGGACCATAAAGTCACGTATACACGAATATACTCTCAAAGGATAATAATAACAATCCTGGTTAACATTCTTTGTCCAATTGCAAATGTTTCATATCCAGGGATGTAGATTAACATAATAATAATTTATTAAGATTTCATAAAAAAGTGATCATATCATAGCAGTACCAAACAATATTAGGGTCATTAAATAAAATTCTTTATACTTATGCTATAAAACAAAAACATCAGTTCCAGCCTCCAAACTAGAAAAATATCTGTATATTGGAGGCCGAAGCAAAAATTCTTGTTGTGTGTGTGCGTGAGAGAAAAATATAATGTAATACATTACATAAATATATATACATTATTATACAAATAAAGAAAAGTATTTTATTGTTACACATACTGGGATATGATAAAATATCATGCCATTGGTTTGATTAGATTTTCAGTGTCATCATAATTAAGTTTTTGTAACTGTAACTTTGTTTGAAACAATGTCCTTACATTTTGATTTAGGGGTAGGAATAAAGTTTTATTTGTATGTTCAATTTTATTATATAGATATATGCCCAAAACATTAAAAAAGCGATGGGAAGAGCTAGTATTAAGGAAACGTTTTTGAGATAGCTTATTTTTTATTCGTTTGGTACATCCTGGATTATATTTTGTAATAGAATGCTGTCTAATAACGGTTTGTAGTATAAAAAAGTTGACGTACTGTACTTTGATTGTCTGATAGAGATATGTAGTTGGATGGAAATAAGGGAGAGAGAACATAACTTTCAGTACACATCTCTGCGCTCTCTCGAATTTCAGTACATGAGTTTTACAAGCACCTCCCCAAACTGTAATAAAGTAAGTTAACAAAGATTGACATAGAGCGAAGTAGATTATCATGAGAACTTTATTGTTTAATATGTGACGTAGGTTTTTAAATATAAGTAGTAGTTTTCTTATTTCACTGTTGTTATTTTACTGCAAACTTCGATACAGATTCTTTCGCCTCCAATCAGGTCCAGCCAAAATATGTAACATTAGCAAAGTTTTAACAACAGCAGACAACGATAGCTAAATGTAAAAGCAATGTATAAATTATTACGTAAATAAATATAAATTTATGATACAGTAACTACCGTAAAATACCTAATATTATACAAGTTTTTGTAAACAGTGCAAAGTGTAAATAGTTTATATTTAACATAGCGTGTAAATTCACCTTCGTTACTAGGGTTTTGGTGGGCTTGTAACAACTTTTTAAATAAATTTGTGGAAAAGAAATCCAGTTTTTAGTAATTCAATAATAATGCAACAAATAGAACAACCAAACTAATTGATAATTTTCATTAATAAACATTTTCTCATACATTTTTTTTTATTCGAATCAAGACGTACTTACTATATTGAATATTGTCTCAAAATTTTATGATTTCGTCAGCGACTTTTCCTCATTCTTTTTCCGATCATAGAGGGCCAGGATAAGGAAGAGTAGCCTCTTTACGTAAAGAAATGGATGAGAAGACTCCGAACTTCCAAGTTGGAACACCTGCGGGAGCCATGATTTCAATTCTCGCCTAATTCTGGGTGTTCCAACACTGATGAAGAAGAGGCTAGAGGTATTAATTACCTCTGGCAGTTAGGGATTATATTCCCTCGAAACGGTGAAGCAATTGCTTACTATGGGTCAATGCTGAGCGGAGTGGCAGTGGCCGACACGGCACTGCTTACGGTGCCGGGAAACCGGCAAGCTTTTAAGCGAACTGAGCAGGAGCCTGGGGTAGTTTTTAGTAGGTACTCAAAACTGTGGGTCTCACTCAAGTCGGAATAAAAAATAGTGTTTAAGTGTAATATGTATTTATTTAAAAAATAATATAAGTAGTATGTCAGTTATCTAGAACACACGCCACAAGCGTTGCTGCTGCTCTTCTTCAGACTAGATGACACTGTGTAAATTATCACAGACTATTTATAGTTATTTATTTATTAATAGGAATGCTATCTGTATACGTGACTCTGACAGGAAAACAAAACAGTGTCCTTCCATAGCAGCCTGTGTTAATAAGTTTACTTTTGTTAGGCCACATAACAGTTAGAGTCGCAGGATCGACTTTTGGTCATTACTCTACAACGCGCTCGTGCGTCTACCTTTGGGGGTGTCCCTGTTGACATTTTTCTGATCACCCAAAAATGAACACCCAGTTGGGCAGGGGACATCCCCCACGCACTGCAGCTCGTACCGGGTAAGGTCCCCGGCCCTCCCGGTTGCCGACCAAAACGTCACTGGCAGTCGTTCCTAGAGGGAAATAAGATATGTGTGCGTAACGGCATCCACCCCTATTTGCTCTCCGTCTGCTTCATCCCTTGCCTTAGCAGCTTCCATCCGACGCATGACTTGCTCACAGAAGAAGACCACCAATTTCCAGCCAGCGTCACAGAGCCGGAGTCATATATGCTATAAGACTCCGCTGCGAAAGATCCAGCCCAATGCTCTCTTGCAGAACTCTCCTTTGAGGCCCCCGTGCGGCGCACTCCAACACAGTGTGCTCCACTGTATCGATTGGTGCATCACACTTCCAGAAGGCTGCAGTGAGCTCCCGCCCTGCAATTTGGTGCTGGTACCAAAGCAGTCATGCCTAGTCAAACTAACCTAACCGCAGCCTCGAAAGAAAAATAAAAAGTATACTTATATAAAAACACCGCGATTTTTACACATAAGCGTGATAAATGAATTTTCATAGATATATAAATTAATACTCAATACAGATGGCGTCTGTGATGACAAAGAAATTTACTATAAACATCTAGCCTGGTCAACGACATAGTACGAGTGTTTTTTACCGGTGCTAGTCTCATACGCCGTTTGACGTAATCGAAATTCTGCTTCAGCGAAATATCCGTAATAGATTTTCCCGGTATAATAAATAAATCTTGGGAAAGGAAAATATGATTTTCTTGAGCTTTATCACATATATTTATATTGAAACCACACAACAAATATATTGTTGATATTGATACGATTTATATTTTCAAACAATATCTTAAAATGCTTTTTTTTTTCTACATGCATTATTATAAGTGACTAGGTTCCGGTACTTTTCGTAGACGGCACTCTTGTACTTAACTATTGTCGTTATACAAATATACAGATAGTGGGCCATCAGCCTGTCTGCTGTGCCACAGCAATAAAAAAAAACTAGTTTTAATAGTTATGTCGTATTTTTTATTAAGTCTTCAATGTATTGACTTTTTATCCAGACTTTCAAAAAAAGGTTAATTGTCAACGTAGATACAATAATAATTATAATATAAATGAGTCAAAGTACTACTGGAGACTGACTTCAATAAGACTTCGGTGTACAAGGAACTATCGCTCGAAGTGAAACCAGCGTGGAAGCACATAAAACATGATTTTACACACACTTTGATTATGGTGAATAAAACCCCTCAACTCCTAGAGTTATTACAGGAGAGCGCCGGGGGGACGAAACCCTGACCCCCTGGCGCCAACACTTTAGAAGGGGCCCGACTTAAGACAAAGGGCGGGCGCGCGCCGGCCCGGGCCACGAAATCGGCAGGCCATATATCCGTGGGCCCGAACGTAGGATATAGGAGAACAACGGGGTTTTTTAGTGGGTAGTCGGATGGTCGAACATCTTTCCCGGAGTCCCACATATCCCTCGGTCCCCCCCAGGCCGGGGGAACCCGTCAGGAGAGGTTTTTCCCCGAGACCAAAAAAAAAGACATTTCAATATTAAATATTGTAATAATTAATTTGATTATAAATTGATGCACCAAATAGTTGTGGTGTTACGTGTCAATTAATATAATTTTTTTTTACAGCAGATAGGCTAACGGCCCACTTAATGGAGAGCAGTTACCATGGCCTATAGATATGTGACGCTAGGGGCATCGCGAACACGCTATGCGATACGGATACTGGAACCTGAATCACTGTCACCAATCACCAATGCCGGAACACAACACTAGGTTATTATGGCGGCATACTTATTATCCAGGCGGGCTTGAGGCCCTACCACGTAGTTAAAGTTGTTTTGTAAATTTAAACTAATTATAACCTTATACGCGTATTTCATTCATGGCTCTTCAGACCATTCTCATTTTATTAGTCTCGTTGAGCGATGAAATCCATCACCGTTATGACGTCATATAGTGTATCGCGAATAGAACTATGAATGAAGTTCGCGTGAATCAAAATAACTTGAATATATAATATAAATATGCCATTCTAATATAAATTAATACCATCTCGGACTAATATCAAAGAAGAATTCGTGTAGGTATAATATTATTTGGCACATTGAATGGCTATAAATACATTTTAGAGATTTATGTAAGTTACTTGTAGTAAACTGGAGATGCTCTACATTTTAGAATGTATAGACATTCTATGGAGAAGATTTTAAAAATATTTAGAAAGTATTTAATATTTTGAAAAATCACAAAAAATAATAGTGCTTAAAAGTTAATATAACTTGAAATAAATTAATACTTACATATATGTACTTCATATACAATTAAATGTACGTTGAAATTTAATCTTATAAAAAATAACTCTTTTTGTCCATACAAATAAATAAAATTGGAGGGTCTGTTTGTAATATTAAAATAACCGCTTTTTACTAAGTGCATTCGGACGTATACACGGTACATTACATATACCAAAACAACATTTTTTACAATTTTTGTCTGTCTGTCTGTCTGTTTGTTCCGGCTAATCTCTGAAATAGCTGCACTGATTTTGACGGGACTTTCACTGGCAGATAGCTGATGTAACAAGGAGTAACTTGTAAATGAAATAGGGTTCAGCTTAAACTGGACATTGTAGGTTGAATTTCCAATTTAAGTTAACCTCAGATTTATGTCATCAATCATATGAAATATCTTAGGCTGGACTTTGTAGGTTCGAACGTGGGTATTCCGGAGGCGCATGGCGTAACAGTTGCCTTCGATAATACTGACTGTTTGCATATTTCATTTATATTTTAGTGTTTATAGGGTTTGTAATCCAAAATAAATCATAAGGTATATCCAAAAAGTTCTGCCCAAAGTCATTATTCCACGCGGACGGAGTCGCGGGCACAACAAGTATAATATATAATTTTATAAAAATATTCTTATTCTTTCTTAATCATACTTATATATTTCTGTTTTATTGCTGTAGAACAGCAGACAGGCTGACGGGACTAACGGCTCGCTTAGAATTTAGCAGTTACTGTCGCCTATGGGTGTTTGCAACGCCAGTGGCATCGCGAACACGCTGCTGTCCTTTAAGGGTACACGAACTTGGGTCACTAATGCCGGAACACAACACAAAATTATTATGACGGCATACTTAAGACCAAAGGTGGTTGCCATCCAGACGGGCTTGGGGCCCTACCACGAAGTTAGGATGGGTTGTTTTGTTGCCTTTTACGACAGGCCGACCCCGCTGCGCTTTTTTTGTCACAACAAATAACATACATATATTTTGAATTATTTTTTATATTTATGTTTACATTGTCTAAGGACACAAAACAAGTCTTTCACACCAATTTCGTACTATATATTGCAATTATAAACCATTTAAGGCTATGAAAATGACAAATTTTGTTTAGCGTAATATTATAGTAAAATTATGCTTAATTCACATCAAACCCATTCTAGTTCATAACTGTCGAATACTCGACATATTCACTAAAGATCAAAGTCCCAATCTGAATCATGAATATGATTTTAAAATTGTAATTCCAGTTACAGTTGAAAGGCAGGCAATTTAATTGGTTATTTACATTAAAATAAGCTAACGCGTATGGTCGGAACATTTCCAGTAGTTTGTTTAAACGATCAAACATTCTGTCGACAGACTCTAAAACTGATGATGATGCCGGTTTATCGATATACAAATGCAATATGCTAATATTTATTTTCTTTTTAGATGAGTAAATGCAGAGACAGTGAATCGGGGAATATTTGCACTGCAAATAGGTTTTAATGATATCTGTTAAAGCCAGTTCATTATGCTATTAGTTTGTTCATGTTTCTGGAATTTTTTCTAGTTCCATCTCTTTAAAGTTTTCTTAAATATACTAAGTTTACGTAAGTGAAACTTAAATCCACATTTAAGGAGGAAGAGGAAACACCACGTTCGATTAGAAGATATGGAGACTCCACAATGTCGGAGGTACACTTTTCTCACAAAGCTGTGCGACGAGTCCTCCGCTCCCTCGAAGTTAAGTCATCCAACGGCCAGGACAGTATCAGACTTTTTACCTTACCCAGCCGCAAAGGTTGTGTTCCGGCTTCGTAGATGGTGGCCCATATTACACCTATTATTAAAAAGGGTGACAGAACGGACCCATCCAACTACAGGCCTATAGAGATAATTTATTTGGTCTGAAAAGTAATGGAGCGATTTATCGACGTGGGTACTCGTGGGTTGCCTTGAGGATTCCCAGTAAGCTAAGTAATACGGTTTCCGGCAAGGCCGATTCGCTGGTGATCTCCTGGTTTACCTAACCCACAGTTGGGTAAAAGCCGTTGAGGGCAAAGGAGAAGCCCTGGCTGTTGGTCTGGATATCGCTAAGGCATTTGATTGGGTCTGGCAAAAGGCCTTTCTGCCTTTCTCTATCATACGGAATACCTAAGAGTTTTTGCATTGACTATCCAGTTTTTGTGCCTGTTGCGGCATTAAAGTTTTCTTGGTGGTTGTTGGTCCAATATTAAGCCCATCAATGCTGTTGTGGGCCAGGGTTATGTGCTACCGTACTCTATTTATTTGGACGATAGCATCGGAAATACACAGTACGTCGATTGTATAAACCACCCTTTTGCGGTTTTGGAAGAAACACGGGTCAAACTAGTGTCTGAAGTAGAGAGCTTGCATGAAAAAGTCTCTATATGCGAACTATAAAATGTCCAATTCAACCCCTTAAAGACGTAAACTGCATATTCTTTCCCAAGAAGGCACCATTCTGATACATTTGATCAAAAAGGCATCTGTACCACAATTTCAAGCATCTCCTATTTCCATTTCAAAGATCCTTGGTGTGATTATGAATGAGGTACACTTTAGGGGATAACTACAGAAAGCTGGGTGTACTAAACCGGTAACTATACGGCGATGGCTTGTGCAAAGCACAGGTCAGGCCGAACATGGAATCCTGCACACATTTATGGGCAGAAACTCCTGCCTATCAGCAAAATTTCTTTGACTCCATCCAACGGCACGCAGTTCGTTTTTTCGACGATACCATACTCACAGAAAATCTAGACATGGGTTCCAATTATCATTATTTTTATATCTGTCTGGATTTCCTTCTTTTTAATGTTGTATATTTATTTAAAAAATATAGGCTATTTAAACCAAGGCCCAAAATCGTGATTATATATATAGTTCTCTTTGACAATATTACCTTAATAATGTCCAAGTTTAAAACTTCATTGAATTATGATCCACTATTTATTATAAAAATCAATAATCTGCCTACATAAACGTGTTTAAATATATAACAAATTTTCAGAGTCCTCGTAATTTATTCATTTTATTTTTAACAAATATCTTGTTTTGAATGTGGTTCTGCTCAAGAACACAACAAACATGTCACACATTTGGACGAGGTCTTTAATACGCTTTGCTAACATTACGTAATTCTTTCATAAACTGTGACATATCGCAGCCGCACCAATGTTTTTCCGGGAGCAAATGCTTTTTTCGTCGACAATGTGTTTCTGCAAATATTAAAGTCACAAAAATTTATGATATTAATTTACGAGCATACAAATATTAACTGACCATACTCTTACTAAAATTTTCTCTATAACGACATCCATGGCGCAATATCATTTATGTATAAGTAATAAATATAACAGTTATCTAGGCATAACATAAATGCAACTGCTCCAATTTACTTTTGAATAGATGGTACACACAGTTATTATTGGAACTGGGATGTTAAAGTAATTAATATGGTAAAACAAGGTTTTTTGTTTGTTGTTGTTAATACTGAATAATATAAGAATATAGAGTTGTTAACTACCTACTATGTAAGGCCTTTTACACCTCATTAAAAGCTTGCATTTTAGACCCCAAAGTACGTTACTATATTTTCACAGAGCTAAATTTTGAGTGTCTATTTGTATTGTTTTTTATCCGTGCAGGGGCGGAGAAAGAATATAACCTCTGTGGCCGGGGTCGGCCTGTCGTAAAAGGCGACAAAACAACCCATCCTAGCTACGTGGTAGGGCCTCAAGCCCGTCTGGATGGCGACCACCTTTGGTCTTAAGTATGCCGCCATAATAACCTTGTGTTGTGTTCCGGCATTAGTGACCCAAGTTCCTGTACCCTTATGGGACAGCAGCGTGTTCGCGATGCCACTGGCGTTGCAAACACCTATAGGTGACGGTAACTGCTAAATCCTAAGCGGGCCGTCAGCCTGTCTGCTGTCCTACAGCAATAATAAAAAAAAATTGGTGCCCTTTCGAGACAATCGTGTCTTAACGAGCACATATATACTGGGTTGCTCAGGAAGTAATTTCGTTTCTTTTCGTGAAGATGAAAAAAAATTTTGTATAGTGATAAATATTTTATTTAATTATATATTGTCTTTCTGGCAGTAACATGATTCCACGCTAAAAAAATTTTTTGGTCTTTACTGGCAAAAAACTGGTCCAGGTAATATAAGACCTCTTTATTTGAAGTGAAGATTTTACCGTCTAAAAATTTTGTAGAGATTTATTCCGGAACAAATAATAATCCGAAGGTATCAGATCTGGAGAATATGGTGATTGTAGCAGTACATTCCATTCAAAGCTTTTGACGAGTTACCAAACTTGTATGAGATCTCGCATTATCTTGGTAGAACACAACACCTTTTCTGTGGTTCTATCCTGATCTTTCCTGTTTGAGTGAATTATTCAGTTTTTCCAAGTGATAACAGTACGCTTCAGAATTGCTCGTTGTGTTGTCCGGTAAAAGTTCCTTTGAAATCCCACCAAACAGGTAGACATCACATGTTTTTGATTAATATTGGCTTTCGGAGTGCTTTGAGCCGGTTTGTTTTTTTTCCTTCATGATATCTTGAGTTAGACGTTGTTATAGACAACCCATTTCTAGTTCCCAGTGATGATGCGCTTCAAGAATGGATTTTCTTGACGTTTGAGAAGCAAGCTTTTGACGTCTGTGACTTGTCACAGACGTCAACACTATAACACAGATTTATCTCCGTGAAAGAATATGTGGAACCCATATGTCGAGCTTTGAAGTTAAACCTAGGGCTTTCAAGTGGCCATGAACGGTTGAATTCGATAAATTCAACCTTTCAGCGATCTCACGAGTTGTAATTCACCGGTTTACATCAACTAATGCCTTTATCGTATCTTTATCAGCTTCAGCTGACCTTTCAAAACGTGGAGCATCATCAACATATAAAATTGTCACATCAAAGTTTTGAAAACCAATTCTGGCACTGACGTGTTGTCAATATATCTTCTCCATACACATCGGCAAATATTTTTTAAACAGCATTTTTACCTTTTCGGTAGTAAAAAAGTTAAATATGCCGAAAATGCTGCTTTTCACCCTCCGTATTTAAAGGCACTGACCAAAAATTGCTGCGTGGACCCATAGACTTTTCCACAAATCTAAACAAATGTAAAGTTGGATGTGAAAGAAAACAGTTAAACCCTCTTTCGGGAAAAACGAAACTGCTTTCCGAACAAACTTATAATTATAGTGAAGAAATAAATAGGATTTACTTATTCGATATTCTTCGTTCGATTTCATTCTCTTTTATTAGATTAGATAGATAGATTAGATTAGACACACAACTTATTCTACGTATTATTTCGGAATATTTATTTCCACGCCAATTTAAATGAACGTTTGCAAATGTATCCAATAGGGCACTGTTCAAATTACAACAACGAAACTACCTTACACTTAGGAAAAATATTATTTTAAAACATAAATCCGGTAGAGCAGTTTCAATTTTTCTGTGCTTATTCGCCGAGTACACTCATGTAAAATATTCAATAATAAAGCATACAATATAAAAGTAAATTTGTAATTAATAACATACAATATCCAAAATAATAAATTTATAATTGTTTGTTGTTTTTTACATGTGTCAGCTACGTAGTAGAAGCTATTCCTGTAAACGGATTTACATGACCTAAAACTCAATTAAAACAATTAATGCGAATAGATAGGTATGTATATCAGAAACGAATTTCAGCAAATTACTTAAACGAGGAGCGTGTTCTAATTGTTATTATATTTTATAATCTATTTTTTAATTATCTAATGTCGCGACTCGTTAAACCAGGAAAAGTGAGCAGAAAAAAGTGAGCTGCGGTACGGAAAACAAAGTTAGTGTAGGTTTAATAAAAATGACATGATAGAGAAGTGCGACGGAAAATAACACAGTTACAAGTCAAATAAGCGGTTAATAACCCGAGGTTCTCCAATCAGCTTACCTTTCATGTCAGTTTCTACGGTTTTTAACACTCGCCTTTACATTAGAGGTTCACAAACTACACAGCACTTAATATCATGTGAAAGAAAACTAATACACTTGCGCGGACTCGAATAAATTAGCGACGACGGTCGTTTAGGTTTTTGAATCACCGTTAGGCGTATCTAAATTAACTTCTAGACAAAACGATGGATAAGGTACCTTACCAACATCGTTAAATATTTTTAATAAAATCTGTGGTTATAATTTAATATATAGTTATTTTTGGTTCCAGGTACATATGAAGAAATAAAAAAATTACTTTGTTAGAATGAAACCTAAGTAGATATGAGGATGTTAGATGTCAATGAATTGGAGTTGACAGATTATGAAACTAGTACATTCCATGCTACCACGGTAATAAATAATACGACGGTTGAAAAAAATTATGAAGACACAACACTAGAAAATAATACAACATGGCTAGATTACGATGCCATTTGCAATCCGGCTGCTTCCTCCGAGAGTTTTATTATGTCGCCCATGTTCCATACGTGTGTATACATAATGTACTGTACAGTGTTTATCGTTTCCCTGCTTGGAAACGGACTTGTGTGCTACGTTGTTCAAACATCACCCCGAATGAAAACAGTGACGAACTATTTCATAGTGAATCTAGCAGTTGGTGATATTCTAATGACATTATTTTGCGTTCCATTTTCATTTGTATCCACTTTAATTTTGCGATATTGGCCTTTCGGTTTAGTTATGTGCAAGGTTGTTAATTATTCCCAAGCTGTATCAGTGCTTGTTAGTGCATATACTTTGCTGGCAATTTCTGTCGATCGCTATATGGCCATAATGAGGCCATTGAAACCAAGATTGGGAAAGACGGCAGCGAAAATGGTAGTTGCAGCTGTGTGGGGAGGAGCTTTTGCTACAGCAGCTCCAATTTCATTTGTGTCGGGCTTACAAAGGCCGACTGACTGGCATCAATTTTGTGAAGCGTAAGTTTAATGAAATACTACCATTCTATGTCAATACATCGTATCGAATTCTACAATATTTTAATGAGAATCGGCAAATTTCATCTATCAAAATATACACATGAGTATGATTGCAAGATATTTGTTTGTTTTTTGTGTATAATGAGTTTGGTCATCCCTGTGATATAATTCAAAAATACCCTTAGAAAATAATATTTAGTTATTTAATTATACTCGAAGAAAGGCCAAGTTTCAGTTTCCTTACGCGGGTGGCAGCATGTTAGCGATTTCCTTAGCGTTGCAAACATCCATAGGCGATGTTAAGGTTTACTAATAAGCAATCTGACGGCCTGTCTGCTGGTTTACAGCAATAATAATACTTATTAACTTCACTATCTAATATAATTAATGTTAATCTTTATGTGTCATATTTGAGTCGTCCAAAACCGTTATCATAGAAGAAACTAGCTTGATTAGACTAGTCTTGAATACAATCTACGGCCAATGTTTATTACTGCAAAACTAAGGCGTTTTCATTATGAAACCGAACAAAGTAGGGGCTTGTACGCTGATGACTCGTGCTCCGTTAATTCTGTGAGCTTATTTGTAACTAATTATTTGTATTTCAGGGATATATGCCTTGAAAAGTGGGACTTGCCTGAACAGAGCCAACGATATACATGTGCCCTCCTAATTCTTCAATTCGCGTTGCCTCTGAGCGCGTTAGTGTGCACGTACGCGCGAATTGCGCACGTTGTGTGGGGCGGACGCCCGCCCGGTGAAGCGCACAGTGCGCGGGATACCCGCATGCAGAGATCTAAGAGAAAGGTGGATTCGTGTAATATTTTTATAATATTACATATTTGAATAAGTTTTATTTTTAATTGCTTTCTAACAACAGACAGGTTGACGGCCCAAGTAATAGCAAGCAGTTACCTATGGATGCTTGCGACAACAAAGAAGAACTGCAACCTGGGTCACTTATGCCAAAACACAAGACAAGGTTATGATGATAGCACCATATTTAAAGACCAGAAGTGGTAGCCATTCAAACGGGCTTAGAACTAGAGTTGTTTTGTCTCCTTTTACGGCCCCCGACTGCAGGATTCGGCACTCTTATTCCCCTTATAGCCACTGTAAATATGTAATTGATTTTAATTGCATACTTTTACCTAAAGCTTCCATTCGAATTCTAGAAATGGCTCTCTTATATGATAATCCATATATTGGGGCTATGTACTAAAGTTACAAGTCACTGATTTTATTGTAGAAACAGCATACAATGGCAGGCCACAAATTAAACCTAGGATCATTAGCGTAGAAGCTGGTGACGAGATACGACTGTCTTTAAATAAATTAATTTTTTGTACTTCAAGAGTATAAAAAATACGACAAATAAAAAAATACTGTACGGATTTGACAATTTGATTAATAAATTTCAATAATTTTTGTAAATGTACTTTCAAAGTAAAATTCCTTCCTTCCTCGTCGTGTTCTTCATTCCTGAAGGTCGTGCCCGTCTTGATAAGCCTTTACGGAGACGCTGATGAACTGCCTCCACACCACTCTGTCCTCGGCCTGTTTCAGAGCTGCAGGCAAAGTGAGCCCCGTGATAGCCTTAATTTGATCCGACCATCGGGTTGGTGACCGTCCTCTGGGCCTTTTCCCCTCTATTTTGCCTAGCACTATCAGTTTTTCGAGGTTGTCTGACTCCTTTCAAGCGATATGGCCAAAATAGCCAAGTACTCGCTTGTAGCAGGTCGTGGACAATCTGGTTCTGACATTCAGCTGGTCAAGAATGGATGTGTTGGTCCTTTTTGCTGTCCACGGTATGCGTAGCAACCTCCTCCAACACCACATCTCAAAAGCCTCGATCTTTTTCCGGTCAGCCGCACGAATAGACCATGATTCTGAGCCATACAGAAAGATCGAGAAGACCAGAGATCGCACAATTCTCATCTTTGTGGTATTAGAGATGCTTCTGTTATGCCAAATTCTAGTCATCTTGCTCATTGCAGATTTGGCCATTTGTGTGCGTCTACGGATCTCTCCGCTACAGCCTCCCTGGTCGCTGATCAAAGAACCCAGGTAAACAAACTCGCTAACGAAATCCAGGCCCGCTAGTTCTCCTGTACGTGCAAGCTGTCCACCCCGATCGACCACCATAACTTTTGTTTTGGCCTTGTTAATGGAGAGACCAATCCTCTCGCTCGCGCGCTCCACCCTTTCAAACAGCGCAGCCAGTTCCTGTTCCGAGGAAGCAAACAATGTAGTGTCATCCGCATATCGAAGGTTACTGATCTTGTTACCTCCGACCGAGATGCCTCCCTCCCACCCCTCCAGGGCTGCTCTCATGATATATTCGCCGTAGATGTTGAATAGAAGAGGTGAGAGAATGCACCCCTGCCGGACACCCTTCTGGGGTTTAAAAGGTCCTGACACCACACCATTAACTCGCACCATCGACTCTCCACCATTGTGAGGAAGGAAGGAACAGGAAAAGTAGTTTTCAGTCTCATTTATATACATATATTATATACATATTACATAATTCCTCAAAAACTGTAATGCTCAATAGTTAATATATAAGTTTAATATACATAATAAATTATAGATGTAATAATAATTCATGGTAAACTGTTCGTCGCTAAAAGGCTCCAATTAAAGACCATCGTTAGTTTTTTTAACAGCATCCTTGAATCGATTGCCCTTTTAGAGCTTTTTTTATTTATATATTTATTTATTTATTGTTAGAACTGTGTACATTATAATGTTGGTAAGTACATTTTAATTGTTATTATTAATTTAAGTTATACTGATTTTGTATGTACTACGCTACTTAATGCTTAATGCTCTAAATAAACAATTTTACTTTCTTTTTCTTTCTAAAATTTTGCTTGTAATCATAGAACCTTTTATGTACGTGGTAGATTACCAACTTAGACCTCAGCTGCCCTATCACAAGAATGTGCAATACTTACAATCGTCTTAACTCTAATTTCGAAGATCTCGATATCTTTCACAAATCTTATAATTGGTTTAAGGGTAAAGTGTTGAGTTCAGTTGCGACTGTAAAATGATTGATATGCCGGTTCATGTTTCCGCTTATATTTTAATGTATTTCATTGTTTTATTTTTTACCTTAATTCTTTTTACACTCTCTTTGTTTTATTTTGTTAATCTTAATAATACCAAATTGATTCATGTTTGACATTATAATTATGACTATGTCGACATCAATTAATTAAATTATTACTCCATTGACGACATTTGAATTGTAAATGCTGTGCACTCTATAATGGGTCCACACATCAGAACATTTATATTAAATGATTTGTAATGTGACTTAATTATGTGTGTACTGTTGGTGTGCCATAAATAAATAAATAAACAGATCTCTTAAAGACCAACATAGGGAATAAGAGATCGAATTTAAGATTGCATACGTTGCTTAGGCAGTTTTTCTAGCGTAATTGTCATACATACTTGCCACGTATTAAGTTAGGAAAACATCGTGATGAAACCCACAGAAAATGCCAATCAGCCTTGGCCTATTGCATCATTATTGCATCCAAACAACTAAAAATATAAGTTTCTTTCAGATGATCAAGATGATGATAACAGTGGTAGCAGTGTTTACGATATGTTGGTTACCTCTCAATATATTTATAGTAAGTACATCTATAAATACTACATCTAGATGTGTAAGTACTGTTTGCATTTTAAATGAGAACACAGACTGCTCTTGAACTTGAGCGTAAAATAATTCTATCCATTTAGTTCGTGATTTCAAAGTGTGTCATGTTTTTATTGTGACTTAGATACTAAGAAAAATATATTAAAATCTAGATCAATTTTGAAGTGATAACTTCTTATGGTAGGGTAAACCGCTTCGTTACGTAACGCGTTACGGCGCCAGTCTGTCTGGCTTTCCTTTCTCTCACGCATACGGCAGCGGTAGGCAGGCTCCTCCTCTCTCACTCTAACCCAGCGCTAGATGTATTCCAATTGCGACTTTATTACAATGATATACAGTTGAGTTTTTTTTCTTTTTAAAGTATCTACATTAGAGAATAATTTAATATAATTTTGAAACAGTTTTTTGAAAAATTGGAAATTCGTAGACTTAAAAAAAAGACTTTTTTTAAAGTATATGTTGTCGCTTGAAAGGCAACCTATAATAAGCGACATTGAGTGAACTTTCCAGGAAAGTGATTTAATGTTCAAATATTTAGAAAAAAAAAATATAACATCTAATTGTTGGATTGAAGTGATTATTTTTTTACTCTTGAATAACTTCACATCATGTTATTTATGGTATGAATATATTTGTCTCTATTTAGTGTCGCTTTTTCGTTTCATCCAATTTTTAAATCACATCGGTGCTAAAGAAGTTTCACTTCAAAAATAATGGAATTTAATTTACTAATTGTAATTTATAAGATCTGTAAATACGCAGGTATTGTGGACGATCCATGAAAATGACGAATCGTGGGGCTTATGGCCAGGAATGCCTTACGCTTGGTTCGCTAGCCATTGGCTCGCGATGTCGCACACGTGTTACAATCCCATCATTTACTGCTATATGAACGCAAGGTATCGGAGAGGTTTTAAACAGGTTTGTATGAAATATAATGTAATATTTATTCCAATAATCAATATAATTTATATATTGAGAGCAATAAGACTGCCTAATACTTTCATCTATTTATTGACGAAGTATGATAATCATAATCGAGAATTTATTAAAATGTTTTAATCTATACTTCACGTTAACTATCATATTTCGCTTTTATTTATATCTATTTGGAAAACGTACAATTGATTTAGACTCACGTATAAACACACACACACATACGCACAAACTCAGGCATATGCACGAGCGCATGCGCACACAATCATATACACACACTTATGCATGCACACACCTTTAGAATAAGATTATAGATATAGAAATAAGCTTAGTTTACGTAAAATACGTAGATTGTATTATATCAATCGGTAGCAGGTCAACCTAGTTTGGAGACCTATGCATTAATTGTTATGGATATCTCAATAAACTATTTTTATTATTTACATTTTATTTATAATAATTCACAATACATAGAATATATAAACAATAACAAATCAATAAAGTTTTCTGTGAAAATTAATATACATAATTGCACCATCCAATTAAAAATTATTTCATTGGTAGAATATATAGAATTTGTACGTTGCAACTTTCTAATTAAAATTTATAGATTTATATTTATTATTAGTAATTTATATTTTACAATACTCGAGTTAGTTACTCGAGTTTTTTTTTTATTGCTGTAGGACAGCAGACAGGCTGACGACCCGCTTAGAATTTAGCAGTTACCCTCGCCTATAGGTGTTTGCAACGCCAGTGGCATTGCGAACACGCTGCCGTCCCTTATAGGTGCAGGAACTTGGGTCACTAATGCCGGAACACAACACAAGGTTATTATGGCGGCATACTTAAGACCAAAGGTGGTCGCCATCCAGACGGGCTTGAGGCCCTATCACGTAGCTGGTGTGGGTTGTTTTGTCGTCTTTTACGACAGGCCGACCTCGGCCGCAGAGATTAGTATTCTTTCTCCGCCCCTGTATGGATAAAAAAGGAACATATTATAGAAAACGATAAAAATAACTAGTATCATACATTTAAATACGGTCACTTCAGAAATGCATTACTTACCAGGAAGGGAAAATCTACGGGATTTTGTAGTAATTTAAACAATAGTCTTCGAACTAATAAAGTGTATTCTATATATTTGCGATGTATATACGATCTAGTCAAAAATTTCAAAATTCGTAAATCGCTGAATACGTTATAAGATTAAAGGAAATGTTAGTAAAATTCTTACCGTTTTAGTTTTAAAATTGGACTTCACAAATGGGGCTACAATAGATCCGTAGTTATATTTTTATAAAATATGTAAAAGATACACTACCCTTTTTTAACTTCCGCAGTTTATAAATATGAACAAAGAGATACGAAAGTATAAAAGAGACTAAGAGAGACATTGTATTCATACAGCATTATTATGGCTTCTATTATATTTGAGGCTTAATCCAAAAAGGCCTGGCTTCCTATATTCATGGTAAATATAATTTAGTAAAGATTTGTATGCTTTCCATAAAGGGAAGCTTTTTTTATATCTGTATAATTAATACAAAGTTATAAATACGTTATGCCCAAATACATTCTCTCCGTGGGGCTAAGTAAATATACTGACCCCTGTGGCCGGGATCAACCTATCGTGAAAGGAGACAAAATAATCCTAGCTAGGTGGTAGAGCCCCAAGCTCGGCTGGATGATAACCTTGGTCTTAATGATCGTATGCCGCCATAATAACCTTGTGTTATGTTATAGTATTAGTGACTCAGGTTCCAGTAACAGTTAACAAATTTTCCGCAGGCTTTGAGCTGTTTCCTGCGGATACGGCTCGACGCACCCCCACGATCCTTCCACCGCTCGAGCATGTGCGACGGAATACAAATGTCAGGTGTGTAATAAAATTCAGAATTACAAAGTTCACTCGTATATCATACGCGCGGCGTGCCGAGACAGCTAAAAACAACAAAATTCCGGCATCCCTTGATACGCGGAGATATATTGCTTGCAAAATGTTTATGACATACAAATTTCATTTACCTAAAAGGTAAATAAACATCTCATTTAACTTGTTGATGGTACTTATCGAGATGAGATTATCAACATAGTGCTATATACCCAAACTTCCGCTTCGATGCTTGTCTTGACGCATTCTGCCGGGGACAGGATGGATCCGCTGGCATTTAGATCCAATGTAAGTATCTGGTTGCCGTAAAACGTGGCATCAGAGGTGACACCCCTGCAATTTATCCTTGTGGGAATCAGAACTTCCTCCTATATGTTCCGATAATCAACAGTATAAATATACTGGAATGATTCATACAATAACACACGTCTCTAGCTTCATTGTAAAATAATCTGTTTTAGCAATTCTTTTAACAGAAATGGTAGGAGTCAACGGAATAATGCGGCGTGGCACCTCGAGCAGCTGCGCAAGCCGGTTGAACCGAGCGCCAACTTGTTCGTCGTCTACTTCAATGCGACGGGGTACGATGAACAGCCTCCCGATGCCTTCGCGCTCCTGCACGCCGGTTCCGCCAGTTCGAGCTCTGTCTGTTCGGACACACTTTAATTGAAATATACCTTCTTTTTTAGCCAAAGAATAAAATATTATGTATAATAAAATCTATCAAGTCATCTTAGTATATATATTAAGTTTTACATCTTTGTTTCTATTTTCTAACATTTAACAATTTCTTCGTAAGGGGTAAAAACATACTTGTTGAACAAAACACAATAGCTAAAGAAATTAAATTTTAAATTGTAACATTAATTAATTCGTTAAGTGATACCCTAAAATCCACAATTAACTAGCATTATTTATATTTTTGGTTAAATGTAAAAAAAAATTAAACTCATTCAAAACCAAACTTCAGGGGTGTTACGATTTTTTTGATGAGAATTGTATTTTAATCCCTAAGAAAATATATCGTCAATCTACTTATACTCGTAAAAACAACCTCATGTTAACCTCTCATTGGTATTTTTCCAAAGAAGAATATTAATGTGATTTAAAATGAGTAATATTAATAGGGGTTGCATGTTATACATTAAATTCCTTTTAATACAATCTTTCAGTTTCGAAAAAATCTAAATGAAAATTCCTATATGATATTTATTGTCTTGAAATTGTTTACTTACATATTACCATAAAGATGTATATATAATAAATACTATGTAATAAAATATATACAATATAATTGCATTCAACATTTAAACATTCTCAGGTATGGGCGTATCCGATTTATACGTTAACTATTACTGTGTAGATGCATATAAATTCCGATGGCATCAACGATACGCAACGATAAGCTATGAAATCTAGGAGCCGGAAGCTGATAGAGTATTATTTTATATTTTAAAAATATAATTGGAACGTGGTTCCAGTTTTGTATTAAGTGCTTGTTAATAATTTATTCAATATATAAGTAAGTTTAGTTTGATGTGTGTGTGTAGTATTATTGGTATTGTTAAATGTATTACACAGATGCAATACTTGTGTATGTATTCTGCATTCAACGTAAGACTGAGATGAACGAATAAAACATGTTTATGTCAAATTGTTTTTTTTGTCCTGACAATTTACAATAAGTCTTAAATACTGATGTGATTATGAAAGTGCTAGAATATATTGATGTCATATAGTGTTCCTATGACTGCCTCACTAGCTCAGTATCTACGTATCTCCCTCGTCGCTGTATACCTCTGTCGCCCACACCCACCGTGGCTCTCGTGTGCCAGTGACAGCGACATCTTCACAAATATACATGAATATTCGAGAGAGCGTAAGTATGCTGTAAATGCATATCATACACTAAATCGCATACACTACAATAAAAAAATAAAAGTACAAGATAACTGATACACTACATTCTCAGACGCGAGACGAAGACAAATCCAACTATCTAGGAGTAAGACTAACTTTCACTAAGTAACATGTAATTGTGGAACTTAAGATCCTCTAAGGAAAACAAGCGATTTCCATACTTTGTAATCATGATTCACCAGATCCTATAGAAAGCACCTCTAAACCTCACCTCTAAAGTTTAATTCCTTAATTAACAGTTAAGGTTGACTTGATTCGGATTGAGTGTTTCTAATTGAGTCCATTTCGTAGAAATTTAATATACATTTTAATTTATTGTATTAGAAATATTAATACTTTTGGTAGGTTAAGTAAATATTTAAGTATAATAGTAGTTAAGTAATACCTTAATAATAATAGTTAAGTAATACCATACTCAGATCAAACCGGAGGTCATGGCTTTTATTCTTATTGTAGAGAACACTATACTACCGGCACGCTTTAATAGCCGTTATGACGTTTGTCCACTCATGATGTTTCGTATTAATTAGTAATTACATTTGAAGGAGTAAATTGCTGTTCTTTATTGTCAATAGCAACGTGCAGTTATTGAAGGAGGATTAGTTCAACATTAGACTTACAGCTCTTGCAGGGTCTGGGTATCCAATAAGCAGTATTCGAAGATGAAACAAATGTACATAATACGTCATCAAATGTTTCGTAACGCTTTTTTTAAACTAAATATATTTCCAGATATTTAGTTCATAATTATGCAATTAAGCAACGTAAATAGTAAATAAACTCTTGTTTAAAGTATTAATTTCTTGTGCAAAAATTATGTAGCTGAATGAAAAATTCTTGAAGCAGACGAATTTCTTGTCCCGACATAAACATGATGATATAATTGAAAAAACTAAATTTCATTTCTAGAGAAGCGATTTCCGTCTGACACGAAGACTTGAAGAGAAAATCCCATATGCCGCAGTTCAATGGAGATTACGATGAAAGAAATGTGAACAAATTAATAACGAGAACAGTAGGAAGAAATTACGACACATTTCTCTGAATTTCGCTACAACCGGATCCTAAATCAATTACACGTGCGACCTGTAATAATTGATTTAGGTCAATAGCTGTGATGAGTCTTTGGCATTGTAACGTTCACCCCCCGCGACGCTTATTTTGTAATAAATCTGTATATATACCGATGTACGTATATTTACTAAGAAATTCGATTAGTAACGACCAATCGGGATAACAATTTAAATTACCGCGGTATAAGCCTTCTCAGCGTCGTTGGTAAATTGTATGCGAAAGTGTTGATTGAAAGGGTTGTGAATAAAACAGACGAAAAAGTATGGGATGCACAAGCGGGATTTAGAAAGAGAATGGGATGTACGGATCAGGTCTTTTCCTTGCGGTGCATAGCCGAAAAGTGTTTGGCTAAAAACAAGAAGATCTATTGCGTGTTCGTGGATCTAGAAAAGGCCTATGGTGACGAATGAATTATTGTGGTCAGCATTGTCCGTGAACGGTGTGAGCAGTGTCCTCATATGAGTATTGTAATCTATTTATAGAGATTCTAGTGCTTGTGTAAGGAAAACGGGGCATATACTGAATGGTTTAATATCGAAAAAGGTGTTAGACAGGGATGTGTAGCGTCACCGTGGCTGTTTAATCTGTTCATGAACAATTGCTTGACAGATTTAAAAGAGAATGAAAGTGGGTTGAGAATGAATGAGTTACTCGTCAAATGTTTTCTATATGCTGATGACCAAGTATTACTTGCGTCTTCGGCGTAGGAGTTGCAGGAAATGGTAACTGCTATGAGTGGAGCTTTTGTTAGAAAGGGAATGAAGATGAATGTAAAGAAGACGAAAGTGATGATGGTATTTGAAAGAGATGAGGCAGTGACAGACTGCAATATCGTGATTGGTGATGAACAAATTGAAAAAGTGAATGATTTTGTGTATCTGGGTTTAAAATTTACAAGAGATGGAAAGTGTGAGAGTGATATTGAAAGAAGAGTGAATGCAGGAAACATGGTGAATGGAGCTTTGCACTCCTTTATGAACAGTCGGAAGGTGTCTAACAAGGCTCGTCTGGATGTGCATGAGGGAGTGTTGGTTCCGACACTCATGTACGGAAGTGAAAGTTGGGTATGGCAGAAGAAACATGAAAGCAGAATAAATGCAGTTGAGATGAGAGCGCTAAGAAGTATGATAGGAGTTAAACTGAGTGACAGGATAAGAAATAGTGAGATAAGGAAACGTTGTGGTCTGAAAGAAGATGTAGTGACAAAAATTGAGAAAGGTATGCTGAGATGGTTTGGCCATGAATGAAGAACGATTGACAAAAAAAGTGTACAAGGCGAGTGTGAATGAAAGTGTTGGAAGGGGTAGACCTAGGCGGACGTTTCAAGACCAAATCAGGGACGTCTTGAAAAAAGGCCAGGTCAAGAGTACTCTAAACCGAAGAGCATGTATGATCCCTTCATAATGAAATTGGACGAAGCGAAACAAATATGTAAGGATCGTAGCAAGTGGAAAGAAGTGGTCTCTGCCTACCCCTACGGGAAAGGGGCGTGAATATATGTATGTATGTATAAAAGAGTGATAAAATGAGCAGCAGGAAAATTACACATTTTCATATTAATAGAAATAGGAAATTAATTAATTTCTGTCACTCACCGAACACGATGAACGACGGTTTCTGGTGATGCTCTGGCCGGAGATCGCCTTTACGGCTTGTGCACCTACATTGTGTTTTCCCAAGGTAATAAACCTAGATTCTTTTATTAACTGGTGATTTAAGACATCGAAAGCTGTATCGTATCTATTTCTAATATATCTACTTATTTCTATGGGACTTAACGGAGAATGAGACAATAATATACATACTTATAATACATATAGGTAGATAAAGATTTATAAAAATATAATGTGAGTAAAAATGTAATGATTGTAAAGTGTTTTGTAATATGTATGGTGAGAGTCAGTTAATAGTCAACTGACTACTAACTAACTAATAACTACTACGCCTACGGAAAGTAACTACTTTTAATAAACTGAGCCTAAAGTGATTCTAGTAGCTTTATTATTACAAATAATCCTTTTCTTTCTTTTTTTTACGGGGTGGGGAAATCCTCATAGACTACCTCCGCCTGGGGAAAGGCGGAGGGGCGTGCCGGACTCTTACCGGCTAAAACCACCATCCCGGTGTCTCCTCACACGTGCGCGCGGGGCCGCGGGAATCCAAATTCTTCCGCAGCCCCACACTAGTGCTGGCCCGGTCTGTCCGGGCCTCGTCTCCTGCACGAGGTAGTGAGGTGTTTAACTACCCCGTGCATCGCCTCAATCACAAATAATCCTAACCTAACCACGACCACTAATCGGGAATATTTTTTTAAAGAACCGAAACTCTACAACATAATTTGTTGCCCGGTGAGGTTACCCACAGCTTCAAAACCACGCGAAAATGCGACTCTAACTTTTTACATTTAGCACCCACAATACAGCTTCTTAATATAATTTCTTAAGGAAAAATATAATGCTTGAAATTGCTCATGCTGGGAGCAGCGCTTGTTCGTTGGAGATCGAAGATCACTTTTAGCATTGGCGATACACCTATGCCTATCGAATGGCGAGCAAAAGGATTCTGGCTACTTCATTAACGTATAGCAAGGAAATAGCATCTTGCGTCATGTCGAAGAGAAGACTCAGGTCAGGCTCAGCACTTACATCGAATCAGCACATTAATAGCACTGTGGATAGTATGTGTTTGTTCGGCCTTATAAGGCCTATAGGCCACGTACTCACACCTCTCACAGATCTAGCAAACCCATTTTACAGAATTAATAGATTATAGTTATTGGTATATAGTTATACAACAGGCAAAACTGCCTTATCCATAATAGTGATCATCAATACAATCTCGCTATGATAAATAAGAGTTGAGTGATAAACTGCAATTCCTCTATTCTCACTTTATAAACTTATACCAGAAGAATAATTATGCAACCCAAAGGACAACAGCAGCTGGCAAAATTAAAGCTACTTTTTTATTACTTCACTAGGTTAAAACGTGCACTAAACTTCAGGACAATTTTACGAAGATAGGAGAGGAATGGGATTATTAGGATGAAATTCCAACATCTCTGTGAGTTAAAAGCAATGGATCGAGCGTGTGATGAATAAGGTTCTAAAGTTCATAAGCTATTACGTATACAGAAATAAAGCTGGTAATCGACGCCGATTACCAGCGCTTATTGGCGCCGGTCCGTTCTATATAAAGCAAGCAGATTGAAGCAGAGCGAGCAAAATGTCGGACTCATTGGACGATATTTGGTTTTGTTAGAAAATGTGTATTTAAAAATGCAAAAACGAGCTATATATACATCCTATTAATAGAGAAAGGAAACGTTTCGGAGAATACCATCATTTATTTGTAAAATAATTGAAATTTTATAGATATACAAGAATGACTCAAGAAACATTTTATTACATTTCTGTATTTAACAAAAAATATATTAATCTACACAAATAAATAAAAATGGAGTATCAGTTTGTAATATCAAAATAACCGCTTTTTACTAAGTGTATTCGGACGTTTGAATAACAACCTACAACGTCCAGCCAAAGTTAAACCCTATTTCATATGAATAATGATATAAATCGGAGGTCAACTTAAATTGGAAAATTAAAATTTCCGAAACTAATAATTTTTAACAAAAACTGTTTTTTTTTTTAATAAAAATAGCCTATGTTACTCCTTGATACATCAGCTATCTGCCAGTGAAAGTCCCGTCAAAATCGGTGCAGCCATTTCAGAGATTAGCCGGAACAAACAGACAGACAGACAGACAAAAATTGTAAAAAATGTTGTTTTGGTATAATATGTACCGTGTATACGTCCGAATGCACTTAGTAAAAGGCGGTTATTTTAATAATACAAACAGACCCTCCAATTTTATTTATTTGTATAGATAATATAATTTTAAATCAGTACACATCAAATAAAAAAAATATATATATAAAATATAGAACATAAATATGTATAGAATATAAAAATAGTTGAACGGGATATATTATTTGTGACTTACGCTAGTACAATGAAATTTCATTATATGTAATTAAAACAGATATATCACATACTTTTATAGCAGTATTAATTCCTAATCGAATATTTCGTATAAAATGGAACAAAAAAATCGGAAAACTATGAAGTTGATAAATTATTAAACCTAATCGACTTACTTGGCCGTCCAAAACCTCCGTTTTGGACTAAGCCTTACTGAATCTAAAATAATAACTGAACCATCTGGACTTCTCGCGTAATAGCTCATCTACTACAACACTGACTCGACTGGACCCTAGTTCGAAAAAATAGCAAGCAAAGGGTTAGACATACTCGAAAGTTATTATTGGATTAAATTGCGGAAGAAGAAACAACACTGGCTTTAATAAATCCCTACATCGGAGTTTGACAGAATTTAAAATATCGCGGGTAGCGAGATAGAAAATAGACGAAGCGATCTACACTATGAAAGATCAAAACTGGCCTTATTCAGATCCAACACAATGCAAATCACTATAATCAATCCTCTATCTATATAGAGGATAATCCTTTATCTATATATAACAAAAAATCACGTGATTTCCCTGATCCGCTCTTCGCGGCAACCCGACTCAGAGTCCCCTACTATTCTGACCTCATTCCTTATATGCTTCGCTCAATACCATTTTTAACTATATTTCAACTTTCGTCCACTCGCCATAGAAAAAAAATGTCAAGCATTGTTGCACGTGTTTCAGTAAAATCCTATTATAGTATGTCAACATTTTTATTTTTAATAAGAAAAACTAAATAAATACTGACTATATTGTCTATAGTTGTTGAACATACATACACATCTAATACGACTTAGACCTCAAAGAAGCTCTAGACTTGCAGAATCGTTGCCTCGTCCTTCTATACCAAGTTTCCATACTGTTCCTCCATTACTGTGTCTTACAACAACAAGCACTCGATCAGAAAACTCAAGTGCTGTTGACAGATTAAACTTGTAGACTATGTGAGTAAACAGAGACGAATCCCTAAAGCTTTCTACATATTAACAAGCTTGTTCAACATCAAACGACGTCTTCCTTAATGTTATAGTATCGCTTAAATAGAAGAATAGATATATATTAACTTGGTACCGTCACATCATTTTACATCATTTTATGGTAGTTTCTGTCCCTCTAAGTTTGAAATTTATTTTTATTTACTTACAAAAAGTTCAAAGAATAGACACGCAAACTGGTGCTAACTAGTTTAATTTGACAATACTCAAAGCGAATCTCGTCCAAGGAAAAGTGATGCAACATGGACTTCAGGTGATAATGAGGAGATTTTCTAAAGACTAGGTGGTAAGGCACCAAGTCCGACTGGATGGCAAGCATCAATGGTTTTAAAACATGCCGCCATAATGACTTTGTGCTGTGTTCCAATACTAGTAAACCAGGTTAAAATTCCTCTTCGAGTTCGGCAACACGTTGGTGTTGCAAACGTCACTAGGCCACGGTGACCACTTACTATATGGTTGAGCCGTTTGCCTGTCTGTCGATCTCTGCTGTAAAGAAAAAGGGTAAGTCTGGACAGTTTTCGTTATACTTAAAATAAAAACCAATATCAATCATAAACCAGTATTTTTAACTGTTTATATAGAACTTTCGACGATAATTTAAGTATAAACCAATTCTACGAAAACGAAAATTAATAGTGAATGCACTGTGCCAAAATTTATTAACGACATAAACATTCGATAGATTATATACAAACAGAATATGCATAGCCGCTGTACGTGAAGTAAATACAGGAAAGGATGAATCGTTCGGAAAGAAATAAAATTTACTATTTATCAATTAACAATCATTTTACGATCAGTAAATTTTAGTTTGATTTATTAATAATCGTTAACCATTTTACATATTTTTTTATTTATTTCTTTAACATATCTGTTAATATTAAATGATTTTGATGAAAAGCAAGAGTTATTTATTATTTATAAACAAATATTTTTAACTTATGTATAATATTATTAAGTATATTAATAAGTAAAGTTTGGGTTGGTATTAGGGGGCTATTTTATCGCTGTGAAGCGTTAGACAAACTAACGACCATAACCATCGTCTATGGGTGTTTGTGACGTCAGAGGTACCGCTAACACGCTGCTGTCCGGTAGAAGAACTGGAACTTGGGTCACTTATGCGCACACAAGACTAGGTATCAGGCTATCCAGGCAGGACCTAAGCTCTATCATCTAGCAAAAAGATATACCAGTAGCATGCGTCTTCTGACTAACAGACGCATGTACTGATGCATTGGGAAGTCCCATTCTATCTGCATGTTGCTTAAGGGCGGGCTATACGCAAAGCTTTTCGAAATTCAAAAAACTTTCGCTTCCGTGTATAAGAGGTAGTTCATCAATTACAGATCAGAGATATTGCCTCATTAGCATAATATTGTTATGGAAAAAGTAAAAGTTTCACGACTTATTATGAATTCCCTAATCAAGAAAATCATTTTATCTACAATTAGTGTAAAATATAAATTTATATTCAAACGGAGGCCGAGATTGTTTACTTCTATAGTATTTAGATATCTTAATTAACATTAAAAGCTCATAAGATTTATACAAACAAAGTAATAATTGTCTTTATTTGAATGAGATATAATAATTAGAATTTGTATTCATGCCGTGGAGTATCAGAAACCTTCTAAACAGTTTGTGGCCCAAGGCAATCTCGTTGGAGAGTGCCCTGACTGTATCTTACTGACATATTATCACCCACTGCCGGACATAGGCTTCTTCCACGGTCATATATATTCGAATTAGAATTACGCTATAAATATATTTGTTGTGAAAATTCATTCTGATAAGAATACTAACTCCTGCGGCCGGCGACAACCTGTCGTAAAAGGCGACAAAACAACATTTGCTGGTAGAGCTCCAAGCCTATCTGGATGCCAACTACTAAACATGCCGTCATAATAACATTGTGTTACCAAGGTTTCAGTTCCCTTAGATAGGTGGCAGTATGTTAGTGTCATAAACACCCTTAGGCGACGGTAAATGCTTACTATTGAGTGGGTTTCAGCCTGTTTTCTCTAGCACAGCAATAACAAAAAAGTAAACTGGGCCATTTTTGACTTCCAGACAAATATTTCTTTTGGAGTTTACTCCTTAAGAATCGATTTTCATATATAAGGCGCCCGGTATGAGAAAAATGTGAGAGTAAAATCTACTAATGAATGACCTCGTTACGTTTTTAGTGCGCGAGGCAAAAATTACTTTATTTGTTACAACTTAAGGTTGATTTCACATTAAATGTTGTTTAACATTATGTCTTTTCATTTGTAAGTGACAAGAGTAATTTATTGCTTTACTCATTTTATATGACGAATGATCGTAAGTATTAGATAGTGTTTTGGAGATTTGTGACTTTATTACTTGGTGCCATAGTTGTAATTAGGTTGAACTTAAAACTGTTTTAAAGCTTTTTTATATATATGTATATTATTTTCATAAATTTGTTAATTTACCCTTTCATATGGTATTAATCTTTTTTCAGTTAAATAAACTCTTTTTACGTATGTTGAGACAATCGTACTTAAGTAGTAAACTCCAGTCGTGCGTCGGAACTGACACAGTTTTTATTATTTTATATATAGAAATGGCACCTTACTTCTGATTAAATAACAAATTTTGAAAGATCATGAATAAAAGTAATAATTAGAGAAGTAGTTTGAGAATTTGATCAGATCTTTCGTACGATATAAAGGGAAAATTTTTCATAATACATGACTTTTTTAATAAGCTCTGAAAAGTGTAAGGACAACGACCCTATTCATCATATGGAATTCCTGACCGACATTGGATCAGGGTTCACGTAAAAATTGCTTGTCACAGAATACGACTCCTCTTAATTATAACTGGCTGTTGACACCTAATAAAGGTTTTTTCCTTTATTTTAGCGAACAAAATTTGCAAGGCGAACGAATTCTGTATCTTTATAAAAACTACATATAGGTCTCGAATATAATTTTTTTATTGTGATCGTAAGACCAAATTTAAGTTCTGGATTTTGGCACATTCAATAAATAAAGATGACTGTTAGCACCTGTTGGTTGAAATGGAGTTGTTGCAGAATAATTATCACAAGTTAGTCATGTGATCCCAAACAAATACTTAGGATTCAAGTGTTTTTTTTATTGATTTAGGATAGTAGACAGGCTGATGGTCCACTAAGGATTTTGCAGTTATCGTCGCCTATGGGTGTTTGCAACGCCAGTGGCATTGCGAACACACTGCTGTTCCACAGGGGTACAAGAACTTGGGTCACTAATGCCGGAACACAACACAGAGTTATTATGGCGGCATACTTGAGTTCAAATGTTGTTCCCATCCAGACGGGCTTGGGGCCCTACCACGTAGCTAAAGTGGGTTGTATTGTCGCCTTTTACGACAGGACAAGCCCGGCCGCAGAGGTCAGTATTTTTTCTCTATCCCTGGATGGATAGAAAACCTTTTACGAATTTTATCGGTAACCTGCCGGAAATAATTATTACCTTAACACGCGGTATTAGTAAATAATCTTATATGTTTGAACGAGCAATTCTTGTATGTGTATATATATATATATATATATATATATATATATATATATATATATATATATATATATATATATATATATATATATATATATATATATATATATATATATATATATATATATATATATATATATATATATACATAGTCAGGTCATAAGTATTGTCACACAGTAAAAACTTTTCTTTTAGAATGCTGGCCACAAAAAAGTTTATTGAATTCGAATTTCGAATTGTTCATGAAAATAAAAAAGGTATACTTTTAGAATTTTACTCATTTTTAAATATGGAGTGGACGCTTAAAGAAGACCGTGTTGCAGTTATTGCGTTGCATCGTTGCAGTTACGCGCCAATTCAAATTTTTAACATACTGAAAAATTTGAATATAACCAAAAGATTCGTTTATCGTACCATCAAACGATACAATGAAGACTCTAGTGTAGATGACAGGTCAAGAAGTGGTCGCCCTCGGTCTGTTAGGACTCCAGCAGTGATAAAAGCTGTGAAGGCACGAATTCAAAGAAATCCCAAACGTAAGCAGAAACTGTTGGCCCTTCAGATGGGGTTAAGCAGAACCACGGTGAAAAGGGTGTTAAATGAAGACTTAGGGCTTCGGGCATATCGAAGAAAAACAGGACATCGTTTGAATGCTCGTCTAATGGACCTGAGACTGAAGAGATGCCGCGCTTTGTTGAAGCGGTACGCGGGAAAAAAATATCGGGAAATTCTTTTTTCGGATGAAAAAATGTTTACCGTAGAAGAGAGCTACAACAAACAAAATGATAAGGTGTACGCACACAGTAGTGAAGAAGCGAGCAACCGTATTCCGCGTGTCCAACGAGGTCATTTTCCATCCTCGTTCATGGTATGGTTGGGAGTTTCTTATTGGGGCTTAACAGAGGTACATTTTTGTGAGAAAGGTGTAAAAACGAATGCTGTTGTGTATCAAAATACAGTCCTGACGAACCTTGTGGAACCTGTTTCTCATACCATGTTCAATAACAGGCACTGGGTATTCCAACAAGATTCGGCGCCAGCTCATAGAGCGAAGAGCACACAAGACTGGCTGGTGGCGCGTGAAATCGACTTCATCCGGCACGAAGACTGGCCCTCCTCCAGTCCAGATTTGAATCCGTTAGATTACAAGATATGGCAACACTTGGAGGAAAAGGCGTGCTCAAAGCCTCATCCCAATTTGGAGTCACTCAAGACATCCTTGATTAAGGCAGCCGCCGATATTGACATGGACCTCGTTCGTGCTGCGATAGACGACTGGCCGCGCAGATTGAAGGCCTGTATTCAAAATCACGGAGGTCATTTTGAATAAACTTTAATGTCATAAGAATCTATGTTTTGTTAAGTTCATTTTGGTATATGAATGGTTACATAATGAATAAACTTGTTACAATTATTTTACATTAAACATGTGACAGAATTTATGACCTGACTAGGTATATATATATATATATATATATATATATATATATATATATATATATATATATATATATATATATATATATATCTATATATATATAATTGGAATCTCGGAATCGGCTACAACAATTTTCATGAAATTTAGTATACGGGGGCGATAAATCGATCTAGTTGGGAATCATTTCTAGAAAGTGTCATTTTATTAGCTTTTTTTACTGGAAGAAAAATAACAAAAGGTAGCGTTTGAGTAGTAATTTAAACTGAAAAATGACTCTTCCTGACATCTATTGGTGACACAACAACACTAAAGCTATTCCAACAGATGGCGTTGTTAAGTAACACGAAGTCAATGAGTGTTTGCTTTGAGGTTAGACTAAGAAAATCAATTGTTTATTTATATTATTTGTGTATTCTTAATGCACGTGTTCACTTAAAAATGCCTAAACGGTCTTGGAAAAAAGGCTTATAAACAATCTAACTTCACGAAGCCGAAAAATACCGAGCAAAGCTCGGTCATCCAGATACTTTTCTCCTAATAAAAGAAAATAAATAGATTAACGATGCTATATCCTTAGCATTTTTCCCCTCATCACAAGTTCCCTGCTACACTTATCAAATAAGTTCTTCTCCGTGCTGTGGCGGAGTAAGAATACTAACCTCTGCGACCGGGGTCGGCCTCTCGTAAAAGGCGACAAAAGCTACCCTAGCTACGTGGTAGGCTCCAAGACTGTCTGGATGGTGACCACCCCTGGTGTATAAGCATGTCACCAGAATAACTTCATGTTGTGTTCCGGAATTGGTAACGCAGTTTCCTTTTACCTCTATGGGACAGCAACGTGTTTGCGATGCCCCCAGTGTCGTAAACATCAAAAGGCGACGGAACTTCTTGCTGTTAAGTGGGCCGTCAGCCTGTCTACTGCTCCACAGCAATAAAAAAATTACAACCTCCGTGGTGCAATGGCTTTAAACATTTCAGAACAAGTTAAGACATAATTATGTTTGTAAATATTTCACGATAGTCAGGTTCTTCTACGCCATTTGGTTTCCCTTAGAAAAAGCTATGTTGAAATTTTTGTCATAATTAACAATTGAGTATATACTCACCTCGGGCTCCGATTGAGGCTCCGAATTCGGTTGAAACCGGGATAAATATTTCGAAGGATTATAAAGCCAATAAATAACCAAATTTCACATTCATTATAAAGTGTTTATAAGACGCGACTCTAACTTTGATTATTTATTCAAATTAAGAACTTTCACAAGTTTTAAAGTACGTAATAGTTGTAAGTTTCAGACCTTTTAGGATAAAAGCACTCCTTTAGAAAATACGAATTAATATTTCTCGTAAACTATAAAATGACGACAAATACCTAGAGATCATAACGCTCTTATAGATTAAAGTCAAATATAACTGAAGGCAAATCAATCACATAGTGATACAAATTTTTATGCATCCCAATTTGTTTTTATAAATATCAAATTTTAAAACGCAGAATGTTTTTATTTGTTGGAAAAATACACTGCTGCTAAGTTAATTTCGATTGAATTATAATCTTTTTCATCTTTCTTCTTCTTCTTCCTGCCCTTATCCCACATTATATGGGGTCAGCACAACATGTTCTCTCTTCCACTCTCCTCTATTAGCCGTCATCTGAACATTCACACCTTTTTCACCGTATCATCTTTTACACAATCCATCTATATTTCTTTGGTCTTCAAACTTCCCCTAATATACTCATTTCTAATTTTATCCATTTTTGTAACTATGCTCATTATAGTGAAACACGTTGTGAGGTTGACAAAGAACTGCCTTTTATTTCATAATAAAAATAGAACGTCTACAGATGCATCAACAGATGGCACTGCTAGTAAACAATAGAACGTTTACAGATGCTTCAACAGATGTCATCACTGGTAATTAAATGACTAACAAACTGTTATTGTAGATATATATTTAACGAGTGTTGACGTCAAATTTAATGACGACAAAGCCTACCGACGAAAAGCGGTGATCTTCTATACCTTTCTGTCTATGGAGATTGTCGACAGCACGACCATATACAGGTATATCACGTGGGCGTGGGTGGAGTCGCTTAGAAGGTTGTTAAAAAGTGTGTCCCATGCGGGGACGGCTCATTGGCATTCCCGAGGGACGCGAGAGAACTGATGAGGAGGAAGAAAGCCGCCGCCCAAGCCTTCAATAGGTTTCCCTCCGAAGGCAACTTCGTCACCCTTCGCTCACTTCATCGAGAAGTGAAGTCCCGTATTCAGGAACGTTGGGGGAACCTGCTTTCGGAGATCTTCTTAAGGCACCAAGCGTACTGGAGCTTGGCGAGGTCTCTGAAAGCGAAATCTTTCTCGGCCATGCGTCCTTTAGAGAGACCCGACAGACAATACAGTCATGTTCGAGGATGAGGAGAAGGCCGAATGTCTCGCCGAGAGCTTTAAAGAACAATGCTCTCCCAACATCATAGACGATGACCCAGCCCACCTACTCAAATTGAACGCCGAGGTTAAATCCGAGCACAAGAGGCGCGTCCCCTAGCCCGTTGCCACGGCTGATCGACCCCGCTTTTACGGGGTTGAAATACCTTTGGCGTCCGTAGTCGCTATCGAGTCATCTGAGACAACAACAGCCTTTAATACACACACCAAACAAGTCGCTTAGAAACGATGGTCTGAAGCTTAAAGTGGTAAAGACTACTTGGCATATACGGTACCAACATTCTATATTGGCGATAGTAAAGACCCTGGTCAAACGCCATAATTAGGGCATTTTTTAAGACTAGTCCGTGCAGTATGCGATAAATTGTATTGCAAGCCTTTTTACGAAAACACAATATTCAGACACATTAATGAATGAACCGAATATTCAATCCAGAACGTAGCCAAGGAAAGCGAAGTCATGGTCTGTTGAACTGTCTTCTGACAGTTTGTACCTAGTCAGGTCATAAGTATTGTCACACAGTAAAAACTTTTCTTCTAGAATGCTGGCCACAAAAAAGTTTATTGAATTCGAATTTCGAATTGTTCATGAAAATAAAAATGTATACTTTTAGAATTTTACTCATTTTTAAATATGGAGTGGACGCTTAAAGAAGACCGTGTTGCAGTTATTGCGTTGCATCGTTGCGGTTACGCGCCAATTCAAATTTTTAACATACTGAAAAATTTGAATATAACCAAAAGATTCGTTTATCGTACCATCAAACGATACAATGAAGACTCTAGTGTAGATGACAGGTCAAGAAGTGGTCGCCCCGGTCTGTTAGGACTCCAGCAGTGATAAAAGCTGTGAAGGCACGAATTCAAAGAAATCCCAAACGTAAGCAGAAACTGTTGGCCCTTCAGATGGGGTTAAGCAGAACCACGGTGAAAAGGGTGTTAAATGAAGACTTAGGGCTTCGGGCATATCGAAGAAAAACAGGACATCGTTTGAATGCTCGTCTAATGGACCTGAGACTGAAGAGATGCCGCGCTTTGTTGAAGCGGTACGCGGGAAAAAAATATCGGGAAATTCTTTTTTCGGATAAAAAAATGTTTACCGTAGAAGAGAGCTACAACAAACAAAATGATAAGGTGTACGCACACAGTAGTGAAGAAGCGAGCAACCGTATTCCGCGTGTCCAACGAGGTCATTTTCCATCCTCGCTCATGGTATGGTTGGGAGTTTCTTTTTGGGGCTTAACAGAGGTACATTTTTGTGAGAAAGGTGTAAAAACGAATGCTGTTGTGTATCAAAATACAGTCCTGACGAACCTTGTGGAACCTGTTTCTCATACCATGTTCAATAACAGGCACTGGGTATTCCAACAAGATTCGGCGCCAGCTCATAGAGCGAAGAGCACACAAGACTGGCTGGCGGCGCGTGAAATCGACTTCATCCGGCACGAAGACTGGCCCTCCTCCAGTCCAGATTTGAATCCGTTAGATTACAAGATATGGCAACACTTGGAGGAAAAGGCGTGCTCAAAGCCTCATCCCAATTTGGAGTCACTCAAGACATCCTTGATTAAGGCAGCCGCCGATATTGACATGGACCTCGTTCGTGCTGCGATAGACAACTGGCCGCGCAGATTGAAGGCTTGTATTCAAAATCACGGAGGTCATTTTGAATAAACTTTAATGTCATAAGAATCTATGTTTTGTTAAGTTCATTTTGGTATATGAATGGTTACATAATGAATAAACTTGTTACAATTATTTTACATTAAACATGTGACAGAATTTATGACCTGACTAGGTACAATTTAGGAATTGCATTTTCAAAATGTCAAAGTATATTCAAGAATAAAGTGAGCTAGCTATATTAGCCACGTAAAAGCTCATGAGTGCCAAAAATGAGACGTAGAGCGGGTCTCCTTGCTGTACTTGGTTGGAACACATATACAATGAATGAATGAAACTCATTTTATATTCACATTAACTGAAACTAAATGGTAGAAGAAAGGAAAACCGTCTCTGTGTTTGAAAAAGTGTTGATCGAAATGCATTTTAAGTGGATCCACAATAGCATTAGTATACATTTTAGAGTAAAACGCCAAAAGTTATTATTCAACTTAACAAGCATCAATTCGTCTAAAGTTACTACATTCATTTGCGCCTTTCTGGTGGATTTTTAAATAATTTACATCTGGACACTTTTCCAACCTCTCCTCAATATTAGATCTCCTTAACCACTACATTCTACGGTCCCACTGCTTGCGGCTACGTTCGTCGCTTTGACATAAAAAGGGCTAATACGGCCCAAACATGATACGAAAAGCAGATATTGATAGATAACCAAACATACTGAAACATATTTTCAATTTATTTTGTACAGCCGTAAGAATCGAAGAGCATCTTTGTTTTCGTGGTCTGTAAATTATGTATTCTGAACAGAATCTAATTTACGTGACAAGAGACTACAAAATTTATTTTTAGGCGATGTAAATATTCGTCTTTTAAAAGTAAAAAGGGACTGAGTTTATCCTGCGTGTATTAAATGGGATGAAACTGTCACGCTTGGTTATATAACGCTCATTTGGGCAAAATTGGTTCAGATCAGACTCACAGATTCACTTACGCGCCCGCGTCGTGCATGGTATATCAATCTCATTCAGAAACCAAATATACTTCTTAAAATGTAACATAATTGACTCTTTGTCAGTTTTATACGTTTTTATTAGCTTCATACGTATGTTAGTATGTAACGGAAACTTTGAACATGATTTTGACCCCTTTCAAAACGTCAGATTAACTCGAAATTTGGCATACTTATCGAGGACCGATGACAATACAATATTTTAAACAGTTAGATCCATTATCCTTACTAGGATAATCAGGATTAATGAATTTTCCTGCCGCCATATTAAAATATTACCTATAGACGGTTTCTTTACTTTAGGTAGATCAACACGCTCTCTATGTTTATTTATCTTCGGTAGATTAACTCGCTCTCGTAATTAAATAATTAATTTGTACTGTAAATTTGAACTCTAAAATTGCAGGGATATTGACCGTGTCGAGCCTTCTCCTAAAATTTCCTAAAATTCTTTTGGGGATATTTTGGAGACAAAAATCTTGAAATTAAATAATAGTTTTAAAAAACCATAAAACTACAAAATAGAAAATCCAACTAAAAATAGTAGTAGTGAGTTATTTTGTGTGGAATTAATTGTGAACAGATAGTTTAAGTGCAATTTATAATTATTTCTTTATTTTAAATCTTTCTTTTGTTTAAAATTAATGTGAAAGAAATTTTTTTTGAAACAATATCATATCACAAATTACAAACCTAACTTACTTCTACATTAATATTAAGTACAAATTACTATTATTGTGGCGAAAACTATGTACCCGTTTTTACGAAAATTCTGCGGACAAAGGAGTATGAAATTTGGCACAGTTAACGTTTATATGGAGGACAAGTGCAGAAAGCTATTTTTTAGCCCATATAGTGAAACACATAGTGAGGTTGACAAAGAACTGCCTTTTATATTATTATAAAAATAGATCGTCTACAAATGCATCAACAGATGGCACTGCTAGTAAACAATAGAACGTTTACAGATGCTCCAACAGATGTCATCACTAGTAATTAAATGACTAACAAACTGTTATTGTAGATATATATTTAACACCCCCACTATATCACAATAACCCTAAAACAAAATAAACTAAACACTAGTTATACCCAAACTATGCATGAACTTGTAGTGTTTGTTTTTATTTAAACCTTTTGTTAAGAGATCAGCGGGCATATCAGCTGTTGGCAAATATTTAATATTTACAGTTCTGTTTGCGACACATTCTCTACAAAAATGATACCTGACATCAATGTGTTTTGACCTTTTGTGGAACATAGGGTTTGCCGACAGCTTTTGTGCACTCTGATTGTCATTGAACACATTAATAGTATAATCAGAACCAGTTATTTCATATTGCAAATTTTTCAAGTACAATGCTTCTTTACATGCCTCTGCTATCCCCATGTATTCTGCCTCTGTACTTGATAGGGCCACTGTATTTTGCTTTTTACATTCCCATGAAATTACACTATTACAGAGAAGAAAACAATAACCAGTATAAGACTTCCTGTCTAATGCGTTAGACGCCCAATCAGCATCTACAAAACCTGTAATCTGAGAATTCCCATCTTTACAATATTTAAGCCCATAGCTTTTAGTACTTTTTAAATATTTTAATACTCTCTTTGCATATTCCCAATGGACACTAGTATAACAATTGTTGAATTGACTTAAATAGTTAACAGCAAAAGTAATGTCTGGTCGAGTTAATACGGACAAATACATTAAACTGCCCAAGAGCTGTTGATATGGGGCTTGTTTGTTTATACCTTGACCTTTACTTATTTCTAGTTTGCTCTCCATTGGAGTATCTACAGGTTTACACTCAGATAAATTGAATTTACATAACAACTTATTTATATAATTTTCCTGACTGAGGGTAACGGAACCTTCCTTTTTATTGAAGTTTACATTCATTCCAAGACAATTTTTTACCTGGCCTAAGTCTTTGATTTGAAACTGATTTGACAAAATATTTTTAATATTACTGGTTTCATCCTTATCATTAGAAAAAATAAAAAAATCATCAACATACACTGTTACAATGGTTTTATACTTGTTGTTATTTTTAATGTACATACATGGTTCTAATTTAGATTTTTTATATCCATGACTCTGTAAACAACTATCTACCTTTATATTCCAGGCTCTAGACGCTTGTTTCAAACCATAAATGGCCTTTTTTAGTTTCAACACTTTATGTACATTATCAATAAAATCATAACATTCTGGTTTCTCCATATAAATAGTTTCATCTAACTCGCCATTTAAAAATGCAGTCTTAACATCTAAATGAGTTATTTCTAATCCTAATAACACAGATAAAGCAAACAATAGTCTTAGTGTACTATGTCTCACTACTGGTGAAAATGTCTCTGTATAATCTACACCATATTTCTGTGAAAATCCCTTGGCCACTAGTCGGGCACGATAGCGCACATTATTTTCACTGTCATATTTCTTGCACAGAACCCACTTACACTTAACAATTGTACCACCTTTTGGAATGTCAACTTGTTCCCAAGCATCATTGTCTTCAAAGCACTGTAATTCATCCCGTACAGCTTCCAACCAGTAGGACCTTTCTGATCCTTTCAAGGCTTCTTTTAAGGTAAGTTCACTGTTATTGTCTAAGTCACCATCACCAACATGAGCACTCACAAAACCATACCTATCAGGTGGTTGTCTAGGCCTCGCACTACGCATCATATTAACATTTTCAAATGTCAATGTATCAGTACTACTCTGTGAAGTGTTAGGTGAAGAAGAAGAAGATTCAAGCAGATCATCATCACATGGTAAATATGTATCATCATTGTCATTTGTGCTGATACTTTCTTCTTGAAAATTCTCTGTATCCTCAGTACAATCAGTCCCTGATCCCCCCACTGGAACAAAAGACTCTTCAGATGTCTGATCTAAGACAGAGGTTTCTCTCACTTCTATGGTACTTTCCTGTGTAACATCCTCAATTATTACCACATCTCGGCTTGTTGTGATAGTTCCTGTTTCTGGATTGTAGATCCTGTATCCTTTTACATCATCTGGATACCCCACTAGGATGCATTTTTTTGATTTCTTATCCCATTTTTGTCTCTTTTGTTTAGGCACATGCATCATAACTGTGCTACCAAATAACCTCACATGACTAACATCTGGTTTCACACCTGTCCACATTTCAAATGGGGTTTTTCCATTAAGAGACGATGCAACTGTCCTATTTTGAAGGTACACAGCTGTGTTGGCTGCCTCAGCCCAAAAGTTTTTCCTCAATCCAGCATCAAATAGAAGACATTTTGCTTTTTCTACAATGGTTCTATTGAACCGCTCTGATAACCCATTTTGTTCAGGGGTATACGGATTGGTTTTCTGATGAACAATTCCGTGTTTTGTTAAAAACCCATCCATCTCCTTATTACAGAACTCCTTGCCATTGTCACTGTGCAAAATCTTAATTCTTTTGTTGAGCTGATTCTCTACTTCAGATTTATATCTTTGAAAATACATTAACACTTCACTTTTGTTCTTCAAAAAATAAATAAAGATCATTCGGGTATAATCATCAACAAATAGAAGAAAATATTTTGACCCACCTATCGAAGTGATGTCCATTGGGCCACATACATCAGTATGCACTGTGTGTAAAGCTTCAGTACTTCTGTTGGTACCTTTTGGAAATGGTAGACGACTCTGTTTGCCTTCACAGCATGTTATACAAGACAACTTTGATACATCTGTCTTACTGTCAAGTGTCAAGCCTTCCACTGCGTTCTGCATTCGGTTCAAATAGTTGCTATTTACATGCCCAAGTCTGCGATGCCAGACTTCAGCTGACACCATTGCTGCAGTTGATGAACACTCTGGCATGTTCAACTTGTATACACCATTCACCAAACATGCTGTGGCCACCAGTTCTCCAATTCTATTGCGAATCTGACAACCATTAGGAGTAAATGATACACTGTTGCCCTTTGCAATCAATTGGCTCACAGACAGAAGGTTCGTAGTCAAACTCGGTACGCACATCACCCCTTCTACAACAATATCATACACACACGATGACAACAACGTAGAAATCTGTACATCGCCTGTACATGTGACTGGCAGTGTCTCTTTGTTGGCTATAACAATCTCCTTAGTGTTTTGGTTACACGAAACATTCTTCATCCAGTTTCTATTAGCTGTCAAATGACAACTTGCGCCAGAGTCAATATACCAATCACTTTTATTGAAATTGCCATTTAGAAACACAGCACTGAACGCATTTGACTTTTTACGTTCATTGTTTCTTAGATCTGAAGAATTATTTTTATGAAAAGTGCACTGATTGCGATAATGACCAGTTTGTTTACATTTGTAGCACTTGACAACTTTCGAGCTTGACTTTGACGTTTGTTTATTGTCTCTGCTTCCGCTAGTGTTACCACTTCTGTTTTTCTTGAAACTTGTAAACGCACCGTTTCCTGTGGCGCTAGAATCGCCACTACTGTTTCCTTCCTCCATGTCCAATAGCTTCGTTTTAATGGCGTCCGCCGTTATTGCAACTCCACAATGCTCAATCGCCATGATCATAGGTGCATATTTTTCAGTTAATCCCGCCAACAAAAGCGATCCAACCCATTCGTCATTGATTTTGAAACCCGTACCACTCAATTTCTGACTTGTTTCTATAACTTGCGTCACATAGGAAGTCATTGAAGTACAATTTTCAAGACGAATTGAAATAAGCGCTCGCAGCAAACTAATTCTTCTGGTAAATCCCGAATCATCAAAGATTTTCTTTAACTTCATCCATAGCTCCCGAGTGGTTTCTACGTCTCGGATATGTACGTACAGCGATGAGTCGATCGTCAGAATCAACTTGGCTTTTGTCTTCGCGTCGTCTGCGGCTCCTATTGTTGAGGCTCCAGTATCCGCCTTGATGCAGTCTGACATGCCTTCCAACACTAAAAAATTCTCCGCGGCGAAAGCCCACTCACCATAGTTCTCACGCCCTTTGAGCTTAGGCACACTCACTAGGTAGCTCGAAGTCATTTTCACACCGAATTACTTTACAGTTAATATTTCTATCTGCGATCTTAGCTTCAGCTAGCATAATATTCTATCGCAAAAACCTCAAATATCAACTTAAACCGTGAAAAACGTGACCGGCCCATAACCTATAGTGAAACACATAGTGAGGTTGACAAAGAACTGCCTTAATTATTATAAAAATAGATCGTCTACAAATGCATCAACAGATGGCACTGCTAGTAAACAATAGAACGTTTACAGATGCTCCAACAGATGTCATCACTAGTAATTAAATGACTAACAAACTGTTATTGTAGATATATATTTAACAGCCCAATTATCCATTAGAAATATATATATTAAATTAATTAAATTAAACATTACGCATACTACTGCTTGAATTATACACAACATACACACACATTCACACGTTACTTACCTTTTTTATTAGAGTTTATGGCTTGGTAAAGGCCAGGATAGTTAATTTTGTAATAAGCTATACGGGGGTTGTCGGAGCGCCAGAAATGACCTCCACCTCGCTATCCGCGAGGCGAACGGACAGTTTCCTCGGCGCACGAGGGCTGAGCTCTCGAGGCTTATTTTAAGCTGATACAGCAGAGCGCCGGGGGGACAAAATCTTGACTCCCTGACGCCAACACTATAGCAGAGGCTCGCTCCGGCACGAGATCGGCAGGCCACATATCCTTGGACCCGGGCGTAGGCTAAAGGAGAACAGCAGGGTTTTTTAGTAAGTAGTCGGATGGCCGAACATCTTTCTCGAAGTCCCACATATGCCTCGGTCCTCCGGGGCCGAGGGAACCCGTCAAGAGATGGTTTTCCCCAGAGACAAAAAAGAAGTGATTACATTCTCTTTGGTCTTATTGAATGTAAAAATTGACATTGGACAATAACAAGGAATGAAACTGAAATAATTATATTTTTTGAAATACATCTTGGTCAACCATGAAAAAAATGAAGTATAAGTAATCTGAATTGATTTACTCTTGCCTATTTGTGATAATAGTGTTTTTTTTTTTTGCTGTAAGACAGTAGACAGGCTGAATGCCCGCTTAGAATTTAACAGGTACGTCGGTACCGTCAGTTACCGTTGCGATGCAACGTCAGTGGCATCGCGAATACGCTGCTGTCGCATAAGGGTACAGGAACTTGGGTCACTAATGCCGGAACACAACACAAGGTTATATGTTTAAAAAATGCGAATATATGGCTACGAAAGAGATTCATAATGCAAGTTTTGCAATGAAAAAATGCTTCAAAACATTTTGAATTTTTAAGTGATGCTGTTCAAACTGATGTAGAAAAATTACATATTAACTGAGTAACTATGATAAAACTTTGGATTATAGAGGAAACTTTGGATTGTCAAAAGAACCCTAATGAAGTTAAAACTTAAATATTTAATGAATTATGGTCGAATTTCAACCCCTGGGCGAGCACTAGTTGATCATAAATACTTAATTATAAAGTTAGTTTTATATATATTTTGAATTTTAATTTATTAACGCTTGATTTACCCTCTAAAATTAGTGACATCATGGAAAGAACTTTTATTTGCCACAAAGATTCAGATTATTGGTTTAATCAGATATACAGATAAACAGAGTACCTTCAATTAATAAATATTTTTCTTACAAGTTTTTCTTTAGAGTTTCACACGAAGCTTTAATTTGAAGTCTAGGGTTATTTTTTTAGCATTGTCACAAGGCAACATTTCAACAGGCCTTTTTATAAAATGACTGAAAAGTAAACAAATTTGTTCTTTCATTGCAGCATATGTTATAAGCAACCAGTAGTAATCCACTTGTTGCCTTTTACGATTTCCTAAAAGTTAATTTAACTTACACAGTTTTACTTTTTTATTTTACTCGTACGGTATACTTAGTAACAAACAAAATAAAGAAATAATTACTGAGTTAGATCTACAAGTTTAAGTGCTCTTTTATTTTGTGGAATAGCAGACAGGCTGACGATCCACTTAATAACAAGCATTTACCGTCGCTGATAGAAGTCTACGACGTAGCACCGCTAATATGCTGCCTCCCTCGTAGGGGAAATGAGTCCTGTGTTACGAGTTCTGTAAGACATGTTCATAACACAAAGTTATTATAGCGACATATTTAGATATCAGAGATGGTTGCCGTCCAGGCCCTGGAGCCCTATCATAAAGCTAAGACCATTTACGACAGAATAGCCCCGGCTAAAGGGTCAGTATTCTTATACCACCTAAAACCATCCCAGGGTTCCTTTGCCCGAAACCCGTGCGGAAGGATATGCTTTCACGTGCGTTCTCAACGCATCTAAAATAAAAATACAATCAATCTATCTTTTTGGACTTACATAATACTCTACCCAAATCTTCGATGGCCGCAACTAAAATTTGCGGAAAAATCTGGTACCATTCATTTTTCAAATTTTATTATGTCGTTTTAAGCCCAAAAGAGAGTTTTTATAGGACGATAAAATAGCAGTATCCTTCGGGCATAATTGATATTTACGATCACGTTCCCAAGGCGCTGTCACAGGTATTTTTCGTATTTTTCAACTTAACGTGCTTTTAATATAACTTCTGATAACGATTAGCGACAAAAATAATTATTGTTAAAGAACAGCATTACATTACTACAACATTATGTGTTTCCTGTACTGGGTTGTCTGGAAGAGATCGCTATTAGCGATAAGGCCGCCCTTTGTGCAATATTGTTAACCACAAAATTTCAATGTAAATTACTTTTATACAATGTACAATAAAGTGTTTTTTTATATATCCATCTATCTATCTAACAGCAAACAGGTTGGCGGCTCACATAATAGTAAGCAGTTATCGTCGCCTATGGATTTTTGCGACGCTGGGGACACTGAGAATATGCTGCGGTCCACATAGATGTACTGAAACCTGGGTCACTAATGCCAGAACACAACACAATGTGATTGCAGCAGTCTGACCGACGATCTTCGATTCGAAAAACTCTGTTCTTGACGAGTTCCCCCGGCTCGGGAGGAGCAAGGGATATGTGGGACTCCGGGAAAGATGTCTAGCCGTCCGCCTACCCACTCAAAAACCCCGCTGTTCTCCTATTCTCTACGCCCGGGCCCACGGATATGTGGCCTGCCGATCTAGTGGCAAGACCGACACCAGGCCGTCCATTGTGTCGGTGCAGGCCTCTTCCATAATGTTGGCGCGGGGGGGTCTGGATTTTGTCCCCCCGGCGCTCTCCTCTTTCAACTCGAGGAGTTCAGGGAGGCCGGGGAACAGCACGCGGCCCTTGCGGCTACTGCCGGCTATCGCGGCCAATCCGCCGCCCGCACGATAGTGCGAGTGGCGGATTGGCAATGCCGCTAGTTTACAAACGTTCCGTGCAGGGGCGGAGAAGGAATACTGACCTCTGCGGCCAGGGTCGACCTCACGTAAAAGGCGACGAAATAACCCACCCTAGCTACGGGCCCCAAGCCCGTCTGGATGGTGACCACCTTTGGTCTTAAGTATGCCGCCATAGTAACTTTGTGTTGTATTCCGGCATTAGTGACCCAACTTCCTGTATCCTTATGGGACAGCAGGGTATTCGCAATGCCACTGGCGTTGCACACACCCATAGGCAACGGTAACAGCTAAATTCTAAGTAGGCCGTCAGCCTGTCTACTGTCTTACAGCAATAAATAAAAAAAATAAACGTGACGGTGACTGTGTGCTAACAAGTGGTCCTTTTGCCTGTCTGCTGAACTCCATATATATAAAAAATTAACATGCGTTCGATGCTGTACAATTGTGCTAGTGTAAAAGATTCGTTAATACCCAATTTAGTAATAAAATCTAAAAATTGTTAACAAGCCCGTCGAAGCAAAAAGTTTGAATTTTATCGTTATTGAATATACAAAATCACCAAACACAAGATGGGCCATAAATTTTTCCAAATTTGAAGCATGAATTGAAATAAAACTACCGATTCTATTTTCTTTGTTTTTATTTTTCTTTGTTTTTCTTTGTCTATATAAATATATAACCAATAAATCTTTGAATACATTTTTATATAAATGAAAATATCTCCTGCAATCAACTGCACAAATTTCGGGAAACTCGCTGATTTGTGGAAAAATTTTATGTTGCTCCATCTTACTGCACACGATTTTTGCTTTTGTGTCTATCAAATTTATGTTAATTTCTACTTTAACATTAAACAATCATGCAACATGTTTACGCTGAATTCGTAGTCACGTTATTTCAAACGAATATCAAACTGATTATTACTTTTGCTGATATGGCTGCCCACCCATACTGTTGTTTTAGATGATTTAAAAGCCACAGTTTTCTCAACCCTCATTATCGGCATTTGTATTGTTTATGTGGCCATAGATGTGAAAAGAGGCCTCATCCGTGAACACTAAATTCTCAAAAGAATCATTCCAGCATAGTATCAGCTAATAAATTACGTTTCCTCCTCCTGTAAACAATTTGACGTTTATACATGTATGGGTTTTACCGCAGACTGTTCTAAGTATCGCTAGATCCGTTGAACGCTTACGCGTGTATGATTCTTATGTAAACATGCCTGAATGCGTTCGTCACATCTTCTTGAAGCCCTTTTTATTTGAATATCATGGAATTCTTTTTCTTGCACTTCTTGCGCCAAGCTTTGAATAAATTAATACTTGGATATTCAGTTCAACACGTAAATGGTATTTAACTGTAAATATGCGTCGTACACTATTACACTACGATATTTATTTTTATGAATAATATTTATTATTATATAAATAAGATTATTTTTACCCAGGACTTCAAGATTGAAGTTGATATCAAAGAGTAGAAAATAGGAATATTAATGGAAATTTTAAAGAAAACACTTCAAATAATTTTTAATTTTTATATTGTTTCATAATATGTTTCATATACATATTATAAGGTATATATTGGCAAAAATTTTGATGACCCATATTTATTGTCAATTACTGACAAAGTACAGGCCGTCGGAAAAACCTAGAGTGAGATCATATGTGACACCCATGACCGGGCAGGAGCGGCCCGCCCCGGGCGGCACTTTTTAGGAGGCGGCAAAATTTCACAATAAATAATATAAATATTTGAACTATTTCATATTTTTATGGCAACTACAAATTCGGACCGATTGAAAAGAGCACGGAATTTTTCATTACCTATTCTATGACGAATTCGGGGAATCTCTTGAATTCATGGGGAATTCTTTGAATGATATTTTGTAGCGACTGCTGGCAACACCGTCTATTCTGACTTGCGGGGATTCCCCATACTTTATTTTGTTCTTGACCTGTATAATGAATCTAACCTGTATAATGCAAAATAATGATGACTGTTCTTGCCGAAAAGTTATCTAGAATTAATGTATGTAATACTAGCAGGCTCGCTCGACTTAGTATGGGCAGAATTTTCATTACCGCTCCGCTCCTATTGGTCTTAGCGTGATGTTATATAGCTTATAACATTCCTCAATAAATGGGCTTTCGAACACAAAAATAATTTTTAAAATCGGTCCAGTAGATCCAGAGGTTACCTCCTACAACGTCATAAACACACAAACTTTACCTCTTTATAATATTAGTATAGATATAGTATGCATTAAATTGAAATACTTAAATAAAGGGTGGCAAAATTGTCTTCCGCCCCAGGCGGCCGTCACCCATGCTACGCCGCTGGAACACGGGAATATAATAAATGAATAAATAATATTTATTGTGATATCAAAGCATGCTGCTGTCTTGTAAAGTGCTCCATCGTGACTAGATTTGCACTAAGCGGCGCACCTCGCTACACGTTTTTGGAAAATATAATGTAGCTTTTTGAAAAAACTTTAATCCACTCTGTATAAGCTTTAAAAGTTAAATTTGATACGAATCTTTAGTATTACAACCATATTATTCAAGCTAAAATGTCCCTATAACCACAATAAACGAGGTACGGGCGAAACATGAAACCTACCATTGGGTTATTTCTTAACAGCATCATTTGATGTCGGGCGGAGATTCCAGTTTCTTATATGTCAGCAATAAAATGATGATTACGTTGTGAACTCAATTCCGTTACACAGAGAACATAGCTTGTTAAACAATTATATAATAGGGTTGTATAACTTTTTTGGGTAGTTCAGAATTTGAGTCAAGACGAAGATCAAAAGCCAAATCCTATTTATAGTAATAATCTGAGTACTATACTGAGTAGTAATCTTTCTTGTGAAAGAGATGGCAGATGCTACCTATATATACATACTATAATAAACCGGAGGATTCACACGATTTGAAAAATCATATGCGGGAGACCCCAGAAAACTAAATGGGACCAGTTTCGAAGAAATTTTCATTTCAAAGTTTTTGAAGTTATTCTTCTTTTGGCGAGTTTAAATTAAATTATAGGAGTTAATACATGTGGACTTTTAGTCATGCGTTTTATAATTTTTACATCAATATAAAAAGTAAAGTAGTATAACAACATAAATATTTTTAATTTAACTTTGCTAAAAATATGTAATGTAGGAGTATTTCAATCAATTTCATCAATCAATTTAAAGGAATATTTTTTTGATCCTGTATTAAAATTGTGACAATACGTATTCGTGTTGATGTTAAGCTGGAAACTTGTGCCGGCTGATTGACATATATATCAATGTAATCAATTGAGGAGAATGAGAAGGATTGAGGAATAGCATTACATTTACATTGGACACATTTTAACATTAATAAGAATTTTATAAAACATTATTTGGTTTCATCAGCTATATAGTCGAAAAACACTTTTCTGTTTCGGAATTTAGTTGTTCGAAGGTAGTTTTACACCTTTTTTTCTCTCGGGGAAAAACCCTCTCTTGACGGGTTCCCTGGCCTGGGGGACCGAGGGATATGTGGGACTCCGGGAAAGGTATTCGGCCATCCGCCTACCCATTAAAAAACCCCGCTGTTTTATTATGTATCGCCTACGCCCGGGCCCACGGATATGTGGCCTGCAGATCTCGTGGTCCTGGCCGGCACCAACCCACCCTTTGTGTCGGGGCGGGCCTCTTCCATAGTTTTGGCGCCAGGGGGTCAGGGTTTCGTCCTTCCGGCGCTCTCCTATACCAACTCAAGGAGTTGAGGGGGCCGCGGAACAGCACACGGCCCTCACCCTCGCGGCAATAGTGCAGGCGGCGATCCTCCCCTGAGGGGCCACCCGCGGCCGCTTTCTACGGTGGCCGAAGGTCATTAGATGTCCTCCGGCGCCGACGATGTGGCCTGCGTTGGCGGGAGGGGAGTGTGGTGGTCGACTCCTACTTCCGCTCCGCTCCCTCCTTTGCGGACATGACTGTTTCGCAAAAGGAGGCGACAGGTCCACGCCGATTTGGACGACGAGGGCCACGTAGGGCACATAGCGACAATGTGGGTCACCATTAGCCGAGATTTCTTTATTCATTTTTGCCGAGAGCAGATTAATGATTGTAATATATTGCAAGATAAGTTTTAGTAAATCCGCAGTTAAAATTTTAACTAATGTTTATTAAATGTTTTAGAAATATTATCGTTGTTTAAGGTGTTTTATAATATTATTACATCGTAACGGTGGGCTCGGGCTTCTTAGAGGTAACGGATAGTACATATACCTGCCATTTTTATTCAAGACGGATTGCTGATTGTACCTAAATAGTGAGGTTCGGAGCTGGATCCTTTAAGTTAGTCTTCCTGTGTGAAACTACTTAACTACCACATACCTCTACTTTACGTCATTCATCAAATATATTTTAAGACAATCGTATCTTTTCTATAATATCTGGAGCCCACGCTGCCTATAGAAAGATGTTGATTTCCCTGTCTGTAAGCGAAGTGACAAAAAATTGTCCCCGCCCGGGCGGTAGGCGCACACGAAAGCATAGTCATTACTCCCGAGCTCCGGGTATAAAAAGAATACTAGGGTGGTTTTTAGTGGGTAACCCAGCGACGTGCATCCCCTTTGTCAACTATGGGGGAAATACGGGCGCATTGCACAGGATTCCCACACTACTGCCAGCAGCCCCCAGGCGGCGGGGTATGCATTAAGCATTTTTCACCTCATTACAAAGAAGGACATATACATACATGGTGTCTATCGGTTGCTTTTTGAACTATCGATTATTTCGGCTTTGACAGCTCGAATGACTGCCAATGTGTCAGATATTTAGTAAAAGGTTAGCAGTTTACGAAGTTTACGCTCGAAGAAAATTGGTAAATATTGAAAACTTACTTCCAAAATGGCGAGTCTTCAACCGGAACTGCAAGAAAAATGTGGACGAAATTCGGGAAAAATAAGCGCCTTCCAGGCAGTTTGTGGATAAATTTGTGAAGCGTATGCGTGAAAGTAGCTCGTTAATGGACAAAGCAATGCATTCCCGTGCTCGTCCAGTATGCTCAATCGAAAATATTGCTGCTGTTGCCGAAAGTGTGAGTGACAATCCATCAACATCAACTCGACACCGTTCCCAGGAATTGAACATTTCTCGCACGTCCCTTCAAACAATTTTGACGAAAGACCTCGGTTTGAAGCCGTACAAAATTCAGTTGGTGCAAGAACTGAAGCCGCATGACCATCCTATGCGATTTCGGTTCGCCCAATGGGCCGAAGAACGCTTGATGGAATATGAGCAATTTTATCAAAAAATCATCTTTTCAGATGAACCTCATTTCCATCGCGGTGGGTATGTCAATAAAGAAAACTGCCGCATTTGGGGCTCAGAAAATCCACAGGTAATCATGGAAAAGCCAATGCACCCACAACGAGTAACTGTTTTATACGGTATGTGGTCCGGCGGCATCATTGGTCCGTTTTTCTATGAAAACGAAGCAGGAACCGCCGTAACCGTTAATGGTGAGCGCTATCGCGGTATGTTGGAAGATTTTTTCTTTCCCCGAATGGAAGAGGAAGACATCGGCGGCATTTGGTTCCAGCAGGACGGCGCCACGTGCCACACAGCCAACGTTACAGTCGAACTTTTGCGCGGTACGTTCGAAAATCGCATAATTAGCCGAAATGGCGATGTCAACTCGCCGCTTCACAGCTGCAATTTGACCCCGTTGGACTATTTTATGTGAGGAGCCGTCAAGGATAAATACTACGCCAACCATCCAGAGACGGTTGACGACCTAAAGCACGAGATTAAAGTCGCCATTGCAGCCATTGAAGGCCACACCATTGAAAATGTTATGAAAAATTGGATCGACAGAACGGGCTACTGCAAAGCCAGCCGGAGCAGCCATATGAATGAAGTGGTCTTCCACTATTAAATGAAATATTGGGGCTACTCAATAAAAAAATAATAATTGAAAAATATCCACCCGTTTTTTTCCGTGGGCCACCCTCTAGTTAACGCACTTTAGTACTACGCTTCTGGAGTTTACGAGTTCGATTCTTATTTTATGTCTGGGTGTTTATATATAATACGTATTTATTTACAAAAGAAAAGTATTTATTATCTAGTATTATTATGTCGGTATATTTATTTACTTATTAAAATAATCAATAATTACACAAAAACTAATAATTACAGCATTAAAATGCTGAGAAACAGCAAAACAGGCTGACTGTCCACATAATAGTAAGCAGTAACCGTCGCCTATGAATGTTTGCGACGCTAGGGGTACCACAAACACTCTGCTGTCCCATGAGGGTACAGGAACCTGGATCAAAATAACTAAATATCCTAAAATACTGACTCATCTGTAAGACTACTAAGCTACCACTACTTTCATACATGTCAATTACTTAAATTATTGTCGTAAATGAAACACTAAATATATTTTATTTCATCTAATAATCTCAACATATACCACATTGTTAAATACACCACAATATCTAGTATTAACAGTCTTTTAGAACAATTATTATTGTAATTTATTAATACTATTTAATTTGTTAAATAACATTAAATTACGGAACTGTTTTAATGTTCACATTCAATAAATTCCTCGAAAAAGATCTACTTGAGCACGTACTTTAAGAAAAATGCGATCACATAGATAGAGTCTTAGAGGGTGCTGGATTGGTGCTCGTGGTATGCTGTATACTATGGCGTATCCGTAATTGCCTCAGTGAGGCGCAGCATATGCACTTGTCAGTGTTGACGTGTCGAGCGCTGTATTTGTACTCGGTAGATTTCGTAGGACCCAGCGCACGTACTGTTTCTGTAAAAATACTTATTTTAAAAAATTTGAATATTTTAAATCATTGAGCCGCCATAAAAAACACAAACCAAATCCACTTAATATATTTTACACGGCCAAGTTTCCAGTGATAACAAAACCGAAAACACTCCCTAGCGCAATAGGAATGTCGCGGCAAAAAATAAATTTCCTTCCATCATAAATATGACGAAACACATTACTTCAGAATATCGTATCAGTCGGAGATTTAATGTGAAAGAAAGCATCTGCTAAATTCAAATTTTTATATTGCATAACAACTTGCTTCGATATTTGAATAGTAGGCAAATCGGAATTTAATTTACGTAGAACAATGAAATCAATATTAAAAGATGACTCACGATTATTGCGAGGTGGTATTGTGCATGACGTCATGCCTTAATTTTTAATACTTTCTCCAGCTAATCCGTAAATACTAAAAGAACATTTACGTTGAGATAAGCCGAGACGTTGTAAACAAGACAGCGAAATAAAGTTAGACTGAGCGCCAGAATCAATCAAACACGACACGATTGCAATTTATTATTCGTATCTAAAACATTAACGAGACAGGTCCCCAATATAACTACGCTGCTATAGTTCTGAGCCGACGCACATGAACTTGGCCGGCGGCATAATATATTTTTATTTAAGACACATCATCATATAAAATACACAAATGTTAAATAACATAAAAAAAATAGTAATAGTTGATGCAGTCCTAAATGGGTCCTAGCTAAGCATATGCTGGTTTTGTATAAAACCAGCGCTGGTCTTCCGCTAGGCCCACGGAGTGACATTTATACCTATGTACCATTTATATCTATGTAATAATAGCAATATGACCACACATTGTAAGTTGACAAAGTCAACACAATAATTAGAGAATTACATTACTAAAAAATCTGTAAAAAAATATCATCAGCAGACTCGTTATTATCAGAATGAAATAAAAATAATGCTGTTTTTTACACTCCAAATATCTTACCATAAGACTTTTTTGAAGAAAAAACAGAAATTTAAGGAAAATTGGTTTAATTAAAAAATTGGTTTTAACAATAGACACAAACTTTATGCAAGGGTTTATTTATGTTTTAATAAGGTGTATTACCTCCACGTGCCCTTATTACGGATTCTAATCGGTTCCGCATAGATTTTATTAGGGTTATTAAAAGATCTTGCGGGAATATTGTCCCATTCTTCTGAAAGTGCTGTTCTTAGTGCTGCCACTGTCGTGGGCAAAGGGTTTCTCGCATATACAGCTCTTTTTAAATTGTCCTAAACATGCTCAATGGGATTAAGATCCGGGCTGCGTGCTGGCCAACTCATTGTACGTATCCCAACCTCTTCGCAATATTGTCGAACTTGTGCAGCAGCGTGCGGCCGGGCATTATCCTGCATTAAAGTAAAATTTTCGCCTATGAATCCCATGTAAGGCACCAGGTGATCTTCTAAGATCTCTGTTATGTAGCGATGTGCAGTCAAACCCCCTCCCCCCCTCTATTACCGTTTTGTCGGACCATGTCTATGAACACAAGTTCTGTTCGCCCGTTCATCGATATGCCACCCTAGACCATACACGAACCGCCTCCAAAAGGAACACGCTCCTCAATGCAACTTTGAGCATATCGCTCCCCACGTCGACGATAGACTCTTCTGCGACCATCTGCACCATGTAAACATGTCCTACACTCGTCCGTGAACAATACGGAGGCCCATTGCTCTTCTGTCCAATTCAGGTGATCACGCGCAAATCTTAAGTGAGCTTGTCTGTGAGCTACAGACAACTTTGGACCATTTGCTGGTCTAAAAGGGGGTGATATCCGCTTCCTTTAACCTTCTTTTTATTGTTCGTGCACTTACGTTTACACCACGAACTTCATTAAGCTCTGTTTTGATGTTAACTGACGTGAGGAAACGATTTCGCAGGGAAGTTGTAACAATAAATCGATCATCACGACCGGTGGTTGCTCGAGTCCTGCCTGTATCACGTCTCCTTCTGTAAGAACCTGTCTCCACAAACCTTCTGTATATTCTAGAAACCGTAGACTGGTTTAAATTTAAATTTCTACCAATCATTCGTTGATCCAAGCCCTCCCGCACCAATGCTACAATTTGAGCCGCTTGTTCGGACTAAGTATCCATATTATGATTCAAAAACTCTCGATGAGTTAACAAACTAACCTAACAATTCTGCTGGTAACAATAATTCAATTGACAAAAGAATAAAAAATCAATGAGAATCAATTTAAAACTTTGCTATAAATAACACGCAAATCTGATACTACTAGTAAATTTTCTTTTCCCGACTATATTCATTTGTTTTACTGCAGTTCTATTTATAAATTTTCCTTTTTTTTGAGATTAAGAGCCAGTCTCATATTTATATAATTTATTCTAAAAAGTTTGCATACTTATTAAAAAAATCATTTCAAAGTAATCCTGAACTTTAATGCAGTTTATGAGTCCGTCATTAGGTATATTTGATACATAAACCAAACGTGTGCTATGTTTCATATTTTATCAAATGCAAATACCACACAACTTTCCAATCGATCATATATAACCACGTTGTCCAAAAATCAAATATGCCTACCAAAAACTCAATATTGGTATTTCGCGCAAATCAAAAAAAAATCAAGCCATGCACAAATGTGACCTAATTTCATCAGGACGAGATAGCTTTTCGAAAAACTATATAACAGACCGTAATATTAAAAACAACATACTATTAAAAATAATCTTAAAGATAAAACATCAGTTTGGGGTACTGTAGGAAATTTCGTCTGCATGAATGCAATCTCAATTTAGCTTCAATGATTAATATTTAGCAGACAATGGTGGTCTACATTTGTTAAATAAACAGTCGAAAAACAATGTCGTCATTCATTTGCCACTTGTATTCCTGTAATGTGTAACGTTAATCAATAATGACGTAAAAGGTTGCTGGGGATTTTTATCAAATTATGTCCGAAACTGAATCAGCTGGTACACGTAAATAAAAATTTACGAGTAACAGTTGTTCGATGGTTATTTAAAATGTTAAAATGTACATTCTAAATGTTAATATGAAAAACACAATCCGACAATTTATAAATCGGTAATAAGGCCTATCGTATTGTATGAATCGGTATGTTGGGACACAAAGGGGAGGGACAAAAGGATGTTACAGGCTGCGGAGATGAGAATGCTGAGATGGATGTGTGGAGTTACGAAAATGGTTAAAACTACAAATGACTATTTAAGAGGAAGTGTGAAAGTAGCGCTAGTTATTGAAAAACTTAAAGTTTGGCCATCTTATGCGCAGGGAAGAATGCCATATAACAAGTAAAATTATAGAAATGAGAGTGGATGGATACAGAAGTAGAGGGAGACCAAAAAAAGATGGATGGATTGCGTAAAAGATGATATGGCAAAAAAAGGTGTGAATGTTGAGATGACGGCTAACAGAGGAGAGTGGAAGGAGGGAACATGTTGTGCCGACTCCACATAATGTGAGATAAGGGCAGGAAGAAGAAGATGGCCATCCGACTCTTTTGGATTAGGGCTCGTGTATGGCTCCGACATGCCGGCGTACCGACGCCTGATAACAGCGAACGATTTGACTAACTAGCAAAGCAAGCAACATTCCTAAATAATACTGCACAATACGATAAATGATGTGGTTAACCAGTGAGTTGGTTAGCCAGTGATATGGTACAGTATATACATTTGTACCATTTTATTAAAGTAATCAGAATGATGTGAATTAGAAAAAACCTACTGACTAAATATGAAATAAACAACTGATATATGATATTTTACAGCCAAACATCAAACAAGATTATCAATATCTGTTGAATCTACTTCGACTTTTTGCTATTCATTTATAACACGCTCAGTTATTTTGTCAAAATATACCTGAAAGAGGAACCCCCTCGCACATATTGACACTTCGAGACTGATTGGAGCTTTGCAACTTCAAGCACAAGAATTTATTCAGTACCTGCAACAATACCTGGTTATTTATTATTAGGTCCACCCATCATCCATAACTTTGCTCACATTTTTTATTATTCTAATTGTCAAATGTATATTTCCGATATACGATTAATGTCCTTTACAGTGCAACCTAAATTTAATTACGACTAGTTTGATAGGTAGTTAAGAAGTGAAACGTAATGAATAAATAAAAATAATCATGTTCCTCAGATTATTTAGACAAGGGCGTTTTAAATAAGGATTTCATCGACCTTTTTTTGGTGACACAAAACTATATTAATTTTCTGTACCCAGTATCAGTCAACCATTGGCATCACTGCTGCATGCTGTGCTAACAATTTAATTTGTGAATGTGAACCAATTAATTCGAAAGAAACTCATTACATAATTACAACGCAATCAATAGTGACAAAACAAATGTTTCTACTATAAATACCTACTATGTTTACTATAAATAAGGTTCATACTATAAATTAAATCGAGAGTTGACGACATTTTTGTGTGTATTTGGTGTGCGTGTGCATTTTAGATTTGTAAATTTTCATTAATCTAATATCTTAAGTAAGATTCATTATTCATATATATTGCTAAAAATGTGTACATATGACATCGAGCAAATACAGTACTAAGTGATTGTGACCACTTGTTATCAGGGGGCCGATTGCATGTCTCCTGAATTCTAACTAAATAAAAGTCAAATCTCACATCCACAGCAATTAAAAGCTAAACTAAAAACCAAATTTATGTATTTTTAACGTTTTTATATTTTCTCATTAGGGGAATCACAACCCTCAGTAATGAGGTACACGAATCAAGGAGGAGGAGGAGGTATTTTAACACGTTTTTATTAGTTTCACCTGTATGTTTGTTTGTTGGTATGCGGTGTATAGTCGTTTTGATTGTTTGTAACCAACTCCCTTAAACTCAATTTTCACCCACTATAAACATTCAGATTTCATTTAAACGTTAACTTATCAAGGACCGATGACAATGCAATAACTCGATTAGATTATTACATTATCCTAATTAGAAACGCCAAGTTTTTTAAAAATTGGTGACATATTATAAAATACGCCTGATGAAATATTTAAAGCAAATTTTAACTATAATAAATATAGTTTAAACACGCTTTAGTGACAAATTGAGCTAAAAAGTGAAAAATTATTCTTAACATAGGAATAAAATAATGAACGGGAAAATATAGTATTATTGTGAAAAAAAGCGTGAGGCGCTCAGTTATCGAAAATATTCGAGATCGATTTGTAGTCCAAAAATGGTACGAAAGGTATGGCTCAAAGCACCCCGCTTTTTTTTTAAATAATACTAATATTTTTCGTCTATTTTATTCCTATATTGAGAATAATTTTTCACTATTTAGTTTGATTCAATATTGAAAGCGTGTTTTTTTAGTTTGTGAAGGTGAAGAAAGTGACTTTGTTTCACCTACCTCTTTAAACTCTCGCCGATATCTGGTGTTCATATAGCAGTATATAATAGGATTGTAACAGGAATGAGACATAGCCAACCAATGACTTGCAAACCATAGGTACGGCAGTCCAGGCCACGCACTCCATTCTACGTCAGCTTCGTGGATAGTCCATAAAACCTATACGAATTGATCGATTTATTGTGTTACTCCATTTTCAGTCTATATCTTATCTCTTTCATTATACACTACAATTTAAATATTTATAAAAAAAATTATGCTTGCTGTAATTTTGCAGCAATATACTTACAATGAAAATGTTGAGGGGCAACCAGCAGATCGTAAATACCACCACCACAGTCACCATCATTTTCACCATCTATTACAGAAAATTATTAGTTTAGTATTGATTGTCACTTATTATTGTCTCCTCACTCTCACGCCCTCTGACTCTCTCGCTCTAGAACTTCGTGAAATGTACAGGCGTAGGGAGGCCCCCATAATATACTTTGATACCCATATAATTGAATTTTTTTTGCAATGATAAGCTGCATTAGGGGTAGGTAATAAGATTATTTGTGGTACTTCTTAATAATCTTCTACTTAAACAAGTAGAAACACTCACACAGACGCATGGAGAAACCTTCATGCGTTTGGAAAAATTCGTGATTTTGGTTAATAAAAATAGCTATATTTTTGATATAGAGTGATGAAACAGTAAAAATCGTATATTTTTAAAAGGGTTTTACAAGAATCTTAATATCCAAGACCGAATACAGCACGTAAACGTTTCTTTTGTATCTTGAATAATCTGTCAACTTCAGTGCTGGCTCCCCACAAGACAATGGCATATTGCAGAACTGAACCAACATACCCATGATAAGTTTGAAGCGCAACTTCAAATGAAGCATTAAGTGCTAATCTGCGCAGGAAAAAACAAATCTGTTTTTGAACACAACTACATATACTTCACATACTAATAATAAAGGAAGTAATGCTAATATAATAATAATATACCTTTCGTTTGGAATGCTGCAGGCGTGTATCCCTCTCCATATGGGCCTCGCCGGGCGGACGTCCGCCCCACACCACGTATCCAATACGTGCGTACGTGTACACTAGAACGCATAAGGGCAATGCGAACTGCAACCCCAGTAAGGCGTACGTGTACTGCTCACTTTGCCTCGTATCTGTCCATTGCTCGCTGCATATATCGCTAGAGAATTCAACAATATATTAAAAACAAACTATATTCTTTCAAGCACTTCAGGTCTACTACTACTGATAGTAGTCCTTGTCCTCGCGATACAAATATACTTGCTAAATTAATATTTTAAAAACTAACAACAGTCGAACTGTCGTTTGAATCCCCTAAACCTGATGCAAAAACTTAACTTGGCTGTCTGTTCAAAGGTGTAATCCATATGTTATTCCCTCTGGTGTGAGTTATTGAAATTCATCGCTGCATGAAAAATTTTACATACAGTAACAGAATGACAAAGGTTTGCATAAAACTGGATATACTAGACAAATTTGATATGAAACTGCTCACTGCTCACTGCTCGGCATCTTACACTACGTTTGCCAAGACACAGTCTCCACTCAAGTATTCGTTTACGGTTTACCCCATCGCGGTTTGTACTGAAAATCAGCGTTGTGTAGGATATAACTCCGACACAGCAACATGCTGAGTGCAAACCTTGTTTGCTGAAAGAGCGGCGTACAAATTCCTAATACTATTTTTATAAATATGTAAGCAATGTAAGTGCGTCGCTATTTCTACAAATAAAGTATTTCTTTCTTTTTTTCCATCGGTTAAAGGTTCTACAACAGACATAGCCGGCCCACTGCCACTTCAGTTTGCTGATTCGAGAAGCTGTCGATGATTTTGGTTCATTACAAATGCCACAATTACAAGTGACTTCGTCTCAGTTCCGTATTAGGGTTGATGAAAAAGTAGTTGTGAAGAAAAGAATGAAGATTAGAATTTTTTTTATTACTGTAGGACAGCAGACAGGCTGACGGCCCGCTTAGAATTTAGCAGTTACCATCTCCTATGGGTGTTTGCAACGCTAGTGGCATCGTGAATACGCTGCTGTCCTATAAGGGTACAGGAACTTGAGTCACTAATGCCAGAACACAACATAAAGTTATTATGGCATAAAGTTATTATACTTAAAAAATATAGAAAATATAAGAAAAAATGAGGAACTTCCACATTAAGTGGATGAGGCATAGGAATCCTCATCTACCCTACTCCGTATGTCATTACCGGTAAGACGTACTTCTTAAAAACTTTTATTTTGAGACATTATGATTTAAGCGACGGGAAGAACCGACGTAATTTCCTGAATGCTGCCCTGTTGAATCCTTCGGATGGTCTCACCAGAGCTACAGCTATATTTGTTATGTACAAAAAAAATTAAAATACTTACACTTGACATACTTCGTGCCAAGCCGATGGCTTGTGCAGGGTAGAAACTATAGGAATTGGTGCGGCCGTTATCAAGGCGCCAAGCCACACTGCAGCAACGACCAGCTTCGCCGCCGTTTTCCCAAGTCGCGGTTTTAGTGGACTCATTATAATAATATACCGATCAATGGATATTGCCAACAATGTATAGGCACTAACGAATACTGATACGGCTTGAGAGTAATTAACAATTTTACACATTACAGCTCCAAACGGCCAGTATCGTAATATTAGCATTGACACGAAAGAAAACGGCACACAAAACAATGTCATTAGTATATCCCCTACAGCTAGATTCATTATGAAATAATTCGTCACTGTCTTCATTTGTGGTGCTGCGTAAACTACGAAACATACCAAACCGTTTCCGGTAAGCGCTATTAAGAACACTGATATGTACATGACATAAACACAGGCATGGAATGCAGGAGAAGAGATAAAGTCTTCCTCAGGCGAGTCGAAGATGCAAATTATGTTTGAGTACTCCCAGGATGTGTTGTAGTATGATAGATTGGCCTGAGATAAGTTGTGGTAGCATTCTTCAGTTTTGCAATCTTGGATAAAAGGAGCGTCTAAATGTGTTGACTCACTAGAAATCATTATTAATATTCCTTTAGAAATTTCTCTTAGATATGAAGAAAATCTGAAACAAAAATATAAATTTCAATACAATTTAAACAAAATTATTAAGACTGTATATAAATTTATACCGAAGATCAGTACCTAATTAATTCTAACTTCTTAATCTTAATTAAAATTACATTACTTAATAGAATTTTCAAACAGATCCTCAGTTTAAAAAGCTCGTAAGGTTTTAAAATCTAAGTTGAATTTCTAAAAGGTTCAATGAGGAGAAAAAGATTACGTGAGATTGTTGTTTAAACGCTCTAATTCCAAGAAGTAGTCAATTTGATTTTAGTATTAAAGATAATACTTTTAGTATTAAAGATTTATTAAAACTTGTTTAAAATGTTAGTAATAATTAAACTTAAAGTCTTTGGAATCTTCGCAAGATAAAAATCAACGTCGTTTTATGCAAAATTTAATTAGCTCTGATATAATTAGTTAATGTGCTCTTCTTTTGCATGCAAAGACGAAGTTGATCTGTCGTAAAAGGCGACAAAACAACCCACCTTAGCTACGTGGTAGAACCCCAAGTCCGTCTGGATGGCGACCACCTTTGGTCTTAAGTATGCCGCCACAATAACCTGGTGTTGTGTTCTGGCATTAGTGATCCAAGTTTCTGTACCTCTATGGGACAGCGGCGTGTTCGCGGTGCCCTTAGCGTCGCAAATTCCATAGGCGACGGTAACTTCTTTCTGTTAAGTGAGCCGTCAATCTGTTTGATGTTCTCCAGCAATAAAAAATGCATGTAATGAAAGTATACTTTCTTTAGTTTTGAGTTTGCCGCGCTTCTCATGCGAGATGCGCGAGCTCGCTCGTATAAGGATTTAGGAATTGAACAATTGCTAACGTGCGAAATATAATTACTAATAATTCATAATAGAAAAATTAATATTATAAAAGAAAATAAGTTTATATCTTTTAATTACATTACAGTTACTATAAATAAAAGTGATAATAATAAACATTAATAATAATAATAATGCGGAGGGCGAGGTCTGCTAAATGCCAAAAATCTGCACAACCGTGAGATATGCAAGCTCCGGGAATACTTTCTCAAAACCAACGTGGGGATGCATCGGGATATGAAGGCAGTAGACAAGGGACTCGCCCCGCTCTCTCTTGCAAAAGAGAGCTGGAGCAGGCCTGAGGTAATGAGTACTGCTGAGCGTATGGATGTGTGGAAGAGCAAGGAGCTGCACGGTAGATTTTATCGAGCACTATATGGGCCCGATATAGATCTGCTGGCATCGGTGAACTGGCTTCGATTCGGTGACCTCTTTGGGGAAACCGAAGGTTTTGTCTGTGCAATTATGGACGAGGTTATTAAGACGAACAACTACCGGAGGTACATCCTAAAAGACGGCACGATCGACACGTGTAGAGCCTGTCACTGTCCTGGTGAGTCGATTAGGCATGTTACTTCTGGTTGTTCTCGTCTTGCTAACTCTGAGTATTTGCACAGACACAACTTAGTGGCCAGAATCATCCATCAGCAACTTGCCCTTCGATACAAGCTTATATCTTCAGAAGTGCCCTATTATAAATACACGCCTGAGTCAGTTCTTGATAGTGGCCATATCACGCTCTACTGGGATCGATCTATTATCACAGACAGGACTATTGTTGCCAATAAGCCTGATATTGTGATAATAGATCGATCTGCGAGACATACGATGATCATTGATATTAGTGTCCCACATGATGGTAACCTCGTGAAAGCAGAAACTGACAAGATTACAAAATATTTAGATCTCGCTCACGAGGTTGCCGCCATGTGGCACATGGAATCAACGAGCATCGTACCGATAGTGGTGTCAGTGAACGGGCTTATAGCGAAAAGCTTCGATAAACACCTAGAGAGGCTTTCGCTAGGTAAATGGGTGAAGGGTCGGATACAGAAGGCGGTTCTCCTAAGCACGGCACGCATAGTGAGGAGATTCCTGTCTCTGGAGCCCTAACCACCGGTAGCTTGGGCCCTAGGCCTCGCTCCCAGCGACGGACAGTTTTTTATATTTTTTAATTTAATTTCTTTGTAAATATCGTTTTATAAAATAAATTATTATTTTTTTTAATATTAATAAGTATTTTATAAAATGAAATGTAAATTATTTTGAAAAATGTAAATAACTAGAAAAGAAAATAAATAAAGAGATAATAATAATATTTTGTGACAATTCACACAGCGTCATCTAGTCCCAAACTAAGTAGCACTTGTATTATGGGCCCTAGACAACTGATATACTACTTATATACTTTTTTTTTTGTAAATAAATACATATTATACATAAACACCCAGACGCGAGACGGGAATCGAACCCGTGACCTCCGCAAGCGTACCGAAGTGCGTTATCCGTTACGCCACCGAGGTCGTCAAGTTTATAATAATTGTCGTTTCCTGTTTTTTTACAGAGAAACGTTTCGTTTATTTTATCAACACGCATAATTATTTTATATACACATATATAAATAAAAAACACAAGTTTCTTGCTAGTTTTTTCTTAACCCATTTAAAATACAAATTTATTAAAGTAAGATGGTTTTAACAACCACTTATGCTGATATTTCCTTGATATCTGAGTCTCTTTTAGGGTTGTCAATTACCAATTTTGTATGATTAATCGATGTGTAATATATATTAAATAATATTACTGGATATAAGGTCAATCTTTAAAAGCAATTTCAGGTGCTGTTGGGACTTCTGCGCCGATGCAGTGCACCCGGTATGTTCGCAGGGGCGTGAGAAGGCATTCACGCAGTAAAACGGAAAAGATTTCCTTCTATGCTGATTTGTTCCGCTACGACTATTATATCCAGAGGCTCTGGTTAACTGTGGTATTGAGACAAATTTCTGGACTATGTCTAGTTGTCATCCTGTCGGGCTTGAAGCCTTAGGGTTGCTTTGTCGCCTTTTCTGACAAGCTGCCTCCGACCGCAGAAGTTAGTATTCTTACGCCGCCCCTGCACGGAGACACATTCCTTTAAGTTACTTTATAAAGAACGAACATTATACCCGCATTGTTCAAGGCAAATTTGGGGGTAACACGTATCGGTAATCTCGAAATGCAGATTTTTTCACAATGTTTTCATTCTTAATATACGTATAATATGTACATTAAGCCAGAAAACTGCCTAGACGATATATACCACGGGCTTCGAGCCCATGACCTCTAAGTTGTTGTCTGAGTTTGATACCATGTTTAAAAAGCGTATATCGTCGGCTTATTGCAAGAAATCATTAACTGCAAAAATCACTAAATACATTTTTATGTAGAATGGGCTCATTTTTACATATTCTACAAAATGCAAAAACACTAATTTCTAGCTGGCCAATTTTAGCCATTACGTCTTTGGCTAATCAACATAACCACTAACTAATTCCAACTAAAACGCTGTTTTCCCAAAATAATGAAATGTCACATAATGACTTCTTGCAATAAGCCGACGATATATTCTTCATACTGTGAAATGACATAGTATTTCACGGAAATGTTAACCTATTATGAAACAGGTTTGCAGGGTAAAACTTCAAAGTATAGGTATAGTATATATTTCAATGACTTCAAAATATATTACTAGCTCACCTGGCAAACGTTGTTCTGCCAAATAAATAAGAAAAGTACCAGATGTCCTTCCCCGAGGTCAAAATTATCTTTATACCGAAATTCATCGAAATTGGTTCAGCAGTTGAAACGTAACAGATCAACAGATTTCACGGATACGGGTATTATTAATAACAGCACAAAACTGTGAACACTAATATGGCGTGTCTTTAGGGAGACCACCGGGGATGGATATGAGAGGGATGCGGGACGAGTGGGTATAGTGGATTTTTTAAAATCTACCCTCCATGTAGACATTTATCCGTGCATGGCCGGTTGTTTAAATTTTAAGTGGGCCGTCAGCCTGTCTACTGTCCTACAGCAATAAAAAAAATACAGGGTAGATTTAAAAAATACTGTAAAGTGGCGCCATCTCTTGACGGAGTTATGAATCGTGTTCTCTTATCGAATCCACCCCTTGTTAGCGTTGTTACAGTTTCTAAAGTCTAATATTTACGATTCCAATGTAATGTATATGATGCTTTTACTTTGAGCTATACGTTTGAGTTTGAGGGTAGCGGGACTACGACTTGGAATTTATTTTTTTATTACACGTGTTTTTTATATTGTAAATGTAGACTCTTGAAAGACAACCCTTACTAAGTGACATTGAGTGAACTTTCCAGGAAATAACCTGCTGTAAGGACTGCAATGTGTTCACGTGCACCTAGCATCGCAAACATTTGTATGCGACGGTAACTGGTTATTATTAAATAGGCCGTCAGTCTGTCTGCTGTTCATCAGCAATAAAAAAAAGTGCATTTGAAGTTCAAATATTTAGAAACCAAAATATTATAACTCACCTAATTGTTGGACTTGAATGATTTTCTGATAGATCAATTCCCAATTTCTCCGTGCAAGGGCGGGGTAAGAATACTAACCCCTGCGCCCGGGGTAGACCTGTCGGAAAAGGAGACAAAGCAACTCTAGCTACGTGGTAGGGCCCCAAGCCCGTCTAGATGGCAACTACCCTTGGTCTATAAGTATGCCGCCATATTAAACGTGTGCTGTGTTCCGGGATAAATGACCCAGGTTCATGTCTCTATGGGACACCAGCGTGTTCGCGCTTTCTCTAGCGTCGCAAACATCCATAGACGACGGTAATTACTTACTATTAAGTGGGCCGTTAGCCTGTCTGCTGTTCCTCAACAATTAAACAAATGATTAGCACAGTGGAATAGTTTATCAATCATACAATTTGAGCTTCTAAATAGTTAAAAGTTAAAAGATCCTTCGCTACTATAGTGGGCGCGGTTAACACGAGTTATTCATCTATAGAACTCTGACATCGTAATCTGTTTTAATTAGGTCAGAGTATTGCTTTACTGAAATCAATTAAACGAACGTATCCCCTCTGTTGGCTTTGTTTCCTGTCTAGACTAATTATGGTAGCAAAAATTAAACAGTTTGAAATAAATTTAAATTTATTAAATAATTAAATAAACATATTTTTTGAAACTCAAGATAACTGTACGTCAATACTTCATCATTATAATTGATTATTAGGTATCTTCAAATTTTAACTAAATTCATGTGTTATTAAATTTATTGTTTTCAGTTGATATTATTATAAAATAGCTTGTAGTGTTTATAATGTGGATACAATCAATATTATTTAAATTGTCCACACAAATTACGCTGCAAATTAATGTCGTGTATTTTCAATTTATTCCGAAAGTGTATTACAAATTTGAATATGGAAATTTGGAAATTGCATGTACTCGTATACTGCAATTTCCAGCTATACAACTAGTAATTTACACTATAATTAATCATAATTTGCAGGGTGTTGGCAGGTTGCATAACTTTTGCTTGTGTATTTTTTGAATTATACAAACCTTTACAAACCAAATCGGAATCTTTTGAAATTATGTTTTTATAGTTTGTACTACCAGTTCTCTATGTCAAGCTTTCGTTTTCTTGATCGTAGTTTTGTCCCCTCCTATCGAGACACGGCGGAGGCGCTATGGTCAGACATTTGTTCCCCGCGTAAGTAGCGTAGTTTTTCTTCTTTCTGCGCTTTTCTCGCATTATATAGGATCGGCAAAATATGTTCTCTCCTTCCACTCTCCTCTGTTGGCCGTCATCTTAACATTTACATCCATTTTCGCCATATCATTTTTAACGCATTCCATCCATCTTTTCCTTGCCCTACCTCTCTTTCTGTATCCATCCACTCTCATTTCTATCATTTTCCTACTTATATGGCGTTTGTCCCTTTGCATTACATGACCAAACCACTTAGATTTAGTTATACTATTCCTTTAATATTTTATTAAATTTACAGAATTATTAGAATTAAAGTCATAAATTCTGTCACATGTTTAATGTAAAATAATTGTAACAAGTTTATTAATTATGTAACCATTCATATACCAAAATGAACTTAACAAAACATAGATTCTTATGACATTAAAGTTTATTCAAAATGACCTCCGTGATTTTGAATACAAGCCTTCAATCTGCGCGGCCAGTTGTCTATCGCAGCACGAACGAGGTCCATGTCAATATCGGCGGCTGCCTTAATCAAGGATGTCTTGAGTGACTCCAAATTGGGATGAGGCTTTGAGCACGCCTTTTCCTCCAAGTGTTGCCATATCTTGTAATCTAACGGATTCAAATCTGGACTGGAGGAGGGCCAGTCTTCGTGCCGGATGAAGTCGATTTCACGCGCCGCCAGCCAGTCTTGTGTGCTCTTCGCTCTATGAGCTGGCGCCGAATCTTGTTGGAATACCCAGTGCCTGTTATTGAACATGGTATGAGAAACAGGTTCCACAAGGTTCGTCAGGACTGTATTTTGATACACAACAGCATTCGTTTTTACACCTTTCTCACAAAAATGTACCTCTGTTAAGCCCCAATAAGAAACTCCCAACCATACCATGAGCGAGGATGGAAAATGACCTCGTTGAACACGCGGAATACGGTTGCTCACTTCTTCACTACTGTGTGCGTACACCTTATCATTTTGTTTGTTGTAGCTCTCTTCTACGGTAAACATTTTTTCATCCGAAAAAAGAATTTCCCGATATTTTTTTCCCGCGTACCGCTTCAACAAAGCGCGGCATCTCTTCAGTCTCAGGTCCATTAGACGAGCATTCAAACGATGTCCTGTTTTTCTTCGATATGCCCGAAGCCCAAGTCTTCATTTAACACCCTTTTCACCGTGGTTCTGCTTAACCCCATCTGAAGGGCCAACAGTTTCTGCTTACGTTTGGGATTTCTTTGAATTCGTGCCTTCACAGCTTTTATCACTGCTGGAGTCCTAACAGACCGAGGGCGACCACTTCTTGACCTGTCATCTACACTAGAGTCTTCATTGTATCGTTTGATGGTACGATAAACGAATCTTTTGGTAATATTCAAATTTTTCAGTATGTTAAAAATTTGAATTGGCGCGTAACCGCAACGATGCAACGCAGTAACTGCAACACGGTCTTCTTTAAGCGTCCACTCCATATTTAAAAATGAGTAAAATTCTAAAAGTTATACATTTTTAGTTTTATGAACAATTCGAAATTCGAATTCAATAAACTTTTTTGTGGCCAGCATTCTAAAAGAAAAGTTTTTACTGTGTGACAATACTTATGACCTGACTAGGTATACAGGATGTTTAGATACTGAATCTGACATAACCCGAAAATTGTTACAATAATGCATTGTATCATTCTAAATAAGCATCGATACATTATTTGTAATCCTTTACCTGACATAATTTCCTCAAATTTCTTTTTGATTGAATTTGTGTCTAAGAACGGTCCTCTTTATATACTTGAACTGTTGTATGGACTATAAACGAAATAAAACCATCACGCTCATGTCTGCGACACTGAAACTAATGTTTTCAGTGACATTTAACATCATACACGTGGTCGAATATGTTTAGCGTTTATCATTTATTTATATTTTATGATCTAGAAGTCGAAATCTTTCTTAAGATAGGGTTGATTGTTTTTCTGGACTTTTTCTATATCAAGTAAGGTGAGCACGTCAAATCTTCGCCCACCGCACTCTTTTATTTTATGAAATATTTCTTGCCTTCAATAACAATAACTCAATACTGCTTTGACTTATTTCATTATCTCAATTATCTATCAGATCTCATTACCAAGAAATGTGTACAACGACCTACATTCGATATTCAATATTTTGATATTCAATGGACTCGTATACAAATAACTATTTATTATATTATATTTTCTCCGTGTAGGGGTGGAGTAAGAATACTGAACCCTACGGCCGGAGTCGGCCTGTCGTAAAAGGCCACAAAACCACCCTAGCTATGTGGTAGGCCCCAAGACCGAGACACCCTCTTTCGGTGTTCGGAGACCTGTTTTAAAGTAAGCGCAAGAGGGGGACTGGGGAGAGCTCCATGGGTGGAAGTGATCCCGGAGCCTCCAGTTCGGAGGAGGAGGTTTCCACGTACTCGCCGTCGAAGCGGGGATACGGACGTCCCGCATCCACGGGACAGTACGTGGGAATCGGGGGAACCCCAAGTAGCCTGGGCGGAAGAGAAAGAGCTCGCGAAGAACGAAGAGGAGCTCCGTCACCCGCTCCGTAAGAAGGAGGTGGCACGCCGGGTCTGCTCTGAGCTGTTCCAAAAGTCTCAGAAGTCATCAGGGACCAAGTGGGGCTCGTCTCACAGCGCTCGTGAGCAAGCCCATCCATCCCGCCCCCACAACATCCAAGAAACTAACCAGAATTCAAGATAAACTGAAGAAACTGGGCCACATATCCAGGAAGTTAGTAGGAAATTGTTTGCGTCCTCGGCTTTGCTGCGGTGACTTCGAAACTTTCTACCTCGAGCCACTAAAATTTCGCTTGCTCAGTCCCTTCTATTACCCCTTCTTGATTATGCAGACGTCAGCTATCTTGACCCACTGAATTACAGCTTAGCAAACTTGAGCGCCTACAAAACTTTTGTATCCGTTTTATATTCGGTTTGCGCAAGTATGAACACATTTCAGAATTTCGCCAACAGCTCAAGTGGCTTCCTATCCGCTTTCGGCGGAGTGCTCATATCCTTGCTCTTCTAAATAACACCCTTTATGATCTTAGAACCCCTTCGTATCTCAAAGAACGTTTTACGTTTTTGGTAAATAGCAATCTGAAGCACTTGAGGCCGAGAAAAGTTGCGCTTAGAAATACCTCCACATGCCTCTTTATTTTATAAAAAGTAATTTACAGCCACTGCTGTTAAGCTGTGGAATACACTTCCTACTGATATACGCCGAGCGAAGTCTATGCTTTCTTTTAAAAAACTAGTCCATGAACACTTTTTAGAACTTGCAAATAAATAATGTTTTATACCATACAGAATCTCTTTTAAAGTTATTATTATTTCCATTATTTGTATGTATTATATAGATTTAAAATTTGAATAGAATATTTATATTAAATTTATCTACTTTTGAATATTTTGTTAACCTATTATTATATCCTTCTTCATAGTATTGTATAACTAGACCACAGTAAAATTCCGTATATGTTGTCCATCCAAAGGTTGTCTGGAAGAAATCGCTTCCAGCGATAAGACCGCCAATTGTACGTTTTATTTTTTATCATTAATGTAATCTATCTGTTTTGTACAATAAAGAATATTATATTATATTCTATATATAATTCTATATATAATTAACATTAGCATGTCGGCAACGCGAGCCCATAAGATTTTCCCCTACCAAAAAGTTCTCAAAGCGACTAAAGAAATTTTCACTTCAAAAATTACACTACATAATACTTTAACTTATTATCCGTGCAGGGGCGGAGATAGAATACTGACCTCTGCGGCCGGTGTCGGCCTGTCGTAAAAGGCGACAAAACAACCCACCCTAGCTACGTGGTAGGGCCCCAAGCCCGTCTAGATGACGACCACCTTTGGTCTTAAGTATGCCGCCATAATAACTTTGTGTTGTGTTCCGGCATTAGTAACCTAAGTTCCTGTACCCTTATAGGATAGCAGCGTGTTCGCGATGCCAGTGGCGTTGGAAACACCTATAGGTGACGATAACTGCTAAATCCTAAGCGGGCCGTCAGCCTGTCTGCTGTCCTACAGCAATAAAAATAAAACAGGATTTCATAAAGAATATTAGTGAATTTAGTTTAAGATTGATTACAAAAACATTTTCACCGATAATTAATTTGCATCCAAGATAATTAGTATAAAACTAAAATATAACCCTAACTATTAATATTTTACTACTGTGACGCAATGACCCAAAGTGAGTCTTGGCCTCCGACACCAGATCACGCCATGCCTCTCGGTCTTGTGATAGTTCTCGGCAGTCGCTATGGCCGAGGTTGAGAAGGTCTTAAATCATGTTTAATTATTTACGGAAAAAAGCAACGACCATTTAAAAAGAACCTCTTGTGCCGACCTTTCGTGCCATCGACAATAATTGAATTTTACACTCAGCCTAATGATAATGTTGGCCGCAATCGGCTTTGACGCTCTCCGTAAATAAGCATTAAATGTAGTTTCCTCAAAGCTACTCTGTTATATATCCATGAAGTCAAAGCGATTTGAGGGATTCCTTCACAGATTAATTCGAATTACTTAAATAATTTTCTCATTAATGTATTTTATATACCTATACATTAAGAGAATGTGAGAATTTAGAGAGGATGATGACGGTTAGCTCTATAGCTACGCAAGTGGTCTGATACGGTCGTATCTCCGGTTCGATTCTTACAGCGGACAAAATAATTATATAACATAAATAATATATGCGTCTGTAAATTGTATGCTAATAAGTTAAGTGAGCCGTCAGCCTGTCTGCTGTTCTTCAGCAATTAAAAAAAAAACCTGCGATGCAAGTTTTACACCAATTGCAGACAACTGCCTCAGTAAATTATTAGTTAAACCAATTAAATATATTACTATTATTTACGGCATTAAATAAACGAAGATTTTTTTATAGTTGGACTTCAGCTGCCAGGCAAACGATAGCAAGTGGTCACCGTCGCCTATGGAAATTTGCAACCCCTTTTTTGATAAAACCCCATATCGTACGATGCGTGCGATGGGAAAACCTCGGCTGGAAACTCATTCCAAATCTGATTTGTCAGATAACTCTCGTCATTCCATAAGTGATACAATATTTTCATGCACACTACTTGTAAAACTTCGTTAACTCTGTGATTTTTATTTTTAATGCCCATTTCAATAATACGATAATTTCTAATAAATCAAATATTCGACGTACAATTAAACGTCTAAGTTTTACATCGCAAACATAATTATGTATGAGTAGATTAATTTCATACAAATAATATTCTAAAGTACATAATTATTAGAATACTTACATAAGCCATTCACTATTTTAAATGTGTTTAATTTCCGTTTATATTTTTTATTATATAGTAATAAGTAACACAATATTTTTCCTATCTTTGCTTTAACTTCAGAGCTTGACGATGAAAAGTTTTCAGTCACTACATTTAGTTAAAAAGTCTATACAAAACACATTTAAGTATAATTTATTGTTAACACTCTTTAAAGAAAACTTTTAAAAACTGTAATCGATGTCATGCGGAGAGATGCAGCATACACGAGCGTTTGCCCACTGTTGTCACAGGCAAAGTCTAGAGGCACCTCCAAATATCCACATTTCGAAGCAAAGAGCGCATGCTCAATAACCACACCAGCTTTAAGCTTCGGAAAATTTAATTGTATATTTTTTTATTTTAATACTTATTATTGTACTTTTTTAAGAGTATTCAATATTAATTAATAACTGTAATTTTTATTTTTTATTCAATACATTATATAAAAAAACACGGAAACTATAAATAATATATTTTTATATTCAACATATTTGTGATTTTTGGCGTCGAGAGTTCCCTTTTGGCTAAATCGAATTAGATTTACTTTATGACCAAAACATTTAAGTGTATTACGGACAGCGGATTAGTGCTACTATCCAAGTTTTTGGGCAAGTTACTGCTGATAGTGTTAAATCTGGGTCCCATTTTTTTATCTTGTAATTATATCATATTGCAAAAATTTTCTATTTAGTTTTATTATGAATTAATTAAAATAAATATTTGTTATGTAAATATTACAATAACAATAAATTATTAGATATTCCAAAATTTAATAATAAAAAATCGTGTTCTTTATGTAAGAACAGCATTTAGACAGAATTTTTATATTAATATAAAATATTAAATCAACCCTTTTATTGTACTTGTATATACTTAATCTACGAAATAGCTTATAATTTCAAGGATTTTCAAAAGAAGTTTTGAATCCAGAATATCCAACTTGTGATGGATTTATATATATTTTCAGTTGAAATAAAAAAATAAAACTCAATCTAAATTCAAAATAAATATAATCACTAAATCAATTTGAAACGTCTCGGTTATAACATAAATAGTTTTCTGCGTTTAAAACAGTGCAACTGCAAATAAGAGGTGTTTGATATTAACTAAAGACAAATACGATTCGATTAAATCGGAGTTGATTTAATCTACCATTAGTAGTTTATAGACGAAGTATCTCCTTCAATTATATTAATATTAACTGAACTCAAATAAACATTATTTATTGTTAAATTCATATTTTATTTTAGTTGCTCACAATATAATCTTAAATAAGTTTTGGTTGAGCGATTGTAATAGTTTTAGTTACTAAATACTCATCCACGCAGGTCACGCCGCTGAAAACAAAAACATGTTATGAATGGCATGTTTAATATTATTTAAAAGTAAACGTAGTAGAGCTGATGAAAAAAAAGGCTTATATAATTATTTGTTATCTTGTGTATATTTGGTTAAAATTTGAAGCGACTCCACTTTATTTCTTCTACCAATTTCTGAAAGAGGACGTTATTATAATGTATATTATCTGTTTTTACGTCTGGAAAAATGCGAGCACAAACAATCGCACGATTATTTGGAAGATATTTTAATTATGAAAATAGTGCAACAGTTTCAATAGCATATTACTAGTTTCAATAACATATAAATAACATAAATTTGTTTAGAAATCGGTTAAAAAGTATAACTAGAATAAACTACGCTAAGTAAATTTTGTGAAAAAATAGCGTAATTTAATGTGGTGTGGTTGTGTGAGTTGTGTCCATTTCTACTTATTTATAATATCCGTATTAATGTTATAAATGTGAAAGTAACTTCTGTGTCGAGTTAGATTGGACCTTGGAGAAAACCTCTTTTTAAAATTTAAAGCCAGGACAACGTTTGTCGGGCCAGCTAGTATTTATACATTATTACGAAATAACTTATGAGGCACATCCCTCTTTGAATAACATATTGTATCATTTGATTAGTTCTAACGAAATTTTGAGACGTGACAAAACTCATAAACGTTTTCAAAGTGCATCTAAAGTTTTTATTTAATAAATAAATAAATATTTTGTAACAATTCACACAGCGTCATCTAGTCCCAAACTAAGTAGCACTTGTATTATGGGCCCTAGACAATTGATATACTACTTATATACTTCTTTTTGTAAATAATTTTTGTAAATAAATACATATTATACACCCAGACGCGGGATGGGAATCGAACCCGTGACCTCCGCAAGCGTACCGAAGTGCTTTAGCCGTTACGCCACTGAGGTCGTCAAGTTTGTATGTTTAAAACGTAAATAATACTGAATCAGAAATTTTGAAGAAATCTTATATATTAAGCAATTTTCTAACGTTAAGCGGGTTCGGAATATGTATTCTAAGTCTTCCACAGATAAATAAGCAGTCGATTTCCAATACAAATTAAATCTCAACCATTATTGACAGCTATAATCTAAGCTGTTCTTGGAGTCATTGTTAAGTGTTGTCATGTAGAAATAACATTTTGCACATTTTATATTAAAGTATAAGAATGAACCATCACTAATAAAATATAATAAATTTGATTTCATTTTGTTACTAGGGAGCCGATGACTGACCCTAAAAGGAATAAATAAATTTTGCTCTTCTTCTATTATCTTGCTAGCAAAGTAATACTTTTATCGACTACAACAGCACTGTTTGAATAAATTAGAAAAATCCTGTCTACCAAAAATAATACGTTTTAAACACATACTTCTTCTTTCGCGATAATCATGTATCATCAGCAGTAACATCAGCAAAAACTGTAGATGAGCCGTAGTACCCGGTAGCGTCAATTCGATTTCCAGCGATAAGAAGCTTTGCACCCTCTTTTTTGCCTTGATTAATATAATTGAGTACTTTTTCCATCATCATTTCATCTACCTGAAAAATATACACTACGTAAAATATGAATAAGTAACTGGAAACCCTATTGTGTATTGGTTAGCTTTTCCAGGAACAATTCTACAATACAACTACGAATTCATATGAAAAGTAAGTTCGGAAAAATAGAAATTTCTTTGTATAGCGAAATGTCAAAATACGTACAGGTTTTTTAAATTATATTATTTGCTACGATAACATAGTTAACGCTTCACAAATTTTCAATTTTTAGTTTAAATCAAAATATTTGTTACTTTGAGCAGAAGTTTGGTATGCGTCTTGTGAATACGTGTCTGAAATTTCGAACTTCTTTTACTTTATTTATAATTTCCTCCGTGCACGGGCTGAGCAAGAATACTAACCTTTGCGGCCGGGATCAGCCTGTCGTAAAAGGCGATAAAACCACTCTAGCTGTGTGCCAGGGCTTCAAGCCCGTCTGGATGGCAACCACCCCTGGTGTATATGTATGCCGCCATAATAACCTTGTGTTGTGTTTCAGCATTAGTGATCCAAGTTCCTATACCCCTATAGATCAGCAGCGTGTTCGCGGTACCCCTAGTGTCGCAAACATCCATAGACGACAGTTACTGCTTGCTATTAAGTGGGCCGTCCGGCCGCCGGGGTTAGAAAAAAAATATAGTGACGTCAGGTGCTCGGCCCAAATGGAGATCCCATAAAGGGTTATTGACCGTGCAGTCCCTTCGTATAGTTCCGGCATAGTTAGTTCGGCCCACCGATGTTGGGGAGCAGTCGGGTGAGTGCGTCGGTCGCCCCCTTGAATCCAGTGGTCAGCCGCTCAAAGTGTGTCGGCCACATTTCACGCCTTTTACAAATAATGCTATCCATATTTTTATATCCGGCTTTACTACATTATTGACTGAAACACCGAAATCTTGTGAAAATAAAGTTCGAGTTGATGTAACTTCATTAATTATATTAGCGTTCTGAGACAGAGCGAGCTTTGTCAATTAAAACAATTATTTCTGTCCATAGCTCTAATAAGAAATTTATAGTCTTTTTAACGAAGGAATGCAAACTTATTCTCAGTTGTCTATAAACAATGTTTGCAATATTATTGTTAGTTTAATACTAAATGTTTTATTAAATTCATTCTTAATAATTTATTTTACAATTGAATAAATAGAGTATAAAATTTCTTTTCGTTATAGAGTTTTTTAATATAAATGCGATGGTCTAACCATTATCTTTAAAAAAACTTTTAGGTAAGTGGTAACTTAGTGGTGTCATGCTCGGAGTCTTAGGCCAGCACTGGAAGGCAATGGACTGATATTAATTTATTTAAAAAAAATTTGAAATATTATTAAGTGTATAATAAACAATCACCACCATCAACCGAGTGGTCGATCCCTGCATCCAAAGCCTGATTTGAAGAATAAAATCTTTTGACTACAGAGTCCGCTTGGGCGGACTAAGCTCTAAGCGATAAGAGAACAACAGGTAGTCGGATGTCACATTTCATTACCGGAATTCTATATACCCTTCCACGACCCCGGATCAGGGAGACTCGTCAATGGGTCTTTCCTTGAGAATAAAAAAACACATCATTTTTTTATTGCTGTGGGACAGCAGACAGGCTGACGTCCCGCTTAGAATTTAGCAGTTACCGTCGCATATGGGTGTTTGCAACGCCAATGGCATCGCGAACACGTTGCTATCCCATAAGGGTACAGGAACTTGGGTCACTAATGCCGGAAAACAACACAAGGTTATTATGGCGGCATACTTACGACCAACGGTGGTCGCCATCCAGACAGGCTTGAGGCCCTACCACGTAGGGTAGGGTATAGGTATGGCTTGTTTTGTCGCCTTTTACGACAGGCCGACCCCGGCCGCAGAGGTTAGTATTCTTTCTCCGCCCCTGCACGAATAACTAGCATTGTTTCATTGCATCAATGGGTATATTATATAAACACGTACACATACTCATAGAAACACGCTGACACTCATACACAAACCCTCACATACAATACATCTGTATGGAGTATTTCGTTGATTCCAACCTATTTTAAGTTTTAATAAAACTTACAATCTGCGTCGTTCATAATAACGAGTGGCCTTTAGCCTAAAGTTCCGTGACTCGTTTCAAGTTTTTCACTCCAGCTGCTTGTTGAATTCAACAATTTTCCTACCTGAAAGTTATATATAGGTTTTTAAGTGGTTTACTACACTCTTTGTTGTATTATAAGACATTAAAGGAAAAAAGTAAACTTTAATATTACTTAAACATAGTTATGAATATACGTACTGTAAAAATTAGGTGTATTCTTCGATTTTACATAATAAAGGGAAATTATCTGCCTCAAGGAGATAATAGCGACATCGGGCATGGAAGAAGACCTCACTGTCACTGCGAAGAAGAATTGTCTAAGAGCTGTATGTCAGCGCGGAAATCGGAACTATAATCTCTTTCTCTCTTTTATCCAGAAATAACAAATATCGGAAATGTAAAAAATTATGAAATGGCTAAATTGGATCATACGTTACTACCACACATATACCATAAAATAACTTTTGAATACGAAACTAAACTAAAGATGGGATAAAATAAGTATATGTTATGTAAAAAATCTATGTAGATGAAAAAGAAATAAAAAAATTAACTTAAAGAAACTACGTATAGAACTGTACAGTATAGCTAAATTTTATCTGAGAGGTGATTTCCACGGAAGTCAGTGGGACTTTCATTGAACACTTATTTTCATTGAGTGAAGGTGCTTGCTTAGACTGTAGTTTATACAAGTGCCTATGTTTTTGGCGGGCGTATCTATAAAAGAGTTTAAATATCAGCTTACAGTTACACTTAAAGCAACTCCATTCAGAAGTTAAGATTACTAATTCATCATTATTTATACTCGTATCCTGTGGAAATAGAACCCAAACAAAAATGCTTTAAGTTTAAACGTCTTTATTGATTGTATGATTGATTTCAAATTTTATTTTAGCGTGTTAGATATATTTTTATTCGGTTTTATATTATGAATTAGAATAATTGTTAATATATTCAAAATACACATTTATAAAATGTATAATAAGATGATTAAATGTACTCGTATGTTATGTTTGTAAGATGTGATTAATTCAGATTTATTATAACTGAGGTCTAGTGGTGCCTGACGGGGTTTTTATAAACTCTTTCGGCGCTACAGGGGATGGGTCTACAGGCGTGCTAATCAATAGCTTTATCTGGTGAGCCGTAGCCTGTCATCTCAAGAGCGGTGGGGTGGTGAGAACCACAACTACTAGCGCTGACTCTGTTTTCGCAGAACCCGTCGAATCTAGGCTGGGGTAGTCGAAAAATACCCCCGAGGCTGGTGCTTAGGTAGCGCCCTATGTTTTCACGCTCTGTTGCGTGTCCGTTGTTCGCGGACCGTCTTGGCGGTTGAGCGGCGCTCTCAGCTACGCCGGGCTTTTGCGTGGGCCTCGAGTGCCGATCTGTCAGGGGAGTGTCCGCGACAACCACTGCCACGATGGAGCTGTGATTTAAGAGCCCTTTTATAACTCTTTAATATATTAAATATAACTATAATTTTGTGACGCAGAGTTTTTTCTGAAGGGGCAGCGACGGGCTTTGGATGAGACGAGAGCCTAATTCTAGGCTAGCAGTGGAAACTGTATACCTGAAGCCGGTTTGTTTCTGTTGCTAACGTCATGCGTTACCCCGTGCGGTGGCAGTGGTCATGTCTCACGATCGCACGGGGCCGCGGTGCTGGCCTTAACCGGTTGGTACGAGGGGACACAACCCCATACAAAATACCCGAACTTGAGTTTCGACGCAGGGCGAGGAGTGGATGGCTAGGGGGGAGAAACCCAGCCACTACTGCGAAACTGAGATGTTTTTGTGTGAAAAATTATTTTACTCGTGGGAACAATATGAATAAAAATGAAATAATTTTAAAAACCAGCCAGCAGCCCGACTGCCAAGAGGTAACTAGCGAAAATAAAAAAGAAGGTGACCCAGTGACTTCCATGGGTGCTAGATGTAGTACTGAGCGACCCGATATTCCCGAGAGGACCGCGTGCTCTAAAAATACTAAAGAAGCGGTAAAAACATCTATTGACGCGCCTTAACAGTAAAATCGGCCGGTTTGGCGTCACGGCAAACGGCGTGACGCTCTAATGCCATCATGTTCCCTCTACACCACGCTCAAAACTCCCTTGCATGTGTATGTCCGCATATATTACACATGTCACGGCTTCTCTGTTTAACCTGCGTACATTATCCCCCGATTTACACCGAAGATAGGCTCCCGACAAAACCGTGTATAACGAAATAAGCTCACAACAGTTGTTCGATTCACTTAATTAAATAAAACATCTTTACTCGTAGAACCTACCTGCATTCAAATTAGATTAAGAATAAAAATAAAGCAAAAAAAAATCTTCATGAGAAAAATTAGCAACATGCGTTACTCTTACGTTACGTTACTCTTTCTCTATTACGTAATCTTTCCAATATTTTAATTTTTGTTTCCAAAGGAATGTTTTATAATAAAAAAATTATTACATTTTAATCTGTATCGATATTTTTGGCATTATTAAAACTTGATTTTTTTATATTATCTGTTCTAATACATAAACTCGCATTTGTAGTCAAAAATATAAGCATGTATATGTTAAGGGTTCATAGTACACATTTTTCTAAATGTATATTGTATTTCACAATACGGTGAGTCACTCGTTATTGCCGTCAGTTGCGAAACGGATGAGATGTTATTAAGGTAGTGTAAAACGTGTAAAGCGGGCACAATATAAATCGGGGGAGATATGTACGACTTTTATTTCATTAACAAATTTCTACTCTTCGTTCATTATCTCACTACATATTTTGTCTCTTAATTTTTATTATTTTGTTTTAAAACTTTATTTTGTAATATAAACACGCAGTGATAGCAGCCAGATTTGAACTACTATCGACGTAAGCGTTTCTATGACGCATATTACGACCGCGTGATATTCGTCAATGATTTGTTGTTCTAATGAGTTCGAAATTATTGAATTTAGTTTCCCCAACATTTATGTATTTAACGTTGGCTATGATGAGTGGTACATACACACTGATCACAGAATTGTTTAATGGTTTTTCACTTTATTGATAGTTATTTTGATAAAATTTGGACGCTTATTCATTTATTATTAACATGAATGTTTCACATGTGCGGAGGCGGGCAATCTGGGGCGGCTTATTTTTTTATTTAAATCAGACGCTGAATTCATTAATTGTTAGAAGAAGCTTAAAAATACTACATAATACAGCATTAAAAAAATTAGACCAAATCGCTCTTATTTTTTTTTATTGTATTAGGACAGCAGACCGGCTGACGACCCGCTTATAATTTAGCAGTTACTGTCGCCTATAGGTGTTTGCAACGCCGGTGGCATCGCGAAGACGCTGCTATCCCATACGGGTACAGGAACTTGGGTCACTAATTGCCGGAACACAACGCAAGGTTATTATGGCGGCATACTTAATACCAAAGGTAGTCGCCATCCAGGCGGGCTTGAGGCCCTACCACGTAGCTAGGGTGGGTCGTTTTGTCGCCTTTTACGACATGCCAACCCCGGCCGCAGAGGTTAGTATTCTTTCTCCACCCCTGCACGTATAAAATAAACACACTTTCACAAAAATAAATTGTCTTTTAATTATCATTATAAACAATAAATTACAAAATATTTAGATGAACACATGTTTAAAATTTCTTCGGTTGAGTTATAGTAACAGTCTTCACTTCCAAATATTCTTCTACACAATGAAGACCACTGAAACATAAACAAAAGTATTTTTAAAGTTTATGACTTAATATTTTTTACTAAAATCAAAAGTATTGGATAATATACCAAGTTGTATTAATGGAACGCTAAGAAACATTCAACAAAAAGCTATCTACGTAAATATTAAACAAGACGGAGTGTATAAAGTTACTGGTACTGGTACTAAAATAAATTATGTTACACATAGTTCCGTCGGTTTGTAGCAGTGCAGTGAACAAATTAGAATTCTATTAGTGCGTGTGAAACTTCAGACCAAATAGTACTCAGAGAGTAATTAATGCCTTTTGTGTGGATTATTATAACAGGTTGAAAATGTTTGTAGTACCAAGATTCTGCAGTGTATCGCGGGAACATTACTTCGTAATATAAAGGAAACTGTGTTACTCAGGATATAAAAAATATATTGATTACATCTCACAGTTCTGTCAAAATTTGCTTATTTCTGACTAAAATGCGACAAAAGATTTTTAGGTAGGGCTCCAAGCCATAATAACCCTGTGTTGTGTTCTGGCATGAGTTACCCAGGTTCTCGTACTCACGCACGGGCGGCAGCGAGTTAACGATTCCACTGGCGTCAGCCTGTCTGTTGTTCTACAGCAATAAAAATACGCTTTGTTTCTCATACCTGTATAACGTTTTTAAAATAAATTCAATCGATATCACGCTTTATTTTTTGTCGGTGTTCTTACTACCTTAACAAATATTTTTAATTCGAATGCATCTATTTTAGTGTTTCTTAAAAACAACTACTAGGCAAAACATATAACCCATATTTTAAAAAAACGTTGGAAACTTGCATAGTGAGTTCATTGGTATTTGTAACCTACAAATCCGCCTTTGACAAGGATTACGTTGCCTCTAGGGTAGACCCTAGCCCAGCCATTATCTGAAAAGTTCAACCAGTAGATACAATTACTTACTTTTCACGTCCAAGGCCAGACTCTTTGAAACCACCGAAGGGTACTTGAGGACCCATCGCCAAATATGTGTTTACCCTATAAAACAAAATATAATATATATTCTCAGATTAACATCTAGATGTACAAATATATAAGGTCAATTCTTTTGGGGTCCAATATACCCACACCTGTAAGCTGACATACGAATCGAATGAACCTTTGAAGCAAGTGATCGCCTACGTAAAAGCTACACGCTTGCTAGCTATCTCAATATAAGAAAATAATCTAATGATGAAAACTTGATTGTGTTTTATGTTTAAAAAATCCTTTTAAAGCAAAAGCCAGCGACCGCTAGATCATTGTTATTTTATAAAAGTTTCTGTGTGCCAACATAGAAACACTTCCATGAACCCAATCTAATTATGCCAATGCAGCAGACGGGAGCGTCACTTTAATGCGTAACCTTTAATAACCAGAAATATTCACTCCAATATTCGAAACGGGAACACTGTTTTTAATTATTTTATCATTTAAAATATACTCGTATGATAATTGAAATTCAGTCAATTACATTGAAAACATTGCAATTATTGAAATGCATTCCTGCCTGTGAACAGTTTTGAACCAAAATATGAAACACGACATAATTAGCATTAATTCTCTTTGTCGTATTTTATTTGTGACTAAAATGTGTATATTACACATATGACTAAAATAGACCTTACTTAATTTTATTTAGAACCCTTTATTAATCAACAACAATGTTTTTTGGTACCTGGTACGATTATTAAGATGTAAAAGTGTTTATAAATTTAAAAAGTCAGTGAATGTCTGGAACTCATGCTCATCGGTTTCTTTTTTCTAAGATTTAATATAAAATGCATTTTTTTAGTATGCAATATGTAATATTATTTTACATTTCATACTGTACATTGTAATATAAAATGGATTTCGTGTACGTTGTGAAAATTGGCACATAAAGTTAACTGATGTCTTTAAAATCATCATCATCTCTTAGCGCGAAATCCCGGATCCAATACAAACTTTCGCTTCACTGTCCGGAGTCCGATTTCCGACTTATTGTTCTCCACTTCACACGCTCTACGGCATGTCTGATAGTGATTGCATTGACACCCACATAGCCTTTACGAAGTCAAGGCAGCACTTTTTGAGTCAAGTCCTCCGACCCGAGCCCGGTGGAGGTAATATATTATAAGTTAAGTAACTATATAGTTAACGTAACTATATACTTATGCCTCTAAAATATATAATACATTTTCTTACTAAACACAGTACTCTATTCACTCTATTTGTCTTTATGCCATTAGATTTTTTATACGCTATAATGATTTTACTTCCATTTTCTACCAAAAAAAACCAGTGAGTAGAACTTAGAGGAATTCTTACCAAACCGTGCCAGCCTCGACATGTTTGCTGAACTGCAACGCCGATGTGAGATCAGAGGTGAAGATTCCCGCAGCCAGGCCAAAGTTGGTCTTGTTCGCGCGGTCGATCACTTCCTCCAAAGTATCGAACTTTAAGATGCTCTGCACTGGCCCGAATATCTGCACCCATTTAAAACATTTTCTTCATCCGTGTTTATACCACACAGGTTTAATGTCCGCCGTGATATCCCACCGCAGACATTCGTGCTCCAGCGGCCAAGTGCACGTGAACAAGAGTTAGTTGCCTTATATGTGATATTAATTGCTATATAATATATTGCATAATAATTAACATGACATTTTTGATATCGTAAAAGGTATAACACTGACAGACTTTTTAAAGAAAGAAAGTGAAACATTTATTTGCCAAAGAAAACGACACTAATCAAATACATTATTACATAAAAACTTATATATGAAATCAATACCGCAATCCTGACAAACGAGGTTGGTCACTAAGTATTTTCCTGCATCGAAATTGTTCCGACACAGCGCTAGTTTTCAGTGCCAAACCCCAGTTTACAAAGTAATTACTACTTACATACAATAATAACGTCCAAGTACTGTATCAATCAGCTGATAGTACAATAGTACAGCTGATACTTGTAGTATGTCAATAAGCGTTAGAAAATTATTATTACCTAAATATTAATTATAATAAATAAATTAAGAAACAATACCGTTATAATAAGAACAAACAATACCGTTGTAATAAGAAAAAAATTAAGAAACAATGCATTATGCAAAAGTGAACCATTTTTGAATTATCATGTTAGTTTTTTCAAATTAAGTCAAAGATGCAATATCAAAAATTTATTTAAAACAAAGAATCAATTTAAATCTCATTTTAACTTCTGATTTATAAAAACGATTAAACACTTGTTATTTATCAATATTAAAACAACAATTATCGGTGTAAATTTAAAAATGAGAGACGAAAAACGATATTATTTCAATATTATTTTGAGATTTTTTTCCAGTAAAATGACTTAAAAACAAAAAAAAACGTTGTGAAATTTGGCTTGCAGATTACTTTAAAAACATAACCTCTACCTCTCCAAAAATGCATAACAACTAGGAACTTATTTCAAAGAAACTAAAAAAAATTATCATTGAACATTATTGGAGTGAGAAAGTGCACAAAAATCCTAATAAAAAGAGACCAAAAGGGTCGCAACGCCGTTTTTCGGTCAATGTGTGGATGGAAATAATTGACAACAATTTAATCGGACCACATTTTTTACCGAGCAATCTAAAAGCTGCAGCTTACGAAATTTTTTTGACAAATGAAATGTTTCACCTCCTCAATGACGTACCTTTGGCTACAAGGCAAAACATGATATACCAGCAAGAATCTTGGTGCGTCAAACAATAAATAGGCAATTACAAATTAAAAAATATTCTCAAATAAATGGATCTTTTTCTGTTCAGTGATGAAATATGTACAATGCCGGCTACGGACCGAGATTGCACCGTACAGGAATGAGAAGGATAGCTCGAGAGCAGTGGACTGTATGAGAGAGGATGGGATAGGAGCGGTGGCTAGAGAGACGCGGTACCTTGCAGTGGGCAAAGAAATTCGCTCTGACCTAGACTCCACACCTTCCCGGTTCGGTTCAGGTCCGCTCTCGGAGGATATGTTGCACGGCACCAGCTAAATTCACGCACACTGTACGCACAATTTTATGACACGGCCAATGAGAGTTTGGAGTAACTAAAGGGAGGTCGAACGCCGACCGTCCCGCGGGTTTAGAAGCTCACGCGTTACTACCCATTATTTTCGTCCCACCCTCGCTTTTACCATTTACCTCGCCGAGAGTGAGGGTAGGTAACAAAAGTCAATGGGCGGGAGTTCAAAAACCCATTATGCAAGGACCGACCAAAATATTTTTTATAATTTATCTTGAATAAGGTTTTACTAGAACTTTATTTTTCTAAAAGGTGGTAAAATATCATTCTAACAATGAATGGCAGCATATTTGAAACAACCCCTAAATGCTACTGTTTTATGTTTTGATGTCACAAGGGGTTTAGTTACAACTCGGGCACTCTAACCGTTCTTTTTAATACCTCTCCAATCAATTTTATTATATAAATAAATATGTTTACGATTAGAGATTACATTAAACAGTAGGCATGATAAATGAAGCTTTCTTCTTGCTGATATTTTCAGTACATTATAAGTGTAGGTAGGAAAGGAGTGATGTAGCTTCTCTTCGGTATTTGAAAGCAGTATTTAGCACAAGAATTTTGAAAATTTGTATAAAACGATGTTTTACTTATTTTAAGGGCTTTTTTCGGCTTTTTAAAGAAACGTCTTGTAGAAAAAGTTCTCAATCCTCTTAAAGGGCTCCTTAAACCATACTCTTAGTGATTTAATACTCGTACGTCGATTCGGGTAGAGCGTTAAATTCAGCTAAAAATGTCTCATTGTTAATCGCAGTTCTCCTTCCAAGATGCAGGTATTCCCACCACGCTTGTAAATGGATGAGCCTTGATGTGCAAATATCCGTAAGATATTTTACTCCATCGTCAGTACTTGACAAATCATTGTTCTTAGAATATTCATATATCTCTACAACTTTAAGGCCGACTTGCACAACCAATCACTAAACCGATTTAGCGCTAAACTTATTTAAATCGTCATTCTGTCCCTGTCAAATGTTGTCAATGTGACAGGGACAGAATGACGATTTAAATAAGTTTAGCGCTAAATCGGTTTAGTGATTGGTTGTGCAAGTCGGCCTAACTGTCTATATTGGAAGAAAAACTTGCAGACTTTGGTGAGAATCAATGAACAAGTAACTTCTACTTCCAAGTAGGTCTAATACTTAGAATGTAGTACAAGAAACAAAAATAAGTAATATTTAACTTAAAATAATCACATTATTTTTTGTAATGTCCACACTTACCTCTTCCTTCGCGATGGTCATGTCATCATTAACATCAGCGAAAACTGTAGGTTCGATATAGTATCCAGTATTTCCAATACGCTTTCCACCAGTCATCAATTTAGCTCCTTCTTTCTTACCCTTCTCGATATACCCAAGAACTTTATTCATCATGGTTTCGTCAATCTTAGAAATTAAATTTATTGTTAATAAAACTTCTCTAATTTAGGTATATGAACATGATGTAAAAGTATTGTACCTAGTCAGGTCATAAATTCTGTCACATGTTTAATGTAAAATAATTGTAACAAGTTTATTCATTATGTAACCATTCATATACCAAAATGAACTTAACAAAACATACATTCTTATGACATTAAAGTTTATTCAAAATGACCTCCGTGATTTTGAATACAAGCCTTCAATCTGCGCGGCCAGTCGTCTATCGCAGCACGAACGAGGTCCATGTCAATATCGGCGGCTGCCTTAATTAAGGATGTCTTGAGTGACTCCAAATTGGGATGAGGCTTTGAGCACGCCTTTTCCTCCAAGAGTTGCCATATCTTGTAATCTAACGGATTCAAATCTGGACTGGAGGAGGGCCAGTCTTCGTGCCGGATGAAGTCGATTTCACGCGCCGCCAGCCAGTCTTGTGTGCTCTTCGCTCTATGAGCTGGCGCCGAATCTTGTTGGAATACCCAGTGCCTGTTATTGAACATGGTATGAGAAACAGGTTCCACAAGGTTCGTCAGGACTGTATTTTGATACACAACAGCATTCGTTTTTACACCTTTCTCACAAAAATGTACCTCTGTTAAGCCCCAATAAGAAACTCCCAACCATACCATGAGCGAGGATGGAAAATGACCTCGTTGGACACGCGGAATACGGTTGCTCGCTTCTTCACTACTGTGTGAGTACACCTTATCATTTTGTTTGTTGTAGCTCTCTTCTACGGTAAACATTTTTTCATCCGAAAAAAGAATTTCCCGATATTTTTTTCCCGCGTACCGCTTCAACAAAGCGCGGCATCTCTTCAGTCTCAGGTGCATTAGACGAGCATTCAAACGATGTCCTGTTTTTCTTCGATATGCCCGAAGCCCTAAGTCTTCATTTAACACCCTTTTCACCGTGGTTCTGCTTAACCCCATCTGAAGGGTCAACAGTTTCTGCTTACGTTTGGGATTTCTTTGAATTCGTGCCTTCACAGCTTTTATCACTGCTGGAGTCCTAACAGACCGAGGGCGACCACTTCTTGACCTGTCATCTACACTAGAGTCTTCATTGTATCGTTTGATGGTACGATAAACGAATATTTTGTTAATATTCAAATTTTTCAGTATGTTAAAAATTTGAATTGGCGCGTAACCGCAACGATGCAACGCAATAACTGCAACACGGTCTTCTTTAAGCGTCCACTCCATATTTAAAAATGAGTAAAATTCTAAAAGTTATACATTTTTATTTTCATGAACAATTCGAAATTCGAATTCAATAAACTTTTTTGTGGCCAGCATTCTAAAAGAAAAGTTTTTACTGTGTGACAATACTTATGACCTGACTAGGTATTGTACAAAGCGTTTAAAACAAACACCGTTTTCGTAAATTATAGAAAATAGGTATATGTATAGATAGATAATGCTTTATTTATCATCAAAATTACAAATTACAGCACAAATATACAATAAATTGACGGTGAAAAATCGGCGGTCTTATCGCTTACAGCGATCTCTTCCAGGCAACCGTACTCAAAAGGAATTTGGATAAAATATCTGGCGAGAAGATGGCGCTATAAATATAGGAATATAGATATAATAATAAATATATATATTCCAGAAATACATACATACATACAATATACACATAAATAATATAAATAAATAATTTTAATATAATTATCCATACACATACACACACATATATACATTATAATATATAATTGAACTTTTCGAAATTAATACAACTATGACACTAATAGAGACAACAAACTAGAGAGTTGGCTATGCATAATTATTTACAGACAAATAGTGGCTGCGTCATTTATTTTTAAATGTTGACAATGTTTTAGCTTCTCTAACAGAAAGTGGCAATGAGTTCCAAAGCTGGACAGCCTGCACTGTAAAGGATTTATCATAAATTGATGAACTGTGTGCAGGTGTCCTAAGTTTTCGATACGTACTCGAGCGCAATTTTATGTATGTAAATTATTGGGCAGGTAATGACCAGGTATAATTCGAAAAACGAATGAAATTAAAAGTAATGTATGTGAAAATTCATTTATCTTCTTCATCCTATTCTTATCCCAAACTATGTGGGGTCCGCCCGATACTTTCTCCTTCTACTCTCCACTCATCACCACAACAATGCACTCTGTTGCGTATTTAGCACAATCAATTTACCGCGAATATTTCCAAGTATCGAGTTAATCGTATCTAAGCAAATGCATTGGCACCCCTATGCTACGACGACACTGCCATCTCTCGATTCGTACATTCAAAATATACGCTGCGGACGCATCGCGTCGATTTCCGTTGTGCTGTTCCAATATTTCAAGAAATTAACTAGCCAGTGCCTCCTACAGCCGTAATCGAAGAGCCCCAGCAGCACGAAGACAGAGGTAAGTGGTCGTGCATTTGTGTTGCTGTAATTACACTCCCGATACCGAACACACTCTCATTCCTAGTATTTTCTTATCATATGAAATTTTTCTCTACGCATTAGATGCATACCACGCTAATCCATTACTTTTTAGCTTCTCTGATATATTCATTTTTAAATTTATCCATTTTCATAACAACAGACATCTATTTCAACATTCGCATACAATATGACAGGTCTTTATCAGACAAAAAATCCATTCATAATTAACACATTTTGACAGGTAACGTAAGGTAATAAGCTGAACAGATATTTGTATGAACATAGATATGTTATTTCCCTATCCCGAGCGGCATGAGATGCAAAATCGAAGGTACTTTTGCTATTTTTTAATGTGTGCCTTGTACCACCCTTGTACAAGGCGGGCTACACGTACCGGTCTCATTATGCAGCTTTTCTAACGATGTTTTCCGTCGTCGTCATAACGTAGCAATTATATTATAATTTGCAAATTAGACGAGAATAACTGGCTAAGCACAGCTGGCTATACATCGTTATTGGCGTGCTTGTGACAACGTTTAAGTTAGTCTCCGTATGTGATCATACTAGGCACACATTACTGAAGATTCAATCTTTCGAAAAATGGCGGGGATAATTTTAAATACCTGGGGTCCGTGCTGAGTAGTGGGATCGTCGGGGCGTCCGATCTTGATGTTCTGTGCAAATTTGACACAAGCCTCCACAAACTTATCATAAATGCCAGACTGGACATACAGTCGTGAAGCTGCCACGCAGATCTGTCCTTGTAGGGCGAACACACCCGTTGACGCGTAAGGAACGGCCACTTGCACTAGAAATGACAATTTGTCGTCAAGTAATATAGATATATACCTTACCTTTGGTCTTAAGTATGCCGCCATAATAACCTTGTGTTGTGTTCCGGCATTAGTGACCCAAGTTCCTGTACACTTATGGGACAGCAGCGTGTTCGCAATGCCACTGGCGTTACAAACACCCATAGGCGACGGTAACTGCTAAATTCTAAGCGGACCGTCAGCATGACTGCTGTCCTACAGCAATAAAAAAAATTTGAATAAATATTTTTGGGTCTCATTCATTTCTCAACATTGATAGCATGACTCCCCGTATTGTGAAATACAACATTTACAGAAATATGTACCCCTAATATGTACATGCTTATATTTTTGTCTTCGAGTGTGATTTTATGTATTAGAACTGGTAAGTTACATTTTTTAATCTTTTTTCGAGCGTTCATGTGTACTTTGTGTAAATTTTTAAGCTTTTATGACGCTAAAAACTTCGATAAAAAATTAAAACATGTCTTTTCTTTTACGTTTTCTTTGGAAACTAAAACCAAAATAATGGAACATTTATGTAATAGAGAAAGAAAAACGGATTCTGCTAATTTTTTTCATGACTATTCTTGAAGATTACTTTGTTTTATTTTTGTTCTTAACCTATAGAGTATGCAATAGGTATATATTTTTTTACTTTACTTAAATAGGTGACTGAATTAAGCACATCTTGGCAGTTTATTTGTTTTTACACGGCTTTGTCGGGAACCTATCTTCCGTGTAAATCACGGGATAAGTGTAATCATAATATAAATAGTAGTCCCTGGTCCAATTAAGCTCAAAATCTAAATGGGTTCATGTCAATATTTAATCGTCATCTAATCCAATGTTTGATTTGAGATAGAAATCTTAATTGAACACCTAAGTTTTAGTAACCTGTATATAACACTTGGACTATTGTAAAACTAATCTGTACAAAGACAAGTTATGGGAAAATGTGTCATGTATGGAGGGAAATTATATTTAAACATTAAATATTAACGCAAGTGTTTAATTAACTATAATGCAAACAATTCATACTCAAACATCATTTTCATTCAATTAAAACGACACCACAGTTCGATGAGTGAATACGTATATAATTTTGAATCCTCGTAAAGGTGGATTCAACCCCACGGGGGGCATCGCAAATTTCCGTAAGTTTCCATAATACATCAGCCTGTCTCCTATTTCACAACAGTGAGCTGATCTGACCAGATGGTTTTAAAATATCTGCTGAAAATCAGTTCATGATCTCTGAAATTCACTATTTTTCAATTTGTTGAAAGTATATCTAGTTGTTGTTTTATAGCATACCTTCTAAATGTATACTACAATACAATTTGAATTATACTGCATTACTAGCTGTGCCCGCGACTCCGTCCGCGTGGAATAGTGACCTTATCACTAAGGGGTATGAAAAATAGATGTTGGCCGATTCTCAGACCTACTCAATATGCTCACAAAATTTCATGAGAATCGATCAAGCCGTTTCGGAGGAGTACGGGAACGAACATTGTGACACGAGAATTTTATATATAAGAAGATTAACAATACTCCTAATAAACGCAATATCAGGTATCAAACGCTTTGTGTTTGGGGTCCAGTATTAATGCTGGTAGATAGGTATATTCAATCTGTTCAGATATAAATAGAAGATAACAACATCTAATCAATACGTTTCAAAATTACTAAGTTGACAATTTGAATTTACTCGTATTGATATTAGTAAATGTAACAAGAAAATATTTTAAATCGTTTGCTGTGTTACTGTGCTGTGTACTGTGTTAGAAAAAAATTACATTTAAAAATTACCTCAACAAACCACCATATTTAAGTATTTTTCATTTTTGTATATAAAGTTATTTTAATAATGTTATTTGATGCATCTCTATGCTTTTAATCTTGCAATTAATAGACAGAGTCTGAATGTATATTTTTGAAAGAAATTCTATGATTATAATGTTATTTATGGAAAGTCTTTTGTCTTTTATTTATCAGTAAAGTCTTGAGAAGTTGTTTATGCTTTGCGAAGAAAATTTTTCGTGATAAGAGACTTTTTTTTAATGCTATAAGACAGCAGACAGGCTGACGGCCCACTTAGAATTTAGCAGTTACCGTCGCCTATGGGTTTTTGTAACGCCAGTGGCATCGCGAACACGCTGCAGTCCCATAAGGGTACAGGAACTTGGGTCACTAATGCTGGAACACAACACAAGGTTATTATGGCGGCATACTTAAGACCAAAGGTGGTAGCCATCCAAACGAGCTTGAGGCCCTACCACGTAGCTAGGGTGGATTGTTTTGTCGCCTTTTACGACAGGCCGACCCCGGCCACAGAGGTTAGTATTCTTTCTCCGCCCCTGCACGTATAAAAAGACTAGGAAATTATATTAAATTCTATAATTTAGTCTATACTAAGAAATTATTCTGAATTTGTAAAATGTCAAAATAAATGTCATTACTCACAGTCCGCATCATTCATGATAACCAATGGGCTCTTCCCTCCAAGCTCAAGGGTGACCCTCTTCAGATTATTGGCTCCAGCAGCTTGTTGAATTAATTTTCCCACCTGTTTAATATTGAGAATCAAAAAAGGTAAATTAAGAGAAAAGGTAACCTTTTAATTAATTATTAAGCTATATTTTTGTTGAATTTGGTATAAACAGAAGTTTTTGGCAAATGGCGCGAGCCAACTACCGCCACCCCGAACAAGGTTTGCCTGCAATGGATGGGGCCTTCTCCATAGTGCTCTTCAGCTTTCATAATTATTATTATTCATAATTTATTTTTACTTTGTAATTATAACTATTTGGTATCTATTTCATATAATAACTTACATTTAACATCACACATAGCACTTAGTAGAAATCAGAATTTCTTGATATTTTTATCGTTAGAGCAAGTATGGATGCAAACACAATATTACGCACCTCTACGGATCCGGTGAAAGATATTTTAGCAACATCCGGGTGATGGGTGAGCGCTACGCCTGCAGTTTCACCGTAGCCGTTGACAACATTAACCACACCCTTGGGCACACCGGCTTCAGCGAGTATAGCTGCTAATACCAATGCAGAGAGCGGAGTCTGTTCTGCTGGTTTCACTACCACAGTACAACCTAAGAAAATAACATAACATGCATTCTAAGCAGATGAAGTTAATTAGTAATATTGTACAGTCTCGCCACAAGTCTTATATATATATATATATATATATATATATATATATATATATATATATATATATATATATATATATATATATATATATATATATATATATATATATATATATATACATGTCATGTACATCCCATGAATGTACTGAATAATGGATCCCAAACTAACCAGTGCAGGATAACTATATACCTTTTTTTTTAACTATAATATACCTATTGCAACGGTCGACAACCCGCGGACAGTAGCCGCATGCGGCTCTTTGACTCTTCGACTACGGCTCTTCCGCAAAATGTTTAGTCCATGCACGGAATATTACTCATTATCGGTAATTATTTACGTTATTATGTTTCTTGCTAAAGCAAAGCATATGTTAAAAAAATGTCTACAAGCTTTCCGACCACTGATCTATTGCATCATATTTATATAAATATGATGATGATGTATAACCAAAATTGTACCGATTGTAATAAAGATGCAGACTTATCCGTGCAGGGGCCGAGAAATAATACTGACCTCTGCGGCCGGGGTGGCCTGTCGTAAAAGTACACAAAACAACCTTAACGTGGTAGGACCCCAAGCCCGTCTGGATGGCGAACACCTTTGGTCTTAAGTATGCCGCCATAGTAACTTTGTGTTGTGTTCCGGCATTAGTGACCCAAGTTCCTGTACCCTTATGGGACAGCAGCGTGTTTGCGATGCCACTGGCGTTGCAAACACCCATAGGTGACGGTAACTGCTAAATTCTAAGTGGGCCGTCAACCTGTCTGCTATCCTACAGCAATAAAAAAAAGTCTTACCGGCAGCTAAAGCGGTGCAAACTTTGTTGAGGAACATTAGCATGGGTGCATTCCATGGAAGTATAAGCCCGCATACACCAACTGGCTGCTTCAAAGTGTACGTAAATAAGTCCCCATCTGTAAATTGTTTATTAATCTCGTCATAGTCGTAGAATAGTGACGGATCTGACATATATTAAACTTTACAGGACAGCCATTTTAAAAATACACAAGCGTCATTTTACTATGAGCGTCTATCAAATCCATCACTTTATCGACTGCTTAATTTGAAATCTAAAATACATGTAATTTTTTTATTAATGTAGCAATAATATTTAGACAATGTAGTATCCAAATATAGTAAAAAGTGGATTTTGGATTTTTTTCAAATCCGACATTATTCTACTTCGATCGAAGTTATTCTACGATCATGACGATCTGTTAAAAAAGTAACTTTTTATTGCGGTATTTTTATTTCTCTCCGTGCAGTGGCGAAGTAAGAGTACTAACCCCTGCAACCGGAGTCAGCCTGTCATAAAAGGCGACAAAACAAACCTAGCTACGTGGTAAGGCCCAAGCTCGTCTGGATGGCAACCACCCTTGGTCTATAATTATGCCGCTATAAATAACCTTGTGCTCACCGTGCCCCTAGCACAGCAAATATCTATAGGCAATGGTAACTGTTTACTATTAAATGGGACGGCCCACGACGGCCTGTTTCTCAGCAGTAAAAAATTCAAAAAAATCAATATTAAAAGTTAAATAAAACTTCAAAATATTCTTCTTACGCTAGTTAAAAACCTGAATTGCAGGTTATTTTTCTCAGTCATACAATTGATGACATACATATATACCCAAATCAGGTCACCCTCGATCGACAGAATCGACAAACATGAACTTACGAATATAAGCAGACGTAGCCATTTTTAAATATTTATACATTCTTACAGGGCCTGAACTTAAACTTAATCTTATATTGTAAGGCCACGTCTTATTTGTGTTGCATTACAATTTACAACTAGTTACCGGCATACCGTTAATGATACTGGGGACAATACCGCGTATTTTTGCGTTTGAACTTCTGCAATGCTTCCTATTTTGATATGGGGCCCAATAAAATGATGTAATATGTAACTAAATTTAGTAGTAGCAGTGACGGATTATCCTGAAGACATACTCGGCACACTCCTACTGTCGCGTGACATTACCGATCGCAATTATTCAATGCAACCGTATTATTGCGGTCTGAATTTAATGTCGAAAAAATAACTACAAAAACATAATACTTTCTCTCAAATTTTCCGACTTAGCTTGTCGACTTGATTCCACTTATATGGCTCGATTCCTAACAAAATTACTCTATACACACATACTACGTACTCTATTATTAAGGCGACGACAAGAGACTTTTAATGATTTTATTCTGAAGATCACATCTAAACGAGTGGTGTTAATGAATTGGAAAAAATACATGTTAAATTTGAGCATTTTCTCAATAACTTAATATGTGAATATTTTAGATTATGTTTATATTACATAGTGTAATTAATTTGTAAAGTTAGGTCTAACGCAGATAAAAATCTGAGAATCACGTAAAAACTATCAAACGTATTTTTATGAAACTTTCACCATCTTAAACACAATTTAATTACCCATCTTTTAATATACGACTTTTTATTTCAAAGTAAAAGAATAATATACAATTATGCTTTTTCGAATAATCTTTATGCTCGGGTTAGCAGGGGCCCTTGCGGGCGACGGGCGGCAGTGCATCGCTGACCACTGTCACGGGTAGACGTTGACGCTCGGAGCAATCACTAAACGATTTAACTCTATTATAAGTTTCGCGCTAAAATGGCTGGTAAATCTAGATTACTAAAAAAGAAACGCCAAACGCTCGCAAAAAATAGATTACTAAGGTAAGTAACGTGTTCTCAATCATAATTATCATTTGTGTATACTAGCACATTGATGTAAATTGGACCAGATAAATTAATCATAACATTTAATTGTTACATATATTATTATTATTTATTTTACTAAGTGACATTATTTTCTTTTTAGGAGATTACATATTATCAAAGATAATCGCGACGTCAATGACGAGACAGAGACGAGGTGTGTATTGTAGTGTAGTATGACAATACTACATCGTAGTTGGGACAGTCCGGATTCGAGTTTTAAAAATACTTGAATGCTATTACTATTGTCACTGTATAACTAAATATAAATACATTTATATTGTAGGTCTGAATTTACGGAAACGCTTGGAGTGATTAAAGGATCTTCCCATATTGACAATGAAAATGAGAACAAGATTGTTGACAAGTAAATGCATATCTAATTCAATATTCTGATTTTAGCATATTTGAAACCTAATTCTATTAACTTATATTAATTACTATAACTGTTGCAGTTCTCAAGTAACCGAAACGATATTTCCTGAGCAGGAAGAAAGCTTTCAAATGAATATTGAAAACGAGAAGTCAAATTCGGTCAGGTAAACGTATTATTATTTCTATGATGTCAGGATAGTCTGTCAATATAAAGATTTATATAGTAAAACTCTCGATAAATAAAATTAATAAAAAAGGGGAAAATTTTCAATATAATATTGCAGAACCCGTGAGTGATAGCAAAGAATGTGAACAATAAAAGATATTACAAAACAAATGTTAAAGGCCTTATTCTGTTTAATATTGCAAAATTCTTATTATGTATATTTCCTTTTCAGAAATAATCAAGAAATAGTAAATGGAATGCGAATATTAAATATTAAACATTTTTTTAAAGAGCTTCAAGAAATATCTTCACATGGTAATATAGACTGTGGTTTGAAATCTGTAGAAATTATATCTGAAAGAAAACTGGGCCTTGTTTCTAAACTAAAACTAAAATGCAACATGTGTAACGAAACTTTTGTCATTTGTTGCAATGATCCTGAAATTGACTTAAACATTAATACAGTTGCGGGTGCAGTGGCTATAGGTTGTGGCTATACACAGCTTAATGAATTATTGGCAGCAATGGACTTGCCTCATATGAGTTATTTAATAAAAGAATGGGAACAATTAACAAAGTTTGGGAAAAAGAAGCTTTGAATTCTATGAATGAAGCCGCTAATGAAGAACGTCAAATGGCTTTGGAAGACGGTAGAGTTACTGAAAATGGCATTCCATATATTGACGTTATTGCAGATGGATGTTGGGGAAAAAGATCTTATAAAAAAAATTACTCATCCCTATCAGGCGCAGCTGCGATAATTGGGAAAAGAACTGGAAAAATTATTTATATAGCAGTGAAAAATAAATACTGCTGCATATGCGCCCAAGCTGCCAAGAAAAATGTCACACCTAAGAAGCATGCTTGCTATAAAAATTATTCTGGTAAATTCAGAATATTAAATATGTTGTAATAATAATAAAGAAACTAAAATTTTATGGTTGGAATAATTATTACTTTATTTTCAGGTCCTTCAACTGGAATGGAATCCACGATCTTGGTAGAAGGATTCAAGAACAGCATAGAAATGCATAATTTAATATATTCAAGGTTAATATCAGATGGTGATGCAAATACTTATGCAAAATTGTTACAGTCAAGACCATATGAAAATATAACAATTGAAAAAATCGAATGCCGCAACCACCTGTTAAGAAACCTTTGCAATAAGTTACAAGCTCTTATCACTGACACGAAATATTTAATTAAATACAGAAAATATATAACAAAACAAAGAATACTGTCAATAAGAAAGGTAATAGTAACCGCTGTAAGAAATTATAAAAATTCTGGCAATGTCACTAGTTTACATAATGATATCATGTTAGCCGCAGAACATGCATTTGGAGTTCATACTAATTGTATGACATATTTTTGCTCGAAAATGGGAGAAGATGACAACATAGACAGAGATATTTTCACAAACAGTTTGTGGCATAGAATAAAATTTGTATTGACACATATAGCTGCTCATGCAAGAAGCTTGATTGAAGACGTTGACAGCAACACTGTGGAGCGCTTCCATAGTATTGTTGCAAAATTTGTAGGGGGTAAGCGGGTAAATTTTTCCCAGAAGTACCAATACCATATGCGTTGTAATGCAGCTGCTTTATCATTTAATACCCATAAACCCTTATCGTCGTTGCAAAAATCAATCACGGGCAGGAGTCCAAATGGTGAATTAAAAAAGATGGAAATACGTAAACAAAAACGCCTACATTTAACAAAAAATTATCATAGAATAAAGAAGAGATTACATGAACACTACACAGAAAGTAATAAAAACTATGGTGAGCAATGTTCAAGACCGGATATGGATGATGATATATTAGAGGAATCAAAAAAAATATTTTTAGCAAATTTGGCGGAAACTGCCAAACAAAGAGAACAAATAGAAAGGAAGACTATATTACAAAGTGGTTCTAGTGAGTGGCTAGAACTACGAAGACGGATTTTGACCGCTTCCAACTTTGGACGTGTTATAAAAAGACGCAATGACATAAGTTGCTGCAATTTAGTTAAAGATCTTTTATATAAAGAGTCTATAGGACACATTAAGTCTATAAAACATGGACAAGACAACGAAAATTTTGCGAAAGAACAATTGTCGAAACAAGAAAATATTAAAATAGAACCGTGTGGACTTTTTCTTGATGAAGAAATACCCTTCCTCGGCGCATCACCGGACGGTATTATTAATAAAAACACCATTTTAGAGATAAAATGTCCACTCACAGCTTACAAACTAGGACTAGATAAAGCCATCCATGAAAAAAAAAATATTGTTTTATAAAAAACTGGTAAACGGTAATTACATAATAAACAAAGAACATAATTGGTGGTATCAAATACAGGGACAGCTGCATATAACAGGAAAAGATAAATGTATGCTTGGTATTTGGTCTGGTGAAAACTTTCCTGTAAAAATAGAACTAATTTACAAGGATGACGCTTTTTGGGACACTAAAATGAAAAATAATTTAATTAAGTTTTATACAGATTGTATGCTTCCCGAACTGGTTGATCCTAGATATACGAGGAATATGGTAATTAGGGACCCCTCTTATATAGTTAGTGCCATGCACGGACGCAAAAGGAAAAAGGAAGAGGAAAAAGAAAATAAAAACAAACTAATAAAAAAACGAGCAGTGACGGCTGAAAAAGAAGACAGTATAGTTGCTGTGAAAGTATTAAATTTCGAGGAGTTTTAAATAAAATCCTATAAATACCTAATTCACTTTTTTATTTATAGTTACAAAACCTGTAGACAGAAAACCTGTGTTCGTTTGATATAATTATATTTTCCGTTTATTAAAATACCTATATTATATCCTACCACAGGGAATGATATAAGATACAGAACATGAAACAATAATCCTAACTAATATTAAATAAGCGGTTAAAAATTTCATGATTATTAGATAGTCTTCATAATCTGTAACGTATGGTTACCCAACGAACTTCTCTAAAATATACAATTACGTCGCCTGCGAATTTTCAATGCGGGTTGCGGGGGGGCCCCGCGCGTGCTACTCTCACTAGCTCAAACTCCTCCCACTCGCTCAAGGTCGCTAGCACTTAGTGTCGTCTTAATAGGTAGAGGACAATCCCATAACGCCGGACGGCATCTATTGTCGGACACTAGTACTATTTCAGCGTCGCTGAACGGGAGCGTTTGAAAAACCGGTGAAACGGGCCCGGGGGTATCCCCGCTCCTCTTAAAGGCTTTAATCCGCCACTGGATAGCGGTAACTGCAGCCCGATTCTCCGACCGCCAGTCGTAAGTGCCCGTAAATTACGAAACTTATCCACTTGTCGCCGTTGACTTCTTTAAGTTACTCCATCTCGTTTTTAAGGTATTATCGAAGATGGAGTGATCATTAGCATTAAACATATGTGATCTAATGTATGTTCGAGGTACTTACCCACGGGAATAGTATCTCCTTGGATCTTGTCAGCCAAGCTGGCAATATAACGCACATTCCCGCTTGCCTTCTTCATGAACGTTGTTGCAAATTGTAACACCATCCCGTTATTAAGCGATTCAATCGCTGAAATATATTCAAAATCGCGCTCGATCAGATCGGCGAATTTTCTGAGGATTGCTCCACGCTCGGAAGCGTCTAACAAGCGCCATTCTGAGTTTCTGTGGAATGCACGTTTAGCAGCTGCCACTGCCAAATCGATGTCTTCCTGTTAGATGAATAAAAGTAATTTTGAGTTAAATAACAAATAAAAATAATATATAAAGATTTAATCCAAATTATTTAGATGGCCATTAACAGTAGTTGGGGTAACATCCCACGACCGGCTCCCGCTACCGGTGGTGTAGTGCGCCGCATGCGATGGACTCGAGAAATGAACGAGGATGTCGTGTTGAGATATTTCTTTACATTCCAGTATTTTTATATTTTTTAAATTACCTCATATTTTTTGGTTATATATATTTTATAATTATTCACTGCATTTATTTACATTTTAAATCGCATAACAGACAAGACAGGGCATCAGAGACAGAAATTGCCCACAATACGTGCCGGATTTAGAAGAACTGGTGGGTTTTGCTATAAACCCTTTCACTGACTCCACTATCGGTACGATGCTCGAAGATTCCATATGCCATATCAAAAAAAATCAAAAATCCTTTATTTCGGCACTATACAATTTTAAACAGTATTTATTACAGGGTTATCGTTGCTACGCAAAAGTAAAAACATACTGTGCTGCAGTAGCAACGTTCACCTCAGTTCATCACAACTACATTGGTTTTATAGCACGTATAGTAAAATAGGAGATTTTGTGTGTGTGCGTGCGTGTGTGTGTGTGTATGTATGTTTGTGTATGTGTACTTACGGTTGTGAATTCATTACATAATAATGAACTCGGTAATAACCTTAATGATGGACACGGTTTCCTCCACTAATACAAGTGACCGGATGAATATTCAAGATTTTATTACATTTATTATATATTTTGGAACTAAGGGTGTACATGGCTGAAACTTCGAGAGGCGAGATCAAAATAATTCGTAATCTTGCCTGCTTCCGATTTTTTCATAAGATTATTATCACAGTATCAGGCTTATTAGCAACTATAGTTTGTGTTAAATCGATCCCAATAGAGCGTGATATAAATATCAAACACTGTTAAAAACTGGCTCAGGCGTGTATTTATAATAGTGAATCTCCGGAATTAAAAAATACTAGGTTGTTTCTGAGAAATACTCAGAGATATTAGAAAATCGGACCAGAATAACCAGAAGTAACATGCTTAATTGACTCGACAGGACGACGGACAGGACTCCTTAAAGTGCTCGATAAAATTTACCGTACAGGTCCTAGCTCTTCCATACATTAATTACATCTAATCTCATAACAAATGATCGTGGGTGATGAATCCGATATAAATTTATTAAATAAAAAGACGGGAAAAGAATATTAAGATTATCTGCCCTCGACATACATTTTGAAGTAGAATTAAAAAATAATATAATCAAAATTAAAAATAATATCATAAATCACTTTACCTTATCACCCTCAGCAACTTTAGCAATTAAGGATCCATCAGCAGGAGAAAATGTTTCTAACGTCTTGCCGCTCCTCGAATCCACCCACTCGTTGTCAATGAACAACTAAAGATATTAAATTTAAAATATAGAAGCAATTCAATTAGAAAAATATATTTCTAAAATTAAATATATGATATCTCAATAAAGGGCCGCTCTCTGTCGCCGCTGCTTTCATTTACAATAATTTTAAGATATAGAAATTATAAATTGTTAGTAATATGTAATTGGAATAAAATGGAGCTGACATTATATTTTTATCAAAAACCCCCTAAATAATTTATATAGTTAAAACATAAATAAATAAAAAGATTAAACCGCCTTTTACATACATAATTTTTACTAAATAGAACCTAAGTTCTATTTAGTAAAAATTATGTATGTAAAAGGCGGTTTTAACTCTTTTATGAGTTTAAGACTAACATCGTTACCTCTTTATATTATTTCCTTGTTCATAAGATAATCACAAACCTCATTATGGCCTCACACTAATCAAAACATACACTTAAACACCAAGATTAAAATTACGAACCTTTGTATATTTAATTTCCGGAGCCATTTTACGTTGTTGGCAGCTGCAAAACTACTGAGTGATATTATGTGTACGCTTTTATAATATTGTATGTATAAAGTGACTTGTCATTGTGATTCACATAAAATAAATACGCTGATAAAAAGTCACTTGATATGGATAATGATACCGATAAATATATATAATGTTTATTTTTATTCACCAAATGTGAATAAAAGTAAGAAACATTTATATAATATAATTATTTGTTAAAAATATTTTATTTCGTAATTTTATGTGGCTATAATCTACTAGTTACTACATGCTTAAATAAATCAATTCTATCAAAAGTTACGCGTGGTCATCGATATAATCAGTGAGTGAACAATCAATCATTCTCTGTTTTCGTACACTTAGGGTTGGAATTTTTTCCCAAATTTATATGGGACCACCGTGGTCATATATAAAAAAAAAGAAAAAGAAATATGCACGTTGATAACCTCCTCCGTTTTTCGTCAGCTAATAAAACAAATACATCCCGTTGTTTTCTGTGTATATTCAAAATATTTTAGACTATTTTTATATGACATGAAAGTTTTAATCCTACCCAGATTTTAATACAAGACTAATGAGTTTCAGTCACAAAAAAATGTGTCATCATTTATTAAAAGGAAGCGAAAAATCCGGAAATATGACAAAAAAATGATGGTTTGTTCGGCGGCGCTTGTAGCTATGACTCCAAGTGTCACGCAACCGGATCTTTGTGAAACTCAGTGTTTAAAGAATGCAAAACTAACGATGTTTAACTGTATAATTATAAAACGGCGCTAAATCTTCGGTTGATTATTCACTGCCAAAACTTGCTTCGACCCACGCAGTCGACAAGCTGGCAACAGGGAGGCTCAAAAAGAAATGAAACTCACGCTCACGCAGGTTAAAGAGTTGCTAAAGAGGATAACTCTAGTATAACTAACTGTTCATGCTTATTCATTTTACTTTGGGACTACATACTAAAAATATTAGTAGTATGGTAAAAAGAGCGTAGGGCTCTTTGTGCCAAATATTTCGTATCATTTTTGAACTGAACGCATATTTTCGAGAATTGATTTATCGAACACCGCACGTTTTTTTATACTAATACTAATATTTTTCGTTAATTATTTTGTTAAAGCGTGTTTTTTTAGTTTTTTCTTTACCTTATTCATTTTAAACTTTTTTAGTTCAATTTGTCACCAAACCGTGTTCTTTAGTTTATGCTTGACATTAAAATACTCTCGCCAATTCTAACATACAAAATTAACGATAAAACAAATGTTCAATATTAACTTTATTAAACGTTACTAGCGGCTGATAAAAAATATAACATCTTCTATCCTATCCTTATTAGGATAATGAGATAATATTATCATATTACAGTATTGTCATCGGCCCTTGATAAGTCTACAACGTTTAAATGTAATTTGATCGTTTAAAGTGAGCCAAAATCGAGCTCAAAGAAGTCGGAAACAAACAAACATACAGGTGAAACTAACAAAAGCGTGTTAAAATATAAAAGTAACCTTAACTTTTAAGTAAATTCTGTACATGCGATGGACAAAGGATAGCTGATAAGGCCAGATAGCGTAAAAGTTCCATATGTGTAGCTAATGACAATAGTTGAAACAACAAATGGCCTGAGAAGCCTCAAACTCATTCTATCCAGTACCGAGAAGATCACAGAATTATAAAAAAAATTGCCCTGGGGACTTGATCTGGAGACTTAACAACCTATCCCGTGTCCAATGGGGCAACAAAGCAACCTGAAGCAAACATAAAAAAATAATAACAGCCTATAGCGTCCCACAGCTGGGCCGGGCCTCCTCCTAGGGGGAACGGGCCATGGCGGGTATCTGCCACACTTATCCAAGGTGGATTTGCGGGTTACACATACTGGTGATCTCGATATGCAGGTTTCAAGATGTTTTCCTTCACCGTCAGTACATGGCATGTTATTTTAGTTTCTCACAAAAACCTGTCTACGCGGTGCATGCCACCGTGAGATTTGGACCCGGGGTCTCTGCATTGGTCTCCTAGAGTAATACCACTGAGCTACCAGGTAACTCATCAAAAGATGAGGTCTCCATTATTTCAAAGACTATGTGCCAGGTTCCACGAGAGGCTGTGGCGATGATTAAAAATGCAATTGTGTTGGAAATAAGTAGTCCTCAAAAATCAGAGCCTCTTCGGACATTCCCTCCTCTCTTGCACATTTAATCCTTAAATCAATTTTTACGGAACAAAAAAGGTTTTAATAGCGTATAAAAAGAAGATTTTATAGCCAACTGGTACGATGTGCGATTTTTCTCTGTTATCTTTATAATTATTATTACAAGAATTACGTAACTGTAGCGCATGCATAATTACCTTCTTTTTCTTTGATCTTTGTGTAATATTTTGTTATTGCACAATCTAAAATGTGCAAAAATTAAGTAATTTGGAATTTAAAGTAAATAACAAAATTAGCCATGTAATCGGCACAGTGATAAATATTGTTCAGTATCTATCGATGTGTCCAGAACTTTTTTGAGGTAGAAATGCTTTTCGTACACCTGGCCATTTGAGAAACTCGTAACAGAGTATTTAAGGAATCCAGTGCAATGCGCTACTACTCTTCGTACGTGATGAGCATCAGGTACGTGACGTTAGACGAGACGGGACGTTGACTCAGTACTGGATTATCCTTCAAACGAACTAAGCACGTGCCTAGGGTTGCGACATAGCAAAGGGGTGGTGTGAACCGAATTTGTTGACGAAAAAAATAACTAGGTACTTAAAAAACTAATTTCACTTTTTCTATAACTTCTGGACCACGGTTGTCAACTTGATTAAATTGACATCACTCGATGCCTGGCAAAATCACGCTATGCACACATACTATCACTATAATTTGGTAGGAGAACTTCCATATTGTCGGACGGCACTTAGTGCCGGACAAAAGTAAAAGTTATTATATATATAAAAAACAGAAGAAACGGGCACAGAGGATTCATTTTTATTGCTGTGGGACAGCAGAAGGGATGATGGCCCATTTAATAGTTAGCAGTTACCGACGCCTATAGATGTTTGCGACGCCAGTGGCATCGCGAACACACTACTGTCTGTTCTTTGGAACTTGGATCACTAATGCCGGAACACAACACAAAGTTATTATGGCGGTATACTTAAGACCAAAGTTTGTCGCCATCCAGACGGGCTTGGGGCCCTACCACGCAGCTAGGGTGGGTTGTTTTGTCGTCTTTTACGACAGGCCGACCCGGTCGCAGGGGTATTATTTCAACGCCCCTGCACGGAGAAAAAACTAAAGTGACTGGCGATATAAATAGATATCTCAACATCTATAAGTTACGGTTGACGATCAGAAAATGACTTGCGAAAAAGGCGATATAAAAAATGAAAAACATGCTTACCTGCTAACATGAATATAAAACGTATTAATCAAATTATTATATAATGAAAAGAAATGTTTTGGCACAATAAATTGGCTGTTATTAATAACTAATTAAACACAGAGAAATAATGCGAGTTACAAATGTATACTATCCTTTATTGCAAATAAACGTGATTTGACTTGAGAAGGAAGAAGTAAAACAAATAGAAAAGTATCGGTTATTAAATGTAATATTTTGTTATTACAGCAAACCTCAAAAACCAAAACCAAAAGAAAAATCGACCCTTTGCAATTTTAGACGACACCCAAAGCCTTATTCTAGTCACTGCTGATTAGGCTTTCCCAAGCTTGCGCATTACCGGTCCTATGCCTTTGTGTCCAAATCTAACCTATAACTTTACCTAAGTTCTACCAGCGCGTAAATGTCTCTGTAATTACACTCCCCGGAGGATCAAATTTCTGGAATTAAAAGTTGTAAACTTGCCTAACCGAAATTAACGCTATTTTCAAATTTAATTCAATAAATAATGTATGACTCAGGAGGCAGGGCAGGCCCAGCGGCATTTTTCTCAGTAAGACTTCTACTTTTATGGAAAAATAGATAGTAGGTCTAAACTTATATCGGGCTTAGCTAATAGCTTCCAACTAAACGACTGTTTTGGTTAAATTTTACCTATTTATAAAACACTATTATATGTACCGTATTTGAAGTTCAGAATTGATCAGCAGCTAATATCTTCTGTCGAGGTATATTTTAATGGAATCTACCCAGCTTTTGCATAATTGCTCCGATTTTGTATAGATATAGCTATTGAAAACAAATAAAATTTTAAAAAATCGCTGTTTTTAAATAGCTAGAACTTTTTTCTCCGAACTTAGATTGGTTTCAAACTTTCAGGAAATTTGCTTTATTCCGTCCCCAAGAAGCTCTGAAAATTAGAACTAGGGAATCGAGCTTGTATTTGAGTTATAAATTTTTTAATATTGTCAAAATTGCATTGAACCTGATAAGGAATTATTTAATAGTCACCACTTTAGCACATAAAATATTGATTATTGAATTAAATAGAAATAATTTGAGGAACATATTCAATCCCTTATTGTTAATAACCCTGAAAAAAAAGTAATTAAATTGTTGTCAGTATTTTACTAAAATCGAAAATAAGTGTAAAACTTAAATTTGGATGAAATTGGTGGTATAAAATCAAATAAAATTTCATTATATTTCTTGAAGTACTGATTGCTACTTATATCAAATTATACCGTACCGTTTTGTACTTTGGATTTTTTAAATTCTCTAAGCATGTAATAAGAACAATCAAAGTATTGTTTAACCTTTGATTGAACTGTCAAGATAGTGGTAGTACTGTTAATACTTGAATATTTCCAGAAATAGTTTTTGATTGTTGAATATGATATCTTTGAGCGTATTACTATCTTCTACCAAGTTCTGCGTTATTTGACTATTGAAACTTGAAATATTCAAGTCGTAAGCGTTATTTATTTTTTGGGTATTTTTATCTAAAACTTCCGGCAAAATTTCTCCTGCTTGTTTTTGCAAATATTCCGTATTTATAGGATCTATATCTAAAATTCTCTCATATATTGTTCATCATCATCATCATCATTTCAGCCGGAAGACGCCCACTGCTGGACAAAGGCCTCCCCCAAAGATCTCCACGATGATCGGTCCTGTGCTGCCCTCATCCAACCTATCCCGGCGATCTTGACCAGATCATCGGTCCATCTTGTGGGGGGCCTACCAACACTGCGTCTTCCGGTACGCGGTCGCCATTCGAGGACTTTTCTGCCCCAACGGCCATCAGTCCTTCGAGCTATGTGCCCAGCCCACTGCCACTTCAGTTTTGCAATCATCCGGGCTATGTCGGTTACTTTGGTTCTCCTGCGAATCTCCTCATTTCTGATTCGATCTCGCAGGGAAACTCCGAGCATAGCCCTCTCCATTGCTCTCTGAGCGACCATGAGCTTTCTCATAAGGCCCATAGTTAGCGACCACGTCTGCGTTCCGTATGTCATCACTGGCAACACACATTGGTTAAAAACCTTCGTCTTGAGACACTGCGGTATTTGGGACGAAAAGATTTTACGGAGCTTCCCGAACGCTGCCCATCCGAGTTGGATTCGACGAGTGACCTCTTTCGCGAAATTGGACCTGCCTAACTGGATCGTTTGACCCAAGTAGACGTATTCGTCAACAATTTCGAAAGTACACTTCCCAACTGTTACGGGGGTAGGTGCGACATGGACATTAGACATGATTTTCGTCTTGTCCATGTTCATTTTGAGACCTACTCCTTGGGAAGCTGTATTGAGGCCATCAAGCATATGGCTTAAGTCTTCCATGGTTTCAGCCATGATTACGATATCATCTGTGAATCTAAGGTGAGTGATGTACTCACCGTTAATGTTGATGCCCAGTCCGTTCCAGTCCAGAAGCTTGAAGACATCTTCCAACGCAGCAGTGAACAGCATCGGCGATATGACATCGCCTTGTCTGACTCCCCGCTGCAGTCGGATAGGCTTCGAGTTCTGATCCTGGAGACGGATTGACATGGTGGCGTTTTCATACAAACACTTCAACGCTTTGATGTATCGATAATCAATGTGGCACCTCTGGAGAGACTGAAGCACCGCCCAGGTCTCGATCGAATCAAAGGCTTTCTCATAGTCCACGAACGCCAAGCATAGTGGCTGGTTATACTCCTCCGTCTTCTGTATAACCTGCCGCAGCGTATGTATGTGGTCTATGGTGCTAAAACCTTTTCGGAATCCGGCTTGTTCGGGAGGCTGGAAGTCGTCAAATCTGCGCGCGAGACGATTCGTGATGACCCTTGAAAACAGCTTGTAAACATGGCTCAGAAGTGATATCGGTCTAAAGTTCTTCAAAAGGGTTTTGTCGCCCTTTTTGAAGAACAGCACCACTATACTTCCGTGCCAGGCCTGCGGCGTTTTGCCATCGAGGATGACGGAATTAAATAGCTTCTGGAGGATTTTAAGCACAGGAGTACCACCAGCTCTCAGAAGCTCGGCTGTAATTCCATCATCACCCGGCGCCTTGTTGTTTTTAAGCTGTTTAAGGGCCACACTAATCTCGTACAGACTGACGTCTGGGATATCTACGGTGTAGTGTCGGGTTAATTTGGCTCTTGGGTCTTTAGCCTTGTTGTTAACAGGTGCCCGTGTGGTCGTGTATAGCTGTCCGTAGAACTTCTCGACTTCCCTCAAAAGTTCGGGTTTAGACGAAACGACCCTGCCGTCGTCGGTCTTCAGCTTCGTCAGTTGGCTCTGCCCAATAGACAAGTCTCGTGCGAATACTTTAGAGCCCTTGTTACGCTCTATAGCCGCCTTTACACAGTCTGTGTTATGGCGGCGGATATCGCGAGTCAAGGACTTGGAGATCTGTCTATTTAGCTGCCTATACTGGGAAGCATCGTCCGGGGACTGAAGGGTCATTTGACGTCTCACATCCATCAATTTGAGAGTAGAATCTGAGATTTTTCCGGTTCTTTTTGAACGGCTGGCCTTGAAGAATTTAGACCCGGCCGTTTGAACAGCTTCCACGAACCTGTTATTATACTCGTCCACGTCAACGCAGTCACCGAGGCATTCGAAGCGGTTTTGCAATTCGAGTTGAAAGTTTACCGGGTTTTGGATCTGTATGGGTGCAGGTCGGAGCGTAGACTTCACCAGTCGAGACCTCTCCAATTTTGGATTGATATTCAATGTGCCTCTTACTAAGCGGTGATCACTCCCAGTTTTCACCGAATTGATCACAGAGACATCATTGAATATCTGTCTTTTGGTCGACATAATGAAGTCAATCTCATTTTTGGTGGCACCATCGGGACTAATCCAAGTCCATTTGCGTTGTTCTGGCTTCATGAAGAAGGAGTTCATCATATACAGGTCCTCCTTCTCCATGAAGTCGGCCAGCATCTGGCCTCGGGTGTTCCGATTTCCGAACCCAAATTGCCCCACTCTCAACTCATCGCCGCTACGTTTCCCCAATTTTGCGTTGAAGTCTCCCATGACAACGTTAAAGTGGGTTTTAGAAGTGTGGATGGCTGTTGAGATGTCCTCATACATGGCTTCCACCTCTTCGTCAGGATGTGTCGAAGTCGGAGCGTAAACCTGAATGACCTTCAACGAATACCGTTTGGTAATTTTGAGTATTAGGTACGCTACCCTAGTCGAAACACTCCCCACCTCAGTAACGTTGTTCACAAGAGACTTGTGAACGAGAAACCCGACACCACCTTGGGACAGTTGGTCGCCCTCCCGGAAGTAGAGCAGATTTCCGGAATTTAGGATTATTGAGTCCTCTCCCTGTCTTCGGACTTCAGATAACCCCACAACATCCCATCGCAGTCTGCTCAAAACTTCCTCCAGTTCCTCCAACTTCTCGTTGGTCCGCAGTGTCTTGACATTGTATGTTGCCAGGGCCAAAGGTCGTCGTTCTTGGTAGCGAATCCGAACCCGGGGATTCTTCGCACCCCCTGCCCCGTCGCTTATGTGGCTGCTACCGTGACCACCACGAACGGGGCCGCCGGGGACTAGGGGCCGGAGCCTGTGTGTATCTGTCATTTTAGGGGGGGGGTTTTGCCATAATCGCCACGCTTGGCAGGCGGGTTGGCGATCGCAGTATTCGCAGTTGGTGATGCTCTCACGGAAAGATGCTGCTGCCCATCCTCCGTTCTTTCTATCCCTTAGTCGTCTCTTACGACACCCAAGAGAGGAGATGGGGTGGTGCTATTCTGGTGCGACACCACACACTACAACAGTGACAATAAAAGGTAGTAATTAATGGGCAACTACAACATAGTTTACAAAGTATTCCAATTTCACACAACTATTTTTAAACTCTACACATATATATGAGCGACACCAATAAAAATTCCAATAAACTAAAATAAACGATAATGATCCATTATAATACATGATAATGACAGTTGATTTGTATTATCTTTATAAACACTATTATTAATGGAGTATGTTTTATAATAACTTATCTAAATTGTAGTATAGTCTTGAAATGGGTTATATTTTCAGATTTCAAACGTTCAATCACACACATAATTATTAAAATAAGTAGTAAACGATGCGCTATTTTTATATATTGTTCATTGAATTGATATTTTGGGAATTAGATTGATAGTAGGATTAGGATCCAGATGAACACGGTTGTGACGTAAAACTTTCGAATACTGAATTTCCACGTGATAAAGTAGTACTATCGCCTCTTGCAATATTCTGTTCTTCATGAACATCTTGTTCCGAATTATAAAAATTTTGTTCAACTATTTGCTGTATTGATATTTGACAGGTTCCGCACATTTTATCCCAAGGAATTAAATTTACTGAATGCACTTCTGATAAAATTTTATTGAACTTTTCAAAATTCTCTAAACTAATTGTTCTGAGATAATTGGTTATATTTTTTATGTTTTTTAAAGGATCAAAACACTTATATTTATATGAAGAAAAGTATTCCAAAAATCGGAGCTTGTGATGATGACAAATTTTTCCATATGAGATTTGTTCATAAAATTGTTCGTCCTGTAATCTCAAATTTAAAAGTAAAATATTTTCTTCACTCAATTCACTTAATAAAAAATTATATTTTTTGAGTATGTCTCTAAATGACATTCTGAATCAGTTAATAAGTCGATATTTTTTTTTTATTGCTGTAGGACAGCAGACAGGCTGATGGCCCGCTTAGGATTTAGCAGATACCGTCACCTATAGGTGTTTGCAATGCCAGTGGCATCGCGAACACGCTGCTGTCCCATAAGGGTACAGGAACTTGGGTCACTAATGCCGGAACACAACACAAGGTTATTATGGCGGCATGCGGCATACTTAAGACCAAAGGTGGTCGCCATCCAGACGGGCTTGGGGTCCTACCACGTAGCTAGGGTGGGTTTTTTTGTCGCTTTTTACGACAGGCCGACCCCGGCCACAGAGGTTAGTATTCTTTCTCCGCCCCTGCACGGATAAAAGCACGATATAACACTTTTCCATTGTTTTAAGTTTTGATAGCATAACAAACACTCCAAATTAATCAAATAAAGTTTTCTAAATAATGTAGAAAGCTACTAAGTTGTTCAGATTGCTTACATGATCATAGGTTAATCAAGGTTACTAGAATTCTAGTAACCTTGAGGTTAACGTTAATGCCTAAATCACGCCACCAAGCGGATAAATTAAGTAACAGAATAGTCTGGGCGACCTTCAATACAAATTCAAACAATTTAAGAACGATCGTAGCGTTTTTGTGCGGGAAATATCTACTGTAAACGCTATTTAAATAAGTACTATACAGCAGTTACATCTCTATACAAAACATACTTACTTGTCATCATGTAAATAATTCGATAGACATGTAAGAAATCATCACCGAAAATTGTTTTCAACGATGCAATTTTGACAATAATAAAAAATTTATACCTCAAATACAAGCTCGATTCTTTAGCTTTTTTTCTTGGGGACAGAATGCAGCAACTTTCCTGAAAGTTTGAAACAAATCGAAGTTCGGAGAAAAGAGTTCTAGCTATTTAAATACAGCGATTTTTTAAAATTTGATTGGTTTTAAATAGCTATACAAAATCGGAGCAATTAAGCAAAAACTGGGTAGATTCCATTAAAATATACCTTGAAAAAAGATATTAAGCTGGTCGACTCTCAACTTTAAATACGGTACATATAAATAATGTTTTATAAATGGGTAAAATTTAACCAAAACAGTTGTTTAGTTGGAAGTTTTGTATCTTTAATTAACATAATTAGTCGTTTATTGTTTCCTAACTAGTTGTTTGCTCTCTCTCTCTCTCTGTTACCTAAAATATTTGACTTTATGTTGATTTTATTAAGATTATTTAATAAAAATAAGAAATAAATTAAAATAACTTTTTTCTTTTGATTATTTTAAATACATTTAAAAATTGAAAAATGTGTGACGTCACGTCAGGGGATAGGGGGTTCCAAAAATGTGACAGAATGGACCTGTGACAAGGACGGGAAGAGGGGTTAAAAAGTCCTAAAATTCGTGTGACGTAATTTCTGGATGGCCCCCAATCTGGAATTATATACCCTATTTTTTGTGATAAGGCTGTTGTTGCTTCAGACGACTCGACAGCAACTACGGACGGCAAAGGTATTCCAACCCCGTGGGAGCGAGGTCGATCAGCCGTGACAGCGTGCTCGGGGACGTGCCTCCTGTGATCTGTGTTCCCGGCTCAACCACTGCATGGGGAACAATGGAGAACAGATAGAATGGCAAGTTTTATTGGGGTCATGTCGACTTCAGCAGAGAAGTCGTTCCTTTTCGAATATAGTGCAGTTTCGGAATGTATTTATCTGGGGGAGAAGAAACGGCGAAAGAAACTTCCCCGCAACACATTTATTCTACGTGTAATTTTTGTATTGTGTGAATTGTGTGTCTATAGGCTATGGGGTGCGGAAGGCATCCCTAAACCTATTTCGTCGGGCTGGTCCATGTCGGACTGGGGAGGATTGCATCCGCGAGAACATTCACTTTAGCGTCCTAATAATGGGGTTGGGTCTGTTCGTGAGCACGTTTCACGGGCGACAACGCACGGGAGCGGCTCGGCGGTCAGGCGTGTAATTGACTGTCTTCGCCGCCATCGGATTGGGGTGATGGGGAGCGAGGCCGAAGAAAGATGACGATAGCGAAACCATGTATTCCTTTAGGGGAAGAAGTTCTAGGTCGCCGTGAAGATCCGCGTTACGCATATAAAGTGGTACTTGGACTTCTATGCGCAAAAACTTATTTTGCAATCTCTGCATCAAGTTGATGTAGCATTTGTCGGCATGGGCAAAGATTACACTCACGTAAGTCATAATGGGGTGGACGCAGGTTTTGTAAAGTGTCACCTTATAAGTGTCACCTTATGTCACTAAGAGACATTTTACTCTTCCAAATCGGCCGAACACGAAGCGTGCTCTGTTGCGTTTTCCGAATACAGGCCTTTATCGAGAGTGACTCCTAGGTATTTGAGCTCATCAACCCATGGGATGATGCGGTCAAATAGTTTGATGGGATAGAGAGAATGACGATTCGGGCGAGCCGGCCGTCTCATGTTTTGGGGAGATCCATCGCGAGCGAACAGATCCTGCAAAAGAACTGCAGATCCGATAATGATTAATATCGAACGTGAAGAGTGCGGTATTATCCGCGTATAAAGCGAGATATACCTGCAGGGTGCGGGGCATGTCGCTGGTATACAGCGAGAAAAGTAAGGGAGAAAGGGCCGAACCCTGGGAGACACCGCCCTAATGGGGGGAGGACGAGCGCGTTCCCTTCGAGTAGGTGGGCTAGGTCGTTGTCCGTGATGTTGGGGGAGCATTGCTCCATAAAAAGAAAACATTTATAACTAATTTTTGGTTTGCTGTACTTTTTAGTTCTGGATGACGTCATGTGGCTGTAAATGTGACAAGGTTCCATCCAGCGCATTAGCAACTTGCGGAGCTTCTATGACGACAAAGTTGTTCGAGCGTGCGTCGTCTCGACACAAGAATGTGAAGGTCAAGCGGTCGGCGGCGTTCGGTCGTCCGAGTGTGCGTCGTCTAGTCTAATCTGAAAACGGAGCGTGGACATATCCGTGCGTAGCAATCGCGAGAGTCCGAGAGAGCTCGAATGAACATAGGAACCTCCATTACCCTATCTATGGTTACCAAGTGATTATTCTCTGAGAGGCTACAACACATAATATGTCACAATCTTCTTCTTTAAATTATTTGGCCCCAGCGCTTTTACTTACAACGCATTAATTTTGCTAGTCTCGTAATGTGTTAGAAAGTGGCAGGTTATAAACGGAGATTTATATAAGGGAAAGAACATTTAGCCGGTAAATTCTTATTATAAATTCTAAGAACCTGGGGACTACGCAAATACTAAGTACCTTATAAATAAATATTATTTAGCTTTACTTTATTAACCGTTAAGGGATAGCAGCATGTTTGTGATACCACTGGCGTTGCAAACACCTATAGGCGACGGTAACTGCTAAATTCTAAGTGGGCCGTCAGCCTGTCTGCTGTTCTACAGCAATAAAAAAATACTTTAAAAATTTACTTAGAATATAGATGTCAAGCCACAAGACTTTAATAAAATAAATAAAGTTATACGTCAATGTCAATAATTCAATCAGGCAGCTGACATACGAGTATGACTTACGAGTAGGTAGTGAGATCGTTACGTTAGCAGTTTTTTCGTTATACTAACAACTAGCTGTGCCCGCGACTCCGTCCGCGTGACTGGGCAGCATTTTTTGGATGATATAAATCTGAGGTCCACTTAAATTGAATAACAACCTACAAAGTCCAGCCTAAGCTGAACTCTATTTCATATGATTGTTGATATAAATCGGAGGTTAAGTTAAATTGGTCCCTAAAATTTCCAAAACTAATCATTTTTAGCTAAAACTATTTTTTTTTCTAAAATTAAAGTAGCCTAAGTTACTCCTTGTTACATCAGCTATCTGCCAGTGAAAGTCCCGTCAAAATCGGTCCAGCCGTTTCAGAGATTAGCCGGAACAAACAAACAGACAGACAAAAATTGTAAAAAATGTTGTTTTGGTATATGTACCGTGTATACGTCCGAATGCACTTAGTAAAAAGCGGTTATTTTAATAATATTACAAACAGACCCTCCAATTTTATTTATTTGTATAGATAGATAACGTTCGTCAACGTAAACACGTAAACCTTAACGGTTTACGTTGCGAGTTGACATTATTTTTAACGCTGCGCATAGTTTCACTGAATATTTTTAACGCTACCACGTTCAATGAATCTCTCTCTATATCTACTGACCTGATATTTTATTATTTGATTCAATGTATTAATAAAACGTTTGATTGCTGCAAATGTCCTTTCATTCATACTACGGAATAATAACTTTAAGTCCTAAATAAACATATTTTCTTTCTTCTTTCTTCTTTCTTTCATACTTTTTCTTCAGACTTAGGACTGATTGATTCTACCAATATGTACAGTCAACCTATTCTTTAAAAAACTAGTATTTCAAAAATCAACTCTTGCGTATGGTACGAGTTCAAATTCAAACGTCGCTCGTAATCTAAGATGTAATTTTCAACGCGTAAGTATCGAGTTAAATTAATTTAAGTCGTTAACGATTTCAACTAGAGTTGAAACACTTATACAGTTAAGGTTGTCAGGAGATCAACGGTTGATTCAACTAGTTCGTTGATTCAACGCACATCGCTAGTAGGTACCTACCTAAGTGTTTAATTAATACCTTTAGTTATCTTAGGCCTAGGTCGCACTACGGTGAAACCACAGCGGTTATTAACCATGTGAGTTTATGAAACACGAAAACTTACTTGCGGTTTTTACCCGCGACTGATTTTAAAACCGTGAAATGTTACAAAATTGTCGCGGTAATAAACCGTAGCAAAATTTGTAATCCATAGAACTAAGTGGGCGCACACGCACTATGCGTTAATCGCGGGCGGTTTTTTGGCTAGTATTCGGCCGACCGCCGCGAAGAATAGTTGTGTTGTCGTCCCGTTACAATTATGTCGTCGACCGGGTCGGAGTTTGTTTCAAATGCAGAGTACGAAAGTTTATCCCAGAAAATCATCGTGGAAGTACAGAAAAGACCAGCTTTATACGATACTACTTTGCGTCAATAAAATGATAGAAATGTGAAAAATAAAGTTTGGGAGGAAGTTTATCATAACGTAGTTAATAAATGGATGACACAAATTTTATCGAAGCTGGCTACTGGCATTCGAAAGTAGTTGAAAAATTTCTCTGGATGTTCTCTTAAAATTTTATACTGTTTTTGAAAGAAACCTTTCTCAAATCTACGGCTAGTGAGTGGATGGACCCAATATTTGCGAAATTTTCATTGACATCTTTTTTTTCTATTTCTTAGTACCAGAGCAATACATACTGCTCTTTTGAAATCCATCTTCAAACTGTGAAAATCACGGGCGGTTTTGCGGTTTATAATCGTAGTGTGTACGTCTCGCGCGGTTTCGTGGTTATTAGCGGTTAACCGCTCCCGGGAAAAAACCGTAGTGCGGCCTAGGCCTTAAAATGAATTTTGGCTAATTTAAATATTTACTATATTATTCAATGATAAGTGATGTTTGTTTCTATCGATTGTCCATTTCCTCTTTGAGGCCCTTTGCTACTTTAAGTTTGTTAATTATAAAGTATTACAGTGCAGTTTCACATGTACATATTTATTGTGTTCTTAGAATAAAAGAAAATCAACATAATATGAGGCATAGAGTTGCAAAACCCGCTACAACGATATTTTTTGGAAACTCGTTATTCGAACTAAACTCCAAAACAAAAGATGAAATTTAATATTCGAATACATAGAATTTAAATAGAGGCATTTGTACATTAAAATGTTGAAGGTCTATGTAGTTACGCTAAATTGTTTGAATTTGTTTGAAAACACTAAACTAATTAACTACATCGTAGCAGTGTTGCCAACTTAGCCTTTTCGGAGCTAGATCTAGCCCTTTTTCTGTCTGTTTAGCCTCCATAATAATGATTTAGCCTCTAGCCCCAAATTTAGCCCATAATTATCATATCTCATTAAACATAATCATAGACACGCCTAAGAGCAAACAAAATGAAATTTTAACAGAAAAGCCTAGCAAAAACTAAACGCGCTCACTTTCATTCTATGTGGGGATTCCCCGTATCTACTTTATCGTTCCTGTCTCCTGTTCAGTGTTGGATTTCGTAGTATAATTATACTATTCGTACCATATTTTCGTAATATGTAGTATGTAGTATCGTAATGCAAGTATACTACGCGAAAATACCATTATTTTATGTTCAGGCCGACCGGACTCCTTTTCTTGGTGGTGATTTAGTTTTTAAAATGTATCCTACAATATAGGGATCTTCTGTACGTATGGCAACATTAAATCAGGTAACGACAAGCACTGGGGATTTCCCCAACGTAATGTTTTACTATACTGGTCGTTCTGATGGAATAGGATAGATGTTTTTTATGCATGAGTATGAGTGAAACGATAATATTACGACAAAATAATATTATCCATTAGATTCATTAGACAGACCCATTAGTGTAAATCGGCAGTCGGCAGTGAATATTTGAATTTGAAGAAGCTAATTTTAGACTATTTATATATTGTTTCTTGTGCTTAAACACTCTTTCAAGCATAAATTTTTTGTGATTGCAATTTGTAGTGATGAGTGAAAGCGAGGACGAAGAAAAGTGTGGTGTTTCAACACCAAAGAAGAAACGTATTGAAAGAGGAGATGTAAAAGTTATAGAAAAATACAGGCAACAAAAATACAGGACTGAATAGGAGAGGGAGCCGAAATTTTGTAATCCAATTGACTAATAGCCTGAGATAGACATCCAGTTGCCTCAATTTGATTATTTTGTAAAAATTATTAGTACCTATTAAAACAAAATCACTCTAAAAATGCTACCTATTTTATTTCCATTCAAAACAAAATCGACGAAAACAGAAACGTAGTATAATTTTAGTCAAGTAGTATATTTTTAATTGCCATAGACAATAATTTTCCAATGGTCCGAATCCAACCCTGCTCCTGTTTTACATCTTTATCATCTATTTCATTCATTATTTGGTTACACGGGGTCAGTACTTCAGTGGGTCAACAATTGGATTATAAATGAAACACCAGCGAAGTATCGCTTTATAGGGACGCGGGAAATGATAATCCTTACAAGGAACTAAGTTTAGTAATTATAAACAAATTACGAAACAAAATGAACTTTGATATCCTGAATAAAATACTACAGATACAATTTGGCCATAAAAGTTTTAATCAAAGTTGCTGTATTTAAGAAATCCCGAAAAATGTCATCAAAAATATTGGATCTAAAGTAAGATATAGATTTAAATTGAGTAAGGCTGCGGGTAATGAGCCTGATCCGCAACCATCAACGTCGTCAGCATAAGAAACCCTTCACGACGAATTTGACTCAGACTCAGAAGACATGTAAACTGCTTTGAGTACGTTTTTTTTCTATTTATACTTAATATTGTTAATTTTTGATATTAAATAATATGTTAATACAATATTTGTACACAGTAGGTAATAAATTATACTAAAAATCAACTATTTCTATTAAGTTTTAATAATTATTTGGCAATTTAGCCCTTATTTTAAATTTTTTGACAAATCTAGCCCTTTTTGAAGTTCGATTTAGCCCATAAACAGCGTTGCCAGATGGGGGGGATTCCCTGCAAATTCGGGGATTTTTTCGACTTTGGGTGGGAGATTCGGGGGGAAAGATTCTTTGGGGGGACCTACGGGGGGAAAAATTAAGTTGGGAGAAATTTTGGATTTTTTTTAAGTGCCAATAATTCATTCACAGACACAATTACCATCACTACAATTATTATATAATACGATATGTTATTATTGGACTGTCGAACGCTGGTATTTATAATTCCAGCGTGGACATACTAGTGATAATGACAAATCTCGCGAAGGACGCCCAAAATCCGCCTTCACTGAAGGTAACATCATTAGTGTGAGACAACTAATTCTCGAAGATTGTCATGTGACGTATCGAGAGATAGAGGCTCTATTAGGCATCTCAGGGACAACCATTCAGAAGATCTTGCATGAAGCGCTTGGTGTGAGAAAGCTAGTTTGCCGTTGGAAACCGCATCTGCTTTCCAACGATCACAAAGCGGCCCGCGTCAGATGGTGTAAGAAAACTCTGCAAAGGATCAACCGAGGAGAGTCAAATCACGTCTACGACATCATCAGTGGTGACGAATCTTGGATCTAGTATCTACGATCCTGATTGCAAACAACAATCTACAATCTGGGTCTTTCAAGACGAGCCAAAGCCGATTAAAGTTGTTCGTTCTCGAAGCACTTCAAAGAAGATGGTGGCCACGTTCGTTGGAAAAACCGGTCGTGTTGCGACTATTGCACTTGAAGATCGTAGAAGAACGGTTAATGCAGAGTGGTACGCCACAGTTTGTTTACCACAAGTCATGGCCGAACTTGTAAAATCTAACTCAAAGCGATGCATCGTCCTGCACCACGACAACGCAAGCTCACACAGCGCTCGTCAAACGATTGAGTATTTGAAGCAGGAAAAAGTAGAAATTCTTGACCATCCTCCATACAGTCCTGACCTAAGTCCTAACGATTTCTTTACATTTCCTAAAATTAAGAAAAGTCTTCGTGGTCAAAGGTTCCAGTCCGGTGAAGAAGCAGTCGAAGTTTTCAAGTCAGCTATTTTGAACACCCCCACTTTAGGGTGGAATAAATGTTATAATAACTGGTTTGAGCGAATGGAAAAGTGTATTAAGCTACGTGGTGAATACTTTGAAAAACAATAAAAAGTACTATATGGTTCTAGTCGTGTTTTTCTCTTCAAACGACAAAACTTAAAAGGCATGCCTCGTAGTATCACACCCACTGACCAGCGTAGCGTGCGCATCTCTGTAGTATGGAGTTTACTAAGATGGTGCTTGTTTGTCGCCCAACACTCTGACCCGTAGAAAACAGCAGGTTTAGTAGCTTTTTTGTACATCTGTCACTTGAGCTTAAGCGGCATTTTGTTTTATATTTAAATTACTTCTAAAATTGAGGTAAACAATAAAGAATTACCTATCTATCTAGCTACTTTTGCTGTTTTATTTCTCCTTTTAAAATAAGTAAAAACTGTTCTGGGGGTTTTTTATTTCAAAAAGCTTATTTTCGGGGTTTTTGAAAAAAGTTGGGGGAAATTCACATGGCCATCTGGCAACACTGCCCATAAAACTGATACTGAGTTGGCAACACTGCATTGTAGTTAATTAGTTTAGTGTTTGCAAACAATATATCGTCATTTTGTCAAAAAACGTTTTAGCGGATTTTGCAACTAAACGCCTCGTATATCGCTTCAAAAGAACAATATTTTCCTTAATATGGAAGAAAACCATGTTAATAGTTTTGCTCTCAGATTTGAAAAAGGGCAGGTAAGAATTTTGTTGTTTGTCTAAGACAGTTTTGTAAGTAAAGCCTATAAACCTAGGATAAATATATAAAGCTAGGAAAATTACAGCAAGATCTTAAAGGCAGCATGTGCTGTAGCCAAGTAATTACTTGTAGTAACATGGGATAGACTAGTTTTGAAGCCCTTTTAATAGAAATTTTAATAGTAGATGGTCTGATAGCAGTCACTCAGTTGTTCTTTTTAGTTATAGCTCCCAAAGATTAGTGACACATTGAGGTAGTAATTAAAAAAATATTGCACTTATTTTATTGCTGAGGTACAGCAGATAGGCTGACAGCCCACTTAATGGTAAACAGTTACCATCGCCTATAGATGTTTACAACGCTAGAGGCACTGTCTGAGAGCATGTCTGCTGTCCCTCAGCAATCAAAATTATTTGTCACCTGTATGCCTTAGCCATAGCTAAATTGGTTTAAATAAGTGTGACTGGCAGTAGTACTAGTAGTCCATTCACTTCTAGAAGTTTAAATATAACAGTTATTATTCTTTTATGTTGAGATCTATCCACAATAGATAAAAAATACAAAATTACAGTTGCTCTTTATGGTGTTTTGTTGGTCTTGTTTGAAACCGCTTTCCCTTTAGCGTTTGGGCGTCAGATGGCAGTTGCTCCCATAAAAGCTGAAATCACCTAAATCTACAGATAGCACAAGAAGGGATCATGTGAGTGCTAGATAGCCACTGCATAATGCATGTTTTGCTCGGCTATTATAAAGAGTGAACAAGGGCTACCTCATCATATGTACAGGGCACAGTTAATAATATTAGTCGGAAGCCAGACCTCGGACACTGAAGTGGAGGTTTGAGTGCCAACCAGGATTTGACACTAAGATGATGATCATTGTGCTTGAAAACTTGACCTCATTGGTTATTATTAACAATCAGATTGTGGAGTAATGTATGTAAGAAACAATCAACTTTGGTTTGATATGTGCTTGTTATCTTTGCACCCATGTCAGCCTTGGAATGAATCCTTGGAATGTCTGATGGCAGAGGTTTTTAATTATGGTAGAGAAACTCTGTTATCTGCAACCTACCTTCTTTATAGATAGTATCAAGGAACAATGATGAGCAGTGTTGCCGTTTTGTAAATGGAAAAATGCTAGATTTTGGCAGAGATAATGCTAAAAATGTGCTAGATCAAATTTTAATATGCTAATAAAAATGCCAAATGCCAAGTCTTGTTTAAATGAATTAAAAACGAAAATAATTGCAAGTAGGTAGTGTAATTAAAAACGCAGTGCAATTTTTAAGTATATTTAATTATGAAGATAAATCAAATAATATTTGTAGATTATCAATATTATCATCGTCGTGAGCTTGTGCTTGTGATGTTGAAAGGCCAACTTCAAAATCAATAGTCATTGGCATCACAATCGACTCTTTAACCCTTTAATCTGTTGCAGAGAGTAAATATCTTACAGGAATGTGAACAATAAGTCAATCAAATAAAAAATTTGCCATCAAAAAGTACTTAAAATTCGAAAGATACAAAAATTTCAGAAAATGCTAAAATATGCAATATGCTCATGTTTTTATGCCAACAGGTTTAAAAATATTCCAAATTTAGCATTAAAAATGCCAAATCGGCACACTGATGATGAGATGGGGCTATATTTTAAAAAGATTATTTTTTACTTTCTGTATTTCTTTTTGGTTAAATAAACAATAAAAAAATATTAGAAGACCACCGTGGCATAACGGCTAACTCACTTCGGTGATGATTCAGCCGATACCTGTGTCAGATCGGCGCGAATCGATGTCATGGTGCCAACATTGCGGCATTAGTCTTGAAGACATGGCGCTACACACGCTACAAACTTGTCCGGCGTGGAATGAGGAACGCCGTGCCTGTCCCTTCTGGCCATGGTTTGAAACGCCGCTTCCTTCTTTTGCGAGACAGTCATGTCTGCAAAGGCGACGCTCCCTCTCGGGATTAGGGTAGTAGAGGTACACTGAGAGGGGTTGAGTATACTAACAAAGTGCGTATCCTTTTTAACTATGGGAGCACAATTGCGGATTGTACAGCAGGAGTTTGCATGAAGTATTTTCACTTCAAGAACAAAAAAAATATGTCTATGAATAAACACGAAGGTCTAAATAGTGGACGGAAACAGAAAATTTGAAAGAGATAGTTCTTGATAAATTAAATAAATTAGTTTGTGTTTTTCATCATTTTGGATTATCTTAACTACGGTATATAGCCATACCTGAGCATCAAATTTAAAATGAAAATTGTTTTAAGTCTTTAGCTTGTATATTTATAATTAAAACAGTTTGCATATTTTTAAACATGATTAGGCAAATTGTGTCATGCATTTGATATTCCAAGGTGACTTATGATCTCTCCAAAGCCTCTAAATAACAACAGCGTTATTTATGTGGCATTTTGGCCATGTCTTGTGTAATCTCATTAATGATATATTTTAAGCTGCAACTTGTCTAACATAATATACAATCTATCTACTATCAATACAATGATATAAGTACTGATGATATGAGACTGCACTACATTATGTATATAATATGACTTGAGATATCCTGAGAGTGAACAAAGTGAACCTTTCTAATTTTTAACGGGGATTTTTGGTTGTAAAAGGAGAAAATCTGTTACTTCTCTCACTGGAAAAAAAACATATTTTGGTTTCCTTTTTAGGGTTACGGGTCAAGCTATAAAAGTTTAGTTGATTTATTTGGCCACGTAAAAATGGACCCTAAAAACGTGCACAAGTAAGTGCCTTCCGATAACACTCGACAGGTACCTCATCTAAGAAAGTGCTTCTTATGCAATCAGACTCAACCCCTATTTTGGAGAGAAACATTAAGCGAAATTAGCTTTCATACCAACATGAGTATAATAACAAACTTTTTAAAACAAAATGTGCAGACTTACAAAGGACATAATCGCAGTCATTTTATGTTGTAACTTTTATGTATGTAATTTATGTTATGTAGGTACAAATAATAAATGAAAATAAACATTAAGCTAATTATATAAAATTTTAATTATACAAATTTTCGTTTTTTCCATATCTCTCTTTCGTTATCTTCACCAGTAATTCAAAGAGGTACACCAAAGTTTAGGTTGAGATTTTGACGAGGTCCCTTTAACCCCCAACATCCGTCTATCTGTTGTGTAAATAAGTTAGCTGAAATTAGGGCAAAGGTAATAAAAAAAACTACACAAAGATTACAGCCCCATAACAATGTATGAAAACAATAAAAACCTGTGGGTCCCTGCAGCAGTTATTAGATATAACTTTATGCTCTTTTTGCTGGTAAATTTGTTTTGTTGTTTATTGTATTTTATGGATGTATATTTGTTTGTTTTATGAAAATTATCTTAGGTCCTAAACTAAGTACGTGTTTTTGGAGTTTGCACTCATGTAGGAGTAAGTCGATTAAGTGGAGTTTAATGTAAACATTTTTTTTTATTATCTTCATGTTCTATTTATAGAAATTAATTATATTAATGAAGTTAGCTGTTAGAATTATCACTAGCGGTGACCCGTGACTACGTTCACGTATCATGTCCTATTCTACATAGACAGAGACGAATAAATGTCTGAGATTAATTTTCATTCATAGCCGTTTAACATTTCTGGTATCCGTCCATGTAAATTTCACATTTATAATACATACATACTGTATTATACAAATATTGTGATAAATAACTATTGGTCCTCATTATATAAAAATATAAAAAGCGAAATAATCTAATTATGTATTACGACCTCCGTGGCGTAACGGCTAACGGCCTCGGTGCGTTTGCGGAGGTCACGGGTTCGATTCCGGTCTCGTGTGTCAGTTAGTAATGTATTCATTATTTAGTTCGGGACTAAACGGCGTCGTGCGTATTGTCCCAGTGTATTTATTTATTATTATTACTATTTATTTAACGAGTTGTTCTAAAGAGGAGCAGTAATATATTATCGAGCAATTATTAGCTATTTGATAATAACTAGTAATCTATACAAATAAATGAAATTGGAATGTCTGTTTGTAATATTAAAATTACCGCTATTTACTAAGTGCATTCGGACGTATACACGGTACATATACCAAAACAACATTTTTTACAATTTTTGTCTGTCTGTCTGCCTGTTTGTTCCGGCTAATCTCTGAAATGGCTGCACCGATTTCAAAGGAACTTTCACTGGCAGATAGCTGATGTAACAAGGAGCAACTTAGGCTATTTTTATTTTAGAAAAAAAAAATAGTTTTGTTAAAAATGATAAGTTTCGATAATTATATACTCCAATTTAAGTTGACCTCAGATTTATATCAACAATCATATGAAATAGGGTTCAGCTTAGGCTGAACTTGTAGGTTTTACTTCTAATTTAAGTTGATCTCAGATTTATATCATCAATCATATGAAATAGGGTTTAGCTTAGGCTGGACTTTGTAGGTTCGAACGCACGTCTTCCGGAGGCGCATGGCATAACAGTTGCATTCGATAACACTGACTGTTTGCATATTTCATTTATTTATATTTTAGGGTTTGTAATCCTAAATAAACCATAAGATTTATCCAAAAAATGCTGCCCAAAGTCACTATTCCACGCGGACGGAGTCGCGAGCACAGCTAGTATTAACTCTCGAATATTCGATAAATGCGTACGTACATATATGCTTATATCTACGCAAGTTTATCGCTGTTCGTAAGAAACTCCGAGGACGTTGCTCCCAATAACTCACTCGGCCCTCGCGTGAGGGGATTTTATGAAGTATCCGGCAGTAATGTTATCGCTTCTCATTTGTTACAGTTAAGCTACTGTGGACAGGAATGTAATAAGATACCACCGGCCCTACAGAAGATCTACGGGGCTAAAGTCAAATGTTTAGATTTAAGGTGACATAGAACTTTTTAACCAGTAAATACTGTTTTTTTTTTAAATTAAGCTTTGAAACAGTTTTATTAGGAAATGTCGATCACTTTCAAAATACTTCAACCGACATTTCTGGTTGAGTGATTGGAGCGTTATCTAGTCACTCAGTATTTAAGTTTAGTTCGGTGTTTAATCGAGTACATTTAAAAAATAACTGAGTATTTTCTCTGATCAGCGTGTTAAGAAATTCAGCTCCCGAGGCTCGTACACATAATTGTCTTAGATTTTCGATGTGATTTTGTACCGATTTTTATTATTATCATTACCAAGTACATCGTTAAAGATAAAAAATCTAAGACAGACCTTTGCTCTACCAAAAGAAGCTTAGCCAAAACGCAATTGGAAAACAAACGAAAAACCATGAGAAATTAAATTCTTGTGAGGACTCTGGCGTACATCGAAATAATACGTTAGAGTTTATGTCTAAAGTCATTAAACAAATATTTTGGTACGTCCCCGGTACCTCAGTGGTATTGCACTCGGAGAGCAATCTAAATGTCCCGGGTTCGAATTCCACGGTGGCATTCAGCACTTAGGCAGTTTTTCTCGCCTAAAGTGCACATTATAGCATAATTGCCATGGACCGACGGTAAAGGAAAACATCGTGAGGACCTACGTAGCAAGATACTGGCCGGCTGGTATACTGTCTATGCCCTCTAGGAGGCCCGAGCCCAGCTGTGGGCAACTATATTATACAAATATTTTAACGCGGTCTGAAAGATGTTTCCTAACCTAACCTAAACCACTGAAGTCTTTTAGGGGAAGTTGCTTCATCGGCTATGTGTAGTACACTGGAACGCTCCAAATCAACACGGTAATGGCCCACTAATAACCAACCCTTGGTCGCTTTGACGCTTCGTCTTTTCGGGGAGCTCCGTTGGATGTTTGCAATTATACAATCGGCACTCGCTGGAAAGACCTCATTTGTGCCCGCGTGACCAGCCCTATCGTTTAACTACGTATAGCCGCACTTGGAGCAGTTTCAGCGGCAGTTTGTGCCCAGTGCATTTTCTTTTTGTTTTACACTACGACATTCTTGGGAGCCTCAAATTCACTATTTTTCGGTCAATTTTCCTAACAGTGTAGCAATGGTAGTATGACTAATTCTTCAGTGCAGCTAACCCCCTTGTAACTTATTCATAGATGATAGCTAATAGTTAGGGACGCTGACGCGGTCCATCCCTGCCATGTAATACATCAGCCGTAGTGTCTTCAAGTATGTAAACTGAAATTAATTTTTAGCTACAACAGTTTAGAAACTCTAAAGGGCGTGGAACAGTTTGTGAGACTGGAAGAATTAATATTGGATAATAATAAACTAGGAGATAATGTTACATTCCCTAATTTGCCGTATTTGAGAACACTTTCACTGAATAATAATCAGGTGAGAAATTTATGTCGTTATCTTTTTTATTGCCTTAAATTGTTTTAAAAGTAATTTTAAATAAAATAATGAATATTTAGTAGTTGAATATACTGAGGACAGCAGAAGAATTTACTGAGCTGATTTTAGTGTGTGGTGCCCCGTGGTAGGACGAATCTAGAACGCGCCCCTTACCCGGGCCCTACGCACACTTAACAAGATACAATTACTACCTATGCTTTAAAGTGGACATTTTTTTACTATTCTTTGAGCGATACAAAGGCAGCACTTTATACTGTTGTTATTCGTTCTGCATATCGACTGCACTATCATCTATGATGATAGTTGTGTTGAGTTCAAATAAAAAAATTATTTCTAAATTTTTCTCCGAGCAAAGACGGAGTAAGAATGCTAACAACTCCTGTTGCCGAGGTCAGCCTGTCATAAAAGGCGACAAAACAACCCTAGGCAACGTGGTAAGAACCCAAGCCCGTCTGGATAGCAAACACCCTTGGTCTTAAGTATGCCGCCATAATAACCTTGTGTTGTGTTTCGGCATTAGTTGACCCAAGTTCCTGTACCCTTATGGGATAGCAAAGTGTTCGCGATGCCACTGACGTTGCAAACACCCATAGGCGACGGTAACTGCTAAATCCTAAGCAGGCCGTTAGCCTGTCTGCTGTCCTACAGCACTAAAAAAAATAACTGCTTATTATTATGAAGGCCGTCAACCTGTCTGCTGTTCTTCAACAATAATAATTTAAAGTTTTATTGCAGATAACAGATTTGGAATTTTTAATAAACAAAATACACACGCATTTCCCTGTCCTGTCATATCTAAGCTTGTTGAGCAACAAAGCGTGTCCAAATGAACTATCGGATGTTGATAAAGACGATTCGGACTACCAAAGATACAGGTGAAATATTTGTTAATTATGGAATCAGTTAACCACGGAGTAATTAATTCAACTAATAATAGTTTAAATCTTTAATAAATTCTTTAAAAAAAATGACCTGTATTTAGTTTTATTCATTAATACATTAGGATTGTTGGCTTACAGGGAGTCTAGGGCTCATTTTCCTATGGCGTCTTAAATGGAGCTATATTGCATATGAAAATGTTTTAAATAAATGGCAAGGAAGGGCAGTGGGTGTAGGGGCAACGAGGGGGGACAGGCGGGAGAGAAGGATAGCTACTCCCCGCCTGCGCTTACATAGTCAACCTAGTCGACGCAGCGGGCTTAGCCTTAATACCTTCGATCAACAATAGTAATACTTCTCTTAGCGACAGGCATTTGTCTTCTTTTCTATCCGTGCAGGGGCAGAGAAAGAATGCTAACCTCTGCGGCCGGGGTCGGCCTGTCGTAAAAGGCGACAAAACAACCCACCCTAGCTACGTGGTAGGGCCTCAAGCCCGTCTGGATGGCGACCACCTTTGGTCTTAAGTATGCCGCCATAATAACCTTGTGTTGTGTTCTTATGGGACAGCAGCATGTTCGCGATGCCACTGGCGTTGCAAACACCTATAGGCGACGGTAACTGCTTAATTCTAAGCGGGCCGTCAGCCTGTTTGCTGTTCTACAGCATTAAAAAAAAAGCAAATCTCGTTAAGTCGTAAACGTATGGCCAACCCAACAGGACCGCGGAATGAGCTGCGCCTGCGCACGGCCTCTCGGCCGGCTTCCTGCGGTTATAATTTCATTTGCCGTTTCCGCCACGATCACAGAAATGCACCAGCTACTAAACATCGTGTCGAAGTTTTGCTCTATAACCGCCATACACGGTCTACAAGGCCAAGGGTAGATGCCATCCAGACGGGCTTGGGGCCCTACCACGTAGCTTGGGTTGTTTTGCAGCCTTTTACGATAGGCCGACCCCGGCCGCAGAGGTTAGTTTACATCATCCCTGCACCTAGTCCGTCAGTGATTACACTAAAACCCCAAATTCACGTGGACAATGTAATGTACATATATTCAAAATACATACCTTCAACGTTGGATCATAGGCCGATGATACATAACAAACAAATATTTATATTGTACATAGATATTTCGTAGTATACAAGTTGCCGAACTTGGAATTTTTGGATTCCCGACGTGTCACGCCGTCGGAGCGGCACGAGGCGTCGAAGCGCGGTGAGTTCATGCGCGTGCGCCGCCCTTCAGAACACTCGCCGCCTCTTGTAACACCCGTCAAGAGTCCGCTCAGAGCTCTACCAGTTGACTTCAACGCGCTAGGAAAACATAAAGGTATATAAAATGATATTAAAGGTTTTAATTTCTATTTGATTATTTTTTATTCTTTAGCCTTGTAACCCCGAGTGGTCAGCCTATCTCGTTTCTGAAGTGTCGTATATGGTGGCTACTTCATTAATTCTTCAACTTAACGGACAATTACTTTAGCAGTAATGTACAATACTACACAAATTTCGCCGGGTGAAAACGTGTGGCCGGATAGTACTCCTTGTGCAAGTTGCCGGTGCGCCCCGTCTCTTGGCTAGGGGACACACGTCGCTGGTATACCCTCTAAAACCGCCAAGAATTTCGAACCTTGAACACTCTCTGCGACTCAAAGGCTTATAAAATACGGTGATTATAACTTTTAAAAAAGGATTTGTTATTCTACATAGTGAGAATTTTTTTTTTTGCCTCGGAGAGCCTCGGAGGTAGTCCTTGATAGAGAGATAGAAGACACTGGGAGCTAGATCTGGTGAATAGGCGGCTGTTTTGCTCAAATTCCAATTCTTGAATGGTAGCCATCGCAACTGTGGTTTTTTGACCGGTGCAAGCCAAAACGTGGTTAAAATGCGCGCCTGTCGCTCTCAACCATGCTGGTGCGAAAAACTGAAAGTAACCAAGGAAAACCGAATAGAGAGGAATAATGACGCTACCACCCGAGTTGGTGGCTAAATTTGTTTCCCTCGGCTTCTGGACTCACTGACCTGATCGCTCACGTTGTGTGCGAAGGTCGCGGTGCTAGAGTGGGAGATTATTTTACCCACGATTTGGCTGCACTGTTTGTGATCGGGTGCGTTGAATGAATGTACCTTAGGGGAATCAAGTGGGTGCCTATACGAGCAAGTAATTATCACAACATTAAACGAATCCCTCCCTATCGCAGTGTCAGTAAAAAACCGATTTCGAAGCTGATTTTAATATTTTTAGGTGCATTCGGAAAGTGTCAATACAAATACACTGGAAAACATTCGGAAGGCAATAGGTTCATCTTAAACAGCGATTTGTGACCCCAAACATCGGTTTATATTATAAAATCTTTATTTGTTATAATTATTACGTATGTTCTCATATTCTGTTTATTCGTTTAATATTATTTAAATTAAAATACAGTTTTGTTTGAAGTCACAAATAATTTTCAAGAATACGTATATTTTTGGAGTTTTCTTTATTTTTTATTGTTACAGACAAAAAAAAATCTGTAAAGAGAACGTAAACAGAAATTATGAGACATACATATTATTATAGAATGGAAATCTATTCAACTCCTAATTCCTGTGTGTATGTGATATTTTTGTAATTGTTTAATAACTGGATTATTAAAAATTATATAGTTTGTGTAAAAGATAAGTTAATACCTATATTATGTTATAGTATTTCGAGATATTAATAAGCTTTAATTGTCATTATTTTAATTATGTATAATAAATGTTTTTTACTACTATTATCCCTGTTTTAATTATTTTCCTTCTTAGTCCAGGATTTGCTTTCTCGTTATTCTCGGCTTTGCTAGGGTTTTACGCTTATTTATAACTGGATAATTATCGAAAAAAATATTACACTAATAGCCTGGTATGGCAATATAATTCGAAGAGAAGAATACTAATTACAAGGAAATAGTGTATGAATACAGAAGGAGAGGTAGACCAAAGAAGATGGGATGGATATTGTAAAAGATGATATGGTAAAAAAGGTAAATGATCAGATGAATCCGGGCAGGACGAAGAAGTAAGAAAGATCCAAAGAAAACAGCGTAATTTATTCATAAATTTATTTCATTATTCATTTAGATAATGAATTTGCCGAATTAAATCTTTAGGAATGTATCAAGTGGGTAGTTCATTTAAAATAAATTAAGTACTAATTATTTAAAAAAAATGTCCTATATGGTACATAACGGTTTATTACATAAACCAGTTTCGACATTGTGTATTCACCAAGCTCTGTATGTATGTACATTATTATTTATTCTAGTTAGGCGCTACTTTTATTTACATCACGAACAAATGAAATGCATTCATTGACTGTTTTAACATATTAAGTGGATACAAATAGATTAAACAACATTCAGACATTGTTTAGAACCATATACCGGTTATATTGACCAAACATCAAAGGTTCCAAAACATCACCGGTTCTTATAACGAGTATTGACTGTATTTAAATGATTAAATAACAAAATATCATTTATTTATTATAATTATTAGAAAGTATAAGATGATTTTTCTATAAAAATAGTATAAACGTAGATTTTAACATTACACAGAAATAATATTCATTTCATTCATTGAGAGGTGCCAGATATTTAATAAAATATGTACCTTAATAACTGTGTATAATTCAAATAGATAATTTAGCGCCTCTATTAAATGCATTCATATTGAATAATTAGATTTTTAAATACTATAATTATATAAATTTGTGCACGATTAAAACCCTCTGTTACGAATTATAAATAATAATGTACAGTTAGGCAACATCTATTACTACATATACTATCTAGTCAATAATTTTCTCACTAAAGGTAGGCGTCCACATTTTCGCATCGTAAGTATCGGACGGGTCGCAACAAACGGATCGTAGTAATTCTTTGTATATGAAGTCATACAAGTGCGTCCTCTGATCCGCATCGTACGGATCGCACGGATCTACCCGTCGGCAATGCTGATGCTCCGAGGGGCAACTTGCGATGCGTGCTGATCCGCGTCTTCTGTTTCCTCAATTATCTTGCACATTCCGCCAAACACTACGAAAATCCGAATGAAAGTGGCGTCAGTAAATCCGATCGCTGCTCATACATTGGGACGCATTGTAAAAAAATAATATGTTTGATGCGATGCGTCCGATACTTAGATACGAAAATGTGGACGCCTACCTTTATATTTTCACGAATTTCAACATTTGCGAGTTAAAATATAGCGCCATTATTAGGAGATTGTTACGATACGAACATATACCTACGTTTTCTTTTTTAACAAAGTTAGAAACAGTGTTTGCAACGCCAGGGTCATCGCTAACCGCGTAGTATTATGGAACCTGGTCACCTATGCCGGAATACAACACTAGGTTATTATGGCGGCATATTTAAAAAGCAGGGGTGATTGCCATCCAGACGAGCTTGGAGTCCTACCACCTAGCTTGGGTTGTTTAGTCGCCTTTTACGACAGGCCGACCCCGGCCGCAGAGGTCAGTATTCTTTCACCGCCCCTGCACGGATTTCAATTGAAACGTTAAATAATTCATAACAAACATCGAGAACTTTCAGAAATCAATAAATACAAAAATCCATTGTGTACCCAGTATAAAAATCATGTTACGTTTTCCTTAATGTACGTATTTTAGTTAAAAAGTGAATACAATAAAAAATTAACTTGTCGATGACTTGCCTGCATTTTTCCCTTAAAATTTACTTAATATCGAAAAAATATATAACTTTGTACGAAATTGCACTATACAACATTGAAACAATAGTATAGTAATTTTTTTATATCATAGAAAATATATTCTTTAATATTATTGACACATATACTGTTGATGAAATGAAATGATGAAAAAATATTGATGTAGGACAAGCAAGCAGGCTAACGGCCCACTTAGTAGTTTGCAGTTACCGTTACCTATGGATGTTTGTAACGCTAGGGGCACCGCGAATACGCTGCTGTCCCATAGCAGCGTATTTCTGTATTTCGTTCTATTACCGGAACACAACACAAGATTATTATGGCGGCATATTATAGACCAAAGGTGGTTGCTTTGTCGGCTTTTACGACAGGCCGACCGCGGCCGTCGAAGCTAGTATTCTTGCTCCGCCCCTGCTCGGAGAGAAATATATGATTCATATCAGCCATAAAAGATTATAAAACAACACAAATACAATTTTAATACTAACGTTTTTACGTACATAATAATTATTATTGAGTAAAAATATTTGATGAATTAATAAATTCAATGTGAAAAAAATTGTAAATATATTTTTTAGCTCAATGAATAATGGCAATGTATGAACGAGGAATGTGCAAATCACAATTAGAAAAGACGACAACCTATCTAAAAACAAATATATTATCACTTAATCTCAATATATGTTACAGTAAATACAAGAAATATCTGCTCAACATACAAATGTGCAGCTCTCAAATAAAATGGCACATAATTTTGTATCCGTTCACAACACATTCTACGCCCGTTTGGGGGGTCTAAAACTATTTTAGAATACGTACCACGAGCTACGTTTAAGATGGCCCTCGTGTTCGTACTATCATTCATGGACCTTCAGATATTGTATTTAAAAGGCATAAATATTGTTCCTCTGTCAGTATAAAAAGTTTCATTCGATAGTTCGTTTCAAATAATGAATGAAACTTGTATCTATTTGATTTAAAAAAATATATAGTGTTGCCATTTAGCGAAAGAATATGTATAAATACAAAAATTATGTAAAATATTATATCATTTAAACGAGGTTTAGATTTAGGAAATTGAAAGCACACCTATTATGTCTATATAGGCATTATAGTAATTTAAAACTTATGGTTAGCATTATTTTTCACAAAATTTGATATTAACAATGTCTTTTATTAACTTTGAATATTAATACAAAATGGTTAGATGATATTTTGATTTTATCAAATCAAATGACACAATAAAGACTTTAAATATTTCATGATTCCATAAATACAATTTTAATTTAAAAAAATTCTAGTATAGAACCGCATTGGGCATAACAAAAATGTTTATTATTTAAAAAATGATAATACAAACACGACTTTTATTTACATCGATTTAAGAACGGGCACTATTTAAAGGCGAGTATATAATAATCCTAAATTTTTAGGCAGAATATTATTATGTTTTCAAAAGTTTAGGACAAAACTTTCCTACTTTAAGATTAAGTAAAACAAAAATGTGAATAATAATAATAAAGAGCTCCCATCATTATATAGATATAATTAAAAAATAATAACAATAATTGACTACAGAGCTAAGTACTTTGCGATCGAAACCATTTTGCCACGTTGGAGGCTTGATACGAAAACTCGTTACATTTTCGACTCAAAACAGAACAAGGACATATTTTAACCGGAAAAATTAACAAGTCAAAATTTGTATTCACAAAGTTAAATTCATCAATTGTATAGAAGATTTAGAACAAATTTTCCGTTATTTTTCAAATTATTATGAATGAACAAAACGAAAGCGCCACCAATTAAATCGTTGCGAACGGTGTTGCCATATTTCTTAAAATCCACGATTCGAAAATATCAAACGTGTTCGTATTGAGCCTCCAACTCTTTTCTAACTTTCAAGTCTGTTCTAACAACGTAATAAGACCGATTAAACGCAAGCTTGGTCCTGTCTGTCACAAGTTGTGTTTAGAACAGACCCAAACGTTTTAAAGTTATTAAACGTTGAAAATCATGTTATTCTGAATATATCGCAAATACACTAATATTTCTTTTAAAATACAAAAAAATATGAAAATAACATCATTTAAAACTTCCTTTATCAAATTATTAACATCACTTATTTCGATATAACCACATGTCACAAAGCTTATAAAATTGCAATAGAAATAAAAAATTATTATATTTAACGATAAAGCTTCTCATTACTTACAGTATAAACCTTTATAAAATCTTTATAGGCCTACGATACTTACAAAACAAGCACAACATTTCACAATTCTTCTAATGGCAGGACGTGTATACTTAAATATTGGGCTCATTCATACGGAAGCGGCTGTTTCTATGGCTGGCTATATTTTATAATTCCATTTAAGGCAGTGAAAATATCATATATGTTATATTATATTCTATAATAATATATATAAGATATTTATAAAATATCATATATTATGTTCCATAATTATAATAAATATTTTTTTTTATAATTATAGAACAACAGACCGCCTGATAGATAACCCATTTAACAGTAGGCAATTAGCTACGCCTATGGATGTTTGCATCGTCAGGGGCACTGCGAGCAAGCTGCCGTTCGTATAAGGGAACTAGAACCTGGGTCCCTTATGCCGGCCGGAACACAACACGAGATTATTATGGCGACATATTTAGCGACCAAGAGTGGTTGCCATCTTGGACGGGCTTGGAGCCCTAAACACTTAGGTAGGGTTATTTTGTAGCCTTTTACGACTGCCGTCTTCAACCGCAGGGGTCATTAGGAATATAATAATTATTAACAATAAATTGAGTATATATTACTGCTGCCATCGCTAGAAGGCGGGGATACAGCGCGAAGTTTCCTTAAATAATATCCGCCTTTTTGTCAGCTTTGTTTGAAACATTGCAGAGCCTAGTTACAAATTACCTTAATTCGTAACCACGTCAACTCCATTTGCAATATATATATATATATATATATATATATATATATATATATATATATATATATATATATATATATATATATATATATATATATATATATATATATATATATACTTATTTACATTTGATCATTTCGATCGAAAGTTATCATAATCGAATACTTAGTACATGACGTCCCATCACTATTACAGCGAACAGTGAGTCACAATTAACTCACAAAAATACTTTTATTGAGGAAAGCTTAAGAAATAATGTGATCAAAAATGACATGTATTTTTAAATTTATTGTAAAACTTCCTTCCTTCATAAATCCTAAGTGAATCTTACTTTTTCTCAATTGGAGTTGACTAGTTTACAAATTAGAATAAATGATACATTGAGCAATGCTAGGTTAATATCGTGTACCCCTACGTAAACTATTTAGTACAATTTACGCTCCCGACTTCTCTTGCATATCTCGGTGCACCGCAGCGCATGTTAGAGTGCGTATGTATAGTTTTTAAAACTAGACCAGCCGTTTCGCATATTACCCGAAAAGAGACAAAAGAATCGAAACTTGATTTTCGTGTTTATTTGTAATTTCCATGCAGTTTCCGGGGCGAAACAGCCGCATTGCCAGTGGCATATCTCACACCACCTTGCCTGGTAAGGTGGCGCCGGGTGTCAGCCGGATCGCATGACGAGAGCTCTCCAAGTAATCGTACCATCATAGTAGTCTCTTGGGAAAATAGTGCAGTGGTTTCCCATTGCCTTCTGCCATTTGTGATTTCTGTAAGATGAACGCTGGCGATATTATCCGATTAAAATTCACACTTGTAATACCGATACCTAGTTGAAAAGTATTGCTCTGCCATCAGAAGTAGACGTAGCTAGAATGTTCCTTAGCGGTGCGCGTGCGCACATTAGCCGCGGGCTACACCTGCGTGACGCACTGTGCCAACTTCTCCAGCTCCGTCTGCAGCGCTTGTCGTTTCTCACTCTCCGCTTTTAGTTTCGACTCTAAGCTGCTTATCGCGCTTTTGAATGTCGCCGTTTGCTCTTCGAATAACTTCTCCAAGTTTGATATCTAAAAGGGATGACCAATATATAAATTAAAAGAGAAGTATCTCTTTAATTATTAAATAGTGCGAGTTATATGCTCGTACTATTTAACTTCAATTTAGTAAGCTAAATAAATTGCATTAATCAGTTTGTCACCTTTTACGACATAGAATAATCATGAGACAGTGGTATTACTTTTTAACAAAACTTTTTAAAACAATCTAATCAAAATTCCAAAACTCAACGATAAGCGAGTACAGACTGTAGGCCCGATTATGGGAGACCATAAAAATATGAAAAAAAATTTAGTCTCATAGTTTCTGCAACAATTTTCTTTATCAAAAATCACGAAAATAGACATTCTGTACTACAAATCTTTGGTATTGTGAGTACAAATTATTGAATATTTCAAATTCAATTTTTGATATGTAATTCTGAATGGCCCTGCTATATCAAACGCAGGTGCAATCAAAGAAAAAACAATTCTTATTTGGAGATAGAAAAAAATATGTTTGTTTGAGTAAAGCATCTGCAAAAAAAAAATTGTTGTTAAAACTATAAGACCAAAATTTTTTTCATATATTTTTATGAGCTCTCATAATCGGGCCCTGTACTCAGCTCATCGTTGAGTTTTGGGACATCCTGTATATATTAGTAAGTTTATAGTAGAAAATTATTTCTCTGAGTTTAGTTTAAAGCCTGAATAAGTGATTTTATCGATATTTGACCTCGAAGGCCAAGGATTCAAATTCTGTCCTAAGTTTGTGGTTTTAAGTATTTATTTACAAAAAAATATTTAAATAAAATATCAGTTGTCGAGTACCCATAACACAAGTACTCTGCTGATTGGCTTGGGACTAAATAGCGCCGTGTGAATTATCCCACTATATTTAATGTAGTTTTAAAGCAATAAATTAAGTCGATAAACAATCTAAAGTACTTTCAAATGTTAAACGCCTGCCTGCATGAAGATTCACGAATGAGGCTGATTTAAAAAAAAAAAAAACAACTTACCCTCGTATTGAGTTGTGCAATAATCGCCTCGTTGTCAAGCTTGTCATTCTTTTGGGAGTGCAGTCGCCTCTCCAGGGTGCCCTTGTCCCCCACCAAACTCGACGGCCTGTCCATTTTCTCTTCGAGCCTCTCTATCCTCTCCAACGTGCTACTCCTCTCGAATAGACTCGCAGTTTTACTGAACGAGTTAATCGAATTGACCTCGGGTTTATCCGAGTTCACTCTATCCGTTTTGTTTGGCGACTTCTCGGTGGTTATCTCGGTGGAGGAGCGGGCGGAGGCGGCGGGGGGCGGCGGCGCCGGTGGCTTCTTTATCTCGTCCAACATCGACATTATTGTACGACCTGTAAAAGGAGAGAATGAATGAAGAACGATTGACGAAAAAAGTGTTTAAGGCGAGTGTGAATGGAAGTGTTGGAAGGGGTAGACCTAGGCGGACGTTTCGAGGTCAGATCAGGGACGTCTTGAAAAAAGGCCAGCTCAAGAATAGCCTAAACCGAAGGGCATGTATGAAGGGAATAATGAAAGTGGACGAAGAGAAACAAGTATGTAAGGATCGTAGCAAGTGGAAAGAAGTGGTCTCTGCCTACCTCTGCGGGGCGTGATTATATGTATGTATGTATGTAAAACGATTCAATTATAATTGGAAATAAAAGTTATTTGCATAAGCGTGGAATAGAAAATTCCAGAACTGTTACAGTCCTCCATATTATAACAACAGTATCTTCTCCGTTTCCGTGTCAGTTGCATCCCAGCCCAAGATTATAATAATTATATATATTTTAACTCTGTATTTGAAATAAATATAATAACTTTAAGTGAATATAGTATTCGCTAGAGGCAACATGAATTAAAAAAAAATGTGTATACAGTACCAGCTGCAGTAGGCGATTGCACCGGTGGCTTAGTGGTGGGTAGTTCGGGTTCGTGGTTCGAGTTACTCACTTCTCTCTTGCTGTCTAGGGAGAGACGCACTTTCGTCGTCTGAAATAATTAAATGAAGTATGTTAATAATTTTTTATTCCTGAGAAACAAGAGAGAGCCTGATGGTATACTTAATAGTATTACAATTACCGTTGCCTATGGACGTTTGCGTCGCTAGAGGCACAGCGAACACGCTACTGTGCGCGTAAGGGTACTGGATCACTAATGCTGGAACACAAGGTAATTATGGCGGCATGCTTATTATAGATCAGGGGTGGTTGCCATCCAGACAGACCGACCCCGTCCACAGGGGTCAGTACTCTTAGTCCACCCCTGCACATATAGCTATTTAGTTTTTACCTCTTCGAAGTTGTCGAGGATGGTCATCCGGCTGCTGATTGAGGATGTGCTCTTTGACATTTCCATTGAATGTGACGTCTTCCTTTCCTCCAGACCGCAGTCCAATATCCTGCAAAAATGTGTATTTTTCATTCCAAGCTCCAGAAATTCCGGTTATTAACACGTTGAACACCATGGCGGACACCGCAAGTCATATATTATATCAAGAAACGTTTGAAAATCGTTGGGGTGTTTTTGCGTACATGTCAGTAAAACGCTCTGGCCGTAATAAAATCAGTAGAAAAGTTTCCCTCGGACTTTCTTCGGTAGTGATAGAGGGCATACGGGCACAAAATGTCCATTGCGGCCCACTGAGCTAGTCATGGTTTTAAGCCTCTCCGGCCATCGCTGACTTGGACCACAAAATCGGCCGGCCAGTTGTCCGTCGGCACAGGCAATGAGCAATAGGAGAACAGCGATGGTGATGATGGTTTAGTGGATATTCTAACGGACACAACCCCTGCGGTCGGGGACATCGGAAGTGTTTGTTCTCGACAAATAAAAAATTACTATAGTTAGTTTTTTGTGGATGCTTACAATGTAATAGATCAAATAATCCCAACCAGCATTTATTAACCAAGTGTATTATGAGGGTAGATTTAAATATTTTTTTAATGACGGTAGCCATCTTTAGTACATGAATGATAAAAGCCAGCGCGCTTGATAACCACAAAACAATGTTTAATGTTAATTCATTGTTTTAGAGATTTATTTTATATGCTATTATCGCTATAATAATGTGATTGTACGCTATAAATAGAAAAATATGACCTACCTGTCTGTGCTACCCCCACCGGCTTTACTGGCAACTCCGGTTTCCACGCCTCCCGAGGACGCAGCCCTTGGCTTGCCGTCCTTCTTGGCCTGGTTGAGCTTGAGCTCCTCCATCCAGGGCGCGCGGTGCTTCTCCCACTCCCTCGCTTTCGGTTTTATTTCTTCGCTTTTCTCTATAGGCGGCTTCTCTGTTGGGAGGGGTGGAGGGGGACCTGGCACCGTGAGAAAAGGCAATTAAGTTGTCATCACAACTATGCAGATATATACAACGGATTTATTACACGTATAATAATTTAACTATAATATATTTTAAAGCAATCTGATCAGATACCTACTATCGACTTCCAAAACATCCATTACTGTATAATCAATCGTATTAATATATATTTTCCCCGAACAAAACTACTGAGTGGAATAAAACTACTGAGCTCTGCGACCGGGGGCTGTTTGCCTTAAAAGGCGACAAAATAACCCCTGCGAGGTGATAGGGCTACAAGCCCGTCTGAATGGCAACCACCTTTGGTCTATAAGTATGCCGCCATAATAACCTTGAGTTGTATTTCCTCGTAAGTGACTCAGGTTTCAGTCACCTTACACATACGGCAGCGTGTTAGCGGCGCTCCCGATATTACAAAGATCTATAAACGACGGTTACTATTGAGCGGACCGTCAGTCTCTCTTGTGTCACATACCCCTTACCCATATGGAACAGCAGCATGTTCGCGGTGCCCCTAGCGTCGCAAACATCCATATACGATGGTAACTGCTTATTATTAAGTGGGCCGTCAGCTTGTCTGCTGTTCCTCGGCAATAAAAAAAACATAGTAAAGAAAGTATATTACAACTACTACATACGCGTGCAATAGCTACTTATTCATTCAAGTAGGAGGACCAGAGTAAATTAATTCTTTGCCCTCATTTAATTTTCTTCAATATAATGATGGCTCTGCATTACAAATGTTATTTAAGTCCAGAGAATATCAATATAGATTTTGGATGAATTCAACAATTTTATGTTTCGCTACACATTTTCTTAGCCTAAAAGTAACTTAATATCGCCCTTATTATTAAAAAATACATTCTATATTATTAAAAAGTACATATTATATAGCAAATTGTTTTACCATCGTGTCCGTTGCTGAGACCGATCTGTGCGAGCGTGTCGTCGCGCAGGGCTTGGCTGGGCGGGCGCCGCCGAGGCGCCTTCACTCTGCAACGCGTCAATAATTCGTGGTTAACAAATAATATTAAAAAAAAATTTCAAAACACAAGAATAATGACCAATAAATGAATAAATAAATATACTTAGACAATTCACAAGGCGCCATCTAGTCCCAAAGTAGCACATTACTTGTGTCATGGATACTAGACAACTGATAAGCTACATATACTTTTCTTTTGTTAATTAATACATATTATACATAACCACCCAGACACAAACGGGAATCGTACCCATGACCAACCGACCAACTACACCGAAGTGAGTTAGCCACTACGCTCCGGAGGTCATCAAAAACATGAACTAATACAAAACGTAGCTAATGGGAATGAATTTATATCTTTAAACATCTAGAGGCAACGGTAACTGTTTACTGTTAAATGGGCCGTCAGCCTGTCTGCTGTTCCTCAGCAATAAAAAATTAAAAATATCGCAAAACTAAACACTGAACACGCCGTTTTTTGGCACGGCCAACAAGAGATAGTAAGGAGTAACTGGAGTAATTGCATATCGCGCAGTGTGGTCTTCAGGGAGGTCGAACGTCGACTGTCGCGCGCGTTTAGAGGCTCACGCGATACTACCCTCGCCCCACGCTCGCTTTTACCATTCACCACCGAGAGTGAGGGTAGATTACAAAATCAGAAGACGAAATCTCAACTACCTTTTATGCAAGGATCGAATACGCATTAACAGCTCAAACAAGATCGTTTTTTTTTAATTTCCCGAGTACCTGTTGGCCCGCGGGTCGTTCAGTATCGAGTTCCTTTCGATATGGTCGAAGCCTGTCGAGTTGGTGGTGGCATTGTTGTTGGTGGGCTTGGTTTGCGCGGCGCCGTCGATGCGGTCGCCCTCCGCGCTGCTGCTGCTACTCGACGCCGTGGTCGATGACGATTTCTCCCTGAAACAACAATGATAGCATACGTGACGCAATGGCCTTCGATCGCTGGATCCTCGAGTCTGAACATTTAAATATAATATGTATTTATTTACAAAATAAAAGTATATTTATGGGGTATCTCAGTTTTCTAGTATCCATTCCAGTATCATTATTCCAGTATCATCTACCAAAAATAATATAATCATAAAGAAACTTTCTTTTAACACTTTTTGTTCACATGGTGGTAAAGTACGATTCTATAAAATATTTATTAAAATGAATTTTATCACTATTTCTTTATTTCATGTGTTATTTAAATATTAATTTAAGAAAACAATCGTTTCTCTACCAAATATCTCACAACATGCCTCTAGTTTACGTTTTTAAATACCTTATTTTATTTTCTGTGTTTTCAAGAAGAGCAGTGTTCAATATTTTCATCAGGTGTTTAATGAAAGTGTTGATACTATCGTAAAAAGTGAAGGATTAATTAACATAAATTACAAATTTAGTTTGAAACTCACTTATCGGTGGATGAGAGCATTTTGTTCTTGAGTCCGCTGAACAGCCCGCCCACTCCGGTAGGAGTGGGGCTCTTCTTTAATGGCACTGGGGGTTTCTTCACCTGAAACAATGTTTTGAATTATATCATCTTCAATATATTAGCCAATATAGTATATACATTGTTTAATTACTTTCCTACACTAGGTAATATAGAAAACATTCAATTGACAGACGTACTGCTAAGAAGATAGTCGATTCCTACACGAGGGCGGTACAGTACTGGTTCTACACAATCGACATACGCGCCCCCTCCTTAGTCCCGAGAACTGTCATGGTCTCAACGTTTGCGCGTATTTGTACCGCTCTGATAATAAGTGGAGATAGATTAATTTTGCTCATTTTAAAACGTGAGTTACCTGTCTAATTGTACATAGACCCCGGGTCAGAAACAACGATTTGAGTCGTCAAATATTTTATTCTCCGCGCGAATCACGTCTAAGTCCGCCATGTCACCAATTACTAAATATATTTTTATTCGCTAATTATTAAAGAAACCTATATCTTTAGGCATGATCAAAAATAATATTATTATTATTAATTATTAAATTGGTAAAAAAACATATTTGCTCCCTCTTTCATAACTAGCGTTTTTTTCGATTGCCTATTTTTAACAGTTGAAAAGAATATAAAACAACATAATTTAATTAAAATAAATTATAAAACCATAATTTTATAAGTCAAATAAGTAATAATATATAAATTACTTTATTTAATAATAAACATGTTTATATGGAAGTTATGATCGTATAATTCCTGTTATTTAGGCTTTATTGCCTCTTATATGCAACTTTCTAATAATTTTGAAGATCTAGATTAACACCACACAACTGAGTCACATGAATTTTATTTTACACTGTAAAACGAAACCTCTCCAAATGTCTGGGCCTTACGAAAATGTAAGGACAACTTTGTTGTACATACATAAGATTTGTCAAGTATTTAAAACGCATTCAAAAAGTAAATGAAAAAAAACGTCAGATTGAAAAATATGTAAAATTTAAATAACAATACTCACTTGTCCGTCTAATGTTGCGTCTGTGGCAGTTTCGCTATGAATTATCTTCTCGGATTCGCTTTTGTTTGTGTGTGTGACCGTACTTTGCGTGCTTGCTTCTTTGCTTACTGTGTTTTCTTTGTGCATACTGAAATAAATGTAATATAATGAATTAGTACAGATATAATCCATGTGAAGCCTTCTTGTTTGTCGCAATGTCGCGGACATTGCGGATAAATTCAGAGGGAGTTTTAAAAAGTGCTAGTTTAACGTCGTAAAAATTGATAATATGCATGCCAATAGAATCGTTACCAGGGAAGCTGAAAACTGTAAAAAGTGGAATAGTAAAAGTCGAAAAGCATACCCGGGAACCCGAACCGGAAGTTTTTAACACTAGGTTAAATCTCGGTGCGATGCCGAAGTGATTATGATGTAGTTCATGCCAGGGAATAAATACTACTTTAAAAGATATTTTCTTGCATCGGTGACCTATATCACAAGGCTTTTTTAAAAACACCCACACATAAAAATTACAAGTAGTATCTAGGAATTATTCGAACCGTGTTATGTGGTGGCTATAATAGCAGGCTCAATCAATGCAAGACCTGTCAACTGAAATGCAAGTGTGTCACGTTATTACATTTGTAATGCAGTCAGTGGCAGGGTAGCCTAAGAATATAAGATTTTACATGTAGCTATGCGGAAACCGACTAAGGTTCTACCCATCGGAGTACGACATGGGATTTAAAAAAAAAAGCGTTATAAAATTTCTTTGGGGCTGGAAGCGCGTTTGCAATGTCTCTGCTCTTGTCGCAAACGTTCATGGGCGACGATGGCCACATGCTATCTTAGCTTAACTACAGCTACAAAAAGAAAATACATTTAACCCATTCGAGTCTGCACACCGTGTGTGCATTTGATTTCCGGTGCTTTAAAATGTGAGCAGTTATAATAATGAGCAATTGTCAGTTATTCTAAACGAAGTAGTCGAGACAACTAATTTCATGAATTACCGTATTAAATTGAATATAAGACTCATATTTTTCCGTCTTTTTATATTTGTATTCGTAATGTGACTTATCGAGTATAGATGGAATTGAACACGACACTGGGGAGGATTCTGTGGGGGAGGGGGGGTTATTGTGCGTCTCATAATCAATGACGTTTTATAATTTAGATGTAATACAGTAATAATATTAGGTGGTTCGGAAAGTAATTTCGTTTCTTTTCGTGAAAATGAAAGATTTTTTGTATAGGTGGTTATATATTGTCCATTCTGTTCCTATACCGTCTGTCATCTTATTAGTAGTAGCATGATACCCCGTTTATAAGTTTTTTAGTCTTTGCTGACAAAATCTGGTGATTTATGACCTCATTTGAAGTTAAAGTTTTACTTTCGTTTTGTTATGTAGAATTTTAGAGATTATTGATGTAATTCATTTTAATTACTTACCTAATTTTAGATGTGGTCAATTCCTTGACTGAGGCCGTTTTTTCAGAATATTTGTTGAGCACGGGGTATATTGACGTGGAGGCTGCCTTCGATGGCGGCCTCTCAGGCTTCTTTTCTTCAACTTCGGGAGCTGCTAGAAATTCAAGAGGAATTGATAATTATAATTAAAACTGCTAACTGAATACACTGTTGATTCAGTGGCTACGCAAGTGATCTGTTACAATCGTATCTATGGATTCGATCCCCACGGAGAACAAAATATTTGTAATTATTATATGAAAATTGTTTTGGTTTGTATGTCCGTCAATTGAAGTTTATGGAAATATAAACCTGCGACAGAAGTTCTAAACTTAGTGCAATATTTTTAGATACAATTTAAATATGGTGAGTGCATTTAGCAACTTCCATTTAAATTGAACAATATAAAACATTTTTATATATTTTGTGAACCTGCCATAGGTTCAATTTTTTACTCTGTGTGCAGGGGCGGAGTAAGAATACTGACCCCTCTCGCTGGGGTCGGCCTGTCGTATAAAGCGACAAAACCACCCTAAATACGTGGTAGGGTCCCAAGCCCGTCTGGATGGTAACCAAACTGGGTGTATAAGTAGGCCGCCGTAATAACCTTGTGTTGTATTCCGGCATTAGTGACCCAGGTTCCTGTACCCCTATGGGACAGCAGCGTGTTCGCGCTGCCTCTAGTGTCGCAAACATCCATATGCGTTGGTAACTACTTACTATCAAGTGGACCATGAGCTCATAAGCTCAGCAATAAAGAGAATCAAAGCAAGATAATCCCTGCAGTGTAAGTGTGTCCAAACTATTATATTGTGTTAACAAACAGTTTACATAGAGCATAAGAATATATGATTCCACATAGTTGCTATGAATAAATAAATTGATAATGTTCATCTATCAATCATATAATCTAAATATACATATATCAATAATAAATCACATAATTTGCACAAAACACGATAACTGTAACATCACGATTTCTATTAAAGTTGGAAAATTTCCAATTAAATATGATACTTTTAATAACAAGCTCACGACATTAAAATAACTATCACTATTGTGTTATTGTATCTACAATTAATTTTCAATTACAACATAATATCTAATAGTGTTATTGAATAAATAATAAATATACAAAACACTTCACTCTTGTTAAAGAAAATTAAACTCACTTTCTACACCCATAACGTTCAATTTACGTATAAAGTGATCGATTAAATTCGTGAACACTGTAATAGTGCGACAGTGATCAAGACTATGAGGTAACTAGTTATAAAAAGGCACAGGCACAGAGAGGCGGGCAGGTTACGCAAAATCACGACTTAGACCGCGAGCCGCAACAACCTTCGTGTGAAATGTCAATAGCAGAAACATCGGACACAATCCGGGGGCGGCGTGTTTACCAACACATATTTGCGTGTTTATCTCAATTCTTAGACATATTTGGAATAACTTTATTAAGAATTCAGTTAATATTTAAATATCACAATCAAACTTAAACTAATTGGACGGCAAAATATTTTGAAATACTACAATAAGAACAATGAAAAAACTACTTGGATTAATAAACAATATCATTAATAAATAACACTTGCAAACAAATAAAAGTTTAAATATAATAATTATTATTATTAAGTACCTACTAATAAAAAGTCATGATATACATGATTTTTCTACTTATATATTTATGAATTTATTCTAAATAAAACATTTTAAAACGAGAGTGAATTATTTTTAAGGTAAAGCTCACATGTTTTTTTTATTGCTGTAGGACAGCAGACAGGCTGACGGCCCGCTTAGAATTTAGAAGTTACCGTCGCCTATGGGTGTTTACAACGCCAGTGGCATCATGAACACGCTGCTGTCCCATAAGAGTACAGGAACTTGAGTCACTAATACCGGAACACAACACAAAGTTATTATGGCGGCATACTTAAGACCAAAGGTGGGTTGTTTTGTCGACTTTTACGACAGGCCGACCCCGGCCGCAGAGGTCTCTTCAGATATAAGGTCAGAGGTATTCTTTCTCCGCCCCTGCCCGGATAAAAAAAATATTAAAAATTACTCCAAGGAGGAAGAATTTAAATCAAGGTATCGCTCAAGTAAAAGTTTGTATAATCTATGGGTTGGGAGAAGAAGTTTTACAATGTAGACCATAATTAAAATTTTTCACTCAAGTCAAGCTAATTATTTCTTGACGCAAAATATTCAAGCTTTCAATTTATTTAATATTTCCAAGGCGTATTAATAAATGTTAGAACCTGGAAGAACATTATATGCATTTTTCCTAATATCTTTATTTTTCTATGCAACATAATATTATACAAATCCATATGTTGGCATGTCTATTTTAATTTGTTTACTGACTTAAAACATCCGTGGAATAATACTTGTTATGTGTATAATGTCTAATTCTAGACTAAGTTCAAGAAGGGCATCACTCATTCAAAACGGTCACAGTTATCCAGTGTTCATTTGCCCAACTATATGTCGTAACAGTAAACTCATATTATATAGATATATGTACTTTATTGTTTAAAATAATGTTTTGTTGTAGTCCGGTATAAGTGAACCAAGTTCAAGTTCCCCTACACAGACGGCTGCGTGTCATCGGTGCCCCTGGCGTCGTATACATCCATAGGCGGCGGTAATGATTACTATTAACTAAATGGGCCGTCAGCCTGTTTGTTGTACCACGGCAATAAAAAAATGGATAAATCAAGTCTTCCGGTATTTAGAAGTAAAACATATTATACATTGAATGGACTATTTGTTTTAACGCAAAGTTAAGCATTTCATACATAAAATAATTTTAACGAATATGACGCATTCATTCCGTTCAAGGCTCCGGCACAATGCGGTAGTGAATAGCGGTTAACTTTTAAATTATTCCAATAGTTTTCAAAGTCAACTTGAATTCCTTGTTTCATCTCGTTTAGAACTTGTATTTTAACCAATAAAAATTACATTATACATAAAAACTAACAATAAGAGCGTTAGTGTGATCTTTAAATTGGAATTAGACGACCACCTGGCGTAACGGCTAACACACGTCAGTACGCTTGCAGAGGTCACGGGTTCGATTCCCGTCCAGCGTCTGGGTGTTTATGTATAATATGTATTTATTTACAAAAAAAAAGTATATACAAGTATATCAGTTATCTAGTACCCATAATACAAGTGCTATGCAACTTAGTTTGGGACTAGATGGCGTTGTGTGAAATGTCTTAATATATGTATGTAATTTCAACACGTCAATCCTATACATTAAAATAACTAAGAGATGTTCCTACATAACAAATTGTAATATACATATATGTACTGTACTGATTTGGTATTGGGTGGCTACTGGCTATGTAAATGGGTTCAATTCTCGCTCAGAACAAAATACTGTTTAATTAACACAACAGAATACTTAAATTTAAATACTCTGCAGTATTATATGCCTTGTATTCATCAATGTTTTGTAAAAATCATTAGCAACAAACTTCATGACATGACGTAAATGGCTGTCGCTATAGAGCGCCTACGGGTTCACGGGTTCGATTCCCGTCCCGAATCTGCGGGTTTATGTAAATTATAATATATATTGATTTACAAAAGAAAAGTATAATATATGAGTAATATATATATAGATTTTCTATTTCCCATAACTTTTGTTTTTTTTTATAAATAATATATTAGATAAAAAAACAAAAGGTGTTTCCAGTATATGGAATATAAAAAATATAAAGATGTGGAAAATATTTCCACATTTCGCCTCGCGGCGCTTACATTTCCAAACCAGCTGCTAATAAAATACATAAAAAGTTAGTCAAGTTCATGTTACATAATATTCAAAGCAGTATCTTACAATTTATACTACGGGACCTAGTTTTGTCAATTTTTCAGCCCTCCCCTCTAGTAGTATTAGTGGCAGGAGATGGGATAAATAGTATTCTATTAGGGCAAGTCTCGGCTGAATAGGAATGGTAACAAACAGGGACTGCGGTGTAGGTGCCTCAAATAATTATAAAATAAGTATTATGTACGCATGTTGTGTTACGCGTTCTGATAATTAAGACGACGATGTCAATTTTTTGTTAATGTTTCTCTCTCTCTGCCATTAAAAAACGTTATTCACGTTGTCTTTTTTATTTTTAAATATTCTTCTTTATTCATTAAATTATTTCATTACAATCATTGAGGTCAAGATATAATGTGGCCGGTTTAATAATGTGATTTAGATCTTCCATAGAAAGAAGATATTTGCTTAATGGTTTTTAAATTAATTCTTAATTGAGCACAACTTTAGTTCTATAATATGACGCATTTTAACTAATTTAAATAAGAAAATTATTGCTTGACAATTATAACGATGATTTTTAACAAATGTGACATTATTGTATTTTAACACGCTTTTATTACACATTGGTTCACATGTATGTTTGATTGTTTGTAACTGACTCCTTTGAACTCTATTTTGATCCACTTTAAACGGTCAGATTTCATTTAAACGTTGTAGATTTATAAAGGACCGGTGACTATACAATAATTCAATAAGATTAACACATTATCCTGATTAGGATCGCGAGGATTCAAAAAATGGTGACTTAACTCGCTCCACCTTCCGCCCACGCGGGTCGCCCTCCTGGCATCTACACGCAAAATGTGATAACACATCTTATAACATTTAACCAAGTTTATCTTTATATTCATAAACGCCTGATAAAATATTGTAGCAATAATTTTATTAAAAGTTTATTAGACGCTATGAACTTTTATATATATTTAATAATTTTTGTCTTTAATTTTAACTATTATAACATAAAATCCTATTTCAAATTCTGAAATGTTATTTGTATATTTGATCGACCCATTTTTACCACGCTTTTAATAACTTCACCTGCATGTAACTATGTATCTATGTAACAATGTATCATGTAACGGAATTTTGACTCGACTTTCACCTACTTTAAACGATCAAAAACTAAAAAACACGCTTTTATAATTAATTGAACTAAACAGTTAAAAATAACTTATAGTTTATAAAAAAAAAACTAAAATACACGCTTTTATAATTAATTGAACTAAACAGTTAAAAATAACTTATAGTTTATAAAAAAACTAAAATACACGCTTTTATAATACAAAACAAGCAAAAAAACTAAAAAATAATTCATAACATAAGAATAAAATAACTGATGAGAAAATTAATGTCACTGTTCTTCTGAAAAGCGTGGGGTGCTCCATATCAATCAATAATTTTTACTAGTTTTATTCCGAAATTCAGAGTTTGAAAATATCGTACAAAACGTACGTACAAATATACTATTATTTTATAAATATACACATATCGATGATCTCCGTGGCGTAACGGCTGACGCACTTCGGTACGCTTACGAAGTACACGGGTTCGTCTCCCGTCTCGCGTCTGGGTGTCCATCTATATATTCATATTCATTAGCACGATACACAGTATAGTTACATCATGTCTCGCCAATAATTGGCATGCTGATATTAAACATGTAAAATAACATTAGATATACAAAACAATACAACAAAAACATATACATAATAAGTTAACATTAGTTATTATTAGAATTATAAAAAAAACATTTCTGTATACAATAAAGTTTCTCTTCATTTCATTAATAATTTATGTCCCTCTTTCAGTATATCACCTTGAATGCAATAATTTAGTACATATTATGTATTTATTTACAAAAGAAATGTATATATGTAGTATATTACTTATGATATCAATATTATAAAAAAAAATATTCTCACCAGTTGGTAAAAGTTCCACAAAATTATCCGGGAAGAGGCCGACCACGCCGTTCAGCTCTCCGCGCCACCAGCCCCGGTCGGGCGCGTCCTTGGATACTATGGTCACGATGTCCCCCTCCGACAACGTCAATTCGTCTTCATTCACCGCCTTATATGGGAATAGGACGCGACATAACTCCTTCACTGTACAAAAAAAAAAGCTGTTTAGTGACATTTTTGGAGCTGGAAATGCATGAGGCACACCACGCCGCGTGGGAATGAGCTGCGGGGTAGTGTGGGACTCTCCGTGCAAGGCGTACGGGCGCATTGCACGTCCTCTTCCCTGAGCTGGAGGATGCACGTCGCTGGTATACCCACTAAAACCACCCCGTTATTCCTTCCTTCATACGCCTAAGTGCCGAGGCCACGGGACGCAACGGATTAGTCAGGCCGCGGCCCCGACAGGCGCTGGTCCACGTTCGCGGGCCTCTTCAAAGCTGGGGCTGATAAGCCCCAGCATCTTTCTCACGCAGGGGTGAGCTGGGCGCGTGAAGCACCGACGCGCGCCCTTCTCTCGGCTTTGTGTGCGGGCTGCGGCCCTTTCCCAGGGGGCCGCACCCGCGACCGCTCACTACGGTGGTCGGATGTTTGTCGCCTACCTCCGTCGACGAGTGGACCGGCGTGAGCAGGAGAAGAGCCTGATGCACTCCCTCTCCCTCTCCACCGCCTCCTTTGCGGACATGACTATCTCGTAGTAGGCGACGGCGTCCCATCCGACTTGGCTCCTGACCATCGCTAGGATGATGGCCTGGAGCAAGAGATCACGACCGATGGTGGTGATGAGATTTCGGCGCTCTGATACTCTGATATGCGGGACACACTTGGAGGGTGTGAAGCGCATTGTCCTCGTCATCGGCGTCACAGTGGTAGCACTCTCGTTTGCTCCTTTTGAGCGATTAAACACAGGTACCCGCAGACCGAAGTAACCGTGCCCCGAGAGTATCTGTGTCAGGTGAAACGACAGAGTGCCGTGACGCCTGTCAATCAAATCTTGCAGGGCGGGCCGCACGACTGCGATGTTGTTTTGGCCCGCACTGGTTTGCACAAGTCTTTCCATCCATACTGCCGTGAGATCTCCCCGAGCTCCACCCGCTTTACCTCGATTTCACGAGGTGCAGGGCGTGAACCCCGGGCAACGGCTTCCTGACGCCACCGATACAGCGACGTCAAAATCCGGGCTTCGAGATCCCACGGCATGGATCCGGCCAAGCGGGAGGCCGCTTCGAAGGACACCGTACGGTATCCTCCGATGGTCCTGACGGCCAGCGTGCGCTGCGGTTTTCGCAGCAACGCAGCGCTTTTAGCCGTCAGGTGCTTCGCTCGAACAGGGACCCCTTAAAGGGCCATTGACCGTACGGTCCCTTCATATAGTTTCCGGCACACTGAGTTCGGTCCCCAGCTGTTGGGGAGCAATCGGGTGAGTGCTCCGGTCACCCTCGTAAGTCGAGGGGCCAGCCACTCAAAGTGTACCGAAAAGTCCTATCGGCGGTAGAGGTCCAAGGCCCAAGTACTTGAGCGTTGCCCCGACGCCGAAGCGGACGCCTCCTATCGTAATGTGCAGGTCCCAAGGCGGTCCGCGTCGTCAGCTAACACAGAAGTAACTTCATTAAGTGATACATTTTAAAATAGAAAGCACAATGGGCGGTTTTCTAACTAAAATCAATTTTTACCACCTTTAATCTTGAATTAAAAATTCAATAGCTCTTAATCACATGGAATATGTTTGAAATAATGTGCATGTATGTATCCTTTTTCACAGCACATATTAGACATATCAATTTAAAAGTGGGGAGATCTCATGGTCGTCGGAAACTGTATTATCAACGGACTAATGTGAATCCCGCACAACATTGCAGTTTATTCAATTAATGTGTTGGCCGACGAACAATGGTACAATATTGTCAATAAACATGAATTAAATAACGAGTATAAAGTTACTTTGCATGCTACTTATATACATAAATGAAATACCATCACGAGATCTCTAAAATTATACACCCGATTTACTTGAATTTTAGTACAGTTACTAATTTGAAGATGTAGACGCTCTTTAACAACTGATTTTACGGAAATCCTATACAAAATTTTATTTATATGGCAGAACATCTTCTGCCGGGTTAGATAGTGTATTATAAAATCCGTTATGTTTCAAAACAAGATACGTGTGGAGTTAGAAACAATATTTATTGATTCTAAATAGAGAGAAATAACGAAATTATATAGTATATTTATTTATTGATTCATATTCAATAACCTGACAAAGATTTCAAAGTGAAGATTTTGGATGCAAACGGGACGTAATACAAAAGAGCGATGTGACAGATAGTGGGATGGCGTTCTAGATTACTTTTAAATATTATAGTGTTATATTTGTTAAGACACCGGTCTGTTTGAGAGCCACAGCTTTATTAGCAATATTAGTATAATCAGAAGACTATTTTATGATATAAAAATATAGTTTAAAAAAAACTAAAAAACACGCTGTAACGATAAATCGGACTAAAAAATGCAAAATAATTCTTAATATAGGAATAATATAATTAAAGAAAAATATTAGTATTATTGGACTAATCGTGCCGATCGAATATCTTCGAAAACTGATTCATCGAGCACCCAGCATAAAAGCGTGTTAAAAACCCAGTATACACATATAATTTATGATAATATTTTTTTTAACTAGGCCAACACTCCAGTGATTCACAACTAATTTATAATGTAATAAAAATACAAGGAAAACAATGATAGTTTGCTTTACTTTATTTTGAAAGTTTTATCCGTGCAGAGGTGGAGAAAAAATACTGATCTCTGCGGCCGGGGTCGGCATGTCGTAAAAAGCGACAAAACAAGCCACCCTAGCTACATGGTAGGGCCCTAAGCCCGTTTGGATGGCGACCACCTTTGGTCTTAAGTATTAAAATTTGATTATGGGTTGTTTTTATGCTATCACTGAGTGCCGCAATCAGTGATAGGAGTAACAATATAATTAGTCATTGTTAAGTACCTTAGGCCGCGAATTTCTCAGCCGCCCCTCGTACATTTGGTTACTTGGTTTTATTAAAAAAATACATTTATATAAGAACAAGGAAAATCAAATACAATGCAATCATTGCCAACTACAATGGTGATAATAAGTTACAATAAGATAAGACTTGTATAAAATGGATAGATTGCATAAAAGGCAATATGGCGAAAAAGGTTGTGAATGTTGAGATAGAGAGTTGATAGAGAAAAGAGAAAGGAGAGAACATGTAGTGTCGATCTCATATATGATAATTTGGAATAAGAGCAGGAAGAAAAGGGAAAGATAATATTTTTCTTTACTAATTGGGTGTTGTATGTAATATTTTGTACTTGAATAAAATATACCTTCGTGGCGTAGGCACACGTCGGTATGCTTACAGAGTTCATGGATTTGATTACCCTCTCGCGTCTGGGTATTTATGTATAATATGTATTTATTTACAAAATAAAAGTATATATGTAGTATATTAGTTGTCTAGTATTCATAACACAAATACTATGCCACTTACTTTGGGCCTAGATGGCGGTGTAAAATGTCCCAATATATTTATTTATTTATAAATGAAAGAAGTTAATTTCTGGTTTGTGAGATCGATCAATGTTCAGATCAGTATTTCCCTTTTTTTAATTATATCATTATGATTCAACCGATATTGGCTTTAGTTCCAAGATGGACTAAAAAAGCAACTGAAAACAGGATACTTGAACAGTGGTAATAGTAATGAGTATACCTGGTTTGGGAGGTAGCGCGGGCGCGGGCTCGTAGGGTGGTGGCGCCGACTGCGGCGGGTCCAACATCACTACGAAGTTGGAGGGGAACACCCCCACGCGGCCCAGACGACGGCCCTGCCACCAACCCTCCTCTACCTGCACAAATCAAGATGACACTTAGATTAAATTTTATCGAATATACCTTTTTTCTATGCTGAGGAACAACATACAGGCTGGCATCCCACTTGATAGTAGGCGATTACCGTCGCCTATGAATGTTTGCGACGCTAGGGGGCACCGTGAATACGCTGCTGTCCGATAAGGGTAAAAGTACCTAGGTCACTAATGTCGGAACACAACACAAGATTATTATGACGGCATACTTATAGACCAAGGGTGTTCGTCGGGCTTGGGGCCCTACCACAGAGGTTAGTATTCCTCCTACTCTACTCATGCCTAGTGGAGGAAAACCTAGTCATATTAAATGAAAATACATTGATTGCTTTATACATAATTCTACTAGTAATTGCCATCTTTGGTTTTAGTACAAACCTTCAAACTGCCAAACAAATATAGTAACAGTTATAGTAACTTTTAAAAAACTATAATTCCAAGAGATTAAGAACATTTTTCATGACATTAAACCATTGCTCACTCTAAAAAAAATATAAGACTTTAAACTAGCCATATCCCCTAAAAAAAACCATAGTACATAGAGAACCAAGTGATTCTGATAAGCAATCAAGTTTTAATAAAAAGAGTTCTATAAAAACTTAGTCCAGAAAGTATTTGACCTTGAGCAACCCACCCTTACATTAAACTGTCTCAATTGCTATACGTTTGTTTTAGTAAGAAGCATATTACAGTCAAAACTATATGATTGTATTACTTTTCACGTTTTTTTCTTAAGTTCTTCATAAAAGAATCCCGAAAATAACTCATGTTTTACCTAATTATTCGTTAACATCGGCATTTCAAGTTTATTTCACTATAGGTACATCAATGTAAAGTCAATCACGTTAACAGTTTATGTTGATTAGGCATTCTATCAACAACTGAAAGATCGAATATAAAAATAAATCTATTTGTTACCTCTCCAAGCACCTCGAGGACGTCACCAACGCAGAGTGGCAGCTCATCGGGATTCGCAGGCTGGTAGCTAAACACCGCCCGACACCTGCCCTGCGCGCCTGCCGACCTTCAACAAGCACATTCTAATTATAATCTTATTATATTTATTTATTTACTCAATAATTATACTCTATAATTATTGCAAAAAAATATGTTCTCAGTTGAATCATATATGTATACTAGCGGACCCGATAGGATGTCCTGTACGTACGTCTTATATTCGAAAAAAATAATATAGTAGTAGATCGAATTGTCAATCTAAGCAATTCTCAAATCCACTTGAACACACAAATAAATTCACAAGAATCTGTCCATCCCTTTAAGAGTTCAGTCACAAACACACGCCCAGAATAATTATATATAATAGACATTTTAATTACTTATATTAGTTTATATACCTAAAGAAAGCATTAAAGATCTTATCCTTAATTGCATCATTAGAAACTATTAATTTTTATCTACAAGTAAAATATGCTAGAATTTATTTTAAAAACACACACACATATAATATTTCAAACGAAACAGCGACCTTCACTTAAAACAGGTTTAAATCAATTAAAACACTAAACATCAATGACTAAGTTCTAAAAATCTATTTATACTGAAATATCAATTTCACTTTCATCAGTATAATATTAAAGTTGAGTTTTGGTGTTTAGATTTTCAAATAATCATATAAAACGAGTACACACAAGCACCGCGTCTTCTATACTATTTTATCATCCAATTACTTTTAAACAGTAAAAAAAATTAAGGAGAACTTACATATCATAGACTATAACATTTATAATACACTAACAAAATAGTGAACACGTTAGACGCACACGCTTGTCAGAGAAAACACGGCAATGTGATGTCCATGATTAAATATTCATATGGAATATTACAAAATTACAATAAAAAAATGCTCCTCTACGATTTCCGCATTAATACCTATTATGGCACGAGTGACAGAGGTCGCGACCGCTTTTGCAATCTAATGTTAACATTTCGATGTCAAATCGTGTTGACACCATAAACGCGACACGGTGACCGGTCATCGGTATAGTCGACGGACGACTTAATTATAAAGCGGATGATTCTAACAATCAAAGATGTTTCTTAGAGGTCGTCTCATCGTAACATGCTGTTTCAATTACGATTAGACGACCTCCGTGACGTAACGACTTTCCAACAACGTCGGATGTATTTAGTTACAAATAAAATATATATAAGAAGTATTTTTAATCCACTTTGAGATTTTCTATCCGTGCAGGGGCGGAGACAGAATACTAACCTCTGTGGCCGGGGTTGGCCTGTCGTAAAAGGCGACAAAACAACCCACCCTAGCTACGTGGTAGGGCCTCAAGCCCGTCTGGATGGCGACCACCTTTGGTCTTAAGTAAGTCTTAAGTCTTAAGTATAACCTTGTATTGTGTTCCGGCATTAGTGACCCAAGTTCCTGTACCCTTATGGGACAGCAGCGTGTTCGCGATGCCGCTGGCGTTGCAAACACCTATAAGCGATGGTAACTGCTAAATTCTAAGCGGGCCCTCAGCCTGTCTGCTGTCCCACAGCAATAAAAAAAATTATTACTGAGGATAGTTGCCGTTGCCGCAGTTACCGTTGCCTATGGATGTTTACGGCGCTAGGGGCACCGCGAACATGCTGTCCCATTGGGGTACTGGAACCTGAGTCAATAATGCCGGAACAAAACACAAGGTTATTATTATGGGGACATACTTATAGACCCAGTGTGGTTGCCATCCCGACGGGCTTGGGCTCCTAACACGGGTTGTTTTACCTTTAAGGACAGGCTGACTGACTGCACTGAGAAAAGTATATCAGTCGTCTAGTATCTATAACACAAGTGCTATGCTGCTTACCAAGACTAGGCGCTGTCTGATTTGTCACTGTACACTTCGTACATGGCATTTTAATTATCAGATAATACAATGTTACCTATTTTAACGGTCGCAATATCAAACAAAAGTTAATCCACGTATATTTGGTTAATTAATACGAAGTTCAGATTATGCTCTCTTCCACGGATATAAATCTGCTAGATTTTACTGTGAGGTTAAATTCCTTACTTATCCCTTTCTTTTTATAAGTTATAATACAACATCGTCGTTCACGTCTTCATTGGCGTGGTGTTCTATGTTAATGATTATAAATACCCTTATGGGACAGCAGTGTCTGCTGTACTACAGCAATAAAAAATATACACAATTCGGTTTCAAATGACGTCTATTCTCAAATATAACGTAGTCTGTCTGTCTGTCTTTAACATAGTCTGGTCCCTCTTATTTAAGGATCTATACTTTAATATTTACCATTACAATTCGTCTGTCACGTCACAAATCCTATCATCCATATAAACATTACGAATCACATAATAACCAAAAATATCCCTACCTTGCAGTAACAATATTTCCAATATTGGCCAGCGTTGAAAAACGTGAGACAGGTTAAAATCGACTAAGGGCGACAACACAAACACTGTGTGGCGGCCATGCGTCTTATCTCGTTATCTGCACTGATTAGATAGTTGGCGCAATCATTATTTTACTAATCGAATATTTAAATATCGACACTGAATGATTGTACAAGATACGTGCCATATACAGTTCAAACTTTCGCTGTTACTTGTATATATATATTAAACTGGATATATCATCGCTTTGTTTGATTAGATTTACTTACAAGGACTTGTTTATTGAAGGAAGGCGGCAGCCAAGTGGCAATACGATTGGATATCAACCTGGCAGATCACGTATTAGGACATTATGATGTCTTTGCACTCAGGAGTGCGACGTTATGGACTATTATACTAAAATGATGGCCGGAATCGAGAGATCTGGTCCGGAGGTGGCGACGAGGTCTTGCAACTCCGAAACCCACGCGGGGTACAGGAGAGTGTGGAGCGCCATTTGCTCCTTCTAAGGTATACTACACAGGCATAGTCTGTTTTGGCCTACACTGGGGTGGGCAAATCTTTTAAGTCATATGGCCGCGCGATAACCGACGACTTTCTGACGTCACTGGCACGGCGACGCAAGAAGAATTTATGTATCCCACGGCATCGATCCGGCGAGTAGGAAGGTCGCCTCTGACGGCCAGCGCTTGCTGCGGTTTTCGCAGCAACGCCGTGCTTTTGGCAGTCCGGTGACCGGCCTAAACAAGAGCCCTGTAAAGTGCTATTGACCGTACGACCCCTTCGAGAGGTCAACTCCGGCTGTAACATAAAGAGCATCAATACTCTTTCGTTTTAAAATAGGGTTTACAGGTCTAGCCATTCTAGCCATTACGCATTATATATTGACGCACTTATATTTAATTAACATATAATTCCACCAACGTGACAATCCTTGGAGGCAATTTTGAGTTTGTCAACATCACACTATAGCATTATATCAAATCATTCTGTCTCATCATTCAGTCGTGATCGCAATAAGTCGAAATATTTATCTATTCCTCCTGATTTCTCGCGTCACGAGATCGTAAGTTCGAATCTCAATTAATGAACAAACAACGTGATTCTTAACACAAACTTTTGGGCTTATTTGGACCCTCTCCAACAAGATAAAATGCCTAAAATATTTTATTTTATATAAAACATAATGCGAATACCTATTTACTTTATTAAATAAAATGCTTAAATAAGCACAATATTTCACAGACAAGAACGTTTGCTTATATAAGAAGTTTAAATTAATTATCCACGAAATTCTTGACACGCTAAACACAATACATACATGTAATTGTTATAATACAAACATTTTATAAATTTCACGTTTAAATTTAAATGTACAACGAGTGTATAGTTAACCTTGATGCAATTAATTCGTGGATTCTCATAATTAACACTATCACAATGAGGTAAACGACCGTGGTGATAATATTATTTAATATAATAATAGCGTGAAATAATACAACATTTACGTAAAAGTCACAACATAAATCTCTGTACATATAAACTAGGGTTGCTCCTTGTGTGAAAATATATTTTGTCTTGGCTAAATATATCGCCTAATTTTTTTCTTTTATTGGAACACTCTATTTACTGTAAATTTTAATACTCGTTTTTAAAAATACAATATTGTATTCATAGTGTCATGATCTTATTTGAATTAGTTATATGTATGTCATATACACTTTCGATTTAGATTATTATCATCTTCTTTATTATTATTATCCTTCTTTTATAGCATTTTATTCATTTCTCAGCTTTTCCCAGGATCCCCTATTGCAGGAGATATATTTATACGCTCCTTTTTTACGCCTTTTTCTTCCTTCCCGCTCCCACTCTAGTACAAAGAGACACGAGGAAAGGAGAAATTATAAATAGATGTAGCCGAATTATTTTTAATTTGTTTTCAAACTTGACCTTACGAGTGACGAGTAAAAACTTCATGGAGATGTTTTTAAATTTGTTTTAAATAGAATAACTGGTGTTTGACATGTTAATCCCTATTGGTGTATCTTGATTCCTTGTTAATTTTGTACAGTAAAAGCTCCTTATTCGTGCTTCCTTCATTCGCGTTTTTACTATTCGCGGATTAAAAAAATGTGACGCAATTCCTATACTCGCGGATAAAGATTTATTTATTCGCGGGTCTTATCAGTGAATCGGTACGTATATATTAATAAATAAAAAAATGCGGTCGGGGGACCCGCGTAACGAAGTTCCTTACGTTTAAAAAAAATAAAACTGAAATAGAAAAAGAATAAATCTTCTTGGATGACAACCATCTAAATATGCCGCTTTAATAATCTTGTGCTTTGGCATAAATAACCCAGATTCCAGATGCCTTTGAAGCCGGTGCCTTGGAATTGCATCTGGTGATGCAAACACCCATAGGCAACGGTAACTGTTTTCTATTAAGTGGGCCGTCAGTCTTTTTGTACAAAGCTATAAAAAAGTGTGTGTGTGTACTTATGTACGCACGTAAGAAGTTATACTTCTTTGCCGTAACGAGCTACAAATCTTTCTAAAAATTTTATCCTTCGCGTTATCCTACGTTTGTAGAAAAAAATTATTTTAGTTTATGATATAAATAAATAAATACATACCGTCAATTAACCTCAAATTCTAAAAAAGTACACAAAGTAATATGTAAAAACCACTTTTATCACTTATAATCTAAACTGATTTTTATTTTGTCACCTCGGAACGTATCCCCTATAATCCCATATAAATTACCATTCCATCATATTAACGGTTTCCGTATTCGCGGCATATTTATGGAATGTATACCCGCGAATAAAGAGCTTTTATTGTATATCAAATTGTCAACGTCACTACATACTCGTAATCCATCTAGTTGAAAGTAAAAGACCATGACATATCTGACCAACCCTAGCAATATAATAGGTATTATTTAAAGCGGTGGCATAAAGAGGCATTTTTACCAAATAGGATGACATCATTGATTGAATTAGCAAACGGCCGAAACATCTGAGAATTTACATCATAAGTAAACAAAATTGAAAACATAGTCGTATCAAACTTACTTATCGGGATTGTCGTATAGTAGACATTGTATAGCTTGATATGAAAAGTGAATTTGAATAGAAATACAATTGATTAAAAACTGTCCATAACATCTTACAAACCGTGTTTGGACCTCCTTATAAAGAGAATGAACTATCGTCTCGGCAATGCTTATAGCAGGACCTGGTGTCCTTTTGCTATCGTCTCAAGTATGATACCATCGCAAGACAAAGGCAACACGTAACAAAATATATTTTCTATTGAAACTTGATGTGAAATTGAAATTGATGATGAAACATATATTGTATTATTTCCGTGCAGGCGCGAATTAAGAATACTAACCCCCTGCAACCGGAGTTAGCCTGTCGTAAAGGTGACAAAACAACACTAGCTACGTGGTAGGTAGCCAAGCCCGTCTGGATGACAACCACCTTTATTTTATATAAGTATGCCGCCATAATAAACTTGCGTTGTGTTCCGGTATTAGTGACCTAGGTTCCTGTACCCCTATGGGACAGCAGTAATTCTAAAAACAGACAGCTGAACAGTAACTGCATACTATTAAGTCGGCTGCCAGCCTGACTGCTGTCCCTCAGCGATAAAAAAAAATATATGAACTAGAAACAGTATACGTTTAAGAAATTTATTTACAACTGTTTAGCATTACATACTAATTATATTCAACTATTATAAACTCGGAGTATCATTAAAATATTTCGGGGCCATGTCAGTCTTTTATGCGAGTCTACACTTTTTTTTGTATCCCAGGTGAACCGAATGACTAATACCACGCTGGACTACAGGGAGAAGCCGACGTAGTTACGTCGCCCTTAACGTTTTAACCCTATAGCCATGTTTGTGCTGCTAACCGAGATGTGATTTCCAGCGGTATCCGCAAAGGCGGATCCAACTAAAACCCTGCTCGCCACCTTTAGCCTTATTCCTCCACCCTAGCGAACATTCTGACGGATGTTATCCTTTTGAGGTTGTGGATCAAACGGAAGTCATCCACTTAATAGCATTCTATGATAGAGATTTTTTGTTAGAAAATATTGATTTTACGTTTAATTAAGTTTAGTAATTAAACAATTTTATTTACTGTTTACTAACAAATCAACATTAAGTAATTTTGTAGTATATACGCTAGACTGTAATGTAAATTAAGAATTTTTAGATAAAACAGTATAATATGGTAGCTTTATATTTTACAATTTAATAGAAACTCGTATAAAAATATCAAAGTTCGTTAATTCTATTACATTCTATGCATTTAATCCGCTAGATCCGTTGCAAACTTTTCTGTGTCAATGAACTACAAAATATAGCGATCTATAGCTATTTTTATACTAGTTTTGAATGTGCTAACCGCCTACACCAATATGTCGAATATTGTTCTAACCTAACTGTACCTAAAGTGTATTAGTTGCCGAAATCTGTTATCACAACTGAATATTCTAGAATTATTTCGCACACAAAATTTTCATATCGGAACTAAAATTAATTCATTTTATTAAATATTTTACAATGCCATCAGTCAACAATCAAATCGACGCTGCAATTTATGGATACAAACTGTAATGAATTTCCCCCTGAGAGCCCCGATTCTCTAGGATTGAAGATCTTCGTGGCGTAGCGTTCCTAACACATACCTATATAGGAACCCTTGCGGAGGTCACGGGTTGAATACCCGTCCCGCGTGTGGTGTTTATGTATAATATTTATTAAATTTACAAAAAAAAAGTTTATAATATGTGGTAGTTGTTAAGTACCCATAGCACAAGTGCTATCCTACTTACTTTGAATAAGGACTAGATGGCGTTGTGTGAAGTGGAAAATATATTATAATTAATGTATTTTCATAATATGTTTATTTATAAAAGGCAACATTATCGTAGTTAAAATATTATGTAAGTTTTACTTCATTTTCTTGACAATGAGAATATGAAAACAAACCGCAAAGATTTCTATAATACTTTCTGTAGAAATTGATTCATATTTCTCCAATGCGAATGGAGGCTTGCACTTTCTAGACTCGATGTTATAATAAAGTTTTGACTGTTTGAAATTGCTTTCTTATATCTCTGTTGTATTTTTTCTTCTTTTCACATAGGACCTTAATCACTGTAGTGTATGCGATTTAGTCTATGGTATGCATTTTTTTATTGACGTAGGACAGCAGACAGTCTGATCGCCACTTAGAATTTAGCAGTTACCGTCGGCTATGGGTGTTTGCAACGCCAACACAACACGAGATTATTATACCGGCATATTTAAAAACCAATGATGGTTTCCATTCATACACAATTGGAGCCCTACCAACTAGCTTGGGCTGATTAGTCGCCTTTTACGACAGGCCGACCCCGGCCGCAGAGGTGAGTAATCTTTCTCCGCCCTATGTAGAGTAGTCCGTGTCTATGTAGAGCCACCGGATTGTGAGTGACATGCAAGGGTACGAGAGTGATATACGTGGCGAGCTAATGATGCACCCAAAAATCTCAAAATAAAGACTTCAGGATAAAAGTTGGGCGTGCCCGAATGAGTAACCTCTTATGAGTGTTTCTCTTTTCTTATACATATAAAATGACACAAGAAAGAGATTACATAATATCTATGCAATCTATATCATTTGCCACTTTGTATAAGCCATATTATGGTTAAAAATAGTATTTATAGAGACAACCGCTTTTGACCTCCCAAGCCCTAAAGAAAATTATAGAAATAAAATAAATATACCGGCACAATTTACACGATGCCATCTAGTCCCAAACTAAGTAGTAAGTGCTATCACTTGTGTTATGGGAACTAGAAAACTGACATACTACATATTATATACTTTTTTTGTAAATAAATACATATTATACATATTATATCGTGACCTCCGCAAGTGTACCGAAGTGCGTTAGCTGATACGCCATGGAGGTCTTCAATTACGCAGGTGGAATATTTACATATATACATAAATAATTTTTCACGTTTTACGAAGCCCCAGAAAACCCTAAATCATAAAAATTTAAATAATCATTACAGAGTTAGCGAATAATGTATACGTTAATACACGCATTTCATAATTCGTATAAACTTCGAGAAGAGTCGTTTCCGAAATCACATTTGGCAATCTACTATTAATTCAGAATATAGTCTATGATTAGTTTCCATTCAGATCAATTCTTTCCCGTATAGTTAATATTCATTTGATGACTGGGTTAGGCATTGTTCGCGACATGTTTCACATGCGAAATATGCATACATAATATTTACCTTTTATAACTGAGCTAATCCCATTCTCAGATTTACAGTACCTATTCTCAACGCGTTTACTCTTCGAAATCAAATGCATTTAACGCTTCCGCTTATACTCGTACACCTTCCTTTGTCCTTTGCGTGATATAGATGGAATTTATATAATTTTAGTGAGTTCATAAACAATCCTAATCCCACAAGAATTAACATTTTTAATGTTAGTTACTTCACAGTGCTAATGTAATTGCCGAAAGTTATATCCGAACCAACTCATATAAAAATTATTAATCGAGTAAACTCGTTAAACTTCTAATGTTCCTGATGGAATAAACTTTCTAGTAATAACAAATCACTTTTTAAAAACATTATGATACTGATATGTGAAAATGATTTGTGAAAATGATTATGATACTGTTATACTGTAAACATGTTATATACATACACTGCTCGTGTCGCTCTGTGGTAACTATATGGTGCCCTTTTCAATGCTATCTATAAGCTAGAAAGGGGATAGTTCTCGTAGATAAGTAAAAGATAGCTATCTGATTGCTAGTTGGAACCAGGCCTAACATTACATACAAATCAGAAATCACCAATCACCATGTATTTACCTGCTGTTAGAACGTTCAGTGAGCACGGAGACGAAGTTGTCGGGGAACATGCCGCGCCTGCTGCGAAGTTCGCCGCGCCACCAGCCGCCGGGCAGCCGCTCCACATCGCGCACCACGTCGCCCGGCCTGATCGTCAACTCGTCGGACTCCAAGGCGTCGTACGCGTAGTTTACGACACACGAAACTGCAATTGTGACAAATTCGCAATTTTAATGTTACGCCGATTAAGCTGTTACGACAAGGTACTCAATAATTGCGACGTACTCCAGTCTGGTGATTTCTTTATCAAACAAGAATAAAAATAATTTCTTACTTTGCCAATATATGTGTTTATGCAAATTTTAAGATAATCAAGGTTAAGATAATCTCATAATATGTCGGCCCGCGCCACTAGATGGCAGGCTACATATACGTGGGTGGGCCCGGGCGTAGGCGATAGACAGCGGAGTTTTCTAGTGGGTAGTCGGATGGCTAAACATCGTTCCCATATATCCCTCAGTCCCCTTGGGCCTGGGGGGCCCGTTAAAAATAGGGTTTTTCCCAGAGACAAAATCTCATAATATGTGGTACATCGGTTGAATAACAGAACATCTGGCGTAGGCTTATACTTAAGTTATAGATGGACATACGCTACAAAAAATATGGAAATCCAACACGTTTATATCTTAAGATAACTAACTGAGTTTAACATGAAGACCGTCCATTACTACGAATATCATAATTAAATACTCTCGAAGATATAACGTTTATTGTAGTAGAATTTTATTGATACTCAATTTATCCATAATAATGATCTGAAATTGAGAAGAAAATGTTGAAAAGCGCCCAAGCGTCAGTACATACGGAAACGATGTTTGAAATGATTTGAGAATTAAGTTAAACGATGGTGGCGCACAAAATAATTCATTTGATTTAAGATCTGCTTAAACTGACATGACGAGAAAATACTCTGACGTGATTAGAATTACGATGCCTATGCGGCGTACGTGTGACACGGTTCACAAACGCATAAACCTTGTTGTCGGATGATTCATTGCGAAACTACATTGTTGAGTAGTTATATGATATTAATGAGTGTAGGACAGTGTATAAAGGACTATAAACCTGAGAAAGATTGAGACATCTGATCAGTGAACATGACATTTCCTATTCCATTGATACTGATTGTAACTGATTACACAATTGGTTGCATTAATCTGTATTGTGTATTATGTTTTATTAGTATCAAAATTCGCCATGTGATAAATTCCATTTGAATTCAAAGGTAGCATTTTGGTTACTGCAGTGAACTATGGCAAAACTACCACACCTTTTTGCATCAACACCTCCTTTCTTTTCTTGAAGAAGGTGGGAGTAATAAGCTGGAAAAGATGTGGCTGAATTCTCTGATGTAGTCTCCACTTATAACTTTATATAAAAATGATGGGAGTATTCATATTCAATCTTATTTCTGTAGTCATTCAATCATTTTCACATATCAGTCATCGTGTCTACACATCCTTACAGTACATTCACCTATGTAACCCACTGTTACTTGTATATTTGTACCAAATTACTTTTACACTTTTCCAACTTTCTCTTGTCTGCATCTGCCGGTTTGATATCATCAGCACAAAATAGCAACTTTGGAATTTGCTAAGGTTGTTCATGCTAGCCTTAGAAGATGGCACATAACAAGAAAAGATGCAGTTTCAATGTAACCATTTCTTGACTTAGATATCAATATAAACCTCTTTTCCTTATTTACAAAAACATGATTGCCACTACTCAAATTCTTTTTGATAATTTTATCCTCAGGATAAAATCATGATACATGGATCATAAATGGGCAGTACTGAAAATAAAATATCGAGACATGAGATCATAAGTGTTTTCAAAAGCCTCTTGGTAAGGGAGGTGATTCATTAATTCAGAGAATTATCTAACTTATCTGACTTGTAACTATACTGAAAGAGGTCTTTCACCACAAAATTTAAGTAAAATTGTCACAATCATACCATTTTTTTTGGTCTCGGGGAAATACCACTCTTGACGGGTTCCCCCGACCCGGGGAGACCGAGGGATATGTGGGACTCCGGGAAAGATGTTCGACCATCCGACTACCCACTAAAAAACCCCGCTGTTCTCCTATCGCCTACGCCCGGGCCCACGGATATATGGCCTGCCGATCTCGTGGCCCGGGCCGGCGCCGGCCCGCCCTTTGTCTTAAGGCGGGCCCCTTCTAAATTGTTGGCGCCAGGGGTCAGGATTTCGTCCCCCGGCGCTCTTCTGAATCAACAGTTGAGGGGGGCCGCAGAACAGCACGCGGCCCTCTCCCTCGCGACAATAGTGCGGGCGGCGGATTCTCCCCCGAGGGGCCGCCCGCGGCCGCTTTTTACGGCGGCCGGAGGTCATTACTAGCCCTCCGGCGCCACCGGCGTTGGCAGGAGGGGAGTGTGGTGGTCGACTCCCGCTCCCGCTCCGCCGCCTCCTTTGCGGACATGACTGCCTAGCAGAAGGAGGCGACAGCCATCCATCCAGGATCGCCCCCGACCATGGACAGAACCAGGGCCGAGAGCGACAGGTCCACGCCGATTTGGGCGACGAGGGCGTGGCGCGAGGAGCGCACAGGGCACACGGCGACAGTGTGATCCACCGTGTCCTCCTCGTCGCCCGCGCCACAGTGGTGGCACCCCGACGTTATCTCTCGCCCTATTCGACACAGGTACCTCTCGAAGCAACCGTGCCCCGAGAGGACCTGCGTCAGGCGGAAGGTCAGGGCGCCGTGGCGCCTTTCCAGCCATTCGGCCAGGACGGGCCTCACCGCTTCGATAGTGACGAGGCCCGCGCTGGGGTGCGCGAGGCGCTCCTTCCACTCCACCATGAGCACTTCGCGAGGCGCGGGGCGAGAGCCACGCTCGGCCGCATCCCAGCGCCACTGGTACAATAGCGCCAGGACCCGGGCCTCGAGGTCCCATGGTGGGTCACAATCATACCAAATTCAAGACACTTCAGGCAGTCACTTCTCTTGTCGCACTAATTGTAAGAATCACTGCCTGACTACCAGCAATGCTTGACAAAATTTTCTTTGGTTCCAGAGAGATTCACAACTTAGTTCATTATTGTGTAATGGGACTTAATCCAAAATTTACCTACAGTTAGCACATAAAGCATCATCAGCTACATATGGCTGACATTTTCGAAACCAATTGGGCCATGTCAGCCATATATTCTCAAATATAAAATGTAATGAAAATACCGTAATAAGACTTCCTCACATTCCATGGACATTTTTCACAAAAAAAATCCCATATGAACATGAAAGTAAGGCATTAATATATGTTCACTAAAATATATTAAATGTATTAATAACAAAATTTTAAGAAATGGATGCTATATTTCATGTTATGTTACTTTAATTTTGATACCACAGAACTCCATTATTTTTAGCAGTAATTAGATTATTTGTATATTTACTTCCATCTATGAATCTCTCGGGAATATCAACCTAAATTTTGATTTCTGTGTTTTTGATAATCTATACAAATAAATAAAATTGGAGGGTCTGTTTGTAATATTAAAATAACCGCTTTTTACTAAGTGCATTTGGATGTATACACGGTACATATACCAAAACAACATTTTTTACAATTTTTGTCTGTCTGTCTGTCTGTCCATCTGTCTGTTTGTTCCGGCTAGTCTCTGAAACGCCTGGACCGATTTTAACGGGACTTTCACTGGCAGATAGCTGATGTAACAAGGAGTAACTTAGGCTACTTTAATTTTAGAAAAAAAATTGTTTCAGCTAAAAATTATCAGTATTGGAAATTTTTAATGACCAATTTAACTTGACCTCCGATTTATATCATCAACAATATGAAATAGGGTTCAATTTAGGCTGGATATTGTAGGTTGAATTTCAATTTAGGTTAAACTCAGATTTATGTAATCAATCATATGAAATAGGGTTTAGCTTAGGCTGGACTTTGTGGGTAATCGAACTTGCATTCGATAATACTGACTGTTTGCATATTTCATTTATATTTTAGGGTTTATAGGGTTTGTAATCCAAAATAAATCTTAAGATATATCCAAAAAATTCTGCCTAGTCACTATTTCATGCGGACGGAGTCGCGGGCACAGCTAGTATAACATAAAACTTAGTAAGGAGAAACCTGATGATTCCATAACATGTGAATACAAAGCACTTCACAGTTGACAAACATAATTCTTAGAAGATATTAAAGTAAATTAAACATTTGAATTCATATGATGGTAAAGTCAGTAGGTTATCATCAGAAATATAAGGGTCAATAACAAAATTATCCAACCTAACAGAATTTTAATTATAAAATACTAATAAAACGTTGTCTGTACATGTACAGGGGCTGAGGTAAGAATACTGACCCCTGGCCTGTCATAAAAGGCGACAAAACATCCTAGCTATCTGGATGGCAACTACATAATAACCTTGTGTAGTGTAGTGTACCATTTGGCATAATTGACCCAATTTCCATTTCCTCTACATGGACAGCAGTGTGTTAGCCCTACCTCTGGTGATAAAAAAATATATAGGCAATGGTATCTGCCTACTATTAAGAAGGCCATCAGCCTGTCTGTAGTTCCACTAAAAATATCACATACACAGCAGAACATTTTTCATTAAGCATGAATAATTCATGCGTAATAACACAAGTATTTTAACATCAATCTAATCTATTGAAAAGCAAAATAAGCCCCAGAACTTTGTTATGAAACAATATGCCCCAGCTGGGTTAGAGTGGTAATGATCATAAGGTACACATTGCACACAAATTGTCATAGTCATAGAATAGTGACAGATCTGACATATATTAAACTTTACAGGATAGCCATTTGAAAAATACACAAGTGTCATTTTACTATGAGATTCTATCTTAACCGTCACTTTACGACTGCTTAATTTGAAATCTAAAATACATGTAATTTTTTTTTAGTGTAGCAATAATATTTAGACAATGTAGTATCCAAATATGGTAAAAAGTGAATTTTGGATTTTTTTCAAATCCGACATTATTCTACAATCACGACGAAATGGATTTTATAACACAAAAATTTGTTTGAAATTAAACTGCATTCAAAAGTTATTAATCATTTGTCATTTTGTATTTTTTTTATATATATTAAGCAAATGTATTTAATCTGCAATACAAAACTTGCAGACTTTACAGCCACAACTTTAACAGTATTGAGACGCTTACTTGCAACAATAAGTTAATTAATATGCATAACAATTAAAGAACAAAATGAAATATAAAAAATAAAAAAATATAGTATATAATGCAAAACAAATACAAAAATAGATTCTTAGTGCTATCTGGTCTAAATGAATATTTCACATTAAATTTAGTATTCTACTAAGTGACATGCATCATAATTATAAAGAATCACAGAATTTGTGTCTAGTATGTCCTTTAAATAAACAGGCGTTTCGCGTTTTGTTTATTAGCATAAAACATGCACATGACATCACAGAGCCAAGAAAGTGACTCATAGATACATATTCAATACTAATCAGTAACTATCAGGAGAAGAATATTGGATACATATCAAAATATATATTAATCATAGCGAAAACATTAGATTTTACGTAAGAATATCATCCAACGATAAGATCGTCATTTGAAGCTGATAAGCCTCTTTCTGTTTTTACATTAAAAATTTTAGCTTATGAATAAATAACAAATTTTATTCCATTCTTAATGTTACAGAAATCATAAATTCGGCATGCAAATGTCTACCAGATTTATGTCACAAGATTCGAGGTACAGTTACTCATACACAAACAAGAGTTTAAGCCTGATACGATGTACTTACCCTTCTGATTGGCATTTGTCTCCATTTCTATTATTTTATACACAAACACATCACATTATCACTATAATACAACGGTATAATTTAAATATTTGCACATTTCGTTTAAAACGCAAGCAAAAACATAAGTTCACTTCAAAGATACACAAAACGAGTAAGCGTGCTATAAGAGATTTCATTCACTGTTTTACTTCTTGATTCTTACATACACTTCGTAACTAAAAAACGTATACTACCTATACCTAATTCAGTGTTGCCAGGTTGGATTGAAAAAAATACAGTGTTTCGCATGTAAAATTACAGTAGATCGGTAGGAAATTACAGTAAATCATAAAACTCATTACAGTGTTTTTACAGTGAAAAGAAAACTGTTATTGGAATTTTCAATGTATTTAATAATCACTATTAAAAATTATATATAATTTGTCAATCAATATCTGTATCACTGTCACTTAAGGGTTCATTTTTATATATTTTGTCCGTAAAAGTCTTCATCATTTTTTCATTTGGGTTATAATTTATACAATTAGCAGAATTTCTTAAAATGGACTGGCACGCTAATTATGTTACCTTTGATGATATGTGATTAATCTATTTCTTTTCTTGTGATAAAATCATTAATTTCACTGAATTTTCTTTCACATTCCACGTTACAATTGGGAAGAGATAGAATTTTCATGTTCATTTTTACTCGCTGTTCACTGTATAGCTGGAATACAGTGTACAGCAAAAGCAGTAAAATTACAGTAAATCTACTGTAATTACAGTGCACCTGGCATCACTGACCTACTCTTTAGTTTTGATTTTCTAATGTCATTGTCAATTTTTTGTATTGCCATATTTTTATCCCCTTTACTACCTACTGGTTCGGACTACAGTGATGAAATTCTTCACCAAATTTCACAGAGAGAGACAGAGAAAATTATATCTTAATTACGGTTAAATGTACGAGAAGATTTCTATTAAAAATCTTTTATTGAATTCTATATTATTGGTAACAGTTAGTATCCAAGAAACTCCGTAGACTGAAAACATAAATATACCACACATCTTTATTTTTATAGTTTTATTTTATACATTTATACTTTTAGCATCTTGTTTCATATAATAATATTATCAAGTGTTGTTTTTTATATAACTTTATATTTTCGTACAACTTCATAAACGTAGAGTAAAAATAAAAATTAGCAGATGTGTGTGTAAGTCCCGAACGTCAAAATTTCTATAAATTTTTGATCAACAATCAACATTGATCCTAAGCACTTAAGCAGTCTCCCACTCAGTAGACCGTGGAACTTATGTATGGTGTATTTATTTAGGTATGCGATGAGAAAATATGTATGTAAAATAATATCAGATGCTTCTTACGAAAGGAAGCTACAAATTAGGCCGTGAAGTCAAGTTTTTATTAAGCACGCACATGCTCAACGAAGTTATATTTCCATAGTACTATGTATTGGTTATTCTACTTAAGAATAACTTTATTGAGCACTGCTTGCATATGATGTTTAAAGTGCAAGAGATTGCTCGCTTTATAAAGAGTAAAAATTATTTTACGAGCTAAAACTCATTCACCCGTACTGAAATACATCGCATATAAGGAGCTATTTAGAATGGTGCCCTCGTTGTCTTTCTACCACCGCACTGCCCCCCTTCGGTTGGGTATTCATCCCCATTTCTTTCTTGTACGCAACGGTTCTCAAGAACGTTCATGTTGCGTACTCTCAGGATTTTGACTGAGCTTCCAGCTGAGGTTTTCTCAGGTCCATACAATATGAGGTTCTTATGACCAGTAGCGTGTTGGTAATGTCTCTAGTGTTGCAAACGTTCATAGGCGACGGTGACCACCCGCCAGGGTGGGCCGTTTGTCTGTCACACACACTAGCTAAAATAATGTAAAAATAGTACGGTTTTTGTACCATTATATGCACAAGTCATTGAAATAACATAGTAAAAATAAAACATTGATTTCAAAATACAAAAAGAAATTCTTCACAAGCTAAATATTATATATTTCTAATGCATTAATAGTATCGGTAACTAGCAACATTTTGACTAATATACGTACCAGCGCTGTCAGATGTACCATTTAAATAGTATTTGTACGACTTTTTCAAAATTTCTTCCTCGTACAATCGCAATATGAAAGTCGTACAGCTAACATACTACTTTTTAAAACCTAGCTGTATTTTATTTAAAAGTATAAAAATTCTAGTCTATACTGTATTTGGAAACATCAATATACAGTTAGAGAACGAACCAACTCGCGTCGTCTAATAAATTCACTTGGTAGTCTGTGGAAGGATGATATTTTATATTTGGTTTTAGGTCTGTGGTCGATGAATCCATAGACCAACTCGGTTTATTATGTATGTAGGAACGGATCACAGAACTTCCCCGATTCATAAGCTCTAATTGATCGTTGGTTATACGGCATATTTTGAAAAGTCAATATTATATACAACATAATTGTTATTAAGGGATTCTCAAGTTACCATAATAGTCATTGCATTTTGTTTAGTTAGATAAAAGGCAAGTGATGGCTAAAATGACAAGCAATGTATTGTATAAAAAACATATGTAATTATAATAAATCAATATTTTTGATGTGTACTATTGTTTTTATTCAAAACTCCGAAATGTACTACTTTTTTACAGGTGGTATACTATTATCATAATTTTACATCTGACAGCCCTGATACGTACCTACCTAGAGCGCCGCCCCACCCCCCACTTACCCGAAAAAGAAGAGAATTATCAGAGTTTTCGACTTACGGAGGGCATGCAATGCTGGATATTATCACGCTACTGGCAATCATAAGAGCTATTTCATTCGGTTCTTACTGTATCATACTGACTCCAGGCATCAGATGTTGGGTCTAAAGAGAGATAGAGCAGCCGCTGGCCAAGTTTCGGGTAGTCGGTCGAAGTTTGCTCGGGCCGAAATATACAAAGCCACCTCTAGATCAAGACACTTGATGATTTAATAATACTTAATTTTTATAAATAGTAAACATACTGGGACATTTCTCACAGTGTTAATTAGTCTTTACAGTAACATGTAATAGAATATATAAGTAAAAGAAGAGATATAATGAAGTTAGGAGATTTAAGAATAATGAAAGTGGACGAAGCGAAACAAGAATGTAAGGATTGTAGCAAGTGGAAAGAAGTGGTCTCTGCCTACCCCTACGGGAAAGAGGCGTGATTATATGTATGTAAGAAGAGATATAATATACTTAAGAAGGAGTACATGGTCTCCCTATCGCGATCCTTCGTCGTTCTCGCTCCCCATCATCCTAATCCGCTGGTGGTGGAGTCAATTATATGTCCAACCGCCGAGCCGATCATGCGCGTGTCGCCCGCGAAACGTGCGCACAGACAGACCCGACCCCATCACTAGGACGCTGAAGCGAATACTTTCGCGGACGCAATCCTTCCAGTCCGGAATGGACCAGCCTGACGGAATAGGTTTAGGGATGCCTTCCGCCCCCCCATAGCCTATAGACACACATTACATGTAGAATAGATGTTGCGGGGAAGTTTCTTTCACCAATTCTTCTCCCCCAGCTATATTAACGGAAGTAGATTAGGATAGGCTTCACAGGTGAACAGTCCCCAATTTAATAATATTCGTGGCAGTTCTCAATTGTCCCCATGCAGCGTCGAGCCGGATACGCACTCGCAGGAGGCGCGTTTTCGAGCATGCTGCCACGGTTGATCGACGTCCGTAGTCGCTGTCTCAGACAACAGCTTTAGCTTTAAGAAAAAAAAACTCATTTTCAGAACCTGGAGTTAAAGATAATGCTTCCACCTACGTTGGGACAGGCATTTTGAAAACTCTTAGGACTTTACGGCTAACGGCTCTGCGCCATACGACCGCTTCCAACCCTGTTGGGACGGTTTCGTTATTGGTGTCGTAACGTTTCTCTGTAACCTAAGCGCCCCGCGCCCGTGTTAGGCAGATTGCCTTAGTTTAATTATTAGTTTGTACTATCTATTGTATATTGTTGCAATACATTTTGTATTCAAGATCTTTGTGTTTGTATCTTCGCCCATCATTCCGTTACAATACCTATTATAAAGTACCATATTAAATTTATTTTATATTTTTACCTTTACACCTATCAAAAGTCCAATTTACAATAAATAAATAAATGCACCAAATAAAATAATTTATTAAATCCAACAATATTATAATTCTAGTTATTTAAAAAGGTCTACACAGCACATTAAAGAATATTTAATGCTTCAGGGGTCCATTAGAATCAGGAGGTATTCCCAACTCTTCATCAGTCCAAGTGCTGGGATCTGTATAAGGCCATTCACCCTGAAAAATATAAACAATTCAAATTTATAAAGCTTCCTTGGTAATATATATTCTTTTAAATAAAATATAAATTCATCAAACATGAAAAGTATTGCTCATATCTAGAGACCAGTTCTTGACAGTATATTAATTCCATGTCAGAAAAACAATGTATTTTGATGCTAAAAATCAATTCATTTTATTATCTTCACATACAATGGAAACAATGCCCATTCATCTTTGAACACAATAAGCAGGAACTATGTCTGGTGTATAAAGTATAGGGCAGAGCTTCCAATTTAGCCTTTGCTAAAATATCACATATAACATGTGGCCGAGCTGTCATGTAACTAAATTATTAATTTGAGAAATTTGAATGGAAGTGTAGTAGTACCACACATTTCTAAAACGGCACCTCCTGCCATACACATCATCCGTTTCTAGTTTCATTAGCATATTTATACATCATTACTTTAAATATCTATCCATGCAGGGGCAAAGAATACTGACCTCTGTGGCCCGGATTCGATCTGCCGTTATTAAGACTTTTAAGTATTTTAATTCTAAACCTTTTAGTGTATGTACTGTTAGTGTAAGGGGGTGTTAATAATAGAGATTCAAACAGTGGAAGCGAACAGTGAACAGTGGAAGAGTGTGTGTGAGATTGTTGTAAGGGGGAAAGGATTTAATGTTTTGTGTTAATCAATTATTTTTGTTAGGGGAGGAGATTTTTATTATTCTGCAGTTTCCTCTTGCTCAGTTTTGGCCTTGTCGTCTGACTGTTAGTACAAAGTCAAATATATATAAAAAAACGGAATTCAAAATGGTATTTTTCAGAGGAACTTTTTACAGAATTTTTGATATCTCCTCTTCCTTTATAGTGTATTGTGTTTTTCTTGTATTTTTGTGTTTTTAGTTATTATTAAGAGTTTTGGTTTTTGTTGAGAGAGTGTGTTATTGTTGTTTTATGATTTGTGGTTTGTTTGTTGAAAATTTCAAAATTTTTTTGGTTTTCTTTACTTGTCTTGTGTTATGATTATGATGTATATCTGAGATTAAGGGGGTGTGTTGATTGGTAATCTCAGATTATACATACTATTTTGATGTCAACTCTGATCTGTTTGGTTTATGTATTATGTTTGAATTACTTTAAATTTGGAATATCAGTTTTATTTGTTCAGATTGAATTGTGTCATATTTGTTTATTCCGTGAAAAGCGCTTGAAGAAGAAACATGTCTAGTTATTTGACATACATTTTGTATTTTACATAAATTTCATAATGATTACGTTTCATCAAAAATAAATTCAAAATGTTTAAGTTAAAATAAATAGTTTTCTAATCAGTCCATATGTGTTTTTTGGTGTGAAAGTGATCCCATTAGCCACATCTACCATTCAAGATAATATTCCCTTTAATAACTCTTCTATTATCTTTTAATTAAAACTTCTATATATATCTATAGGACTTTTCTATTAATGTGTAGTAAGATATATATGAAATTAACTGACTCAGCAAATATATATCTGTCATATAAATTTAAAAAAAATTGTGTAATGAATTAAACTGTGAATCTTATCCATTCTAAAATCCACTTGAACACAAAAAAATCATCAAAATCGGTCCAGCCTTTTAAGAGTTCAATCACATACACAGAATAATTATATAAAGATACATACAATAATATGTCCTGGCTCTGTAACACAATGGTATAAGATCCACCACCAGCAAATGCCTCCCAGACCAGTAGCAATCATTTCTGCCTTTTTCGAAGGCATTGGTGGTGGCACTCGGTAGGTCCATGATCTGTAAGATAATTATTAACTCTTTAAGTCAGGCAATCATTATATCAGTGGGGACTCCCAATTGAATTCTTGGAATAGTTGGCCTACAATTACGTATCAACTAATTGATACGATATTTTCATCTTCTGAAAGGAATTACGAACTCGTACCGTCCACCCTGTAAGAGCTTAGTAGTGTACAACAATACATCTTGAACTAATAGGCCAGCTTAACTTGGCTTTTTGTAGGAACAAAAACTGTAGCCATACTGTCTAATCCAAGAGATATCCAAATAATTATCCAAGGTTTTACGACCACAAAAATCTGAATGACATAACACTGACTTACCCATGCCCAGCATTTCTTTTAACTTGCTTAACATTGTTGGCTGCCGTTAGGCTTCTTTGTAAGAGGGCTCTAGAAATTAATGTTCTACCTAGCATTTTGAAGGCAAAGGCGAATTAATTTTAAATTCTTTTACTTTTACCATATAAATAAATCGCGTTGATGTTATTCTAGGCTCGTTGAAAATAATCGATATTGTTAATTCAATATAGCGATATTTTTAGCCGATATTTTGTTCCAATATATCGATACAAAATATTCAATATCGAAAATTGTATCAAAAACGATGTATTTTATTTATTTATCTAACTAAAGTCACTATAATTCAAAACCGTAAAGGATAGAATAGAAACGAACGGAAAAAAGTAAATGCTTTGGGAACTGACCAATTGGGTCATGACATCTAGCGGTTGAAAATTTAACTATTAATAGCTTACAAATCTATCGTCTTTGCATTAGTATTTGTGATCAGTAATCTGATTTGAATTTTGAAATTTAAGTATCTGATTAGAACAATACTTCTTATGGAATCTGGCATATTACGTTATTCAGTTGATTCAGGAATATTGCATGCAACCAATAACTCGGATAAATCTTTGTTGAATTCTTTTTTTTAGTGTCCAATTTAGAAGGCGAATTTGAGTTAGCCGTTGTTGATGTTGGCGACTTCCTACTTCCTGAGCTCAGTCAGTGCGCTGACCGAGTGCTCGTGAGATATAAGCGTAGTATGTCACTGTCTGCGGCTCTCCACCGCACCGGTCCCGCATAATCAACGCGCCTGACACATTTAACTTCTGAAATAAGCACTATTAATAAAAATGTACTAAAATATTCGATAACAACATGCAAATGCATATTCTATGTCTAGTGATCACTAATACTATCACATTATGTGTACATACATAGAAATATAAGTTATTTTCCGCCAGTTTTTTTTCTAAGCAACTCCTGTGTTGTTTCCAATTGTCTATAGTCTATGACTAATTACTTTCACTCGAGAGTTATTTTGTTATATATTGTGTTCTATCACTTAAATACTTGATACCTACGGCTTCCTCTGTACCTTCAGAGAAAGTGGCTTCTAACATTAATTTGGTTGTTTCTAACAATAGGTGCTGGCTGACAGCGGAACATGTAAAGGGCAGAGTTTTTTTATTTTCGCTACTGGAAAAATACTGGTTTGTCTGATAAAATAAGTTAGAAGATAGCTTTTTAGTTTATGATATTTTTGTAATTATTACTTAATACTACAACTAAAAGAAATACGGATAAAAATACCTCCAATTTTATTGAGATTTTTTGTAATTGAGCTAAATACGCTATTATTTTAAAAACGATCTTTTAATATATCGATATTTTTTTCATTCTGCAACCCTATGTTATTGAGTGAAAATGACAGTAAATTACAAATATGACATTGACAATCTGTGACATTAGTTAGTAATAGTTTTTCAATAAAGGAGAATTAGGCAAAGATCATGAACACGGTAAACTATACTCATAATAATAATTTTATATCGGCGTTGTATGGCATTGCATGATCTATTTATTCTCGTTACTTGTTGTTACATATTTACATTCTTTTTTTATTAAAACCTATGGTGCTTTTCCTTTATCTTTTTGGTGTCAATACTCAATACGTATATAACATTTTCTCACTACACAATCACAAAACGCACAATCAAGGTATCAACCAGGTTGAATATATATTATAGAGATTCAAGAATAAATATATACTTAGAAAAAATTTCCTTCCTTGTTCTTAACGGTTGGCACAATATAATGTAAAGTTAAAATTATAAAATGGAATAGAATAATAATTGCCCAACTTCATTGAATCGGAACGGCCATACCTCGACTCAGCTCAACTAAATTCGACTTAGCTCGACTCAGCCCGACTGAACTCGACATTGCCGACTCAACACGACATAACTCGACTCATCTCAATACAGCCCGACAGAACTAAACGGAACTCGACTCAGCTTGAATAAGCTCAACACAGCTTGATTCAGCTCGACTGAACTCTACTCACCTCGACACAGCCAGACTCAGCTTGATGGCACTAAACGGAACTCGACTCAGCTGAACTGAATTCGACGCAGCTTGACACAGCCCGGCTCAGCTCGACTGAACCCTGAGTCAAACTCAGGTCAATACAGCCCGATGGAACTAAAAAGAACTCGACTCAAGTCGACACAGCCCGACTGAACAAAACTCAACTCGACATAGCCAGACTTAGTCCGAAAAAAGAAGGGCCTCCCTCTTAAAGCACCTGCTTGAAATACTAATGTACGTTTGCAACTTGAAGATTAAAACTGGATAGTGACATGCCCTAAGGTACCAAAGTCAGCGAGCACTGTCTACGAGTAATTTAACACCGTCTGACGCCAGTAATCGTACAACCTAGACGCAATATTCTTGCTTTGTAAAGAAGTATCTGTAAGTGCTCTACCATTTTCTCTTTGCTCAACTTTAAATAATGGCATTGTTACAAAGTCTTTATCAGCCATATCAATCTGTTACTTTCAAAAGCTACGTTTTTTACCTGGGGTTGTGTGGAGTCATAGGGTAGTACTAGTGCCCGTCGTTCTCTTCGGTAATCAAACAAGATACGCACTTTCTTTTCTTGTGCTTAGAAAGCATAAGGAAAAAATATGCTTTTTAAAAACAACAATATTTTTACAGGCTGTTATGTCAGAGATAAATATGTTGAGTAGCGTAGAAGTGAGAAGGGTGTGCCAAGTTGCAGATGTTAGATAGACATTAACTTAAAACTAATATTTACATATGTAATTACAGAAAAGTAAAATTTATGCATTATTATTTTATATCTATTTATTCATAAATTAAAAAAAAGACACTGAACTTAATTGAAGCTTAGTTCTACCATTGGACTAGAAACTACATAACAAAAAATAATTTATTACATAGCCATTAACAACTATGTAAAACTAAAACTAGAAAAGAGCTTATATAATTTAGGGGTGTTTTATAAGAATTTATTTTCAGATAAAATTTTATAGTGATGCAATCTTGCATGTTTGACATTCATGTGGTTAATTTGAAAACTTATTTATTTTTAATTTCATCTTGACAACAGGGGCGAGGCTTGCTGCTATTATCAACTTCTAATACAGCACTATCATTAAATGGCATGTTATCAAGCTTAACTGTGTCCTCCGTGATTCTTGCTTCTGAAATATGAAATATTCTTTAGTAGTGTTGCATATATTTTAGATATCCTGTCTGTATATTATGTCGTTAAGAGAGTAAGACCAATGGAGAGAAAATAGAAATAATAAAAAATAGATATAAACAAAAATGAATATGAGGAAAATAATTTCAGAAAAATAAGTTGACAAAAGAATAACAAGCACTTGGAAGATATACTGGGCATTTAATGAAGTACATAATATAATAACAAGGAAATTTCTATAGGAGGACAGGCCACATGATTAGCCACAAAATAAACATTTGGTTAAAAAGAGAAATCTATGCTATCCCGTGACAATAAAAGAAAAAGAGGGCTAAATCAAAGATGAGAAGACAATATTAGAGAAGTCACTGGACCATATTGGATTATTAAGATTTGTAGAATGGTCCAATACCAGAAATAAATGGAAAGGATTAGGGGAGACATTTGTCAGATGACAGGCTGAGAAGATTCCTGAAGTTAATTTTAAGGACCTGTGAATTTTAGAAAATATCTCAGCAATACAATCTTTATCTGACACAGACTGGTCGGCCTGGCTGGTCAGTCCATTTTGGAAATGAAGCCTGTGCCAATAGGAACTCTAAAAGTTTTTGTTTGTGTTGTCTATATGCTTTCCAGTAAGGTGGAAATTTCCACATTCACTTTTTCTTCAATCTTTGTAATAGCTAATAGTGTCTCCATAATGTTATTTTGTAAATACCTACATATTCAGCGCAAACATATTTTTATTTTATACCAGCTGACCTGGCAAACATTGTTCTAGCATATAATAAATAAAAAAACATAATTGCATTATGTTCACCCCATTCAAGTTTCATTTTTATGACAAAAAGTAGCATATGTCCTTTTCTAAGGGGCCATCCATAAATTACGTCACACGAATTTTAGAAATTTTTTAGCCCCTCCTCCCATTCTTGTCACAGGTTGTTACATTTTTAGAACCCTGATGTGAAACATTTTTCTATTTTATGCATCTTTGGAAGCGTTCAAGTTGCTAATAGCAATTTGAAGTTGCGTTTACAATTACAGAAAAAGAAAACTGGTTTTTAGGACTTTCCATGCAATTTTTCTTTCCTTATAACCTTCCTCAGAGTTTAAGGAATAAATTTAAAAAAATTACTCGAATTGGTCCAGCCATCTTCAATTTTGATCTTTCGATTTGCCCCTCCCAACTATTACAACATATGAAAAATTATAACAAACATCTAGTATAAGTTTTATATACCAAAAACACCTGGCTTCACTTCTTTGGCTTGTATCACTTGCGTTCTAAGTTCCCTTTCAACATCTTCACCAAACTTTATCATCTGCAAAGTGTTAATTTTCTATAAAAACCTAGAGGATACCCAAGTTGGTAAGAATCTGCAAGTTCCAACAATTATTTTGTAAAACTAGTGTTGGGTTGAGAGTTATTAGTCAGAAAACTGTTTAGAATTATTACTTTGTTCAAAATATCTTCATGTAGATTAGCCAACGAGGAACTACTGTGATACATAAATTTTAACTATAGGCAAACACTGCTTAACAACTAAAATAAATAAGACAAGGGCAATGTTTTTATAATAAACTGCTATAAAATTTTCAAATAAATACTAGTTATAAAATTTATATTCATACTCCGAAAACAGCAAAACCTCAAAACAAATTAAAATTAATGTGTCAAAGATATGTGTGTATGAGAAAATGAATGGTTTAATTGAAAATAAAAATGTCATTGGATAATGTCACTAGTTACTTTGGTGGTAAATCGAAAAATAAATATAAGGCATGCCACTGAAGCATGAAAGGAATATTTATGAATAATAACTCACAGCTCTTATGGCATCTTCGTCAATCACATTTTTGTTTTTCTTATATTCCTCATTTATTTTTAATCTAGCAGCAGTTAACGCTCTATGATCGCCTTGAAATACCTTTAAACGAGTCCTGTGCAGCATTTTGAAGCTTTGTAATACCTGAAATTAAAGAAGACTTTAAATATTATAAAGAGATTCATCAGTTACCTAATTATGTTCAAGATAACTTACTAATGTTTTTGTATTACTCATGATAGATAGAGCATGTTATCAATTGTACTGTAGTAAATCTTTTAATAAATAGAACCTATTTAGAAACAAATTAACCAACTCAAGAATTTCGTTTTGAAAAAACTTATAAAGTAACTGTTAATGTCAAATTTGTCATAACTTAAATTTTCAGAAAAATGGCAAAGTATTAATTCTATTAGACCGAAAACTAAATCTCGTGGATCGTCAATATAAAAAATATTTTTAAGTCTAAAATGATATATTTTGTTTTATGGGTTTGGTTTTTAAAATATCTAAACTAGTTCAAAGATTTTTTATATCCTGCAGAAGTTAGATGCGTAAGAATAAAATATGCATTTTGAAGAAAAAGAACAGTGGAATATTCGTGTTTAAAACTGTTAAAGGAATGGAAAGCTGATGATGATCACATAATTGGCTGCTAGCCTTTTAGGATATAGACACAATTGACAAGTCTGTATAGGTTAAGTCTGTTTCTTGCCATTGTGGCAAATTTAAAACATATGTTTTAGTTTGTGTTTTGATGTTTTGCAATTTTATAGTTTAAATTTTTAAATCTTGGGTTCTAAATTCTAATTAATCCAAATTATTCCAAATTAAATTCTATGTATGTTAGAGTACTATCTATGCTATACCCTCATAGTCATATACATATATTGAGATATGATAGATATTATGTATTTGACTACTAAAACTCCGCTAGGAGTAATAGTGTTCTGTGACTAAAACTACTAAAAGTAATAGAAAACCGCCTTGTATAAAATTAAAAATCATTGTGATATTCGATAATACGGTTTATGTTCAAATCATTTCGATAGAGTATAATGTATTTTACCATATATTTGCTTCAAGCGGCTGCGTTTCTAGTAAGTAACTTAATAAATAGATTGAATTTAATTATAAAATTACCGATTTAGGTTTTTATTGGTGTAAACACGGGCAAAACTCAATTTGGCCTGGGATTGATCATCGTCTAACTGAAAAAAAACTTCGATAATCATCAACATGTTCTGGCTTACATTGGCTAAAAATATATGGAGATTTAAAATCTTTTGCCTGGAAATAACTTTAACATTTACAAAGTTCAAAAACATGAGCTAGAACTAGTATAAAACAGTAATAATATTTATGCAACTGTATTTATCAGAAGTATAAATAGCCATATTAATTTGATAATTTCCAGGATTTGTTTGCAGTAGGACTTATCATTCCATTGATTCCTAGCCATGTACAGAAAATGGGTGCTAACCATATTTATGTGGGCCTCTTGGGTTCCATATATGCAACCTGTCAATTGGGATCAGGACCTTTAATAGTAAGTTGAAAATAAAATGTTTCACTACCCTCATTTTATTTTTTTGTTATTATCAACACTTTTTTTTTATCAAATACTAACAAATTCACATAAAATTAAGACTTATTAAATAAAATCTATATTTTATTATAATTAAATGCTATATCAGTCATATATTAGAATTACACTTAGATGTTTTTATTTTCAGGGCAGTTTAAGTGATATAAAAGGAAGAAAAACTATATTAATAATTACTCTTCTAATTTGCAGTGTTGCTTACACACTGACTGGCCTAACCAATTCAGTATTTATAATATTAGTTATAAGAGCAGTATTAGGTATGTAGTTTGTCTGAAAATAATAGCAAACCTGTAATAGTTCTAAGAATTATTTAGGTTGGCAGCCCCTTTTTCCCAATAACCTTGCCTCTCAGCAATAACTTTTGTATACTTTTACAATATTTCCTTTTTCTACTATACAAGTTTTATGACACTATTGCACACAAATATTGTAAGCATCAATAAATAAAATTTACAGGTTAAAATTATTTAATTCTTATATTTTATATGATAGGAATTTTATGTACAATTAATCAGGGCAGTATAAACATCTTTTTGCAACCTAGCGTTCAAAAGAAAACCAGTCCTACTTTTTGTGTTATGTTTGTCTCTTATTACTAATTGAAAATCATTTTTAAAAGTGGGGAACTATATATATACATATATATTATTCTAGGAATTTTCAAGCAAACACAAATGTTGACAAAAGCTCTAGTGCCAGATTATGAGAAAAATGTACAGAAACAAAGTGCAATATATGGGAGAATGACAGCTATATCAGGAGCTGGTATCACATTGGGTCCAATAATAGGAGGACACATATTGGAAGACAATCCTGATAACGGATTCACTACTATTGCTGTGATTGTTGGATTATGTTTTGTTCTTAATGCAGGTAATCATATAAGTGTACCATCAAAATTCAAAAAACTCAACAAAAGTATTGGCAAAGACTACCAGCAAATGCTGAGTTGGGAGCAATTTGTGATTAATATAATTATATAAATTGTTGAAAATATTTAAGGTCTTAAATAAATACATTTTCTTTCCTCTACTGCTGAAGCACAGAAAACAAACCGCTTTATGGCTAGTCATTATTATCCCTTGTGGACATTATAATACCTAAACCAATGGGAATTTACATTTGTCACATTGTCAATAATCTGCTGGCATTAAAGGTATAGACAAAGAAAGTAATGTTATAATTATTCAGATTTGTAATTTTTTAATTTATTTAATATTGAGACGTTTATAATGTAAATGTAATTTTCAGGTCTAGTACATTTCTTACCACAACCATTAAGAACATCAAAGAAGGAAGAAACTCACCAAGTATTGATATCAAAGAATCTTATATCCACATTCTTTAAAAGTCTAAAACAATCATGCTCAGAACTATATAAAGTAGAATGGTCTTTATATTGGGATGTATTTTTGTTTAAAGCCTTAGTAGGTTTTACTATGAGTGTTTATTATTCTAATTATGCTTTATATTTAAAAACACAGTTTGATTTATCACCAAAGTATATAGGATATGTTATTTCATTCCAGGGAGTCATAGGATCTGTTTCTAGTTTCTTTATTGGCTTTATAAATAGCTTTTATCTGTCAGATAAAGATTACAGCCAAAGAAATTTCCATGTCTTTCTGTTAATGAGCATTTCATTAATCGGTTTAATTATATCTTTTAATGTTTATATTTATGTTGTTTGGTTAGTGCCATTAGCTATAGGTAATGCTGTAGGTAGGTTAGTTACTTTAGAAATGGTGTTGGAACGAAGTCATAGTAACCACAGGGGAACGTTTATAGGAGCTTCAAATAGTGTACGTTCACTGTCAGGCATAGTTGGACCTATGGTGGCAGGGGTTATAGGAGAGTTCTTTGGTGTTTCATATGTTATATTTGCATGTTTATTTGCAACAACATTGGGTACAATCATGAGTTACCATTATAGAAGTAAAAGAGTTAAAAGTGAGTGAGTTTTATAATGTGTGGTTTTGGTTAAAGTGGTGAGGGTATATTCAATTTACCTTTTTTGGGTAGGTGTAGATGTAAATGTGAAGAAATTTACAAGCATGACTTACTCTATGTAAGCAGTAAATTTCAGTGCCCAGGTGCTACTTGCTCTCCACTTTGCTTGGTTCATAGCATTTTTGTATGTGCATCTTTCTAGGATCATGGTTAATTAACCCTCCTCAAACTTGATTGACGTGACTTGGTAATTTTTTTTTTAAATTATTTGCAGTACATACTACTAAGCCACACCATTTAATTACACAGATACACCTCATTTCCAACGTCACAGATATGAGTTTTTAAATGTCTTTTAACTTTAAACAAGCTGTGTCTCAATATTCTGTTGGGATTACCTGATTTGCTTAAAGCATTGATAAACAGAAACACTAATTCTGTAATTACACTTACTGAGAAAAAAATAAGCTACTGGGCAATAGCCAAGTAATCATTAACAAAATGAAATTCTGATTTCTAAGATTTAAGATATTTATCACTTATCTGTTATATTACAATTTAAATACCAATAAAAGCTATCTCTTAGGTAAGAGCACTCTCTTACCTTGTTATTTTTCACATAATTTGTCATACAGTTTTATTCTCAATCAAGATAAATAAACGCAAATATTTTCCTGCACTGGGTTATAATTTGTATTATATTTATATATTATGCAGGACTAACAAAGAAATTAGGACCTATTTATTAAATTTACTGTGATATAACTATTTGCACTATGGGACAGACCTCTAGATTGCAGGAACTTAGCCACTTTGTTATGGCTACATTTTTTGATAAATAAAATTTTGTCTGTTTAAAATGAGTTTTATTTTTAAGGTTTCCTATAATCTAATTAATAATGTGATAAAAAAGTAAACAATGGCGGCACTAATATTTATTTCCGTATATATACTATTTAAATAAGTAATATTTACATTAGTTACACAATAGGTTTATATGTTACTCTGCCTCCATAGATTGCATTTGTTTTTTTCTCATATCTTGAATAAGTTTCTGAATGCTTTCTCTGTCTTGTTTGTTCTCCGGGGGGAATATTTGTCGTTTTGTATTCGTAACCCATTCTTCGAAATATGTAGGATGGTTGAAGAAAAAGAACAAGCCGACGGGAAATGTTGTGTACATGGCCATTCTGCCGACTTCTAATTTCCAATTACCCATTTTTCGAGTACACAAATTTAATTTTGAATATTGAGATACAAATATCTTGTATAGTAAATTGTACCTATTTAATCACACTTATTTTCTCTCAATTTTCCATATAAATAAATTGAATGAAGAATCTTTGCCAGAAACCCAGAAAGAAATACTACTTTAATTCTGTCAATTTGTCAAATCGGTATGACAGCCATCTAAGTACATTTATAGTACCTATTTTAAAAAGTCGACCAATTATGTAGGCTTTTTGGCTCATGATGCTTCGGCGATATAACAATACTTTCTTACAAGTCACATTTTCTTCAGTCTGGACCCTAACATAGGCTAGAATTTCTCTCGAATATTTATCGGCAATACATTCTTTTTATCTATTAACTTTCTCATAACTATTCTTTTTATGGTTAACTTTTGTTGTTAATCATAAAAATCGCATCAATATCTCTGTTATAGAGAAAAGAAAAGAGTAAATTGTCTACTTTTTTCTACATAATAAAATATATTTTTACTTTGTCATCGTCAGTTGTTTATTGTCCATTGCTGGACATAGTTGAACAAGTATGCGTCAAAAATCCCGGTTTTTTCTGTACAGACCCGACCGGCACAGGTCATCGCTTCTTTAAGCTGGAGGGCGTGTCCTGATTTTCCTAAATGCCATTTCTACTATGATTGCGAGTTTTGTTTTATTTGGCATGTCGCGGCTTGCGAACTTGCCAGTGTCAAGTTAAGGAAATGAAACATGAACATTGTCAATATCAATATGGCGCCCATCATAGATATGGAAGGTGCCCATGGACTTATTAGCATCATAGTAGTTTAATAAGTCCATGATGGCGCCACACTCAATGTATTTGCCAGTGTCGTATTTGGATTCTTCAAAATCAAAAATGTTTATATTTTTAAACAAAGTCGTCATCCACTATCCACAGTCACGACTACGCAATTCAAGCTGTATTCACGTCATGAAGTCAGTTCATTCCGTGAATACAGCTCTAGTGTTCCAGTAAAACCGGTGGATACTTTACTGGAACTTGAGCGGAGATTGAAAGGAAACACGAAAATGCACTGTTCACCACTTTGCTTATCTTGCCTACACCCATGTACATAACGGAATACTTAACATGTAATAATCCACCATTATTACTCAATATCTCTCGAAGTAACACGAATAAAACAATAAAAACAAAAAGGGCTATGTAACATTGTCATTTTTCCGCCAATACTCACCTGATTGCGGGTTGCAAATAAAAAAAACGACTCGACGAAAATGATACTCGTAACTTTTTGCGGTTTTGTTTATAAGTCTATAAACAAATCTATTTTCTCCACAAATTGCATTCGTGGGTGATGGTCGTAGTTATTGGACTGCTACATTGTTTTTGTAAGGATAAACTCGCGCTTACACTAGTAAATTTAACTAAAAAATCGCTCTAACAATAACGAGAAAACGAGAGATACAAACAAACGTTTAGGTACATAATTAGATTTGTATTATTAATATCATCTATACAAATAAATAAAATTGGAGTGTCTGTTTGTAATATTAAAATAACCGCTTTTTACTATGTAAGTGCATTCGGTTGTAGTGCATACACGGTATATTTATATATATATATATATATATATATATATATATATATATATATATATATATATATATATATATATATATATATATATATGTATATATATATATATATATATATATATACATATATATTAAAACAACATTTTATACAATTTTTATCTGTCTGTTTGTTCCGGCTAATCTCTGAAATGGTTGGACCAATTTTGACAGGACTTTCACTGGCAGATAGCTGTTTACAAGGATTAAGTATGGCTACTTTTATTTTAGAAAAAAAAATTGTTTTAATTAAAAATGATCAGTTGCTGAAATTTTTAAAATCCAATTTAAGTTGACCTCAGATTTATATCATCAATCATATGAAATAGGGTTTAGCTTAGGCTGTACTTTGTAGGTTCGAATGCACGTATTCCGAAGGCGCATGGCCTAACAGTTGCATTCGATAACAATGACTGTTTGCATATTTCAGTTAATTATATTTTAGGGTTTATAGGGTTTGTAATCCAAAAGATACCATAAGATATATCCAAAAAATGCTGCCCAAAGTATAAAACAATTTTCTGGTTGGTACCCGGAGCTTATAGTTCAGGTCTCGGGGCACGTTATTATTACAACTAAAAAAGGAGAAATTTACGCATGTAAATTAAATTTTTACACACGACACCTGATCCTCCAACCTAGAAAAAGAATAGAACGGTACTCTACCTTTGCTGTCCTTCAAATATCAAAAGAAGTAATCTATTGGTCGCCCTTTTTCTATTTAGAGAAGTGACGGATAGTTTTATTTAGTCCGGTCAAATTGTCCTCTAAATAGTAGTAAAGCTACAAAATTTACATAGACCTAAAAATTGCGCTAAGAACACACTACGTCACAGATGACGTGAAACGTGTACTTAAAAGTATTATGAAGATTACAACTTTTTTATCTTTTAAATTCGTCATATTATTGAAACCTTTTTCTTATATAATTATATGACCTACAATTTTTATCAGATCTTATTTTATGATAAAACTTACCGGTTTGCTGAAAAATACGATAAAACCTATTTATGAGCGTTTTGACCTTGTATAAAAAAACTCCAGGAACGGGATTGATGGGGAATTTTCAGCATTCATTTATAATGGTGTTTTGATGATTCATAACAATTTTTAACTCTATGGGAATTTTTGTACCCTTGCAAGTCTAAATTAATCTGACTAATTCTCATTTCTAGCCCAAAGCACGAACAAACGTAGCCGAAATAACTCCCTGCTAGCCATCAGTACAGAAAAATCCCATATCCTCTAATAATTACGCAGACCTCGCTTATAACCGGTTTCTGACTTTATGGATTAGTTTAATCGATTCGTAATAAATTGAACCGTTAAAACCCGTGCAACATTGAGCATGGTGGAGGCATAAAGATGTCCTTCAAAGACGTCGAATTAATTGATCACCGGCTAGACGCTCCCTGCAGAATTGTGGCCCGTGTTGTCTTATTAGATACGCCCATAAATTGTCACATTAAACGGAATTTAATTTATATGTTTATGTTACTGAGAATGTTTGATGCTCTAAATGTAATACAGATATTATGTCTTCAGCTTAATAGGCTGGTTTGATTAGTGCACCATGATCCTAGTGATGAGCAAAGGAAGAACAAGACCAAAAGAGTAGGACAACCTTGGTATTGGTCTTGCTTAAATACTTTTAGTTATGGTCTTTTTTTATTGCTGTACGACAGCTGACAGGCTGACGGCCCACTTAGAATTTAGCAGTTACCGTCGCCTATATGTGTTGGCAACGCCAGTGACATCGCGAACATGCTGCTGTCCCATAAGGGTACACATCACTACATGCTCCATATATAGTATTAATATACCCGATTATTCCTCTTTTACCCTTTCCTATACTATTGCCTTTTTTAGATTTTGGATTTATTCCTGTTCCTCTTTCCTTTTTTTCATCTATTTGTATATCAAAACACGTTTTCACATATTAATTTTATAATAGGTAATGCCAAACTGAATGTTTCTTGGCGAGTATCACTTATAAGTAATACAAGCACCTTCAAAAATTACAAAATGTATTTAGAGCATATTAAATATTATGAATGTAATTTCTCAGAGACAAACTAAATAAAAAAGGTTGTTACAAGTTCATTGACCTTAAATAATAACCATGCTTACCATTGACCTTATATCACTATTTTTGGGTTGTGTGCCCAGTAGGGTGTCAGCATTGTCATGTCGGATGGCAAGAAGTACTCAGTCCTCTGGTTACAATTCAACGAGCTTTTTAGAAACTTTGTATTATGCTCTGTTAATTTAATGATTTTTTTTATAATATGACTATGTATAAAATAAATAAATAAATATATTGGAACATTTCACACAACGCCTTCTAGTCCCAAACAAAGTTGCATAGCACTTGTTTTATATAATCACCCAGACGCTGGACGGGGTCGAACCCGTAACCTTCAAAGCGTACCGACATGAATTAGCCGTTACGCCACAGAGGTCATCGATGTATGGAAATTGGTTTCCGAAATAAATGATGATGACGATTATTATTATTTTCAAAATCAATCCTCCAGTCAATAACAGAAATCGTCAAGGGAACAGACACTTTCCACAATGTTTGGTGGATGTTAAGCATTCCTAATAAAAGTAACGTTTCGGTTATTCACGGTAACATACACAAATCAGCTTATAGTCTATTGAATTAGCTTAAGCAGTTGAAATCTGCCACCGACAAGGAGGTTTTCTTGCTGAGAAGTATAATTTACAAAATGGAAAATTAATTATGCATTTGATAATATAAAATTTAGTATGTGTACGAGTATATGTTTAAGTACATATTTTGTAGTAAATGTACTAAGTTACTGGTCGTTATCGAGACAGTTAGTCATTCAAAGTTTGACCCTGGGCTGAAGAGTTAAGACTGGTCTGCTGTCATCTTAGAGTAAACCTATGCAAGCTATCTAGCGCGCGCATCGCTTGTTGTCCATTGTGCCAAGTGTAAGCAGATGTTCTATAAATACTGATGATACCTGATGTAGCGGTCGAATAGTGATGTCCCAAGATTGATGTACTCGTATGTAAGTATTAGGTTTTAGCAGATCAATAAAAACAGTTATGACTTTTTAAAATAATAACAATTAAAGTATATTTCACAAAAGTATGTAAATAAGGGTAATAAGATTTGCATATTCTAAATTATTTTACTTAATAAGGTAAAAAAAGAATGAAAATTGATTTTTACTAATTAAATAACACAAAAAAATAATCAACTTACTGCCACTTAAAAAGGGTAAACTTATTATAAACTTGTCGTTTTGTTTGCCTAATCGAATTTCTACGAACAAGATATTTTATCCTAATGTCAATATATTTTTGAATGACAACACGCAACAGATGAAACAAATGGTTGCTGCATGGCGATTATTGGAATATGTGTGCAAGAAGACATGAAAATATATCTTTACCTAACAATTTCATAGTTTTGGTAACTAAACTAAGAGCCATTATATTGCATATCATTATGTTCTAGTGTTATTAGCTGTTTTTCACGAAGCTGCACAAGCATTTTTGTTAGTCTACTTTCTTTTTTAAATGATTTTTTTTTACATAAAGAGCAGTGCAGCGTAATCGTCGTCGTTTCGCGATTTCTCGTAAATTGATAATTTGACGTTTTAGTTTACGCTTACGTGGAGTATCATCTGTAGATGACACCACTATATTTTCATCCGTTACTGGCATTACTAAAGTTTCACTAGTAGAAGGAACCACAATATCATGCGTAGATGGATTCGACAACGGTTCACTTATTGATTGCACCACAATTTTTCTCCTCTAGATGATACCGCGGAATCTTCTTTTGTTTCATCATAAAAAAATTATATTTAATTAGATTAAGTTTTAAATAAAGACAAATGACATTAAAAAAATATATGCAAGTATAGTAAGCGAGGCATAGAAAAGAATAGAAGATTTTAAATTAGGCTTATGCCGAAAGTCCGATGAAGAAGAAATAAGAAAGTAATTGACATGTTATTTTTCTAGAAAAAAATATGAAATGTTAGTTATAAGAAATGTTAATATAATATGAAGGATTATATTCATATTATGTTATAAAGACCATTGGATAAGTAATTACAAATATGTAGAATATGTAATTATTTGATTTTAGTATGTATAATTAACGACCTAAAACACAAAATACTTGTTTAATCCCTTAAAAATCAGTATAATCTTACTTCAAGTTTTACCTCTGGTATTGCACCTTCAACCAGCTTGCGCAGTCGACTCTTCGTTTCATAAAAGGATGAAGCATTAAAATGTATGGAGCAGATGTTGGGCTCCCAGTTCGGCCTTTTTATTGCTGTCACCCATTTATTTGCCAACTCACGGTTTTTTGAAAATCTAAAATTTAGATAGATAATAAATATATAATCGTAAGTATTTAATTTTACCGATTATGTATTACAATTCCAAACTTTTATTTTAGACATTGATCTTAAATTCAATAAAGAAAGAAAAAAAAAATAAAGAAATAAAAAAAATCATGTTATTACATAATATTCGAGTACAACGTGGTACAGCACTAGCTCCAATGCGAAAGTGGGGGGCGCGGGAACGCATGCTGCGTGAACCCACCCGCGCGGCTCTCGCAACACCCTTTCTCGCCCTGAGTAATTTTCTTAAAATCTATGTTTTCTTATCAAAACACTACTTACCGATGAAAAGAAATATCATTGTTCTTTTTAGTTTGCTTCCGTGAATCATTCTTACAACTTGGTACTGCACATTTCACCATTATAACATTAAATTTAAATAAATATCGGCGGGAGAAAAAATCAGCGCGTTCGACCCTTCGTGACTAATAGCGTTGCCCTTGCGACTTCGATACTGTTCAAACCCGTGCTTACAGTTCATACTCGCTAACGGGCGCTCTATAGCTTGCTTATGTATTCTCTAGGGCTGTCATGAATATGACTAATGCGTATTATTTGCATTGAGTCTATCATGACTCTTTATTTTTTTCAATCTGAAATAGGATAAAAATATAAATCGAATAATAATACTGTAACAATTGACACAGCGCCAACTAGTTTTTTTTTATTGCTGAGGAACAGCAGACCGACTGTCGACTCATTTAATAGTAGCCGTCGGCTATGGATGTTTGCGACGCTATGCTAGGGGCACCATAAGCACGCTGTTGTCCCATAGGGGTACAGGAACTTGAGTTACTAATGCCGGAACACAACATTTTTTTATTGCTGTGGGATAGCAGACAGGCTAACGGCCCGCTTAGAATTTAGCAGTTACCATCGCCTATGGGTGTTTGCAGCGCCAGTGGCATCACGAACACGCTGTTGTCCCATAAGGGTACAGGAACTTGGGTCACTAATGCCGCAACACAACACAAGGTTATTATGGCGGCATACTTAAGATCAAAGATGGTCGCCATCCAGACGGGCTTGGGGTCCTACCACGTAGCTAGGGGTTTTGTCGCCTCTTACGACAGGCCAGCCCGGCCGCAGAGGTACTAACCTACTCCACCCCTGCACAGAGATCTTCAAAAGTAAGCAGTGGAGCGCTTGTTTTATGGGCATTAAACAAATTATATACTTTAGTCGATTAATGTATATTATACACCCAGATTCTTATCGAGCTGAACGGAAAGCCACTGTGCCGCGGAGGTCGTCCATCACATAGTACCTATACGTATATGAAGCTATTGATGTAGTTAGTATTATTTAAAACATTTTATAATCGTACACCTGGAACGATAATGTAACTTTTCAATTAATGTAACTTTTCAATTTCAAATAAAAATAATGAAATTCAGTGTACGATGTGATTCGTGTATACGTATGGGCAAGTATAATAATTTGAGTCGCTACCCCCAGGGTTTAATTTAAAAGAATTGCATAATTTATACAGAAATGAGACATTAGATAAGATATCGTTTAATGTATTATAAAATAATTTTCACGTAGGGATGCTGCCGAGACTGTTGGTATATATAACTCGCTAATTTGATTATCTTTTATTATTTACTAACCGCTCCCGCTCGTTTCGCTTGGCGAAGTATAGAAAAAAATAAATCTGAAAGAAATTAGAAACGATTAATGAAATTTAAAAACAAGTAGCTTAGAACCATTACGAAGAATTCCGCAACAAAGAGTCGCAGTCCCATCCCGACATGTTCTGTATTTTTTTGTGATGGTTCGTCAATAGAACCCCATTTTCCTTCTATATATCGACCCTTGAAAGGCAACATTTACAAAGCGACATTGAGTGAACTTTCCAGGAAAGTGATACAAAGTTAAAATATTTAGAAAAAATTCACATAATTGTTGGATTCAATGATTATTTATTTCCTGTTGGATCATTTCAATCAATAATTAGGTGATATTATTTTTTAATATTTAAAACGAAAGGTACGCAGTCAATGATCTCAACGCAATTTCTGTCTAAAGCAAAAATAGCAAGAAATTATTCGTATAAGTTGAACCAGTTCCAAGAAATAGTTCATATTCGAGGGCCGACATAGCAGGTTGGAGATCACGTAGCCCGATACGAATGTGCGCGGTCGGGCCCATACCAACTGTTAATAACATGAAATAGTACTGGGAGCGCATTGCGGTTGTTACCTATCAGATGGCGTGCTCTCCGGAACGTGCCGCCTGCTAATGTGGTCCTGGCACGATTCAGATTTCTTATCTCAGCCACCGAGGCTCAAACGGAAAGGTGTCCAATATTTCTATGATAACAAATCCATTTTACGTACATACATCCTCATGATGCATTCTCTTGAAGGTTGATGATGCAAGTTCCTTACCTAACATTGTTCTCTAATTTTGATGCCAACAAATTCGATTTTTTTGAATTAAGTTCGGTTTAATTTTAAGTATTCGGTATTCGGTTTTATTTCATTTGAGCCATCTAACCTAAAGGAACGTACTTATTATTCGTGACCTATTTTTATAAATTGTTTACCTCCCTCTTCCTTCCCTCCCTTTGGTGAGCATCCGTAGTATATGAGAAGAAACCCTTTAGTTTTCAGGTAGTAATTCACAATAATTTTTGCTATTTTCAATAATTTTTTACAAACAGAAAGTTAAAAAAGAAATAATTTGGTTCATGTTTGTCTTTAATAATACAGCGCTTGCCGCGTGATGCCAAAAGTGCATGTAGTTACAAGAAAAACTTAACGCTAAATGCGCTATCTTTGAATATACGAGTATGTGTAAGTCGAAAAAGTGCGAGATTTTCTTTAAAGGATATTGTGGCTATGTGACGAAAATCTAAGCCCCTCCTCCCTGTCGCCAAGCGTGGTAGACCTCCCTCCCCTTGAAAGAGTCACGTAGTATGGGTATACGTATGTTCAAGGGAACATACGTATACCCATATGTAAGGACATTGCTTTCTAATTATGATGCCAAAATTGTTCACTTGTTGAGCTTATGATTCGTTTTTGTTTTGAGTTATTTTATTTGAGCCATCTAATCTAAGTACTCAAAATGACACGTGTTGCCTGCTTAATCTCAAAGCAAGCGAGTACTTATCAGTCATAGATTCCTTTATCATTATTAAGAATTGGTAATTCTATGTTTTGAATACATTATCGACAAATTCTTATAATTGATAACATATTGTTCTTCAAGCCTAGCATTGAGATATTCAAATAATGGAGTGTTTGTAAAAGAAAACAAGAACATCCTTTGTTCTATGTTTCACGAAAAACTCGACATGTTCGAGTTTTTCGAGTTATGGAGGGAAAATAGTACCAAAGTGGCGGGGACTCACCGATTATATTTACTAATATAGGTTTATAATAAAGGTCTTAGTGGTTCAAGGGATGGAAACAAAACATTTTATGAGTTATAAAGGTTTTCCTTTTATCAATGTACTACTGTATTTTATTTCTTAAGTACTTTGCCATTTTAATTTATGAATAAGATAATCAAAATTACATATCATTTTCCACACATATTTTAGGCATAAGTTCAAAGTTCATATATATTAGCAAAATGAGAACATGACAACTCTGGTTTTTAGGGTCCTAAAATAGGTAAAACATTATTTACTCTAGCTACATTACAGGCAATAAACGGGCACCTTTCGGTGTTCTTTTCTGAGCTTGGAGATAGAAGCAGCTACCCACGTATAAATCAAATTATCACATTTATTTTTTTGTGTAAATAAGCAAATGAAAATAATCCGTTATCGATATACAGTGACGTTAAAAAACGTGTTAAAATGATTTGTTTTGTTACATATAATATGCGCGCAATAAACACCAAACAACGGAAAGAGAGCACTTAATATCATTCAAGAGCTCGACCACACCGAAGAACTTGACAAAGTTCTAATAATAACATACATGTTACAAAGTAGAAACATCTTAACACTTTGATTGTACTTTGATTACGCTCATTGACCCCACTTGAGCGTACGCATTACCCGGATCACAGAGTTCTTTGTCATCATTGGCATCAATGTCATCGCAGGCGAAATGCATCTCGTCTCGTTTGACTGGCGACGAGACGACGCTCAATGATCGATATTTAATTGTGCTAGATCTAATCAGATATAAAATAAAAACAGTCATACGTAATTATTGGAGATTTAATCACATATTCATTAAGGATACTCTATTGAATTTTGAAGAAATAATAACGGTATGCTTTTAACAATTTAATATTACTCCTGTTTCGTGTGAGATCGAGTACTTAGTCTCGGTTGCTTCATAAGGCTTTTAGGGTTGTTGATCACCAAAATGTTTGTGTGACGAGATTGTTGCGTCATTTTACTTGGACATAATCTACATTGTCGAGTCAGCCGCTATGGACTATGTTGACAATGTCCCGTCAGTTTCGTGGCCGACACTAATCTCGACTCTCGTATTTTTGCTTTGTCCTTCTGTGACACTTTTCTTGACTAAAAATTACAAAAAAAAAACAGATGAAATAGATATTGCTAAATTTATTTATACATCCCATTATCCCAAATACTTTTGGTAGTGATAGAATGATTTTGCTTACCATCAGGTAAAAGAAAGAGTTATCTATTTTTCGTATTTAACACCGTTTGAATGAAACGGACTGGCCTTATTCAGTAAACGAATACGTGATCTGGATTATGACCAGACCTTATTCTTTTCTTAGCTTTTAAAGGAATAAGTGCTTTTGATAAAATGTTGAGATCATTGAACATTGACAGAATTGCAATTGTTAACCAACATAAAATTGGTTTAAAAGTGCAATTCTATCAAATACTAGTTTATAACGATCTTTAAGATTTGAAATTATTGCGTATATACTGAGCAATATGTTAAAATTTTAATAGAAACCTTTTTGTGGGAGATAAGCTTAATTATTCATATTCATAGCGTGGCCCATTATGAAAGATCGTAATCGAGCAATAATCGTTTCAATGTAAAACATTTTCACAGTACGTATTGTGGTCTTTTGTTGGTGGCTTGGTCGGCGAGGCTCACCGCAGGGGGCGCTGTTGGTTCCAAATGATTTCAATTTGTACCATTGCATAATTTGGGAAACTTTAAATTATTCATGTTGCATTATGAATGACGACCAAAATCGAAGATGGTAGATAACACTTCCCAAATATTATGCAATATTTTTATCGACCTTATAGTTTATTGTTGTGAATGTGAGAAATGAAATGCGTTCTCTCAGCGCTTAGGTTATCGATCGTCGTTGGCCTTCGCACTAACCAAAACAGTTGTGACATGAGCCTGATATTTGTAACAAAGAAAACTTTTTGTTCTGAAGCTGCTCATAATACCATTTGTATAGTTTTTTTAATTTTTTAATTATAAAAATAAATAAATATACTGAGACAGTTAACACAGCGCCATCGAGTCCTAAAGTAAAGCACTTGTGTTATGGGCACTAGATAGCTAATATACCACATTATATACCTCTCTTCTATAAATGAATATATATCTATATATTAAAACGTGAAGGGAAAACTTTGTATCCCTTTTAAAGACTATATGGAGGAGAAGTGCAGAAAGTTATTTTTTGTGCCTAAAATCCATTAGAAATAAATTAAACTAATTAAAATATACATTACGCGCACAACTGCTCAAATTATATATTTTTTTATAAGAGTTTATGGCCTGAAAGACTTTTAGGGTTAATTTTATAATAATCTATACAAATAAATAAAATTGGAGGGTCTGTTTGTAATATTAAAATAACCACATTTTACTACGTGCATTCGCACGTATACACGGTACATATACCAAAACAACATTTTTTACAATTTTTGTCTGTCTGTCTGTCTGTTTGTTCCCGCTATTCTCTGAAATGGCTGCACCAATTTTGACGGGGCATTCAACAACAACAAGGAGTACCGTAGGCTATTTTTATTTTAGAAAAAAAAAATATAGTTTTTGTTAAAAATGATGTTTCGAAAATTTTATAATCCAATTTAAGTTGACCTCAGATTTATGTCATCAATCATATGAAATAGGGTTTAGCTTAGGCTGGATTTTTTAGGTTCGAACGTACGTATTCCGGAGGCGCATGGCGTAACAGTTGCATTCGATAATACTGACTGTTTGCATAATTCAATTATATTTTAGGGTATAGAGGGTTTGTAATCCAAAATAATCCATAAGATATATCCAAAAAATTCTGCCCAAAGTTACTATTCCACTATGAATCTAAATATTATATATTATATATAATATTTAGATTCATAACTGTTCGGTCTCGGGAATGGAACTTGAACAACGCAAATGCACAGCCACTTACCTCGGTCTTCGTGCTGCTGGGGCTTTTCGATTATGGCTGAGGCACTGGCACGAACTACTTTCGATTGCGCTAGTTAATTTCTTGAAATATTTGAATAGAACAACGGAAATCGACGCGAAGCGTGCGCAGCGTATATTTTGAATGAACGAATCGAGAGATGGCAGCGTCGTCGTAGAATAGGGGTGGCAATGCATTTGCTTAGATACGATTAACTCGATACTAGGAAATAGTTGCGGTATTTTGATTGTGCTAAATACGTTAAATACATTATATTTAATAAATTTAACATTAATTATCTATAGGTTTAAGTGGGTGAATTCTCTTTGGTCTTACTGAATGTCAAAATTAACAATCAAGCAATGATAGTCGTCATCTCAAAATTCACCCCGTTTTTGTGATATAATTTTTTACGCATTCCATTGATTTTTTCTTTGGTAACTCATTTTTTTCTAACTAGACCCGAGAAACGTTATTTTGCCATGTAAATTTAAAAAATTACGTCTGGGACCGGATTTTCGTAAAATATGTTCTTAGTGAGCGTGATCGCGAAATGAGCAACTATGCTAAATTTCAAGTCAATCGCGTATATGTAAGTTTTAGAGATCTTGTGATGTGATGTATTTCGCTTATAGATATATAGATACATTATGGACGGGCTTTCAGTAAAACCCGTTCTTAGTGAGCGTCTACATCGTAAAACTTTTGAACACAAAAAGTTTTCTTATAGTTTTTATGGCAGAACAACGTTTGCCGGGTCAATGGGAGAATAAGATGTTATTTAGTAAGCGTGCAAAGTTTGGTAGCCTAATTTTGTCACATTTTTCATATTGTGTGCGAAAGTCTAAAATGAATCGGTAAAAGTGTAAAGGTGTTAAATTATGTGTATTGCAACGGTTTCGCAGGTGTTTATGCACGGGAAATCATTACGTTATTTACATTGTTTGTTCCTTTTGCTTTCACCGCCCCGGGTTTGAGCGGCCATGCTTTTATTGTGAAATTGTACCTTATGAGCCAACGATATAATATATAATATTTGTAACAATAATTAATCCCGGTTACATTCAAAGCTTTCGTATTGTAGCATAGTATCTACTGTTGCAGGCGGTCACGTGCTTACTTTTGGTGTGTCTTTGCCTTCGATGAATCTTAATAATAAAAATCAGACTGGACGTGGCTAGATCCAGTTTCTACAGGAGCGACTGTTAATTTCTGAAACCCTGAAAAGAGGATGATCTTCCTCGGCTGTTTGTAAACTAGCTAATTGAGTAATTTATTCACCTTTTACTGATTTATATGCAAGAGACGGATTAGCGCCATTTTCATTTTGCGGTTGCAGACGAAGTGAATATTTTAAGTAGCTTAATATTAGTATTCAAATATGTAAGAATTATTATAATTTTTCCTATACTAGTCTAGATGGCTTAGTTTTACTTATCTATGACGAAGTATTTACAAATATTTCCCAACTATATTTGTCTTCGTTACAAAATTATTTACGTTGACATTAATTATTTTTTAATAAAACATCTCCATATTTTAATCGTAAAATCGATAAAAGAAAAGGTTCATATCATTAAATCGTGGGTGGGTCTAGTTTTGTTACATTTATAATCGATTCACGACAAATAAGCACGAGAGTCATCAATATTGGATCATTTTGATATTGATCCAATGCGCTGCTTTAATATTTAAATGATCATTCGAGAGAGCTGTGGCCGTATGCTTGTATAGTAAAAGATATAGACGTAAGTTTATTTTGAAAAGGTGTACATATAGAGTTTGATGACTGCAAAATAACACGCGGTGATTGTGAATTGCACATGAAGAAAATGTGATAATGTGCATTCATGATAAGATTTTCATTATAAGACAGTTTGAATATATATTAGGCTTTTTAAATTAATTACATTATAAATGTTCGGGTACATGTTCATTTATTTATAATTAGCTGTGATTTCGATAGGCTATGGCTCGTAGGATCTTATCTTATCTTATTTTTGGGGCCGTGAAATATCTCGAACACTTCGACCCAATGGGATCTTTTGTGTTCCCCTAGATAGCAATCACTCCTCTCCAATCTCATTGAAAATTTGCTTCATGAGCCTAACAATGAGGTATGGAGATAGGAGCCTGTAGTCTTCCGGTGTTGGATATCCTACCCCCAAAAGATTCATTCGCCTCCTGGCCAATGCATCACATGTACACAGTAGGTGTTCCATGCGTTCTGTATGTTCCTCACACAACCTGCACATGGGTGTCGCGGTTAGACCCATCTTCATGAGCATGTTGTTGGTTCCAAAGTGCCCAGTAAAGGCTCCAAGCAAGTAGCGTATTTGCCCCCTGCTCATGTTCCAGATGGATCCTCGTGCTTTGTACGTGGATCCTAAAAATTTTTTCGTAGGATCTTAAGAGCTCATGTAATTTCAATAAAAGGGTATATATAACAAACGAAATATTTACACTCTTTATTATAATTGTAGTTGCTCGGCTGGTATAGTTAAATATTACAGGCGGGGTATTATACATCACAACCGACTGAAAGTAGTTCCTAGAATGGCTGTGTTCTTCTAAATGTAGAATGTACATATGACTAAAGATGGCGACCGGGGTCTTAGTTGGTACTATTGGGGATAGACGTAAGAAATATCTTTCTGTTTGAAGTGTTCGACAAAATGCGATAAGATGTCGCCATAATAACATCAGTGTAAATTTTAAAGGAAAGCGTCAAAAGTTACAGTAGGTTAGAGAATTTCTAACTCAATAAACGTGTACAGCAGCTAGATTCGTATCATACAATGTATCTACACTATAATAGCGCTATTCTGGCAGATTTTCGAACTGTAATTTATAGCGTAAACTGGACACTTTTTCAACTTCTCGATATGAGATGGTTCTCTTTACTTCTACTCCCCATAGCTGGTGCGCCGTTCCGGCTGCCGCTGGACATTACATCTCAACCAGCAGCACACAGGCGGCCGTCATCGGGTAAAAACGGTGAGGTAGAACTCGATGGGCGCTTCCCTTATGAGCTAATGTGCAAATCGAATACAATTCAAAAGAGGCTCTCAAAGTTTCAATTTAATTTATTACTCACATGCTTCAACTGATATTTAATTTTGTGAAATTTCGCAAATGACGACATCGGCTAATGAAACAGTCCAGTGTGGAACTGGTAATTCGGTTTCCTTGGGTTATATGGTGTAATTTTAAAAACGTAAGGCTAGTCAAATTATTGCAAAAATGTTATACCTATATAATTATTAACTTATATTTTATAGTTATAACGTGAGAAAGTATATACATGTTAATATTTTATAAAGAAATGACGTGTTGTTTTTCCTTACTGTACCGAGTGTAACTGTGAGTCGGGAATGACAAACTACCCTCTTTCATCACCGCCCACCGAATAGTCAAATAATAACGAACACAGAAACCTTAATATCCACATCCGGCACTTTAGACGAATGATCACGAGCGCGAGATGCAGCTCACCTTTGTATAAATTCAAGTCTAGTATCCATTTTGATTACACGTTTAGAGCAACAAAAGGGGTACGTAAAGTTCTACAAGATTTAGTGTTATTTTATTTTCATTCCTGATTGTGCCCCACACAAATAGTTCTTCACTTATTTTTCCAATGAGCTGTTGTCGCATAATACAAACAAGTAACATTTCAAGCACCGTAGTCTTTGAAATCTAATTACATATATTTTGCTCACAAATATTGTTTCGTTTTGCAAGATTCACGCATAACTTCAATATTAAATAACGCGTGAGTCTGGGATGAAAAGGAGCAAAATTTGACTTAACATTTCTGCCATTATAGTATAAAATTAATGTTATATTATAATTTAATCTAATCTTATTATGTACCTTATAAGACAGGAAACAAGGCGCGATTATTCTACAGCACGACCTACGTAATATTAAGTGACAATCAATTGCTTTTTAGCATCTCTTCGTATATATTAAAATAAATGTATATAGGTTTTTACATGTAAACAATTACTAAAACCTTCGAATTTATTTGATTCACACTCCCTCGAAACTCCGTCCGTAGTACACCTATCACCACAGTAGTGCTAATGATTTACACATATAAAAAAATAATAAATAATCGTTTGTTAACATGATGCTATTGGATATTTGATGCATACATCAGCAACCAATTTATTAACGGATTACGCAACATATTACGGCATTATTACCACAGAATAGTGCGTATTGTCGATATGTTATTACCGTTATCTTGAGCTTAGCTTCAACGGTATATGTGATTGATGAATGCTTATTGTTGTTACCCAAATTACAAACACGCAACGGCGTTTATGTCAGATTAAACTGCAATTATATACACCTTAAAACTTTTTACTGTTTACTTTTTTACATTAGATGTTGTATAAGATTTATTTGATTAATCGGATTCATTCTGCGATGAAGAATATAAAATAAATGATTTTTATTATATTTCTACTATACTATTGAATAATAATATCGTTATCCAATATTATTTATATTGATAATTCTTTATTTATTTATTTCAATTAATAATTGTAGATATAATTTAATGTTTCGAAATATTAGATAAATAATAAGGCTTGAACCTATTATTGGAGTTCTTAATGAAATGTACCCACGTGACCTATTTTTTAGCAATTGCGTAGCGCGAGATTTTCTTTAGAGGATATTGGCTACGTGACGAAAACCTAAGCTTTACCCTCTCTTCCCTGTGACCTACCATACTTGGTTTGAAGACCTCTCTCCCTTAACGCGTCTCGTACGTTTTCTAATCTGCATGAATTGACATCATCCCAACGATTTACTTTATTAACTCTGATTACATCCTTCCCTTATTAATTTTACAAATCCATACTAATGTTATAGATGTGAAAGTAACTCCATCTATTATGTTTCCACTGAAACAATTTTTGATGAATTTCGGTAGAGAGATAAATTAGATCCTGAGAAGGGACATAGACTACTTTTTTAATATTTATATGACAGAACAACGGGTCAGCTAGTTACTACTAAAACACACACCTACCTAAAATTTATTTATTGATGACATAATTCGTATTATCCATGACACGAAGCCCATTTCTCTTTAGATCAATGCTTGAAATCAACATTCACTGATCGAATCTTGGCATCCTCATGACAGTCTAGACATCTATAGTTTTTAGATCCTATACACCTATTTATTTGGCTGTGTTCACGATTGAAAGTTATATTTATCTTAAAGGCTTATCGTTATGTAAGCCGAATGTAGATTATATATTGAATACTGTTTTGGAAATAAAGAGAAGCAGTTCTGTATGCGCTCAATCATAAGAAATTATAATATACTAGCCGTTCCCGCCCGCTTTGCTGCTTGATTAACAGAAAAAGTAAATTGAAAAAATATGAAAAGTTTTCGTACTCATGCGCGCTACACCGCTTTCCCCCCTTCTGCGCGGCAAGAAAACACACATCACTGAACACGTATATAGTGCTTATAAAAATCGTTGTTTCTAAAAACTTTAATGATTTTATATTAAATGAAAACACCGCAATATTTTTTTAATTAGACAACGACCAAGTGTCTAAGAAATAAAACATAGAAAATTTAATTGAAATCTATCCAGTAGTTTTGCCGTAATGCGCACACAACTGCAGACCTCTATCGTATTATTTATATGTTATAGATAACTAGAAAGCTAACATGTTATATTTGAAAATTTCGAACACTTAGGTTCTTGTGATTTATTGCTTCTGATTTTGCAGTTTCTACCAGACCTGGTCTGTGCTGTGTGGATGAACTGCTTGAAATTAGTCGAATGTGTCTGATGTAGTGATGATATTTCTGAGCTCAATAAACAGAAAGTTCATGTTTTAAAAATTAACTTCAGTAAATTGTGTTTTAAAAAAGTTATTCTTCGCTACTGTAGTTGCATCATAATCCATTTAGGAGGAACTATAATAGTATTATTCTTATATGATGTCTAATGAAGGATGTGAGTGAAATATATTTTGATAAAATTACATATAAAGGCGATAGTAACGATAGATACATAGTTTACCCATACTAACATTATAAATATGGGAGTTTGGATAATTTCTACACAGTAATGCAAGAAAGGCTGAACAAAATTAGATGAAATTTGGTACACAGAAAAATTATCGTCTAGAATAGGATATACTTATATTACTGTTGATCCTAGAAAATACACTAGAAACTTCAATTCCTGAGAGGGGCGCTCCTCCCCGGCGACGGCGTCATCTGCTACGCCGACGACACGCTCGTCACAGCGCGTGGGAGGAACCCCCGCCAGGCGTGCCTTCTGGGCACGGCTGGGGTGGCGCAAACGGTGGCTAGAATCCGGCTACTCGGCCTGGAGGTGGCCTTAAACAAGACGGAGGCCCTTATATTCTACGGGCCCCGCCAGAGGCCGCCACCGGGCCTGAGCATAACGGTAGGAGGCGTCCGCATCGCCGTCGGGCCGTCCATGAATTATCTCGGACTGGCGCTCGACGGCCGATGGGACTTTGCGGCGCACTTCGAGTGCCTGGCGCCGAGGCTAGTACGGGCGGCGGCGGGACTCTCCCGTCTGCTGCCCAATATTGGCGGGCCGTGCGCAGTGTGCCGCAGGCTCTTTGAAGGAACCGTGCGGTCGATGGCCCTTTACGGGGCCCTAATCTGGGCGGATCGCCTGACGGCCAAAACGACGGCGCTGCTTCGCAGGCCGCAGCGCGTCCTGGCCGTCAGGGCGATAAGGGGATACCGCACGGTGTCCTTCGAATCGGCCTCCCTGCTGGCCGGATCCCCACCATGGGACCTCGAGGCCCGGGTCCTGGCGCTGTTGTACCAGTGGCGCCGGGACGCAGCCGAGCGTGGCTCTCGCCCCGCGCCTCGCGAAGTTGAGGCAAAGCGGGCGGAGCTGCGCGACGTGGTGCTCATGGTGGAGTGGAAGGAGCGCCTCGCGCACCCCAGCGCGGGCCTCGCCACCATCGAAGCGGTGAGGCCCGTCCTGGCCGAATGGTTGGAAAGGCGCCACGGCGCCCTGACCTTCCGCCTGACGCAGGTCCTCTCGGGGCACGGTTGCTTCGGGAGGTACCTGTGTCGCATAGGGCGGGAGATGACGTCGGGGTGCCACCACTGTGGCGCGGGCGACGAGGAGGACACGGTGAACCACACTGTCGCCGTGTGCCCTGCGTGGCGCGAGGAGCGCCGCGCCCTCGTCGCCCAAATCGGCGTGGACCTGTCGCTCCCGGCCCTGGTTTTGTCCATGGCCGGGAGCGATCCTGGATGGACGGCCGTCGCCTCCTTCTGCGAGGCAGTCATGTCCGCAAAGGAGGCGGCGGAGCGGGAGCGGGAGTCGACCACCACACTCCCCTCCCGCCAACGCAGGACACGTCGGCGGCGCCGGAGGTCAAATAACGACCTCCGGCCGCCGTAAAAAGCGGCCGCGGGCGACCCCTCGGGGGAGGATCCGCCGCCCGCACTTTTGCCGCGAGGGTGAGGGCTGCGTGCTGTTCCGCGGCCCCCCTCAACTCCTAGAGTTGTTAGGAGAGCGCCGGGGGGACGAAACCCTGACCCCCTGGCGCCAACACTTTAGAAGGGGCCCGCCTCAAGACAAAGGGCGGGCCGGCGCCGGCCCGGGCCACGAGATCGGCTGGCCATATATCCGTGGGCCCGGGCGTAGGCGATAGGAGAACAGCGGGGTTTTTTAGTGGGTAGTCGGATGGCCAAACATCTTTCCCGGAGTCCCACATATCCCTCGGTCCCCCCGGGCCGGGGGAACCCGTCAAGAGAGGTTTTTCCCCGACACCAAAAAAAAAAAAACTAGAAACTTCAATGCGAACAAAGTCTCGAGTTAGGTATTAATATTAGAGTAATTATAGTTTACTGATTATAATTCTGCTCGCTCGAGGTATGCAACTGATTATTGTCAATGGTAAATATTTAGCACACCTATTTGAGTAGGTGCACTTCCATAATTTTCAGCCTTTTCTTGGACAAAGAACCACAAAATAGATGAAAGTGACCAAATTTAGTGTTTGCAAGGTCGTTTGTCGTTTAAACTCTTTTCCATCTGTTAAATTCTAGAATAGACAAGTACCTAATTCATTTAATATTTATTTAATAACACATAACGTAGATGTACACCTGGTATTTAGGGATATTAGCATTTGCGAGAATAGTATCTAACCACAAGAGACATCTGCTAAGCGCGGAAACATCAAAGCGTGATCGCAAAAAATTAATGAAGGTACTTATGTAGCATTGCCTTATATGGATGTGAGATATGGACCGTGATACACGGGGACAGGGAAAGGTTAAAAGCATTTGAGATATGGTGTTGGAGAAGAATGCCGAGGATAAGCTGGACGGAGAAAAGGACCAACGAGGAAGTGCTGACAAGTCATGGCAAAAGAGAAAAGGAACATCTTGAGAATTATTGATGACAAATGCTGGGACACGATGATCTAATCCATACCATCATAGATGGGAGAATTGAAGGAAAGCGGAAGAGAGGGAGACCAAGAAGGGTATTTATGGAGCAAGTAAAGACTGGATGTCGTGTCTAAATTCTCTATAATCTATATTAAAAAGTTAAGGAATAAATAATCTAATATTAAAAAGTTAAGGAATAGGCGCTTGTAGAGAGGACTGAAAGATGATTAACCGACAAGTGGGTAGCTCATAGGGTAAATAAATGATGATAAACACTTAATTCATATTATTGACATATGAAAATATTCAATACTTTTATTTTATTTCTTTAGTTTTTATTATTTAGAACATCGTTGATTTGAGCTGCAATACAAAATTCCGTTCAAACTTGAAATTGAAATATTAGTCTTGTTTTTTATTAAATACGATTTTACTAAAGGGCTAGCTGTGTGTGTTTTCCAATTACAGAGCATTAATGCGACTCAGTCTCACACAATGCCGGTTAATTGGAACGTGAATTAGTTTTCAAATGCAACTAGTAGAGGGCACTAAGTTCAATGTTGAAAAAAAAGTAGATAGAATTTATTCGAATTCTAAAATGAAATTGTATTCACATTTTAAATCCATACTAATATTATAAATGCGAAAGTAACTCTGTCTGTCTGTCTGTCTGTCTGTTCCTCTTTCACGCCTAAACGGCTGAACGGATTTTGATGAAATTTGGTATGGTGATAGATGATAACCTAGAAATGGTCATAGGCTATAAATAATCACGCCATCGTTCTTAGGGGGTAGGCAGTAGGCAGATAACTAAATTGAGTTGTGATTTTTTGTGCTTATCTGGTATCTATGAGAATCGGCCAACATCTATTTTTCATCCCCCTAAATGTTAGGGGTGACCCACCCCCAAAAAATTTTTTTTAATTTTTTGACATTTTATTTTATTTTATGGCAGAACAACGTTTGCCGGGTCAGCTAGTGTGGAATATAAATAAGTCAATGTTTGTACCTTCATCTATATTTTATATAAATTTTTTTAACACAGTTTGAATTAACTTTGATTATTTCTAAAAACCTACGACGAAACGAAAGCTTTAAAATTTTTTTCAACAATAAACAATATTACTAACGATAACCTAAAAATAAAATGTTGATCAATCCCAAAAAAAAACACTTGTTAATTTTCTGTCACTGAGTTGGTATTCGAGTGCATGCATCACTTTTGAGAGTGCTCGATTGTGCGAAGCGCTGCTGTAGTTGAAACATCAACGTTGAGCATTATGTCGCATAGTGCGCTCTAGTGCTATGATTGGAAAACAAGGTGTGTGAAGCTTGCATTTATTTGCACTGATGCGTATATAACACCTGAGTAACCACGCCAAAAATATTATCGAATGAAATGTCACTGCCAGTGCCATCTCTTTTAGGTTAAGTTTGTATTGGTTTGTATTTAGTTTTATTTTTACATAATTAATCTTAGTTTTAGCATCTTAACCAAAATTATGAGTTTACTTGAGCCTGAACATGAATTATATTTGAAGTAATATTGCATTGTAACAATGGAAAATTTAACCTCAAAGGAATTCACCATCGAAATTGTTGATCGAATTACTAAATGTTGTATGGACCTGTACAGTAAATTATCCAAAACTGGGAAACCGTTGGAAAATGAGTGGACAGTTCTATCTTGTATCGTTAAGTATGAAGAAGCTAGCACAGAAATTGAAGTGGTCTCACTAGGTACTGGATCTAAATGTATAGGGGCCTCAAAAATGTGTCCTACAGGGGGTATCTTGAATGATAGTCACGCCGAAGTGTTCGCGAGACGTGGTCTTCTGTTATATCTTTACGATAATATGAAAAAGTGTATTAATAATCAACCATCAATATTTAGATTAAGTTCAAGTGAATTTAAACTGCGAGAAGGTATTGGATTTGTATTTTATTCATCTCAACTACCTTGCGGCGATGCATCAATCATACCAAAAGGGGGTGATAAGGAGCACTTTGGAGATATATTAAACAATGTAATTTCTTGCGATGGAGATTTTGTTACTCCATGTAAGAAAAGAAAAATCGAAGATATCCATAGGACTGGTGCAAAATGTTTACCACATTCTGAACAGGATCCTAAAGAGTGTGGAACAAATTATCATATACTTGGTCAAGTGCGTACAAAGCCTGGTAGAGGAGATAGAACCTTATCGGTGTCATGTAGTGATAAAATAGCTAGATGGGTACATTTAGGTATCCAAGGATCTCTCTTAAGCCTTCTTTGTGAACCTATTTATATAAAATATTTTGTATTTGGTGCAAACATGCCATATTCTGAAGATACCTTAAAAAGAGCACTATTGAAAAATAATAATTATGTACCTGTGGTACCAAAATTTTACCAAAGCACTATTCCCTTTGCTGACATAAGAAATAAAGATAGAATTAAACCAGCTCCAGGTAGCATTGTTTGGGTTAGTACTGAAAATAAGTGAGTGTTATATACTTTCCATTAAACTTAGTTTTAAGTTTAACTAATAATAAGCATTTATTCCAAATTATCAGAGCAGGGGCAGAGTAAGAATACTATCCTATATATATCAGCTAGTGTGGGCCGGTCGTAAAAGGCGACAAAACAACCCACCCTAGCTACGTGGTAGGGCCCAGAGCTCGTCTGGATGGCAGCCACCCTTGGTCTTAAGTGTGCTGCCATAATAACCTTGTGTTGTGTTCCGGCATTAGTGAACCAGGTTCCTGTTTCCTATGGGACAGCAGCATGTTCACGGTGCCCCTAGCGTTGCAAACATCCATAGGTGACGGTAACTGCTTTTGTGTTAAGTGGGCCGTCAACCTGTCTGCTGTGCTTCAGTAATAAAAAAAAATGTGTAAGTTCTTCCTTCACTAACTTTCATTACATTTCTAATTTCGGAGTGATTATAGTGGCAAAGGCCTTCTCCAGCTCATGCCAGGGTGCAATATCCTGAGCTGCTCATCTACAAATTTAAGTTTAATTGCATTTTATTAAATTAGTTCATTTCCTATGGTAATTTATGTATCCTAATATAATTACAGTCTATAACATTCTATTACCAGGCTTGGGTTTTTATTAGAAAAGGCTGACATGTATACACTATTCCAATGTAGATTAATGGGTTGTAACCAGGAATGTGTGTACACACTAGTATCTCTGTGTGTAGGTTTCCTCAGTATGTTTTCATTTACTGGTATATAGCAATTATGATATAATAATTGCATTAGGCAAACTGTTTGAGCAAATGCCATCATGGGAATGTGACCATTGATTTCTAGGTTGGTCTCTGAATGTGACTTCACTTCAAACTTGGCTACCTTGTACTTGTTATTAAAACATATTTCTATATATACCATATCGTCTTTATCAAATGAATATCTGCTATGTACAAAAAGTTAAACTGAGATATGGAGTAAAAACATTCTCATGTAAAATTGTATAAGAAACAATTTAAATCATTTAAAGTGATTTATATTAAATTAATGTAATGATTAGAATGACATAGCAGTTTTTATATATCAAATTTGAATATTTATTTGATATGTGAAAAAAGTGCACATAGCAGATATTGGTTTGACAACAATGATATATGTTATAACATATTTCTATATATAACATCTTAGAAAAGTGTAGTAGTGATAGTAACAACACTTATATTTATTACTTACGTACTTTTTCAACAGAATACAAGAGGTTGCTGTCCAAGGAAAGAAATTGGGTATTACCAAGAAACAAGCATCATCAGTCTACAGCTTGTGTATTAGCAAATATAATTTATACAGGAAATTCATAGAAATATTAAGTATGGATAAAAATATTAGAGCTAAAATTGTAAGCGATGAAGATGTACAAAGTATACCCTACAATGTAATGAAGTCAAGATCAAAATACACAAAAGACTGGCATTTAGTGAAGGAAAAAGTCTTTAAAACGTGGACTGTCAAACCTGATATTTGGACTTTCTGTGTTGTCCGTGCTAGTTAATAAATCAAATTTTTTTTCTACATGTTTTAACTTGGCAGTATTCTATGTTTTAACTTCAGAACATTTCCAGTTAAGTATCTTGAAGCAAATATTTAGTATGACCTCTCAACCTCAATAATTAAAATTCAACACCCTTCATTAGCTGTCCATGAATAAACAGAAAGATAAATCTTTTATTAAATACTGTTCGCTGCTTTAGATGAAAACCTGTATCTCAGGGTTTTATTATAATTGCAAATGATGTACACAAGCATTCAAACAAACCAAGTTCATTGTGCTAATATTTTAGACCACAATCATATTAGACCACTTGGAGCCCCTGTGCCAGCCATCTTGTTCATACCCTTTACAAACCCCCATTTCTCTCCAGCAGCCTAAATCACCTATCTATTTAGAATTTAATGTTGATTATGCTTCACATTGACTATTATTTTAAACAATAATTAGACTTATTTTCTAGATGGTACGGCTCCAAGCCCGTCTGGATGGCAACCACTCCTGGTCCTTCTGGTTTTGTTCTGGCTTTAGTAACCCAGGTTGCAGTACCCTTATGGGGACAGCAGCATGTTTGTGGTGCTTCTGGCGTAGCAAACATCCATAAGCAAAGCTTATTATTAAGGGGACTGTCAGCCTGTTTGCTGTTCCTTACAATAAATAAATATATACTATAGTTATTTATAAATAACCTGAAATTTTTATATATCCCTCCCACAGTATCATCATATAAATTCTTGTTAATAATTAATGATGTCATTTCTTTCAATGGAAGTGTTGAAATTTGAAGCTCACCATTATTCTACCTGTCCTACCTACACAGCTGTTTGTTTAGAAATCAGCAATATGTGTCATAAACATTTGCCTATTATTACACATGTATACATTGTTTGTTGGATAAACATCATTAACATTTATAAATGGTGTCTTGGTTTATATTTGTCATATAAACCATAGACATTTTAATCCTAATGAAGTCAATGAAAGTTTGAGATTTACTATTGTTGATCGAAGATGGCGAGATAGAAATTCATGTAATCTTATATAGTTTTCTAAAGAAAGAAAGAAAAAATTAAAAAGTACCTAACTTTACAGTCGGGGTTCTGTGTTGAGGTTATTTTGTAAGACGAAATTACGGCTCATGTATTTTACATAAATACAGGGAATAGATTTTAATTAGAATTACTGGAGTGATTAGTGTCTGAACCCTGTAATCTCGAAAATAAATAAATATAATAACCTAGTTTCTGCTATCTATGATCTGGCAAGAATGAAAGAGTAAGCTAAAAGTTATACACTTGTAGACTTGTACGTCACCCTGTAATCATCATCATCATCATCTTAGCGTTGAATCCCGGTTGCAACCCAAACTAGCTTCGGTGCCCGGGGTCCGCTTTCCGACTTTTTCTTATCCACTTCCCACGATCTTCGGCATCTCTGGTGGTCAGTCCATTGGCACGCATATCGACTGTCTTAAACGTCAAGTCAGCACTTTTTGGGTCTATCTCCTGCCGGAGCCCGGCGGAGGCGGCATGGCCAGACATTTGTCCCCCACATAAGTAGCCGGTTTTTTTTTTAATAAAGATAGGCGTACGTTTAACCGCAATCTCACCTGATGGTAAGCGACGATGCGGTCGACGGTGTAGCACGCTTGCCTATAAGAAACCTGTTCACTCTCCTCTTGAAGACCCCTAAATTATAATGTTCGGGAAACACAGACGCCGGCAAAGAATTCCACTCTTTGGCAGTTCGCATGATGAATGTGGAAGCAAAACGCTTTGTGCGGATAGGGGGCAAGTCGACCATAAATGGGTGGCGCATTGCCGTACGTCTGGTTGTCCTGTGATGGAAGGGAGACGGAGGAATTAAGTTGTGTAATTCCGCCGCACACTGTCCGAAATGTATCCTGAAAAACACCGAGAGACTGGCAACTTTGCGTCGATGTTCAAGACTCTGAAGTCTAGTCTCAACCAAAGCATCGTTACCGATGAGTCTTTTGGCTCGTCTTTCCGTAAAACGGTTGCCGTAAAACGTGGCAATACCAGGGAAGGCGACACTCCTGTAATTTATCCGGAATATCACGGACATGAAGGCTGCCGCGAATGCGAGAGTTCCATAGGCAGTCCTTCGACGTTACTCCACACATCCACTATAGCATATTCATCACTGTGAATCGCAGTGCCTGCTTGTGTCGCTCCAGCACCGGTCACGCTTCACATCCGTATAAAAGGACAGTCCTAATGGTAGTCTTATAGACCTGTCCCTTCAATTTAACCGGTATTTTCTGCGCCTTAGCCTTTAAACGAGTCCGTAATCTTACTCTTTCCATTTGATTTGGCTTATTTTGGCTTTTACGGGGACGACTGCCGTCTAACCCCACAACCCCGAAAGGAAAACCGTCGTTAGGGCCTCATTTGTTATTCAGCAGAGTGCGCTGACTTAACATTGGTAATTTTATGTGATAAAATTTCTCCTATAAATGTCTCATTTCATTTCTTTAAAATTTTATAACAAAAGTATTCGTTTTAGGGATAATTGGACTGATATATTGCATATGTGCTTATATTTTCTTCATGCCACTCTCTGGGGTCGGTCTCTCATTTCTGAGGGTCGTGATCAGCATCAAGGTTGCATCTGGAGTGGACGATTTGTCTCCACCGGTTTCTGTCCAGTGCATCTCTCACGATCACGGCAATTTGGATGACGACGAGTCTCACTTGATTCGGCCATCTAGTTGGTGAACGACCGCGAGATTTTTTTGTGTTCACACCTTTGGTGTTCTCAAGCACAATCAGTCTTTCAAATTCTCGTCGCCTTGCACAGTGTATGGCCGAAATATGAAATAATGCGTTGTTGGGGGTTAAGCGAGTTTTATTCGGAGTTTCATCGGCGTTAAATCGGAGTTATCGGAGTTAGTTAAGCGGAGTTAAATCGGCGTGGACCTGTCGCTCCCGGCCTTGGTTCTGTCCATGGTCGGGGGCGATCCTGGATGGACGGCCGTCGTCTCCTTCTGCGAGGCAGTCATGTCCGCAAAGGAGGCGGCGGAGCGGGAGCGGGAGTCGACCACCACACTCCCCTCCCGCCAACGCAGGCCACGTCGGCGGCGCCGGAGGTCAAGTAACGACCTCCGGCCGCCGTAAAAAGCGGCCGCGGGCGGCCCCTCGGGGGAGGATCCGCCGCCCGCACTTTTGCCGCGAGGGTGAGGGCTGCGTGCTGTTCCGCGGCCCCCCTCAACTCCTAGAGTTGTTAGGAGAGCGCCGGGGGGACGAAACCCTGACCCCCTGGCGCCAACACTTTAGAAGGGGCCCGCCTCAAGACAAAGGGCGGGCCGGCGCCGGCCCGGGCCACGAGATCGGCAGGCCATATATCCGTGGGCCCGGGCGTAGGCGATAGGAGAACAGCGGGGTTTTTTAGTGGGTAGTCGGATGGCCAAACATCTTTCCCGGAGTCCCACATATCCCTCGGTCCCCCCGGGCCGGGGGAACCCGTCAATAGAGGTTTTTCCCCGAGACCAAAAAAAAAAAAAGTTTTATTCGGAGTTTGTTCAGGATCGATGCATTGGTGCGTTTTGTAATCCAAGGTATTATTCTTCATGCAACACAGTGCGTTAAAATAAGGCCGTTTCCATTTAATCTAAAAAATCGCGAACGACTGCCACAGATGCAAGATTGCCCCACGAGCTTCTGTTCCGTGGCCCCACACGAACAACTGATCCTCCAGCATTATTGCAAGACTTAAAACTTATGAGTGTCGCTTTTGTTCTGATCGGGCTCAAAGTAAAATAAAGAATATTTTAATGATCTTTCGACGTGTTGATTTTTATTGTTACTAAAAATGCATGTGTCATTGCAAGAATATAATGAATGTTAGCAACACGGTAGATTTATGGTAGGTAATGGGAATACTATTTTTGAGCTGTGTTAAAAGGTATTATAGTATTAATCTTGTTTAAGATTTTAAAATTGATTAATTTAAAATTCAACACTTTAGAAACAACTGGAAAATCTCTAGTCAGAAGAAATATGACAGAAAGTTTGTTTCCGATCAACTTTCTATTGATATCTAAAGGCTTCTTCTAAAGCTTACGAATATTCTCAAGAATATTGTAGCTTTTGATTATAAGGGTCATTGGTCACTGCAGTGGGCGGTGATTATTTCATTATTGATTTTGCTTTACTGAGTCTATACATTCTAATAGGGCCTATAAAGATAAAATATATTAATTCTGTTTGAAAAAGGTTTCCGCCAACTGTTTTTTCTATATTCACCTTTCTTTTGCTATGAAGTTCAGTTTGCGCGATTTCTGTTATAATCGTAAGGGTGCCTTTCTACCAGAGATGTGCTATGCAACTATGCTGCGAAGATGTGAAATCTACGCTACGAAAATATGTAACCGTTTCCACCAATACTAAGCTATGTGGCTGTGCGAGGAAGATGCGCCGCCGCAAAGTAGCTGCGCGAGAAAGATGCGCAGCTCTTCTCATCTTTGAGCTCGCGAGCTATGCGATGTATCGATAGCATGTCTACTTTCAACGACAAACGCGGGCCTACTGTAGGTACTCTGCTCTGCACATAGTTACACCACTCGCGACGGCCCATAGAAGGCATCCATAGCACGTATCCTTCCATATAAAAACATATCAGGTTGAATTCGTTTCCACCAGTGCTAAACTATGTGCACCAATGAATATGATTGGTGGATATCAAATGCATCCATAGCAACGTAGCATAGCACATCTCTGGCGGAAATGCACCCCAAGGGTTTCAACACCATTTGAAATTATACCTCTTTTGGCTTACATGTATGAGTAAAATTTTTGATAAAGTTAGCTGATAACTGTCTCAAAATTATCCGTGATAACTCGTAACTATATTCGCAATAGTTTATCAAATATTCATAAATCTACAACACGTGTTTTATAAAAGTGATAGTAACAATTGTCAATATTTATGCATATACAAACTTATGCAAACAATGAAATAGTTTAAAATTAATTGAATTTTTTCTTAGTAAAAACCTTTGGAAGTAATGTGTGTTTTTTAGTATGATTTAGTTTTAAATCTCATATAACTAAATACAAGAATAGTATGTATATACAACCTAACAAAGTAGATAGTTATGCATGATTACCAGCTTGCAGGGTCAAGTCGGTTTAGATAAAACACCTACGTATTGAAGGTAGAATAAGTCCCGGAAAGGACCACCGTTGAACAATGAGTCGTAAGAGGACGGCCGGTGGATAAGCGCATTAACTTTTAAGTAAAACAAATGGGTGCATGGCAGCTCACGCCCACTCGAATGCATAATCATTATAAGTTATTGATTTTGGATAATTTTCTGTGGGGATACGGCTCTATTTATGCTTCCTTAGTATCGCAGTAGGTTAATGAAACCTCGCCGTATCTACTTATCTTCTATCTATAGTGTAATAAATTTATGGACGTCTCCCGTTCGGATGTATATTGATTTCAAGATGATGAATATGTAGACAAGGAGTTTTGATATTATATTTAATGATGGTATGATTATGAAACTATATCGATAAAAAAGTAAGATACTATACTGTACCGGTTACTATAAATTATATTTTAATTTTATGGAATAGGCGCTCGCTTTGACTCAAAAGGTGGCCTGACATCGGCTTGGGCCACGAGATTTGCAGGCCATTTATTCGTCTGCCCAGGACGACCAGATTATACGAGAACAGAGGGGATTTTAATGTTAAGTATGACGGAGGCCCACATATTCTCCGACTACCTCGCAGGTTTGGGGGACTCGGAAATGACGTTTCCGTGAAAAATAAACTATTTTTTTTACTGTGACAGGCGGACGGCCCACTTAATAGTAAGCATTTACCGACCCCTATGAATGTTTGCGAAGCTAGGGTCACCGCGAATACTGCTGTCCCATAGGGGTATAGGAACGTGGGTCTCTAGTGCCGGAACATAACACAAGACATAACACACATTATTATGGCGGCATACTCATCTAGATGGCAACCACCCTTGGTCACCCAAGGGTGGTTGCCATTTAGACGGCCTTGGGGCCCTGCCACGTAGCTAGCGTGGGTTGTTTTGTCGCCTTTTACGACAGGCCGACCACGGCCGCAGGGGTTAGTATTCTTGCTCCACCCCTGCACGGAGAAAAAACATTGATCTGGGCTGCTATAGCACTACTTTGGCCATATATGTAGGTAATTAAATAGCCTACTTCTAGCTGAAGGGTAAATCCAGAAATGCTAGATGTAGTCTTAAAACGAAGTGTTTGTAATCGTTATAATATTAGAGATGATACCGGAGACCATAAACAATATAGAATAAAACTATAGAAACCTTCAAATAACAACGGAACCGGTATGATCATAATATCTTATCTATTTTTGCCATAAGAAATATAAAATGTCTAATACTAATAAATAACAGCCCATAGCTTCCCACTGCTGGGCTCAGTCAATGGGATTGGGTAGTATGCCCGCCACGCTGGTCCAAGGCGGATCGCTGATCTCGGTATGCATGTTTCCTCACGATTTTCCTTAAACGTCCGTAAATAGAAATTATGCTATAAGCGGTGATGCCGTGGGCTTCGAATCCGGAACCTCGATATTGGTCTCAGAGTGAGATACTGAGCTACCAGTTACCATAAATGCTCAATTATTAAGTAGGTGTTATTAAATTGCCCATTTAGTGTACTTAAACAACGAAAAACGAATAAGAAAAATACATGTTAAAGTTCCGTTACACAAACATGGTGAAAGAATTCGATGACCACGACAAAGTTTGCCTCCAAGTGTTAATTAATTCCATCGATCCACTAATCCGGTTGTTTGCGCGATACAAAGATAAACAATTGGCGTTGAAAGTAATTAACGTCCAATTTGAATGGTGCTCTTACCGGCCGGCCGTGACAGTGGGATGGGGACCGTAGAAAGTGCGTCGGATTAAAATCCGCTTTGAACGAGGACTATGTACCCACACGTGCCTATGTATGTCGAATTGGGTGGCTGTTATAATGGTATTTTTATGGATTTTCTGAAAAAAATTCACATAACAGTAAAAGTGATTGGTAATAACAGACATAGAAACAAGAGTAGTAGATAAATGAAGTTTGTTCAAGCGCCCAGCTCGCCTTTGCGTGGGAACGATGCTGGGTTCCATCTTCCATCATACCCCAACTTTGCAGCGATCCGCGAAAGTAGGCCGGCACCAGTAGGAGCCGGCACTCCAGGCACGCGAAGGAATAGCGGGGTGGTTTTAGTGGGTATAGCAGTGATGTGCGTCCCCCCGCTTAGAGAAGAGGCATTGCACGGAGAGGCCCACACTACCCCGCCGCCCGTTTCCACGTGGCGGGGTGCGTGTCAGGCATTTCCAGCTTAAAAACTGAGTAGTATTGTATTATGTAACATTATCAATTTTTTTATAATATATACCTGCAATACGTGTTTGCTATATCCTCAGGAGGCCAACATAGCAGTCGCGAGTTTTAATCCCTGACAACATGCACCGTTTACTCAGTTTATGTCGCCTCATGTGAATTTTATAACATATTTTCTACGGATGAAGGAAAACATCATGCACCATATTGCAACATGCATACCGAGGTACCTGGTATGTGTAACACGTGAATCCTTGGACTAAGATGGACTATGCTGTCCATTCTCTAGGGAGGCCCAAGCTCAGCTGAGGGACGTTACGGGTAAAAACTGTTTATTACATACAATTCTTCGATTGTAATGTACATTCCCGACCAAACTGTGTACAAAACAACCGTTTTTGCTATGTAAGACCATAAAAAATGAAATATACACTCAATATGTACCCAATTCAGTCACTAATTTAAGTAAAACAAAATTAGTAATTTACACGCCGTGTAAAAGCAAGATCGTGTAAAAAGGGTATCGTGTAAATCAAGGGATAGGCGTATCATCAAAATTATAAATAAATCCCGCGGAGGTGAAGACTGAGTTTCGAAGTTAAATAACATCTCCGGTGAGTTTTGCAATCAGCAATTTGAGATGTCGATAAATACCCGGATCTGAATAACTCGAAGCTTAAAGTCAAAGCAAAGTATGATTTACCTATAATATTATTTACCGCCTTACAGTAGATTTAATTGAAAATATCAAAATACCATAATCGATAAACCCATGCTCATGACCTAAGGTTAAATAAATTTAACAACTATTTAAACCTTGAATTCTTGTACTCGTCTTAAGAAATTGAGAAATCATATTACAGAACTATTTATATCCAAATTGCAATGATTAGATCATTATAATAATTCTAACAAATACATTATCCTTATAATTTATTATTATTTAGATTCAAAGTAATCTTTTTGGCATGTTTTGACATTTAAGTTCACGTATGATGTTTTAATTAATGACAAACTCTGTTAATAAACAAATAATAAAAAAAAAATATTCTAACGCTAAGGGGTAAACTGTTAAAACAATTTAATGTAAATCATCTTTGTATGTATGTTAGAGACCAGATTGTTACACTAACAAAGTAACTTGTTAACTGACTTTATTAGTTGAACACTAACTATTTCACTTTTTATAATTTTTACTTATATTATGAATGATATTATATGACCGACTTATTCTTAAACAACCCTAACTACCTACGTGGTAGGGCCCCAAGCCCGTCTGGATGGCGACCACTTTTGCCTTAAGTATGTCGCCATAATAACCTTGTGTTGTCTTCCGGCATTAATGACCTAAGTTCCTCTACCCTTATGGGACAGCAGCGTGTTCACGATGCCACTGACGTTGCAAACACCCTTAAGAGACGATAACTGCTAAATTTTAAGCGGGCCGTCAGCCTGTCTGCTGTCCTACAACAATAAAAAAGTAAAAATTCAAACAGGAAGATATCTATCTATACACAAATTTATACAACTTAAATATTTTAAAATCTATTTGGTTTATTTCACGACGATAGATGACAACATGTATGTACACAGTTTGGACAATAAAGTATCTTGTTTCTAGTTAATTCGTGTTATGACCATTGTGAGCTTGTAACTTGCAGCAGTGATTTGTTTGTCTTAAATACAAGACATTTGAGGTTAGGTGTTTCATAAGTCTGCTGGTCGACCGCTGTGACAGCACAATGGTTTTACTTGTAGCATAAATCATAACAGGTGAACGTGTAGTTGAGATGGTCTGTATTAGCAGGTGTTTTTGTTCACTATGAGTATTGTATACAATTTATCTATGACCCATGTTTGGGTAAATGTTATACGTATCAAAATAAATTGCTTAATTATACATTTTAATTCCATTCTTGTTTAAAAGAAAAGAAAGTGACTTATTGGTGAAGAATGATAAATAACTATCAAACAATATTCGGCTTAGTGGCTGTTAGTAAGTGGTTTGTTACGGTCGGGTATGTGGGTTCGATATTCAAGGAAGGCCATTTTTATACCTGAGATCAGTTGTATTTAGCTCATGTAATGCCGCTCGCTTAATGTGTCATTTTTTTAATATTCCAAACCCTTATTTATTAACTTTTCTACATAAGGAAGTAATAGTCCATCTTACATGAACATACTTTCATTACTACTTATTATAGCTCAATATAAACAAGAGTGCTAACGATGTACGTTTGATATCATAACCGACCCATTAAATGCATTTATGAGTTTGCGGTGCATTTAGAATGAAATGTGTATAAATATTTGCAGTTAGGATATAAATCTTCCACATGGATCCCGCTATTGGGCGGCGGAGGGTGGAACCGCTCACGATTCGATGTTTATCCACAACAAATAATGGAGGACTAAGAAACAAGATCTCATGAAGTGGGACAACAGGAATTTGTAAGACTGAGTCAAAAATATCATATCGCATGATTGTTTATTGTAAGCTTCTATACGTCAGAAGACCGTCAGAATTTAGCTTCAACGTGAAAACTAAATACTGTGTAATGGTTATATTTTAATAGTATTATGATTAATAATATTCCTTTAATTATTGTTGTACGTACATAATATATAATAATTCACATTCTGAAGATGCGATACATTGGTGTTTGAAAGAGATGAAACAGTGACAGACTGCAATATTGTGATTGGAGATGAACAAATTGAACAGGTGAATGAGTTTGTGTATCTGGGTTCAAAGTTTACAAGAGATGGAAAGTGTGAGAGTGATATTGAAAGAAGAGTGAATGCAGGAAACATGGTGAATGGAGCTTTACACTCCTTTATGAACAGTCGGAAGGTGTGTAACAAGGCTCGTCTGGCTGTGCATGAGGGGGTGTTGGTTCCGATACTCATGTACGGAAGTGAAAGTTGGGTATGGCAGAAGAAACATGAAAGCAGAATAAATGCAGTTGAGATGAGAGCGTTAAGAAGTATGATAGGAGTTAAACTGAGTGACAGGATAAGAAATAATGAGATAAGGAAACGTTGTGGTCTGAAAGAAGATGTAGTGACAAAAATTAAGAAAGGTATGCTGAGATGGTTTGGCCATGTTGAGAGAATGAATGAAGAACGATTGACGAAAAAAGTGTATAAGGCGAGTGTGAATGGAAGTGTTGGAAGGGGTAGACCTAGGCGGACGTTCCGAGACCAGATCAGGGACGTCTTGAAAAAAGGCCAGGTCAAGAGTACCCTAAACCGAAGGGCATGTATGAAGGGAATAATGAAAGTGAACGAAGCGAAACAAATATGTAAGGATCGTAGCAAGTGGAAAGAAGTGGTCTCTGCCTACCCCTACGGGAAAGAGGCGTGATTATATGTATATGTATATAAAAACATGTAATAATTTATAATGGTAAGCGAAATACCACTAATCACGAAATCTCTAAAACTATACCCCCGATTGACTTGAAATTTATCATAGTTACTGATTTTGCGATGTAGATGCTCAATAAGAACTTATATTAATAACCTAAATAATAACCTATTTTACGAAAATCCTATTTTTTCATTGCTGTAGGACAGCAGACAGGCTGACGGCCTGCTTAGAATTTAGCAGTTACCGTCGCCTATGGGTGTTTGCAACGCCAGTGGCATTGCGAACACGCTGCTGTCGCATAAGGGTACAGGAAATTGGGTCACGCCAGAACACAACACAAGGTTATTATGGCGGCATACTTAAGACCAAAGGTGGTCGCCATCCAGAAGGGCTGGGGGCGCCCTACCACGTAGCTAGGGTGGGTTCTTTTGTCGTCTTTTACAGACAGGCCGACCCCGGCCGCAGAGGTTAGTATTCTTTCTTCGCCTCTGCACGGATAGAATATCTAAAGTGTGTCTTTTATTTTAAATTTACATGGCAAAACAACGTTAGCCGGGTCAGATAGTTATTATAATATATCATGTACAGATAATAAAATTATGAAATATAGCTTAACGGAATAAATTATCATACTTATTGTTAAATGTAATTAAAGACAATTCATACGGCTAGCAAGTTCTAGTAAGCAGCGACTTGCGTTATTCGTACTGGACAAGTAATATACTACTTTTGTATGTTACAAAAAAAAAACATCCAGACTCGGAAAGGGAATCGAGCCCAAGAACAACAGGTTGCGCCATGGCGATATTCAATATATTTGTTATTCCAAAAAAGAGGACAAAAAGTAGATAGGTAGCAACCGTAGCTGGTATTGAAGACAAACATGAAAATAGCATAGATATAGAATACTATATCTATGGAAAATAGGAAGAATACAAATGTATTAGCTCGTTATTAACATTTTACTATCTGTGGTTCATAAAACCATAGAGTACAAAGGCTACAGTAATAAATAAAATTTAACTGTCTAAATAATGGTAAAATAAATTACTAGATGCATACGAAAATATATCATCTAGATAGGTACTTTTAGAGTACGATTTTGAAATGTTCATCTGTCTGTACAGACTGATTTACGAAACGTCTTGACTGAAGACGAGACTTTTACTGGCGTATAGAGAACCTAAGCATCTTAATTCAGAATAATAATACATTTATTTTAGCATTAGAGCATTAGAACCAAGCAATATTTCACTTCGCGTTTATACTACAACTAGGCGATCACGCCCGCTCCACTGGGTGAATAACAGGCAAAAGTAAATGGAAAAAAAATGAGAAAGGGTCGATGGGATCCAAAAAATAAATAGCCTATAACCATCTACTAAAATTCCGCGTCGAATGATAGTAGTCCCACCCCATATGTTCAGTAGTTTTGTTGTGATGGGCGGTTCCACGGGTACAGCAATTCATAATAAAAACGTAATAAAAAAAAGTAATTACATAATTGAATTACTTTATTAGATCAATAACTGGGTAACCAATCCATAAAAAAATAAAACTATAATAAAGTTAAGAATATTATAAAATAATGTACAGTTAAAGCTGTTGATGTCTTGACGAATCATTTACTATTGAAATTGGACGATAGCGGGCAAGCTTCACTGGTATTGGGTATTGGTATCAACCCGAGAGCCGATTCGTGCGAGCGCAGACAGATCTGGGTCAAAGGTATTTATTTACCTAAGAGGCGCATTCAGAATTGAGAGATAGCCTTTTTCGCAAAGGGTGCACCCCGTGAGCGACTTGACGCTAACGACATGGGTATTCAATTATAAATTTGAACGCCCTGTATTTATTAAGCAATAAACTTTTATAATAAAAAGTGAATATATTTTACATCGTCCAAAATTACGTTAACTGTTAACCGCCATACAATATGTTATCTTTATGAATTGCTATCGACACTCGGCAATAATGAGGAGAAAACTCATACTGAAACCTCGTCTTCGATTACTTTTATTATTGCCAAAATTTATGAAGCAATTTATTTCGAATTGTATGCAATATAAAGAATGTCAACTTACAACTTGAATACGACAAAAGACTGCGATAAATTCTAAAATCAACTACAGTTACAGCCTTTTACTTGATTACTGAGTAATTATTTATTATTAGTTAGTCTCGGAATATGGCTATCCTTCTTCACCTTAGAGTCTAGGTTGTATTAGATACTAAAAAATAAATTAGGCCGAATCAATTTCCTTTGTGCAACCAAAGGGAACCCATGGAAAATTCTGCCTTATTATTATATTTATCAGGGTATGCTGGGCTCCTCAATAGAAGCTTAAAGGGAACTTGGTACTAAACATTCAAGAGTATGGCCTAGTTACAAGATTTATGAGGAATAAGACGTGGTTTTAGTCAACGATAAGAATGAGGTCATCAGTCCCTTTTTGATAGTTTACAAACAGCAGCAGAAAGACGAGAGCATATCGTAGCACTCACGGGCCAACACTAGCTGGTTCTTTATACATTGTCACGTAACGCTTGAAGGAAAACATCGTTCGAAAACCATACCGAGATCACCGGTATATGTAACCCACCAATTTGTCCTAGATGTCAATATTAATCCAGTTTCCGAAGTTGTTTCTAAATACCTTTATGTGAGTAAATGTAAATCATTAAAATGTAACACATTTTGGTGAAAATAATTGTATCTCTTGTATTAGGCTAATCTGAAATATATTTAAAGTTTTCGACAGTCAGAGTCTTGTATTTGCTTAAATCGATACACTAATACTCTCATTTGTTACAATGAATTCCTGCTTTCTCTGTTTGCTAAATAAATGCCATTTCAGTAATTTTAGGTTTGTTTTGTTTGTTTATGGAATTTAATGTTTTATTTACACAGGTAATATTTTTAAATCATGTATTTGTAATTGTGTCACTATGAATTCAATGTATTTAAGCAAAAGAGAACCACTAAATAAATACACGCTTCTAAAGTTTTAAAGGTTTAAAATAAGAATTATAAGGTATAAAATAAATAGTATCCTATTTATTTACAGTCTATTTGCTAATTTCAACTTAGATATAGAAGAATTTGTTTTTTATATATAGAATTACAGGAACCCTTTTTGTGTATTAAATTGTTACATTTTCAATGAGATTCTTCCCAACAAATTCACAATGAAAAATTGTCGTGTGGATTCTTTTTTGCATAAATACAAATTAAGGGGCTATTGTTTGTTTCTAGACTAAGCTGATTCGTCGTAAAATGTCTATGTTGATTGAATTGCACTAACTACTAACTTGTATTGTACGTAGATACTAATTTTAATTTGGTTTAGAGGTATAAGACTCATTTCAGCGAGAATAAACAGCATGGACTAGCTGTTCTTTAAAATTAACGGTTTTGGTATTGGTAATGGTATATAATATTGTATATTATGTCATTTATTTAATTAACAAGTTTTACAAGCTAAACCGAAAACCTAGGATCACTCATTTTTCAGACCTATTCTTCTCTACTTCGAACGGTTTCGGTATCCCTGGTAGTGAGTCCGTTGGCACGCATATCACCCTTTACGATTTCAAATCAGCACTTTTTGGTTGTACCCTTCCGTCCGGGGCCTGGCGAAGGCGGCATAGCTAGACATTTGTTCCCCACGTAAGTAAGAACATATTATTGTTACTTCATATCAATGTGTTCAATCAACTGATAATAAATATGTTGTGAACTTTTTTGTTTATATTATTATCACATTGAACGCCATGGAGGTCATCGATGACCTCTAATATACTTTATGGGTCATCTCCGATTTGGGTCATCAACAAATTTTACGCAGTATGTTTTAGTTTTTAACCGGCACTGTTCTCCAGCGTGAAAAGTGAGTTCAAACACGAAACTGTCGCGCGGTCACCAGTGAGCGTGAGTCCTGCGCCTAAACAGAACAGCCATTAAATTTTAACGTGCCTATGTTGTATCTTCTTCGTAATACTAAAACGATTTGCTACTAAATATGTTTTGGTAGATGGTGGGGCTCGAAGTCCGCTTGAAAGGTAACCACCCCTGGTGTATAAGTATGCCACCATAATAAACTTGCGTTATGTTCCGGCATTAAGGACTCAGGTTCCAGCACCTCTAAGTGACAGCAGCGTGTTTGTGGTGCCTCTGACGTCCATAATATCCATTGGCGACGGGAACTGCTTACTATTAAGCCGTCAGCCTATTTCCTGTACCTCAGTAAAAAAAAAACTAAAGCAGAAATCAAATACAGTACGTATTATTTAATAACACACGTATTATTACTATTAAACACACTACAAATTAGTTTAGCTCGCAACATTTTGTGACAATCGCAGCAGATTAAAAAATTTATTAGCATAAGTTATGTGACAATTTTCGAACAGTACGTGTAGTGTATTTGGGGCCACGTTGTCTTGGTCCGGAGCACTGATCTACTCAATATTCGATACAACGCCATCCTTATTCAAATAATCTGTGTAATCGTAAAAATATATTTATTTAACGATATAATAAATGTCTTTATCGACCAGATGAACATCATAATAAGGCATTTTATGCAAGAATATTGTTAGCGAAACTGAATTCTTTTGCCGAATTCGGTCGATCGCAGCATTTAACTCGATACAGCACGATTTCAAAATTTGAGAAGCAATAACATCTTATTTATTGGCATATTTATTACTAAAGCTTATGGTATATCATAATAAATGTGTCGAGACATTTTCGAATCCAACTATTAATAATATTAATTGGAACAGTGGTACATGCGGCGCGGCGCAGTCTTCATTACAAAAGTTTATGGGATCCTTTATCCGTGTTTCGAAACTTTAGAGCAATTTAGCAATCGGAGTAAACTGGTATATGTTTCCATACAGATCTATCACTCTTAGTCAAGTGCGCATATTAAATAAAAGTTATTTAACAAATTTGCATAATCGCCTAATGTGTGTTCACTATCCATACTAATATTATAAATGTGAAAGTAATTATGTCTGTCTGTTACGTTTCACGCCTAAACCGCTGAACCATTTTTCATGAATTTCGGTATAGAGATAGATTGAACCCTGGAAGACATAGGCTACTTTTTGACGCGAAAATGAAACTTGCTGGGCATGAAATGGGAGTAATTAAGTAAAAAAGTAAACGTAATTAAGTTCTGTTTTTTTTTATTATTTATATGGCAGAACAACGTTTGCAGGGTTGTTTAGTAGTATATTAACCATTCTATTCATAGTGGAATGCATTAGACATAAAACGAAACGTGATATAATTTCCCCAATCAGAACATGTCAAAAACATTTTAGTTCATGTATAGGTAGTCTGGTCGCATCGTTAATTTGAAAGAAAGAAGAAAGAAAGAAAGAATTTTTTTTTTTTTTTATTGGCAAAAAAAATGACGCAAAATATACAAAAAACAACAAATTTTCAACATAATTGACTAAGACATAATAATTTATATTTATAAAAAAACGAATTATCGTCTCGTATTGTTGTTATTAAACAATGTACAATTAATTATAGAAGCGCCAATTATCTAGCCAACAAGGTTTGGCATTCAGCATTATGCTGAGTCGAAATATCGACACAGCGCTGGTTTTCAATGCCCACCTCACATTACAATACAACAGTGTCGACCCACAAAAAGATAAGATAGCACATTTTTTTTTTTTTTTTTTTTTTTTTTTTTTTTTTTTTTTTTTTTTTTACGGGGTGGGGAAATCCTCATGGACTACCTCCGCCTGGGGAAAGGCGGAGGGGCATGCCGGACTCGTACCGGCTAAAACCACCACCCCGGTGTCTCCTCACACGTGCGCGCGGGGCCGCGGGAATCCAGATTCTTCCGCAGCCCCACACTAGTGCTGGCCCGGTCTGTCCGGGCCTCGTCTCCTGCACGGGGTAGTGAGGTGTTTAACTACCCCGTGCATCGCCTCAGAGGCGCGCGCCGACACCCGCACGCGCCTCCGCCTCGGATCCATCGAATAGGGGGCGGGGACTTCCCCAAGTCCCTCGCCCCTGGACCCATTCATGGGGGCCGGAAAAGGGCGTTATCCGCCCTTCCCCTGCGCCCGGTGCGCCTTCTGCGGCCGGGGAAGGGAGTCGAGATCTCCCTCTCCCGTTCCGCAGTTTCCTTCTGCGACATCACGTCCTCGCAGAAGGACACCACTGCGTCCCACGACTCTGCGCTACCGACCATCCTCCGCACTATGGCCGGCAGCGACAGATCTCCTCCTACTTCATTTGTGAGGACACGGCGCTGCTCCTCCCAAGCTACACACTCGGCGAGTGTGTGTTGCGCCGTGTCCTCCCCGCCGTGGACGCAGTGATGGCACCGAGCGTCCGGCTCCCTGTCTATGCGGCACAGGTACTTGCCGAAGCAGCCGTGCCCCGACAGCACCTGCGTCACCCTAAACGACAGGGAGCCGTGCCTTCTCCCGAGCCAGTCGTCGAGTACTGGCCGGATCGCCTCGACGGTAGCGAGGCCGGCGGTAGGGCGCAGAAGCCTTTGCCGCCATTCCGCCACCAAGACCTGACGGAGCTCCTCTCGGCGCAGCGCGATCTGGCGCTGCGCCGGCCTCGAGCCCCGTGCCCGCTCTTCCTCGCGCCATCGATATAATGACGCGAGTACTTTCGCCTCTAGGTCCCAGGGCGGGGATCCGGCCAGGACGCAAGCCGCCTCGTAGGAAATCGTGCGATACCCGCGGACGACTCTGACGGCCATCACCCTCTGCGGCTTGCGCAGAATGGCGAGAGTGCTGGCCGTCATGTCCAACGCCCAAACAGGGGCCCCGTACAGGGCCATGGACCGCACGATTCATAAGATAGCACATAGCTTAATAGTAACCAACTTATACAAATATTGAAAAGGAGTTAACAATATTTTAGCAATTGATAAAATTTAAACTATTAAATAAAACGCTGACAATAGTTTATAGCTAAAACACAACCAGAGAAACAAAATGTAGAATACTTTTATAGTAAAATAAACATAATATGTACAAAGCAAGCGAGATATCAAGTAGGAATGTATTGCAAGTGCTTTTTTGTTTTTTTTAATCTTTCATTTAACTGATTATCCAGAGAGTTAAAGAAAGCAAAGAAAATGTTAGGAAACATAATATTATACATGTGGTAGACAGATTTTTAGATTAGAATTAATTTTAGTTTTATAATAATAACAACAACATTTCAGTCACATAATACTTATTGTCTTTTACCAATTCATTCCTTTTTTAGGTTTTAACCACAGGGTCCGATGTTTTCTTTGATGTCCTGCTCGCTTCGAATTCTCACTACAGCTTCACCTGCCCTGCGCCTGCAAAGTACTCGACCTCGCCTTGTCCAAATAAACTCCCAACCGTATTGTCGGCCTTCCTTCCGTGCCAAGTAATATAACTTCCGGTTCATCCTGGTTAGATGTTCATTCACGTAAAAGCGTTGTAGTTTTCCAGGTAATCCAAGGTTGCTTGCATTAGGAGTGCGTTGGGTTCGTGCTTTAATCAACATTTCGTCGCGTAACTTGCGTTGTGCCAATCGTGCCACAATAACTCTTGATTTTGATCCCGTTCGTTCATAACCATTATCCGAGTTTTTGGCCCAGCCTCCAACTCGTTTTACGTGTACTATGTCTCGGGTGTCTAAATTGACACCGAGACTTGCGCCAATTGACATGACTAACTGTAAGGTGTTTTCGTTAGTTTGTTCAGGAACATTTTTAATTTCCAAGTCATTTGCTAGAAGATCTTGGTCTCGTTCATTCATTTCCATTTTAATATGGTCTATTGCCCTTTCAACAGCAATCTGCTCTTCAATTTGCATGGAAACTGCATTCTCCAATTCATCCATTCGAGCTTCAAGACTTTCAATACGAGCATTAAATGATTGCACCTCAACTTTCAATCCTGTGATTTCGTTTCTAAAATCCAGGAAGTCGAGACGCATAGCCCGTATCTCCTCCATTATGTCTCTAATGGTGAGATCAGTGGCACTGCTGCCCTTGCACCCAACATGAGAGAACGATGTAAGACTACTGTTTTTCGAGGAAATATCCTTCTTCTCTTTTTGCGTAGTCGTTTTTCTTTGCGCGTCTTCACTATTTATCGAACAATCTGTACAACACCAAGAAGATGGCACTTTTCCCTTAATTGGAAGGGATACGCAGAGCTTATGTTGCAACTGTCCACATTTAGTACATTTAACAGCATCTGTAGACGAGATGAATTTCTTGCAATTACTACATCTGTCAGTAGGCATATTTGAAATTGAACTGTGTAATATCACAGTAAAAACAAGGCAACAGCTGTTTGTTTAAGTTTAAATGTAGGGTGATTTACGCTTTTAATTTTGTGACCTAGATTTGAGTCTAAAAACTTCACGGAAAATCACAATAACACTTTGTATCTTAAAACACACTTTTATATTTGTTTTTGTCTTGAAATATTGTTATTTTATTCCTTTATTAATTATTAAAACATTAAATATTCAGAACACTTGTTGTGGGTCTTAATATTCCAAACTACCCTCTTCTTGAATTTGAATTATTGATCGCGTCATGAGATATGAAAAACTTTAAAAAATAATAGTTCATAATCAACCTATTATTTTATATTAAATAAGCTCTAAATCAGCTATAAATTGGTACTTTTTCAGGTATACACAATAGGCGAAATGACATTGTTCATCACTTCAGTTATATGCTCTATGGTCGAAACCATCCGACGAATTTCATGTTTCTCGTCCTCTTATTGTAAATTATTAATTCATGGCCACGTATCTGGTTGTCGACAACCGTTTCAGTGTTGTTAGTCCCCTCGATGCATCATGACCATCCAACACTTAAATGTAATTAGTTTAAAATTTTATACCGCCGACGAAGGTCGCAGTTAAAAATAGCCATGTACTTTCCTCTTTAATAATATTGTAATGATTCATGGGATACTGATCATTAATAATAATTAAGATCTTATAAATTTATTTATTATCGCTACTGGTTTCCCTAAATAGCTTTAAATGATAAACATGTATTTCAAAATAAAATCATTTAAAGATATATGCAGTTGCAGTCGGAACACTGCACTGGTTTAATTGGCTGTTCAATCCAAGGTCCAAAATAACAAATGGAAACAAAATAAATGGCATTTTAAAGATACTGTTTCTTGGATTTATATTGTTAAGTTGTTACGATTATTGTTACTTTTATTTCTTGTATATGAAAATGCAATTCAAGAAAATTATTCAAAGATTTTAGTTTGGGCGCAGTATTCAATAATACAACTTGCTATTAAGCAAAACAACTTGCTTTATAACAAAACTTCTTGATTATAACTATATAGTGATAGAAACATCTTTAAAAAGTAATCAAACTCGTTTAGAATTTTTTTATAAGGATAAATTATCTGCGGGTACCAACACGAAAATTTAAATACTTTTTTAATGGGGTCCAGTTATAGCTGCGATGACCTTTGGTTCTCTGTTGCCTAGTTCTAATAACTAGTGATATGTGTATACTATATTAAACTGAAAACCAGCTTAACTAACTCTTGTTTGGTTACATTTTAATTTCGGTATTAGGGACGCTTTTGAAAATTTCATGTTCCAAAATTTTGAAAATATGGTCTCCCATAATCCTTCTGTTTCTAAAACAACATCTGTAATTAATTGAAGTTATATCATAATTAATTGAACAACACAAAATTTAAAAGAGATGGCGTGACCTGCCTTATTACATATCTTATATATTAATAGCGTCATGCTTGTACCTTTCGCGCGTTATAAAAAAGGTGTGTATTATCGATGTTTAGTAAGCTTGTACAAGGCTTTATGGAGGTTAGAAGACTTGTGATACGAATCGTTTAATAGGCAAGTGTGAACAGTGCTGCCATTGTTGGGACCATTAACAAACGAGTTTTGACACGCTAGAGAAATTGCAAAACGAACAACTCACGACTAAATAAATAAAATCTTATTTACATCGTTACTCAAGACGTTGATAAGTAATTTAATTAGAACAGCTTTAATTGAATATTGGACATAATAACGAGTGATACGACTGTTGCAACTTGAAGTTATGATTCGCTTACGTCTAGAGGCAGCTTTGTATTGAACGAGCAATGTTATTGTTGTGAAATTTGTTTACAGTATTTTAACAAAGGCAATAATTTTCTAGTAAAATTAGTAATCATAACACGGCTTTAACATTCTATATTTATGGCTATGAAGGTTATTCATTTATTTATATCAAATTTACCTATATTGTGATTTGCTCGAAATTTTTAATGAAAGTTTCGAGGATTTGTCCTTTACTTGTTATTGGGGAGCTTTTTAACGGGGTATCAAATATAGTTCTTTAAAAAACGCCCTATGCATTATAACTTCTTTTATGCACATTTAAATTCATCGTATTTTTATTATGAAGATTTATCATGAAAAGAAATGAAATGAAATTTATACGCAACCAGATATTATTAACCAGATATTAGAAGTGGAAAAACAATCACAAAATTTTATCATATGAAGTGGTCAATTCAATTTTATTGAAAAATATTGCTTTGCGAGAGCACAAATAAAATATAGCCTTAATGTAATCCCAAAAGTCTTAAAGACTGCGTTCTATTATGTGTATTAATGGGTAATAAAGAATTTGATATGATTCTAATCTCACCATCGCTCAGCGTGTCACCGGCTGCATTATCGTCCACATTTCCTCCAGCATCTTCATCCATGTTTCATGAAATATTTAATTTATATTCTTTAACAATGACTTATGAGTTAGCTTAAATCTTATATGGATGGAGTTAATAATTTTGGTAACATTTTGGCCTAGATTAGCAAATAAACATTGGTAATGGTAATCGTTGCCTAATATTGGACTCAATATTAGCAACTGCACTTCACCACGAGTCCAAAGCGGTGATGACGTTTCACTGGAATTTAAGGGATTATCTGACGCGGTAATAATATTATTGCTGGTACGAGTACATTGGCCCTGAGAGAGCCCTGAGACGTATATGTTTAAAGTCGTCCTCTTGCTGACAGCTATTTGTGTTCAATTGCCTTATTTTTTAGATCAACCTTCCATAATGAGAAGAGAAATTCACACGGCGCTCCAACTTCTATGCAAATGTGTTTTCTTCTATATTCGAAAGCAAATTAGTGATATCTCTAGCGTACGCAAATAAGGTTAATGAAAATTTAAAAAACATATATATAATACCATATTAAAGGAATTGTGAAAGTAGTCATTTAAAAACTATGAAAGCAACAGAATAGTGTGGTATGGCCATATAATATGAAGGGTTGAATTCCATGTTAGAAAAAAGGCTACAAATGAGAGTTGGTGGATACAGAAGGAGAGATAGATCAAAGAATAGATGTATAGATTGCGTTAAAATGGTATGGTGAAATTGGGTATGAATGTTTAGAAATTTGCTGCCAAAATACTTTGGAAGGAGAGAACATGTTGTATCGACCCTAAATAATGTGGGATAGGGTCAATAAGAAGAAGAAATTTTAAAAGACATATTTGAAGTTCTATATCGCCTAATAAATACTATATCGTCCATTAAGACTAGAAAAACTTGCAAATCTATTTGTAGATATTTTTTTATTGCTGTAAGACAGCAGATAGGCTGACGGTCCGCTTAGAATTTAGTAGTTACTTGAAGTTACACAGTACAGTTACAGAACTTGGGTCACTAATGCCGGAACACAACACAAAGTTATGGTGGCATACTTAAGACCAAAGGTGGTCGCCATCCAGACGGGCTTGGGGCCTTACCATGTAGTTAGGGTGGGTTGTTTTTTCGCCTTTTACGACAGGCCGACCCCGGCCGCAGAGGTCTGTATTCTTTCTATGCCCCTGCACGGATAAGAATGATGTTCAGACTAGAAACGTGTATTCCAGAGATTAGCCACTGACGTACTTATTGGACTAATTAGGCCGTTGACGAGTCGTCGTCGTCAATAACGAAAGCTACATATGCATTTTCTTATCTTAATGGATAGAAACTAATTTTTAGTTTTATTCCACTCCATTCTATTTATTTGTAACACTTTCTTAAATTTTCCAAGATTTATACATTGTTCACGCAAAAATTTATATAACTTCTTTGATAACGGTCCATAGAGACTATAGAGGACTATAGAGTCCTTGAAGACCAGTCTTTTGGTTTTTCTATTTTTCTCGAAGAATAAGCATACTGGAACTTTTTGGGGAAAGCATATTTATTTCACAGGAATTTTAATATCTACTCGTATTTGTTGCGAATTATAAAAAGGCCAAGAAATAGTTGCGATTCTTGCAAATCTAAACATTTATGATAAAAATAATTAGTAAGATAAAATTAAATGCAATGAAACTCAAAATATCAATATAATCGTAACTAGTCTAACTAACCTGATCTACTTCGAAAGAACTAAAACGGTTATTATATAGATATATAATGTAAGTACTATAAGTAGTTATAATAGTGTAGTCCTGTGTAGATTTCCTTTATTCTTACACATTGACATTCTTCGTAAATCATAGATAGACCATCGCAGGCGGAGTAAATCTAATTATTTCTTCATGGACAAATTTATAGTTGCTGACGTCACAACATCGCTCTCTCTTTACTAGTCAGCGACGTCCCTTAATCAGATCACTGTTCCGGATCTAGCGGATTATCTCTACCTTAAATTAATGCAACATACCATAAAGGTTGTGTTTTAAAGTTCTTAAATATCTCAAAGAAAAATAAATTTGTTCATGTTCTTAAAAGGTTTAAATTGTATTAATTATGCTTTATATAAATTGGAAGAATTTACAGAAATGGTTTTGTTAGACCCTAAACACATTCTCTTTTCGTTTTTGATTCATTAAATTTAAAGATAATGTTTTACATATATTTGATTATTTATTTTCATTTTGTTATTATATTATTTTTTTGTTTAAAAAATGTACTATTTATTAATGGAAACTTGGTTGATGTATGTATTTTGTGAATTATAGATAGATAGATAACACTTTATTGTACATTGTATAAAAGTAATTTACATTGAAATTTTTTGGTTAACAATATTGCACAAAGGGCGGCCTTATCGCTAATAGCGATCTCTTCCAGAAAACCCAGTACAGGAAACACATAAAAGTTGCTGGTGGGATAACTAATGTACAAATTTCACGATTATACAATTTCATAATTTTTAAGTTTGAACAAGTAAATACTACATTTATATATATATATATATATATATATATATATATATATATATATATATATATATATATATATATATATATATATATATATATATATAACTCCAGGACAGCTCACTGTCGAATATGACACCGAGGTTTCTAATTTTTTCACTTATGGGTATAAATTGACCATCAAATTTAAAACAAAGCAGACAAGACCAGTTAACTTTGCCCAGCATACGAGAGCTCCCGATGATAATTATTTGAGTCTTTTTTTTAATGCTGTAAGCCAGCAGACAGGCTAACGGCCCGCTTAGAATTTAGCAGTTACCATCGCCTATGGATGTTTGCAATACCAGTGGCATCGCGAACACGCTGCTGTCCCATAAAGGTACAGGAACTTAGGTCACTAATGCCGGAACACAACACAAGACCAAAGGTGGTCGCCATCCAGACGGCCACGTAGCTAGGGTGGGTTGTTTAGTCCCCTTTTACGACAGGCCGTCCCGGCCGCAGAGGTTAGTATTCTTTCTCCGCCCCTGCACGGATAAAAATATGGATTCAAAGGTAGTCCAAATGCCATACTCCATTGTCGAATGTGTTCAAAATCAGAATTTATCATTGCAACTGCTTCATTTAGGTTGACGACAGGTGACTGTTTATAAATCTGTAGATCGTCTGCATAGAGCTGATAGGAAGAGGATTATATTGATTGTTTGTCTCCCAGATAAAGTAAACCTTCAGAGACAAGTTTTTGTACTCTTATTTTCTCTGGTATGTAATTAAGGTTGGATTTTGTATTACTTTGAAGTATTTTATAAATTTGAACGTTTTGATATCGTATTTAATTTCCTACCACTGGCAAGCAAATTATAAAGCGCAGTATTCCTGTACAAGAGCATAATATATACTTGTATATGTATAGATAGGCATCGATGGGAGGTTGGCCTGTGGTTTGGTTCGGAGGCTGCGTACGCGTTTTTCATTCGAATCTCAGCGAGATGTCGGCAGTCACGCGGGTAACTTCGCGGTGTGTTGTCGTTTGCGGCCACTCCGTCTGAGATAAAAACAATATTCGCGATCATATTTACGATAAAAAACACTGTCATACGAGCGACCGTGCACCGTGAGAGTGATAAATCAATTTTGAGTGAATATCAAAAGAAATGGCTAGTTAATAGATTTTATTTTATTTTACTTGTGATTGGAACTCTGTCCTAATGAAGATGACCGTGAATCGTATAAGGGTGGTGGTGCTTGGCAGTCCACGCAGCGGGAAATCTGGTTCGTAAATTTTTTTTACTTATAAAAAGAGTAGTGGAATTTCCGGTGTTTTAAAAATATACATTTCTATTAATTTTAACTCGTTTTAATCGTTTAATAATGTCTCTTTCGTTATACTGGTAACGAAGTTCAATATTATCTGGTCTATTTTCACTGTAATTAATTAATTAATTCTATTTATAATTTTTCGCTACTATGAGAAAAAGTTATAGAAGTTATATTTTAAATAATTAAAAAATTAAGATAGTATCTTTCATCATAAAAATTAAGACCAGCTTTGACTGAAAATATCAAATAAAAATATATTTGTAATATAAAGCGAATAAAATAAAGTTTCGTAAAAATTTTAATACATTTCGCCAACTTGTTCTATAGGCTATATGAGATACAAAATGTCATTGAATTAAGTGAAATACCATGTAAAGTGTACTATATTATGCAAGTTGTGTGCATTAAACCTCGTAACATAATTAATTGCATTTTTGTGTATTTATAGCGGAAATTATATGTATTGTTTGCATTTTATATAAAATTGAAATTTAAAATATCTATAGTAAAACAGAAATTTTTGTGAATAAAGTAATTTTAAGATAAAACACATATTTTATACCATCAATTAAATTTACAAATGAACAAATTAAGCAATTATGAGAAGTTTTTGGAAGTTGTGGAAAAGTTATCTTTGATAGTCTAAAAGTAAAAGTTATATATTTTTTTAGATTCGCCATGATAACTATTCGATATAACACATCATTAATTATACTTGTTTAGAACATTTCAAAAGCATACGTAAAAAGTGAAATTGGCTAATTAATCATAAATTACCTTTTACAATGTTATTATTAAAAATTAAGTCTTGTGTTAAGAAGCTTAAATCTATTGAAGTTAAACTTGCTTATTTATAAATTTAAAAAAAACCAGAGTTTAATTACGTTAACCCTTATTTCACACTCTCCAAGTTTATTTTTGCGATTAAAAGTAACCTATGTCCTTCTCCAAGGTCCAATTTACCTCCATATCAAACAAAATTGTTTTAACGGTTTAGACCTGAAAACGTAACAGAGTTACTTTTATATCTATATAAATAAAATGATAGCGGTCTGTAGTTGTGCGCGCATTACGGCAAAACTACTTTTTTATTTCTTAGAAATAAAAATCTAGTTTTATTTCATAGAAACTTGGCCCTTATATAAATAAATATTTTAATATCTCCATTCAATATAAAGTTATTAAAGTATTAAAAAACAACGATTTGATATGTATTTTCTTACCGCGAAAAAGTGGGACAAACGGTCTAGGGCGCATGCGTACGGAGTCGCGGATACAAGCTAGTTTATAATATTAGTATGGATTGTTACACATTACGTTATAGGTTAAATTATAATATTTTTTATCGTACACATTATAATTACACTATACAATTTAATTTAAAATCATGTTAAGGTACAATGGGTTGGCTTATTGATAAAAGCTCTCTTCCAGACAACCTTTGGATGAACAAGATTTTAAGTACGATAAGGCGTGTAGTGTACCACATATAATAATTTAAATTAAATAAAACTTACAAAAAATTATTTATATTATAATTTATAATCGTATAGAAAGAATAGTTACGAGAATAACCGAAGAATATTTTCCATAAAGTCTGATAGTTAACTTAGTTTTATATAATAAATAAATCTACAAGGCATTTATTACCTAGAATATGATAATATTACATTGACAATTGTGTAGAAGCTATGCGATGTACAAATATTGAAACGATGATTAATAATCAGCGCATACCTTCGGATGGAATTTCACTGTCATCGCTCAAGATCGCTTTGTTTCGGTGAACTATTTCATCTTATAATAACATAATGCATCTGTGTTATTATTATCAATTAGCTTACTTGGAACTGTCTTCTATTTATTCGGTGACATAATCGCATTCTTGACTAAATTTAAACACATAACGCCCATGTTACATTCCCAGAAGTGAGTAGTAATAAGAATTTATCAAACGAACAGCGATTGAACAGTGTAATAGTGACATTTAAGAAGTTAACTTCTCAATTAATTGAATTATCTTATTTAATGTATCACACGGATAGCTCTGAGTATGGTATATTTTAATTACGGACATAATGCAATCCGATTAATAATAATAAAGCTTTTATTTCATCTTTAAAAATCGTAACTAGTCCTAACCAGTAATATACCTAGTCAGGTCATAAATTCTGTCACATGTTTAATGTAAAATAATTGTAACAAGTTTATTCATTATGTAACCATTCATATACCAAAATGAACTTAACAAAACATAGATTCTTATGACATTAAAGTTTATTCAAAATGACCTCCGTGATTTTGAATACAGGCCTTCAATCTGCGCGGCCAGTCGTCTATCGCAGCACGAACGAGGTCCATGTCAATATCGGCGGCTGCCTTAATCAAGGATGTCTTGAGTGACTCCAAATTGGGATGAGGCTTTGAGCACGCCTTTTCCTCCAAGTGTTGCCATATCTTGTAATCTAACGGATTCAAATCTGGACTGGAGGAGGGCCAGTCTTCGTGCCGGATGAAGTCGATTTCACGCGCCGCCAGCCAGTCTTGTGTGCTCTTCGCTCTATGAGCTGGCGCCGAATCTTGTTGGAATACCCAGTGCCTGTTATTGAACATGGTATGAGAAACAGGTTCCACAAGGTTCGTCAGGACTGTATTTTGATACACAACAGCATTCGTTTTTACACCTTTCTCACAAAAATGTACCTCTGTTAAGCCCCAATAAGAAACTCCCAACCATACCATGAGCGAGGATGGAAAATGACCTCGTTGGACACGCGGAATACGGTTGCTCGCTTCTTCACTACTGTCTGCGTACACCTTATCATTTTGTTTGTAGTAGCTCTCTTCTACGGTAAACATTTTTTCATCCGAAAAAAGAATTTCCCGATATTTTTTTCCCGCGTACCGCTTCAACAAAGCGCGGCATCTCTTCAGTCTCAGGTCCATTAGACGAGCATTCAAACGATGTCCTGTTTTTCTTCGATATGCCCGAAGCCCTAAGTCTTCATTTAACACCCTTTTCACCGTGGTTCTGCTTAACCCCATCTGAAGGGCCAACAGTTTCTGCTTACGTTTGGGATTTCTTTGAATTCGTGCCTTCACAGCTTTTATCACTGCTGGAGTCCTAACAGACCGAGGGCGACCACTTCTTGACCTGTCATCTACACTAGAGTCTTCATTGTATCGTTTGATGGTACGATAAACGAATCTTTTGGTTTTATTCAAATTTTTCAGTATGTTAAAAATTTGAATTGGCGCGTAACCGCAACGATGCAACGCAATAACTGCAACACGGTCTTCTTTAAGCGTCCACACCATATTTAAAAATGAGTAAAATTCTAAAAGTATACCTTTTTTATTTTCATGAACAATTCGAAATTCGAATTCAATAAACTTTTTTGTGGCCAGCATTCTAAAAGAAAAGTTTTTACTGTGTGACAATACTTATGACCTGACTAGGTATATATGAAAATGAGTTTGTTTGTTACGCTTTAACGCCTAAACCGCTAAATCAGTTTTGATGAATTTCGGTATCGTCACAGATTGGACCTTGAAGAAGACACAGGCAACTTTTTTTTTAATTCATATGAACATTTCATTTCATATTCATTTTTTTCTAAATTATAATATCACAATTAATATAAATGTTTAATTCAAATACTTGGTTCCAGCATTCGAGTATATAATCTAGTTTATAGCAATTTGATACTATTAACTAGGCACAGGCCCATTTGATTCAATCAAATCAAATCTGAAAAGTAACAATAAACATAAAATGCGAATAGAAGTATGATATGTATGAAAGAAAATGCTGGAAATGAGTGTGTGTACAGAAAAAGAGGGGTACAAGAAGAATATATAGATGTAACGCGTAAAAGAGGATATCGCGAAAAAATATGTGAATGTTGAGATGACGACAGGAAAGTGGAAGGAGAGACCATGTGCTGATCCCAGATATGTGAGATAAGGGCATAATGAAGAAGAGAAAGAAGCACACCTATTTGATATAAAAATATGGTTCACGTATTTTTATTTCAACATGTTTCATAGAAATACTTAATATTAATCTATCTTGCAAATGAAAACATAGACTAGCATTTTATTAAATAATAAATAATCGTCGTCATCATTACGTTACCGGAAGAGTGATTTAAAAATTGACAGAAAGAATGTGTATGATATGAGGGTTTGTGAAGTGACAGATTAAGAATGTCACACCCCAAAATGACCCCAAATAATCGGGGTAATGCCAACTTAATGATGAATTTTCGTCATAATTTCGATAGTTTTTTATGATCCGTTTTGTAAATATATATCTAAGCACGGTATTCGAATTAAACGATTTGCCAGAATTTTATTTCCTTATTATGATCCATTGGTAGTGTCGTTTGTTTAAAATTGTGAGATATTGTGTCCTTAAGCTAAGTTTTTACTCTATAAATCTCAGTTGAATGTGTAGCCAATATACACGACATTACATTTTGAGATTTGCCTAGAAATATTTATTGTATTTGTAGAATATTATTTTTTGTTAACTATTCTTCATTTCACACATTAGTCGAGATAGAGGTTCAAGTTATCGCAAGTTAAAATAACCCTAAATATCAACCTTGTTAATTTTTGTTTTATACACAAATAAATCCGTATACAACAAAGTCTTGGAGATATCTGATCTATTTAAAGTATATACATTCCACATCTATTTTAAGATCGTCGATGTGGAATCTACGGCATGTCAGTTTCACTCATACTTGTCTAGTCGAGATTATTAAAATAGTTTAAACTAAATTGGCTAAGAATAGGTTGCCAATGATCCATTTTCATAAATGATGCATAATATGAATATTTTAATGAAATTACTTGCGTCGTTACTCTAATGAAATATTTTATTATCACATTCATTTCATTTCAGCTGTGCTTTAAATGCTTATGAATCTTTGTCAGACTATTTCATTAGGCTCTTTAAAAATCTTTTTTCCTTTAAAAATTTTATTCCTTTCAGACAACTGACAATTTAATTTCCCTTTTGGGATTAGGGGCCATAATTTGCTGATCTAAATATCCATTAAATAAATTATTGTGCTTTTCTACGTAGGGAAACGAAGTATCATGGAAGGATACCAACACAAAGTAAGGTATTCTGAGAATACTTTGCACAACTGGGGGTCCGAAGTAAACATTTAAACGTAATGATACGCTTTTTAGATACGATTTTTATAATATATATTCATTGGCGGTTGTGAATTTTCTTTGATATGATACTATAATTATATAGTTATAAATATTTTGTTCAGTCGCTTCTACATTATATTGCTACCATCTAACCTATTTTACATTTAAATAATTTATTGCACTCGATAAATGCCAATCATCGCCTTTTCATTTGTTTTGGCTTGACCTTAAGCTGGCAATAAAGCATTTCTTAATTATTTATTACGTGTGGATCATCGACCTCGACATCTCAGTTTGACGTTTATGTTCGATCGGACGTTCAAGAGTTACACAATGTGGCATGTTGGCGCCAGGCGTCGTCGTTGCCGGGAAATCGCGCCGCTGCGTTGACCCAGCGGCCGACTCGCCGTCGTCGACGACTGGTTGTAGCCCTTGTAGGTATTTGTAATTGCACCGCCCTAATTGTCGGCCGATTGACGGCTAGCTAGTGGACTGGCCGCAGTCCTTAGCAATGCCTTTGCAATTCATGACGTGCCAAGACACGGTAATGCGTCGGTGCAGGGCCCACATGCGAAATTGTTTTAACAAGTAGATCCTATCTACGTGAATCGCTGTAGGGAGTGGCATTCCGTCACGGATCTATGCCCGCCTATTATTTCACGCTGCTTAGAAATTTTTTTTGTTGACTGCTCTTGTGTATATTTTGTTTTATTTTATTATTACGACGACGTGTTTTAATGTCGTTATGTTCACGTTACACTGAAGGTATTAATTTTGCAACCATAACTCAATATACCCCTTTATTTATCACGACGCGTAATCTAGGTCGCATTACAACTTGGTTCTTAAAATATGATACGTATCTTGTGGTTATTTAAGGTACTCCACAAGATCGTAATGACAAAAATTAATTATATTCCATCGAAAAGTTGGATTATTTATTACGAAGCAAAGCCTTACTGAATCCAAATTTTTACACTTCAGCGGATTGGGTCCCGTCAACTGGAGTAATATCCAATTCCGAGCGTTTCATAATCAACATTTTAGCGTAAAATCCCGGTCGCAATCCAAATTTCCGCTTCGGTACCTGGGATCTGCTATCGAAATCCATGTGAGTGACTTCCTGTTTATCCTCTGTGAATCCCATTGTATTGATTTTTAGAGTATGCTGTCCGATTTATTATTCCAGAAGAGAAAAAGGGGCTTATTATTAGTTCTTCTTTCTCTATTTCTTCTTTCGTGAATGGCACGCTCATTGAAGCTACAGAACGACAGTCCGTTGTTAAATACATTAGGTGGTGGCATCCGTCTTCTAACGAATGTCGACTGTGAACCGTCTGCTTGTCTTATGTAAGTACTCTTTCGATTTACGAGTAAAAAATGCGTTCTTTACACAAAATGGATTGAGTGCAATGAACTGAAGTAATTAAAAAGAGATCGATATGTATCTTATATGGCATCGAAAGAATAATGATCGACGGCAAATGTATAGCGTATATTTTTTGCGGGACCATCACGGAGCTGCTGAAATCGAATGTTAACAACCAGGGCTCAGTCGGCACGGGCTTTAACATTGTGGCGGCATGCGGCGCGTGCGCATTTCACATGATGAATTGATATTTGAGCTCAAATAATGATGTATTGATCGGTGTTTCTTACTTGTCTTCGATTCTGATAAAGAATTATTCAAAAATAAATCTCTTTACTCGTATAAGGAGGGGAACTGCCGTTTACACATAGCATTCTATTTAAATCGTACCAAACTTTTAGTAGTTCGTAATACCGTTGAAATCTTTTATCCTTGACATGAAACGAGTTGAAATATAAACATGGACGCTTACAAGTGCAGGTTCAGTGTACGTCCTGATCATTATGGTCAAACTGACAAGTGATTGATGATGGCTAGAAGCTATTAATTACTCCATACGATCCTGTCGATATAGCATCTATTGTTTCTGTCGATACCAAGCAATCATCCATCAATCTAAGTGGTGTCATGTTGTTTGATCAATTATTTGTCTCTCTACAGCAATTAGATATTTCTGAAAAAACATTAAACATCTACATATAAACGACCTTCATTGCTCAACGGATTTCGTACTTCTGAATGCATGCGGGCTCTTTTCTTCGATTCCCATTCCAAGTCTGGGTATGTAAAATATATATTTATTTACAAAAGTTTATAAGTAAGATAACATATCCGCTGTCTAATACCCAAAACACAAGTGCTGTGTTGCATATTTGTGCTAGTGGCACTGTGTTGTTGTTCATTAAAAATCACTCAAATATTTTTGCGTGACTTACGACGAAACATATAAAGGCTTACTTACAATTATCATTTTTAGCGTCAAGTCCTGGTTGTAACCTAAACATCTGCTTTGGTAATATTCTTTTTCTTCTCCATTTCGCACAGGTCTTCAGCATCCTGGCAGTATTTACAAGCATATATTATAGTGGCAAGCATGCCACTCTTTCCAACGTTAAGCCCAGGGCTTATTGGGATTGTCCTACTGTGGCAAGTGTTCCCCACGTAAATATCCGAATGCCGCAAAACGTGGCTATACCAGCGTAGGTTGCTGTTTAACTGCTATATCACGGACATGAAGATTGCTGCAAACGATTTCCTAAAATTACAATATTTTGAGTACCAATAGAAAAATCAGTGTTTGTTTATATAATTAATGCAAAAGTTACGTAAATTTCGATGTTATTAAAATATTATGTTTCAGAGGTTTCAAGTGTAATATAATCATGGAGAAAGTAATGCACTTAATATTGAATACAGACATAATCGAAAGGAAAACGATTGTGAAGAATTTCGAACACTTAACTTGTTTGGTAATACATATGTGTCAATATGTGTAATGAAGGTATTTATGGTCGTGACACGCAGTTTTATGAGTGTGTCAACACTCCTGATATAGGATTGTATTCTTAGCACCTTAAAGGGAAACAAAAATCGTTTTAATACTTATCCAAACAATTAAAAAATATTTATTTCAACACAAAATCTTGAGAATTGTTTATTAAATGTTTTATACCTTTTTAGAGATATAAAGGCGAAACAAATTGTCACAAAATTATTCTTCAATATAATTGAAGATTTTTCTCCGCAATGAAAATATTAAAACTCGTATTATTAGTTCACAAATGTGACAATTCTACGTTCATCATCCGAGCCCCTCTTCTTTTCAGTACAGTCACAAATATTCAATATAGTCACAGATGCTACTATGTGCCTACAAAAATAACAATAATTGTAACTACATTATATTATCGTAATATAGATCGTACCTACATATTGATGAGTAGAAAAAATAAGTTGATTATTAAGTTATAGAAGAATATTCAATTATTTTTTTACTTTTTAGTGCATATTAATTTGTTATTTTTTGATTTTTAGTGAATCTGAAGTACACTAACTAATTTGTCTGAATATGGGTAGACCTACTAAACGTGGTGTTCATATGAGACGGCGCCGTTTAAATGAAACAAACGAAGCCAGGGAGAAACATCTATTAACAGAGTAGATTTCTCAACAGAGGAAATCTACTTCGAGGACAATTTCAAAAGAGACTTGCAAAGAACGCAAAAATAGACATTTGGCTTTAGATGAAAAAAGTTTTGAACGGGGAAAATATCGAAAAACGTAGTCACCGTCTCGGCTTGATCAATGATCGTCTATCGAATGAGACGGAGGAGCAACGTGCCCACCGTCTCGGATTAATCCACGAACGGGTATCTAATGAGACAGAGGAGCAACATGTCCACAGACTCAGATTTTTGTACATCGGTACAAAAATCTGAGTTTTTGTACAGATTTGTACCCCCCACACCTAGAATCGAACCCACAACCTCATGCGTTGCAGGTCGGTTACTTTGCCACTCCGCTAACACCAGTCTTTTATATGGTAATAAAGCTCATCAATAATACGCAAAAGCTTCTACCACCCACTCGGCTACCACCGCTTCACACATAATACACCTTAAGTAATGTAATTAGAACGCTGGCATCATGTTGCAATGTAGCAACGAACGTAAGCGCATTGCAATTTGATTACAGACAGTTAGAAATTCTGCCACAGATCGCACCCTTACTGTAAGCCGTTAAGGAGTGCCATTGATCATCATATTCGACTACGACAATTACTTGACCATAACGACGTTACGGTAGGCGATTCAAATATCCGGATAGCCTATAAAAGATTCGGCCGAATATCGTTAATTTGCTCCTAAGAATTGAAGAGTTCCGTTACTTTGTCATAGGTCCCATAATCAGAACCTAACCAAACTCTTATCAAACTACCTTTGAAGTACATCCTTTCCAATAAAAAAATGAATCATTGAAATCGGTTGGCGTGATATTGTTATTCGTCCATTTGTTGCGCACACACTTAATGCAAATTTAAGACTTATATGGTTTTCTCATGGATGCCATTGTCAGAACTGGACCAAATTGAAATGGGACCACACGACAAGCACCAGCTTTTATATAAAAAAAGAATCATCAAAACCGTTTCACCCAGTCGAAAGTTCTGAGGTAACAAACATAAAAAAATACAGACGAATTGATAACCTCCTCCTTTTTTGAAGTCGGTTAAAAATATATCATTTAAATCAAATAAAGCATAATAACGTTTTTTACATGTCTATAAACTAAAACTATATGCTAAAGTTTTTATATCAATAAATGTTTTAATAATAACAATAGTTATTCGCAAACTAGATACTATTTTACGTTTGGCAATGCAACCTTTGAATCGCAACGCCAATTCGATGTTGTAGGGCTAAATTAGTGCTCGTTCTATAGGTAAAAAGGAAGGAATTCGGTATCGGGAATGGAATTTCGACAAAACTTATGCACAACTATTTACCTCGGTTTTCTTGCTGCTGGGGCTTTTCGATTATGGCTGTAAGAGGCACTGGCACGAATTACTTTCGATAGAGCTAGTAGGTTTCTTGAAGTATTTAAACAGAACAACGGAAATCGATGCGACGCGTACGTAGTGTAAGTTTACCAGTATCGCAGATTATGAGTAGCAATGCATTTGTAAATAAAATACGATTAAATCGATGCTAGAAAATATTCGTGATAAGTTGATTGTGCTAAATATACGTAACGAAAGCCTTTTAAAAATAAATAATTGTAGTTGAGAAACAGTATTTTGCGAACGCCTCGGCTGGAACTCGCTATTTTACAAAAATTTTAGGTATGTTTATGATGAACTCGACCTATATACCTCAAAAGTATTTTAAAAGCCATTTAATAATACGTACTTTAACTTTACTTTGAAATTAAAATTACGTCCGTATTGAGATAAAACGCATCTTTTTGTGTTACACCTCGTTCGCGTGTACTAAAATGCGAGTGGAATGCACACCAAGTCCATTGTCATGCCAATGCGTGCTGCAGTTGCATAAATCCAGTGCAGGCCTCGTTGTGCAACTGTAGTCAACAATCTAATCGAAATATTCGATGCGATAGCTTCATTGGGCCTATAAGTGCTCGCTAAGTTACTAATTAAGTCGTTTATTTATTTGACACAGCTCATTGAATTATTAAACGAATGTTCAAAGCAAATTTTATGCTATTTTCATTATCTATTTAGAAATTTTTAATTAAACAAAATACCATTATACTACTGTAATGTAAATTTAGTAATTGGGAAACTACTATTAGTGTTTGGCGGTGAAATTTACTGAAAGTATTATATTAGACTTCCTAGCGTCACGGGTACGATTCGCGTCCAGCGTCTGGGTGTTTATGTATAGTATGTATTTTTATAAGAAAAGTATATGTATGATATATCAGTTTTCTGGCACCCATAACACTAGTGCTATGCAGCTTAGTTTGGGACTAAATGGAGTGTTTGAATTGTCCAATATATTTATTTCATCCCACGAGTTATATTGTTACGATATTGAAAGATTGTATATAATTATATACAATGTTATAATTATAATTATATATACAATGTTTCAATAGAGTGGGAAGACAAGAGCCCAAACTAAATAAACCTGTGCTATGGAACCCCTAGCCTTCGACTTTCTAACTTAGTGCTACTGCTAATATTAATTAAGGCGTAAAAACTAATTTAAATTATTACTTTTGTGTGTTTGTGAGCGAGTTTATGTCGTGTGTGTGTGTGTAAACTCAAACATGAGTATTTGCTATAAAAATTTGACGTATACAATGTACTTACAAGCGATACGACTTGACAGGAGCATTTTCAATAGGCTTACAAGTCCCTTGATGAGCTGCCAGGATTCTTCACACTTCATTTGGTCGGTAGCCTGTTGCTGGCAGACGCTATTCACACAACTTGCCATGTCATTGTTGTTGATAACTGTTGCATTGTACTATCCTTTTGAATCTTTAGATGGGAATTCCAGGAGTGAATTGATGATGTAGAAAGTTGGGTGTGATGACCTCTTAATTGTTCTCTTATTTACGAGTACGTTCTCGGCATTGCCGCTCAAATAGTAGGTTCCAAATTATTCATGCGTTTACTTTTTGTTGCAGCGGTGGTCGTGCGTTATTTAACAAAGCGGTACATCGGAGAATACAGCTCGACTGGAGGTAAATATTTATTAAGCTTTTTACAAGATCACTTTCCATTTTTTTAATCTACAACAATGCATAAATTAAGTATTTATGATATGAAAATGCTGTAAATACATAATTATCGTTAAGTATTTTGATTTTTTTATTTTTTTACTTCCTTCTGACCTTTAGACACGTTTTACGTCAGACTGCTAAAGCTTTTAATAAATGAAAACGTTAAGGAAATTGTTGACGACATACCTACGTATGCGGTAGAAAGAATTATAATTAATGTGACGTATAAACGCAGTTTCATTCATAAAATAATTGTTGTTAACTTACTTTATTATTGTTTCAGATTTTCTTTATTCCCACAGAGTAGCCTTCGACGGGGCCGTTTCGGAGGTTGAAATACTCGACACGTCTAATTGTGCGGTAAGCTTTGTACTCTTGTAATCAATCGATCTTGGTTATATGTTTAATAAGCTATTCACAAAACTTGGAGATAAGATTAAATTTGGTATAACGCGGTAGTCAAACGAAGATATAGGTGGCGTAAAACTTAATTTATTAGTAAACAATGGAGATGTTAATCTGCGCTGGGGCCGGTCCGAAGTAGCGGCAGCTGATGCTAGCACCGCCGTACAATTTAATTAGACAAAGTTTATGTGGCTTGTATCGATTTACCTATTGCGATCGTTACCTTCTTCTATTGTCTTCAGGCGAAATCCTACGTTCCAACCTACGCAGTTGGTTGCTATGTAATATTGTTTCTTATATAATTTGTTTTTATTATTGTTACGTGGGAAGCAACTAATTGTTATTTAAGATTCTCATTCTGTTTTAATATCTATGATGGCTTATTAATCGTTTTTATAACGGAACTAAGAGAGCAATACAATTTTGTACGTTGCGCAATAGTTGATATTATTCGATGCAGCGAGTGGTCCCGAATACGGGATTCTGTGGAGAATAAAAGCATAAAACTTGTATCTTGCGACTTTAGTATTAAGTTCACTGACTTTTACTTGAATACAGTCGTTAAAGATTTTTATGTAAATTTTAGATCAATGTTAGTGTGATTTTTATCCATCAATAAATTAGTAGTAATTTTATAATTCTACAGCGTGTTACGGTTACGATAAAACTATTATAATAAAGTTTATGATATCATTTGTAACTTAAGGGTAAATTGAATTAAATAATAGCAATCAATAAACTTTTTTACTTTTTACACGTTAAAAGTGGTATTCATTTTTCTATTCTTTCCATTCTTGCGGTAAGAGGCGTTTTACATCTGGTCATAAAACTATTATTGTGGTGGTTTATAAAATTTAATCCATTTTTTAGCTTCACGTTTTTATATATGGTTTTTGTCTTGAATATTAAGAATAATGAATTATTGAACTGGTTCTTACTCGCATTGTAGGCGGGACATGAACAAATGGTTTAAGAGCTGACTTCGTACTCAACGTGTTAATAAAGCGACGTATATAATATAAATAATAATTTCAGTATTTTGTATACTAATAATCAAAACCAAAGTATGTATCAGAATTAATAACAGTGTTTTAGAAACCACTGATCATAAAACATTTTAGGTTGTTTTGTATTATATCAAAATTTCCAAAATATAACACACACTATTAAATATAAAACTGAGTAACTTTTTAAAGCTTCTTTAAGCCTTGAGTATTATTTCAAATTGAAAATAAAATGATTTTATCGTAGATACGGGGTTGCCTCGCTGATCACGTGCGATGGGGAGATGCATTCGCGGTGGTGTACTCTGTGTGCGAGAGACGCTCCTTCCTTGCCGCAGCTGAACTGCTATCGCTCCTTGAGCGCATCAGGCTTCCAGGGTGCGCCGCCATCACCCTCTTGGGAAACAAAAGAGACCTCGAACACGCGAGGTGAGTGGCAGCCTAGTCTCCATTTTATAACTATACACTCTTAAATCAGTGTCTATAATCATATACGTCAGTGCAGGGGCGGTAAAAGAATACTAACCTCTGCTGCTGGGGTCAGCCTGTCGTAAAAGGCGACTAAACAACCCAAGCTAAGTGTAAGGGTTCGAACTCCGTCTGGATGGCAACCACCCCTAGTTTTTATATATGCGGCCATAATAACCTTGTGTTCTGGCATTAGTGACCAGATTTCAGTACCACTACGTGGATATAGATACGTGGAAATACTCATAGGCGACGGTAACTGATAATTACTAAGTAGGCCGTCAGCCTGGCTGCTGTCGTACAGCAATAAAAAAATCTAGTGCAATGGTGTATTACTATTGCGTTTTTAATATAGCCTGTATTTTTTAGGGAGGTCCACGCGGAGGAGGGCCAGGAACTGTCGCTGCGGTTCGGTTGCCAATTCTATGAGGTGTCGGCGGCGGAGTCATGCGCAGGCGCCGCGCTCGCCTTCCACGCACTTCTCCGAGAGGCGCGCGCTCTTGCTTTGCTGTTACCCGCGCCCCGAAGGAAGCTCGCCGCTTACTCAGTCTCCAAGGTATAAACTAGAACAGTTAGACTTTATTTACTTATCGCTGTCGATCCATTGCATTTATTTTTATTTGGACAGAATACAAACTAATGCGAAAACATAGTATTCCTACGTGAATTTGTATGTAATTACGTTTAAATATTGTACGTACTTAAGATTAGTATTGAGTAAAATTGAAGTTAATTTTTTTCAAGGAATATTCAAGGTAATCTATTTTTTTTTCAAATTTAAAAGTTTAAAAGTACGCATGCGCGCTACACCGTTTAGAAAATGTAATTGAAATCTATCCCGTACTTTTGCCGTAATACGCGCACAACTGCAGTCCTCTATCACTTTACTTATATAGATATAAAATCTGTAAGTTCATATTAATAATTTTATTTTCTGTTACAGGTAATCGGTACGATATTCGGCAAAAATAGCAAGAGCGTTCGAAAGAAACGACCATCTTTAAGTATTTAAATGTTTATGTTTAATATTTTAAATGTTTTAGACTGTCTGTATATATACTTTTAAGTATTATAATATTCCAACTCATTTTTTAATATGTATCCATCATTTATGTTTTGGATTATACCGTTGTTGGTATGAAAATATATTATAATTTGTAAATAAAAAATGAACAAAACAATTACGTTAAAATAAAACACCTCGCATTTATATTTTAAAGTGTTAGCAAATACAATGCAACTAATGTATATATTAATTTAATAAGACAAAATGTACCCTATATTGTAAGGTCCAGATCTTAGAATAAATAAAATTTGTACTTTATTTTTTGTTTTATTTACTCGAGTACTTCAAAAGTTTACGAAAGATTAATTTAATTTTTTTACAAATCTGTACCCCGATTGTAGCCGAAGACTTTATTTCTGAACCTTAGGTTGATTAATGGTCATAGGTGATGTATCTAACACTGAAAGATACTGTGACACAGCACTATCTAGTCCTAAACAAAGCTGTAGACCGCTTGTGGTGTGGCTAATAATCAACTGATATACTATTTGTCATATGCATTTGTAAATAAATGCATATGACATAAACACTCACATTCGGGACGAAAATCCAACACATAACCCCCCCGCAAGCGTTTCAGCATGCAAGTCATTGCGTAGAGGTTGTCAGATGTCAGAAGAGATGTCAGAGATGTCAGAAAGAATACTAAAAAAGGTGTATGCTACTTGTATAATTTCGATTCACGAAGTGCCATATAAGGATTTATCTTTCGTTCACACCCAATTGTGTTTGATTTGCATGACAAGGAGCCCGACTGCGGTACATTTTGAACGTGTTCTTAGATTACATATTGAAGATAATGTCACATCTATCGCAGTTAGTACAACCTTGTAACACGTCGCTAAAAGCTTTAATGAGTTTCTGTTTTCACTATCTCAATGTCGGCCTGTCACAATGTTACTTGAGTTAATATTTACTAGGCAGATTGGTCAAGAACCGGAGAGAGTTCGCCGCGACATGGTCTTACATGTCCGTATCCTAGTCCCACAACAAATCTACCGATAACATCTAACATGAGGTTCTAAAGTGTTGCTGGTAAAGTACGAAAACAGTTTTTAGATAATTTTCCGGAATCGAAACAACTCGATACTCGTTTCGATATACAAGAGACGCAGTCAACCGGAAATAATCGTAAAGATGTAAAGCTACCGATAACGCAATCAAGTTCAAGAGCACGGCTATAAATAGGTGTAAGTTACAATATAAAGCTGGTAAAAGATTAGAAATGAATGGTACGAGTATAATCGAGTGAGAGATGGTGTTATGTAATATGCAATAAAACGTTCCCTTGGTTCCGTGCTCGCTGGTCGCATTAAATCGAGTACAGGTGTATCGGTTGATGCAGAGATATGACCAATAAATCGTATCCATAGATCGCATTAGCGGCGCCAACGTTCCGCTTCACTCGCTTGAGTCGAGTCCTACTATGAGAGTACTCGATCTTATCGGGACCGCATCATGGATTCCTGCGCGCAACAGGCTCACTGGAACGGAACCACGGTTTGTACGCTCAGAGAAAGGGTACGCTTTTTGACATGCTTCATCTTCCATACATCTTACTTATTGTATCTTACTTTTCTTTAAAAATTCATAATTACGGAACATGTAGATTAGATCTTTATTCAAGATAACATTTTGAGGCTGTATAGATTCGGCTTAGCTAGGTAGTCACAGTATAGTCAATTTTAACAATGTGTTAAAAAAATGTTAAGAGAAAGTCACGAATACATTACAGACTTTATCACTAATTTAATCAATAAAGGTCAAGAGCAGGTGACCCCCCGAAATCATAGAGATATTTAGCGTCAATTAATGTGTTTAATGAATCAGCAATCAATAATTGTCTGGTGAAAGCTATGGACATAATCGTAGGGGATCAGCATAGTAATAAATCGCTGATAATCGCGATTACATTTTTTGCCTCGAGTCGTAAATGTCATTGGTTAATATAGTATTGACAATGCATTCTGGCAGATTTGATGTTTCAATCATTATTTTTATCTTTATGTATCTGAAGATAGGCGAGGAAGTTCATGTCAGTTTTATTCAATAATCGGAAATGTTTGATTTGAAATACAGTTAGGTGAATATAATTAGTATAATATATAGTTTATTATAAATCAATAATTTGCTGTATTGAATTAAGGCTACGTTTTAAAAAGAAAATTCATATTTCGTTGTTTATTTACATAAAATTAATAAGAAACTAATCATCAGAAGAAGAAGAAGAGCAAATCAAAATGTAATGTAATAAGACCTGTCGTATTTTATGGATCGGAATGCTAGGCTGCAAAGCAGAAGAATAAAAGCATATGCTTGGTGCAATGGACGCGGATGTTGAGATGGATGTGTGGAGTTACGAAAATAGATAAAATTAGAATTGAATATATCAGAGGAGGTTTGAAGATAGCGCCAGGGATAGAAAAGCTGAAGAGTAACATATTAGCGTAGAATGATCATATAAGCATAGAGAAAAATGTCATGTGCGATGAAAATGCTAGAAATGAGAGAAGAGGAGCGGTAGACCAGCGGTGTGTGTGATGCTGATTAATAGAGGAGAGTGGAAGGAGAGAACATGTGCCAACCTCACATAGTTTGGGGATAAGGGCAGGGAGAAGAACAATAACAACAAATCAAAATGTTCTCCAAGATGGCGGTCATTTCTGCAACACAACGAAATCTGTCAAAAATAAGTTTTTTCATCTTGGCTAGACACGATGAATATTAAAATATGAATAATAATAATAATAATCTTTATTAGTAAGAAACATGGTGAATACATAGGTGACTTGTTCAAATTTTATAAATGTACAACACGTTTCGCCATTTCTGGCATACAAATTTGTTTACAAACCTAAAAAATAAAAATCTTAACATTAAATTATTTTATATATGTTACATATTTTTGTGCTCTCCAATCTCTTTCCCTGTAATGTCCATAACATGAACAAATATAATTCAGTTTTTTTAAATCTGTGAATACTATTTATACCAAATTAAAGTAAATAAAAATATCGCACGTTATCCTTAATGCGATAAGTAAAACATGAATATATGAAAAGACGTTTTCAAACCGTATGTCGTAAATCTGATAGACCATGTCTCTTTAGAAATATGTATGCAGTCGTGTCCGTGTCCCGTGTATCAGGCTCTGATGCTGCAGATATAATATCTATTACTTTCATCTCTCGTTGTAGATTTAACGATTGCTGGTTTCGTCTAAGACATCTAATTGCTCATGTATGCTTCAATGGAGACGATCATTTAAATGTATGCATGACTAATGCCAGTTTTTATTTATTATATACATACCTACCATACACAACATACTATGTGGGTGTCATTAAGCAATAATAAATGAAAGCTATTCACTAAATTGCGACTAGATTAGTTATTAAGATATTATTCTCAAGTATTCACGTAGAGGCGAAAATATGTAACTCAACATCGTTACATGTTGCTTTAATTCTTAGAATTACTCATTGTCCGTTTCGCGAAGGTTCGGTATCTTAAATTATTTTCACATGCTTCAATTATGCATTGTATTTTGATATGTAGTTAAATATTTTTAACTTTCATCAAGCCTTAACCTAGATAGACGTTTCGATTATTTTATACATTGCATGAAACATTGAAAAGTAACAAGTACGTAAGTGGTCATACAAAGTAGATTGCTATGCTACATATAAAGTGAGAGATATTAAGTTTATGAATTCAGGTATTGAATTTTTAAATGCGGGTGTATTGTTAACTGCCATTAAGTATCAGAGATGTAATAACTATCATTATATACATTGTTGTGAACGCAGTTACAGTGCGAATAGGCTTATGTGCCATAGTAATGTATAATGCTACAAGCTATTCTGGTACTAGCAGGACGTAGCCGTTCGTGTTGATCTATGAATGTGTTATACCAGTAGTCCAGCCGCAAACCGCAAACTGCCCTTGCGCACCTTGTCTATAATACACTTGAAATAAAGACGAGTGAAATAAACTGTAATACAGCTTGATAACTTATAGCTATAAATAACTTTGTAATGAGCAAGGACATTGTAAGTTTATGGGACGATACAGTAACAGGTATGTATATTTAGTAGTTAACTTATATAATTGAAAAAGAATCTAATAAAAACACTAATACATTTTGGTATGGATAACGCGCGTTCTTCAACTGTTTTTAAATATTTAATTGCATATCAAACTGACCATGTTAATTATTTGTAATATAAATGAAGGAGTTCTCATGTAAAAAACTGCCTAATTTTGTATAAAAACCTTTTTGTGCTCATCCATAAGTACTTGTAATAATTACCTATAAATTGACGCCACGTCTTTCGCACGTGAGACGATCACGTACCATTCCCGTTAAAAGCGAAGCAATTAAATAGTACGCTGTCTATCCAGTAGGTACACAAGAGCTCCGTTACTAATTCTGGAACTAAATAACGTTGATACTAATTAACGTGAATTATCAGTCTATTTATTTGTGCAATGCGTTTAAAGGTCATTTGGGTAAAAACATGTTAAATAAGAGATTTAATTTAAAAAAGTACTATGCATCCAAAACTAAGCAATAACTACAGTGTAAACTCTATATATATATATATATATATATATATATATAGACACTTAAGTGACTGAACATTTTTGGGCGTTATAAACAGTGGTCGTTAAATAGAGAGAAATAAAATAGGTATTAATTTACTATTCTATAATAATACCATATGTATGTATTCCAATACCACTTATCTTTTCTCCCTCTTTGGGCGTATTAGTAAGATTTTTTCGTCAATACACAAAGATTTTCGTTTACTCGCCATGTTTATAGTTTAAAAGTCTGTAAGCAAGTGCGATTATGATAAGTAATGTGTAACAACTTGACAAAATTCTAATGACTGAGGTTAACATGTGCAAGTTCATCATGCAAAAAACAATTCCGGTGTGTCGAAGTAAACACGTGCTAGATAATAAAACAGCAAACAAAAGAACGTCGCAGTTCTTATGAATTTGAGCAGCTTAGAATGTACTGCTTAATGATTTATAATGCCGTATTGTTGCCGTTAAATAGAATAAGCGTGACGCTATATAGAGTGTATTATTGTATAGAAAACAAGATAAACTGACCAAAGTCAAGCAGTTTCGATGTTATAAGGAGTTTGTAGTTAAATCGAGTGACGTTATAAAGAGTTCACACTGTATTTGTGTATACTCTCGTGTGCACATTGTTATACAAAACGCAACTTACAAACGATAACTTAGTTGGCTAAGTATTATAGCTATTTCAGAAACTGTAAAACCATTTCATAAATAATTGAAGATTGCCAGGATCTCATAAAATCAAGCTGTTTAATGATGATTACATGTCATACTCTTCACGACTCTTGCTCTAAACAAGACAAAGTAGCCTTGAGTATGTAATATAAATAGTCGAATGACTGCGATACTAACTTTTATTATACCACTTATTATATTGTCAGATATGAATAGAGAGAAATGTTAAGCTAGAATGGATTTACTACAACAGATCATTTTATGACTTCTTTGGATCATCTACTATTTATTATCATATGATTATTTATGCAAGAAATAGACAGATGAAGAATTTTCAGTCGTTGTTGGTAGTTTCATACGATTATAGCTTAAAAATTTGTCCATTGGTTTTTGGCGGTAAAATTAAAAAGTAAATAACAATTGCTTAAAATGTTAAATTATATGTTAAGTAAATACACAAAGGTCCTCCTGCCCTTATCCCATATTATATGGGGTCGGCACAACATGTTATATGTTACTAGCTGTGCCAGCGACTCCGTCCGCGTGGAATAGTGACCTTATCACTAAGGGGTATGAAAAATAGATGTTGACCGATTCTCAGACCTACTCAATATGCTCACAAAATTTCATGAGAATCGGTCAAGCCGTTTCGGAGGAGTACGGGAACGAACATTGTGACACGAGAATTTTATATATAAGATAATAGTTGTGGCTTACTTTTTACAACCGGCTGCCTGCCTGACGTTAATCCCTTTTTGGGGAAAAATCTGTCATCCTTTTTATTTAAATTATTTTTCTCGTTTCACATTGAAAGTAGGACACGAAATTTCGTTGTCAATCATCTAATCCTCAAGCAACACTTTTATTGATTTCTACTTGAGTAAACAACATCCGAGTGTCAGTTTGGGTGTGCAGGGTGGCACTTTTGCCAGGTCGTCGACGTTTACGGGGTCCGTGCACAATTCGCAGTCGACAACTACGTCACGAGGGCTTCTAAATAAGAAATTCGCAGTGCTGAGCGTCTTCGAATGCTCTTGGTCCTGCATTCCGTTGCGCTTGAATGGAGACACAGGCAGCTTGCGCACAATGCGCCCATCTTCATATATTTTGGTGGTGGCTCACAGCAATCTTCCTCTTGACAAGTTAGAGGCCTTGAAACTCACAGCTTCTTTCAAAACAATACATAAACTTTGGCGAAGGACACCGTGGCAAGCAGGAATAGCACATAGGTGGATCTTCACAGCACGTTGTTGGACAAGGGGCTACTAACATCGAACATACTGCAAATTGCTGGCAGTCTTCAGGGTAAAAGCACACCATTTTTATTTATATTATACTTCTTTTTCTTTTGCAAATTTTATATCATAATAAATAAATTTCCACTAGAATTTTGATAATTTTGACGGATTTGGCATGATATAATGACATGATCATAAGTAAATATACAAAAGTAAAATGTTAAAATAATTTGAATGAAGTAGGAGAGTTTTAAAATTTGAGAATATATTTGTTTGAATAAATTTAGGAAATCATGCGTCAAATAGCGTAATTCGGGTAACGTAATTTTATGCTGCACGCAAACTCGACGTTGTCATTTTACATGAGTACGAGTTAAACGGCTCTTTGAATATATCATTGGTAAAATTAATCTTTAAAACTATGCATTGAGTAACGAATAGAGTTTATAGGTCAGGATCTGTATTAAATTTTGACAGACCGCTAGATAGATAATTTTATGATTTCAACGGTGATGAAGATGTTTGTGAGCGTACTTAACAAAGTCTGAGAATGTTATCTCTTCAGTTCTCGGTTTCCAATTAATCTCTCTTATAACTGTAAAGTACCTTGAAGTTAATACCTACTGTTTTATTCCAATGAAGTAGTAAATAGTTATAGTCATATAAATATTTTGCTACGTTATTGGTAATTCAAATCTTATATATGTAACTGAATTCAGCAAAACAGTATAAACCTAATCTAGATTTAAGTTTTCTTATATTTTTTATCACTAGCTGAAAATTTAAATCCGGTAAGTGAGTATAGTATTTTCACTATTTAAATATAAAATGTAGTCATAACTCAAAATGTATTAAGTTATAATATCTAAAGATATTTTCTTTTTTCTTTTCTTTTGTTGAAGGTACAAACTTTAGTACTTACTTTACTTTATTACGCTTGGTTTAGTCTTGAAAATTCCAATTAATAAACTTTTTTTCTTCCTTCTATAGCGTAACGGCTAATGTAGGTATGCTTGCGGAAGTCACGGATTCGGTTTCTGTCCCGGGTTAGGTGTTTATGTATAATATGTATTATTTACGAAAGAAAGAGTATTATATAATTAATATATCAGTTGTCTAGTTAGTTAGTTTATTTAGTAGTAGTCTTGTCTAGTTAGTTAGTTTATTTAGTAGTAGTCTAGTCTAGTTAGTAATTGTATATCAGTTATCCGTGCAGGGGTGGAGAAATAATACTAACTTCTGTGGCCGGGGTCGGCCTATCGTAAAAGGCGACAAAACAACCCACCTTAGCTACGTGGTAGGGCCTCAAGCCCATCTGTATGGCGACCACCCTTGGTCTTAAGTATGCCGCCATAACAACCTTGTGTTATGTTCCGGCATTCGTGACCCAAGTTCCTGTAACCTTATGGGACAGCAGCGTGTTCGCGATGCCACTGGCGTTGCAAAAACCTATAGGTGACGGTAATTGCTAAATCCTAAGCGGGCCTTCAGCCTGTCTGCTGTACTACAACAATAAAAAAAAGTAGTATCCTCAACACAAGCGGTAAGTAGTACTTTTGGACTACTTACCGCTTGGACTGCTTGTTGCTGTGTTTATTGTATATTATTTATTTGACAGGAAATCGATCGAATATTTTTACAAAATAATAAACATGTTCTCAAAATCAGATTGAGATAAAAATTAGAAGTTTTACATTTAATATTTATGACCGCTTATAACCCAGAAACCGGTATTCGGCATGGTATCGTTTTAAGCACGTAATGGAGTTTAATACAGATAATCGGCAAGCACCTGTCTGTTGTTTGACGAATGTGATCCCGCTTAGGGAGATATCACACACTCATCAGAGAAAGTGAAATTATCACAAGAAATAAACATTCTAGATGAGTTATTTCATAAACTCGTTATTGCATATAAAGCTTATGTTGGTGCACCAGCAGACACTACACACGGGTTGGAAGGTGAGGATAAAATATTTGTACAATCTATCATCATCCTCTTGGAGTTAGTTGTAGTTTGTTTATGTAATATCATCAATATTAAATAGGATGCTTGGTATAAAACATTTGAAATCCGAGTCTAGGTACGAATTACCTTAAGAACACTTTTTTGTGTACGAATCCTATATATTTTTGTTCTTTATATACCTAGTCAGGTCATAAATTCTGTCACATGTTTAATGTAAAATAATTGTAACAAGTTTATTCATTATGTAACCATTCATATACCAAAATGAACTTAACAAAACATAGATTCTTATGACATTAAAGTTTATTCAAAATGACCTCCGTGATTTTGAATACAAGCCTTCAATCTGCGCGGCCAGTCGTCTATCGCAGCACGAACGAGGTCCATGTCAATATCAGCGGCTGCCTTAATCAAGAATGTCTTGAGTGACTCCAAATTGAGATGAGGCTTTGAGCACGCCTTTTCCTCCAAGTGTTGCCATATCTTGTAATCTAACGGATTCAAATCTGGACTGGAGGAGGGCCAGTCTTCGTGCCGGATGAAGTCGATTTCACGCGCCGCCAGCCAGTCTTGTGTGCTCTTCGCTCTATGAGCTGGCGCCGAATCTTGTTGGAATACCAAGTGCCTGTTATTGAACATGGTATGACAAACAGGTTCCACAAGGTTCGTCAGGACTGTATTTTGATACACAACAGCATTCGTTTTTACACCTTTCTCACAAAAATGTACCTCTGTTAAGCCCCAATAAGAAACTCCCAACCATACCATGAGCGAGGATGGAAAATGACCTCGTTGGACACGCGGAATACGGTTGCTCGCTTCTTCACTACTGTGTGCGTACACCTTATCATTTTGTTTGTTGTAGCTCTCTTCTACGGTAAACATTTTTTCATCCGAAAAAAGAATTTCCCGATATTTTTTTCCCGCGTACCGCTTCAACAAAGCGCGGCATCTCTTCAGTCTCAGGTCCATTAGACGAACATTCAAACGATGTCCTGTTTTTCTTCGATATGCCCGAAGCCCTAAGTCTTCATTTAACACCCTTTTCACCGTGGTTCTGCTTAACCCCATCTGAAGGGCCAACAGTTTCTGCTTACGTTTGGGATTTCTTTGAATTCGTGCCTTCACAGCTTTTATCACTGCTGGAGTCCTAACAGACCGAGGGCGACCACTTCTTGACCTGTCATCTACACTAGAGTCTTCATTGTATCGTTTGATGGTACGATAAACGAATCTTTTGGTTATATTCAAATTTTTCAGTATGTTAAAAATTTGAATTGGCGCGTAACCGCAACGATGCAACGCAATAACTGCAACACGGTCTTCTTTAAGCGTCCACTCCATATTTAAAAATGAGTAAAATTCTAAAAGTATACATTTTTATTTTCATGAACAATTCGAAATTCGAATTCAATAAACTTTTATGTGGCCAGCATTCTAAAAGAAAAGTTTTTACTGTGTGACAATACTTATGACCTGACTAAGTACTTATCAGTTGTCTACTTAGTTAGTTTATTTAGTAGTAGTCTAGTCTAGTTAGTAGTTGTATATCAGTTATCCGTGCAGGTGCGGAGAAATAATACTAACTTCTGTGGCCGGGGTCGGCCTGTCGTAAAAGGCGACAAAACAACCCACCTTAGCTACGGGGTAGGGCCTCAAGCCCATATGTATGGCGACCACCTTTGGTCTTGAGTATGCTGCCATAATAACTTTGTGTTGTGTTCCGGCATTAGTGACCGAAGTTCCTGTACCCTTATCGGACAACAGCGTGTTCACGATGCGACTGGCGTTGCAAACATCTATAGGCGTCGGTAACTGCTAAATTCTAAGCGGTCCGTCAGCCTTGCTGTCCTACAGCAATAAAAAAAATATTTGACCTATATCCTATATTCACCTCTATATAATTATTATATAATTGACGACCTCCGTGGCGTAGCGGCTTACGCACGTCGGTGCGCTTGCGGGGGACACATGTTCGATTCCCGTCTTGCGTCTTGGTGTTAATGTATATGTATTTATTTAAAAAAATAAGTATGTATGTATGTAGTACATCAGTTGTATAGTACCCATAACACAAGTGCTATACTTTGGAATTAGATGGCGCTGTGTGAATTGTCACAAATTTAGAAAAAAAAATATGTGTATATTACTTGTTTAGAATACAAGCGCTCTGCTTACTTTGGAGATTTGATAACTTTGTGCAAAATGTCATAATATATTAACTAGTATTTTTATATATTTAAAATAATAATATTTCGCAAGTAAAAGGGTTCGCAAATAAATGATATCTAATCAGAGTTGCACAAAATCTATATTGTATTTTTACTAATAACCATTGAGTTAGTTACATTACAATAAATTACCGAAATTCTTCGATTAGTTACCATCAAGAATAACGAATAGAAATTATATAACGAGGAAAACGCGCATCTAATTGATTCGAAGAACTGGTATGCAATCGGAGACATTGTTTAGCAACCAAATCGATCGGGGCATCTAATCTGTCTCTTCTAGTTGAGATTTGTTTCTTCACTAGTTTAAAGCCAGTTTGCAGATAACGCTAAATGGATAATTTGTATTTGTACAGCGCGTTGCGTAAAGAGTCACGTAGGTTGCGTGGCGAACTCGCCACTAATGAGTCTCGGCTACTGTAATCTTTGACAGACCAACAGTTATATTATGACTGTGAGTGATATGATATGAAACTGATATTCATATTGGACAAGGTTCTCTAGCCTTCGATGCGGGTGTTATGAAATTTGGTTATTGATTTTTAAATGCCTGTTCATTTGTGACGTTGAATTATTATATTCGATATGCGAAAGTTACGCAGATCTCGGGAGTTAAATTTATTATTGTTTTACTAATATCCTATTAAGTAAGTAATAAGATAGTAAGGCAAAATACTTGGTGGCTAAGTGATATTACGTTAAAGGGCAATTTGGATGTAACACATGCGAATCCCTCACTTGGGCAGTTTTTCTCGCTTTAAATGTATACCACACAATTAAGTAAAGTAACGTCGACCCGTTGCGGAGGTTGTAAGTTCGATTCCCGTCTCGCGTCTGAGTGTTTATGTATACTATGTATTTATTTATGAAAGAATATTATATATGGAGTTTATTAACTAATAAAGATAACTATCTAGTATACAAACACAAAAGCTATGCTACTTATTTTGGAACTGAATGGCATTGGGTTGATTGTCTTAATATATTTTTTTTATAAAAAAGTAATGTGAGTTGAGTACCATTTAAGTTATGATGTTTCGTTTCTTTGCAGATAATTTCCTACAGTGAATATATATTTACCAACAAAGACGAGTAAAAGAAGCTAACGACTTTATTGATCCGAGAAGTACTTAATTAGGAATAAAACCGTGAAAGGAAATATTGTAAGAAAATCTACTAAGGTTAGCGGTAACATTTAGGTGGTAGAAAGGAAGTGTGTTTTTGAAGCGAAGAGACCCGAAGACATTCGTATGAGAGATTGAGAGAGCTAGATATACTAAGAAAACCACGAAAAGGTAGACTAGATCTGCTCCTTATGGCTTCAACGTACTGAACTTCATTTCAGCATTGTTTTGTCAGTTTGATGTAAACAATCATATTAAAAATATTTAAATTATTATCCTTAGATTATATTGATTGCCCTGGAGTTGAGACCGCGTCTAGGCAAACCTAGCGTAGGATTCCCCCCAGCTCGATAGACCGATGACCTGCACAAGGTAGCCGATTGAGGCTGAATGGGGAAAACAAGGGACCGGGATTTGTGGCGCAAACTTGGGGAGACCTACGTCCAGCCTTAAACAATGATGATACTGGTGATTGATATTAATTTTCATTTAATATAAATACTTTTGATTGAGATCTAACATTATCAGATAATGTTGTAAAAGTACGTCACAGAGAGAGACAAAATTGCAATTTAAAATCTCTGTTGTCCAAACACATCTGATAGTTTGTCTTTGAGATTGTTGACTCGCCGACTGTACTCATTCAAACAAAGGGCTGATTACTCATTTGGTTAACAAGGAACCTCACTCTCGTATCGCCTTGACGCATAACCATGTTTGAATAAGGCATTTGTTCAAACGAATTTAACCATGCCCTTCAACTAACTGCCTTCAAGACGTTTTACAACGAGGCGCGAAAATGTAGATATAGGTATCTTAAAATTATTAAGATTCTTTGGTAGCCCTTATCCGTTTACTTGTGCTATACGACTATAATTTCTATCTCAAAAGTTATATTATTAGGCATTATATTTATTAGGTTTTACTCAAGAAAAAAAAGTGTCTCGAAAAGATATCGACTAATAAGATTCTTAGAAGTTCAACTCTGTGACAAAAATCAGCAGTGTATCAATCTAAAGTTTAAAAGTTATATCTTGAAAATGCGTCGTTAAAACAACAAAATGAAAAATTAAGAAAACAAAACGAACATATTAAAAAAGTTGTAGTCCTACAGGAGAGCAAGTTACAAAAAAATGTACACCAACGTCAAATGAGGATGAAATATATCATAATAAACCTAAAGAAGTGCTTCATGAATACATAAAAAGGTAGTATAGAATATTTGGAATACAGGCCTATTGCGTTAACTTCGACATTTTCAAAAATTTTTGAAAAATATTACCAGGCAGAATTAAATAAATACATTGAATAATATAATATTTTATGTGACGAGTATTAATTTTATGCCTTCTGTATTCGACCATTCAGCCAGGGACCAAGCGAGAGCCTTTCAACGTGTCGGTCAAGACTCTTAGCCATCAGACCATTTACCGACACTACTGCCGGAACTGTACGTAGTCCGTGATTATCGACCAATCCCAGTAGAGCAAATATGAGCCATTATCGAGAACTGGCTCAGGCCTATATCGGTAATAGGGCACCTCCAAGGTTACAAGATTATATTTCAAAGCTAGTTGTTGGTGGATAACCCTGGCTACTAGGTTGTGCCTGTGCATTTATTATTAAACTTTTAAGTTCTTGTCTTACAAGAAAAATGAGAAGGAAAGGGGATTTTATTTGTTGTTGAGGAACAGCAGACTGGCTGACAGCCCACTTAATAGTAAGCAGAAGAGAAGAAGACTTATAGGCACCGCAAACACGCTGCTGTCCACATAGCAGTACTGGAGTCACTAATGCTGGAACACAACACAAGGTTATATAGGGCGGCATATTTATACACCGGTGGTGGTTGTCATCCAGACGGGCTCCTCCCACCTTAGTAGGGTTGTTTTGTCGCCTTTTACGTCAGACCGACGCTGGCTGCCGGGGTCAGTATTCTTACTACGCCTCTGGAATTAGAAGAAAGATTAGTGAAAAATTTAGAAATTCCTTAAGCTCAGTACAGTGCAGATTATATGTGGTAACTTCATGTATATTGTTGTAGATATAATATATTACTAGTCATGGATGCGAGAGTTTCTGATGTCTTAAACAAATAATTTTATCACTCAGAAATTAATATTGACAGCTATTAAAGCTGTAATATTATTCTCAGAGAAGATCGTGTTTAAATAATTATAATATTCATTATTTTATGAAACTAAATAATTCCTGAACGTTGATGCCTAGAGCAGTGATTTTATCTCGCACACGTTTAAAGTGGCTGGCGCCAGCTTCTATTAGCTATTTATTGTAAGTTTCATGAAAATATGTAAATGTGGGTCTTAATTCTGTGGCATAAAGGTCAATCTCAAGTGACTTGGTTTGAGCGTTTGACATGATATCGAAGTGTACAACGTGCATTGAACATCGTATACTAACGTTGAAATTCCCAGTGAAATTATAAAATATGCCTACAATTTCGCTATCGACTCCAGACATCCGCTCATTACAAGGTGCTGGAATGTTGTTCAACACATTTTAAAATATTTATTATGACAATCGACTGTCAAGGGCACTGTGTACAACATCATTATCTTGTCACCAACACCTGTTGTTAATTTGTAAGAATCCTAAGAACTAAGTGTCGAGCGTTGCAAGCAACGAATGAAATAAGTATATGTATAACTACATAACAACGTGTGTCTGATATTATTAGTGACATAAAATTTATAGTCGATCGAAGAAAATGGTTGTTTATGGTAGGAAACGATTGTAACAAGGCTATAGAATGACATAGACAAAAAATTACTTAGATTAAGAAATCACAATCCAGCTAGAAGTATAGAAAGATGGTAATGGATTCAAGGCTCCAATAATGCCAATAAATATCTGAATCAAGAAGTCATACCGGCAATGCTTACAGAAAGGAAACAGACTCTAGATTTAGGTTGTCGAAGTTTAGTTAATTTTTATAGCATGGTATGTAAAAGAGATCTTTCGAGAATGGCTGTTTGAAGGTTATTTACAAAAAAGTTAGAACTATTTACAAAAGAAGGTTTATTTTCTCCGTACAAGGGCGCAGTTAGAATCCCATCGTAAAATGCAAGAAAATGACAACGTACATGGCATATGTTCCATCCACAATACGCATGGGATCTGCCATTTAGATTAAGTATAGATCCCACATTTAATAATTTAAAACTTACATTTGCAGCAGCTTCTTACTAATCATCAAAAAACTACTCTATCTTACCCGTTATTCAATAGGTGGCTCTACTAACAGTTAACTTATTATAAGCAACTAACCTCAGATTTATATCAAACTATATCTTAACAGTACTTGATGCTGTAATCATATTAAATTGGCAAGGATTTAATTTGAGTCGACAAACGTTTATTGACTTGTTATTCAATTTGATCCAATCAAGTAACCCGCAATTAAAACCTGTACAGAATAAGTTTTAAAGAAAGATTGATTGAAATTTCGCTAACAATATTAATGCCTAAATGTCTAAATATTAACGGTTCTATGTTATTAAGTTCAATATAGATGTAATAAAGATATCAGGCTTGATGGCTGTGTTATTAGAATTAGATTTATGTGATTAATGCTACGCAAACATAAGCGGGTAGTTAATTAAGCATAGACTGGATTGAATGGTAGTAAGTTCATTACGTAAAATATTTATTTTGAATACTTTATTCGTTCAGAACTTACGTTTTATACTATATCCATACTAATATTTAAAATGTAAAAGTAACTCTGTCTATTACGTTTTAATGCTTAACAGCTGAACCAATTTTGATGAATTTCGTTATAGAGATAGATTGGACCTTGGAGAAGGCTACTTAATATCGCGAAATTTTTTGTTTTTGCAGAACAACGTTTGCCGGTAGTAATTAAGTAGTAAGTTTGTGTTATGGGTACTAGATAACCGACACACTACGTATATGCTTTTCTTTTGTAAATAAAAATATTTTAAATACTCGTACCTAGACCCGGGACAGGAATCCTCGAGACCCCCCCACAAGCGTTCCGACGTGCGCAAGCCCTTACGGTAGTCCGATATTGATGTATTAACTGATCGATATTATTTATGTTTATTGGAGTTTATAATAGTTAAATAAAATTTACATTAATTTTTAAAAGAAATTTTTTACACAACTGTTTTATATTAAAAAAAAAATAATCCACAAAGAAAAGAAATATAAATATTTTTTACTAAATTGATGTGAATTATAATTAAATTATTAATTTCGCTGACATCTTAAAATATGTTATATTTCATTCGCTTTCTTAAAAAAAACATAAGTTGTATATTAGATTATATTATATACTGCAGAGTAATCAAATGAAGCTTTCACTTCAGAAGTATGAAATAAATAATACGTACTATTCACAAATCTTACCATACCCATCTAGATCTAATTTTAGGATTTATTGGGTGAAATATTACATACAGCATACAGTTTATTAATAAAATTGTGAGTATTGCACAATTTGAGTTTAAAAGGCTATGCGTATCGATAATTATTCAATAGCAAAGCTAACGAAGAAAGGGCCAAATAAATGATTAAATAAGAAAGCAGGTATCAGGAACCTGTGATTTAAAATGGAAGTTAGGATACAGGTTTGGACTGAACGCTCAAATGAATGATTTTTATTAGAGACTACATATTTTTAACTGTCTGATTAAAGTTTTCAAATCAAGTTTTTGTATGCTTGAAATTAAGGTTTATCAAAGAATTTCAGATTAGGTCAAATGTTTGTACAACTGAACTATTAAATTGTTACAATGTCATAAAATTGAAGGCTATATAGATCAAATCTTTTGCCTACTAATTTAACAAAACCTCTAAATGTCAAAAGTAGTGACAACTTTGACATTGGAAATACTTGTGACCTGTGTCCAAAAATCAATAACAAGGACAAGAAAGTATACCGGGCCTTTATCTAGTGAATACATATTAACTGAAAGAAATTAGAACACGTTATCTTCCTTCGCATCTAATATCAATTTCACCGTCGAAACGATCAAGAATGGATAGATTAATCAGAAGCTGCCTTAACAAAATACTTTGATTAGGAGTGTTTAATATAATTTTATCATCTGTGTCGTCAGGCAGCCATAAATTATACAACAAATAGGTAGCTGAAGAGATTAGCAGATATTGGTTATATATGCAATAAGAAGCTGACATCCTTTACATTGAACTCTTAACCCTCAGGTTAGCATAGAAGGATCTTTAGCAGCTAAAAGCAGATATAGTTTCCTTGGGAAAGCATTTGAGCCAACATATTTGATATCAATTTTTAAGAAAGTTATTCTGCTCTACCTCATATATACTTAATTTTAAACCTAAAAACACTTAGTGATAAATTTTAACTCAAATATAAGTGTACCAATAGTACTGTTTAAGTACTTAAACAGTATAATTAAACTATTTTCCAATATTTTTAAGTTATTGATTACAAAACAATATATTATTTATTAATAATTATAATTAGTTTCAGTTCTAAAGAAACAATTACAATAAAAATCATTTAATTCAAACCATAAAATATTTGTAAACAATCTTAAAATAAATTAGATATAAAACATAGAAATCTGATACTAGTGTTCAAATATGATGTCTGTAAATGAGATATTGCATAATGATATCACAAAGTTAGATTACACCTTGATACCTCCAAATTTTCATGGTGATATCCATACTGTCAAGCTAGTGCAAGGCACACTCTCTAAGGTGATTGATAAGCTAGGAGAGCTGTCGGCAGTTGCCCAAGGGCTCAACAAAGTGATAACAAATGCTGATAAGTTGAAAAACTCACCGAACCATTTTCTTTATTTGCTTAAAGATGCAAGCGCTAATGATGGCAAGGGTGATATTATTGGCATGCTTAAGGTAGGCCAAAAGCATTTATTCCTGTTTGATAAAAATGATCAAGTGCGTGAAGTAGAGCCTTTATGTGTGCTAGATTTCTTTATAATCCAAGAACGCCAAAGGCATGGTTACGGAAAGGCTCTTTTTGATCATATGCTCAAGGATATGGAGGCCTCACCCAGTCAACTGGCTGTAGATGGTCCATCTCCAAAGATGGAGCAGTTTCTCACTCGTAACTATGGGGTGAACCTTGTAAAGCAGAATAATAATTTTGCAATTGCACCACAATTTTTTGAACAGTCTAATGTTGTTAGCAAGTCTGCAGCAAATACTCCAGCTCTGTCGCCTGCAGTAGGTCGCTTTACTGCACCGAAGCCGCAGTCTGTGATTGGATCAGTGATACACGGTGGCTCAAGTAGTGATGGGTATCCTCGCCACAGCCAGGACTGGACGACGTCTAGTGGCGCATCACCGATTGTGGAGGGACCACCAGCTGAGCCACAACCTAAGATTGAGCCTCCCTTAATCCAGAAGACTCCTTCACGGCCATCATCGCTGCCAGTGGTGCCGGCTCCGGCGATGTCTGAGGCTATTGCGCGGGCTGAAGAAGGTGCGGGGGTGGGGGTGGCTCCTCTTCCCGAACCATCCCCTGCGGGTTATACAGGTTCGCGTCGTGATTCTCAACTTACTGAACGTGGCTACTATGACATGAAGTTCTATCACAACAAACTATGGTGTTAGGCACCTAGCAATGAGTGGTGCTGCTATATTTTTTGAATATATCTTATTGCTTTGCTTATTTCAAAGATACTCATCTAATTTATATATAAAATTATTCAATTATTATGATTAAACCAAATTGCTTATTTAGTAATTCCTTTAAGAGTTTTGTTTAAAAATACATTTATTTGTTGTGATGGTTGTTGTCAATAATTTTTTTAATCAAGCTCTTTTGGCTTGGTTTAGGATATGGTAGTTGTCATTATTTTTACATTGTGAATGTTATGTTTCATGTTTTGGATATAAAAGGGCATTGAAGTTTTCCACAGAAACTATTTTTAAAATTCTTTAGCATAATACACTGAAATGTTTCAGAGATATAGAGATAGTGGTAGAATAGCTCGTAACTTAAGGACCAGACGGCGCGATTACGATCACTAGTCGTCATTTGATACGCATCATTCAGTGTTACCTGCATTCTAGATGCTTCAAGTAATGTTAATTTTTTTGTAGCACATCTTGAATGTCGTAAAATCTTTATTAGCACATCGCTGACTTAAAAGCACTTATATATAAGCATAACATTTCGCTAATGTGTGTCCCTTTGGTACTTTGTAGCTGTACTTAGGAAAAACTCTAAAACCATTTCTCAAATAAAATAATAAATAAAATATTCTTTATTGCACATAAGTAAATTATATTAAGTGGTACATAATAACTTTCTCAGTACAAAGGGTGGTCTTATCGCTGGAAACGATTTCTACCAGACAACCCTTCTCAACCTCAAAATTAGAAGTTGTATATTGTTCTTAATCATCCTGTGGTTCATTCAAAATATAAATTCGATTTTGGTTTCTGTCTAAATAATAAATGGAAGCAAAAGAAAAGATTATTTGTTAAAACATTCGTGCGAATTGAATACGCTCCGCATATCTCGAACCAAAGAATTGTTAATTGTAGTAATGGAGCGATACTGCGATTCTTTTGCTTAGAAAAATTACGATTTAGATATTAATTAGATTCGGTATTTATATCTGCGTGCGCGCAATATATTTGATGTTATCATTAGAGAAGATACGCTGAATTGCATTCGCGCACCTTAGTGCTTGTAATGTGTCGTAATGATTTGTTTGAAATAGCCATGTAATTGCTCTTTTATTGAACAACGCCAATAATAACTAATTTACTCCTAAACAGACAGCAGAGTGTTCGCGGTGCCTCTAGCGTCGCAGACATCCTTAAGCGACGATAACTGCTTACTATAAAGTGGGCCGGTGCCTGTCTGCTGTAACACAGTAAAAAACCCTAATCCTAGTTTTATGTTGATTCACAATGCTAACCCGTTAGTACATAAACTATTGAACGTTCTCTGTCTCTATCTTCAGTTGGTCCTTCAGAGCTCAGGATCGTGACTACGTTGCTGCAATTTCTTGACCGTCTCCTTCCATTTGTAGCGGTCCATGGTTTGGCATAGTGCCGCGCTGGCAGGTATTTTTAGGTGTTCGGATACCTGGTCTAGCCACAATTTTGGACTGCGTCCTCTTGGCCTCTTGTCGTATGCCGTGCCGTATTGAACATTACGACTATGTGTAAATCCGTATAATGTTTCATACCTTTTCACCGCGGCAGCACTATCGTTTTATAAGTGTTCTCAGTTTTAGGTAATGTACTTATGATTTCTTGAAGATATGTGTTTATTCTTTTCGATAATTGTCGCCTTGTTGATTTATGACACCATTATTAATTTTTATGTATAATAAAATTAGGTTTCTTATTAGTGCTGGTAAATTATTATAGTATTAATTTTAATTGGTAATAAGTCCTTTATTCGTTGTATAATACTTGTTAAGGCATTAAAACATATTTTAGTGTCTCAAAACCGAGAAAACTTATAAAATGAACCTATCGCTGCGGTGTGAACGGTTTTCGTGTAGCTGTACTTTTGAACATTATTTTCAGCTGGCCGTGTATGCGACCCTAGGACGTGCGATTGAAAGGCCTAGTCGTTTATTTGAATAGCTATTTCAAACAATTGAATGCGACATTAAATTAAAAAGACAGCATTCCATACGTTGCATTTATTATCACAAATATTGAGAGGAACGTCATGAATGTAATTTAATTATACTATATATACTTAATAATTATTAAGGGACGTTGATTTCATATTAAATTTGCTTATTGTTTCTAAATCGATGTACTTTTTGTAATTGGATTCACAGTTTGCAATATGAATGAGCATTAATAACGCAAGGGTCTCTTTACTAAGTCAAGGAGAAATGTTTGTTATTGTATCTGCTACATGTTTGACATTATAATCAAATTATACCTCTTAATAATCTGTTCAATCAAAGATGTTACGAAAATGTATTGTTCGCTTAGCGTCGGCGCCTCTTCGCAATTTGTCTACTTAATATTTTCTTTATATTTCCATTAGAACCTTGAGGTTATTACCTGTATTGTCTTCGTAGTCGAACATGGTTATAAAAAGTTTGTGCTAGATATGGTATTTCAAAATGGCTATAACTTGTTAAGGGCAATAAAAACGCTTGGAAACTATAATCTTTTTAATTCTATAAACCCACTTTATAAGAATAACTAATAAAAATATTCGTGGTAGGGCCCTAACCCGGTCTGGATGGGAACCACCCTGGTCATATTAAGTATGCCGCCATAATAATCTTCTGTTGTGTTCCGGCATTAGTGACTAAAGTTCCTGTACCCTTATGGGACAGCAACGTGTTCGCGATGCCACTGGCGTTGCAAACATCCATAGGCTACGGTAACTGCTAAACTCTAATTAGGCCGTAAGCTTGTCTGCTGTTCTATAGCAATAAAAAGAAATAAATTCATATTGTACATAATGACAGAATGAAAACGAATCAGTGATAGTAATATTGTCTATAAATTAGTTTAAAATTATGTACAATTATTTATTATTTCTAGTGGCTGAACAGCTTGTAGAGAGTAATTAAGTAGAACATTGGACTTTTACTAGTCTGCAGACAGCAAAGCAGCCCTGCGACCAGTAATTGTTACCTCGAGCCTTGGGGTCCTAAACAATATTATTCCGGACGCAACTCGAATGAAATTTTTGAAAGTAGAATACATCAGATGGGATCTAAGAGTTTTAATCTGAGATGTAAATAGATCAGAGATTGCAATTTTCGTCATTTTTAGAAATTTTAACATCATGTCAGCCACGGCGGGCCGTACCGCAATGCAGCGGACATTTTCATCGATATTCCAGTACTAATCTTCGCATCGTAGTAGTTTGTACTCGTACGACACATTGAGCCGCTGCAGTTGGCGCAAACAATGTTGCAGCTAAGTTTTGTATGGTTATGGTAACCACAAAATCAACACAAAATATGACAGTAATCTTATTTTTAGGGACAGAGAAAACATTCGGGATATCGGTAGGTAGGTAGGTGATTTGCAAGGGGTATTTCGTAACTTTGGAGTCGCCTACTCAAAGAATATAATTATATACATATACGCACTAAGGTACCTCTTAGATCTTCTTTTCTAGGGTGCATAATATTAAAGTCCCACAACTGGGCTCTGGTCCCCTTCTTTTTTGAAGTGAATTAAAAGAAATCCAATTTTCTACTTAATTACTCTCTGCAAGCTGTTCAGCCACTAGAAATAATAAATAATTGTAATTTTAAACTAATTTATAGACAATATTACTTAACACTGATTCGTTTTCGTTCTGAGTCATTATGTACAATATGAATTTATTTGTTTTTTATTGCTCTAAGACAGAAGACAGGCTGACGGCCTACTTAGAATTTAGTTACCGTCGCCTATGGGTGTTTGCAAAACGTCAAGGGCATCTCTAACATACTGTTATCCTGGTAGTGGTACTGGAACCTGGTCACTTATGCCGCAATACAACAGAAGGTTATTATGGCGGCATACTTAAGACCAGGGTGGTTGCTATCCAGACGGGCTTGGGGCCCTACCACGAAGCTGGGTTTGTTTTGTCGTTTTTTACGACAGGTCGACCCCGGCCACAGAGGTTAGTATTCTTTCTCCGCCCCTGCACGGATAAAGAATTCCTTCTAGAGAAACTGATAGAACATGCGCCACGCTTGTCCAAGGTGGATAAGCGAGTTGCCGGTGATCCGGCTTCAACCGGTATGAAGGTTTCCTCGCAATGTTTTCACCGCTGGGACATGGCAATTATGCTAAAATATGCATTAAGTGAGAAAAACCCCCTACGTGGTGCACGTCATCACGAGATACGAAACTGCGAACTCTGGATTGGTCTTCAGTGTAGCACCACTGAGCTACCAGGTACCTTGATTGTCATTTATTGAAAATCAATAAAGAAGACTGATCTCTGATATGAAACGCGGTCGCGCGCACAATCACATACATTTTTGTAACAAAAAACCTATAATCTGGGAAAAGGGATACTACGATTCCATTCCGAACATTTTAACTATGGCTCTTCAACTATTTTATATGTGTGAACAATATCCACGTGTTTGTAGCAACAGTGCAGCGGTTAGTAATGAATAGCGTTTTGTTGCGCAATTTTCTCATTACGTTATTGATTTCACTAAGTTTTATTTGATGACCCCCTGCTGGGATGTACCTAGGAGGTCTTCAACACTCCCACGGTAAAGTTTATTGAATTAGTAGACAAAAAAATCAAATTAGACGTGCACGTGGCTTCGTCTATCTAGTATCATTTCATCTTAGCGGTTGAAACCCTGTCTGATTCGAACCTGGGGTCCTGCAATCACTTACGTCTGACTATCAGCGGATTCTCAATGAATTTAACGATCCTTCGGCAGGTCCTCTTCCAGATTGAAAAAGGAAAAATTTAAGGAAAATGGAGGCGTGCGGGTGCATTTCTAAGGAGTACCGCACGTCGCACGTCCCAAACGTGCTTGAGTGTCTGAAAAAAAGGCACATCAGTGCCATAAATATTATGTTGGGATCAGTCTTTCTTATGGAATTTTAAAAGTTGAGTATAAAAAGCATAAGATATCGGCTATTACTACCTAAAGTTCAAATTATTGTAATTTATTCTTGCTATGCTTCTTGACACACACAAATGCAGTGTATGGGAAGATCATCGACAAAAAAGATGTTCAATAATTCCTTTATTGACAAATTATAACAGCGATTTTTAGCGAATTATAAAGAACACTTTCAAACGTGTATATAACTTTTTTATATTTATTAAGCGATTTAAAGAAAGAGTCTCAAATAATCATGTATTCGATTAATAATGCATTATACTATAATATATGAATTGATTAAATTCCTAGAAACATTTAATAGACTCGATGAAAGTTGATAGAAGAAAGCTGTTTATTGTACTGTTAGATTAAAATATTATTAATGTTCTACAAACGAATGATTAGGATTTGCATATTTTATATTCGCACACATTCGCTCAGCTTGTTCAGATTACAATGTATATTCCTAATGAACTCCAGTGGAGTAGTGTGGGGTAACTTTGGACCGTTTGATTTAATTTATATTTTTACAGACATTCTCAATAGGCAAGAACTTGTTTTTACTGTATAATATTTACAATAGTTTTACCTGTGTGTGTAATAGTAGCTTAGTGAAAAGTTGGAAGCTGACCGGGATTAACGAATTAACTCACGTTAGTTAAACACATATTTTTATTTGAGACTATATTTGCGATTTATTTTACTTTGAACCACAAAAAGATTCTGCTGTTGGTGGTCTGATACGTTTGTGGTTTTATTCGATTCCAAGAAGAAATATTTCTATGATAATTAATTTGCAAATATTTATTCTGGTACGACTGTATGTGTTCGTAAAACCTTTTTAGTGTTTAGTAACAAGAACAGGGAATTAATGTATGGAAAAATTGGACATATTCAGTTACTCATTTATATCGTAAATGTTTTCGAATTTGCAAAGCTGGGCTAAACTTACCTAGAACTGCTGTAATGTGCATTTGTCTGACTTTAACGGTCTGTTAAAATGTTTTAAAGCTTTTTAAGTACTTACTAGACATTCCTTTACTAAGACTTGTTGGTAATGTTGACTGGTTTGTCATGTTTTAAACTCTATATGAAATGTTATATTTAAAGTTAGTTATGTCTCCGTGCAGACCGAAGTAAGAATACTAACCTTTGCGGCCTGTCGTAAAAGACGACAAAACAACCCTACCTACCTGGTACCAAGGGTACCAAGACCATCTGGACGGCAACCACTCTTGGTCTATAAGTATACGACCTTGTGTTGTGTTCCCGCATTCGTGACTCATTCCAGTACCCCTATTCTGATAGTAGCATGTTATCCATAGGCGACGATAACTACAGTTAAGTGGGCCGTCAGCCTGTCTGCTGGTCTTTAGCAATAAATTAGCAACAAATTTAGAAACCTCAATGGGTTTCTAAATTTGTTGAATTGGTTATGTTTTTATATTTATGACGAAAAGAATCGAGCTAGGGCGTGGTATAGAAATAAATAATGCCTCTGGTAACTCATTAATAGGAAAGATAGGTACTATTCGGTTTTTCCTTTTAGAAATGAAGAACATACAGCAATCGTATCTTTAAAAAATAATCAGATCTGTTCCATAATATATGTGGCTTAAGCTGTGTGTTTACAATATAAAGTACCTACCGATTTTTTTTAAGTAGACGTGATTAAAACCTTTTAGTTGTGTCTGATGAATAGCTGACAAGCTGACATTCAAAAATTAAATATTTTTCAATCATAATTTTTTTTCCTATTCGAAGCTTTTCTCTTCTTTTAATCCCCAGTTTCATGCCTCTGGCGTTTTTAACTTAATAAAAGTTATTATTTTTGGGAGGTATTTTAATTTTTTTTATTGAGTAAAGGTTAAATTCAAAAGTAGATAAAGTACCTTGGAGTTTTGTAAACGGAATAGTTTGACATGCGAGGTAAGGATTGTGAACTTTTTGGTAAAATCGAGAAGGTTTAACATATCATGAACTTGATCTTTAGTTTAAAGACGCTTTAACGAAGTCGAGCACATCAAAAGGCTGTCGCAAGGTTATTATCTAGTTTGATAAATTGAAAACGCGAGTGACGAAATACCTGCATTTTGGATCCTAGATAAGGAAATTCAAAAATGCTATGTCGGAATGTAAACGCGAAGTTTCGTAAGCGACAGGTTATAATAGCATTGTTTATTGTTCCTTTCTTCTCTAAAGGTGAAGGTTGGGTTAGGCGAAATATTGATTATTGGATCATTTAAGTTAGGTCTAATTTTTTGATGCGATTATTACGAGTGGAAATATCTGAAATACATACTTATTTACTAAAAGAAAATTATATATGAAGTATGTCAGTTTTTAGTGCCCATAACACAAGTGCTATGTTACTTACTTTGGAACTAGATGGCGCTGCGTGATATGTCTCATAATCTTTCATAATCATTTAATAGACGTACTTAGACTTATTCTTAGTTCAGAACAAACTATTTGCAGATTATAAAAAAATTCATGCGCACAAAACTGCTTAATTAGTCATTGAAACGGCCGGGTCGTCATAATAATATTTATATATCCAGACACTAATAAAGCGTTGACGGTAAATCAATAAAGATGCTTTTAGCTCCATTAATTTCAACATCGTTTACATCCCTTCATTTCGGTTATGAGGTGTGAATTGACCGTACTTATTTCAAACGGCACCTCATCCATGACATTTAGTGTTGAATCAAATAAATTTATTCAGTAAAGTGCACGACAAGCATTTTTATCGGTAACAGTTACAGTATTGTCTCATGAATTTATATCCTTGTCGTTATCCGACGAGAATGGTAAAATAACATTTTACGACTACATATAAACCAATTGTAATCTTCGAAATGCATTGTAACCGTTAGCTTCAAATAGAATTTATTGCCAGCAATGTTTTTATAATGTGAACTGCGTATTGATTTCTTCAATGTGTCAGGTAAAATAAATCTAATATGATGGTTTGATAAACTTTCTGGTTTGATTACTCATGATTGTTTTAGGCGATTTTGAATTGTATTCGATTATAATAATAGGCCATAATGTCCCACAGCTGGCTTGGCCTCCCTTAGAGGCAACGGTCAGTATTCGCGCCACGCTTGTCTAAGGCGGTTTGGAGTGTTACACATATTCGATGTCGGTATTCATGTTTCCCTACGATGTTTTCCTTCATCGTGGGTACATAATTATGCTATAATATGCACGTTATGGAAGAAAAAACTTAGCGGAGTATGCCATCGTGAGGTTCGAGTGGAATTCTAATGAGCTACCGGCTATCATTGCTGGCATTTATTATAATTATTGGAAATTATCCTGGTGTTTTTTATTGTTGTTGTAGGACACTTAGAATTTAGCAGTTACCGTCGCCTATGGGTGTTTGCAACGCCAGTGCTATTGCGAATACGCTGCTATCCCAAAAAGGTTACAGGAACTTGAGTCACAAATGCCGGAACACAGCACAAGGTTATTATGGCGGCATACTTAAGACCAAAGGTGGTCGCCATCCAGACGGGCTTGGGGCCCTACCACGTAGAATTTTTTTAGCACTGCAATCAATATATTTTGCTCGGGCCGAAGAAAGTTAGCTATTTTAATACATATCTTCATACCCTGAAATTCTTGGTTTTAAAACGCCCAAAGAATGTCGGCATTATATATTTGTCTGCCTTATTGTTGATAAAAATAACAGATATTGTTTTTAAGTTATCAATATTTGTAAACAAATGTCTACTCGATAATCAAAATGTTATCATGTAGATAACATTTAAGTAAAAACGTGTTCATATTGTCGGATATACATTTTTGAACTGCTCTTATGATAAGTACTGCCTACAGATGCATCGCTTGTATATTTTTTTACTGTGTTTTCTGATAATGTGTCTCGCTATCATATACTATACGGTTATAAATATTGTGGATACTGCTTCAGTGACCGTAAGAAAAAAAAAATGAATGAATCGTTTTCTTTGCTGTGATTTTGGTTTTTATCTATGCAGGGGCGGAGAAAGAATACTAACCTCTGCGGCCGGGGTCGGTCTGTCGTAAAAGGTGACAAAACAAGCCACCCTAGCTCAAGCTCGTCTGGATGGCGACCACCTTTGGTCCTGAGTATGTCGCCATAATAACCTTGTGTTGTTTTCTGGTATTAGTGACCTAAGTTCCTGTACCCTTATGGGACAGCAGCGTGTTCGCGATGCCACTGGCGTTGCAAACATCCATAGGCGACGGTAACTGCTAAATTTTAAGCAGGCTGTCAGCTTGTCTGCTGTTCTACAGCAATAAAAAAGAGTTACAGAGGGAGAGACATTTGTCGCTTATTCTTATTGATGAAGAACAGCAGACAAGCTGACGATCCACTTGATGCGAACACACTGCTGTTCCATAGGGGTAATTTTACAAAATTCTTAAAACAAGGTGGGTAGATCCAGGAATACAAGAAGAATATACTTATTATTTTTGGATTCCGGGTTCACACGTCTGATATTAGTAATTAAAACACAATTTATAGATAGATAACTCTTTATTGTATACTCAATTTATCTACAAACATAGAAGTTCTTACAACTAATACATAATAGGCGGCCTTATCGGTTATAGCGATCTCTTCTAGTTAACCTTTTATCTAGAGATATTTTATTAATAAGCAGTCTGGCGATGTAGGTGTAGCATTTTGAGTTCGAAAACACAAATAATATATAATATATTATATAAAACAAAATTTATAATTTACTTCTAACCAGGAATAAACTTTGATTTTAAAATTCTATATGTAAACGAATGCAATTTCAACACTAACATGCCATAGACAAAAAGGCTTTGGCTGTAAAAGATTTCCAGGACTCTTATAATGTCATTATTAAAATAAAATAAAAAAACGATGATGCATTAATATTTTTTATCAAAGTTATCAATTAAGAAAAATTATAATCTGTAAATAATATAAAAAACAGTGGGAGTATATTTTGTTGTTAATTTTTGCTAAAAATTAAACTAATAACATTCAAGTTACGATAGAAGCGTAGAAGGATGCAGAATTTAAAAATGCAATACTAAAAACTGCTATATTTTTTAATCATACTTAGAACAAGATGGGATGGGATTGAAAAATATTCTATCTTGATTTTTCAAAAGAAACATGATTACTATTCTAATGAAATTTTAAACACGAAATTCTCACGAACCAAACAAGTTCACATTTGTCATAAATATTACATTAGTCTCACAATACAACGTATTCCAACCGTGAGTTTGTTTAAAACATTACATCCCTAAACAAAAGGAGATTTATTATGCTTTCTCCGCGTGTGATGTACTGCGCTCGACGTCATATCATTTATTAAAGAGGCTTTAATAACAGTTTGAAAGAAAGTGCATTTGAACGCATCTGCTCAATGCATTAGTTACAACCGTGTGATGATAGATTACTATATATTTAAAAAATGTATAACGCAACGTAGTGTTAGGTAATATTTTAAATATTAAATTAATGTACTGTCGTCATGGTAATACACATTTATTCCTACTTTTTATGGCACCATCGTATAATTTTTTATTCAAATTCCTAGTGAGGTTGCCCGTAGGAGATTGTTCTAAGCATTAATTCATTGTATTTATTTTGTAGTTACTGATTTTGATTATAAAATAATGTTATCCAACTATCTGATTTCATAGTTCACATGTTTTTATTAAGTGTCCTTTACAATTAATAAAATTGGGCCTCTTGGCATCAAAAATTTTTTTTCCTTTTTAGTTGATACATTACTAGACTTTTACTATCCCTGATATTCGTTATTGATTCTTTTTCATACCAGCGATTCATTCCCGATAAACCTTTATTTTCGGGCTTTGAAATGATTCGTGGTATTTTCTTAAGAGATATTTTTGGGCACCATTTGGCGTTGGCCTTTAGTAACATTCTTCTGTTTCAAGTTTGATTTTTAAGTGAGTAATCCAATTGTAATTAAGTGCTAGGGTTTAAGGCAACCTGGATGGCAATCACCCCTGGTCTCTAAATGTACTACTATAATAACCTTGTATTGTGTTCATAAGAGACCCACATTCCTGTTTCCCTACGTGGACGACATCGTGTTAGCGATGCCCCTGGCGTCTCAAACATCCATAGGCGACAGTAATTGCTTAGTATTAAGTAGGCCGTCAGCCTGTCTGCTTTTACACAGCAATAAAAAAGCCTTTATCAACACCTCACAATAAAAAAATAATATTTTTTCGTTGCCTCCCAGTAAGTTTGTTTAAAAATGTACGCAATAAAAGATTTGTATCTACATGCGTCATTACATTAAATTAATAAAAAGTTCTTTAACTTTTTACTTAGACATGAAATACAAATATAAATAGGAATGTACGTCTGTTTCACTGTTGATTGTTTCTTTACTGTAGACAATGTAAACTCATTTTCAGGAAGAAAGACGTCACTAGTTAAATCTTACTATTTTAGCAAATTTTTTTTAAGTATGCAGTTCTCAATCAAAGTGGTGTCTAAAATATAAATTTCGTAAGACTTTTTATTTTATTAAACACATATACAAATACATAGTTTATAGCGGACAGATTGGAATAAAATTATCTAGTTTTACTGCGAATCAAAGATTTTATCTATGAGTCTTTGACATCCATTTAAAGAATTAATTCGCAAAAAATCTATGGTCCCATTAACTCAGAAGCTTAATGTAAAGTATTTGTGTTAACAGATTAAAGAGCTGTAAATGACGTGTAATTTTATCTTATTGACACGATAATTACTTTGTGGTTGTGTTTTTTTATTATAATTGAGCTAATTGTTTGGAACAAGTTCTAGTTTGAAATAAAAAATTAGTTAGCGGTGTTTTGTAGTTTTTATGGTAGTTCGTGTTTTTATGGTAAAATTGACACTTAATTGAATGATTAACAGTTGTACTTAAAACATTCAAGACGCAAACGATAGACCAGAATTTAAGCTCGTGTAACGGACCGCTGTAATCTGTCTGTTTAGGGTTATTACTGTAGGCAGTCGGATTTAACTAAACTTTACTGAGTGTCTAGAAATATGAAGCGTTGCTTATGCAACGTACCTTATGGTATCCCACAGGGGTCGACATTGGGACTGTTTCTGTTAAACATCTCGTGTTATATTATATTCTACGCAAACGAGTACAAGTTGTAGTTATACAAATGACACTAATACCGGGACACGACGTGTCATTAGTTTTCGAAGATTTTTTATATTTGAAGATGACGCTAATTTTATGGAGCATGAAAAAAATCTACGTCAAGATACACGTATCGTTATCAAAAGTACAGTAAGTGACATGAGTACCAAATTTTAAAAATTGGGGCTTATGTTAAATTTTAGGTGGTAAACATCTAAAGGAACATGTGGTTGGTTCTAGGAAAAGCTTAGTCGACAATTATGATACATGTCTGTGACATTATGGATAAATTGCTGCGTCCTGGTACCATAAAGCGTGACCCTACCGGTAAGGCGATGATGACAGGCAAGTAAGGAAGGACAATGATCGGTTTTCATTTCAGGGTTTTGACGTCTCTATAAGAACTAAATTGTTGTTTTGTTTGTCTTGTTAATTGTTTTTCAAATTAATAAATCAAAAACAAAAGTAATGACAAACAGAGAAGAAATATTCATAAAAGTAGACAATGAAGATATTGAATATGTTAAAAACTATACATACTTAGGGCAATTAATATCTTTTAGAGACCGGACAGACATAGAAATAGAAAGCAGAGTGGCCTGTGCTTGGAAAAGATACTGGTCCCTAAAAGAGGTATTTAAAAGCAAATACTTTCCTATGACAGCCAAGAAAAAAGTGTTTAATTCTTGCATTTTGCCATGTCTTACATATGGGTGCCAAACATGGGCACTGATTCAAAAACATCTCTTAAAACTAAGATCGTGTCAAAGGGGAATTGAAAGGAGTATGTTGGGCGTGACGCTAAAAGAGCAGCAGACAGTAGATCTACAACAAAGGTGGAAGACGTACTAAAGAAAATAAGACGATTAAAATGGCGATGGACAGGACATATGACAAGGGAAAGCAGAATGAAATGGACTAAAATTATAACAGAATGGCAACCACGTGATGGAGAAAGAAAAAGAGGCAGACAAGCTAAAAGATGGACAGATGATATCAAGATGATTAGAGGGACAATCTGGTCTAGAAAAGCTACCAATAGAGAAGAATGGAAGCAGATGGAAGAGGCCTATGTGTCACTGGACACGCTGATCACTGAACCGGGAAACCCGATGTATTAGATAGATCTAAGTTAAAACAATTTGCTACTGTGTGTAAAATTAATGTTCAATAAAAGCAATAAAGGCTATTAAAAAAAAGAATTAAATTCATTTTTGTGTTTTTGTTTGATGAAGTTGTTAAAGTTAACGGAGGTGTAATAAACGGTCATCTACCCAAATAGGTTAGTCTCAAGGGTAATTTTCGAATGATATAGTCCTAAACTATGCCTTCAATGTATGCGTAAATAACATCCCCCAATTATTTATTGCATAGACAGTCGAAGTAGTTCTAGAGTAGCGAAATATATTAGCAATATCCAATTCAAACGATCGTTTGAGCTGTTAAAATAGTTAATAGAAATGTCATCATAACTGGTAATTATCGTCGGAAACCGGCAAATGCCACAAAGCTTTCTAAGAAAGGCACAATCGGGTAGGTGAGTTATTGAAAGTAAAGATTGTATCACGGACAGTAGTTATTAACTTATGATTTAAAGCCTCCGTAGCAACTGCGATGATTTGATTACTATTCTTGCTTAGTATAGAGATGCCCTAAGCTTCAATTAATGTATATACACTTACTAAGTTTGATAATAAATTTTAATATTTTATATAAGAAACCTATGGTCATATACCAAATATGTTATGAAGGAAAAAAAGTATGAATAGCCTAAGATATGTCAGCAAGGTTGCTACGTTCATCGAGTATTTCATTAAAATAAAAAGGGCAATATGTTTTCGCTGGGATTCCTATTAAAATGTGTCCGCTAGTATTTTAAATTAAAATTATATAAATTGACTTTTTCATATAAAAACAACTAGTTATTAAATTACTCACATATATACTTCGTAGAAATACGTAGAGGACTTGAATAGTGATAGTTGCTTTAACGTACTAAGTTGCAACCATATCATGTTTCAATTTTTTTATTGGCCACGGTACTGACCTGACCACTACGTGGCCTAGAGACTAGGTGATAAGAGGACTGCGTGGTTTCTAGTGGGTAAGTCCGAAGATTACCACATACCCCCTCGAATCTCCCGCAGTCGGAGGAACCCACGAAAAAGCTTTTTCACGGAGTTTATTTATTTTTGGGTAGAGGTTTGGTTTTATTTGAACTTAGTTAAATAACTAACTCAATCAGGACCTGTCCTAGGGTCCAGTCAGACATATGAAACTACAGTTTATTATAATTCACTATTAACATAGTGATTATTATATTCATCTACAAAATCAAATGTGACAGTTAATTTTAATATATTGTAGAATTTAAAGTCGTGATTGACATACTGATTTGTCTTAGCTGTGGCTTATAGCTTTGATTACTATAATATACTGTGTAATCGTATAAGCACGTTATATTAATGTAATTAGATCTTATCAAAGACTCGTGGTATGTTATTTGAAGCTAAGGCTTTAATTGTTTCTATAAAATTATAAAATACTCACAGATTCATCTATGTCAAATCCTGCATATTATTACGACTGAAAATATTTAAAAAAAGTTTTTGAAATACTCGTACTCTAGTGATTTTTGAGTCTGTCTAACAACTAGTTGTAGGAAATACTAACTGCGTCTGATTTTCCATATTTTCTTATTTTTCTTTTGTAAATATTGCTTCCTGAATAGCAAGCCCGTGTGAAGTTCGTATCTCACATTTAATTTGAAAGAATATTACGCTGTGCATAATTGTCTTTCTGGCCATTCTTGGTCTTTCAATGGTTGGATTGATTAACATGGGAAATTAAAATAAAAAATCAAAAGCAAAGCTGTTTAAAATAACTATGAAAATTTACACAGTACTGGTTAAGACATTAATCAGCAAAGCCAATACAATTTTTACAAACAACAATGATACTTAAATATTGCAACGACCATAATATTCCCAGTTTGTGTGGTTGTGAACATAATATTTAAAGGTATATATATGATTTCCTACAAGCCATTTAACAGCTTTTTAAATTTATTTATAGAAAGCTTTCGAGCTCTTTGTAGTTCATTACCTAATATATAAGTATTACGAATTTATATAGGCCTTGGTAGTGTTATCGCGGCCAATCAGAAAAATAAAACCATAGTCTTCCCATTTCGTTATCCCACATTATATGGGGTCGGCACAACATGTTCTCTCCTTACACTTTCCTCTATAAGCCGTCATCTCAACATTCACGCGTGTGGTTGATTGCAATCGCGCCTGTAAAAATAATTTTAGTCAACAGACTATAGAGAAATGTATATCATCTATATATTCTTGAGATTAAGAAGAAAAGTCATGAGAAGTGTCCTAGAAAGACACACATAAGATGCATGAAGATATTTTGCCCAGTGACGTAAGGAAGACAAAATTTTAAAATAGTCTTTTATATTACGGATATGAATTCCTGTATTAATAAGTAACATATACAGTAACCAGTACTTATATAATCAGTGTATACCAGGCCCCCAATTGAAAGTGAGACTATAAACAATAAGGTACCAGCCAAATTTTAAGACGAGTTAAGCTGAAAAGACAAAATTTGTTCATCTTATGCAGAAATTGTTGATTACAAAACATTTATTCGAGAACTAGACGATGTAATCAATAAAAAATGAAATGTATCTCCAATTATACCGATATAGAGCCATGATCCGTTTCAATGTTTTGCAATATATTTGTTTAGAGCTATGCAAATGTGTGTTGCAAAAGTATAGCACGTTTCGGTTATTGACAGGCTAGAAGTCAGCATGATGTTCGTGGTGAACACTAATTTCTCGGGACAGGTCTCAAATTACACATCGATGTAGTTGCGTAATTTAAATTAAACTCACACACGGTAATGTTCTTACGCCCCAATTAAGTTACAACGACCGGTTCTTTCTTTCTAATCATTTTATGTAAACATTGGTAAGATAAGTATTAATTCTTGTTTGTATTAAGAGCGTATGATCTCCGTCCTCATTCGAGGTGTTATGGTTACGATTATATCGATGAAATTTGAACAAATCGAAAGTATACATATTGTTATGTTCAACGACATGCATAAAAATTTAGGATACTTCTATTGTTTTGTCAGAAAAAAATATATTTTTAAATCTTAGATAAATCTAGCGTTATCGTCACAGTTATATCATTTGCTTTCGTATTTGAGTCATCGTGTTTAATTGAAAATAGCATTATGCAGTGTTTTCAATATTTTTATTATGAAAATTTTGAAGACGCTTCTGTTATTTTCTACTCAAATGATATAAACGCTTAATAATGTTGATCCATTTTCACAAACAAATATTAAAAAGGAAATTTTATTTTAATCGTACTCTAACAATGTAAGACAAGATTAGCTTTGAACATTTTTTCTAATAATAACTATTGCAAATGTAGTTGTGTTATCATTATGTCCGGCAATAAACTTATCCATATCGAGAGTTGAAGACATTTTAATTAATATTTGACAAGTTGCCAATTCTAGATTGAAACAAGTTTTAAAAGTGGTTATTTCATCTAATAAGAACAACCTATTGATATGTAATAAAGTCGTCACTATCGCTAATTCCTTTTGACATGCAAATCCGTACAGATAAAACGTGATTCACTGATACACCTTAGTTACCAATAAAAGATTAGCTGGATTAAAAGTTTTCTTTTTTCATCCTGGCAATCTAAATTTTACTTCGTGTAAGGTCTGCTGGGGAAAAATTTCACATGGCAAATCTGCGTGCGTTTTTAGGTCGGGGTTGTGAAATTTCCCATGAATTGCATGCCAAAAGCAAAGTATGTTGATGAATTTATTGATTGATATTGTTTTTTCGCATTTTGCCTGTTTTTTTTGGTTTGAGTTTTTGTAAACGTGAAGTATGTATGTATAGCCCCTATCTTAATTCTCCAAATTTCTAAATCAGCTATCACGTATTTACTTATTCCAGTCTTAATAAAATTCAAACTTCTAGGTTTATATTTTATAAAAAAAAACTAGATCAATTCATACTGCACCATTTAGACTTAAAGTGAGCCACAAAGCGCTTGTGTCATAGTTACTAGTTAACTGTTATACTTCTTACATACTTTTCTTTTTTTAAATAAATACATATTATATATAAAAACCCAGGATTGGAAGGGGAATGAAAGCTGCTACCCCCGCAGGCTTATCGATATACAACATATGTTACGCTACATATGTCGTCATTAGTTAAAAACACTACAAAATTATTAAGATAAAATATGTTAACAGTCGGTATAACTGACAATCATATGTTGTCATATTCTTACATTAAAGAAATATTCATTATTATCCATCATTATCATCCTTTCAAAATCGACAAAATTACAACACATTTATCAATTTCCTATGTCAGAGAGATTAGGTGTGAAATGTAGTTGATTTTTATAATGGCGAAATACTTGATTTAAGCAATTGAACAATTAAACTAACGTTTGAAGGTTTTTCGCGAATTAAAAATTGCAAAATCTTTACACTACGCTATTAGGTATGACGAAATGACGTTTCCTGCTTGCTAAGTACATTTACTTTGAACTTTGGCTTTGAGTTTACTTTTACTAGAGCAGATATGCCAAAAAGTATTCATGCCTAACGATATAATTACCCAAGATTTAATCTGTGTTCTAATTTTTAGAATGTTTAGATACGTCTGCAGTACATAAAATTACATCGTTTATCGGGGTAATGGTACTGTAGCTAATTGTTAAAAAAGTATTGAGTGTTGGTTCACAAGAACTTTGCGTAGCGATGTCTATTCTAGTACGTAGTTCATATCACAATGAAATTTGGCGCCAAATATAGTTCAAGCAATCATTAGCAATCGAGCTGCAAGATTTCCTTAAAATGCTAGTCAATTTTCAAAAGTGTTGCCAAAGGTCGAATCGGTAAACTCGGTCGCTTACGTAATGCTCTTGACATTTGCAGGGCTGCGCCATAGCACAACAATACAGTAAACTCTCAGTATTTTATATTCGGCAAACTTCATCGGGTCTTCTCATCGAAAATTCCGCACCGCTAAGGTCTTCGAGTGATGACCTATGGGGCCTGATGGTGCGTGTGGTCCTCACATTCAAGTAGGTTGGCTGGTTATATTGGGTGTTTTTTGATAAAATCCAGAAAGAGGAAATACGTAGGAGGATCAAAGTGACTGATATATCTTGTGAAATATTCAAGTTGAAGTGGCATTGACCGGTTACTTTTAGTGTAGGACTAATGGCTAATGAAACAAACAAATCACAAGCCCTATAGTTGTGTTGGAAAAATGCACTCCAGTCTGACGGGCTGACCTGCGCAGGATTGTCGATAGAGGCTGGATGGGACTGTAACGCATGTTATGTTGATGTCTCATATCATATGATGTTCAATAAAAGTGCATTGCCTTTCAGCTGCAAGGTCAAGCCACCTGCTTCTAATATAAATTAAATGACGTATGTATGACTTTTATTATCAATAGTAGCTTTAAAATTTCGAAAATCATCGATTCTGCAATTTTTTATTGAAAATGTTATACTAGCCACTGTTTTGAGATCAAGCTGCGTTTATTCTTAAGATCTGCTGAAACAATTGCGCATCATTATCTATGTAAAATACATAAGATTTATGTAGTGAAAATAAATATAAATGACTGCATTTACTGATAGCCAGCAATTTTTTACAACTTTTTACTAATAATTAAAAGTATAGTTTGATGAAACTTATAGCTAGTGGACGAAAATTTACATTTAAGATGTGATGTGCGTGCAATAAATTACTGTCAAAACGTTGAATAGACATAATTTTTATTGTTGAGGAACAGCAGACCGGCTGATGGACTTAGTAGTAAGCAGTTACTGTCACCTATAGATGTTTTTGGGGGAGGCCTTTGTCCAGCAGTGGGCGTCTTCCGGCTGAAATGATGATGATGATAGATGTTTGCAAGGCTAGGGGCACCGCGAACACACTGCTGTCCCATAGATATACGGAAAGCTGGGTCACTAATACCGGAACACAACACAAGGTTATTATGGCATTCTTAAGACCAAAGGTGGTTACCATCTAGACGGGCTTGGGACCCTTCCACGAAGCTAGGGTTGTTTTTTTGCCTTTACCACAGGCTGACCCCGGTCACAGGAGTTAGTATCCTTATTCCGCCCCTGCATGGAGAATACTGTTAATGTACTGTGGCAAGTGAACGCCGGACATAGCAATACGTCACATGGCCACGTTAAATAAATTGAGGAATTCCCTGTTACGTAAACTGCGAAATAATAAGGACACAGATGTGTCAATACGAAATTCTTTCTTAATTTCATTGGCTAGAATATTCGATTAACAAATAACACATTTGCATAAATACTACGTACGCATCTTGATTTCGTGATATAATAATATTTAGAAATAGTTTAAGGTATACTCCAAGTTTACAACGGCGCGAGAAGTTCTTTCCCTCTCTTTATTTTTTTTATTGCTGTAGGACAGCAGACAGGCTGACGGCCCACTTAGAATTTAGCAGTTCCCGTCGCCTATGGGTGTTTGTAACGCCTGTGGTATCGCGAACACGCTGCTGTCCCATAAGAGTACAGGAACTTGGGTCACTCATGCTGGAACACAACACAAAGTTGTTATGGCGGCATACTTAAGACCAAAGGTGGTCGCCATCCAGACGTGCTTGGGGCCCTACCAAGTAGCTAGGTGGGTTGTTTTGTCGCCTTTTACGACAGGCCGACCCCAGCAGAGGTCAGTATTCTTTCTCCGCCCCTGCACAGGTAAAAATCTTTAGAGTATCCTTTTTTTGGTGTGATGGAAATGAATGTAGCACACCCTGTGGGTTAGAGGCTTGCGGCGAGGTAATGTCGAGACTCTCGTTAAATGCGCCCGAACGTTGACACAGTATGAAAACCACGTCAGTGTTCCTCTACTGCTCAACATCCGAGGGGAGTATATTATCGCTTCCAGCCCCAGCTCTGTCCGTAGGTTGAAAAATAATTGTAGTAGGAGCTGTATTTAGTGTATTTCTGATTCATTGCTGTTTTATGACCAATAGTCATATCAAATCGCGAAATATGCTTTTATATATTTAACAATAGCCTATAAACGTCCTACTGCTGGGCTTAGGCCTCCCCCTAGAGAACGGACGGCATGCCCGTCATACTTGCCCAAGGCGTGTTGCCGGTTATACTTATCGGTGATCTCGGTACGCAGGTTTCCTCGCGACGTTTTCCATCGTCGGAACATGACAGTTATGCTATATACACATTAGGTGATGAAAACTGACTAAGCGCTGCATGCCACTGTGGGATTAGAACTCTTTAGATTAGTCTCAGACCACCGAACTTATCAAGCCAGCATCCTATATCCTGGTATAATTCTGTTTCTAGGTTGAACAAAATTTGGCAATAGAATTTGTATTTTAGTGTATTTTTTGGTTTATTGGTCATCAAATACTTGCTTTGGTTTGAAAGGTGCGCTTTCTTATACGAGTTTATACTAGTCTTAATTAATATAGCCAGTAAAATATTGCAGCAGAGGATTCTATATAATCGATAAACATTTAACCGAATGCCATATCAATAATTGGTAGTAAAGGTTCTTGGTGTTGCTATTGTTAAGAAGTGATATAACGAGTTCTTTCCCACAACCGAGTTACAAATTACGTAACTCTTGACTGTTGTGAAAATAGTCAAGTTCATAACGTCTGCCCTCTGTTGGTGTAATAAAATGGTATGCTAAGTAATCTTGATTAAATACAGGTATTTGTGGTACTGGAGTAGAAAATAGATACGATGAGAAACGAGTAGATATATAAGGGGATTTCTGAAAGTTGCACCTATAAATGATAAATAGAAGAAGAAAACTGGCATAGTATGGGCTGTAATGAGAAGTTGGCCCCATTATTAGATGAATGTAGAACTTAAAAGTAGATGGGCACAAGAGCAGGGGTAGAGGATATGAGGGTTTGTGAAGTGAAGGACATATTGTGTTGACCATAAACGATTCGGACAAGACCAAGGAAAAAATCAGTAGAAAATAAATAGGTTTTTAGGACTGTTATATAAGATGGAAAATAGAGTTTTTAATTTAGATGTCGAGCTGATTGAACGGGCATGTTAACATGTTCTCGTAGATCTGTCTATCTCTCTGATTCTACTCTGTTGTTCTTATATGTTTTTCTTTTAAAAAGTGATATAAAGATTTGTTTTAGTGCTATACTGATAGCCTGGGGTATGTAAAATAAAGAGAGCAGGTGTAAGTAGATTAATAAATGGTTATAAATAATAACGTGGACTAATAATTTTAAATATTTATATTTTGAACATATGATCATATCACACCATGTCGTCTCCATTGGATTATATGCTCTAGGTAACGAAAATAATATAAATTTAGTTACCCAACTTACGTAGAAGGTTGGGGGATTCTCAGCATGAGGTGAGTAGATTTGTAATTCGATATTTATTTTCATTGGCATATAAAACGAGTTGTAAGCCTCATTGTTTGTGTCATATTTATTTATTTATTTTAAAAATCTTGGCTGTTTTTTTAATAGGTACATCAGTCAAAGGTACTTCTATGGTTACAACTTCAGTAAAACTTTTGTATCGGTGCCTCTCGGTGTTCCTTTTCCTAATCAAAAACATAATGATGAAGTAGGTGTGGTTATGTTTAATTTTTACATGGACGAATGCTGTTTTAGTTTCCTACCCAGAAATTTAAACTAATTGGCATCCTTCCAGTAATACCAGTAAACCAGCAAAAGTAGTAATCTATTTTTTCGAAAAATGTGTTGGCTTCTTATTTGATAGGATATCGTTGAAGGTAATTAAAATTTATCGGCAGTAATTTTGAAGTAAGACATACATTATGTTTGCTAGTTTTACTACAGCCTAACAATACCTCCTCTGTTCAGTAAACTACAACTAGTAAATGCGCAAATTTTTTAGTGTATCTTTTATATTAAGCAACATTTTTTCATTCAACACTGATTCGCAAAATATACAACCATAAACTTTTTTTAGAGCTAATTTAAAATTTTACCGTAATAAAATAACTAATTAAACTTAAACAATTAGTTGTAATTCTGAGTATATAATGATTGATTGGCGTATGATCCACCAAATGCGGTTTGAAATTCGTTCCCGAACGACGTCCTTATTAAGCAACACGAAGCTACTTGTGTGTATTTTGCAATATTTATTACATCACAAACTCAGATAAGAATAAAAAGTAACAATTGTTACATCCCATAAATATCAACTGATGAGAACAGGTTCTTAAGGGCAAAAAATCGATAATTATTCGAGTAACATAATTTTAATGCTGACAGTACAGAGCACATCCTCTCAATAGGCTATAAAATTAAAAGAAAGTATAAAATTTACTTTTATAGATGCAAAATGGTGCGGTCAAAGTAACAATTTTGCTGTCCGCTATATTAAATTTATTGCTTTCGAATCATCGTAGGGGCGTGCATAATACGAATAACTATTTTATGTCCCTTAGTTCTACGGTCTTTTATGCTACAATTTAAATATTAAAATTGACAGCCATTTCATTTGACTTAATCGTATTGTGTACGTTCTATAACTTATCCGTAACATCCCTTTTTAACAGTATACGTACAACGGTGTGGGCAAAAAACGAGTATTCGATTCATATGGTAGTTAAAGTTAAAGAATTACAAATTTCTCGCTTTTTATCGAAATATTGTGTTATTAAGTTAACGGTTTTAAATTAATGTACAAATACAACTTTCATGTATATTTGGTCTAGACACGCTTAGACTTCGGAGAGACTTTGCGTCTCTTTGCGTATTCTACCGTCTTTATAACGGGGAGTGTTATGAAGAACTATTTAGAATGGTGCCTTCGTCGTCTTTCTACCACCTCACTGCCCGCCATCGGCTGGGTGTTCATCCCCACTTCTTGGAGCATCTTCTTTCTTGTACGAAACGGTTCTCAAGAACATTCATGTTGTGTAGTCTCAGGATTTGAAATGAGTTTCCGGCTGCGGTTTTCTCAGCGCGGTACGATATGGGGTTCTTCAAAAAAGGCGAAAATTTTTTCTAGACCGGCAGCGCATTGGTAATGCGTCTGGTGTTGGTAATGACGTCCATAGGCGACAGTGACCACCTGCCAGGGTGGACCGTTTGTCTGACTGCTGAACTCTAGCTATATAAAAAAATTCTGACAAATGCCAGTTGTAAGTACTTTGTGCCAGTGTAACACTTTTAACTGTATGGTTGCCAGATACAAAATGATCCTCCACTTTCTCCTTATTTTAAATGACTTGCTGCACCAATAAAACTAATAATTATTATATCGTTACTTCAAGGGTCCTAACGGAAGATCAGCGCAGGATGCTCTTTAAACAGCTCCTTGCATTGCTGAGTTAGGCACCTTTTTAGGGCTAAGACAAATGTGTTAGTGATTGTTAATGTATATGTTTTTTGTTATAGTTTTAAACTCTAAATAAATTATTTTTCTTTTTTTCTTTCAAAACTATGTGCGCGAGGAATTTGACCTTTAAAAATTATGTCAATATTCAATAAAACACGGCTGTGGCTCAGGAGTTACTGAGTTAAAGAGTTGGGTTAATTCCAAAACATATTATATATGACCGGCAAATATTTTGTTTTGTGTGAAAAAGTTATGAAAAAATGTTGTAAAAGAGGGTTATATTAATTATCAGTTAATATTACTATTAATCTACATAATTCATGCTGCAAAGTGAACGAGGTTTTGGTTCATTCCCTTCTCAATTAACTAAAATATTAATAGTAAAAATTTAGAAAAACTAAATAATATAATGAAATCTATATCATTTTAACGTGTTTGTCTAGCCATTTAAAATAAATCAAATTATTGTTTTAGAAGAAGGTTATCTTCTATTTATTGTCTGGCTAGGATTTGAACCTCTGGCCTGGTTTAGATCACAGTAAAATCAAATCAATCTATAAAACGCTATGAACTAAGTTGGGTACATAATATGTATAAAATCAAAATAAAATCTGACTGAACACTTATTTAATGTCAATAAACTACTATTGTTTCCAATATAAAACGCTGGTTAGGTAAAACAAACTCCCTAACGATTTTCTTTTGTTTTATTTATATCTATATGTCTTTTTATTCTGTATAACTTTTATTACAGATATAAATTAAATTGGAAGAAAAAGAATATGAGTTAACATAGGGGCAGTATAATTATTCCCAGTTTCTACGATCGTTAATATAATCTTTAATGGTGTAATATTCTTTCCCATACAGATGATGCTTAAGAGCTTTTTTAAATTTTTTATGGAAAGAATTGAATTTTCTTTGTAAAAAAGAAGGATAATTTGTACATTACAAAATTATTGTATACTTTATGCAGTCTACAAGAAAATTAGATACTAAGCCAGTTTGAAATTTAGCTTTCTAATCTCGGCGCTTAGTTCGATCGCTGAAAGCGTTATACTTACATTTAGCGTTTAACCTAAATACATTCTTTTGCCTTATTGTACGGCGACTCCTAACCGTCAATCATTGCTTTTATTGCTTTAATCAGGCGCTTGATGACCAGTGGCCTCGCCGAATACAAAAGATCGCAATTGAGGCTTTAAACACTTTACAAAAGAACTAAATATCTTCAAATATTCCATTAATACATTGTTGCTTTGTCTCGTGCTTTACGGTAGTTAAGTAAGCCACCTACTTAAGAGTAAATCTTCAATTGCCATGCCCGATATTATCATACTAGCATTAAATGTCGGTGTATGCTATGCTCTTACATCGGGGTCCACCCTCCCATTTTATATTTTCCTTTGATATATTTAATAATTAAAGCTCATGGTCTACATCATTATGGAATTTCACATGGCATAAGGACTTTAGATCTAGTTTCCAGCTCTTATTAAAACGTATTTCATAGTTAAGTAACGTATAGTCGTTTGAGCTAACTATTGCAAATGCTTTATATTTTAATTCAATTTTTTTTTGGTTTATTTATATAAATCCATATAATTACTTTTCTTTCTAGTTTCAAAGCTGTGTCAAAAAATAAATAAAAACAAGAGTAATCACAAAGGTTGACTTCAAAACGTCGATATCAGAGAATGGATATCAGAGAAAATACCCGAAAATCATTTTTGGATTTATACTATCCGGCATCGATATGTTCCAACCGATCTAAATAACAATATTCTTATTACTTGGCTACAGGCTATAAATATCAATATATTATTCAGATAAATATGAAATAAATTTATTGAGTATTTCTTGTTCAAAACGTTTTAGATTTATCTAATCGTGAACAGTTCGTGTTTAATATTTCAAGGGAATACAAGTAAACCGTTATGATCAGTTCGAATCTGAGAAGTTGCGCATGAATTTGATGTACAGTAGCGACGCAGAGACAGTAATAGGGCAATAATAGCAATATACGCCGGATGAACACAGCAGGGCGTCATACCTAGTATGATTCCGCTTTGTATTTTATTCACAGTTTAATGTTTATTGCTTTCGATATATGTTATAATTTTAGGTATGTTCTAGCCAAGCGGTGTCATACTTGGAGACTAACATAGTTTTCAGGATTTTTAATAGTTTTGGGCTGCGTGTTGCTATTGGCGTAGGCAGTATTGTTCGCTACTTTATAAGTTTTGTAAATACTGATTTTAGACTCTTTGTATTTTTTGCCTTGCTCTTTCTTCCAGATAATTTTAACGCCCTATAGCTAGATCCTAAGATGGCATGCGTCACTTGAGCAGTTTATCTCGCCTAATGTATATATTAAAATATAACACGTAACGAAGAAAATCATCATGAGGATATCTGCATACCGAAATCATCAATATGTGTGCCGGGTATACTATTCGTTCCCTCTAAGGGGAAGCCCTTTCCCAGCAGTGGGACATTATTGGCTATAATTGTAATTTTACTTGGGATACTTAGTTGAATTCGTTAGGATCTGCATCAATAACCATAATTAAGACACCCATAGAAAGAGTCTACGACTAATATAATGCTCTAAAAATAAACACGATCGGAATCTCGTTTTTCAGCTTAATTTCGATACATTGGAAGCTTCCACTTCGAAATCTAGGATCTGCCATAAATGACACAATATTAACTAGACTATGGTAGTCTTTTTGTGACTTTTACATAATAGTTGATATTTTGTACAAATAAGAACAAAAAATTACGAATTGTATGTGTGCTGTATTTACTGCTTGAGTACTCAAAAAGGGTGTAAATCCATTTGTTACCATTAACGAATGCGTAGCAAAATCATGAATCATCGATTACGAATTCCCCGCTACTAAAGAACCACTATGGGTGAATCGAGCGAAGTTTATCAGGGTTGCCGCGCTCTCGCTCTGTTGAGAAGTACATATAACCATACGCTTACGTTTTTTTTAAGGAAATACTCCTTTGCAAGTCGTTTTGATCGCGGGCGAGTCGGCGGGTATGTGGGACTCCTTAAAACTACTTACTAAAACCGCACTATTCTCCTATCGTTTAGTGCCGGGCTGACGGCCAACTGGCCTGCCGATACCGTGGCCCAGCCCGACAAAGGCTCTTTATGTCAGCGCGGGCCACTTCTATGGTGTGCGTCCCGTCAGCGTAAGGATTTCGACTCCCGGCGTTGTTCTATGTCAGTCCGAGATTCAGGAACATTTCGCGTGCTGTTATACGTGCCCTCACCCTCGTGACGTAGGTGCAGGTGCTGGAACCTCCACCTGCGGCCAATACCTACAATGGCCAGTGATTGTTGCACGCCTTTCAGTGCCGTGGTCTAATTGTGCGTTGGTGGAAGGGAAGCAGACGTGTCAGCTCCTGCTCAGAAAAGCTCAATTAAGGTCTTGCAGAAGGAAGCGATGGAGAACCTATTCAACCAATATAACCCATACTAACTGTAACTAAATCTCTATAACAACTTGTCGAATTAAAATCCGGATTTTGTCTATTTTATCGAATGCACAAGTTATTTTAAGACAATTTAATTAACTTGTTCCGAAATATATCCATCAATCTTTTGCTACTTTATCAAGCTTTTGATGGGTGGCTATACAATATAAAATTAGAGAGCATTTTGAATTATAACTAGTGGCTTTTTATTGCAAAATCAATATAAATCATATAATCTACTGAAACTTAACTGAGAATAGGAAAATGTTAGTTGATTAAGTCGAATTACATTCATAGTCTAATGAATGAACATGTTGCGACAATATTACGCATACATATAATTGAAAAGCGAGCTCAACTACGTACATTCTGGAAAATATCGCCGATGGGGAAGTATTAGGACGTTACCACGTCTGCCAAGCTAACAGAAGCGTAGGAGGGGTAAACCAAAAAAGAAACAACTCGCACGTAGGGACGCCCTGTCCGAGTTGTAGGGGGAGGAACTAGCAAGCGCGTTCGTGATTAAAGTCACGTATTCCGTTCCTCCGTACTATGCGGGGAACTTCCCGTAGCCCGACCTCTAATCGTCTGCGTGCGTGAATACTGGGTATTTTTATAAATACGAGTATTAATAATTGCCATATGCCAATTCCGACCGATCATGACGTACTCGAGCGTAGTCTTCGCCCATGCCGGCAAATGCTACATCAGTTTGATACAGAGGCTATTTGATAAAATAAGTTCTTGCGCATGGCAGTCCAAGCGCCACGTTACATGCGCAACGCGGTCCTACACCGCGACCTGGAGCTCCTTCCCGTGAAGGAGTACATGGTCTCCCTTTCGCCATCCTTCTTCAGTCTCGCTCCCCATCACCCCAATCCGTTGGTGGTGGAGTCGGTCAACTATACGCCCAACCGTCGAGCAATACACGCGCGTCGCCACCCGCGAAACGTGCTCACGGATAGACGCGAACCCATCTCTAGGACGCTGAAGCGAATGCTCTCGCGGACGCTATCCCCCCCAGTCCGGCATGGACCAGCCCGACGGAATAGGTTTAGAGATGCCTTCCGCCCCCCATAGCCTATAGACGTACACAACCCACACAATACATAAATACACGTAGCATAGATGTGTTGCGGGGAAGTTTCTTTCGCCGTTTCTTCTCCCTCAGCTATAAGCACTCCGAAACGGTAGTAGATTAGCATAGGATCGGCTTCACCGGTGAAGTCGATAGTCCCCAAATAAATAGTATTCTTGCCATTCGTGGCTGTTATCAATTGTCCCCATGCAGCGGTCGAGCCGGAAACGCATCTCACAGGAGGCGCGTGACCGAGCACGCTGCCACGGCTGATCGACCCCGCTCCCACGGGGTTGGAATGTCTTGACGTCCGTAGTCGTTATCGCGTCATCTGAGATAACTGCGGTCTAGATACGCTTGGACTTCAGAGAGACTGCGTCTCTTTGCGTCTGTACAACGGGGAGTGTTCTGAAGAACTATTTAGAATAGTGCCCTCGTCGTCTTTCTACCACCGCACTGCCTCCATCGGCTGGGTGTTCATCCCCATTTCCTGGAGCCTCTTCTTTCTTATACGAAACGGTTATCTAGAATTTTCATGCTGCCAGGATCCAGATCCTGGAATGAGCTTCCGGCTGAGGTTTTCTCAGCGCGGTACGATATGGGGTTCTTCAAAAAAGGCGTTATAAAATTTCTTCGAGGTCGGGAGTGCATTAGTATTGCCTTTGGTGCTGCAAACGTCCATAGGCGACGGTGACCACCTGCTAGGGTGGGCCGTCTGCCTGTTTGCTGAACTCTAGCTATAAAAAATAATAATAACGGCTTTAGTTTATAAAAAAAAAAACCTATACACATGACATAAGCGCTGCTTACTTTTCTGTGTGAATTGTCGTACTAAATTTATTTATATTATTTATATATAAATAAATATAATGGTATACCTTACGGGAACAGCTTTTCTTGAATTCCTTCTCATCATTCATCTTCAATGTGAGCTGTAGCGATAGTGCAGACCAAATAACCAGTATTTCTTTAGGTCAATGATTCAGTGATGCCATATTTCACCGTAATGGGGTATATTTCTTTCAAAAATGGGTTAGCTTAAATTATTGTTGAAAGATTAAACCATCGAAGTACTGATTTATAACTGCACTCTTGTCACTAAGGTCCAAAATTGAGAGACATCGTCTTATGAAAGCGAATAAGGCAATCGAACTTTTAAAAATATTTTAAGTGCCATATTGCTAAATAAACAAGTTATGAAAAATTCTTGAATGTAAAGCTGTAAATGCAAATTTTATCTTTAAACTTTTTTTAGGAACACATCAAACATTCAAGTCAAAAATAGACTAAACATCAGACGCAGTGTTAAAGCGTTACCGATTTAGAAAAACTCAATTGGAATTACAATTTGATTTTAAATATAATAAAATATAATAATTAGTATATAGAGTTGTACATACACTTGTAGACCAATTTAGAGGTCCCGGGTTTGAATCCCACCGCTTAGACAGCTTTTCCTCGCCTAATGTGCATGTACAATGCCGGTCACGGACCGAGATTGCACCGTACGGGATAAGAAAGATTACTCGAGAGCAGTGGACTGTATGAGAGAGGATGGGATAGGAGCGGTGGCTAGAGAGCCGCGATGTCTTGCAACGGGCAAAGAAATTCGCACTGAACTTGATCCCGCCCCTTCCCGGTTCGGTTCAGGTCGCGGAGGAACTGTTGCACGGCACCAGCTGAATGTCACGTACTGAACACACAATTTTATGGCACGACCAATGAGAGTTTGGAGTAACTATCAGGGAGGTTGAACGTCGACCGTCCCGCGCGTTTAGAAGCTTGCGTATTACTATTATAATATTATTTTCGTCCCACCCTCGCTTTCACCATTTACCTAATCGGGAGTGAGGGTAGGTAACAAAAATCAGGAGGCGGGATTTCAAATACCTTTTATGCAAGGATCAAACAGTGCATATTATAGAATAATAGCCATCTACGGACGGTAAAGGGAAATATCGTGAGAAACCTATATACCGATATCACCGATATGTGTAACCCGTGAAAACGGGTTGGACAAGCGTGGTCGTTGTTTCTAGAGACCCAAGCCTGCTGAGTTCTGACTCCACCTAAATATCAAATAAAGTTTGTTACACTCATACTATTTTGAAAATTGCTTTCAAATTTAAAATATCTTCAGAAATGGCGGCTAGGCTACAACCGGCCAATCAACACTGATACCGCCAACATTTTATACGAATGTTGTGTTTGTATGTTGCAAAGATTTGGTTATTAATGAAGACAATATGGTTTGCTCTAAGCTGGATATACTATTCATTTTATCGTGCTTGAGACATGATAAGTAATAGTTCAGAGTATCGATTATTAATAGCATTGTTTTCGTCTATTTTTTTTTTCATATACAGTAAATTGTAGAAATAAGTATATTAGAGGAAGTGTAGAAGTAGCGTCAGTTAATAAAAAAAAATTAAAGTAGCAGACTACCATAGTTTGACCATGTAATGCAAATGAGTAAATGGCATATAACAAGGAAAATGAAAGAAATGAGAGTGGGTGTATACACATATCGGTGAGAGGTGGGAAAAAAAGATGAATGGATTACGTGAAAGATGATATGGTAAATAAGAGTGTGAATATTGAGATAACAGCTAACATGAGTGGAAGGAGAGAGTATGTTGTGCCGACCCCATATAATGTGTGGTAAAAATAGGAAAAGAACACAGTTAGTGGTAAATTCTTTACTTTCAATTAATAAAAATACTTTACAGAGTACCTTGAACCGTTAAGTTTTGTAGCCTAACCTGTTACTGATGCCTATCAGACATGTCCACGCTTTAGGCGAAAGTTCGAAGTAAGAATGTGTCTCGAAATTGATGGGCCTGTCGGTAAATGCCGGAATCGAATCTTGTATTGATCTTGCACGCAAACTTATCACGCAACAGGGTCCTTCACCTCGTAAAAATTAAATAATTAAAACGGTATTGGTAAGGTGAAACTATTTCAGTAATAACCCACATTTCACATTCAGCAAGAATTTAATTGCATTCGGCTTGCTTATTTTGTTTATGTGTGAAAAAAATATTTTTATATATTTTTATGGTCAACACCAGCGCGTCATTGTGGTCTATTATTTATTCTATATTGTTTGGTCTATAGTATATTGTCTATTCGAGCTAATTATGTTGTATATTTTGCAAGTGTATTTTTTCTTCGTTCTCAAGATCTACCGTTCTTGTCAGTGGATCATCTTTCAATCCTCTCTACAAAGCGTCTTTTCCTTGACTTCTTGATACGATACGACATCCACTATATCCTTGCTCCGTAAATGTACGTCTCCTTCTCTTCCGCTTTTAAAGTAGACCTTATTTATATTAAATACTAGTTATCTACTTTGGCGTTAATAACGTAAAATTTCATTATGATCCATGGATGAGTGAATATTCTTAATTCTCCAACATACACAATAAATACAAACAGTTTAAAAGACAGCAAAAATAAATATTGTACAATTGGCGGCCTTATCTCTGAATGTACTTACTGAAAAAATAATAATCATATCATTTTTAATAAAATTAACCAAAACGTACTTAGTAAAAGTGTAAGATCAGATTATATTTTTATTTGAGAAGATATATTAGATTTCTGTAAATGTTCAAGCTTGAAAAATCAACCAATAAATATTAACCCCAAAACCGGTGGATTTGTACACATAATCAAATAATTTTACGCAGTAAATCTTTACTTCACGGCACACATTTTTTGGTCGTAACTTTTGCACGGATCATTGAGACGTTGTACGGTTTTACTTGCACACATTTATTATTTGCAAAACAATCAAATGTTTTGTCTTTGTGTTTTATTATTGTGAAAGCTTAAGTTGCCACAGTAAAATAAAAGTATGTTAAGTTATTAGCATTATACAACTATTGTTCGATGTTTTTCATTGAATGGAATAAAATAAAAAAATAGACATCTGCACAAGTGTGACGTGTATACTGTTCGTTTCCTCGATCGAGAGGTCTAAATCCAGCTGTAGGACATTTTGAACAGGTATTTATTTTAAACTATTACAAGATTAGGTTGTTGGTAGCTGAGAGTAAAGTTTTTTTTTTTAATATTTTTAGGAAAAAAAAATACGAGAAGTTTTGTTACACAAATCTTCTTCAAAGTGAGTCAGGAGTAACTGAAACTACTAAGTTTAGTACAGGAGAGAACTAAACGTGAAAAGGGCATTGCAACAGGCCAAACGCTCGACGCCTAGTAGATCCTCCCAAGTACCGTTAGTTAGTCTAAGAGGAGGCAGACATCTGCGGATTTTGGCCAAATCATCATCATCATCTTAGCGATGAATCCCGGTTGCAGCCCAAACTCTCGCTTCGGCGCCCGGGGTCCGCTTTCCGACTTTTTCTTTTCCACTTCGCACGATCTTCGGCATCTCTGGTGGTTAGTCCATTGGCACGCATATAAATTCCTACGACGTCAAGCCAGCACTTTTTTGGTCTACCCCTCCTGCCGGGGCCCGGCGGTGGCGGCATGGCCAGACATTTTGGCAGGATTTTGGCCAAATGTTTCGTGTTATTATGTGAAGCTGTAATACTGTTTACTATTCTGTGCACCATACATGTTCTTTGTAAGGTTAGCCTTGAATATGTCAGCGGGATCTGTATGCACTCTGATTGACAGAAACAAGAAGGTTAATGTTATGAGTTCTTAGTATTTGTTACATTCTTATACACTTTATTATAAGTACAGTAAATAGAAAAAGTAATAATACATTCAAATATATATATATATATATATATATATATATATATATATATATATATATATATATCTATAGACATTTAAAAAATAGGTAAAATTGATTTACGTGCTAGATTAATACTAAAGACCTATGTGAAGTGAAAAATAATTTGTTTGAAAATAATAAAGGTACCTAGTTGCGACGTTTATTTTAATAAATATTTGCGTCCATATATAAAAAAATTATCAGAGTTCCACTACTAGCTGCCTTCGTTTCTTCGCAAATATATAAGGAAACGAATAGTATATCCACCGTTTTGATCGAAAATGGATTAGTTATTAGACGATGTCAGTATGCAGAATTCCTCATAATATCTTCCTTTAACAATATATGAGAAAAACTGCTTAATAAGAGTTTGCCATGCTGGGAATCTCTCGTGACTTATTAGTTTGAAGTTTGACTCCAAGTGTCATCGCACTTGGTTACCATGTGTTTTAGTAGCAATAATTAAAGGTAAATTATGTTTTTTTTTAAATACTTTGCCAATGTCATTCCTACCTAGTCATTTATATATCCTTTAGCTAAAATATTACATACCAATTTTTAGATGCATATATAAATATAATTGTGTTCGTTCAAATTTAATTTACAACTGGCATAATGTAAAAAATGAAGACAAAATTGCCATTTCAAGATTAAATCCTTTGCTATTGTACCTAAACTCAACATTAATTTTTAATTCAGCAATTAATTGTTATGCTGACTGTACAGTATAAAGACCTTTAACATTTTTATGTATTATAATTTAACGCACAATACCGTATCCACATATCTCGTTTAATCAATACGAAATTGGAATTATATTCATTTAGAAGTCAAAAGGTTTACATACGGTTATATTTCAAGTCATTGTTGTATAAAAGTTTGTATTCTTTTTAGTATTCGTGCCGAGTTTTGACCTCCTTCAACTTGTAAATAGATGTGAAACAATCAAAGTTAAATAAAATTTATATTTCGAAATGTCGAATGGAACGAAAAGAATACTGTCAGCCTCGAGCAACTACACAAGTAATGACAATAAAGGATACTGTAAATTTAAAATTTTCAACAGTCTGTACATTCGGTGAAAAATGATCGTATGGCAAACGCAAAAACGGCAAATTACAGCTCCAAGTGTCTAGTTTCATTCATTTATATCATGTTTGGTTTTGGAGTAATCCTAAGAAAACTTCCTATCCTATGCTCCTAATACTAGACAGAGGATGTTAGGATCATTTACCTCCAATTTCATTTTGCAATTAAAGTTGTACACTAAAAAAGACAAATATAAAATAAGACTAAAAAAACCCATTCGCTGGGGTGTTTATTTCGCCGTTTCTTCTTTAGCCAGCGTTTTGTATTGGAAACGGGATTAGAATTTTGATATTCAATAAGTGATTTGTAAGATATTATATTGAAACTAGCTGTGCCCGCGACTCTGTCCGCGTGGAATAGTGATCTTATCACTAAGGGGTATGAAAAATAGATGTTGGCCGATTCTCAGACCTATTCAATATGCTCACAAAATTTCATGAGAATCGGTCAAGCCGTTTCGGAGGAGTACGGGAACGAACATTGTGACACGAGAATTTTATATATTGAAATAAACGATTTTGTTTTGATAACAAAATATTAAATTTTGCTTCCATATTTTTACGTTATTCCACTAAAAAGCTTTCTTAAAAATTTATACTAAACATGATTATATAATATACAGCCTGTTGAGTCACACGAAAATTTGAATTTTTTTATATACTTTTTTGGGATTAGGTACAATGTATCTCAAGCTTCGTACCTGTTCGTCGGGTTCAAGTTTCATGCGGGATTAAGTGTTTATATGTATAAACAGAAAATTACTTGTTTAGGATATTGTTTGTCTTATATGACGTGATTCATCAATTCATCATTCACTTTGCGAAAGAGATATCTTACGGCATGATAATATATAATCAATCATCTTACAATTTATATCATCTATTTAAAATCGGCTCAATCTCCACATGCCTTCAAGATGAAAATTAATGTATTTTTAATAAATAAGACTTATTATACAATAAATGACCAATTAAATGACAATTTGAATTTACTTGATGATTGACCCTGAAATGACTACCCAATCAATGGTATTCCGAATAAAATATATAATTATAAGTGAAATATTATAAATCAGTAATAATTGTCAAATATAATGTATTATATATAAGCATGAATTAATTGAATTAAAATTTCAGACAGTGCCCTGTTGTTGGGTGACAGAAATAATACCCCCATTAACTAGTCGAAAAGCTGACACATGGATTATTATTTCTCTCAAACAGTAAAGGCATCAATCGGTTTCAAAGTTTTCGGTTTTAGGAAAAGAAAGTATATAGCCACTCAGGTTAATAGGCATGCAAAAATTTAAATGCATAACAATACTCGAACTCCCAAGAGTTTGTATGCTGTGCTAAAACAATTGCCTGAACAGAAAATCTTATACCGTTATTAATCTATATAGCTTTTTTATTATCTAATTTATTTAAGGGCTTTTTTGATAAAAATATCATGCCAGACCCGTTTTATCCCAATTACAGATTGCTTGAAGTTTAATAATAATCCTATCCGTGCAGGGGCGGAGAAAGAATACTAACCTCTGTGGCCGGGGTCGGCCTGTCGTAAAAGGCGACAAAACAACCCACCCTAGCTACGTGGTAGGGCCTCAAGCCCGTCTGGATGGCGACCACCTTTGGTCTTAAGTATGCCGCCATAATAACCTTGTGTTGTGTTCCGGCATTAGAGTTCCCAAGTTCCTGTACCCTTATGGGACAGCAACGTATTCGCGATGCCACTGGCGTTGCAAACACCTATAGGCGACGGTAACTGCTAAATCCTAAGCGGGCCGTCAGCCTCTCTGCTGTCCTACAGCAACAAAAAAAAAATTAAAATAATTGTAAATAAAAACAGCGGCAGCAGAGTGGCTGCGACACGATGCTCTGGAAAATACAACCTATAGTTAAAAATATAATAGGGTATTTGGATTGCTACATGTTACGGACTCATTACGATGATTCTCCTCGTGATAAACGCAACTTTAACGATGCTATTTGGTTACATAAAAGGTATAACAAATATTGTCATACGAAACAATATCAAAGTGTGTCGTCCTAAAAAACCATATTGCGTTAAAGGGCATGCTTCACTATTTCGTTAGTTGACCAGATCTCGTTATGATAGTTTTTATTATATTGTTGCAGTGCGTACAGGTTTACGTAATTGTGTATAGGTACTATGACGAACTTTGTGGCTTTCGTTTGTCAGAATACCTTCGATCACAAGTTCAATTACTATCCTGAGCCTGAGTGTTTACGTATTTATTTGCAAAAGAAAAAGTATATAAACATAATATCTGTTGTTTAGTACCCATAACACAACCGCATCAGTTGTTATAGTATATTATTTATTTCGTATATTTTCCCATTTGATCAGGTAATGAAGTGACCCAGAAGGGAAGAAGTAGGAGAATAAATGTAACTACTCAGCAGCATACATACTCTGGCTACATGTTATATGACTTTGTTAAAACCAGTGTTTTGCTTATTTATTTAATCAAAGCACTGGCATGTTTTAAAAATTGAAATTCAAAATATGTTAGAGACTTTTCTATTGAAACATTCATTGTTGAGCTATTAATAGATTTGCATGCAACAGACATTAAAAGTTTGAAGAAGAATTGGCTGCGAGAGTAATTGACTATACAGAATAACTGTTTAAAATCTCGAAATTCGTATCACCAGGACAGGTTCGCAATGCTCCTACTTTTTATGGTTTATAAAAGTTCTAGTGTTGCGATAGGTCTCATTATTCTCTGCAGCGTGCGTTCGTGCACCGTTTATCGAGTCTTTTATTCAGTTGGGTGTTTTTGCAAGACGTGGAACAAGCGTAAATTGATTAGTGCCGATTGGCGGCCGACCGAGATCGAGAACAACGTTGAGAGATAGATAGTCTAAATACATCAAATGCAAAATTACATCACATCTACATATTCTTGTTCGCAATACGTCGTGCTCAAAGTTCGAATTATTAGTGGGTAATACTTAGTTAATAACAGTGATTGAAAAGTTAAAAAGTAATAAACTAGTATTTTATGGTACGTAATAATGTAATAAGCTCAATATTAAAATTAGGCTTTTTACCATCTGCCTCAAAAAATATCTTGAGTTCTTCGGCCACTTTGCTAGAAAAAATGGTGACAATGTCGAGAAGCTGTCAAGATTGCTAGCAAGAGACCTCGTGGCCGCAGTCCTAAGCGCTGATCCGACCAAATACGCACCACCCTAGACAGTATGGTCTATTATGCGTTACACGCTGCTGAGAATAGAAGAAAATGGCAAAGTATCATCCAGAAAAAGATAATTGGAGGAGATACTTACGACCCTCAGATATAAGGGATGCGACTCAAGGAGGAGAAAAAACTATAAATGAGTGCGGATAGCATACAGAAGGAGAGGTGGGCCAAAGAAAAGAAGGACAGATTGCATAAAAAATGGTATGGTGAAAAAGGAACTGAATATTGAGTTATCCGATTTATTGTGGAATGAGGGCAGGAAGAAGATTGGTTATTACTAAAGTATGTTTTTATCCGTGCAGGGGTGGAGAAAGCACATAAACCTCTGCGGCCAGGATCGGCCTGTCGTAAAAGGCGACAAAACCACCTACATTAGCTACATAGTAGGGCTCCAAGCCCGTCTGGATGGCGACCACCTTTGGTCTTAAGTATGCCGCCATAATAACCCTGTGTTGTGTCTCGGCATTAGTGACCCAAGTTCCTGTACCCTTAGGGGACAGCAGCGTGTTTGCGATACTACTGGCGTTGCAAACACCCATAGGAGACGGTAACTGCTAAATTCTAAGCGGGCCGTCAGCCTGTCTACTGTCCTGCAGCAATAAAGAAAATGAATACTAAATTATTCAGAAAATACAACAAATTAAATTGTTTATGTGATTTTAGGTGAAAATTTGATTTACCATTACTGTTTACTAGTTGACCTGGTAAACGTTGTTCTGCCATATGAATTAACAAACAAACGTAACGTAACAAACGAACAAACAAATAAACGCACTTTGGCATTTATAATATTAGTTAGGATTATATGAAATGTTGTATAAAAATAATTTTATTAATTCCTTTGAAGACTACAATATTCTTCTATCACTAATCCTTCTTGAGGATGTAGAGGCAGAGTATGAGCATAAACAATAGGTCTGATTTACAAATTTAAGGTCTAGAAAAAGGTATGTAGAACTGCATCAAAATGAAAATTAATAAACTATTAATGTAAAACGAGTATGTACAATAAAACTTTTATTTTTAAACAATTGTTTATTTTTAATCTCTTTAACAACATAAACTTGGTCTTGGTCTGTTACAGAAAAGATCTGAAGATCCTGGGCTGATTAACACTTTTACTGATCGAAAGGTTATGGTTTTAATGCAAATAAAATTTAAAAAAGGATTCGAGTGTAAATATGCGCCGAAATTACATAGACCTTTACTGCAAATTAAATTCCATCTTAATAAATAACCATTTATTTCTTAGACCAGTATATACAAACATAACCCAGTAAATTATACTTTTAAGGCAGGTTTCATTTTCTATTGCAAGAAATTTCGCAGTTACAGTAAATAAAATAGATCGCATGCGGCATGCCCCAGATGAATTAAGTATGTCGGAAGTAACCAAATCGCAATCCATCTCTGGCATGCGAGATTGCAGTTGCTATTTTTAATTAACCTCTGGTATCTCAACCGTGAGCCATTGCTCCGCTTGACGCAGCTTCAGGTGTAAGTTATTAGATTAACCCGTAATAGAAGTTTCATCAAGTTCTGCATCAAAATACGGTTAAATACTACTATATAGTTATGAAATACTATAAAAATGCATGTTTTGGTTTGATTTTTTAGTATATGACTCCAATGCTCTTGGAACTGATTTTGCCAATGTCGCAGTAAGTGATGTCAGGTGGTGGAATTTCTAAAATTGCTTCGTAACACAACATGTATAAATATGATTGAATTAGTTATATTGTTGATTACTATTATTGTTAATTATATTGTTGTTCATTTTTAATCTCTTTAACAACATAAACTTGGTCTGTCTGTTACAGAAAAGATCATATTGTTATTATTAAGTTAATACTAATATTGTTGTTTTTTGTGCTATTATTTTATTATGCCAATGTAATAACTGTGAATTTGATAAATAAATAAAAAAAAATTGTAATGTTAATGCCAATATAATCAATCAAAGCTAAATATTTAACTTTCAAAAACGTGTACCTGTCTGCCCCACGTTTTTTGTGCTTGACATCTGTTTGCAGAATTTTATTTAGACAAATATGATCTTCTTATATTATAAAATTCTCAAGAACAACATGTACCGCACATCTTATCGCTGGAAAAATATAGATCAGTTCAAAATTGTTTGCGAAATCGATTAGAGAAACATTTCTTTAAATCTGATTTTTGTTGTTATAAAGTTTAGTTATAAAAGCGTGAATAAATATTGACCAGAGCACGATACTTTGATCTTTTTATATAGATAAAATCAGTTACATAAAAATTGAGCTTTTTCCGATAATACGTATATACGTTATAATATACAGACTGAATTGATTAATCTACGTCATAATCGATTTCCAAGTCGATAAATATTTTGACTTGAAGATCAAAATTAATATTTTGCAATAAAAACACCTCAACATATGAATTAATGAACTTTAGATTTATCAGAATGTTATAGAATAAAGAAGAACACACCAACAACAACAGAATCATGGCTATTATTTAAAATTTGAATCTAAAACACAAATATACTGAATACTCACAATGAATAAAGCAACATTTAAATGAAACAGTATTTACTCAATGACTATTATTCAAAAAAAGAAGAATGATACCGGGTCTTTCTCCCTCTTTTGTTGAGGACCAATTTTGACTTTTAAGGAAGAACCTATGAAATATCACGGGCTTGTTTAGCTACGATATGTTACTTTGATGAATTACTACTCTCAGTAGCTTAGGAGAGAAAAGGTTGTCATGAGTTCACAAATGAATACTTTTATGAACTTTTCTGGTTGATTCTGTTTCTACTTACATTTTAATTGGCAGAAAAAGAAAATATAAATTTTAAGATGAATAATGCTATTTTATGTTTTAAAACATGTTCAAGGCAATATTCATAATATTGTAAAGTTTGCGCCATCTTATAATCCTAACTTAATATTATAAATGGGAAAGTGAGTTTGCTTGTTTGTTTGTTACGCTTTCACACCTAAATTACTGAACTAATTTTGATGAATTTCGGTATAGTCATAGATTGGACATTAGAGCAGGACATATGTACTTTTTTAAATTCATTTGGCAGAACAACCTTTGCCGGGTCATCTAGTTTAAATATAAACTGTAAACACTAAATATGGTTAAACTTTAATGAACCTAACTTATTTAAGTAATTCATTTTAAAAATGAAAGCAAGACTGAGAATACGTGTCCCTGATTTCTATAAGCGTCCCATATTGGCATTTAGCCGTTGATTAAAGGTGCTTGTCTTCGCTAATTACCAACTCGTTTCCAATTGAAAATCCCATGTAGTACATTGATTGCGGTTACCTCGGCGAAAGTGATATTGAATGGGGGTTGTATCTCTCGGTAATTGGCAGGCGTGTGTTGTGTTTGTACAAGCAAGCGGCGACGTGTGAACGAGGTCTGCGTCTGTCTGCCGCTCGTAGATAGGAGCGCTATCAGCCGGCATTATGCAAGCCCTTCACGGTGTCCGCTACTGTACGTCGACGTTTCCTGAATGTTTAGAGTAATTTAGTTGCGATATTGACATTAAACAGCGCAATTACCTATTGCATGATATAAAATAAGACATAAATTACGATAGGGGAAGCTGATTAATAATATCTGCGAGCCGTGTCTCTACAATGCCCTGTAGGCCGTCTCCGGTTTTCAAATTAATTGTATCAAACGGTGGTTGTGTCACAATGTTTGAAATTATTTATTGCTTCATTGCACGTTTGCTTCAACCAATTTAAGTTACCATCATTCTGATTTGCGGTTAACATAAGTCATGCAGTGAGTCCTTTGAGGTCAGATTGGCTGCGTTGGCATTGATGAGCCGCTTTGTCAGTGTCAGGGCCGTCATTGCGCTGTCATGCTGTCTTGTTTGTTGTCCAGACAGACGACCGATTGCGCCAACTTATCTAGATCGAATCTATGATTAAATAATTGCATTAGTTTTCATATAAATACATTGTATTATGAATTTTTTGAAGATGACATGAAAATACTCTTTAGTTTTGAAATTGCCAATTCCATTATGTTCTCGAGTTGAGTTGTAGGAATTTTTATTACTAGTAAGAAAATTCATTCTTAGCGATTATTACTGCACATTGAGGGGTATTGCAAGAGGTTCCACTAACATCTCCAGTACAATGAACGGGGCGGGGCTCTGAATCAAAGTTTTCTTTAAGTCGAAGGATTAGGTGATATTTGTAAAAATCAAATTTGGACAAGCATTTACCAAAAATGGTTCTACTTTGGGACGGTAAACAACAGTGGATTCAAAATATATGCTTTTGTTATTGAGATTTAATTGAGTGATATTGTTTTTTATTAATAATTTATGTACCTAATTGTATTATATGTAATTTTTGTTCCAAATTGATTCCAGCTCAGCATTTCATTTATTTCTCATTGCAGGGTTAAAATCTAGTTACTAAACTACGTTTATAGTTATTACGTGTTACAAACGATTGTTAAGTAATGTTTTGTGTTTCGTCTGAGGTTTTAGTTCAGTCCACGTCCATTCGCACTTACAAAGCATTCAATCCGATGAATAGCTTTGTTAAGAATCGCAAGTCTGTACCTAAGGCATATTATATCTAGTAATACTGAGACGTTCTCGTTTCGGCATTTATCATTATTTGTGTGTGTGTGTGTGAACATGATTATGGGCCTATTGAACATATCTGCTTATTCTGTCTGAAGATTTCTTTCACAGTCTACATGTTAGCACTTTAAAGTCCGCGTCCTATGAATGTTGATTTTTTTAATTCATACCTTTCAATTTCATTATATCACTTTATATCAATTTGACTTAAGTGTAATAAGGCTTAGTTTATTATTATATTATCCTGGCTGAAAAGGCGTCATGGCGCCTGGACCTCCCGTCTGACACAGCTTCCCTCGGGGCACGGGTGATTCGGTCACCTGAGTCGGATATGGCGGGAGGAGACGACCGGGCGTTAACCATCTTTGTGACGTGGGCAAGGAGGAAGGCATGATGTTCAAGTCACACCGGGGCCTCGTCGCCTATATTGACCATATTGCTCCCGGCCATGACAGGCCATGACACATACTTGTGTATTGGTAATCTATTTTGTAAATAAACACATATACATAAACACCTATACGCGGTACGGGAATGGAATCCATGACCTCCGCAAGTGTTCCAACGCGTGTAAGTCTAAGTATATAACCGTGAGTTGTATATTACAAGTAATAGTTAGTATGACGAAAAGCGTTTCGTACAGGGGCGGAGAAAGAATACTAACCTCTGTGGCCGGGGTCGGCCTGTCGTAAAATGCGACAAAACAACCCAACCTAGCTACGTGGTAGGGCCTCAAGCCCGTCTGGATGGCGACCACCTTTAGTCTTAAGTATGCCGCCATAATAACCTTGTGTTGTGTTCCGGCATTAGTGACCCAAATTCCTGTACCCTTATGGGACAGCAGCGTGTTTGCGATGCCTCTGGCGTTGCAAACCCCTATAGGCGACGGTAACTGCTAAATTATAAGCGGGCTGTCAGCCTGTCTGCTGTCCTACGCAATAAAAATAAAAAAAAAGCGATCTAATTACTACAATTGTATTAAAATATGTTATTATTTCAGTACTAGTCGTTCCCGCCCGCTTCGCTGGCCGAATAACGAAGTTTTTGTACTCATGCGTGCTACACCGCTTGATCCACTTCTCCGCGGCAAGAAGTCATGTTTCTTAAAACTTAGATAACTTTATATTAAAAGCTGTTCGCCACGCTTCGCTGTGGCACATTGTGATTGAATGTTTGAGAAATGAGAAACAAAAAATAGATAAAAAAAATAGTTAAAAACAATCCTTGATGCGGATTATATATCATACTAAAATTTCAGCTCGATCTGTGCAGAACTTTTTGAGTTTTTGAAGCGTACACAAACCAACATAACAGTAACAGAATACTGACGTGGATCAAAGCCGAGTGTTTTTGATGACGATTTGGTAAGTCGCCACAAATATATAAACAAATATTAATAATTTAATGCATGCAAACGACAGCAATCCGAAATGGGAATACATGCAGGAAATATTGTAAGATCGCAACCAAGTGTTAATAATGGGATATTAATGTTGATTGTTGCCGTGTACACGTCATCTCTGTGCTTAAAAACATTGAACAATGTGCTAGTTGCATCGTAAATATTTTGTAGATGGGAAAAAATGTTTGAAGGAAATGCTCATTTTATGGGTTTTTAATTAACACAATATAATATTATTTAAGTGTATAGGGTGGTGGAATCAATTAAAAATAAAAATAGGATTATCTCATCACTAATCCTCCGTTTTTAGAGCATGTACTGTTTTTTTGTATTAATATTGCGTGAAATTAGTCGCAATTAATTTTAATGCAATAATTTTTTTTTAATAATTAACCACATTTATTCTTTTTGGTTGCGTGTCTTTGATTCTGTAAATATTCAGGTAGGTCACAAATGCAAAGAGGTATGTTGAATGTTTTTTTCTATACCGAGAAAACAGAAGTTTACCAATACCACGTTAGAGCTCTGGGGGAAGCCAAATTATGTGGGTTTCGCCGTCCTAATTACTACGGCCACCCAGAATAACTAGCAAGTGATAGCCAACAATGACCGCGACGGCATACCCACTAAAATCACGGTCGCCACCCAGAGCCATGTTTGGGAACATCGCAGGATTAACAGGGTCATCACTCTGCGACGCCCTGGGCTAGATATTGAGTCCTGTGACAACTTACCTTCGCTTCAAAATACAAGCTTTATGCAATCGGGATGTAACGAAGAAAAATATTCTAAACGTGTATAAATAAATAATAGCTCGCAATATCTCACGACTAAGCCCGAGTCTACCATTTGAGGTTAAGGTGAGTATCGCCTTGCCTGTCACGCTTGGCTTTAAACAACGACGGATTGGGTTGCACAAACCGGTAACCTCAGTCTGCATTTTCCTCGTGGTGTTTTTATTCACAGAAAGAACTTAGTATAAAAAAATTCACATTGAGTATAAAACAATTTCTAAAAGTGCTCGCAAAACTGAGAGTCAAACCCGGGAGACCTATGGAACTCGACTTGAACCATTAAACCGTCACATATTCTTGAAATATTTTTTTTATTGGCCTAGAATAGCAGAAAGGCTGACGGCCCACTAGTAAGCACTTACCATCTTTTGGATGTTTGCCACACCAGGAGCACCATTAAAACGCTGCTGTCCGCGTGGGAAAACTGGAATTTGGATTACTCATGCTTGATCACAACACAATGTTACTATGGTGGTATATTTAGAGATTAGGGGTGCTTGCCATCCAGGAGGGCTTGGAGCCCTAACACTTGGGTAGTATTGATTTGTCGCTTTTTACGACAGGCCGCCCTCGACCGCAGGGGTCATTATTCTTATTTCGCTCTTGCTGTTCTCGAAATTATAGGTTATATAAGTGCCATGGTCAGGGTCGCGTCAGGACCTGTGGCCCACGCGTGGACCAATGGCGTAATACCGGGATAGTTTGAATAGGTATACCAGCGACATAGCGATATATACATACGAGCATACGATCGTATTTTCATCAGATCATCCGCTGCACATTCTCTCAAGCGTCAGGTTGCATGAAAATAATTCTCACCTGAAAATGAAAAAGGAGTATATAAGTGATTATGTACTGATTATTAATATTATACATTACATTGTTTTAAGCTACGTTTTCAAATTGTGATTGTTATACTATAATTAATTAAACTCGAGATGGCGTTTCGGCAGAATTTTGAATATTTTTCATTTTTCAAAAAGCCACCGTCACGCGGTGTTCCCAAGCGGTTACGTTAACGGCGGTACTTAACTTCGGTGATCGGACGAGAACCAGTCCGAAAATTCATTAATCCTGAGGATCCTAGTAAGGATAATAATACAAAACATACAGATTGCGTTGTCATCGATCCTTGATATTGTGTGCAAAGTTTCAAATCAATCCGACGTTTTGAAGGGGGTAAAAATCAAGTTCAAAAATTCCGTTACATAGATACATACATAACAAGCTAATAAAAGCGTATTAATAACGATGGAGTACTTAGGTACGCTTGTGGTGGTCACGAGGTCGATTCCCGTACCGCGTCTGGGTGTTTACGTATAATAATTTATTTCCAAAAGAAAAGTATATATGTAGTATATTAGTTATCTAATACCCATAACACAAGTACTATGCTACTTAGTTTGGGGCCAAATAGCGCTGTGTAAATTGTCCCCGTATATTATTTATTTATTTAATAATGAAATTATTATAATGTATGAAATTATTTATCATTTCTAGATAATGATCATACCGACATTAAAACGCAAAGACGATAATAATGATGACGTTGCTGGATTTTACTTGTAATAAATGGAACGTGTTGCACTCGTATATTATTTTATCAAATCAAAATCATTTATTTGCTCAAAACATAGTTACAATTTACAATCGATGTTATAGGATAAAGTGTACATTGTGTTTTACCATTTTGGCATGCAAATACATAAATTCATCTCACTCATATATATATATATATATATATATATATATATATATATATATATATATATATATATATATATATATATATATATATATATATATATATATATATATATATATATATATATATATATATATATAGTTATCCGCTATGTTTAACCAGAGGATGGAATCCTTCGAGAGCGAACTTAAGAAAGGTAACGCTTCGACATATAACATTAATTCTCTGGCTGCAGACTTTACTGTTTTCAAGAAATTTGTCATGGAGTCGTTGTGTGCTCTCCAAGAACAGGCGGCACTCCTGACCCGCTCTGTAGATGAAATGGAAATGCGAAGCAGGAGAAAGTTTCTCTTAATCCACGGCTTGCCCGAGGATAAGAAGGAGGATACCAACTGTCTTTTAATAAGAACATTCGTCAATAAATTAAAGCTGGATGATTTTCAGGCGTCAGATATTAGTTACTGTCACAGGTTAGGGAGACATTCGACTTCTGGGGAACAACCCAGACCCATACTTATGAAGCTACGGAATACGACTGTTCGAAATACCGTGTGGTTTGCTAAGACGAAGCTCAAAGGTTCAGGAATTACTCTATCTGAATTCCTGACTAAAACAAGACACGAACTTTTCATGCAAGCTAGGAAGGAACTTGGTGTGGCAAGGTGTTGGACAAGAGATGGAAACATATACGGAGTGGCTTCTGATGGATCCAGGCAGCGTCTTAATAGTACAGATGATTTGGCTCATATCATAAACAAAATGACCTCAGCTTCACAGGCCAGCACATCCACCCCCTATACACAACCAGCCGTTTCTGCACCAAAAGCGCGTCGTCCCACGCAAAAAAAACATAAATAAATATCCAATACTCGATAGAGGAAATAGTCTTCGACTAATATTGTAAACAACTTTTTTTTTTTCTATTATCTAACACTATAAAATATTAGGTATGTTGTGTTTAAGGTATTTATTTATTGAAAATAGTAGTTTAGTGTTTTTTTTTTCTTCTTTTTCTCTGTTGTTTATGAATGTATATTTCTTTAATTGTACTGAAAATATGTATTGTAATCTACGTAATAGGATTTATTAAAGATAAGCTAATCCGTTCTACTCTATTACATTAAAAAATGTTTTCATTATATATTGAACATATAATGAATGCTTTATAGTAAATAGCATGATGCATTATATAATAGTTTGATTTTATTTAGAATGTTTTTTTTTTTTTACTGTATCTATACTATTTTTATGATTTCGTTTTAGGTTATTTTGTTTCTTTTGGCAAAACAGTTATTTGAAGTGATTAGTTATTGGCGTTATTTGAACTGTTTAGCTTGTTAGTGAGAATATTCGCTCGCTAAATGTAAGGCTTTGAAGGGTACAATATATATAATTATTCATATAATAATAAGTTTTTAATTGTTAGTTTATGTTTAGTAGTGTTTTTAATGTTTAGTTGTTGTTAATATTGTTGCACAAAATTGTTTATATTGTGTTTTTGTAGTGTTGTAATTTACCATAAATTGCAGGTGTGTGTAAATGTAGTTTTTAAATTATTTGGTAGTTTGTATATTATTTGTTAATTATTAGTTTAGTTATTTATTTTTATATAAATCTAATACACATGGCATACAGTAGTGACAGTGATACTGATTATTTTTCTTGTTCTTCTGGTAGTTTGGACTCTAACCCTTATAATCTTTCTGAGGTAATAGAAAATCAATTTTCAAGTCTTTCTAAAAATTTTAACGTTTTACACATAAATGCGCAGAGCATTCCGGCTCATTTCCCAGATATGCAGGCATCGTTTAGTCAAGAAAATATACATGCTATTTTAGTTTCAGAGACTTGGCTGAAGCCTTGTCTGTCAACAACAGCGTATACACTGCCTGGCTTCACACTTATTCGCAACGATCGTAGCAGTTCCGTCGGGGGAGGGGTGGCCATCTATCTCAGATCCCACATTCCTTTTTCTATAGTTAGCATGTCCACTCAGCCACCGCCCGCGGACTCTGGTGAATACCTGCTGGTAGATATCACACTGGGACGTTGTAAAATGTTGCTTGGCGTGTATTATAGTCCTTCCTCTCGCATTAATTTCTTTTCATCATTTGAAATGCTCATGGAACAACACATACCTCAATATAATCATTCAATTATAATGGGGGATTTCAATACATGTTTAATCAAAAGAGATTTTAGAAGTAAATCCTTTGAAACAGCTGTTGAATCTTGTAATTTAAGTATTCTTCCCTTAAACGCTACACATCGTATTCCCAATGTAAATGCTTCCCTGTTAGATTTAATATTAGTAACCTCCCCTTCTCATGTCACCAAACACGGCCAGTGCCCTGCTTACGCTTTTTCCCATCATGATATGGTTTATGTTTCTTATAATATCCGCCCGCCAAAAGCTAAACCAAAGCAAATTATGCAGCGCAATTTCAATAGCATAAATCTAGCAGCACTTCGTAAAGACGCAGATAAAGTAGACTGGTCTAAAGTCACCAAAGCAAAGTCTGTAGATGAAAAAGTCCTTTTATTTAATAATAACATATTAAGTTTATATGATGTGCACGCACCATTACGTCTGATTAAGCTCAAACATTTTCCTGCACCTTGGCTTACTGACCAAATTAAATCTCTTATAGCTCTAAAGTGTAAAGCCAAATCTAAATATAATCGTCATCCGTCAGAAGCTGGTAGACTTGTTTTTATTGAGGCCCGCAATCGCTGTAATAGAGCTTGTAGGAATGCACAACGCCGATTTATTCATGAATCAGTTGAAAATAATAATCCCAGTAAAGTATGGAAATTCCTGAAATCTTTAGGAGTTGGAAAAACTGCACCAGTTCCAAATTCTCATCAATTAAATTTAGATCTTCTAAATCAGCATTTTGCTGCTACTTCAGCTCTTGATACGATGATAAAATCAAACACTATTAACTCTCTATCTACTTTTCCAACTTCTCCTAATCCACAATTTCTTCTTAATCAATTTACTAGTTGCGATGTTGAAGGAGCGATAAAATCAATAACTTCAAAGGCAGTCGGCAGTGATGGTATCAGCCGGAACATGATCTTGCCCATTCTTGATATTATCTCTCCTATTATTTCCCACATACTTAACTACTCTGTATCCACCAGTATTTTTCCTTCCTCATGGAAAGAAGCTCAGGTTATTCCTTTACCCAAAAAACCAAACCCTTCATCCTTCTCTGAGTATCGTCCTATTTCTATTCTACCTTTTCTTTCTAAAGTCTTGGAGCGTTTAGTTCATAATCAACTTACTGTTTTTATCAATACTTACTCCTTAATGAATCCTTTGCAATCTGGTTTTCGCCCAGGGCATAGTACAACAACTGCTCTGGTGAAAATTACCGATGACATCCGTCAAGGAATGGACAATGGCTTGGTAACGGTTCTGTCACTGCTGGACTTCAGTAGTGCTTTTAATAATGTAGACTTTGATATTCTCATAGGAATTCTTCGTACTTTCAACATGTCTCCAACAGTTATTGATTGGTTTCAGAGTTACCTGTTTGGACGCCGGCAACGGGTACGCTTAGATGATACATTTTCATCTTGGCAGGACCTCACTGCTGGAGTCCCGCAGGGCGGCGTTTTATCTCCTCTTTTATTTTCCATTTTCATAAATTCAATCTCTTGTAACCTATCTTCTTCCTATCATCTCTATGCAGACGACTTGCAAATTTATACTCAGGTACCTAGGGATAAATTACATGACGCCATCAGAACTACCAATGAAGATTTACGTAAAATTCTTGAATGGAGTATTTCCTATGGCTTAAATATAAATCCCTTAAAAACACAGTCTATCATCATTGGTAGTTCACGGCTGATTTCTAAATTAGATGCATCTCTTCTTCCCAATATCACATTTGATGGTATGCAGATTGCTATTAGTGATAAGATAAAAAACCTTGGTGTAACTTTTGACAAAGAACTATGTTGGCAGCCGCACATAACAGAATTAAGTCGTAGAATTTTTGCTTCTTATAATTCTCTTAAAAAGCTCAAAAACTTTCTTCCATTTGCCACTAAGATAAAACTTGTTCAATCTCTATTACTCCCTATCCTTGACTACGCCGATGTCTGCTATCTTAATCTTACCCAAGAGCAACTATTGAAGCTGGAACGTCTTCAAAATGTTGGTATTAGGTTCATATTTGGTTTAAGAAAATATGACCATATTTCTGAATATCGCCAAAAGCTCAAGTGGTTGCCCATCTCGCTTCGCCGGAATGCTCACATTCTCTATTTACTCTATAGAATATTGTTTATTCCTTCTTCACCTCCTTACCTTAAGGATTGTTTTAAATTTCTTTATACAACTCACTCCCGCTCTCTGCGCTCTAATGAAAACTTGCTCTTACAGACCCCTGTACACTCTTCGACATTCTTTTCTAATTCCTTTGCAGTACAGGCTGTCCAAATTTGGAACTCCCTCCCTCTGGATATTAGAAAAGCAAAATCACTTGCCATTTTTAAAAACTTGGTTAATGACCATTACCTAAAGTCATAAACTGCATCGTCATGTGTATGCTTCATTGTATTGCTATTGTATGTTAGATTAATTTAGTTTTTTTTTTGTATAATATTTACTATCTTGATTTCTATGTCTATTGTGCACCGCCTTGTACTACTACTTTAAATATTTCTGATAGGTTGTCTGGAAGAAATCGCTATTTAGTGATAAGACCGCCGTTTGCTCACTATGTTGTACTATTACCTACTTCTTTTTATGTCTTTTTTTCTGTAAAATTGTGTGGTGAACAATAAAGAATTATCTATCTATCTATCTATCTATATATATATATATATATATTATTTTTTATATAAATCATTATTATTATTAAATATTAATGATACTATTAATACCATTTATTGCTACACACACAAACATTTCAATCATATAAATATAAAAACAGTTACAGGAGTATTCCAGTATTTACAATACTATTGTTTGTTCGTGTAGCAGGGTGCCTACTCAGCATTTGCTATTTATAATAATAGTAGCACTGGTTTCCAATTGGTCCCCACCAAGTGCACCACATTTACAGATATTTTATAAATGTCACTTAATCATCCAATCTTTAACTGAGTAAATCATTTTATCTAGTAGCCATATTTTCAGTTGTCTCTTACATAGGGTCAGTGGTAATTCTGTGATTGACAACGGTAATTTATTATGTATATTAATGCATATAGCACAACAATGTTTATGAAAGAGAGTGGTTCTAGGTACAAAGTTTAATACTAATCTCTCCTTGTTTCTAGTACTACGCGCGTATACATCTTTGGCCTTATTAAGGATACCCTTATTATTTTTAACAAAATACATAGCTCAAAAATATAAATGCATGGCAGTGACAAATTTATTATAATAAATCCAGTTTTAAATTATATAATGCAATTGGGCCCGAACCAGCTTTTTGACAGGCAAAATGCATTCGTAAAGGTCACGAGGACACGATAAATAAAATAACCGTAACCCAACTTTGAAAAATTGTCTGTGATTAAATATTTGACACTTTAAATGGTAATTTTTTAATTCTTGTCTTGCCCGTTTTAAGGATCTATTTATGCGACTTGATACCAGCAGCGACTAGAGATTTCTTAGATTGTGACAGAACATGATGCCGAAGCACTTGAAATATTTGTATGTATGCGTGTAATTTGTACCTGTTTCTTTTTGGGCCGAGAGCACACGGCCTAGTGAGTTGCTCCATAACAAATTAATCTTTGCTAAAAATCAGTATCTCTTCTACTCTAGTCTATGAGTGCCGGAGTAAAATATTCGGAACTTAGAATAAAAACAAACATTTGTTGGAAAAATGTAAACCTATATGATATAAAACCAACACTCCCAAAATAATGAAAATAAAATCGAAAATAAAAAAAGTTTAAAATCCTAAAAGTTAAATAATTCAGGATCATTATTAATAATGATACAAACTATACAGATTATTGCATTGCCATCGATCGGTCCTTGATGAGTGTGCAGTTTCAAATCAATCCGTCGTTTTAAAAGGGGCGAAAATCACGTTCAAAGATTCCGTTATATAGATACATAGATTCATAGATACATAGGTATTTAATCTTAAGAATAGGTTGCGCATGTAGTTAGACATTTGGCTAATCGCAGATCTGTAAAATGAATAGGTAACCTCAGCCTGTCTACGAAACATGACAATTAAACGTGTCCCTGGAAATAATATTCAGTACAATCTATGTTCGCAAGACGTATTCTGAGAAATTAATACCACGAATCCCGACAGTACACAACTGATTGGGTGTTCTAAGAAAATATTTATCTAGTTTTCTCGAAAGTTCTGTTACAACTGAAAACGTATTTATTTTGTATGAAGTAATATAATATTAATTAAAAAAATCGAGCAGGGGTGGAGTAAGAATACTATGCCCTGCGGCCGAAGTCGGCCTGTCGTAAAAGACGACAAAATAACTCACCCTAGCTACGTGGTAGGGCCGCAAGCCCGTCTGTTCGTTCCTGTACTCCTATGTGGAGAGCAGTGTGTTTGCAGTGCCCCTAGCGTTGCAAACATCCGTAGGCGACGGTAACTGCTTACTGTCAAGTAGCCCGGCAGCCTGTCTGCTGTTCCTCAGCATTAAAAAAAATTGCTTACTCCAAAACAAAATTTATTACTATGACAATACAATAAAACTAGACAGTAACAAGTAAAAACAATAATATTACAACAAAACCAAAGGCGTTCTTATCGCTTAAAGTGATCTCTTCCAGATAACCTAAATAGAAGGAATTATATTAAGTACTATGGCGATGTACATTATAATGAAAATTTTAGTGAAAGAAAAATCAAATAATTCTACTGGACATGGCTACCTCTGAGACAGTTCTTTAATCTTCCTAATTTATTTGCAATAAAATTTGGAACGTCCGAAGAAGAATTCTTACAAATTCTTTTTATTTCATATACATCTTCTTCGGCTATTTTTACCACCTAAAGTCATTGCCACGTATTCACGGCGAAGGAAAATATCTTGAGGAAAGTTGCATACAGAGGTCACCGGTGCGTACAATCATTAATCTCGGTTATTATTTGAATAATTATCAAAGTTTATTTGGTTTTAAGACTTTAAAAAAATTAAATTTAAGTTTTTAAATTTCGTAATTTTCACCGTAATATGAGTTTGTTATTGCACACGTTAGCAAGTTTGTTTAGTACTTGAACACGGGCCAATGTTTGTCAGTTTGTCTTGAAACCAGATTCTGTGGGTAACAAATATTTTTGCTTGTCATTATCCATATCAAATGTGACATTGATGTTTATCTTTGTTATTTGATTTTAGAAAACAATATTATTTGATCTAAACAAGAATGATTTTAGGAAAGTTGTAAACTAATTTTAGAATTATTATCTGTATACATGGTTAAAAAGGTACATGCACTTTAAATTATTTGTATTTATTAAATGTAATAAGAGTTATTCCCGTTACGATTATTTATTAGTTATGATTGATATCCAAATATTTTATATGTATATGATCCTTTAAATATAAGCTTGTTGTGCCGGCTCAACCATGAGTTCGCCAACTTGTTCTTGCTATAAGCCATTGTGAAATACTTAAGCTAGCCTTAGCCTTGAGCTAATCATATTTAGTAATGTAAGCAAGAGTTCCAAAAACCGTTTCGAGAGGCCATGTTTCGATTCCTTTCTCAATTTATTTTCATTTCTTTCCGTCTCTTTCCTGGTCTTTTTGGAAAATGTCACATTATTTTATGAAGATCCTTTCTCTGTCTTATGGTTGATACGTTACAATTTCATGCTCAAGCGTGTGTCACATCGCCAGCTTAAACCTAAGTAAGTTTTTTTTATTTTACTTTATTCCTTAACATTTCCTTTTCCTGAGCAAAGAGTCCGAAGAAATATTTGGAAGAGATGTAATTAAATTTTGGTGACAAAAAAGCAAACCCTCAACCTCGAAAAGAAAACTGAATGGCATCTTTAATTTGATTTGTTTGAAAATTTTTGTCACCTCTAACGACTCACTAAATAAGATGGGGTTGTTGTCCTATTCTTCTCTTTAATATTTAGGAACATATAAGAACAAAATCAAATCAACATGAACTGTTCATTTTTATTGCATTATTTTTGAATGTCTTGTATTTGTAATTCTAATTCGATGAAAGCTGAAGTTTTTAATTTAATTGTTGTTATTTCAATTCAAAGGAGAATACAATTTCTCTGGTAATAAGAGGTTTGCGATTTTAATCTCAATTCATTACTGAAGTACATCAGCTCTATATCTTGCCGTGAAAGGTTGGCTAAGATATTTATCTTGTCGAACAGGATTCGCTCATAAATTAACAATTAAATACTTTTTCACTACTTTCTTTTTATAGTGATTGACATTTTACAAGCTGCTAGGCGTTTTCGACACCTTTATACCCATTTAGTAATAAAATTCACCTAAAGGCTTGCAACATTTATTGGGTAATTAATGTAAAGTGAAATCTCTTTCACATCCTGACTAATGTTATAAATGCGAAAGTGAGTTTGTTTGTTACGCTTTCACGCCTAAATTGCTGAACCAATTTTGATGAATTTCGGTATAGTCATAGATTGGACTTTGGAGAAGGATGTAGGCTACTTTATTTTGCCGGGTCAACTAATAACTTATTATATGAAGGTTCTATCGAATCAAATATGTACTTAAAGGTTAATATTCTCTTTCCAAGTATATAATCCTAGTTGCATCTGATTCTGAGATCTCATTATTATTAAAATAATAAATCTTTATTTATTTCATGATCATTAACATCTATGGTTGTCAAACAACCACTGGGTTGCAGTCCCTGACCGCTGAGCTAGTTGCAAAAAAGACCTGTGTGACAGCAGTGTGTTTCCCTTGTTTGTTAAAATAGATTATGGTAAACGTAGGTGAATTTATTTGTGTACACAAGACGAAAATATTTTTTATGAGTGTCTGACCAAATGTTATGGGACAAATCAACATAAGTAGAACTTATTACGTATTATTTGTGTTATGTATATTTTTAGTTTTAATATGACACCTTCAAATGTCTGACTAGAGTCTGTTGTTCAGTAATATTTAATTGTTGAAACTTTGTTAACCAGGTGACCATTGATTGGCTGAAATCTAAAATTTCTTCCTAAATAATTTGCTTAAGACATTTTTTAATTGTATCCTACCCTTCATTTCATGGAGATACATACACCAAAATTATAAAATGCAAACACATTAAAATGTTAGTCTGGATATTGTTTCATCCACGTCCTAACTTCCCAATTTATGGGGCGCGAGCTCTTTGTAAGGCACCGCCAACACAAACACTCCACCGCCTCCTAACGGATCCGGTTTGGCTGAAATGTTAATACACTTCGACGTTATTTTTGAATGGATACGACAATACAATGGTTTTAAACGGTTAATTTGTAAATATAATAGGAAACAGGGAATGATAAAATGAGCAATTTGAAGACAAAATTATACAATATAATTTATTTATTTAAAAACACCAATATATAATTGTATTGGAGTTAAGTTGCACTGCAATCTCTACATAACAATGATTTGTGACGTTCATAACAATTTACAATGAATTATTTTCATACATGCGTGTTGGCGTGTACTTGTTTGTGTGCACTTGTGCGTGTAATTTTAATGTAATTGCCAGTTTAAAGGTCATCCATAAATTACGTGACACGTTAAAGGGGGGGGGGGGTATCACCTAAATGTGACATTGTGTGACAAGGGGCAGGGGGGGTAAAAATATTTGTGACGTCACATATTAAGGTTTCAAATACTACAACGCGAAATTTATATGTGAATAAAAAACTTTAATAATTTACGAACTCGATCTATATTTATTAATACTTTAGTAAAGGATTTCGAAGCTTTCTCTCTGGAAAATGTCAAAAAAGATAAACTGTCGCCAATATATACAATATTGATACAATATGTAGACAATTTCCAAATTTATTAGCAATAATTACCAAATTATTGACACAGAATGGAGTTTGCTTCGAAACACGAAAGAAATTGCGTCGTTTATTGAAACAACTGTTGATTTTATTAAAGACTAATTGACCCGGCAAACGTTGTTTAGCCATATGAATTAAAAAAAAAGAAAGTAGCCCTTTTTTTTTTTTTTTTTTTTGGTAAGTAAAGTAAAGTAGCCCTCCTTCTCTAATGTCCAACCTATAAATACCTATTGAAATTCATCAAAATTGATTCAACGGCTTATGCGAGAAAGCGTAACAAACAAACATATTGACTTTCGCATTTTATAATATTAGTTAGGATTATTTAATAAAAATAAGAAAAAAATTAAAATAACTTTTTCTTTTGGTTATTTATAAATACATTCATAAAATTTAAAAATATTTTACGTTATATCAGGGGGGAGGAGGTTCTAAAAATGTTATAAATTGTGACAAGGATGAGCTGAGGGGTTAAAAAGTTCTAAAATTTGTGTGACGTAATTTATGGATGGCCCCTTATAGATTTCTTAGTGGTCGTATTACCTTCTTCTTCTTCTTTCTTTGTACTTAAAGTGACAGGTTAAATGTAGCAATAGTATTAGATAAATATGGTCGGTAAACTGAATTCTGAGATCCTGAGGACAACACAAGAAGCAAGTTAGTATTAAATGTATATATGAAGCCTTATAAGTAAATACTGTTAGTAATTAAAAAGTTAGAGAGTGTATATATTAGCTTAGAGTGCACAATTGTTAAGAGGAAATTTACATTAATGGGCGTGGGATTTGTTTTGGCAATAGGTCATCTAAAGGGGTCGATATCTTTGGACAGTGGAAGAATATATGTTCAAGGTTTCCTTCATCAAGTCCACACTCACACAGAGAATGATCACGAATTCTAATTTTAGCTAAAAAGACAGGGGAACATACCTGTCCAAGGCGAAGACGTATAATTATGGACGTAACCTTTTTTGGAAGGGACTGGTAGCGTGCAAACCAGGGTTTGCTAAAGTTTATATTAGGTTGTAGGGAACCATAATGCTGACCGACAGTTGTTCTAGTTTTTTGCCATATCTTATCCCAACTTTTGGTCATATTACCTTAGATAATAAAACTACTAAGTACATAAGACATGCACTTAATATATCTTTGACATTTATATTTGTTTAAACGTCTTTTGTTTTATTTATGATTTACATTTAATAATTTATTTATTATTTAATTTATTTTGCATTCCAACAGTTGTAGCGTAGCAGATTCGTATAAAATGTAATGTCAAATTTTATCTTATTTGCTAAACTAGATTGCAGTCTATATGGAGTTTCCTTACTAAGTGTACGTATTCACTGCTCGCTTGAAAACGATCGTCCAAGTAAAACAGTTCTCGTGTTTTCTATAGAAAGCATTCGTGATCCAATTTAAATGTTGAAATAAAGCGATTGGAAATTGAACCTAAATACAAAATTTATTGCTCGTGATTTCATACCGTTTATGATATTGGTGAAGTCACTATAAAAGTCATAGTAAAGATTTATATTTTGCAAAAGCGAACGTATTTATTTGATAAGTAACGTTCATAAATAGCGGAATAGGAATACTAACCTCTGCGGCTGGGGTCGGCCTGACGTAAAAGGCGACAAAGCAACAGATACGGGGTAGGGTCCTAAATCCGTCTGGATAGCAACCATCTTTGATCTAAAAGTATGCCGCCAATAACAGGGTAAGACTAATGTGGGTCCCGGGACACGAAGGACTTCATGGCAATGAAATGGCAGATGAACTGGCAAGAGAGGGCTCATCTAATGATTTTATGGGCCCAGAACCATGTGTAGGCATTCCGACTAGTCTCGTGAAAGCCACATTCAGGGATTTTACAGATCGCAGTCAACAACAACACTGGTTGACTAGAATCGGTCTGGAATACTCCAAAAATTTTTTGGGATCCACATACAAAGCACGAGGATCCATCTGGAACATGAGCAGGGGGCAAATACGCTACTTGCTTGGAGCCTTTACTGGGCACTTTGGAACCAACAACATGCTCATGAAGATGGGTCTAACCGCGACACCTATGTGCAGGTTGTGTGGGGAACATACAGAACGCATGGAAGCGAATGAATCTTTTGGGGATAGGATATCCGACACCGGAAGACTACAGGCTCCTATCTCCATATCTCATTGTTAGGCTCATGAAGCAAATCTTCAATGAGATTGGAGAGGAGTGATTGCTATCTAGGGGAACACAAAAGATCCCATTGGGTCGAAGTGTCCGAGATAACTCTCGGCCCCGAAATAAGATAAGATAAGATGCCGCCAATAACCTTGTTTTGTTTCGGCATTAGTGACCCAGGTTCCCGTTACCCCTATGGGATAGAAGCGCAAAAATCCATAGGCGACGCCAACTGCTTATTATTAAGTGGATCAGCCTGTCTGCTGTTCATCAGCAATAAAAAAAATAAGTTTAAGTTCTTCTTCAGCAATGTGTTATAGATATAGGATGCACGTTGAATCTCGCAGCGTTTTGCATAAATATTCACTTGTTGGTGATATCTGCTCAAATTCGTAATACAACCATTTAAAAATATAAATACATACACATCTGTATGTGTCGTCATCAGTTCCAAAGTAAGCAGCAGAGCACAGTGTTATGAGTACTGGACTACTACAAACATACATACTTATTTTTATTTTGTGAATAAATACGTACTACACATAAGCAATCAGAATTGGTTGAAAATAAAAGAAAAAATAAATCATGTTTACACCACACTACACTCACTTGCACACACATCATTTCCAAGAATATGAATTGGCTCAAGAAAAATTCAAAATGAGAATTGGCGTGAAACGCAAACATCTTTCTAAATGATGCAGCGAATGTTGCATCCATTATAAGGCGGTATCGCCTGCGAACAAATAATAATAGATGATGACTAGCAATCCAGGTTCCAAGAGTCATATTACCAGCGATAAGTTTATCTACCGTGACCGAAGATCTATCTTTAGATAATCGCTGTCCACGAGCAAAATTGTAAGCCTGTGAATGTTTTTTTAGATGCTCGTTACTAGCCTTAATCAAATTCGCTGGTAGACTTAAAAAAACTATGTTGAAATCCATAATAATATAAAATATTAAAAATATAATTACTGCTTAGGTTATTGTGCTTTTCCCATAAGTCATCCCAATTTCCAAATAAACTGATTATACTTATAACTAGATGTGCCCGCGATTCCGTTCGCGTGGAATAGTGACTTTGGGCAGCAAAAACTTAAATTGGAAATACAACCTACAAAGTCCAGCCTAAGCTAAACCCTATTTTATATGATTGATGATATAAATCTGAGGTCAACTTAAATTGGATAATTAAAAATTTCCGAAAATGATAATTTTTAACTAAAACTATTTTTTTTTTCTAAAATAAAAGTAGCCTATGTTACTCCTTGTTACATCAGCTATCAGCCAGTGAAAGTCCCGTCAAAATCAGTCCAGCCATTTCAGAGATTAGTCGGAACAAACAGACAGACAGACAGATAAAAATTGTAAAAAATGTTGTTTTGGTATATGTACCGTGTATACATCCAAATGCATTTAGTAAAAAGCGATTATTTTAATATTACAAATAGACACTGCAATTATTTGTATAGATTGTAATTTAATACTTGTTAATATTGTATTTTCTTTAGAACTAAACGTAATATAATTATTACCAGTTGTTATGTAAATTTGTTTTTGCCACCTCCGCCGGGCCCCGGCAGGAGGGGTAGACCCAAAAAGTACTGGCTTGACGTCGTAAAGGATGATATGTGTGCCAATGGGCTTACTACCAGGGATGCTGAAGATCGTGCGAAGTGGAGTAGACAAAGTCGGAAAGCGGACCCCGGGCACCGAAGCGGAATTTTGGGTTGCAACCGGGATACAACGGTTAGATGATGACTTAAATTTGTTTTGGCCATGCAGGGGCAGAGTTAGAATACTGACCTGCGGCCGTAGTTGACATATCGTTGAAGAGGACAAAATAACCCTAGTTAGCTGGTAGAGCCCCAAGCCGGTCTGGATGGCAACCACCCATGGTTCGCGGCCTAGCGTCGCAAAAATCATAGGCGACGGTAACTGATTACCTTCGATCAACATTGTTGATCGAAGCTGATTACTGTTAAGTGGACCGTCAACCTGTCATCAATCGCATAGAATACATTTTACAGAATGAAGAAGAGACATATCGAAAACGGAAACCGAGCTGTTAAGTTACGGGATATGGTTTATCTCACGAACGTGATAACAATTTATAAATGTTACGAGTTATGGTCAGTATATATTATTAGTGTAAACGCTAGGGGAACTAGAACCTGGGTCACATATGTGGGAACACAACACAATGTTATTATGGCGGCATATTTAGTAAATACCGTTAATATGAACAATATGAAGTTATCGATGTTAGTTGTCGTTACAGTCGGTAGTGCGTTTGCATGATTGACATCATCATCATCATCTTGATAATGATGTCGTTGAATCCCGGTTGCAGCCCAAACTCTCGCTTCGGCGCCCGGGGTCCGCTTTTCGACTTTTTTTTCTCCACTTCGCACGGTCTTCAGCATCCCTGGTAGTGAGCCCATTGGCACGCATATCAATCACCCTTTACGACATCCAGCCCGCACTTTTTGGGTCTACCCCTCCTGTCGGGGCCCGGCGGAGACGGCATAGCCAGACATTTGTTTCCCACGCAAGCATTCGGTTGCCGTAAAACGTGGCCGCACCAACGGAGCCGACACTTTTGTAATTTATCCGCAATGTCACGGACATGAAGACTGCCACGAATGCGGAGGTTCCTAACGCGGTCCTTCCGCGTCACTCCACACATCCACTGCAGCAGATTCATCTCCGTGACACGCAGTTCCTGCTTGTGTCGTTCTATATAGATTGTGTATAATATATAGACTATAAGATAAAACCCATTGAATTTGTATGATTGACAATTTATATACTTTTATGGTGTAAGTAAATACTTTTGAAACATGTTTATGTAATTTAGGTAAATGGAGTAGTGCAAGGGTCTCTTGTGCAATGCATTTGATCGGCCTGACTATGGGAAAAGGCACACTGATGGTATATCTATTACACCATCTCAATTCTTTCGTACTCCTGGAGCGCTGAGGACGTGAGTCGTTACAGTCTGAATAAGTTTTATTCCATTTAAACTCTTTTAACACCATTTTAAGAGAGGGAAGAAGACTAAGAGGAAGGAGCCCCATGCGATGGGCCGATCAGATTCGCACAGCCCTTGAAACTACTGTCCACGACGCTTTACACTCTGCTTCCGATAAGGGCAGATGGCGGCAAATAATACGCACCAAAGTACTCTGTCGAGATGATCACGACCCTCAGCACTGAGGAAACCGACGCGAGGAGGAGGAGGAACACCATTTTACTTAATACCTAATATAAAGGTAATTCTTTCTTATTATCTAATATTATAGTAACTTCTTCTTCTGCTACCCTTATCCCAAATTATGTGATGTCGGCACAATATGTTCTTTCCTTCCACTTTCCTCTATTTTATGTATTCTCAACACTTTTTCGTCATCATCTTTTACGCAATCCATCCATCTTTTCTTCGATCTATTCCTTTTGTATCCATCTTAATATTGTCCTTCTCACATGGCATTCCTCTCAACGCACTATAGTAACTCATCATCATCGCTCAGATGATGATTCTTCTGAGCGTTTAAATTCCGGTTACAACCAAAACTTTCGTTTTGGTGCACGGGGTTCGCTTTCCGTCTTTTCTTCTCCCCTTCGCACGATCTTTAGCATCCCTGATAGTGAGTCTATTGGCACTCACATCATTCCGTCGTCAAGCCACTACTTTTGGTTCTACCCCTCCTTGAATTATAAGTATCTAATAATTTAATTACATATTATATATGTTTTAATTAGTAATTCGAGAGATTAATAATAATTTTGATTCTATCGATCTGTTTATTTCTTGCCGAGTCGCATAAAATAGAGATTACGTATTGTAATAGTACAATAACAATAACTGGAATTATTTCCGGTAACTTGTATACTAACATTAAACAACACGTTTCAATTAAACATAACATAGGTTGAAACTAATTTTGTATCGATTTAATTAAGATAACAGCTCCAAGGGAATAATATTCAACCATTATTTTCGTAATAGAATATAATAAGCTTGGTGAGCGTGAAGATCTCGCCGAAAGATTTCGCGAAAGCAATTTTACTATTTTAGCGTAAGTTATGAGAGGGATCAGATAATTTCGCTGCATTTCCCATAGTACTGATAGTGTTCGATACTTACACCTCGGCGAACGAACTTACTAAGTCTAAGAATTTTAGTACGAGCAATATTGTTGGCTTTTTTTAACCTGAATGATGTTTAAAGGAACACTCAAGGCCCATCTGGTTATGTCTACTACCTACTTCTGTCTACAATTCTAATCTTACCGCGGCATTACTTAGGTTGAAACTTATGTCGTCATCTTAAGGAATTGGGGGAGGGTGAGGCGGCACCGACTCAAACCAAGCAAGCCTCCTCCACCAGAGCTAGCGACGCCGGGGAAGAGCAAAATTTAGGTAGGACAGGGCCACGCGGCCTGACGGCTAGGAGAAGCCGCAGGTCAACGGGCCGGAAGAGGGGCGCGTCGTGTTCTGCTCACTCCTTTCACCTTTGTGAGAGTCCAGAGGCGGCTGTGGTAAGAGACACCTAATCCAGCCGACACAGGAGCTGCCGGCCGTCGTCTTATCTTATTTCGGGGCCGAGAGTTATCTCGGACACTTCGACCCAATGGGATCTTTTGTGTTCCCCTAGATAGCAATCACTCCTCTCCAATCTCATTGAAGATTTGCTTCATGAGCCTAACAATGAGATATGGAGATAGGAGCCTGTAGTCTTCCGGTGTCGGATATCCTACCCCCAAAAGATTCATTCGCTTCCTGGCCAATGCATCGCATGTACACAGGTGTTCCATGCGTTCTGTATGTTCCCCACACAACCTGCACATAGGTGTCGCGGTTAGACCCATCTTCATGAGCATGTTGTTGGTTCCAAAGTGCCCAGTAAAGGCCCCAAGCAAGTAGCGTATTTGCCCCTTGCTCATGTTCCAGATGGATCCTCGTGCTTTGTACGTGGATCCCAAAAATTTTTTGGAGTGTTCCAGACCGATTCTAGTCAGCCAGTGTTGTTGTTGACTGCGATCTGCAAAATCCCTGAATGTGGCTTTTACGAGACTAGTCGGAATGCCTACACCTGGTTCTGGACCCATAAAATCATTAGATGAGCCCTCTCTTACCAGTTCATCTGCCGTCGTCACCATGGCTGGCCCAGCCCGCTCCGGTGGGAGGCGCAAGCGAAAGCATATCACTCCCGCTCGGACACCGGACAGTAGAGAAATATTGGGGTGGTTTTTAGTTGGTACATCAGCGACGTGCGCCCCCCCGGGGCATACGCATTGTACGGGAATCCCACAGTGCCTCATCGTCAGCCCCCAGGTGGCGGTGTGTGAATCAAGCATTTTCCATATCACAAAAAAAATCCTTAGCCTGCACAACGTTTGAATATCACTGCACGTAAAACCTAGATTTGCTTATACTGTATCTTTTTAATTTTCGAAATATACGAGTACTGTCTCAAGTCATCAATTATATCAATAACCGCATGACCTTATATTAAATGGGAATATAAAAACCGAATGTTTTGAGAGCTGTTCCGAAAACAATTCCGATAAAAAGAACTAATTGAAAGACATCACGCAATTTCACGAGAAACGTATCATGTACCGAGATGTGCTACATATATTCGTCTTACAAACCTGATACAGATAATAAATATTTCACTAACTTGACTTGCATTCTAAGAAGTGGTTCCGTATTGCATGACTCCAGTTTTAGTTACTTGTGGTCCTTGCTCATGATCCTTTCATATATTCATAAACTTAAGTCACAAAAATGTTAACAAAATACTTTTTTATACCAGAAAGATATAATATGTATATTATTATGTCTAGTGACATTTAAAGATAATAATAACAGCTCTAATCAAAATGTCGCACTACTGGGCTTTCCCTAAAGAGAACGGCCCGTGTACAGTCCAAAAGACAACAGTTTTCTACGTGCAGGAGCGGAGTAAGAATACTCATCTCTGAGGCCGGGAGCAGCCTGTCGTAGAAGGCGACAAAACAACCCATGATACATGGTAGAGCCCCAAGATCCTCTGGATGGCAACCACCCAGACGGGCTATTAGTATATCGCCATAATAATATTGTGTTATTGTAAACCCTCCGCGACACTGAACGTGTCTGTGACGCCAGCTAGAGACCGGATGTATGTACTTGCTTTATCGCACATCACACGAATAAGATGCAAATACTTCACAGTCACCCTTTTCGCTTTCATGGCCTATATGAACTTTCAAGGAACCCAGTCATAAGCCTTTTTGAGGTCAAAAAATACCATGTGCACTTCTATATTTCTCGCATAGTTGGCGAAATGCGGCTATGGCATCCGGTGTCTCCCGTCCGGGCATGAATTTACGTACTTGTAAAGTATTTCAAAGTCTCCTGTACTTTTTCATTCCGAATTCCAAGGTCATTTGGTGGTTTATGTATTATCATAGAGACTGCCCCTTGTTTTGTATAAAGTGCTTTTGCGTGACACTTCCAATAGCTGATTAAAGAAGTTGATTTGGGCGCCAAAGGTCCGATTCCCTACAAATTTCATTGTGAAAGACTGTGTAAGTAACCAGCAATTGACGTGTAATCCAGCGATCAATTTTTACGATGTTTCCTGCCACTGCGCACAATTCTGTAACATAAATGGTTATCTGCATTACTTCATCGATGACAAAATTCATTACAAACGTATAAAAATCGAGCTATTATTATATTACATCGATAATGGTTAGAATTTAATTATAAATTATTTTGTTTATAATAAATGTCTAAATTAGTATTTTATTTATAATAACTACACGATCACAGGATACCTACTAAGGTAGCTTATTATCGTGTAATTTAGTTAGGCATCCCTTTTATATGATAGGAAACTTATAAATCTTCCAGAAATTTGTTTTCGGGTTCATGCGTAAGGCACTTTATTTATTCCATTTATCTCTTTGTTTTCGAAGCCCGCTTGTATTGAGTAACGAGAAGTAATCGCATGACTAATTTTAATCTTGAACAGTAATTCGTCATAATATTGTACAGACGATTGTTTATTGCAGCTACACGCAAGATTATAAACAATTTAACAGTTAGCTACTTGCCAATATTTTTTACATTGTAGTTATGGGTAATGTGAGAAATCTTCGGGTAAATCTTAGATCAGAAAGATAATAATAAATAAATACTAATACATCTAGTCTCAAAGTAAGAAGTATAGTAACAAATATTTACTTTTCTTTTGTAAATAAATAAATAATATATATTATCAACCAGACGCGGGATGGAAGTAGAACCCATGACCCCGCAAGCATACCGAAGTGTGAATAAAGGAAATATAGTAGAGTCAAGATTTTTTTACGTGGTTGAATATGAGATAAAGAGCTTGATTACTAGTAGTTCAGACTTTATAAAAGAGATAATATTAGGTCTTCACCTATGAAATTGCCGTTTTGTATGAAAAAATTTAAACCAATTTTTTTCATGTATTTTTTATCTGTATTAATCGAAGTAATCACCCATGCAATCAATGCATCTTTGCCAACGCAGTGGCAGTTTATTCATGCCCTTCTTAAAGAAATCAGCTTGACGGGAGGCAGCAAATTCTTCAAAGGCATTTTGTACTGCCTCTCGGGTATTGAATTTTTTTCCCGCCAAGAAGTTATCCAAATTCTGGAAAAAGTAGTAGTCTGTAGGCGCAAGGTCTGATGAGTAGGGCGGATGACGGAGAACTTCCAACCCCAGTTCTTGCAACTTGGAGACCGTCTGCTGTGCAGTATGAGGTCGCGCGTTGTCGTGCAGGAGCAGCGAAGACGAGCGATTGACCAATGCTGGTTGGAGATGTGCCAGCTTCTCCATCATTGTGTTCAGTTCTTCACAGTACACATTTGCAGTAATGCTCACCCCGTTTGGTAAGAAGCTGTGATGAATCACACCGGCGCTAGACCACCACTTTTCTAGGGGTAAGTTTTCGTTTAGGGCATTGTTTAGGTCCTGAACCAGGATCCAACCAACTTGCTGAGCGCTTGCGGTTATCAAACAGAATCCATTTTTCATCGCAGGTAACAATGCGGTGCAAAATTCCTTCATTTGTGTGTCTGTTGAGCAGTGCAAAGCACGTCTTGACGCGTGCTTCGCGCTGGCGATCATTGAGTTCGTGGGGGACCCATTTGTCAAGCTTTTTTACCTTGCAAATTTGACGCAAATGGACCAATATTGTTTTGACGCTAAGGTCAAAAGCTGCTGCTAATTCAGGCGTAGATTGTGTATCATCAGCTTTCACAATCGCCTTTAATTCGTCATTGTCGACCAAAGTCTTCGGATGACTGCGAGGTTCATTTTTCAGGTCGAAATTCCCAGAACGGAAGCGAGCAAACAAATAACAGGTGGTGCGTTGGTTTGTAGTGTTAGCTCCGTAAACGTAGTTGATGTTGCGTGCCGCTTGTGCCGCGTTGCTGCCACGACGGTACTCATATTCCATAATTGCTCGAATTTTTAACGTATCAATCATGACGAAAAAGATTGAAATGCGATGAAAATGTAACACTAATCAATAAACAAATGACTACTTTTGGAAAAAGTATGTTTTTAAAATAAAATTAATTTGAAATTAGAATTCTTAGCCAATCAAAAATTATTTTGATTTGAAATGGCCAGTACTGCAGAACGGCAATTTCATAGGTAAAGACCTATTATTATGAACATTGGCCATATCAACGTCAAAGGGATTATGATTTGTGTCTGATTTTGTTTATTTTCAATATTTAATTCTTGCAACGTCCATTAATTATTAGTAATTTAGACTGGTTACTCCTGGTGTGCGTTACAATGTCACGTAACTTAATAAAACTAGTACAAAAATTAGTTGCTTGTATTAAAAATGTAAATACTTTTAATGAACAATAACTTTTCAACCCCCAAGAGGGCTTATTGCGACATTTAACTTTTTTCTATTTTAATTTTTTCTATTGTCAATGTTTTATATTTATTTTATTATACTAGCTGTGCCCGCGACTCCGTCCGCGTGGAATAGTGACTTTGGGCAGCATTTTTTGGATATATGAGGTCAACTTAAATTGGAAATTCAACCTACTAAGTCCAGCCTAAGCTGGATTTTTCATATGATTGATGATATAAATCTGAGGTCAACTTAAATTGGATTATAAATTTCTGAAACTTATCATTTTTAACAAAAACTATTTTTTTTTTCTAAAATAAAAATAGCCTATGTTACTCCTTATTACATCAGCTATCTGCAAGTGAAAGTCCCGTAAAAATCGGCGCAGCCATTTCAGAGATTAGCCGGAACAAACAGACAGACAAAAATTGTAAAAAATGTCCGAATGCACTTAGTAAAAAGCGGTTATTTTAATATTACAAACAGACCCTCCAATTTTATTTATTTGTAGTATAGATACATAAAATACAAGCAACAAAGTTTTCGTTTTTAGAAATCCTATAATATATTTAGTGGTTTAAATTAAACACGATGAATTAGACTTAGACAATGAGTTGCTACCTAATTGGCGCTTTTATTTTATTGTTTTAGAAATTTAGAGTAAAATAAAGAGATCACAAATAGAAATCAAGAGACAAAACAAAAAAATGTGTGAGCAAAAATATTTCATTGTAAATTAATAATTTTTTATGATGGTATTGTAAAATATTGACCAAATATTGTTGGAAATTTTTGTTATTTACCAGACACCGGTGAGGAGTTATTTTTCAAAACATCGTAAAAGTCTTAGATTTCGAGATACTTCAAATATATTTTTTAATTTTTTGAATAAATTGGTTGCGTCAGTTCTATAAATCAAATATCTACGTCACTTTCTCAACTAAATTACATTGACATTTACGAATATTTACAAATTACTAGAGCAGACACCGACAGTCGGATATAATTCTTGTATTATTCTGCCTATAAGGCGATTGAAGAATTAATAATTATGCTCTTCCACGAACAGTAAATGAAAGATAGTGTTGAGTCTCATCGGGGTTCGGGGGCTGTCGCCTTGTTTGTTATAAAGAAATAAGTTTACTGTTACAATTCACACAGAATTATGTAGTCCCGAAGTAAGCAGCAGAGCTCTTGTTTTTTTATTGCTATAGGACAGCAGACAGGTTAACAACCCATTTAATAGTAAGCTTAATATTTACAGCACTATGGGCACCACTAACACGCTAAGGGAACTGAAACCTGGGTCACTTATACCGGAATATAATAGAAGGTTATTATGGCAGCATATTTAGCGCACAAGTGTAGTTGCCATCCAGATAAGCTTAAAACTCTACCACCTAGCTAGGTTTGTTTAGTTGCCTTTTCCGTCAGATCGCCCCCGACCGCAGTAGTTCTCAGCTCCTGCACGGAGAAAATGTATTATGGTTTCTAGATAACTACATGCTACTACTTATATACTTTTCCTTTGTAAATAAATAGATATACATAAACACAAAAACTTAGAACGGGATTTAAACCCGGTGTTTTAACGTTTAAAAGGCTTTAGCGTCATGAAAGTCATATTGTTTGATTAAATGTTTTAACAATACAATAATATTGATATTAAAACTATATTATTTTATATTTTTTATCATCATATTTATTATGCCTGTATCTCATGACTGCATGAAATGAAATAAGGTTAAGATTGCACAAAAGTTGATTCGGACATAACTGCTCTACGTAGCACATATAAGTCGTTGACTGCATATAAGGTGCGTGGGCTTTGTTCTCATATCGTAATAATATACATGAGATATTTTTATGGTGTCTGATCAGTAGCGCTTTATTCTCGGACTTTTATTTCCAATTTATCCAAAAAAGGTAATTTGAGATGCCATAAACGTGGGTTACAAAGTTATATACAAAGAGGTTATTGCTGTCTTATCTTTATTTTATGTATATCTATTGCCAAATGTATGTAAACGCTTTTCTTAAGAATGACAGCAGAAACATTTATTTTTTGATTGGTATTATTATTGATATTATTCTTGGTGATCAATCTAGAGGTGCCAGATTTGAATCCCATGATGGCATGCGCATCGCTTAGGCAATTTTTCTCGCCTAATCTGCATATTACAGCAAAATTACCATGTAGCGATGATAAAGGATATCATCGTGTGGAATTCTCCATACTGAGATCATCGGTATGTGTGAGCCGCCAATCCGCTTCGGACAATCGTGGTGGGTATACTGACTGTTACATTCAAGGGAGACCTGACCCCAGCGGTAGGAGGTCAACAGCTGTTATATACACATCAAAAAAGTTTAAGCAACATGCATGATATTACAAATTTACCATTTATACTAATTAATTTCTAAGTCTTTACTCACTCAAAGTATGTAAGTATGTAAACTTTTTTGTTATTGATGACATACTGGCTGGTTGTAAAAAAAATTTCGATTATGTTTTGTTTTTTTCATAAAATTAAATGAAAGGAAATTTGTTTGAATTTAAGTGCGTTTTTATTGCTACGTTTAGTCTTGATTTTATATTTTTACCAACTATTTAAATAAAGTTAGCGACAAAATTGAATTGTTAGATATTCTTTACATGGAGCGACGTCATTTGACGGAAAATGAAATGCAAAGAGCTGTAGGGATGTTGCAAGCGGGAAGTAATCAATCTCAGGTATCTCGGCATTTTGGCATTCATAGAAGTGTTATTTGTCGTCTTTGGCAGCGCTACAATAATACAAGGGAACCCGCTGAATAGTATCCAGGCCGTAAAAGGAGTACAACCACTCGGCAAGACCGGTACATACAACTGATTGCAAGACGCCAGCTGATGTTAACCGCTCGAGAGATAAGTTTGAGGCTACAAAATTCAAGCGGTGTTGATGTAAGTCCCCAAACTGTGCGAAATCGACTGCATGAGTACGGCCTACGAGCTCGACGCCCAATTAGGTGCCCACCGATACGTCACGGGAATCGCGCTCGTCGAAATGAATGGTGTAGAGAACGCAGAACATGGACCCAGGAACAATGGAATAAAATTATGTTTTCCGGTGACTCGCGATTCGTGTATAGGCCTGATACAAGAAGGGTGCGAGTGTACCGTCAGCCCGGAAATACTGAAAGGCTCAGATGCATTCAGGAAGTTCATCCATACAGCGGCTCATCCACCATCCTAACATTTAAATTAGTACATGTTGCTTAGACTTTTTTGATGTGTGTATTTTTTATTGCTGAAGAACAGCAGACAGGTTGACGGTCCACTTAATAGTAAGCAGTTATCGTTGCCTATGGATGTTTGTGAGGCCAGGGGCACCGCGATTACGCTGCTGTCCACATATAATATATACAGGAACCTGAGTCACTAATGGCCGGAGTACAAGCTTTTTATGGCGGAATAGACTAAGAGTTGTTGCTCTAACACTTAACTACGGTTGTTTTGTCGCCTTTTACCACAGGCCGACCCCGGGCGCAGGGGATAGTGTTCTTACTCCGCCCCTGCATGGAGAAAAATTATTATTGTTGATACAGGGCTTTTTTATGACCCAGACCAGAACAATCTACTTGCACGATATAAATATTTTGTCGACTTCAAGATCAAATTTAAAGAGGAAAGCGTCACAGACCAATTGCGTAACTAGTGATATAATTGTCGTCAATGTATTTCACGTTTTCGTATGTTTATTTCACGGAAAAACCAAAATCATTGCCAGGATGTAATTGTTATCTTTTAATTCGCGTCAGTTCCTCTCATGAGTGTTATGGTGTGACCCATCAACGTGAATGGATTTTAATATTGTAGAATGTCTGTTTATCTGAGAATTATGTAATGAAAAACATTTTATTGCATACATATACTAACTTAAAATATGCAGAAATACAACTCTACAGTTATTATACAAAGTACTCTAGATTGTATATATCATACTCATACTAATATTATAAATGTGAAAGTAAGTTTGTTTGTTACGCTTTCACGCGAAAACTACTTAACCGATCATTATGAAACGTATACATATTCTTGGAGGTATTAGAAGTAACATAGGATACTTTTCATTGAAAAAAGAAAATGTTTTTTACGAAGATATTAATTACCCTTTCTAATTTTTTTCGATTTAATTTTGCCTGTTGAAAATCGCCCATCGGAGCGGACGTGATCGGCTAATTCTCATATAATTCGTTGAAGATGAAATGTCGCTTAAATTTTTTGATAATTTTATTTTAAAAATTTGCGTTCCACGAGTGTCGTTTAGGCTTAAAGGTAAAATATATAAGACCGTAATAAGACCTGTCATTGTATGGATCGGAAAGCTCGACCATAAAGCGGAAGGAGGAAGAGATGCGAATGTTAAGCTGGATGAGTGGAGATGCAAAAATGGATAAAATTAAAAATGAATATATCAGAGGAAGTTTGAAAGTAGCGTTTGTGATTGAGAAGCTGAAAAGTAATAGGTTAGCCTGGTATAACCATATAATGCGAAGAGAAGATTGTCATATAACAAGGAAAATTCTAGAAATTATATGGCAAAAAAAGGTGTGAATGTTCAGATGACGAATGTAGCATGTCTGCTATTTCATAGCAATAAAAAATAGACAAACGTAATATCAAATATTTTAAAAGTTTACTTACTCTATTTGTGCAGCTTTGCTTTACGTTATAATTATTTGGAAATTCCAAATGGTTGGAAATTTTAGAAATCTGTTTAATTAATAACATCTGGAATTAAATTCAAACGCTTTATTACTTTTTTATTTTACGGGTTTTATTATCAAGGATATTAATCTATCCATCACTAACATTTATTGGTAACAAACTTATAAGGATTTTTTTTATTAAATATCCAAGAAAGTTGGGATATACTCAAAAACGGTTTAATTTTAAACTCTTTTAGAAGTAGTTATATTCTTTATACATAATTTAGAAAATAAATAAATAATTTGTGACAAGTCATACAGCGCCGTCTGGTCTGAAAGTAGCATAGCATTTGTGTTGGGTTATAGACAATTGACATATTAATTTATTTTATTAAATACATGATACTAATATTATAGGTATAAATGTGAAAGTAAGTTTGTTACGCTTTCAAGCGAAAACTACTTAACCGATCATCATGAAACTTTTTACACATATTCTTGGAGGTATAAGTAATATAAGATACTTTTAAGTGAAAAAAAATTATTTTTACGAAGCAATTGGAATATCCCTTTCTCATTTTTTTCGATTTAATTTTGCCTGTCGCCCAGTGGAGCGGGCGTGATCGGCTAGTATTATATATAAACACTCAGATGCTTCTGGGTCGAACCTGTGACCTTCGCAAACGTACCAGAGTGCGTTAGCCGTTACGCCATGCAGGTCGTCAATTTAGTGTTTGTTAATACATTATACTTAAATAAATATTGTTTTTCTATATTTTAAATTACCGTAGACAGCTGGAAGTTAGGACTTATTCCTAGAATATCCACTTCTGTAAATAAAACTTCTAAGGCGTGTTATCGATATTTCTGATTTCGCTGAAATTAAAAAAATATGGTCAATTTAGACAGTTATTATCACCTATGGCAGCAATTTTAATTAAACAACTGCTGAAATATGATTGCCTAAGATGCACAGTAATTTTTTTTTTATTGCTACACACGTTATTTTATTGCTACAGCAGACAGGCTGACGGCCCACATAGTAGTAAGTAGTTACTGTTGCCTAAGGATGTTTGCGATGCTATGGGCACCGTGAACACACTGCTGTCCCATAGGGGGGTACAGGAACCTGGGTCATTAGTGCCGGAACACAAAATAAGGTTATGGCGGCATACTTATAGGCTTATAGGATAGACCAGGGTTGCTGCCACCCCGACAGGCTTTGGCTCTACCACGTAGCTAGGGTTATTTTGTCGGCTTTTATGACAGGTCGACCCCGGCCGCAGAGGTTAATATTCTCCACTCCGTGCAGGACGGAGAAGAATTTTTGATACATTACTTATAATCTACGCAATTCACGTACATAATCTTATATATAAAGTTCTCGTGTCACAATGTTCGTTCCCGTACTCCTCCGAAACGGCTTGACCGATTCTCATGAAATTTTGTGAGCATATTGAGTAGGTCTGAGAATCGGCCAACATCTATTTTTCATACCCCTTAGTGATAAGGTCACTATTCCACGCGGACGGAGTCGCGGGCACAGCTAGTAATCCATAATATATCCATTATTATTAGCAATACATTGATGGTAGATAATTATAACATAAAACACCGTTACCTTAATCATACGGTCGAATAACGTATAACCATCCAAAACCCATATATAATATTTTGGTTGATTATAAGGCACGTGCTCACTTGATATATACCTAGTCAGGTCATAAGTATTGTCACACAGTAAAAACTTTTCTTTTAGAATGCTGGCCACAAAAAAGTTTATTGAATTCGAATTTCGAATTGTTCATGAAAATAAAAAAGGTATACTTTTAGAATTTTACTCATTTTTAAATATGGAGTGGACGCTTAAAGAAGACCGTGTTGCAGTTATTGCGTTGCATCGTTGCAGTTACGCGCCAATTCAAATTTTTAACATACTGAAAAATTTTAATATAACCAAAAGATTCGTTTATCGTACCATCAAACGATACAATGAAGACTCTAGTGTAGATGACAGGTTAAGAAGTGGTCGCCCTCGGTCTGTTAGGACTCCAGCAGTGATAAAAGCTGTGAAGGCACGAATTCAAAGAAATCCCAAACGTAAGCAGAAACTGTTGGCCCTTCAGATGGGGTTAAGCAGAACCACGGTGAAAAGGGTGTTAAATGAAGACTTAGGGCTTCGGGCATATCGAAGAAAAACAGGACATCGTTTGAATGCTCGTCTAATGGACCTGAGACTGAAGAGATGTCGCGCTTTGTTGAAGCGGTACGCGGGAAAAAAATATCGGGAAATTCTTTTTTCGGATGAAAAAATGTTTACCGTAGAAGAGAGCTACAACAAACAAAATGATAAGGTGTACGCACACAGTAGTGAAGAAACGAGCAACCGTATTCCGCGTGTCCAACGAGGTCATTTTCCATCCTCGCTCATGGTATGGTTGGGAGTTTCTTATTGGGGCTTAACAGAGGTACATTTTTGTGAGAAAGGTGTAAAAACGAATGCTGTTGTGTATCAAAATACAGTCCTGACGAACCTTGTGGAACCTGTTTCTCATACCATGTTCAATAACAGGCACTGGGTATTCCAACAAGATTCGGCGCCAGCTCATAGAGCGAAGAGCACACAAGACTGGCTGGCGGCGCGTAAAATCGACTTCATCCGGCACGAAGACTGGCCCTCCTCCAGTCCAGATTTGAATCCGTTAGATTACAAGATATGGCAACACTTGGAGGAAAAGGCGTGCTCAAAGCCTCATCCCAATTTGGAGTCACTCAAGACATCCTTGATTAAGGCAGCCGCCGATATTGACATGGACCTCGTTCGTGCTGCGATAGACGACTGGCCGCGCAGATTGAAGGCCTGTATTCAAAATCACGGAGGTCATTTTGAATAAACTTTAATGTCATAAGAATCTATGTTTTGTTAAGTTCATTTTGGTATATGAATGGTTACATAATGAATAAACTTGTTACAATTATTTTACATTAAACATGTGACAGAATTTATGACCTGACTAGGTATAATTAAATATAATATCGGTTTTATGTTAAATTAATGCGTAGACACATGTGGTTTGTAAAACATTTGAAATCGCCTCTTTCCAGCCGTGCACTAAAAACCTATATTACACAAATCTTATTTATATTTAACGCTCAAAATCAAACCAATATTTACTAATTAATCATAATAATCATTATATATATTGGACAAATTAATATAGCGCTAACTAGTCCCAAAATAAGTAACATAACACTTCTGTTATGAGTACTAGATAACTGATATACTAATGTTCATATCTTGTTTTAATAAATACATATTATACATAAAAACCAGACTAGGGACGGCAATAGGATCCGTGATCTCCGCAAGCGTTCTGACGTACGTTAACTTAACGCCAGGGAGGTCATAAATCATCTACATTTCTAGAAAATGCAAAATCCTCTTTAATGAATAGTATTATAGTATGTCGTATTTATAAAGCAATATTTTTATTCAGTAATTATGAATTTATGTAAACTGAGTAAAAATGATTGTAATTATTATGATGTCCATCAAGATTACGGTAAACATAACTTGACCAGAAATTTGCAATATTTTGTGTTGGAACTTGACGAACTGCTATTGATTGGGCTGTTTGCCTATCTATTGAACTCCCGACATAAAAAAGAACGATGGAGATAGTTAAGCATATGATGTGGTCATGATTCTCAATAATTTAAAATTGGTTAAAGAAAAAATATTTTTATTTTAAATAAAATAATACTGTTTTATTAAACTTTCGTAACTTTTATTCATGTTTCAAACTTTATATAATTTTAAGCCTGTATATTTTATTTACTTGAGTCATTCTAAGTTCATGGGATTCTTTCTCTCCATGCAGGGGCGGAGCAAAAATACTGATTCCTGTGGCCAGGAGAGGCCTGTCGTAAAAGGCAATAAAGTAAACCTTGCTAGGCGTTAGGGCTCTAGGTTTGTTTGGTCTATGTATGTCGCTATAATCACCTTGTGTTGTGTTCCTGCATGCGTAACCAAAGTTTCAGTTACCAACGCCGTCGGCAGCGAGTTAGCGGTGCCCCTGGTATTGCAAACATCCATAGGCGACAATAACTGCTTACTGTTCGGCGGGTCATCAGCCTGTCTACTGTTCTACAGCAATAAAAAAGTTCATCTACGTATTGCGAAGACGTGCTTAAAACCCGTAAAATCAATTTTCATTGAAATGAATGATTATGTTTCGTATTTTAATTTTATGCCTAAAAATGCTTGCTTGGTTATGGCATCGAAGGAAGAGCATGAAAGACGTGGGAAACTAAACCAAGCCGATTGTCTTTTAAGCCCTATTTATTTACAGTTGGTTTTGCTGTAGGCATTGGGGTATTAATAAGTTAATGTCAATAGCTATTGTTAATAAAGTTATTATTTATTAGCAATTCATATCATTTAGACCAATGTACGCCTTGAATAATTTAATAAAATGTCAAGTTTTTCAAATAAAATGTTCTATTTTATGACTGTTGTCCAAAAATTAGTACACGTGATGATAATCTCAAATATTAAATGCCACTAAAAATCTTCTTCTGCCCTCATCCCACAACATGTTCTCTCCTTCCACTCTGCTCTGTTAGCCGTTATCTCAACATTAAGTGCTTGGTCAGACTGCAAACGCGGGCGCGGGGCGGTCGAGACGCGGCATACTTAAACATATTATGAAACCTTATTTGAGTGTCCGTAGTGGGCATGCGGGCGGTCGACCGCCCCGCGCCCGCGTGTACAGTCTGGCCAAGCACTTAAACCCTTTTCCACCAAATCATATTTCACGCAATTCATCAATTTTCTCTTTGATCTACATCTTCTTCTATATGCATCACAAAATTGTTTTTGTAAAATAATTCCTAGTCAATTAAAGAAACCTAGTCGAGTGTTTTATTAAAAATTGTATCTATTTAAAAAAGACCCTCAAATATGCCGGATTTGTAGGCACGGTTATAGAGTGTGACAATAAAGTTTGTTTTGCGTTAAATTTATCAGAAAACAAATCGTTCCGAGTTTACAGTCTAGTAAGAAAGTGGCCTTAAAGGAAATACTTATAAGGCTATTGTAAAATGTAATCTAATCTGACACTTCGCCGCCATAGCCGACGCCTGCGCGACAGGACGGTGCACTGAGGCGAACTGTAATAACTTAATAAATAAGGAAAATAAACATAAAAGTGATTTGCGGCGAACGTAATAAAAAGTCGGTCGGAATTTTGTGTTCGTGACCATTGGAAATTAGTTTTGGGATTTTTGTTAGATCGTTTTAGGGTACTGTAGGTGATGTAGTAAATGATAAGCATTTGACTTCATCTCGTTTTTTTAATGCTTATTTTTTAAGCCTAATTGATACTATTGATTTGATATTAGCCGTACAGGGGCAGAGAAAGAATACTAACCTCTGTGGCCGGGGTCGGCCTGTCGTAAAATGCGACAAAACAACCCAACCTAGCTACGTGGTAGGGCCCCAAGCCCGTTTGGAAGGTGACCACCTCTGGTCTTAAGTATGTCGCCATCATAACCTTGTGTTATGTTCCGGCTTTAGTGACCCAAGTTCCTGTACCCTTATGGGACAGCAGCGATCTCACTGGCGTTGCAAACACCCATAGGTGACGGTAATTGCTAAAATCTGAGTGGTGCGTCATCCTGTTCGCACACATATATATATATATATATATATATATATATATATATATATATATATATATATATATATATATATATATATATATATATATATATATATATATATATATATATATATATATATAATAAATAAAAGATTGTCATAATAATGAAGCTATACAATGTACAGAGTGATTGCACCCAACTTTCTAAACACCAATGCACGTCATTGCAAATTCAAATTAACATTATCACTTACGCACTACAGATAAAATGCAAACGTAGTTATAAAAAGGACTGCATTACATATATTAATATTTGCAGTACGTTTTGAAATAAGTTTAGTGCGTTTTTTTTTTTTTTTTTTTTTTTGTCTCGGGGAAAAACCTCTCTTGACGGGTTCTCCCGGCCCAGGGGGACCGAGGGATATGTGGGACTCCGGGAAAGATGATTGGCCATCCGACTACCCACTAAAAAACCCCGCTGTTCTCCTATCGCCTACGCCCGGGCCTACGGATATATGGCCTGCCGATCTCGTGGCCCGGGCCGGCGCCGGCCCGCCCTTTGTCTTGAGGCGGGCCCCTTCTAAAGTGTTGGCGCCAGGGGGTCAGGGTTTCGTCCCCCCGGCGCTCTCCTAACAACTCTAGGAGTTGAGGGGGGCCGCGGAACAGCACGCAGCCCTCACCCTCGCGGCACTAGTGCGGGCGGCGGGTCCTCCCCCGAGGGGCCGCCCGCGGCCGCTTTTTACGGCGGCCGGAGGTCGTTACCGACCCTCCGGCGCCGCCGGCGTGGCCTGCGTTGGCGGGAGGGGAGTGTGGTGGTCAACTCCCGCTCCCGCTCCGCCGCCTCCTTTGCGGACATGACTGCCTCGCAGAAGGAGGCGACGGCCGTCCATCCAGGATCGCCCCCGACCATGGACAGAACCAGGGCCGGGAGCGACAGGTCCACGCCGATTTGGGCGACGAGGGCGCGGCGCTCTTCGCGCCACGCAGGGCACACGGCGACAGTGTGCGTGCGGCGTTCGTGCGTACCTTAACATAATAATTATTTAAGTCGGTTTGTTTTAAATTGATAATTATTATATGGCAATGTTCCAATTATTTGTTTTTTGTGCAAATAGAAAAACTTTTATAATTGCTAATAATATCTTTTTTTTATTGCTGTAGTAAAACAGACAGGCTGACGGCCCGCTTAGAATTTAGCAGTTACCGTCGCCTATGGGTGTTTGCAACGCCAGTGGCATCGCAAACACGCTGCTGTCCCATAAGAGTATCTTATGACAAATATATACACAATTGGCAAAACTTTTGTAAAATATTGTTAAGTTTTTGTTATTAATGTCATTTCTTCTTCCTGCTCTTATCCCACATTATATGGGGTGGTCACAACGTGTTTATCTCCTTCCATTCTCCTCTGTTAGTGGTCAACACACCCTTTATCGCCATATCATTTGCATATCATCCATCTTTCCTTTGGTCTACCTCTCTCATTCATCCACTATAATTTTTCTTGCTATATGGCATTCTTCGCATTACATGGCCAGACCACGCTAGTCTGTAACTTTTAAGTTTTTCAATAACTGGGTCTTCTTTTCCATTTCCTCTAGTATAAATATCATTTTATTATATCATTTACACAATCACCAATAACAAGCTAAATTTAATTATAATGAATATTCAATATATAGATGATGTCGTAAAGTTATTCATGTTAATAGACTCAGCCATAAAAGACTGAAATGCCTAAGTACGAAGTGGAGTAGAAAACACTGGCTCCGGCAAAAGCAGTATTTAGTGTTGTAGGGATTTAGCATTTTGGTTTCTCCCTGCAGGGGCGGATAAAGAATACTAACCCCCGCGGCCCGGGTCGGCCTGTCGTAAAAGGCGACAAAACAACCCTAGCAACGTGGTAGGGCCCTAAGCCTGGATGGCACTCTTAGTCTATAAATATGCCGCCATAATATCATTGTGTTGTGTTCCGGCATTAGTGACCCAGGTTCTAGTACTTTTCTGCGGACAGCAGCGTGTTCGCGATGCCCTTACTGTCGCAAACATCAATAAGCGATGGCAACTGCTTACGTGTTAAGTGGGCCGTCAGCCTGTCCGCTGTTCCTCACCAGACAAAAAAAAATTAATGATGTTGATGTAGTTTAAAATATCATAATTATAGTTACTTAAATTTATTGACGTATGTTGATATTAATACATTTTTTGTATTCGGTTTACCTAAAATACCATATTAATATCGAATTACTCCCAAATTATACGTGCTTACTGGCGACGGGTAACTGAACCCGCTACGTCCTCTGGTGAAGCGAGCGATGGCTGCACACTGTATTCAAACTGTATTGACCTAAATTACACAGGACTAGAATAGAACATTCGAGATTGAATTTTGAAGTCAATTATATCATTAAACAATTATGAATTTTAAATGAATGCAACTTTGAATCATTTAAATTTCCATATTAATTTTAACTTCCAGATAAATTGTAGTATTAATGTAAGAAAAAAATACCTTTGTATTGCTAGTGTATATAAACGAGACAGGTGAGTCTGATGGCAAACGGGTGTTGTTTCATGTAGACCTATGCAACACTGTTCATTCTCAAGACGCAGCTAACCTCCAAAAGAGGATAAAGAGAAATAAAAAAGAGGAAGAAAAAATAGACTGTAACCGTCATTATGATTATCTCTCACGAAACTTATACATTGTAACACTAATTTTTAACACAAAGTACAGAAGTTACATAGAGAAAAACTGCCCGCAGTTAGAGAAACTATGCCTGAGTATGGTTCTACCACCATACTTTTAGGTTTTCAAGTTTCAGTACTATTTTAGATATTTAACTAGGCTTTTTGTTGAAAAACGTGTGTATTTATTTATTATAGAAAATAAGTTACAAGTGTTTTATCTATGTTTCTAAAAAGTTTTCAATGAAATGGTAAAAGACATAAAAAATCGGTCACCGTAATAATTGTTGTATTGGTTACAAATGTTATCATTCATCTATTAGATATGATAAGAGTCATAATGAATTGTGGGTCAAACTGATATCTTAATAGGTATTATTTTTATCAATCAAAATCAGGGATCAAGATCGATGAGGCTTACCTGGTTTTATATTCATAAAAAAGTGTAGTCAGAATTAGAGTAAATATTTAATGATATCGTGTCGGAAGTTGATATCTTATGAAAAATGGTTGTTAGAAATAGATATGATGAGACGTAAAGGAGTTCATTGGAAGAATCTATAGATATACAAAATAAAAGCAACTGTCCAACCTTATTTTTTCAATAGAAAGTGTAAAAAAGGCCTAGATTGTTTAATTAAATGGCGATTGAAATATTTGACATCGTCTTCTAATAGTTTCATTTCAGTTATATATAAAGTTTTCTTAAGACAGTCCTGGTTATGCTATTCCGTTTAATGGCTAAAACTGGCTAAATTTTCTTATATCATAACAAAAAAGGAGATCACACATATTCCATATAAAGACAGAAGAATGAATGAATGAATGAATGAAAACTCTTTATTGCATACAGATACTTAAAAGTAACTTAAAATAGAAGAATGTCTCTACGTAAGACATTACCTATATGAGCTTATGAGGAACTGCGCTCAATAAGTACGCGACATAGATATTTTATTAGAATTATATTCAAAGTTATATGAAATTCACGCGGAGCCAATCACAAATTTATAACCCTCTTTATTATATGACTAATAACATTTATTACACAAACTCGTATTTGATATACGAATCCCAAGGATAAATAAATCGGCTTTTATTTTAACAAAAATTAAATACAGAAAATTATATATATTACCACGGTTTGTTTATAAAATTTACCAAGCAGCATGTATTATAGTGTAATCAAGGATTTGTGTTTGTAGGCTGCGATGGGAAGCAATTGAAGGTTTAAGACCGCAAAGAAGTCTTACAAATTCAGCAGGTGTCGTCTGCCTTTTCCCGTCTCAGGTTTCATTTTATTTAAACCATCTGTATTTTTTATAGCACAAGAACTACAAGTGTCTTGTATTATGATACAATATAAAATCATTGACATTCTACCATCAGGCTTCATAATTTATTTATCTAAGGATAATAAGTAACGTTTTCATATTAATTGAACCAAAGTTTGTTATTTTAAAACATCATAGTTTAAAGTACTATCATATAAAACTATTTTAGTACTAATTTATAACAATAAACTTCATTTTTTTCGAAAATCACCATTAGATATAGGAACTGGAAGCTATTTCAATTAACTATAATTTCATCGGCCAATCATTGTTTACTGCTGGAGGTAGGTCTATCCAAGTTTGCGCCCAAAGTCCCACTCCCATCCTTTTCCCATTCAGTCCTGACCGGCAACCTCGCGCAGGTCATCGCTCCATCGGGTTGGAGGCGTCATACGCTATTTGCTTTACTTTAGCATTAATAATATTCTTATAATAGTTATTTCATAACATTTAAAATAATATAAAACTATTCTAAAATATATTTAGCTTTTTTCAGCATACAAGTCAATTACATTTCTTGACATGTGTGTCTTATTTTGAATTCGATGTGGATTTGTAGAACGAATCATTTAAGATTATGCTGTCAGGGTCTTTAACCTTCTTCCTCATACTTCTTGCAAATGTTTTTATACATTTTAATGTGATGGATGTCAGCATTCACTACTTTTTATGAAAGGATTAAGAGGCTTTGTATTTTATGTTTGACAAGGCACTTTATTTTTTTAAATACTGCTTCTGATTATCTTTGATTGTTAAAATACTATTTATTATGTTTGCTTTTATAGCACGTCATCATTCTAAATGAATATGTATAAACTATATGTCATCATCTTCATTAATGCTAATGTACTAAACCGTCCAACCAGTCTTAATGTTTTTTTTAAATACTGTTTATTAGTCGTGACGGTTTTGGGATTCGAAAATATACTCTTCGTATGTTGAATATTAACTAAGAAAAGAAAAGTCTAGGGTAAAAAATATAAAAAATCTTTTTAATAGTATACTTTTGATTGAATGTGCAATATGTTAAATACAAATACTAGTATTTGACATAGAATACAAACAAACCTTAGAGATCTTTGCCGAAAGACTAGCTGTTGAAGAGGATATGCAACCATTTGTCAAGAAAAACTGATACGAATATTTTCTTAGAAGAACTATTGTAAAAATAGCATTGAAGCTTATTTTATTTTATCTTACAATAGAACCCTGTGTTTAATATTTTAGTATCGCTTGCACTTTAATATATTCAGTCTGCCTCCTAATCAATCTCGGCAGGATCAGAGTATTCTCAGCAGAGGGCCAATATACCATAACGATCGAACTTTGTTCACAAAGAGCTTGTTAAAATTCCACAATATAGAAACCGTTATCTGAACTGCCCTATTAAAATCCAACAAAACTAGCATCCCCTGTCACGGCTTTGTTCTAAGATAGATAAACTTTGAAGTATATCGTAGACGGCTTGAATTTTAAAATAACACTGATTAAATATATTACTGTGTAATATACTATAATACCAAATTTTATTTTCGTTTTAAAGCTGATATCGGCAGACAGGAAACAGGTCCATCTGCTAGTAAGTGGTTGCCTTTAGACGTTGGCAACACTAGAGGCATTGCTAACGCACTGCAGGCGTCTAAGAGGAACTGGACTTTACTAGTGCTGGAACAAAATACAAGTTATTATGTCAGATATTTTAGAAACCAGGGTTGTTTGCAATTCAGACAGGCTGGAAGCTCTACCACTTAGCTAGTTCTTTTGTCGCCATTTAAGGGTCGCCCCCGGCCGCAGGGTTCAATATTCTAACTCCGCCCCTGCACAGAGTTAATGTATATAATGTTATATAATATTTGTATTTAGGACGTACTTGTTTATGCAGATTGGGTGTTGGGACAAAAAAGGTTATAGAGTAAATTCCGATCAACCGAAAAAAAAGATGTAAGGAGGTAAAGTAAAAAATGGTATGATTTAAAGATAGAGGTGGATGATGAGTCAGGGTGGATGACGACTGCCCAAGACTGCTAGAGAGAGAATTATTAGAAAACTTTTGAGGGAGATCATACTGTCAGAACACGAGAGACACGGGCGACAACGGGCAACGTACAGGGATATATCGGTGAGTGATCTTCCTCCTGCCCTTATTCTATATTACATGGGGTTTCACACCCTTTCTTGCTATATCACGTTTTACGCAATCTAACCATCTTTTTTGGTCTTCCTCTACTCCTGTGTCCATCACTCTCATTTCTATCATTTTCCTTGTTATATGGCATTCTTCCCTGCGCATTACATGGCCAAACTACGCTAGTCTTTTAAGTTTTTCAATAACTGGCGCTACTTTCACACTTCCTCTAATATACGTAAATATTGCCGAGCTAGTGAGGCATTCACGGGAACACTATAGGTAGTACAATAAAATATTATTTATACCAAGAATACCAACTACTGAGATGAAATATCAATTTTTACTGACTTTAATTTGATACAACGAAATATTGTGTAAATAACAGAATTAAGGTTAAAACGCAAAGCTATTTTTAACTAAGGAAACGCTAACCTTATTGATTTAATTTACAATTGCTACTAGAAAATAAACAAAAACTAGTTTAGCTTTTTTATTACTTTCCTTTAATTCAATTAGACGCTGTAACACTTTCGTTCATTCTTAAATATATTTAAGGAAGCAATATATTAGTGAAAAGGTGTGTAATAAATTCAATTAATGACTGAGCTTTACAATTTGAATGAATAAACACATTTAAATAATAAGCCTTGTAAACTTTCTTTGGGTTATTCTACTACAAGATTTGTAAGAACAGGTATGTAAATATTTGACATTGAAATTTTCGTTTAGTTTCGCTAAATGGTATATTTTTTAAAGCCTTGTCTATATAACATATTTTAACTTTAATTAAAAAAAAAGTAATCACAGATGATCGCGGAGGAGTTTCTTTCGCCGCTTCTTCTCTCTCAGCTACACACATTCCGAAACAGTAGCAGATTAGAATAGGATTGGCTTCAGCGTTGACCCCTAATTTCTAGCGTTTCATGGATTGTTCTTTCTTGCTCGCAATACAGTGGCCGAGATGAGGTTGCACCTCACAGGAGGCGCATCGGCGCATCCCTGAGCACGCTGCCACGGCTGATCGACCCCGCCTCCAAGGGGTCGGAATTTTCTTCATGTCACCTGAGACGAACAACCTCAATACACACAAAAAGGCATATTCTTCTTTTTTGTCCGGATCTCCCAAGTTTTTTCCAGACGTTTTTGTTCTGCGCCATTAGTATGTAGAGTTTTAGACTCCCATCTTGAGTCGTGTGTGTCTATTTTATAGGAGTGCGCCCTATATAACTATATACTATAACTATATAACACTAGTTCGTAATGAAGTATATCCGTGTTCGATGATATTTGTGGGTTTCGTAGTCTAATTTATGTCTTGTCACAAGAGTTAGACCCGGACTTATTTCATAGCTCATGGTTTATTAGCATTATCATAGGACATAGAAGTTTCTTGCTGGCTGAAGGCGAACAAGAAAAAAATTGAGGCTAACTTTAGTTTCGAAAATTTGAACTCTGGATGGAAAACAGAAAATTAATATTCTATGCTGTTTGTGAACTATTGTAGCATAAATAGAACTCTATTTCAAGCTTTGAAATTAAATTTTCTACAAAATCACCATAATGCCATAAAATTGCTAATTGTTTATCGCACACCTTTACCATCAACAATTTTATACCTCATGCTTTTTATCTACGCTTGTTGGAAAATCTTAGTTTTTTTAAATCCATATTCTCGTATTTTTTAAATAAATATTTGATATTTAAACCTCGCAAATAATAATAGCCAGTCGCGTCTGGCATAGATAAGATGGATTAACATTTGTTATATGTTTAACCGTAATATTTTAGATAGTGCAGAGACAAACACATTTTATGTGCCAATAAATTGACATCACGCCATTTTAACACGCTTTTATTAGCTTCATACGTACGTTAGTATGTAACGGAAACTTTGAACATGATTTTGACCCCTTTCAAAACGTCGGATTAACTCGAAATTTGGCATACTTATCAAGGATCGATGACAATGCAATAATTTATATAGTTTGTATAATTATCCTTACTAGGATCCTTAGGATTAATGAATTTTCGGACCGGTTCTCGTCCGATCACCGAAGTTAAGCAGCGTAGGGCGTGGTCAGTAAGTCAGTACTTAGGTGGGTGACCGTCTAGGAACACTTTAATTAACAACACTGCCAGAAGATGACATTAAATTAATAATAACACTGCCGGAAGATGGCGTTAAATTAATAAAAACATTTACTGATTGGGAATTGACCACAAATAAATTATATTTTATAGTTAATCAAACTAAAAAGTTAAAAATAAATTATAGTTAATATATATAGTTATAATTTTTTTTTCTAGTTTCATTCCGAAATGCAATTTAAAAATATCGTACAAAGCACCGCACGCTTTTCAGAATAGTGACATTAATTTTCTCATCAGTAATTTTATTCTTATGTTAAGAATTACTTTTTTCTTTTTAGTTTGATTAATTATAAAAAGCATGTCTTTTGGTTTTTTTAATTATAATTTATTATTAATAGATTGCTGCTGTCTATGTGTCAAACAGCTATTAAAAAGGTCTGTTTTATGTGTTTAATATTAATATTTAATATATTAATAGTTATTTCCAAATGCTTGCGGATAGTGTGGTCTAGATAGTTTGTTTTGACAGAAATATATTAATTAGAAAATCATATTATCAGTTTTCTTCTTGATTTTTTCATAATAGTCTTGAAGATATATATTTTACAGCGTAACCGTGTTTTACAGATACATATTTGAGGCGTGTAGTTCCCAAACCCGCTTAGCTATAAAAATTTTATTGCACAAATGCCTCTATATTTATATTCTATATTTATATTTCTATATATATCTATATTCTATATATTCCAATATTATATTAAACCTTTTATTTTGCGTTTCGAATCAAATCCCACTAAATCAGCATGGATTTAATTAAATTTACGAGGTTTCAAAAATATTGTTATAGCGGGTTTTGCAACTACACGCCTCATTTAGAAATTGAACTCTCATTGAGTAAAATCTAGATCTTACAAAATATTTCAACTTTGAAAACAGAAATGTATCGCCATAAGTGGGGATGAAATTCCGATTCAAATGACTATGAACTGCAGTGATAGTGCAATTAAAAAATAAATATCCTCTCAAGAGCACAAATCAAATCTCTCGCTGTTCAGTCGTCAGTCCATTAGACGTGCCTGAGTGCGCCCTGCGCCAATTTTGTTTGACGGCAGTCGCTCGCAAGCAGGTGCGTTGTGCGCGCGTTCGCCCGCCATATTGAAATAACAGCTGATATTGCCGACAAACCGCTGTCACAAACATTTACGAACTATAAAAACTCAAACGTATTTTACTGAATAAATTAGATGCACACCTATCATTCGACAAGTGTACAGTGATTTGAAAGATCAATGAAGATGACAGTAAATCGAATAAGAGTCGTGGTGCTTGGAAGCTCGCGTTGTGGCAAGTCTGGTAAGAATAGCTTTGGACATAGTTAAATTGTTATTAGCGCTGACTAATATGAATGGCACGCTAGCTGTCTCCTGGTTTGAGCTTCATGTTCTATAATCAAAATTGGTTGCCTAAAGCTTCCACAATTCAACCCATAATTTTTTAGAACAAACCTGAACTTCGAAATCAATTACCTTTAATGGCTAAAATAAAAGATTCCTTGATTTATTTTGAGAACGCCTCCCGGGCGTAATTAGAGGTATTAATTTAATTACGGTCTCATTTCCCGATTACGTTATAAATAAATGTAAGATTATTGATGTGTCGGCATTTTAAATGTTAAAAGTTATTTTTTTCTAATTCCAAATCGTTATCTGATTGCCTATGGCGTGTATAAGAAAATCGTTGCTTAATTATTAAGTAACCGATGAGGTTTATTTATAGTTTTGTTGATGCACGTAATTATATTTTAAGTATTTTTAATTAATGTACCTGACCGGGTTACGTCTTGGATGATAAGTGGCACTATTCTTAATGTTGGTAAATTTCTTTTCATTCTTGGCTACGTATTAATCGAAAATGTATGCTCTGTAATAAAGATTGGTCTCTTATACAATGTTTTTATGTATCTTTGAAATTTGCATTATATATTCTTAAACGTTATAAAATCATTTCCGTTTTAGTGTTTACAACGTAATATTGCATTTACGCTATTAGGTATATGTTGTTTTGATAAGAGATAGTCAACGGGAGATTATAATATTTGTATACAAAGACGTCGTTTACTTAAGCTTCATAACAAAGGAAAATTTGTTGATATTTCTTTGATACAAAAGTGATAAAATAATATTAATCGTCACAAAAGTCAACCCAAAACTTATGGTATACATACATATCCCCACACTTATGTTACAAGTGACCAAGAAAAGAAATATCTATTGTGTGTCATGATTTTTCAACACGTGGATCAGAGAAAATACCAGATAAACGGTTTCCATACTTGTCAGAGAAGCGTAACTGGAGCTTTGAGGGCCAAGTGACTTTTAACTCTTCTTAACGCTCTAATAATTCGAGCAGATTAGTGGATATCATTCTCATTTAGATATATTATATTTATATATTTTGACTAAATATCTCGAGAAAATTTATTATAACTTAGAAATCATCATCATCATCATCATCCTAGCGTTAGTCCCGGTTGCCACCCAAACTTTCGTTTCGGTGCCCGGGGTCCGCTTTCCGACTTTTTCTACTCCACTTCGCGCGATCTTCAGCATCCCTGGTAGTGAGCCCATTGGCACGCATATCACCCTTTACGACGTCAAGCCAGCACTTTTTGGGTCTACCCCTCCTGCCGGGGCCCGGCGGAGGCGGCATGGCCAGACATTTGTTTCCCACGTAAGCATCCGGTTGCCTTTATAACTAAGTATTATAACTTAGAAATATATAGGTACATATAATTCATACCGAATAATTGATTAATTAGTAATTTAGCCTTTCAAATATAATGATATTGTGTTGATAGGTATTATTATAATTCCCGGGTGGTCTCTGCTAGAAATAATGCTAAGCCACTACTTGCTTCGAGAAAAAAAATGTAATTTTACTTTCAGGATTGGATTTTCGGAGGGTTGTTAAAAGTCATATTTAACTTATTTCACGTTAATTTAAAAAGAGTTACAGAAAAATTTATTGAAATATAGCATCATGGACGCGAACGTGCCTTCTAACTTCTAGAAAAGTTAAGCCCTACGATAATACTAAAGAGCACTATGGCGACCCCATTTTCCCCACCAGATGCACCCGCCCACAGCACGGCAGCTCTTGTCCACTTGTCACAGAAGTCGGGCGAAGCTTCTGCACGTCTTTTTGCGGCGACGCCCTATCTGTATTTCGGGCTTTGAATTGCATATATATATAATATTTTGAGCTATATACCTCACTATTAAGGCAAGGCAGGCTTTTATAACTAATGTAAACAATTACATTTGCGAGATTTTAGATTTCACAAAACTGGTCGTTTTTCGTTGACAAACCTTCAAAAGTTTCCTATTACCTTGGCAACCATTATAACCTATTGTCACGGAAATGGAGGAAAACAAAATTGTGTCTACATAATAAAATAGATTATATAATACAATTTTTCATAGTAAATGTGTTTCCTATGATGCTTTCGCTCGCATATATTTCAACGACTCAACGAAATAAATAACCTGACTCAATATATAAATTGAAGTACTGTAATTTGACCTATAACCGTAATGTAGTTAGACGTGTTGGTGAGGAGTTTGTTGCCGCTTCTGTTCCTTGCAACTGCCATATATTTTATGCAGAGGTAGCAATTTTAGTTTAGACTTTAAATTTATTTAAACATTAAACAAATCTAATTAGGGACTTATTGAACAAAAATAAATTCAGTTTGAATTAAATGGGATAGGAAAAGAAAGTAAAGTTAGAGTTTTAAATCACTGATTAATGAATAAACAGGATACAATGAAAACATTATGAAGATCGGAAGCTATTATTGATGCGATAACCGGAATTCGTGTTCACGTTCGGATTCTTGATCTTATAACAATAGGTCAAGGTTTAACCATGACACGATGTAATCTAACAATTTGACTCACGTAATAACTGGGCTGGTGATAGTGAAAAGTGGTAATTGTGAAGTAATTTTTATTGTTTCATAGTAGATAGAAAGGATATTGGTTGGACTGATGGTTGAAAAAGTTGTAACTATGTATTAGTTGATCGACTTTCACGGATATTTCTGATATATCTCAATCCCTTTTATAGTTTTGTTCATTATTTAAAGATAATAGTTAAATAAAAATATGTATCCATAATATAGAACTCAAATTGTAAGAGTCGCCGCCCTGCTGATCTTTATAACAAGCCTGGCCAGCTACTTTGTGGCCCACTGTGTTCTGGCAGGCTAGACACAAACTAGTTAACAGATGTTTTACTATCACCCTAGGCTTTACGAGCCGCGACAAAAACAGGTTTCAAAGCAGGAGCCTAGGATGTAATTGGACAAATCCTTATTGTGATTAAGCGATATAAAAATAATAATCAAAAGAACACAATAAAAATAATAAATGGGGATATTGTTGATATGAAATATACCAGTGAGGAAATTGATAACTGAAAAGAGACTATCAGCGATTTACAAAGAATAGCAATTGCAATCTGCTAAAGTGGGCCTGTCGACAGATAAGAAAGTGCGTTTTATAGCGATTATATGCTTTTATCGCTAATCATTACTTAATCAATTTGTGTCACAAAGAGCCACCTATCAAGAGTTAGTTAATGCTAGCTTTATTTAACGAAGATATTTTGTTAGGTAATAGGTTAAAAATGAAATGTGTAGTTAAGAAACAATTTGTTACAATGTCGTTTGCTTTACGATTAAAACAATCAATAGTTACATAAGGCGTTCAAAATTCGCAAATGTTGACAAAGTATCGAAATAAGTAGGTCGATGGATAATCTGATCTTTCGTCTTTGTTTCGTAATGTATATATGAAATACGATACTCGTTTATATAGTCTAACTTAATATTTTTCAAATACACATGTTTACATAAACAAATTTTTGAAACAACAATTGAGTATTTGATGTCAAAATTAATTGTTATGTACTTTTTTGCGGTGATTGCAATTTTAGTTGGGTTGATGTATTACGCTTCCTAGAAATTCTTGTAAACGAATATGATGCTATTCTATCTGTTTCATGAATAATTTAAAATAGAGCATGAGTTGAAATGACATATTTTTTACAAACATGCATATTACTGTCTCTAGTATATAAAATATTATACTCTCCACTACAAATAACATATAGCGTTTAAATCACAGACAAAAGTGTAGAAACCGTAGGCTTAAATGGGGCAATATACTGTGCATATTTTAAACATAAGATTTTCATCTGTTTATTATTAAATCTGTTAATTATTCGTCTTTATTGTCACCGAGTTCAACTCTTTAATTCGTCTCTAGGTTCTTTCCTCTTTGCTGTACTTTTTCATGATTACATTTAAGGAATATGAAATCCAAATGGCAACAAAAAATTATAAGTGAAATACTCGTGACAGCGATGTCTCCTAAATAAATTCTCAGAATTATATCACCTTGGCGAAATAGAGGAGGCACTGTTGAAAATCCGGCAAAATTGTGCCGTGAAGGTTATCACTGAATGAGAATCAACAAAAGCCAAAGAGGTTAGTCAGCGAAATGAAATAGTAACGTGTAAGTGCCATACGACGAACATTCATCATCTCTGAGGCATCCGCATTCCTGTGACGATGTCCAGACGAGAACAGATTTTCAATACATGATATACAATTCATGTTTCATTTATTTTTCATGTAACCGTTGGGTTCTATATAAGATTTATAGCTTAAGGGTGCGCCGTATTTAATCAGAGGTCTGTGTCCATCAATTGTCGTGATACTACTTGTTAGTGTCTTATGGAATCAGGTCACACTGATATGCGAATAAACTCAATGTGATTCATAATGTATTGTTTGTATACAAAATGAATAATTGGCAGATAAAATGTATCTAGAAGCGATTTACAGAGTATTGTTATAGGTTCAAGAATTTCCAATACCATAGGAACTGCGACGATAACACAACATAATTTTCTGTTTGAAAACCTACAAAGCTTCTTCACCAGCTTGATAAATTTTTGAACTGTGGCATACAGAACGAGATGCATACGGAACAAACATAGATCTTGTTATATACATTTCTTGTTATATATATTTTTGTGCTGTTTGATGTAAAATGCCAGCTACTTACAACAACCTGTTTTCAAAAAAAGAAATGTAGTAATATTTATAAATTTCACAGTCGTTATAACATGTTTAACAATTTATAACCACTGCTATGCATAAACTCAAACTGTATCGAAAGAAATGATTACGACGAACCGGTTTTTTGCGAAAAAGGTAAAAATGCAATTAATTTTTTTTGGTAAAGTCGTTTATATGTATATTCAGCCAATAATTTCGGTAAGAGTTGCATTAAAATTTGATTACACAATGGGTAATTAGCAAATTTAGTGAGCTTTAATTAGAGTATTTTGATACCAAAAATTATACTACTGGACATTTAAATTAAGTCTTACTTGACTTGAGATCGGAGCTATATTTTAATTTTGAGTAATTTTGTTCATTAGCCTTACCAAGTTTGCGCCACACACCTCGATCCCATGTCTCCCATCCAGTCCCGATCAGCAACATTGCGCAGGTCGTCAGCCCATCGGGCTGGATGACGTCCTTACTTATCCCTTCGGCCAGTGGTCCTGGGACAGAGTGACCAGCCCACTGGCACTTCAGCTTGCACATTTCGCGAGCAATGTCGGTTACTTTGAATCTCTTAAGGATTACCTAATTTTTGATCTTGATTTTATCTTGTGTGTAAGAAAGGCATCCATTATAGCTTCCTCTATGGTCCGTTGTGCGATTTCCAATATGCGAACCAGTCCCGCTGTCCATGTCTTGGCTCCGTAGGTCAATAATAGTATTGCTGGAAGAATCTTGTTTATAGTATATTAAATAAATTATTTATCACAAATACTGAAAGTCTGAAATATTATTTCTGCTTTGGATGATTATTTATTATTAGTTAATTTGTGGATGTGTCACCCTAGTTATCAGATCCTGTTTATTTTTGACACATGTAACTAGATAAATTATATAACAAACACTTTAAAGGATAGCGTGTTTGCCTATGTGTAATACCATAAAAAATATTTTCGAACACCGGCGATAAAATTAATAAAAAACTGTCATCAATAAGACATTGTTGTTTCCAGTCAACTAGAATAATCATAAGATTAAATCGTTTTCTTAACGAAACATTAAGTATTTTATTTACATCGTTGTAATCAACTAACCATGTGTTACTAATATATTAGGCTTATCTGTGTTAAAGCCACAAATCCAGGTTCATGTGATATTTAAACTACTTTTATAATTATATCATCTAAATATTATTGCTGTATTGATTGATAATGACGCACATGTATATGATGATGTTATCAAATACGGATGTAATGATCACCAATTAATACATGTCAAGGTAGGTACCATGAAATGCTACCATTCGGTTAACTAATAGCTGTGTTCACTACGCAATAGAAAGTATAAACAATAACTTAGCGAAAGCTAACACAAGTGAAATTGATTTATAGCATCGCCGTCGGATGTCGCTTTTCGGAAACACTCCAATATATTAACATAACAATTATTAAATTATTAGGTAATAATGACAGATAAAATTTAGACGCAACAACACAGCTGTTATTATAGCAATCACTTCAAATTCGGTTTTGTTTTGTGGAACAGTAGACAGGCTGACGGTCCACTTAATAACAAACAAGTCGTTACCGTTGCCTATGGGTGTTGGCTAACACACTGCCATCAGCGTAGGAGAACTAGAGACCTATGCCAGAATACAACACAAGATTATTATAGCGGTATATTTATAGCCCACAGGTGGTTGCCACCCAGACAGACTTGGGACCCTACCTAGGGTCGTTTTATAATCCTTTACAACAGTCTGCAGCCTGCCGCAGGGATCAATCAATGTTCTTACTTCATCCCTACAAGGAGAAAAAACTGTTCTGTTTTGAATAAAGAATGTACAGTCATACAACTTACAATGACGTACGGGATGCGGTGTTTGTTATTATAAGTCTATTTTTATCACCGGGAGTCAATTGAAGGCTTGTCAGAAAATGTTTGATGGTAGCTATAAAACAAGATTTAAATGTATGTAAAAACATTTTAAAGACGAATACTTTCTTAAAAACGTTAAAGTTAAACATTATCTCTTTCAAAATTATATGAAGCTGAATCATCTACGAATATAAAGAAGATTATCTTCTTAAGAACTATTAAATGTGAATAAATCTGGTTAAAAATCGTAATGGAATCATGCTTTGAATAAATTCTTATTAGTTTGTCATCTCATCTGATGATAAGTAACGATTCCACATTACCAATAATAAATATGATATATGAGAATTTTTAAATTTAAGTAAGGAAATGCAAGATTTTAAATTGTTTTTAAAATAATATATTGATCCAGTGGTAGGTAAAAATGTTTAATAATTGCTAATATCCACTTTTTCAAATATAACAAAAGAATGATCCGAAGTGGTGGTGATAGTAGTGGTGGTAAAATGAGATTTTGTTTTACGACGTATAACAGTTTTCCCTACATCTAACTTTTGACCCACAGTTTGTTCACTCCCAAAGTTTTCGTTCGCTTTATCATATGGGTCAAAATTATCTGTGGATATCTTACACAAGCCGTATCAAGAGAGAAACAGATCACGCTTTGTAGCTGATCGCTTATACAGTTTTAGTTCTACGTTATTAAAAAAAAGGTGGATTTCATAACAATCTCCACCCCTTTTATAGAATAATAAAGTTACCTTTATTATTCTATAAAAGGGGTGGAGATTATTTTTTGGTCTCCGGAGTTACCTGCGGAGACCAAAAAATAACACTATCCCAAAAGTTCTTTGGTATCATAGGCCAACTGACTAGAAAATCCCTCCCGCCCCTGCTGTACCCGTAGCGTTCTAATATAAAAAGCCTTATTACTTACTTTAGACTAACTTTAGGCCTTTTAATTTGACATTGAAAGTGTCAAGGTTCATTCCGACAGTAATTAATAAAATATAAATACAAGAAACAGTAATGTACGTACATTTCGCTTACAGAAATATATTTTTATATAGTGATAGCTAAAAAACAAAGCAATATTATAAACTACTTGACCCGGCAAATGTAGTTTTGCCATATGAATTTTTTAAAAAAAGTAGCCTATGTCCTTTTACAAGGTCCACCAACCTATGACTATACCGAAATTCATCAAAATTGGTTAAGCGGCTTAGGCGTGAAAGTGAAGCAAACTCACTTTCGCATTTATAAAGGACTAATTAGGACGGTTGATTCTGTTGTGAAGTGACATTTTTTGTCCGACACTTTGTTTCTGTGTTATACTGAGTATACATTTATCTATGTAATAAAAGAATATTGATTGCATAAATGTTTTAGTGGACCAAGTGTTACGCATACAGTAAATTGTTACAGATTCCATAAAAGTTGAAGAACGAGACGCAAAAGATACGTGAATCATGAGTGATAAACAATTAACTGGTAACAATAATTCCGACAGTATTTCAACTAACAACGAGTCATCAACCTATCAAATGGCAATAAACCGCACTTATTTGCGTGGGGCACAAGTTATTACGCAATTATTACCAACAATCAATCACTGACTTGATTGTATGATTATGTAGTTAGCCGAGATCAAATGCTGGACTATTAGAAAACCGTTACGGATTCGAAAATTGAATTCTAATATTCCGTTAAGAAAAATTTGTTTAGGGATGACTTGTTTTATAAAAGTAAAAACCGTGTCATGATTACTACATTTTCTATCATTAGTAGTGATGCACAATTATAGAATGTTTATTTTAACAATTGATTCATCGACTCCGATTACGAGTATAGATCCATGTTAATTCTTTCTTCGAAGAGAAACCTTCGTGGGTGTTGAATACATAGTGTTTGTTTTCTATTTTTCGAAATTATTGCCATATTTTAATTACATCGAACGCGAAATCTAAGAATCACGCAGAATATAATAAAATATTACTTTCAAATTTGCCAAAATCGACGACCAGAATTCCAAAAGTCGTTTTGGCGAAAATGTTTGTTTCTGTAATGATTTGTGACCATCAAATGTAGCAAATATGTTACTAATCTTTTGACCAGTACATTATTACAGACTTTCTGCTATCTTGTTATATACATTACAACATTTACATACTTTAATTCCTAACTTAATATATTAAACGGATATCGAAGACATTTGTTTATATATATGTACAGAGAGAAAATGTTTTCATGTAAACAGGGAAGTAGGCTGTGCTGGTTGAAATTGTTTTTGATTTTGGTATGTGATAGTTCTTATCACTATCTAACTCTTATCGTTCCAACAAGTGATTTGTAGTATTAATTCAATAAAAAAATTATTTAAAAATTGTAAGTTTATAAAGTTTTGTGTGTATTAACTTTCGAAGCGTAAGGAAAATGAACTTTAACGGGTGAAGTCTTATTATGGTATCACATTTGTTTCAGAGTATCGAAGTGACGATACAAGATCTCTTTAATCTCATAAAATGTTATACTATTTCGTCCAGTTTTTACTGTCTGTTCTGTTAACTACATTTTTTTAAATTTTATTATCAAGGGACCGTGTTCTTTTTTTAAACATATCAGTTCCACTATATTTACTCATTATTTTCTTATTAGATTGAATCTTATTTTTGAAAACAATTTCTTTGCCTTTAACGAGTTGAGTTCTGACAACACACAATGTAGCATCCCTATATCCCTTTTATTTAATCTAAAACTGTTTATTAAATGCTTCCTTATATCAGCAGTTCGGACACATTCCTCCAACAAGTGTACTATATTTTCAGATATACCACAGTTACTACAGTTGGGGAACTGCATGGTTATATGTATGTTACTTATTCATATTATTATAATAAATCTACAAAGAACCGTTCTGGCTAAAGAAGTCTAGCAACCGCATCACCTAAGAACTCTTTATAACTAATTAATGACTACTACTTAATTTACTGTCAGAAAAGAAGGAAAACGTTCAGTATCTTCTTTCGGAGTAGAGAGTAAAAAGCAGTTTCAGCCACGTTTACTCCAGCTGTTCTGCATTATTTTATTCTCTCCGCATTAGTGTTTTATCTAATACACTCCATATTACAATAGAAATCTACTGATTGCACAAAGAGCTTTGAACATTCTCAAGGAGCTCATCATTTTGTCACAAATCAGAAATAAACGTGTGGCATAGCACTATCGAGTCAACAAAAGACCAAAAAGCTTGTGACAGCTATGACACTCACAATAAAAAAATATTATTATTTTCTTGTCATTATCTACCAAATAATTTTAAATCAGAGTAGGAGCAGATAGGAATTGAGAAAATAGAATCGGCTTTTATATTGAAATTTGTAAAATGTATTTATAATATAATAGTCGTGAAGAATCCTTATTTCATTAATTTGTTGACGGTACATAGCATCTCACAAACGAAATATATGCTTAGGTTTTGAATATTTTACTAAGAGTATTTTGAAACATGTTTTGATGTGCGCTAGCAGTCGTTCATGATTTTACGACTCTATTTATGAATTATTTCGGAATTGATTTTCAATTTCTGGTGCATGATTACTGTTGCTTCCACTGTTTACAGTTATCTTGTTTGCGTTTGCTTACTACATTTTACGTTCAATTAATTTATGTACCTATATGTATTACCTATACTATTAAGTAAACATACAAATAAATATTGTGTGGTAAAACACTTATACATATTTTTTAGGAATGCACATTCACTTTATAAAATTTAAATTAATTTAGTTAAATGTATTCATATTGAAATATTTCTTTACTTTTAATTATATTGTGCTGATGATTAAGAATATCTTCACCACCATCACTAGCCTGCAGTTATGTATATACTTCAATTTACAAAATAAATAAATATCATTTTCAATATCCCAGTTTCATAATGTATATAAAGAGCAGCTATGTGACAGTTGACATCAGTTTCATAAGCAGTTTTTTTCTAATATGCATTTAAAACATATGTCATGTACTGAAATTGAAGAAAAATTGGGATACCGCCATACGCAGATAACCCACTGGTTATCTGTGTATGGCGGTATCCCAATTTTTCTTAAGATTGGCCACTGCCAATCTGTCTTGGAAACGTGTCTCTATTGAGAATCCAACAATATCATAATGACTATGGGCTACATATTTTATCTCTAACTAATAGATATAGATTTTACACGAAAGTAATGCAAAACTAGCACGGATCAATCTGAGTCTTTTTATTTCCGCGTTTTGAAGAAGTAATGGAGATTACAAAAACATTTATAGGATTTTGAATGGATAATCATCTGTCCGGACGGTTTGAAATTAGATAGCAGATGTCGCCTAACATGTATGACATAAAGTCGTAGGTTGCATTTCGGGATCGTAGATCCCGAACGAGTAAATGTCAATTGACCGCATATTTATAGAGGCGTGCGTCCGCAGCTCGGCCGCATACCGTGGACCAAACCGATGACTCACCGATTCACGTCTGCCGGGACACCCGCCTCTACTCAGTTACTCACACGACTATTACACACACCAACCTACAACAAAATCACTATTTGTATTCAAATTTTAAATAGCCGTGTTAAAATAGATTACTTTTTATCTAAAAATAAATAAAACATTCATGGATTACGCTGAAATGTTACGCAGCCTTTTAAAACACAATCCACTGTGCTACCGACATCGTTCTATCAAAGTCTGCCTCGATTAAATTGTAATGCGGATTATTCATTCAAGAACTGGTTTTGGTTTACTTTAAATCCATTTGAAAGCGAAATGAATTACTATACTTTTTCTTTTGTATAACGAACGCGGATGTAAATTTTCTGATACAAATGTATATTGATCTTCATTCATAACTATTTAGGGGTCAACTTTTTCTAGACTTCCAGGTCAAGCAAATAAAATTATATTTATATGTCAAAATGTAAACTTGACCTGGAGAAATGGTATTTAACATGTTCTTACGATCTATAAATGCGAGTGAAAGTTGTAGGTATCCTTCAATCTTATGGCCTATTAAAATTAATTGCATTTCAAATTTTACAATCAACAATAAAATTATATGAGGTGCGGAAAGAAGTGTTTTAATCGTGTCTCTTAATTTTCGATGTGGAAGTTTAAATGCAAATGAAGCTGAATATTATTACAGCGAGAAGCGTAGAGACACGCTAGTGATCACCTTTACTGATGCTCTTAATTAACTTTTAACTTTTGCTACTACATTCAACAAAGATTCGCTTAAACATGTCTCCGCAAGTCCCGTTACAAATCTTGCTACTTGCGAATTTAATTCTTGAAATATAACTGCAAACTTTAAAATATTCCGTGAACTCACGGTCAAGATCCTTTTGTTTAGGTAGCAACAAGCTTTAAACAAATTGGACCATCTGTCACTGTTTAAAATGTTTATATCCAACAAAATTGTTTGTGGTTAATGTCAAAATGTTTATGGATGGACATAATTTATGACTGTAATGCTATCAAAATGAAGTTCGTACACCTGTAATATCTATTTAAAATATTAAAAAGAATATAAAGAAAGTATATCGTCTATATTTATAAATATTATCTACACGTATGTACTTGTGGTGTTCTCGATATAATATAATTTGAATGAATACTTTTATTGCTCTAGTTTATTCTATTTGAATGTACAATCATTTATAAACTATATAATCTTCTTCCTTCTCCTTTTTTTCTCTATGTTTCCTTTCTTTAAACGGATTATTTTGCATTTTATTAAAATTAATTTGTACCTTATCAAAACATCGAGGGAGGATTACTTGTTTCTGTATCCTTATCAACATCTAACGAAATATATAATGTAGGTATATCTCTCCTTAATTATAATTTCTATATTTCATATTATTTGTCAACGCTAAAGTAATGCAAGACTGGAACTGATCTAGGTCTTTTTTTCTATTTTGTAAATGTGATGGAGAGTCTTGAGATCAACACGGTGGTGGATAAAGAAGTAATTTGGCAGTATAATAGAAATCTGAAGCCCTCCAGTGAAATAACTTGGAAACATGTCTTGATAATTTAATTGAACTAAGAACTTTGAGGTTCATATGGAAGAGAAAACGCTGTAACCACTAACTACACCACAGAGATCATTAATAGTAAAAATTGTTTGTTAGTATCTGGTTCAAATTACCCATTAAAATACAATAGAATCTAACAGCGTACCAAACGGCTTCCTTGAAACATCTTAAACATTATTCGAGTAGATAAATATCGGAAGTATACAATTAAGCTCATTCTCTTCTTTATAAATATTTATTTATCTTATGTTTTTATGGTTAGATCGTGATGTCTAAATATTGTTTTAAGCTTTATTACTCCATTCTCATAACAGAGTAGCAAATATTTACAACAATGTAGGTTAGTATAATAAATAAAATATTATTTTCAACTTGTCGTTTCTGGATTTCTAAATCTTTTTCTACGTGTAGTGGCGGAGTAAGAATATTAACTTCTGTGGCCGGGGTTGGTCTATCGTAAAAGGCGAGAAAACAACCTTAGCTTAGGACCCTTGTGTTGTGTTTCAACATTAGTGACCTAGGTTCCTGTACCCATATAGGAAATCAGCGCGTTCGCCTTGATTCTAGTATTGCAAACACTCATGATGGTAACAGCTTATTATCAAGTAGGCCGCCAGCCTGTCTGGTGTTTAACAACAGTAAAAAAAATTTAAGAACACATTTAGTAAAAGTCTAAATGAAGTATTGCTGAATGCTTTGTCGTATTAACGCTACCATATACCGTATTATGTAGCAAATTATATTATATCTTATACGAATATATATACTTGATACAATCCGTTTTCTAACCGTTGTTTTACTAAATTCGTAACTTTCATTTGACGACCTTCTTCTCGACCTTCTTTGACGACCTCGGTGGCGTAACGGATAACGCACTTCGGTACGCTTGCGGAGGTCACGGGTTCGATTCCCGTCTCGCGTCTGGGTGTTTATGTATAATATGTATTTATTTACAAAAAAAAAGTATATAAGTAGTATATCAGTTGTCTAGTACCCATAACACAAGTGCTACTTAGATTGGGACTAGATGGCGCTGTGTGAATTGTCACAAAATATTATTATTATATGATTATTATTTCATGAGCTGCTTCGTTTGCTGAATTTTATTTAACTTCATAGTAGATATAACTTATTTTTTTAACGATCGTGATACGAGCTACTATATTTAAGTCGTAGAATTTGATATCTGTAATATTTAAATGAGGTTTAAGTATGTAAAATATGTAAAAATTATACTTAAATGTGTACAAGTGTTTAGTTATAATAGCTTCTACTAATTAATTAATTATGGAGGTTTTAGTGAAATTTATATATGTATAGGTTTGTAAATATATACTTTACGTATGGTTAAAGTTATTATGGGTTTTCACTTCGAGGTAAAAAGATAATAATACATCTGAGAACGTGAAAAATACTATATTAGGGGATTTATTTTATTACAGCAATACGGCAGACAGGCGGACGGCCCATCTAATGCAAAGTCGTTAACGTATATTTACAGGGATCTTGAGTCAGAAATAAATAACAATCCTTATTATTAGTTTCAACACTAGATGTATTTCTAACCCTGTTTATAAATAGGACATTGAGAAAGATCAGTAAGAAGAATTAGCTTTGAAAGAAGTACAATTAGTGTGAAAAGGAAGAATGGGAAGTAACCAACCAGAACTCAATCTAAGTAACGGAGTTGAACAGCATGTTATTACACAGGTCGAAGTGTCAAAGATACTATCAATTTCTAATGATATGACGTTTATAAGTTAAATACAAGTATGTTATTTTAAAAAAAGAACAATACTTATTACCTCATAAGCTACTATAGTATAAAGAATAGCATAGTAATTGTATGTACGGACAGTAACGTTACAGACAAGGTCAAAACGCGAGTAAAAATATTAATCAAAACAATGCTAATGACATTGAAATACCAGGATCAAGACGTGGTCAATAGGACCACATACTGATCGAAGTTGTACACAAAAGGAAAGTTTGACAGCCTCAATAGATAGCCGTGCAATCGTAATTAACATACATCGATTGTTTTAAAAATGTTTATTGAATTAATATGTCGGAAATAAAAGAATACAGTAACCATAACCTTTGAAATTAATTGTGTACTTGAACGTCCTGGCAAAACAATGCTTAATTTTGTCTATGATTCATTGGTCCGTACTATTCGTAAAAATGTAGTCATGTCGTCATATCTGACAGAAAAATGGAACATAAAATCGTGTACAGAAAAAAGAATAAATACCTCATCTATAATGAAATCGGGTTTATAACTTACTGCAAAAGAAGGAAACCATTTAAAAGTTTAAATAACTAATTTTTTAAATAAATAACTAATTTAAGTAACTCGTCGTAACTTTAGTCACATGTGTTATTTGTCGTGCTCAGTTTAAAAATAATGAAGATAGCGAATATGTAGTTAATTTTGCTCTGTGATTACATTATCGATCTTCAGAAAATGCTCAATCGGATATGTTGATTTTACATCTATACCTTAAAATTATTGTAATAATTCGTCTAGTCTTAAGGTTCATAATAACTTGTGTATAGGTGGACGAATAAATTAAGTTTTTTTACATTTACATGCAATTCACATTCTTAACTTTAATACGAATATCAAAACCTTAACATGAAAATGGAAAAAAATTGTTACGATTCATGATGCAGAAAACTCAAAAGTAATTCAGCACATAAATTAAATCTATATTTACGGGCAATTGTCTTTTAAATAAATATACGACTTTTAATATTACGCTATTTCTCGATTCAGTTCGTTGCGTTTACTATATATAAATTATATGAAAACTTTTGTAGTAAAGTTTTTATTAAGCGAAATACGATTCAACCCATAAAGATCACTTTTATTGCTATATTGATGCAAACGTATTATCACGAGATTTCGAAATGTAAAGTTAAGCCACTAATGCAGTACAAATCAATAGAATAATAAATATCTTCTTTAATTATATTTATGTGGCAACTTTTCCTTCGTCGAAGCATTTGTCATCAGAATTAAATTTAATATTCATTATTTACTATTCGTCATCTATAGAAAACAATACTTATGTTTATTTCATTAGCTACCTGTCTAAGATGTCGAGCCCTTTTTAGAATCTCAATGATCAAAAGCTTACGGCAACGTGAAAAGTAGTTCAAGTAATACGCCCTTATCCAATTTTGTTGCGCCAACTGTTTTGATACGCGTTGACACAACAGTCGACACTACCTACTATACATACAGGTATAGTTATCATTGTGAAATAGGGTGTGTCAATTTATCTCTGTTTCTAATTATTTCAATTGTGTACTAAACTGCTTATCTCTAAGGTATCACGATATTTGCTTGCCTGGCTAATTCCATTGCGTACAGCGTTGTAAGGAAGGTTTTGTAGAACAACAAATATATTTACAACTGCAAGCAATTAGTATAATAAACACCCGTAATTATTCAAAAGCTAACGTGTTCATTAACGAAGCGCAATATGGTTTTACTATTTAATTGGATTACTGCGATAGTTAAAGCTTGTAGTGTAATCAGTGAACGGCCGTGGCCCTCTTGTCTGCTTTCCCTTTAATTGAGGATTGTAGTTATAAATTCATTGAGGAATACAAATTTTCTAACAAGAACTTATGGATTGTTAATTGCTGCTTTCTCTGTTTCCTTGTGTTTCAATCACGATACAACACACCGATTTGTTAAAACAATGTTTCCACTTTACATAATGTTCTATGAGACTTTTTAACATTTATATTTTATTGTTACAGCGGTGGTTGTTCGTTACCTAACAAAACGATACATCGGAGAATACAGTTCGACAGGCGGTGAGTTATTTTTTACGTAATATTTGTTCTATATTATATTTATAACATCAATGATGTAACAAAATGGAACTATATTGGAATAAATATGAACATCGCTTTGTATGATATGACTATTTGATATCATCAAATGTTTAGTAATAATACGTAATATGGATCAAGATGAGCCCTTACAGAGGGCACCTATAAAATGCCAAGCAACGAGTGCCAATGGACGGTTTATTTGCGATATTGGCAAGTATACTAGCGCGAGTGCCAAGGCTGAGCGACGCCGCGGCGGGCGCCAGTATCTGTAGGACGTCGACCTTTGTTTCGTATCACATTTTTGTGAATAATAAAAGTACACAAAATGCTTTTAGCAAACCACATTGTTCAAAGTATGCACTGCATCGTAAATAAACATTGTCTTGCTACAGCGGCGATGCTAGTAGACATACTTTGGAAATTTTCGACTATTGATTAACCTTACCAACAAATACAATATTTTACTATTCGACGATTATATTAGCTAGGTAGTACCTATCTATAGTACATTCTTAGACAAATCTAAGATAAATCTATAGAACATGCTTATGAAAATTACTTTTAAATAACCGTGTAATAAGCTCTTCTTGTTTTATGTATCATTACATTTACAAATTACGATTACACTGTTCTGCCCATGAAATCAAAGCTAATGGCTCTAATTAGCTTTTATTATGCCACCAGCGATGTGACCTAGAGATATATCTTTCAGTAAACCAATATATTAAGATGCGAGGCCAAACCTGAGATCACTTTGAAGGTTTTTTTACATCGTGATCTGAATATGGGAATTATTTTCAGATTTCTTGTACCAACACCGAGTCGCTTTCGATGGAGCCACGTCAGAGGTCGAAGTTTTAGATACTTGCGGCTGTGCGGTAATTATATTTATTATCTTTAGTATTTTATTCTACTTGCTCCTCAATTGATGATTTTTTCTAAAATACTTTACCATAGTTTTTTTTTATAAATATTGTTTTGATTTTTGCTATTCTGTATTTTAGCCTTTTTTTCAACTAATAATCTCATTAAGCGATGTTATATTTTATGCAGAAACGTGGTTGCTTAGCTGAGCACCTCCGATGGGGCGACGCGTTTGCTGTAGTGTATTCAGTGTGCGATCGTCGCTCATTCCTCGCAGCTGCGGAACTGCTGGCCTTGTTAGAGAGGACCAGGATTCCTGGTTGCACCGCCGTCACTTTGTTAGGAAATAAGCGAGACCTGGAACATGCCAGGTATGTACTAATCTATGTTTTATTTATTTAAATCACAAGATATTATAATTATTGGTGTTATTTTCAAAATAGATATCTGTCAACTAATTAAAAAATATATCAGTATCATATATTAATAATAATAGTCATGTTTTAATAGTAATAATATCGTTAATAGAGTTGTTAAAGCGGAGGAAGGTCAGGAGCTATCGCTGCGATTCGGGTGCCAGTTTTATGAGGTGTCAGCGGCGGAGTCGTGCGCAGGCGCCGCGCTTGCTTTCCACGCATTGTTGCGGGAAGCACGTGCTCTCGCTCTGCTGCTGCCCGCGCCCCGGAGGAAACTTGCCGCTTATTCTGTTTCGAAGGTTAGTGCTGACTTCTTGATCATGGAATGTTGAGTGGCCAAGATATAGATATATAGATAGATAACTCTTTATTGTATACTCAATTTATCTACAAACATAGAAGTTCTTACAACACAATAGGCGGCCTTATCGCTTAAAGCGATCACTTCCAGGCAACCTTTTATCTAGATATATTTTATTATTATAAGGAGTCTGGTGATGTAGGTGTAGCGTTTTAAGTTCGAGTATCCATTCTTATTATTTACTTATAGATATATCGCGTATCTTAGATGATGATGAGGTATGAAAATTAAATGCGAGTTTGTCACGTCATTCAAGAACATCGGACAACTCGCTGCGTATCAAATATTGATGACTCATAAGCAGTATTTACTTTTTAATGTAAATCGGCCGTATGAAAAGGAATACAAACTATGCTAGTTTGACTATGCTAGATACTTATTTAAACAGTCGCACCTAAACAAGATCCATTATGCCTAAAGGCCAAAGCCTTTATTATGATTTGGTTTCTTTATGCAGGTAATTGGTACAATCCTGGGGCTGAGTAACAAGAGTGTGAGGAAGAAACGGCCATCCTTGAGCATATGAAGCGTCGGCCATCTTGTTGCGGTTTTGTACGCTCCCTGACAGGAGTTTTTTTTTATTTCTGTTGTACAACAGAAAGCCTTTGTTATCTCTGTCGATATTCTTCGAAGAGATTTGTCGACTGACGGCGGCTATGGAGTTATCAGATTCGGTTTTATGGTTACGGAGATGCTGATATTACAGATATGCAAATGTTTTAAGCGCGTGTAAACCTAGGTATTTCCATTTTATTGCCTATAAATAATAGGTGCTTCTATACAGTATTGTTTATTTATAAATAATTTATACAATGTAATTTGTACTTTAATTCGTAATATGAGATTACAATGTGGTTTGATTTTAGTAAGTATTCAGTTGTTTTGAAAGCTTTTGTCGACAGTTTTAAAGGTAATTTTCTAGTCTTCTGTTTTTGTTCCAGAAAGTTATCAATAGATTGTCTAAAATAAAATAATTTCAAGTAAAATGTGTATATTTCCGATGATTAAATTTATTATGTGTCAATTATAACAGATATTTAGTTATAATAAAATCTTGGTTGAAAGGTGTTTGTATCTATGCTATAAGGTAAAATAATATGTCGGTCGTTTTGTATCAATGCCCAATGAATACATATATATTGTCCATTGACCCAGAATATATGAACACACAATTTTCTCTTTCAAATTGACGGTATTGAATTTCAACGGGAAACTCTTTTACATATTTTGGCACTTTGAATGTTTGTTTTAACATTTATGTCAACGATATTGGATACATTTCACTCGACCGGATGTACAAGAATTATTTGTCCATTAATCTATCGAAAGATTTATACATTTTGTTATTATTATGTAGACATTATTGTTAGTATCGAATATGATTGGAAAACTAAGTAATATAGATGTCAGCAATCGATCAATGTTTTTTTTTAACTCAAGTATATTTGCCACGTGTGATGAGGTCTTCGTGAAGAATCCACTGATGTGCTTAATGCACTCTGGATAAGTATCACAGGTATACTACCGTTCCTTTTAGAGAGAGTCTGTTTCTTCGGGCCAAACATTGGGACTTTATATTCTTATTGTCATGTATAATAAACATAAAAGACACTACATGTATAAATTATGATTTTTACATTTTATTATCGTAATTAATAAAGTTTAATATTTTATATCCCTATTTCCCACCTATTATTGACTTTAATTAAGCTATGTATGTATGTTATATTAATTTTCAAATTAAATGTGCGAATGTGCATAGGCCTTAATATTTTGAATGAAATATTAAAGTATTTTGAATGCACGTGTTGTATCTCTTTTAAGGTTTGTAATGTATAGGCCTAAAGAAATATTGTTTTGTAATAGCAGTTGATAAATAAGAATGAAACATGACGAAATTATGTATATACCTAATGGTTTATATGGTTTTTAATTTTTTTCCCAGAATATAAGACTGTTTATGAATGAAAATTGGAATTAGATCTTGATTTATTTTATAATTTCAATTATATAACATGGTGCGGTGGATATAATTTTTTAAAATAAAATGTAATGTAAGCGTGTTTCGTAATTGCGTAACTGTTGAAAAAAATATATACCAATAAAAGTATTAAAAGTTCCTCTTGGGTTTCATTTATAATAATTTCACTGTTTTATTTATGTAAATTGTAAGAATTAGGATGTTTAACCATACGTTAAATATTGATATTACTTTTCATAAGGAAAAACTCATAACCGCGTTCTCCAGACTGCGAAGGAGCCGGAGAGTATGTGAGATTCCGTGAGTTTATCCACTAAAAACCTTGCGGTTCTGCCAAGTGCCTTAACCGACGGACAAGTGACCTGCTTAGGATCAGTCTAGTATCCACTAGCGCCTGTATTGTGGATACTAGACCATTAATAAACGACTTATATACTTTTCTTTTATACATAATATATTATTTATAAACTCTCGGACTCGGCCTGGAAAACAAACCCGTGACTCCCGCAGGAATCTCTATTTCCCTTGGTCATCGCATCACTCGTGAACGGATAGAACAATTTCGCTAATTGTTTATTTGTTGTATTTATTAATACCAGGAGAATGTTCGTATGGAAGAAAAAATTATGAAAGTTGAGCGGAACATTATAAAATTAAAGAAAATTTAAGAAAAATTAAGAAAAATTAACGACAATAATAATTTTACATAACTATCAGTTTTTTGACATAGCTGTCAGCTGTATGAAATAACTGTCAGCGATTGACAGAATGCGCGCTGCAAATATCGTTTAACACAGATGGATACGTTGATAAATCATTAATTTATCATTTTGTGTAGTTTCATTTCAATTATACATACAATGAGTTCAACTTTCTTAATTTTTTCTTCCATAAGAACCTTCTCCTGACATTAATAAATACAACAAATAAAGAATTAGCTAAATTGTTCCATCCGTCCACGTGTGATGCGATGACCAAGGAAAATAGAGACCCATTTTTATATATATAGAAGATATACATATATAGATAATGGAAATGTTTATCTCAAATAGTCTTACGAAAACGTCCACGACAGCATATATCCTAATATTATATGTAAGCCATTTTTATTGGCTATAATAAACAGTGAACCATAAATACAATAAAAATTGATAATTTACTTCTATTGCACATTTGGTAGTTCAATTAATTCTTCTAACTATATCTTCTACTAATATAAAACTGGATAACTTACTCCCTCCGAGAGTGATGAAGTGACGAATTTCCCTTTTGATGTTAATTTGTGCTTCAATTGATTTTTATGTAGTTTAGCCCTATAATTTGTTTTGTTCGGCTTAATTTTTGACCACATTTTACACAAATATCGAAGTTCACCAGGTGCTTACTTGGGAAACAAATGTCTGGCTATGCCGCCTCCACCGGGCCCCGACAGGAGGGGTAGACCCAAAAAGTGCGGGCTGGATGTCGTAAAGGGTGATATGCGTGCCAATGGGCTCACTACCAGGGATGCTGAAGACCGTGCGAAGTGGAGTAGAAAAAGTCGTAAAGCGGACCCCGGGCACCGAAACAGAAGTTCAGGTTGCGACTGGGATACAACGCTTAGATGAAGAAGAAGATCGAAGTTCACCGGGTCATCTATTATAAATATGAATGTAACTTTGTCTGTTATGTTTTTAAGTAGTATATCAGTCGTCTAATACCCATAACACAAGCGCTGCTTACTTTGAGACTAAATGGCGCTATGTGCATTGTCACTATGGACCTGGTTGCCGTTTAAACCCCCATTTCCGAAAGAAAAATCTTGTGTCAAAGCCGCAACTACTATTTAGCAGAACACACCGGCTGTCGCACAACAGTGATTGAAAGTCAATGCTACGTCCCCCACATTAGATTGTTAGCGATCGGGATAGCAGCACAGAGGCGGCCACCGTAGGGTGACATAACCCTGTCGATATCCTCTTGGAGTCCAGCGTGGTTATTCTATTTTATTATTCAAATAAAAGAGTGTACACCGTCTGATTTAAACTCGTTTTGGTGGGATTGCTATGCTTGATTCCTTGATAAGAATGCTACGAGTAATACAGTAGAACCTCTCTATAGTCGAAAACCTGTTGTGTTTTCTTCCTTTCAACTTTCCAAGCCTCCGTTTTTCGAAATCTGAACCCTCTATAAATCGAAATAATTGTGAGTAAGCAAATTACGCCACATAAGCAAATTCAGTTCTTGTTTTACCAGATTTTTCCCCAAAAAGGATTAACGTCAGGCAGGCGACCCCATATAATGTGGGATAATTTCAGGAGGAAGAAGAATCTCTAACTCAAAATTAGTTATATAAATCTTAACGTCTAAATGTTGAATGTTTCCTTGCAAAATTTGCTTAAGCTGAAATCCTCGATAAGTCGAAAACTCTATAAATCGAAATTTTTGAGATCTCTCTTCAAGTTCGACTTACAGAGGTTCTAGTTAGACAGATGACTGTTTGATTAAGGAGTATTTAAAAAAATCTAAATCGAATCTGTTCGTAGATTAACTCCAGAATAATCCGGGTTGCCTGGAAGAGATCGCTCTGTAGCGATAAGGCCGCCCATTGTAAGTCAAGTACATATTGATTGTGTAAATAAGTTTCATTGTGTTTATATAATTGGTTTACAATAAAGTGTTATCTATCTATCTATCTAATTAATGTATAAGAGAAATGCTAATTCGTTCCTGTAGTCATTTTAATACAAATTTATAGAATTTAAGAAACATTTTCCACTTCCGTCTCTAATATATTAGTAGGAATATTATCGCTCTTATCATGTCCAGCCAATACATGTGTTGAAAGTGAAATTAGAAACCAGTAGCGCAGTGATAAACGGCATTTTAACACAAATATCACATTAGTTTGCAAATCTTTCGATTACCCGCTTAATGACAATATATCTGTCGAAATTATTACTAGGATACGCGAATTGGACATATATTAGAATATTCTAGAAAGTAATTTAAATCTGAACACATTCAAGTACAATTTAGATTTCAATTTGTGAGACTTGCTAACTTCATAACTTTGAACTTTGTTTCCATGATTCATAAGGTTTGAAAAAGAGTTTGTTGACTTATTGAGATTCATAAAAGACCGTAGATTATACGAAAATAATGTATTTTGAATATAATTTAGTAATTATTATTTAGTGAGACTTCCTTCTACACTTATTATACTAGAGGACTAGTTTATTAAAGCCGTGGAACAGCAGACGGGGTGACGGCCCACCTAATAGTTAGCAGTTACCGTTGCCGATGGATGTTTCCGACGCCAGGGGCACCGCTAATATGCTACCGCGAAATGGTTCTAGAACTTGAGAGATTTTGGAAAATCATGCAACATTCGCTCCTAGGAAAACATAGTATATACTCGCACATAGTGCTGATATTTTCATCTGTTTCTGTTGCTTGTTCACAAAGTTGTACAGAGTATAAACGCAAAAAGGCGCACAGGTGGTTTATTTTTTGACAAATTTATAAAGTGCATTAAGAAGTAATAGTATAGTAAAATAATACGGATATGATTTTAATCTCCAAATCGATTTTATCGAATGTAATACAAGTTTGTCAATTGAATAAGGCAGTTAAAATATAATTTTAAATACGGTTTGCTAATATCAATAAAGGTTTGAATAACGAGCTGGATGTATTTGCTTTGTAATTATACGGACTATGGATTTGATCTCTACACAGTAGAATATATATATATATATATATATATATATATATATATATATATATATATATATATATATATATATATATATATATATATATATATATATATATATAATAATGTATGTATGTATAGATCTAGTGTGTAGATATATATTGTGGTCGGGATTAGCTCTTAACAGATTGTCACATGGTGCAAGCATTTAAAATAAATTCAACAGTTTATCAGGCTTGTTGCATAAAATGTTGAAGATAAGAGGTTTTTAGCATTAGTTTATAGAAGTAAGTACATTCCTAGTTTGCAACGTATAATCTTTGATCTCGGTTTTATAGGTATTTCTATAATAAGCGAAGCTTTAAAAGGGTCTTCTTCTAATTTGTCATGATTTAGAATTATCAAATTATTAAAAATTTATATTAAAAAAATATATCACTTTTTTTCTTTCCAATGCCTTAAGCATTCATCATCATCATTTCAGCATTGAGTCCTGGTTGCAACCCAAACTTTCGCTTCGGCGCCCGGGATCCGCTTTCCGACTATTTCTTCTCCACTTCGCACGATCTTCGGCATATCTGGTGGTCAGTCGATTGGCACGCATATCAACCCTTGCGACGTCAAGCCAGCACTTTTCACAATTCTTTAAAAGCTTTAATATCTCTAATGTCAGAATAATAAATTTGGTCTTAAGTATGGTGTCATAATAACCTTGTGTTGTGTTCCGGCATTAGTGTCCCAAGTTCCTGTACCCTTATGAAACAGCAGCGTGTTCGCGATACCACCGGGCGTTGCAAACACGCATAGGCGACGGTAACTGCTAAATCCTAAGCGGGCCGTCAGCCTGTTGAAAAAAAGATATAATATTTTAAACAACAAATATCTGATAGCTTTCGTTTTTTAAAGTATTAAAACTACAACCCATAATATCCTATTACATGGCTCGGGCCATCCCTTACAGGGAATGGTCAGCATATCCGTCACGCTTGACTAAGGCGTATTGGCCGGTTACACCTACCAGTGATATGGGTATGTAAGGTTCCTCACGATGTTTTACTTAACCGTTAGTTTACGGTAATTATGTTGTAATACGCATATTAGCATCTTAGATTCGAGACCTTTAACCTCTAGCTTGGTTTCCGAGAGTGATAACACTTGGCTATTTACTATCATGTAAAAATTACTATTAAATGAAATCGCAAAGAAAAGTTTAAATGTTAAAAAAAGTATATACGCTCTATTTCACGAGTTCAAAGCAAATTAGTTGTCTATGGTAAGTTAAAACCACTCTAGTGTTATTTTAAACTAATGGCCTTATTATTTAAAAAGTGGGCGATCTTCAGTGGATCAACGATGATTTTTAATTTTAGTAACTTTCAAAACGCAACGTTGTTTGATTCATTGTTTGTAAGTGGGTGAACATCAGTTTGCACTCTTTTTACAATAAAAATATCGAGGTCATATTTTGCAATAGATGAGCTCAAAGGTTGAAGTTTGACTGTACGTATAAACGAGTGTTTGAGATTTAAAGATTACAGATGAAAATGGCTATGGGTTATTGAGTAATGTTGTATTTGAAACGAGTAACACTGAAGCAGGATACAGGTTTACTTAACGGTAATTTTCAATTCACGGCTTATTATATAGAAAAAATCGATTGCTGAGAAGAGACTTTGTCATAGTAGAACACACAGTACTAAAGATAGAGACTATATGACCCGAACGTAACGCTCTTGGGAGAAATTTGTTCAAAGCAATGAAAGTTAATAAGATGATGATGAATATGTATGTGGCCGATCCCACCCGCTTCACTGGTCAAATAACAGGAAAAAGTAAATGGAGAAATATGAGAAGTTTTCGTACGCATGCGCACTACACCGCTTTCCCCACTTCTCCGCGGCAAGAAAGCACACATTATTAAAACTTTAATAACTTTATACAAAATTTAAAAAAGGTTACATTACTGCCATTTGACAGGTAACTTGTACAAATTTACATATTTACTAGGTTTGTTTAATATTATAGATGCATTATGCTCGACATTTCTTCTTGTTCACGCTGGGATTTTGATATGCATTAATACTAATAATGGCGCACGCAATTGTAGGATAGAATGAGTATTATAAACCTGTCACTTTGAATTGCAACCGGCCAGTATTGGATTTTATTTATTGTGACTGTTCTGCGCACTGGACTAGATAAATGTTTCACATAAACTCTACGCTGAGTCACAGCCGATTTAGACCATTATGCCTCCAGTTAAGCTAATTTTAGGGTATTAGCTAATTTTCGGCGAAGTTGTTACTATATCTTTCGCTCAGTAAAATAGTTTGGAAGTATACTAAACATGCTCGCAGCTTCGCCCATTTACGTTTAATTAAATTAAAAAAATTGTTTTATATTGATCTAATAGCAACAACATTAATATCCGTTTAGTACTTACAAATTCGATACATGCATTTATTTCATGTTACAGATGAAAAAATTTAAAAGCAAAATTGGCTTATTACAAATGTTGAAAATATTATTCAAACATTATTATTTAACAAAATTGAACAAAGGCTGTAACTGTACTGTTTATAAATGCTTTTTGGATTAATTTTTATTTCTGAAGTATTTGATATCGGGTTCATCGGACCCCGAAGTCCGCTAAATTTTAAACATAACAGTTTAATATAGCTTAAATGTTAACATAGCTTTAAAACAGCTTAATAGCTTTTCACTAATTAGTAAACCCTTTCCTTCCTATGCAAAGAGACGAGTAAACAAGTGGATTAGACTAGGCTAAGCTCGTTTTTAGGTCTATCGTCTAACACTTCGGATCCGAGGTGTGCCACTTCCACTCGGTGCAAACCTTTGTTTATTCTAATTTATCAAATATGTATTATTATATCCTAGAAAAATGATAGAGTATCTCAAATTTTATTTATACGTGGAACCATACGGTAAAGATTGTAGATAAAATCTTCATAAATAAATAGTGAAATATTATATATATTCATTCGCGTTTAAGCACTTCTTACAGCTGTACGTCTCTCTTCTTAGTCTGTACGTCGAAGAAAACTCTAAAAATGTATTTAAAATTAACGGTTACTTCAATGAACAAATTCTATACTTAAAAACACATTAACGTGTCAATTAACAATAAAAAGTCAAGTGGCGTCAATATTAATTAAATTGGTCGTATAAATTTACGGTTTTCAAAATCACTTTCATAAGCTCTAGTAGCTCTTTCGTAATAATGTGGAATGCAATACCCAAACTATGTCGCTTGTGACATACATAGTGGCCACTTATATAGGCCACGAGGATAGTTGTTACACTTCGCAATCGTATCATCTTTGCCAATTTTAATATTGTTATTGTATTTTTAATTACAACCCATTACGATCTGCTAGACTCTAATCTCATAAATGACGTGGACTATAACCCGGGCTTGTTAAACGCTTTCAACGTGTGGCGGGTATACTATCCAGCCAGTCCAGTAGGCACCAAATCAGCTTATGGTACCTGTGGTGTGCTTATAGTGGGAATCAAACTTACCTCTAGCTAAGACATCACGCCTCCTAGTTGAATCAACGCATATACATTCACTTTCCGTACTTTTTATATAGGAAATTTACACCAATCATATGTAAAATGAGAGGTAAGTAGTCGCTGACTGGTATCGCTTTGAGAGACATACCTAAAAGATCCTGGTTAGAACTCTACGATAGCATGTACCGATTAGGCAATTCTTATCACCTATTGTGCTTGTATAACATAATTACTACGCACCGACGGTAAAGGAAAGTTTCTTATTAGTATTTAATATCCGGATGACCGAGCTTGGCTCGGTATTTTTTTTCTTTTATAAATTGTGTTTTTTAGAAATTAACAATTGATTTTCTTAGTCTAACCTCAAAGCAGACACTCATTGACTTCGTGTTACTTAACAACGCCATCTGCTGGAATAGCTTTAGTGTTGTTGTGTCGTTAAAGCAATTTAAAAAAAAATAGTATTATTATTCGCCGATAGATGTCAGGAAGAGTAATTTTTCAGTTTAAATTGGGACTACTCAAACGCCACCTTTTGACATTTTCTAGAAATGATTCCTAGCTAGATCGATTTATCGCCCCCGAAACCCCCCGTATACTAAATTTCATGAAAATTGTTGGAGCCGATTCCGAGATTCCAATTATATATATATATATATATATATATATATATATATATATATATATATATATATATATATATATATATATATATATATATATATATATATATATATATATATATATATTGTTAAATATATATCTACAATAACAGTTTGTTAGTCATTTAATTACTAGTGATGACATCTGTTGGAGCATCTGTAAACGTTCTATTGTTTACTAGCAGTGCCATCTGTTGATGCATTTGTAGACGATCTATTTTTATAATAATATAAAAGGCAGTTCTTTGTCAACCTCACTATGTGTTTCACTATAGGTTATGTGCCGGTCACGTTTTTCACGGTTTAAGTTGATATTTGAGGTTTTTGCGATAGAATATTATGCTAGCTGAAGCTAAGATCGCAGATAGAAATATTAACTGTAAAGTAATTCGGTGTGAAAATGACTTCGAGCTACCTAGTGAGTGTGCCTAAGCTCAAAGGGCGTGAGAACTATGGTGAGTGGGCTTTCGCCGCGGAGAATTTTTTAGTGTTGGAAGGCATGTCAGACTGCATCAAGGCGGATACTGGAGCCTCAACAATAGGAGCCGCAGACGACGCGAAGACAAAAGCCAAGTTGATTCTGACGATCGACTCATCGCTGTACGTACATATCCGAGACGTAGAAACCACTCGGGAGCTATGGATGAAGTTAAAGAAAATCTTTGATGATTCGGGATTTACCAGAAGAATTAGTTTGCTGCGAGCGCTTATTTCAATTCGTCTTGAAAATTGTACTTCAATGACTTCCTATGTGACGCAAGTTATAGAAACAAGTCAGAAATTGAGTGGTACGGGTTTCAAAATCAATGACGAATGGGTTGGATCGCTTTTGTTGGCGGGATTAACTGAAAAATATGCACCTATGATCATGGCGATTGAGCATTGTGGAGTTGCAATAACGGCGGACGCCATTAAAACGAAGCTATTGGACATGGAGGAAGGAAACAGTAGTGGCGATTCTAGCGCCACAGGAAACGGTGCGTTTACAAGTTTCAAGAAAAACAGAAGTGGTAACACTAGCGGAAGCAGAGACAATAAACAAACGTCAAAGTCAAGCTCGAAAGTTGTCAAGTGCTACAAATGTAAACAAACTGGTCATTATCGCAATCAGTGCACTTTTCATAAAAATAATTCTTCAGATCTAAGAAACAATGAACGTAAAAAGTCAAATGCGTTCAGTGCTGTGTTTCTAAATGGCAATTTCAATAAAAGTGATTGGTATATTGACTCTGGCGCAAGTTGTCATTTGACAGCTAATAGAAACTGGATGAAGAATGTTTCGTGTAACCAAAACACTAAGGAGATTGTTATAGCCAACAAAGAGACACTGCCAGTCACATGTACAGGCGATGTACAGATTTCTACGTTGTTGTCATCGTGTGTGTATGATATTGTTGTAGAAGGGGTGATGTGCGTACCGAGTTTGACTACGAACCTTCTGTCTGTGAGCCAATTGATTGCAAAGGGCAACAGTGTATCATTTACTCCTAATGGTTGTCAGATTCGCAATAGAATTGGAGAACTGGTGGCCACAGCATGTTTGGTGAATGGTGTATACAAGTTGAACATACCAGAGTGTTCATCAACTGCAGCAATGGTGTCAGCTGAAGTCTGGCATCGCAGACTTGGGCATGTAAATAGCAACTATTTGAACCGAATGCAGAACGCAGTGGAAGGCTTGACACTTGACAGTAAGACAGATGTATCAAAGTTGTCTTGTATAACATGCTGTGAAGGCAAACAGAGTCGTCTACCATTTCCAAAAGGTACCAACAGAAGTACTGAAGCTTTACACACAGTGCATACTGATGTATGTGGCCCAATGGACATCACTTCGATAGGTGGGTCAAAATATTTTCTTCTATTTGTTGATGATTATACCCGAATGATCTTTATTTATTTTTTGAAGAACAAAAGTGAAGTGCTAATGTATTTTCAAAGATATAAATCTGAAGTAGAGAATCAGCTCAACAAAAGAATTAAGATTTTGCGCAGTGACAATGGCAAGGAGTTCTGTAATAAGGAGATGGATGGGTTTTTAACAAAACACGGAATTGTTCATCAGAAAACCAATCCGTATACCCCTGAACAAAATGGGTTATCAGAGCGGTTCAATAGAACCATTGTAGAAAAAGCAAAATGTCTTCTATTTGATGCTGGATTGAGGAAAAACTTTTGGGCTGAGGCAGCCAACACAGCTGTGTACCTTCAAAATAGGACAGTTGCATCGTCTCTTAATGGAAAAACCCCATTTGAAATGTGGACAGGTGTGAAACCAGATGTTAGTCATGTGAGGTTATTTGGTAGCACAGTTATGATGCATGTGCCTAAACAAAAGAGACAAAAATGGGATAAGAAATCAAAAAAATGCATCCTAGTGGGGTATCCAGATGATGTAAAAGGATACAGGATCTACAATCCAGAAACAGGAACTATCACAACAAGCCGAGATGTGGTAATAATTGAGGATGTTACACAGGAAAGTACCATAGAAGTGAGAGAAACCTCTGTCTTAGATCAGACATCTGAAGAGTCTTTTGTTCCAGTGGGGGGATCAGGGACTGATTGTACTGAGGATACAGAGAATTTTCAAGAAGAAAGCATCAGCACAAATGACAATGATGATACATATTTACCATGTGATGATGATCTGCTTGAATCTTCTTCTTCTTCACCTAACACTTCACAGAGTAGTACTGATACATTGACATTTGAAAATGTTAATATGATGCGTAGTGCGAGGCCTAGACAACCACCTGATAGGTATGGTTTTGTGAGTGCTCATGTTGGTGATGGTGACTTAGACAATAACAGTGAACTTACCTTAAAGAAACCTTGAAAGGATCAGAAAGGTCCTACTGGTTGGAAGCTGTACGGGATGAATTACAGTGCTTTGAAGACAATGATGCTTGGGAACAAGTTGACATTCCAAAAGGTGGTACAATTGTTAAGTGTAAGTGGGTTCTGTGCAAGAAATATGACAGTGAAAATAATGTGCGCTATCGTGCCCGACTAGTGGCCAAGGGATTTTCACAGAAATATGGTGTAGATTATACAGAGACATTTTCACCAGTAGTGAGACATAGTACACTAAGACTATTGTTTGCTTTATCTGTGTTATTAGGATTAGAAATAACTCATTTAGATGTTAAGACTGCATTTTTAAATGGCGAGTTAGATGAAACTATTTATATGGAGAAACCAGAATGTTATGATTTTATTGATCCTCCTCCTCCAATGTACATAAAGTGTTGAAACTAAAAAAGGCCATTTATGGTTTGAAACAAGCGTCTAGAGCCTGGAATATAAAGGTAGATAGTTGTTTACAGAGTCATGGATATAAAAAATCTAAATTAGAACCATGTATGTACATTAAAAATAACAACAAGTATAAAACCATTGTAACAGTGTATGTTGATGATTTTTTTATTTTTTCTAATGATAAGGATGAAACCAGTAATATTAAAAATATTTTGTCAAATCAGTTTCAAATCAAAGACTTAGGCCAGGTAAAAAATTGTCTTGGAATGAATGTAAACTTCAATAAAAAGGAAGGTTCCGTTACCCTCAGTCAGGAAAATTATATAAATAAGTTGTTATGTAAATTCAATTTATCTGAGTGTAAACCTGTAGATACTCCAATGGAGAGCAAACTAGAAATAAGTAAAGGTCAAGGTATAAACAAACAAGCCCCATATCAACAGCTCTTGGGCAGTTTAATGTATTTGTCCGTATTAACTCGACCAGACATTACTTTTGCTGTTAACTATTTAAGTCAATTCAACAATTGTTATACTAGTGTCCATTGGGAATATGCAAAGAGAGTATTAAAATATTTAAAAAGTACTAAAAGCTATGGGCTTAAATATTGTAAAGATGGGAATTCTCAGATTACAGGTTTTGTAGATGCTGATTGGGCGTCTAACGCATTAGACAGGAAGTCTTATACTGGTTATTGTTTTCTTCTCTGTAATAGTGTAATTTCATGGGAATGTAAAAAGCAAAATACAGTGGCCCTATCAAGTACAGAGGCAGAATACATGGGGATAGCAGAGGCATGTAAAGAAGCATTGTACTTGAAAAATTTGCAATATGAAATAACTGGTTCTGATTATACTATTAATGTGTTCAATGACAATCAGAGTGCACAAAAGCTGTCGGCAAACCCTATGTTCCACAAAAGGTCAAAACACATTGATGTCAGGTATCATTTTTGTAGAGAATGTGTCGCAAACAGAACTGTAAATATTAAATATTTGCCAACAGCTGATATGCCCGCTGATCTCTTAACAAAAGGTTTAAATAAAAACAAACACTACAAGTTCATGCATAGTTTGGGTATAACTAGTGTTTAGTTTATTTTGTTTTAGGGTTATTGTGATATAGTGGGGGTGTTAAATATATATCTACAATAACAGTTTGTTAGTCATTTAATTACTAGTGATGACATCTGTTGGAGCATCTGTAAACGTTCTATTGTTTACTAGCAGTGCCATCTGTTGATGCATTTGTAGACGATCTATTTTTATAATAATATAAAAGGCAGTTCTTTGTCAACCTCACTATGTGTTTCACTATATATATATATATATATATATATATATATATATATATATATATATATATATATATATATATATATATATATATATATATATATATATATATATATATATATATATATATATATATATATATATATATATATATATATATATATATATATATATATATATATATATATATATATGAAAAGGCAGGAAGGCCTGTAGGTTCTCCACCCGAGCTCATCTTATTCCTTTTTTTTCTAAATATAAACGTATTTTAATCACTATTCACATAAATCAAGATGTAATTAGGTAATTAGCAATCACTACTACACAATATCAACGCATTTAAGTCTTGAAACAGCGTGATGGCGCAGATTCTGAGCGATTCGTCACAAGCGTGGTGCGCGGGCGCCGTCCCGTTCAAAAGTGAATTCAAGATGGCTACCCGCACTGCCATCGACAATGACGCTTCGCTAGGTTGACATTAACAGTCCTGTCAACCTGATGTTTGACGTAAACGCCGTCACGGCCGGACTGACTTGCGACCGTCCTCGGGCGATTTATTCTGAAACAAGTTACGATAACTGCATAGTCCGTTCGCTCATCCTGACTTAATCATTTTCACCAGTACACTAACATTAAAATCACTTAACGACTTGGACTAACCAGACAAGTGTATCTTTTAGCCAACCACGAGGTGTGACTCGGATTACACTTTAGTAAGACCAGTCGACAACAGCATTAGATACCAATTTAGGCTACAATTTACCTAAGACAACACTCTTTCGTCCTTGTAAACATCTAGACAAGCCAATCCTCACAAAGGATGTGACCTGGACGACACAATTCGTCTTACAAATACCAAGCGATCATCCTGGACAAGTCAACCGGACAGTGACTCAAGCGATCATCCAGGACAAGTCAGCCCTCTCGACCTGACTTGGACGACAAATTTCGTCAGATGACGCTATACAAGTCAATCGGACACTATATAGATCAATGGAAACATCTAGACAAGTCAATCCTCACAAAAGATGTGACTCGGACGACACAATTCGTCTCACAAGTACCAAACGATCATCCAGGACAAGTCAGCCCTCTCGAACTGACTCAGACGACGCTTTTCGTCAGATGACGCTATATAGATCAATGTAAACATCTAGACAAGTCAATCCTCACAAAGGATGTGACCCGGACGACACAATTCGTCTCACAAGTACCAAGCGATCATCCAGGACAAGTCAGCCCTCTCGAACTGACTCAGACGACGCTTTTCGTCAGATGACGCTATATAGATCAATGTGACAAGTCAAGTCAACCAGACAGTGACTCGGACGACACATTTCGTCTACTTTCTGTGACGAGTGAAGGGTGCCCTTTAACTACTCACCCTGGAATAGTAGAGACGACGCTTCTTCGCCCAGGATCAACCATTTAAACAATTTATCATGATTATAGGAATGTTATAGGAATGTTTCTACTATACCAGCTTATCATAGTGAATTGTCCTGTTCCGTGTGCACTTCAACTTCATGAAGGACTTCCCATGTTTCAGGGTCTCAGTGTGCACTCAGGGTGTCTGAGCTTGCAGTGAGAGTGCGCGAGTCAGCCGGAGCAGTGTCCGAGCATACGGTCAAGGTGTCGAGACGATCTAATGACTCGTTATCATTATTTGAGCACAAAGTTTTCTCTACATCATCAGACGCCGTCTCGGCCTCGACTTCATTTAAAAGGGTAGACGCGATTTCGATTAATCCGTCATGTCCCCGGGGTATTGCGCGCAAATTCTCGTGGGAATATTTAAGAGTTCGATTGGAAGCGTCCACTAAGCTTTTAAGTACATAGCGATCATTATTTAGAACTTCTGTTATATGGCCGTGACCGAAGCCACTGAACCACTAGGCCAATCCGTACTTACTGTTATCACGAATGGACCCCTAAATTTCTTATCCAATTTTGTTTGATTGCGTTCACAGTTTTTGATGAACACGTAATCACCTTTAGAAAATGGTTTAATTTTTGCGCGGCCACGATTGAATCTAACAGTTTCGGATTCAGCAGCTTTCTGGATGTTTGCTGATGCATACTCCCTAATCGAATCGACATTCATACGAACCTCACCGTCCCTATCAATTATTATAGGATCTGCTATACTACAATCGGGAACCACATGGAATAACAAGTTTATTAAACGTTTATCGATCTTAACTTCGCTCTGAATTTGTGTAGCGCATTGAATGTCATTACCTCCGATACCACTAAAATAAACGACGTCTTTACGCACAGTACCCAAGAGTTTATGGCGAAAACTTTCCTTTAAAAGCTAACAAGACGATCCACTATCAAATAAAAAAGGGACAAGCTCACCGGATGATGTTTCTAAAGTACCCCTGGAAGGGCGGTGCTCGCAAAGATGAACCTCCTTGACCGCAGCCTTGCTTCCGTTCTTCTTGTCGGGGCAGTTAGTTGTCACATGCCCCTTTTGTCCACACGTGTAGCATGTCACAGAAGTAATGTTCTCCGACGCGCGTGATGAGCTTGGTGTCTCTGAGAACCTTTCGGATGGACGATAGCGCTTGATCTCAGGTTCGTTGATTTCCCCACCATCCGACCGACGTTCGAGAGATAGCCCTCCCAGTATTCGGAATAATTGAGTGCAAGTGGTGATGTTGTGGGCGTTTAACTCGCGACGTATTAGGTCGTCCTTTTGACAAAGCACTGCTGAACTGCGAGAACTCGAGATAAAAGCGTCTCCATGCTGTTAAGTAATTTCTCAGCATCCGTTTTGATCCGCTGGCTCTCAGCTTGGGCGTCACATCCCACTTCTGATGAAAAGGCAGGAAGGCCTGTAGGTTCTCCACCCGAGCTCATCTTATTCCTTTTTTTTCTAAATATAAACGTATTTTAATCACTATTCACATAAATCAAGATGTAATTAGGTAATTAGCAATCACTACTACACAATATCAACGCATTTAAGTCTTGAAACAGCGTGATGGCGCAGATTCTGAGCGATTCGTCACAAGCGTGGTGCGCGGGCGCCGTCCCGTTCAAAAGTGAATTCAAGATGGCTACCCGCACTGCCATCGACAATGACGCTTCGCTAGGTTGACATTAACAGTCCTGTCAACCTGATGTTTGACGTAAACGCCGTCATATATACCTAGTCAGGTCATAAATTCTGTCACATGTTTAATGTAAAATAATTGTAACAAGTTTATTAATTATGTAACCATTCATATACCAAAATGAACTTAACAAAACATAGATTCTTATGACATTAAAGTTTATTCAAAATGACCTCCGTGATTTTGAATACAAGCCTTCAATCTGCGCGGCCAGTTGTCTATCGCAGCACGAACGAGGTCCATGTCAATATCGGCGGCTGCCTTAATCAAGAATGTCTTGAGTGACTCCAAATTGGGATGAGGCTTTGAGCAGGCCTTTTCCTCCAAGTGTTGCCATATCTTGTAATCTAACGGATTCAAATCTGGACTGGAGGAGGGCCAGTCTTCCTGCCGGATGAAGTCGATTTCACGCGCCGCCAGCCAGTCGTGTGTGCTCTTCGCTCTATGAGCTGGCGCCGAATCTTGTTGGAATACCCAGTGCCTGTTATTGAACATGGTATGAGAAACAGGTTCCACAAGGTTCGTCAGGACTGTATTTTGATACACAACAGCATTCGTTTTTACACCTTTCTCACAAAAATGTACCTCTGTTAAGCCCCAATAAGAAACTCCCAACCATACCATGAGCGAGGATGGAAAATGACCTCGTTGGACACGCGGAATACGGTTGCTCGCTTCTTCATTACTGTGTGCGTACACCTTATCATTTTGTTTGTTGTAGCTCTCTTCTACGGTAAACATTTTTTCATCCGAAAAAAGAATTTCCCGATATTTTTTTCCCGCGTACCGCTTCAACAAAGCGCGGCATCTCTTCAGTCTCAGGTCCATTAGACGAGCATTCAAACGATGTCCTGTTTTTCTTCGATATGCCCGAAGCCCTAAGTCTTCATTTAACACCCTTTTCACCGTGGTTCTGCTTAACCCCATCTGAAGGGCCAACAGTTTCTGCTTACGTTTGGGATTTCTTTGAATTCGTGCCTTCACAGCTTTTATCACTGCTGGAGTCCTAACAGACCGAGGGCGACCACTTCTTGACCTGTCATCTACACTAGAGTCTTCATTGTATCGTTTGATGGTACGATAAACGAATCTTTTGGTAATATTCAAATTTTTCAGTATGTTAAAAATTTGAATTGGCGCGTAACCGCAACGATGCAACGCAATAACTGCAACACGGTCTTCTTTAAGCGTCCACTCCATATTTAAAAATGAGTAAAATTCTAAAAGTTATACATTTTTATTTTCATGAACAATTCGAAATTCGAATTCAATAAACTTTTTTGTGGCCAGCATTCTAAAAGAAAAGTTTTTACTGTGTGACAATACTTATGACCTGACTAGGTATATATATATACATAAGAATTGCTCGTTTAAAAGATATAAGATAAGATATGGGTTGTTGATATTTTGTTATAATATGTAAAACTAGAGAAGCAAGGAGACCCTGAGATAAAGAAGCAAAATCAGAACTCTATACTGAGATTTATAAAAGGTACACATGAAATATATTATCCGTGCAGGAGCGGAGAAAGAATACTGACCTCTGCGGCCGGGGTCGGCCTGTCGCAAAAGGCGACTAAACAACCCACCTTAGCTATGTGGTAGGGCCCAAAGCCCGTCTGGATGGTAACCACCTTTGGTCTTAAGTAAGGCGCCATAATAACATTGTGTTGTGTTCCGGCATTAGTGACCCAAGTTCGTGTACCCTTGTGGGACAATAGCATGTTCGCGATGCCACTGGCGTTATAAACACCCATAGGCAACGGTAACTGCTAAATTCTAAGTGGGCCGCCAGCCTGTCTGCTGTCCTACAGCAATAAAAAAATGTGAGTTGTTAATATCTTTTAAATTTGTAAGTCCAATAATAAATACATATATCTTCATCATATTATGACACGCAAAGTGGGTTGAGACGTTAGAAGACGGAAGAAGACAAGACTGCTCTTTAGCATCTTATTGGATCTTTACCCAGGGGCGGACCGGTATAATCTCTGCCGACAATTATATTGCCACGCTACCTGCAAAAAGAACCTAACGTCCAACCTTTAAAATTGAAAAGACAGAAGAAGAGCAAGTCCAAATTGTATGTTTATGTTATTTAAAAAAAAAATGGTGTCCATTTTCTACATTTGAAATTTAAGTCATTCCTAAGAGATTGCCATAGATTACTTCATTACGAAATAATGAGCTTCTCGCAACAATAATATTGGTATTTGAATATTTTAGGAGTCATATGCCATATGGGGGCATCTGGTAGTCCCTGTATTGCATTATGATAATGTGCCATTTTGAATGTGCACATCTTAGTCGTGAACGCCGTAGCACGCGACTGCGCTGGCGCCGGTTGTTTTGTTAATTCCTATTAAGGCCCTAAGCGACCCTTAACTAAGCCAAGCAAAAATATTCCTTAAGATATACATAATATTTTATTTCTTTATCAAGGTTTACATATTTATAATTTTAACATTAGAACGATTACTGATAAATCAATCAATACAATAAGGTCCATTTCACAATTGAAACTAAAAGGATTTGTTTATAATCCAAGAATTTCTAAATTACGAGATGCAGGAATGTTTCTTTTATTAATATAACTACATTTCCCATATTATAGGTGTCGAATGTGACAGTAAAAATGAATGTAATCCACAACCAAGATGTTTATCAAAAATATTTAGAATTAAGTCAAGCGTGTGGGAAGCGGAGTGATACTTTTATGGTAATGTTATGGCCGCTATAGAAAACTTCTAAAGCGAAATTGGGTAAACAATATATTTCAAAACGTCTGATTGTAAATTTTAACGACCCCTATATATTATGACACATGCTTCTTTATATGTCGTCTTTGTTGTCGATCGACGATATTCCGTACAATCGAATCATAAACACTTAAGTCATTTTCTGGCAGGGTCATAAATATCACTAAATATGCAATCTTCGCTTAGCTTTCCATACATGAAAGATACATGATATTAGATATTCTATACATTGACTATACGTTCTAAATTTTAGGCGATGTATTTAGAATCTACGCTTTGTATCAGTTTAATAACAAAATAATTAATAGTTAAAACTTAAGAGCCTTAATACTCAGGCCTAAATGAAACCAAGTAATTAAATTCTAACAGATATTATATTTGTTTTTGTTAATAGTTATTAAATTATCATTCATATATAATAGACACATTGCTTTTTTATTGTATTTGTAAATATGAAGAAATATATTATACTTTCCGTAAATTGGGTTAATGTGATATTAGAAATTACTTAATGTTATTTTTATGTATACCTATATATTGAGAGTTGTATTCTATGTTTTTTCATCAAGTCATTGTCATCATTTTTCACCAAAAGGAAAAAAAAATCAAAAAAAAATTAAATTGTTTATTTCACTATCCCTATATGACAGCATCCTGTTTGTGGTGCCCTTAGCGTCGGATACATCCGTAGACGACGGTAATTGTATACTATCGGCGTCAACCTCCCTGTTGTACCTCAGTAATAAAAAAATATATTTATTTATTAACAGTTTAAAAGATTATCACTCGAGCTTCCGCTTACAGTTTTCGAAATAGAATAAATACTGAGTTTACGTTCCTCTGGTTAGTCTTAAAATCCCTCTAGCTATAGTATATAACCTATATAACCTGTTTAAAGTGCATAAGTATTAATCCTTCTGCAAGTCTACGATAGTTGTAATGAATCTTAGATGTAGAACAATTGTCTTTCATTCCTACGACATTCGGCAGAGCATATTCGCGTGAATAATTATAATTTATTATAATGTTTTAACAGTATTTGTAACGTTTATGAAGATTTAATGAAACAATGACAGCCTATAAAGCCTTATTTTTTAGCCATATTATTGCTGATCTTTGGTCTTCCTCATGTAGAAACGTATATCGTCCGCCTTATCAAATTGGTGGCTTACACACCGGTTATCTCGGGGTTTCCTCATTTTTTTTTATTTCTTCATCGATACTCGTACGTGGCAATTATTAAAACACTAGCCGATCTCGCTCGCTCTATTGGGCAAATAATAGGCAAAAGTAAATCGAAAAAAAATCAATGGAATTTAAAAAATAATAGCCTATAACCATTTACGAAAAATTGAGCATCGAACGATAGTCATATGCCGTTATGTACAGTAGTTTTGTTGTGATGGTGCGTCAAAGGAACCCCATTTTCCTTAAATAGACTCGTATATACAGAAAACATGAGCCATAGGCGATAATAAACTGCAGTGCATATCACGGTTTTTAACCTGTAATCTCTAGTTCCATCACACATAAAACACTATCTTTATTTAAGAAAAATAGTATTTTGGTGTTATCATATCTTCGCAGTAAGAAAACATGATGGTGTATCAAAGGAACCCCATTTTCCTTAAATAGACTCGTATATACAGAAAACATGAGCCATAGGCAATAATAAACTGCAGTGCATATCACGGTTTTTAACCTGTAATCTCTAGTTCCATCACACATAAAACACTATCTTTATTTAAGAAAAATAGTATTTTGGTGTTATCATATCTTCGCAGTAAGAAAACAGAGGTGACAATGGGAAGAATTTACCGTCGACAGTTTAATATATGTGCTTCAGTAAGGTCGAGTGTTAGGAAGCAATTAATCGTACGTCTTATTTATCATGTGGCTGTCGCAGCAGGTACTAGGTTCCGGGAACGCGGACCGAGTCGCAAGGGAAAGTTGACACGGTGTATGAGAGGAGCGTAGCGATTAGCGATTTATATTGTTAGAAAAGATGTGTGCATTTTCGGAATGTAAAATTTCTCATGTTAGTTATTTAAATAAGCTAAACGAGCTCCTCTTATACGTGTAGCAAGTTAATTTATAAAACTAGTATGGTTTCTATCATAATCCTCGTATTGCATTTGCAATACGAGCCAATGGGCTCACTACCAGGGATGCTGAAGACCGTGCGAAGTGAAGAAGAAAAAGTCGGAAAGCGGACCCCGGGCGCCGAAGCGAGAGTTTGGGCTGCAACCGGGATATAACGCAAAGATGATGATGATGATGATGAATAGTATCAGTCGCGAGATTGCCATTTCTCTTGCTCCCATAAAGTTGTACAATAAAAGTTAGCTGAATTTTGTTGAAAAAGTCTTCAGAGTGAGACTTATGTTCCTTGTGTAGTAGACCACCAACTGGCAGGAGTAGTTTGGGCCCTGAAATCCATGTTCAAACTCCTAACAGCTCGTCCGCTGCTGGACGTTCACCCTAAGTTTACCCTTCAAACCGCGGTCCTTTTCATTTCCTATCCAGTCACTAACGACAACCGTGAGCCGATCATCGGTTTACTTTGACTGTAGAGCGTCTACGTCTGCCAAGAATTCTATATGTGAGAAGATAATTATGTTTAACAAACTATTCGAGTTCAGTAACATTTAGAGTTAGAACATATAAGAAGTACAAAATTTAAAGAAGTTTAAAATAAGATATACCATATGCGAAAAGTTTAAATTATTGTTATATAATCATAAGAATTTAATATATCCAAAACCTTAAAGCACCGTATTCCTTGAAATATAAACAAAACTCTATTATATTTGCTGTAGCATTATGGGGTGGAATACAGTTATAAGACTGTTCTGGCGATGACAGATAAGGCACTGTTTAAGTTAAATTTTCTCAGAAATTGTTTATCGAGAAAATTTTTCCTGAAGTTACTTGAAATCAACTGTATTTTTTTAATTATTTCAAGCATTTTATATGGCTGTGAAGCGTGGCCGGTGCTAGAGCGGCACTAGTAGGGACTGCGTGTCACGGAGATGCTATATATGCTGCGGTGGATGTGTGGAGTGACGCGGAAGAACCACGTTAGAACCTCCCGCATTCGTGGCAGCCTTCATGTTCATGACATTGTGGACAAACTGCAGGAGTGTCGCCTTCGCTGGTATGGCCACGTTTTACGGCAACCGGCTAACTACGTTGGGAACAAATGTCTGGCTATGCCGCCTCCGCTGGGCCCCGGCAGGAGGTGTAGACCCAAAAAGTGCTGGTTTGACGTCGTAAGGGGGATATGAAGACCATACGAAGTGAAGAAGAAAAAGTCGGAAAGCGGACCCCGGGCACTGAAACGGAAGTTTCTGATTTGACGCTGGGATGAAGAAGAGGAGAAGCATATTTTTGATGATACAAAATATCTGTCAAGCATAAATGACAGGCCTATAATGCAAAATCCTGTTCTTTTATTTACCCATGAATCGTGGTTACTGCCAGAGTGCCACAAAATTGGGTGTCACGGAGATACGTAGCGGTGGAGTGATGGGGAATTATCATGTAGGGAATTCTTGCATAAGCGATAGCATTCCTGTCCGTGACATTGCGTACAAATCAAACGCTTTTAAGTAAGAATAGAAAGTAGAAAAAATAATATACATTTTAAAACTACGCTCATGTAATATGATACTACGACATATGCATATTAATCTAATATATAAAATTCTCGTGTCACAGTTTTCGTTGCCATACTCCTCCGAAACGGCTTGACCGATTTTGATGAAATTTTTTGTGCTTATCCGGTATCTATGAGAATCGGCCAACATCTATTTTTCATCCCCCTAAATGTTAGGGGTGACCCACCCCCAAATTTTTTTTTTAATTTTTTGACATTTTATTATTTATATGACAGAACAACGTTTGCCGGGTCAGCTAGTTAATATTATAAATGTGAAAGCAACTCTGGCTGTCTGTTACGTTTTCACGCTTAAGCCGCTGAACCAATTTTGATAAATTTCGTTATATAGATAGATTGAATCTTAGGCTACTTTTTGTCTCGAAAACGAAACTCGAAGGAGATGAAATAGGGTTGAACGTTATTAAGTTCTGTTTTTTTTTTAAATTTATATGGCTGAACAACGTTTGCCGGGTCAGCTAGCATTTTATTCATAGTAGTAAAAAAGATAATAAGTCAAAACCTATAACGGTTTTTTTTATTTAACACGAACGTTATAACCGATCAGTCACAATCAAATTAAATCGTCATAAGAAGCATTAATTTGTATTCATCGCTTTTTAATTGCGAATCTTTGATTATAGTCTTAACCGTAATATTGTGATTGATATTTCAAGGTCAACGATGAATTTATTTTCTTTTGCGAATGTAAAATGGTAGTCTATATATTCATGATACCCGTGACAGTAGTTGTAAATGAGGCGTTTCTTATATTTATGATATTGTAAAATAATAAAATACTCGTAGTGTCGTCTTTAAAATGGTATATTTCGTTATATTGATTGGCTAACGGGCCTTCGAAAGTAGATAAACATTTATTTATTTATTCATCGCCAAACTTGCTCTGCCACCAAATAAACTTTATTGTTCGACAGAAGTGCACTGTCTCGGACTGTCAATATGAGTTTCACCCTGGTCACGGGACCATGAACCCTGTTTTTGCCCTAAGGACTGTCACGGAGAAATATAGGACGAAGAATACGCTTCTGAATTGCCTGTTTCTAGACATGCAGAAGGCTTTTAACTGTATTCCTCGCGTTATGATATGGTGGGCACTGCGGTCTAAAGGGTTTCCAGAAACATATATTGACAATATCCGAGACATGTACCGCGACTCTGATTTCGTAGTTCGGACCTCTGTTGGCGACACGAAACATTTTTCCATCACCGTCGGGTTGCACCAAGGATCCACTCTTAGTCCGTTTCTGTTTAGCGTCATATTAAACATCCTGTCAAACAGCATCAGAGATGCACATCGGGGCTGCTCATGTATGCTGACGATATCGCGCTGGCAGATGCGGACAGGGATAGGTTGGCGAGACGCGGCGTGAGAAGGCGTGGAAGGAGTCGTTTGAAAACGGTGGTCTGAAGCTCAATGTGGCGAAGACTACATACTTAGCCTGTCCACAGATCCCACACTCGTACGCGCATAGGAGGCGCCATGATTGAGCGCACGGACCAGGTGAAATACCTGGGATCTGTATTTCATGTGTCTGGTGACATCGATTGCGACGTCAAGGCTCGTATTGATGCCACGTGGGCCAAAGGGCGTGAGGTGACTGGTGTCATCTGTAACCCCAGGATGCCGGTTAAGTTAAAGGGACAGGTCTATAAGACCATCATTAGGCCTGTCCTTTTATACGGCTGTGTAACGTGGTCAGTACCTACTAGAGCGATACGCAGAATCTGCGTGTCACGCAGATGAATATGCTGCGGTGGATGTGTGGACTGACGTGGAAGGACTGCATTAGGAACTCCCACACTCGTGGCAGCCTTCATGTCCGTGACATCGCAGATAAATTGCGGGAGTGTCGCCTTCGCTGGTATGGCCACGTGTTGCAGCAACCGGCTTCTTACGTGGAAAACAAATGTCTGGCCATGCCGCCTTCGCCAGGCCCCGGCAGAAGGGGTAGATCCTAAAAGTATTGGCTTGCCGTCGTAAAGGGTGATATGCGTGCCAATAGACTGATTACTAAGGATGCTGAAGACCGTGTGAAGTGGAGTAGAAAAAGTCGGAAAGCGGACTCTGGGCACCAAAGCGGAAGTTTGGGGGAGTTAGAACCTTTTTTATTGTTGTGGAACAGCAGACAGACTGAGCAGTCGTCGGGCAGACGTCGGGCAGACGTCGGGGTGCCACCATTGTGGCGCGGGCGACGAGGAGGACACGGTGGACCACACTGTCGCCACACGGCGACACACACTGCGCCACGCAGGGCACACGCCCTGCGTGGCGCGAGGAGCGCCGCGCCCTCGTCACCCAAATCGGCGTGGACCTGTTGCTCCCGGCCCTGGTCCTGTCCATGGTCGGGGGCGATCCTGGATGGACGGCTGTCGCCTCCTTTTGCGAGGCAGTCATGTCCACAAAAGAGGTGGCGGAGCGGGAGCGGGAGTCCACCACCACACTCCCCTCCTGTCAACGCAGGCCACGTCGTCGGCGCCGGAGGGTGAGCAATGACTCGGGGGAGGATCCGCCGCCCGCACTATTGCCGCGAGGGAGAGGGCTGCGTGCTGTTCCGGGGCCCCCCTCAACTCCTACAATACAGGAGAGCGCCGGGGGGACGAAACCCTGACCCCCTGGCGCCAACACTTTAGAAGAGGCCCGCCTTGAGACAAAGAGCGGGCCGGCGTCGGCCCGGGCCACGAGATCGGCAGGCCACATATCCGTAGGCCCGGGCGTAGGCGATAGGAGAACAGCGGGGTTTTTTAGTGGGTTATCGGATGGCTGAACATCTACCCCGGAGTCCCACATATCCCTCGGTCCCCCCGGGCCGGGGGAACCCGTCAAGAGAGGTGTTTCCCCGAGACAAAAAAATACTGAGCAGTAGGCTCGCCTATGGATGTTTGCGACGCCAGGGGCACCGCTAACACGCTATCGTCCACGTAGGATAATTGAAGTCTAGGTCACTTTTGCCGGAACATAAAACAAAGTTGTTATGGAGGCATACAGTATTTAGGGGTGGTCGTCATTTATTCGGGCTTAGATCCCTACCACTTAGGTACTCCTTATGCCAGAATGGAAACTAAATGGAGTTAAAACTCAAATGTCACGCTTTATTCTGTATTCTTCAGTTATATGTTATGAAAATCTAAATAATTTAAGGTGTAAACTAAAATAACAAATGAAGTTGCAATGGATAAAAAATAGATGGATATTATTTCTAGTACTCGTATAGTTCAACTATAGCTTTATATCTAATTCCTGAATTGGAATTAGTCCATAGATGACTACACTCATTCATCATCTGACTAGCTATTTGCCCGCAACGTGCACTCCAGTAATGAAACATAACAAATTATTTAAAAAATAAAAAGTTTATATTCTTGAAGTTTTATTTAAACGAAACATAAAACGGCTGGAACCGGAGTCATAAAAACTTGCATCATAGTTTTTTTTGGAGAGAGAAGGGATATAAAATTTTTTACTTTTTTAAATAAGGTTGCACAAATACGAATTCATAACATCGTTAGCAAGTAAATTTTACCTACAGCATCGTGTCAATAGTAACCTCTTTGAATCTTTCTACGGTTTACAACGAGTTACCGACTACACAAATCAGTTGCCAATGGAATCAATAAGAAGTAATTAACAGTTATCTTAATTAATTTTGAAGGACTAGTGAAGGTACTTCGGTTCTTTTAGGCATTTCTTCTACCGCTTTCAATGTGAAGTTTTTCTCTTCCATAATAAAAATAAATTTGACAAACTTTTTGTGGGATAATTATTTTTTATTCAGTCATGACATTTCAATGGCAGCGCATTTTCCTTCTTCAACTTTCTGTGACGCAATAAAAGACAGATATGTTAATACACCACTGCAAGACATTACCAGCTCTAACTTTTCACATTTCTTGGTGGAATAGGGGTTAAATGAAAAAGATTTCCACATAATTGAATCATATAACTAGCATTCTCTACTACAAGTTTAAGTTGCTTTAATTATTACCCGTTGGTACACAAGTAGGCCAATATTTTTGAATCAAAGAAGTTAAGTTGCGTCTGTTTTTCATAATGAAAGCCACGTTTCAACGTATTTTTTTATCCTTGATTTTAATTATTAATTAAATTTTGGTTACTTTACAGTAGACTTTTCTACCAATGTATGTTGGTTGACAACGTTTACAATTATCGAAATAAATTCATGCTTGTAATCTGAAAAATGTTGACTTAATACGAAAATTTTCCTAAATATTTCTATAGGTACTAGAACTATTTACTTATTTTCTCATTTTGTGAGTGTGGAGTTGTTATTCAACAAGAAATCCGCTACAGACGTGATTCATGCGTATTTTGTTTTGGCAACGTGCCCTGTTGATTACAGTCTTGAAGTAGAATACCATTTGTTTACAACACACCTGACTTCGCATTAAACAATTTAATCAGGCAAATCTTGTTTGACTTTACATAACAAGTGTTAATAAATATTGAATTGGATTTAGCATTTCACCGCCACTGTGATTCAATAGTAATTCTAATAAGTTTTGAAGCTTTTATGATTATAATACTCTCTTGCATCTTCTCTTTAAACTAGTTTTTTAGTGTCGGCGTTTTTCCATAATACTTTTGCTGAGATCCTCAAAAAATATTTTATTTAACTTCATTGCTTGCAGAGGTAGTTAAAACTTTATTAAATTAAAGCCTATTAAACAATAATGTAGACGCTTATGGCCAATACAGCATGTCCTGATGTTTATTTTGGACGCTGTTAGCTGATGTTTTCTATTTTCACATGGTGAAACGCATAATAAAATCTGAATTACTTCAAGCTTTGTTATTGGTTCATGTTGAATCGCAGAGTCTAGAAAAAAAAAAAACTGTACATGTCTTCAGCCTATTATCATCTACTGTTAGGCTATTGAAGTTGGATAAAGTTTATAGCACATCTAGCTATTATTCATCCAGTATCCTTAAAGTTACATGTACAGGTCCTCTACTGGTCTCAAATAAATCCTATACGCGTGCCGATTATATTCACATTCTTTTTTCTGTTTTTGTACTCCTACATTATGTGGAGTCGGCACAACATGATTTTTTTCTTTCATTCTCTGTTATTAGCCGTCAAATCAACATTAACAACTTTTTTCGCCATAACTTTTATCATGTAATCCATCCATTTTTTTCTACCCTTCTTTCTGTATGTATCTATCAATCACTGGCGATAATTTTAAAAATTGTAATGCTGACAATATTTATGTTCCACGAGGATAATACTGCATAACCGAGGAGAATCTTAATAGGTTAAACAGACGGATGCACCCGTACAGGTTCAGCTACAAGTGTAAATCACGAAGGCGTTCCTTTAACGGCAACTGGTAGAATGCGTAGTATACCGTAACAGTACGGCGCAATACTTTGCGTGCCATGCATAACGTGGAAAAAGCTTCCAATTATTTGTGAATTCCTCACATTGTTTTTAACTTCGGCAGCGACATTTTTGTATAATTAAGTAGAGATAATGAAGTCGCCAACAGTATTTTATTGCATGTTCGTCGTAGAGTGCGTAAGCAATTACATAAAGGATGGAATTTCAATCTTAAGAAATCCTGTTGAAGAAATTTGTTTGTAGTGATCATGTTGTTTAATTCATTTTATATGCATTGTATATCGATTATATTTGAAGCTTTTATTTCAGAGTTTGGGTATAATATATATAATATAGTCTCAGAGACAAATGATTTTTTTGACTCAACTCTCTTACTTGTCACGCCTTTTAAGGAAAGCTGGTGGAAAAAAGGTGTGGTAGTTTTTCGATTGCATGGTGATATTTTTGGAAACATCATCCCAGGGTTTTTATAAGTTTCGATCTATTTTCAAATGCTGTTTATAACGACCCACGTAAAGAAAGTATAGTAAATGATTCTCACTAGCTTCGCCTAGTAGCAAGCCACAATAAGGGATTCCGGGTTCCTTAGTAAAAAGTTTTGAATGAAACTAAAATTAACAGTTGAATATCTTAAGTTATATGTCCCATCGTTCCAAAACTATTGATTTAAAAAAAAACGTCTATCTACATCAAAATTTTTGGTGAAATGTCTTAAACGCCTAGATCTGTCGAACGATGCAACGTGTCATTTAGGTGTTAATCTATCACAAATAAATTGCGTGATACGATTTCAAAAGGTCTTTATTATTTATTAAACATTTGTGCTAGATTTTATACGTAGATTTGGAGTAAGTTTCCATATAAAGTGAATAATAATTCTTGGTATTTAGCAATCAGATATAGACCTTAAAAATATGTCTTAATACTTATTGAGAAATGAAGCAATTGTTGTAGTTTAGGTCAAATCTGTCGTATAAATCAATAACAGATTAATTTATTACATTTCGATTAACATTTTAATCGTGTTATTATTGCAAGACTTAATGAGGTATCTGATTAAGGTATATTAGCAAATCTATTAAAATGACAACAGTTTAAGATGTAATATTAAATTTTTCTCTTTTCCTAGTATCTGTTAGTTTTCATTAGCTAACCGGTAAATATCGATTATACTTAAAGCTTCCGATGACCATTGTTGATTCACATCACTTGTTATGCGATTTAGTCTATGATAGGCATTTACAAGTATGCTTATGCAGTCTCGTGCATCTATGTATAGTTGCCAAGATTCTGTTGTTAATCAGATATGGGGTATAAGTTTTAATCTACCCTATATCTGATAACTGCATCCATACCTATCAACTTTGGTTCGCTTATATTTTAAATCATCTACGCATCAACTCCTTCAGTAGTTGAACACTAAGCAATTAAATGTAGTCACTTTGCGATATTTATGTAATACGTGCAAATTACTTCTTTACAAAGCACATCTACCCACATTGAATGACAAATGGCCATGACGACATACCTGATTAATTTTTGCATTACAAAACCGAGTATATAATACGATAATTTCTCATGTCACATTAGATATCTGAGTCCATTATTTTAGTGGGACGATAGAAAGTGTTATATCGCCTCAACGCGCGTCCATTTCTATAAGCTATGTGTGAATGACAAACAAACAAATCCTCTTGTAGATCCATCTACTGTGATCTGCGATGTCATTTTGTATTGTATCATCAATTATCGATAAGGTTTTGTATACACGAAAACGCTATTACTAAAATAGCAGTAATGTTTATTATTGTAATTTAAAAAAATTATTACTTGTACACATAAAATTAACAACCTTTTCCAAGAAACAGGGGATTTTTTTATTTAATGAGGTTTAAGAAGACGTCTTTCTCTTCAGGATGATTTAAGGAAAAAATTTGTTTTATAAAGTGGCGCAAAAAGATAAATAGATCGATGGATGGGTGGATACAGCTTATGGAGATATTTGATAAAGATCCAATGTCCGTCTTTAATAAAGGTAAAAAGGGAAAGCCATTTGATCTCCCAAACCCGTAAAGAATAACCGAATGATGTAGTTTTCTCCCTACTTGTCAGCTAGCAGAAGGTGACAATAACCCATTTTGCCAATACTTGTAACATCCTATGTATGAGAGGAGGTGGTTCCATTGCCATTTCTAGCCGGGACGATATGGTAAACTTAAGCAATTTAAGGGGGGGAAAACTTATTTGAAAGCACATGATTTTGTTTAATATTAAAATGGTTACGAATAAACAACATTATACTCGTAGTTGTTTAAGTAATACACACTTATGGGGTCTTAAAATTCTCTAACCTTCTCATTTGTGCAATACCCTAAAACGAAAGACAACTAGTTGCCAAGGTAATTAATGGCCATGTTCGGTAGCTGTGATGTGACCCACATGGGTGTGAACCCTGGTGAGATGTTTGGCAATCTGTAAACTTGACCCTTGACTTAGTGAAAGTACAGTAGCCGTGTAAGATTATGCTGTGAGAAGAACGATTAGTCTGCCGACCAGAAATTATTCAATTCCAACATCATTAACTATTATTTTCTATTCGTGACATCCGTAGTTTGTGATAACTAAGTGGTCTAATACTTGGGATCAACTTATAGTAGGTAAAGTTAGGTAGGTAGGTAAAGTTTTTATCCGTGCAGGGACGGAGAAAGAATACTAACCTCTGCGGCCGGGTTCGGCCTGTCGTAAAAGGCGACAAAACAACCCACCCTAGCTACGTGGTAGGCCAAGCCCCTTCTGGATGGCGACCACTTTTGGTCTTAAGTATGCCGCCTTGTGTTGTGTTCCGGCATTAGTGACCCAAGTTCCTGTACTCTTATGGGAGAGCAGCGTGTTCGTGATGCCACTGGCGTTGCAAACACCCATAGGCGACGGTAACTGCTAAATTCTAAGCGGGCCGTCAGCCTGTCTGCTGTCCTACAGCAATAAAAAAAAGGTAAATCAGTCACGGATTCGAATTGTCAAGTATTTCTGGATTTTTTTCTGACTTAATGCGCATACTAAATTATAAATGTACTGGCGGTAAAGGAAAACTGCGTAATGGAACCTACATACCTTTTTAGTATATGTAGCCAGCCCACCAATCAATCTCAAAAGTGGCAAGTATATTGTCTTTTCTCTCTAAGGTTTAGGTCTGATCTCAGCAGTAGCGTGCTATACACTTCTTTATTATTACTATTTTATTTTCTCACATAATAGTAAGTAGTTACCGTCGCCTATGGGTGTTTGCGACGTCAGGCGAACAGCAAAGAAATTTATTCTAAATAGAATTGTTAGAAATTTAATTCTAAATAGAACCTAAGTTGATTCATATATTTATATATATGAATCAACTTAGGTTATGGATAATCAAATGTGAACAAAAAAAAAAATTTTATCTAGTGCGTAATTGTAACAATGAGTCAAATGATGACAAACACAACCTTCGACCTGCATCTTAAAGATATATTACTGAATATATACATGTTTATGAGTAATAATATTGATAAAAAGCAATCCGGTTGGTTGACAGACAAAAGTTTTATCCTGCTAAAATCGATAACTTGTAATACGCGTTTCAACGTATCTCTGGCTCCAGATTAAAATAATGGGTGGCTTCGCGAATTCATAGGGTGAAATGCATTGCTGCTTTTTTCACATTTGCAATTTATATCTATGCAATCTTTTGGCAAAGCACTGTGAATTATTCAATAGAATTTAATAATTATTTTACTATTTGTTATTATAGGAAGATTCCTTTATATATACAAAGGAAGACAATTTTAAACCATTTTTATATTTAGTTTTTTTAAGAAGTGTTAAGACCATTTGAGGTTTTGCTAAATATTATATTGAGAATATTTACATAATATTAAATTTGCATCCCAGTAGAGGTTAGAGTTAGTGCCCACACGATAAGTATTCAAGATTTTATCTAACTAATTGGTTATTTGGACACCGAACAACACGGATATGACCAACTTAGAAATTATTTTATTCATTAATACTACCGATGAGATATTGCTTTTAATTTAGTTGCCTTATTTTGTATTTAATTATTTATATAACAAATACTACCTTTCTCCTTATCGTGCTCTAACATCTAGACATTATCAATAATATTTTTTTGAATATTAAAAAAAAAATTTTTTATTTGGGAAACAAACATCCATACAATACATACTAAATAATTTTGCATATCTGTAAGTACCTTTGTTTACATGTATGAACAACAACATTTCCACGTATTACATTTTTGGGATATAAAACTAGGTCTATGTGGTACACTTAGAGTGATAAAAGAAGTACTTACGAAATTATTTGATGATAGCGATTAATTCAGGGATTACTTCAGTGAATCCTATATGAACTGCAAATAATCTTGGATCTCTATGCAGGGACGGAGTAAGGACTAACCCCTGCAGCCGGGGGCGGCCTGTCGCTAAAGGCAGCTAAAAACCCTATCTGGGTGACCACCCTTGATCTCTAAATATGACACCATAATAACCTTGTGTTGTGTTCCAGCAAAAGTGTTTTCAGTTCCCCTACGCCAACGGTAGCGTTTTAGCGATGTCCCTGACGTCGCAATCATTCATAGGCGACGGTAACTGCTTGCTAAATGCTTTATTAAATGGGCCATCAGCCTATCTGCTGTTCCACAGCTATAAAAAAATCCTAGCTTTGATGTATGTTGTGAAAGTGTAAGTTTGCATAAAGCCTCTGATCACATATCTTAAAAAATATATAAATACAGTAAAGTTAAACATATAAAAGTTTCTATAATTTAAAATACAACACTGTTTTTTTTTATTATGTAACAATATATTTATTTTACACATTTTATGATGTCTTTTGGAAAGTTATTCCAAAAAATTATCTTGTTATTTTTTGTTTTGATAGATTTATTTGAAAAAGGTAACATAAAAACAGTAACAGATAAGTAATGCGAAGGGAAGAATGATATGTGACTAGGAAAATGCTAGAATAGAGAGGATGAAAAAAATCAAATCAAACTCTAACAATATATGAAAGTTGACAAGACTTTTCTACGAAATGTGCTAAACAATTTCATTTCAGTGAAGCGTGGCCGGTGTTAGAGTAACACAAGCAAGAACTGCGTGTCACGCAGATGAATATGCTGCGGTGGATGTGTGGAGTGACGTGCGGAAGGACCGCGTTAGGAACTCCCGCATTCGCAGCAGTCTTTATGTCCGTGACATTGCGGATAAATTGCAGGAGTGTGGGCTCCGTTAGTACGGCCACGTTTTACGGCAACTGGATGCTTATGTGGGAAACAAATGTCTGGCCATGCTGCCACCGCCGGGCCTCGGCAGAAGGGGTAGACCCAAAAAGTGCTGGCTTGACGTCGTAAAGGGTGATATGCGTGCCAATGGGCTCACTACCAGGGATACTGAAGACCGTGCGAAGTAGTTAAGAAAAAGTCGGAAAGCGAACCCTGGGCGCCGAAGCAAGAGTTTGGGCTGCAACCGGGATTCAACGCTGAGATGATGATGATGAGAGAGGATGAAAAAAATGGATTGATTGCGTAAAAGATCACATGGTGACACAAATGGAAATGTTGAGCTGACTAGCTAGACAAAAGTTGAAGTAGTGAACATGTCTCCCCTCAGGGGTGCTCCTCTGTCCGAGGAGTGCACGGGTGTGCATACCCGAGGTGCCCGAGCATCCATCGCCTCACTCCCCTCTCCGTCCGAGGCGACAGAGTCCTACCTTTCTTCCCGTCTACCTCCTACATCCGTTCCAAATTCGCTCTCTGTTCGTGGCGTGGTCCCCGGTGGGATGGTTGCGAATACTGATTGGGGTTCCGGGTTCTGCCCCGGGCCCTGATTTGGTAGTCGAAACCATGCCTATTTCGACTGCGCCTGCACAGAGATTGTTCCTGGGTGGGAATCGCATCCTCGCTGTCGGTTGGTCATGCTGGGCCCGCTACGGCATTGGGCGACTCCCTGGTTTTTCTGAAGTGTCGCCTGGTAGTCGTACCCACGCCTGACCGGCACGCGACGGGGGTGCGAGTCCCGTCCGGAATTGGCCGCCGGCCTGTCGCTTCCGGCCCTGGTTCTGTCCATGGTCGGGGGCGATCCTGGATGGTCGGCCGTCGCCTCCTTTTGCGAGGCAGTAATGTCCGCAAAGGAGGCGGCGGGGTGGAAGCGGGAGTCAACTCCCGCCAACGCAGGCCACGTCGTCGGCGCCGGAGGGCAAGTAACGACCTTGCCGCGAGGGAGAGGGCCGCGTGCTGTTCCGCGGCCCTCCTCAACTACTTGATTCAACAGGAGAGCGCCGGGGGGATGAAACCCTGACCCCCTGGCGTCAACACTTTAGAAGAGACCCGCCTTGAGAAAGGGCGGGCCGGCGCCGGCCCGTACCACGAGATCGGCAGGCCACATTTCCGTAGGCCCGGGCGTAGGCGATAGGAGAACAGCGGGGTTTTTAGTGGGTAGTCGGATGGCCGAACATCTTTCCCGGAGTCCCACATATCCCTCGGTCCCCCTGGGCCGGGGGAACCCGTCAAGAGAGGGGTTTTCCCTGAGACCAAAACAAAAAGTGAACATGTTATGCCAACCCCACATTATTTGGGATTAGGGCAGGAAGCACTTAAGAAACCGACATTACTATATGTATCTACATTATTATAATAGCAAACTCTTTTCGCAATATGATTAATTAATAATGTAAATGAATAATTTGACACCTGTTTTTAGACTAATAGACGATCTGCATCGCCAATGTGTAAATAAATGGAATGCTTGCTTTAAAACTTCTAAAGCACCTATTCGTCTGAGCCAATACAAATTACAGTGCGTCGATATTACAAATTACTCAGAAGCCGGACTTATTTATAATCAGATAAGAAATTATGAGCAACAATATTCATTGACTAAGAATTCTCATTCATTTATCATTTATGAATAGTTAACCATGTAGCCGTGGCGAAGCCAACTCTTAGTTTTGTTGGGGTTATTCTTAGCTCCTTGGAACGCACTAATGACTACTTTGGAGCGATTGATGCTTTACATTCCATCAGCAAAGTAACAAGATTAAACGAATTATTAGCGGCCAGCCATTCATTAAATTCAGATATTCATATTTATTGGAATTTTCAGATTGCAACAAAGATCTTCATTCAAGATATTTCCTGCGAGCCCTCTTTTTTTGTAATGCGCTAGGTAGGTACACCCCGCTGTGTGGGAACTTATGGCAAATCTCTAAGCTGGCGGGTTTACATCGCAGGTATACCCTCTAAAATCATTCATGTTTGCCTTGAACAGCAACCCTGACTGGCATCTGCCTGCTTTCGAGGGCCTCTTCAAAGCCGGGGGGCGTGATGAGCGCCCGGATTCTTCTTTCTCACGCAAGCGTTAGCTTGACGCGTGGAACATCTACACCCGCCCCACTTTCATCCATAAGTGTCAGGCTTTTCCCAAATGGACTGCCATTTGGGAAAAGCACTGGCCCGCGACCAATTATTACGGAGGCCGGAGTACTATAATATTGAATTTACTAAACCATATATTAATATACGTTTTTTTCTTACTCATTAAAATAAATAATATAATGAATAATTCTAAACACAAATGGTTTTATAGATATTTAAATAGTAATAAAAATACATTTACAAAACAAAGAATAATTAAGGGTAGGTAACCATTCAAAAACTTCTCAAAGCATAGTAATTTCATCAGTAAATTACTCTACTCGGGTAAAGACAATGCTATCACATGAAAACTAGATATAAACAGCAAAGTCGTGATATTAATTTGCCTCGCATACGGCACAAAATTACAATTCAAGCGTGTTTGTGACATTTTATTGTCAAAGATAAGTTTCGTCGCCAATTTCGTGTGCGTGTAACCCAGATAAGCATATTCCAAAGTTAGATCAAGGCTAGATAACAGTTTAGCTTCTTTTTTAGAGAAATGTTGAAATACGAGAAATGTGTAAACCATGCATAATCAAGTATGCATCTTTAGACTAATTGATAACAAATAAATTTTTGTCCGTGCAGGGGTGGAGAAAGAATATAAACTCTGCGGCCGGGGTCGGCCTGTCGTAAAAGGTGACATAACAACCCAACCTAGCTACGTGGTAGGACCTCAAGCTCGTCTGGATGGCGAACACCTATGGTCTTAAATATGCCGCCATAATAACCTTGTGTTGTGTTCTGGCATTAGAGACCCAAGTCCTTGTACCCTTATGGGACAGCAGCGTGTTCTCGATGCCACTGGCGTTGCAAACACCCATAGGCGACGGTAACTGCTAAATTCTAAGCGAGCCGTCATCCTGTCTGTTCTCCTACAGCATTAAAAAAATCTACTGCAACAATTCACACAGCACCATCCGGTTAGTAAGCAGCAACTTGTATACTTTTATTCTGTAAATAAATACATACTTTATACAAACATCCAAAATCGCTAAATAAATAGATCTTGTGATAACAGACGGATTGTATACACGTCACGCTTATCTAAGGAGGATTGGCGGTTTGCAAAAATTGGTCGGTCTGGGATTATATTTTAACACGCACAGTAACCGAACAAACTGCATAAACAGTGCATGTCATCATGGGATTCGATCCAGTGTCTTAGATGTAGTAGCCTAGCGTGGGTATTAGCCGCCCGGGGCGGAAGAAAAATTTGCCGCCCTCTTACGTATTTCAATTTATCAAACAATATATAATAATTCTAAAGAACTTTTCGGCACAAATAAATTGCCGCTCATTACAATCGGTCCGAATCGTAGGTGCGGAAAAAATATGGTAATAATATTTATAATGTATTATTACTATTTATTGTGAAATTTTGCCGCCCCCTAAAATGTGCCGCACGGGACGGGTCGCCCTTGCCACCTCTACTACACTACGCCACTGCTGAGTTGGTTACTGAGTGGGATACCACTTGACTACCACGCACTTCATCATCAACAGCCACAACCGCTGTTGGACAAAAACCTTCCCAAGATCCCGGACCACCAAGAATATTCGATTACTTTTCTCATTCAGCCACTCATTTAAAAAATGCAAAGTGAACGGAAATAAGTTCATATAAAGAATTTAATTTATACCCATTATGTAACTTGGTGTTTTTAGATTATGGCTCACGTAGAGAAATAAGAGCGACATAGTAATGCAAATGAATGCGCCAGATTCTGTAAACCGTTGGGATTTAGTCGCGTTCCAATGCAGATGGTCGCAGACCTCGTCATCGTTAGCCGTCTTAATAAATTCCCCTACCATTTGCTTTAATCGAATTATGTCTTTAATCGACAATTTTCAATATAACTCATAATTTTCTCCAAATATATATACTTCACAGATTTCTCAGACATCTACGTGTACAACACTGGTTCAGTTGTAAGGTTGGTCGTGTTCCAAGTGTGTCAATATATGAAGTAGCAGTCCGTTTGTCTGTAGTATATGCAATTCTGATATTACATAACACAAGAAACTTCATTCATATAAAATATTAGGAGGTAGTTAAGAGAATATTCAGGTTAGGAGTTCAACACTTGAATGTAAAACCTTGATCTCAATAGTAATGCTATACCGGATGAGCTACATTTCCTGATAAATTGAAAATACACATATCCGTCGATTTACATGGTACCTGTTTTACACAATTTCTAAAAGGTTGGTAAACTAATTAATTTTCTTTTCTATGAATATAATTTTAAATGAGTGAAAGAATTGAGAACAAATTGCGAATTCGTTTCGTTTAACACGGTTTTACATAACAAAACCGGAGATTTGATTTTACACTGTTTGGTCAGGAACCTTATTCAGTGTAAATCGGGGGATAGTTATACTAGAAAATCTAATTGAAGAATATAAGATCGATATATTTACCTACTTACGCCATCAATAATTGTGCATTCCAGTATTTCAAAATTAAGTATTTATTATGGCCACGATATTGAAATTTAGGGTCGAAATTAATTAAAACATGAATACATAAATTAAACATTCGAAAACTATAAAAAGATAATTAATTAATACTATAAAATTTCGGTTCCAGATAGCCTTCGGATGGAAAAGTTCCTAGTATTTTATTAAATGCCAACAAATAAATGGTATGTTTGGAATCATTGGGATTCAACAATTAGTCACATAGAATATAATATATGTCGCATGAGACTGACAAGGAAGATGTTTAAAAAACTAACACTATAACTATTAGATATGATTGAATATAATATATAAAGCGAAGTAAAAAATACGCATACAATTATATGAATCCTTGTATTTTGCTAATAATAACAAGTAATATGTTCCATAACTGGACTCAGGTCTTCTCATAAAGGAAGTGGATACTATATTCACCAATAATCCATAGTCGTCTCTTGAATGTACCACTGGGTTACCACTTATTAAATATGAATTCTTATAGGAAATATTGATATTCATTAATTAGTATATTAGTTATTTAGTACCAATAAAACAAGTGCTATGCTACTTAGTCCAGGAGTATTACCTAGTACATATATTTCTCGTATTTATTTTATATTTTCAGATTCCCTTAACAATAGTAGGCGACCCTTTCCAGACTTGCAAGGTTTGCTCAGAGGCAATTAGCATCCCCAGTCACTGCGGGCGGATCGTTAACATTCTTTCTGATATATCCATTTCCACATGCCAAGAAAAAGAAACTAATATTAGCAAATAGAAATATTTAAATAAACATCGGCCCCTGTTATTTTTTGGTGACAAAGTGACGCAAGGAAAGGAATTTCACAAGTAAGACATGTCGAAATATCTAAAAGTCGCAAAACCAAATAGTGTTGTGTTGATTTGGTTCGCGTTGGCGAAAGTGTCGTCGCATGCGCTGACTTCGCTTGTTGACAATTTAACAATAGCAGTGAAAGCCGGGTGCACACGACAGATTTGTCGGCTCCGTAAACCACTTGCATATACACATTCACACCTCAAAGTCATACTGTTTACAACATTTATGAATGTATGATCACTGCGACTACTACTGTTTAGACCTTTCAACGCCTTTTAGAATGCCGTAAGTTTATTTACAGCAACAATTTGAGCTTTGATGTCAATGAACTTGATTTTCGGCGTTTTCTAATGTAAGTAATCTACACATCGCTATAATTAAACGTTTAATAATCATGTTACGTAAAGGCAATTGAGCGTGATGAAATTGTAGTACAATGACGTTGAAAAATCTTTATCAGCGTAACTACCTTTACCGAGTGCATCGGTCAGCACGTCGTCGATTGCACAATTAAGATGCACAGTTTGATGCTATCGGTGTGGCGTTCTACTTCCAACCTATTGTCGATCGGTTAAAGTGTGTGTAATCGAATTAATAGAAAATGTCTTGTAGATGAAAGCTGTCTCGCGTCGGAGTGGACATCTCTTGTATTTGAGTGACGGCCCTTCTACCCGGCCATATTGAATTCTTATGAAACAACTTTATTACATTAGCTACTAGCTTGTATATAAATTCTTTAAACTTTATTGATGCGTTCAAATATTTTATTATGCCTCGTGAGAGGAGAAAGTACTGAGGACTATTTTAATAGCTGTTATTATGTGACAGGTTTCCCTATTCGAAATCTGAATTGCGAAATTATTATGTCACATACTTGAATATGCGACAATATGTCTAATTAAATACATTATTTGATTTGGTGTCAACTGTGTTTATTGAACGCGTCAATTATTTTTATAATATAAAAAATAACAGTTACAGCAAATCAGTTATCATGTTCATGTAAATAAATGTGTTTATTAGCTTCGGGGCAAAACGTAAGTTGCAAAAACTGGGGTCACCTTACGTAAGTTATGTAATGTAAATCGTATCGTGGAATAATCCTATTTATCAAAGAGATGGTATCTTACTTTCGCTTCTACGGGAACAATTCACGTAACAGAGAGAGAACACAATTAAGTATTTGGGAGATCGTCACTTTCTCGGACTTAATCATTAGTGATGTGACTAAATATTAGTGATGCGCCTAAATTACTAGGTTCATATAAATTAACATCAGATATTAAATGAAGTTGGAAGAAATATTTGTAAAACATTGAATACACTTATTTATAAACGAGAAAAAGTATGGACAACCAATAAAATCTTTTTAAACCTATGTAGAGTGGAAACTGCATCTTATCAAAAATGTCAATCACACCAAGACCTAGGCAAAGTTGCCAGTCGGGGCTGGATAGGAAAGGCAACGGTTCGGTATTTATGGCGCAAATTTCGGTGGTCTACGCCCAGTGGATGATAATTCACTAACGACTCTACTACTAAAACCTCTTTAGATAATGGACCTCTGGCAGGCACAAATTTTTCATATGAAAACATGCATTAATCGTTCTTATATATTTCAGATGTTAATTTATTGCCAAATAGAGGAAAGCTATACTAGTGCAGTCTGATTTATCGCCTCCGGAATTAGATTGTAACCCAAATAAAAAAAATATTTATTGGTAAGTAATAACGAACTTAAAAACTTTCAAACGACAAATATTAGAGTCCTTCAACTATATATAATAAATACTCTAAAAGTTGTGTATTTAAGTCATTTTATGTCAGTTCCCATTGAACGAGGTTAATTAGCACAAAAGTTTTAAAAATAACTTCATATTTAATACAATCAAATATAAATATACCTAGTCAGGTCATAAATTTTGTCACATGTTTAATGTAAAATAATTGTAACAAGTTTATTAATTATGTAACCATTCATATACCAAAATGAACTTAACAAAACATAGATTCTTATGACATTAAAGTTTATTCAAAATGACCTCCGTGATTTTGAATACAAGCCTTCAATCTGCGTGGCCAGTTGTCTATCGCAGCACGAACGAGGTCCATGTCAATATCGGCGGCTGCCTTAATCAAGGATGTCTTGAGTGACTCCAAATTGGGATGAGGCTTTGAGCACGCCTTTTCCTCCAAGTGTTGCCATATCTTGTAATCTAACGGATTCAAATCTGGACTGGAGGAGGGCCAGTCTTCGTGCCAGATGAAGTCGATTTCACGCGCCGCCAGCCAGTCTTGTGTGCTCTTCGCTCTATGAGCTGGCGCCGAATTTTGTTGGAATACCCAGTGCCTGTTATTGAACATGGTATGAGAAACAGGTTCCACAAGGTTCGTCAGGACTGTATTTTGATACACAACAGCATTCGTTTTTACACCTTTCTCACAAAAATGTACCTCTGTTAAGCTCCAATAAGAAACTCCCAACCACACCATGAGCGAGGATGGAAAATGACCTCGTTGGACACGCGGAATACGGTTGCTCGCTTCTTCACTACTGTGTGCGTACACCTTATCATTTTGTTTGTTGTAGCTCTCTTCTACGGTAAACATTTTTTCATCCGAAAAAAGAATTTCCCGATATTTTTTTCCCGCGTACCGCTTCAACAAAGCGCGGCATCTCTTCAGTCTCAGGTCCATTAGACGAGCATTCAAACGATGTCCTGTTTTTCTTCGATATGCCCGAAGCCCTAAGTCTTCATTTAACACCCTTTTCACCGTGGTTCTGCTTAACCCCATCTGAAGGGCCAACAGTTTCTGCTTACGTTTGGGATTTCTTTGAATTCGTGCCTTCACAGCTTTTATCACTGCTGGAGTCCTAACAGACCGAGGGCGACCACTTCTTGACCTGTCATCTACACTAGAGTCTTCATTGTATCGTTTGATGGTACGATAAACGAATCTTTTGGTAATATTCAAATTTTTCAGTATGTTAAAAATTTTAATTGGCGCGTAACCGCAACGATACAACGCAATAACTGCAACACGGTCTTCTTTAAGCGTCCACTCCATATTTAAAAATGAGTAAAATTCTAAAAGTTATACATTTTTATTTTCATGAACAATTCGAAATTCTAATACAATAAACTTTTTTGTGGCCAGCATTCTAAAAGAAAAGTTTTTACTGTGTGACAATACTTATGACCTGACTAGGTATATAAGACGTAATACATAATACTAGTTCGGAATAGTATAGTTAAGTTTACATCAAATTTCAGTATTGAATCACTTTTATTGTCAAGTTATTTCATTTAACTAGCTTCTACAAAAATTAGTTACATCACTAAGATTTAATCAATCTTAATTATATCATGTTCATTTCCCGAAGGTACGTGAATAATCCATGGCATCTAAAGACTGATTTAATTCGATCCTTTATATCTCTCCAATCTATCTAATTAAATTGAACTATTTCTTTTTAAATTTCTTTATTACATTGTATTTAACTTTCTATTTAGATGGAATCTTCAGATCCTTTCTAGTATGATAAGAATACAGGTGGCTTACAGTGTTGTAACAATAGGATTATGTAAGAGAGGTAAGCTAGTTTAGGATTTAGAACCTGCGCTTTGTAGAACAATTGTTCATTATCTCACATCGATATTAAATCTATTGGAAGTTTAGTCTTTTAGTTTTCCTTATCATTTGAGCGCTTAATGTCGGTTATGATTATGATTTGCATCGTTATTATTCTGTCTTTATTGCTGCGGGCAGCAGACAGGCTACGGTCCCCTTAAGCAGTTACAGTAGCCTGCGGTTGTTGGCGTAAGAGGCACAGCTAACACGCTGCCGTTCGTAAGGAAACTGGAATCCGGTCACTTATGCCGCATCACAATACAAGGTTATTATGGCGACATTTTTAGAAATCTGGTTGCCATACCACCAGCTACGGTTTTTTATCGCCTTTTACAACATGTTGCTCTCGGCCGCAGTGCTAAGTACCCTTACTATACTTCTCCCTTCATGGAGAAAAATTTAATAATATTATATCTCTAAGTTCACTACATAAGTATCAAAATATAATTCTTCAACTTACGTTTTGTCATGTGGAAAAATACGCAAGTGGCTATATTGTGAAAGTTCAACTTTAATTTGTAATATTATGTAAATGTTTAAAGTAAATATCTGTGATTTTGTTATACAACGCATAATAATTATCATTAACAATTGTATAATTATTATTATTATCGATTAATATTGAAGTAAATTTTTTACCCACTAGAAAACAATAACAAAAAACCCTTTGCTCATTTAATATTCAGGATTTCTTAAATATTTTATTAAAAATATTAATATTATATCTATTATTGATTTACAATATTTAATTTCTCAAGTAATTCATTTATGATAAAGTAGACGTCCATAGAAAACTAGATGGCCCTATGCAGTTTTGACAGAAACAGAATAATAAGAAAAAGCGTATGGCTAACTGGAATTCACGATAATTATCACGAGTGTTCAATACAAGAATAACCTTTGAATATCGGTTTTTTTAACTCAGAATGTAGGTAAATGTAGAATAGTCATGAAAAAATGTTTGAAGAGGAGGTATTTCTACCAATCTCATTGTACCTATTTATTTGTTTAAAGATAGATTTAGTGTGCTATAATGCTTATTAGTGAGTTTGTGGAAAATGCATATAACAATAAATGTTTATTTTTTAATATAGTAATTTTTATATTTTAGTTAAACTGCGTAAGTATAAATGAAATAAATAATAAACTATATAGTGTATTAAAATAAAAACTATGTCAACACATGTTTAAGCTAAAGCTACAACACTTCGGCCTACGCAGTCTTAATCTTAATGCGTTATTATTGTACCCAATCACATGCCACATCTTCTTTTTGCAAAAAACAATATAACTGGCGTGTTCGATCTAGTAATTGGCCTTAATACCCTCGTAAAGGTTATTCAGATTATTTCCAAAGCGCTATTTATTCTATTTTAAGCCTTAAAGATGGATTGATCTCCTAAGCCCGAAGGCGCCAGCCTTCGCTACAAAAATTACTTATTTCCAATAAAATTACCCCACTCGCATTATACATTAAACTAGGTGCAATCTTATTATTTTTTTATGTTTCATCTCAGTTGTATCTGAAAATTTCAGCTCACTGTATGCACAAGAAAAACATTATATGTACTTGCTCTTGTACCCCGAAGCGAAAGTATTGGATTAGAAAAGAAAGATGTTTGTGTTTATTGATAACTCGAACTGATATTTACTTTTTTTACATTATCTATATATATTCTTATCGAAGTCTATCATGTCACTGATAATTTTTAGAGAACTATCTTCATTTAGGTAAAAATTTGTATCGTATGACTTTTTTTAGAAACAATTGACGAATACATAACAGATTAAGAAACAGGGAACGGATAAATTTATTTCTTACTAGCTGTGCCCACGACTCCGTCCACGTGAAAAAGTGACTTTGGGTAGCATTTTTTGGATATATCTTTTGGTTTATTTTAGATTACGATAACTTATTAATTCTGTATTTCGCGTAAAGAAATACCAATGCTAATTTTAATGTAATTCTTCTACTTTATGAATCGACGTTTAGTTTTTGTACATATTTTTCCATTTAGTTTTGCATTTTTTCTTTAATTATTGTTTATTTTTAGTTATTCGTATTAGTTTTATTGAAAAATTTCTTTATTATCAATATTTGATGTACGATTTTCTTTAGAACGTTCTAATAAAATAAAAGATACCTAATTAAATAAAAAAACACCTATAAGTATGATATGTATTTACAAACCCTACAAATACTAAAATATGAATATAAATAAATGAAATATTCAAACAGTGTTATTGAATGCAACTGTACGCCATGCGCCTCCGGAATTCGTGCGTTCGCTGCGAATAATTGAATGCTATTGGCGGTGGTTTTTTTTTGTCATAAAGCTAAAGCTGTTGTAGTCTCAACGTGCAACGGTTTAACAGCGACTACGAACGTCAAGGCATTCCAACCCCGTGGGAGCGGGGTCGATCAGCCGTGGCAGCGTGCTCAGGGACGCGCCTCCTATGAGGTGCCTTTCTGGCTTGACCGCTGCATGGGGAACAATTGAGAACCGGTACGAATGGCAAGAATTTTTTTATTTGGGGTCTATCGACTTCTCCGGTGAAGCCGATCCTATTCTAATCTACTACCGTTTCGGAGTGCTTATAGCTGGGAGAGAAGAAACGGCGAAAGAAACTCCCCTGCAACACAACTATTCTACGTGTATTTACGTAATGAGTGTTTGTGAGTCTAGGCTATGGGCGGAAGGCGTCCTTAAACATATTCCGTCGGGCTAGTCCATGTCGGACTGGGGAGAACTGCGTCCGCGAGAACATTCGCTTTAGCGTCCTAGTGATGGGACAGGTGGTGGCGCGGCTCTCGGCGCGCTATAAATACCTACGCAGGCGTGTACAACCTAAAAAGTCCAGCCTAAGTTAAACTCTATTTCATATGATTGATGATATAAATCTGAGGTCAACTTGAATTGGAAATCAAGAATATGCTAAACAAATAATTTTTAAATAAAACTATTTTTTTTTCTAGAATAAAAGTAGCATAAGTTACTCCTTGTTATATCAGTTATCTGCTAGTGAAAGTCTGGTCAAAATCGGCCAGCCATTTCAGAGATTAGCTGGAACAAACAGAGGACAGACAGACCAAAATTGTAAAAACTGTTATTTTGGTATATGTACTGTGTATACATCCAAATGCACTTAGTAAAAAGCGGTTATATTAATATTACAAACAGACACTCCAATTTTATTTATTTGTATAGATTGTATCTACTATTGATTTATATTCAGACGGATAGGACTTGTTTCCAATTTACTTCTTAATAATGCATTGTATAATTGACGATACGATTGGCTCAATGGCAACGCAAACGGCTAATATGAGTCGTGTCTGTGGGGATAGTATTCCTATGGGTGCCTCACTGGCTCAGCCATGTCCACGGATCTCCCTCGCTCATGTATGTTTCACCCACACTCGTCTGTGGCTTTCGTCTCTTGACAGTGACAGTGATATCTTAACAACTATAGACACACGAGACAACGAATATCTACCGTACTCGTGAATAAATCGTTACACTATACAGTGTAGGATTCGAACCCGAAGATGAACAAAATAGATACACATATGAAATGCGAAATAGCTTCAAATGAATAAATATACCGCCGCGATAATAACTTTATGTTGTGTTCCGGCATTAGTGACCTATGTGCCTGTACCCGCATGGGACAGCAGCGTGTTCGCAGTGCAAACATCCTTAACCGACGCTAACTACTTACTATTTAATGGGCCTGTCCGCTGTTCCTCAGTGATAAAAAAATGTACTTAATAATATATACATACATACATATAATCACGCCTCTTTCCCGTAGGGGTAGGCAGAGACCACTTCTTTCCACTTGCTACGATCCTTACATACTTGTTTCGGTTCGTCCACTTTCATTATTCCCTTCATATATGCCCTTCGGTTTAGGGTACTCTTGACCTGGCTTTTTTTTCAAGACGTCCCTGATCTGGTCTCGAAACGTCCGCCTAGGTCTACCCCTTCCAACACTTCCATTCACACTCGAGTTATACACTTTTTTCGTCAATCGTTCTTCATTCATTCTCTCGACATGGCCAAACAATCTTAGCCATTAATCCATTAATCCAGTGAAAAGAATAGGGTCACCCCAGGTCATTCCAAGGGAGTCGTAAAAGGTAACTGATGGACTACCCCTCTGTCAGTTTGCAAGCGGCAAAAGAAGTGCACCTCTCGGTTTTCCTCTAGGGGTTGGGAGGTCGGACGGCAGTCGCTCCCGTAAAAACCAAAACTTGCTAAATACAATAAGGTTAGGACATTAGCCCCATCCAAAAGGAAACTCCGCTTCGCAGTGTGGTGGAGTAGAAAAAGTCGGAAAGCGGACCCCGGGCGCCGAAACGAAAGTTTGGGTTGCAACCGGGACATAACGCTGCGATGATGATGATGATGACTTAGAAAATTTACACAGCGCTATCTAATCCCAAAATAAAAAGCAGGCCGTTTGCGTTATGGTACTTAGACAACTAATAAATATACTACTTTGCATTTGTAAATTGGTATATTATACAGTCCGAGTCCAAGCCCAAGTCTGGGGTACGTAAATCGAACCCGTGACCATCACAGGCGTTACAACCAGTGAAAGCCGCTACGCCACAGAGGTCATTTATTCTGGTATAAAGTTAGGTTCTTAAATTTTAAGTTTATAAAAAGCCCCGTAACAAAAGTTTTCGCTGAGTATATTAGAAATGTTTTCACTGCAAATATGGATATTATTATTGTGAAATAAGTTACGGAGAGCGGGACCATGTTCCGCAGCCTCACGTAGTAGCTAAACATTGCGACTGTCAGAATGAAACATCGTAGAATTTATGAATGTAGCCAACTCTGCAATAACATAACTTTCGGCCCTTTTATTCGAACGTTGCAATAATTTTCTACAAAATACAATCGATAGTATGGTACAATGATATTATATATGTATATATTTATTTCATTCCTATTTTACTTGTATTAGTTACACGAGCTTCACCATATGCCACAGTCAACATTCGGAATGCGTACGCGCACTTTATTTTGTTTTTCACACAAAATTTAATACAGATTCTATGATCCATTTTTTGGAATAGGCAAAAATCGAAGACGAGCCAAAACACATCCAAGCAAAACAGCTGTCAAAAATTAACTAAACATTCAAAATGGCTGACCTTGTCAGAATAAGTAAGGGGCTTGAGTACCAACATAACGCTACAAAAAAATTAAAAATCAAATATACGTAGCCCGCGGAAATTCGCGATACTTTTTGAACAGACTATGTATGTGTAAGCAGAGAAGGTTTGAATCCCACGGTGGCATGCACATGACGATGAAGGAAAATATCGTGTGTATCAACCCTCCAAGGACAAACGTGGTGGATACTGTCCGTACTCTCTAGGGAGAGGCCCGAGCCTAGTAGTGAATTATTTTATATATAAAAAATGCAATGATCAACATTTTTTTGACATGGCAAACTGACATACCAGCGCGAGGAAGGCGCGTTAACAATACCCCCGCTGTTGTAAACTTCCATAAACGAAGGTGACACCTGCTGTCGAGTAGGCTATTTGCTTGTTAGCTGAACTTCAACTGCAAAGTCCTTATTGAGTCTTCTGTTAAGTTACTATTGCTTTTACCAACTATTCGTATCAGCATATGTTTTAAGCTTGTCCCGTTGAAACTGGTAACCTAGAAATATTTAATTTACTTGTTTTTGCATAATTTTGTTGATATATTGTAACTTGGTTAGCTTTTATGACGATGAAGCAAAACATCGTGAGAAGATCTGCACATCAATATCCGGTTTCTGTTGACGATATGTCTTATAATCACAACACTGATAGTAAAATCAAAAACTTCATAAACATAATAAATTTAGATGCACAGTAAATATTTATTTAATAATAAAATATTTATTATATTGACATAATACATTCTAGAATGTATGCCGGCGAATGTGTTTGCAAAAGATTTTCACGAACTGAACAATCTCTATACCAAATAATGTAAATAAGAAAATATGTTGTATAACAAAGAAAGTTGTAGCAAGTGACATGCTGTCACTATGTAATGTAGCTTTAATGAGTATTCTGCAAGCGTCTATTGGCTCTACAGTAGCGATAGCTTATAAGTCATAACATTTTGACAGACGGACATATCATCTTGTAATATGCAAATAAACGTGTAAATACGTCATATATCACAAGTACATCTTTAATATCATATTAAGGCGATGATTAGATAAATGTAGAAGATTTGTTTGCAATGTGCTCCATAATTATCGTTACTGATAATTTATACAAATGCATATTAGGCAAAACTGACTGCACAAGTGGTCACACCAAGTACTTATATTGTCACCGTGTGCTGTTTTCTTCATTAATTTGAAAAAAACGCTTCACTTTCATTTGACTACAGCAGTCAGCGCCTTAAATAAAGGCAACGACCTCACTATCGAATTAATTGTCAGTCCGCCTTCGCCCACACATCGCGATACTAGAGATAGATTTGTTTTTTTAGTCCATGGCGGTCAGTTTTCGAAGTTGCAATGTTATGTCATTAGTTGTCTTGATAACGAATTTTAGAAACCTAGAATTTTAGAAAGAAACATTTAGCAATTAAAATTAATGTTGTTAATGTCTTGGTAAATAGTGCAGGTAATTGTTGCAATAAAAATCGCCTATTATACTGCTGGGTTACAAGTTTCTCCAACCAACGGACTGTTTATCCGCCATGTTGGCCCAGGTGACTGATTAGTCTAAAAGTTGATACTGCATTCTTGATATTCCCATATAAGGGTATACATTGTGGCTGCCGCTGGCGTTTCGGCCAGCACCACAAAAATGGCTACCAAGGGTTATAATGGTGAAGGCTACATTACCAGGCTTCTCTCCGGAGATCGGCGTGATACTGGCGCCAATATTTAAATCTGTGCATCTAAGTTTTAAGATTACAATATAATAATTATGAACTACCAAAAGGCCTCAGAAGCAGGTCACCTTATATTATATATATTATATTCTTCTTCTTCAAGTGCCTCTCCATCACTGAAAGTTGGCAGTCAGCTCCTTGAATCTCCTCTTGTCCATCGCCAATCTGAACAGTTGCTCAACGGTTTTAATTCCTGTCCACTCCCTGATATTACGGAGCCAAGATATCTTACGTCTACCTGGTTTTCGTTTCCCGATATTATATTAGAAGGTCTAGTAAAATCTTCAAGGTCTATATACTGTCATCAAGTCCCTGGTATTCCAAGGGAGCAGTGGATGAGGCTCTTGAATAGGCTTTCCAATCCTCGGTTGGGAGCACAGACTAGCTTACACAAAAATAAAAGTGCTCTATCTATTTAATTTTTATTCAATGATGAATTGAAATCAGGATTCATAGCTAACATAATGCAGCATACGTTGATTGAGTTTCTTGAAAATGCATGGCGTTTATATATTTTGTCAACCGAATCGATAAAACTAATTTTATATATTATTCTTCTCACAAGCTTTTTATTATGGTTGTATCCGAAGAGTAAGCTTTAAAGCGTGATTAAGGGCATAGGATTAATACTCTTTCCTTCCTCAACAGAGGAACATAACTATATCAAACGGATTCGGCTACATTTAGTTTTCATATGGACTGCATCTAAACCCTAATTTCAAAAGGAAAATGCCCGCTGCCTATAAAATAGCAAAAGAAATAGCGCTCTAAAACGGGTACCCATTATAAACGAGATCATACTTTACCCATGTCTTAATACTGTCTCTGTATGTCAAAGCTTGTTTATTTCGTGAATATATCAAGCAGTATAATATATCAGACAGGTTATATTTATTAAAATTAATTATACTCAACCGCTTAATCTCTTTAAATATTGCCACATGCAATATGTAAATATTGTCTAATTACCTAAAACTTATTCTTAAGACATTGATCACGAAACGTGACCTGTCTGTTGCATAATATTGAACAAATTGACTACCAGTAAAAGTAGAACATTGCGAACGAATTTTTCAATGTAATCAATATTCCTAATAGAAATAAAAAACATTCTGCACACTTGTTAATAGGAATTGCTGCGTAAATCTGCGAGATTTTATGGTGTTTTCTTTATATAGGTCCTTGTAAAGCTGGAGAGTTAATTAACTCCTTAGTTTGACTTTTTAATGGGTGGCTTCATAAATATCGTATAAGCGGATAAGCGTTTACCTGTCACACTAACCTACTAGTATTTACATACGTTCTCTGTGCAAGGGCGGAGTAAGAATATTAACCTCTGCAGCCGGGGTCGGCCTGTCGTAAAAGGTGAAAAAACCATCCCTAGACGTGATAGGGTCCCAAGCTCGTAGATGACAACCGCCCTTGGTCTAAAAGTATACCGCCATAATAACATTGTTGTGTTCCGGCATTAGTGACTCAGGTTCCTGTACTCCTAAGTGGACAGCAGCGTGTTCGCGGTGCCTTACTATAAAGTGGGCCTTTAGAAACTTATTTTGAGTAGATGTGAAGTTGTAATTTGTATATTATAGTGTAACGCCTAATATATATATATATATATATATATATATATATATATATACCTAGTCAGGTCATAAGTATTGTCACACAGTAAAAACTTTTCTTTTAGAATGCTGGCCACAAAAAAGTTTATTGAATTAGAATTTCGAATTGTTCATGAAAATAAAAATGTATAACTTTTAGAATTTTACTCATTTTTAAATGTGGAGTGGACGCTTAAAGAAGACCGTGTTGCAGTTATTGCGTTGCATCGTTGCGGTTACGCGCCAATTCAAATTTTTAACATACTGAAAAATTTGAATATTACCAAAAGATTCGTTTTATCGTACCATCAAACGATACAATGAAGACTCTAGTGTAGATGACAGGTCAAGAAGTGGTCGCCCTCGGTCTGTTAGGACTCCAGCAGTGATAAAAGCTGTGAAGGCACGAATTCAAAGAAATCCCAAACGTAAGCAGAAACTGTTGGCCCTTCAGATGGGGTTAAGCAGAACCACGGTGAAAAGGGTGTTAAATGAAGACTTAGGGCTTCGGGCATATCGAAGAAAAACAGGACATCGTTTGAATGCTCGTCTAATGGACCTGAGACTGAAGAGATGCCGCGCTTTGTTGAAGCGGTACGCGGGAAATAAAATATCGGGAAATTCTTTTTTCGGATGAAAAAATGTTTACCGTAGAAGATAGCTACAACAAACAAAATGATAAGGTGTACGCACACAGTAGTGAAGAAGCGAGCAACCGTATTCCGCGTGTCCAACGAGGTCATTTTCCATCCTCGCTCATGGTATGGTTGGGAGTTTCTTATTGGGGCTTAACAGAGGTACATTTTTGTGAGAAAGGTGTAAAAACGAATGCTGTTGTGTATCAAAATACAGTCCTGACGAACCTTGTGGAACCTGTTTCTCATACCATGTTCAATAACAGGCACTGGGTATTCCAACAAGATTCGGCGCCAGCTCATAGAGCGAAGAGCACACAAGACTGGCTGGCGGCGCGTGAAATCGACTTCATCCGGCACGAAGACTGGCCCTCCTCCAGTCCAGATTTGAATCCGTTAGATTACAAGATATGGCAACACTTGGAGGAAAAGGCGTGCTCAAAGCCTCATCCCAATTTGGAGTCACTCAAGACATCCTTGATTAAGGCAGCCGCCGATATTGACATGGACCTCGTTCGTGCTGCGATAGACAACTGGCCGCGCAGATTGAAGGCTTGTATTCAAAATCACGGAGGTCATTTTGAATAAACTTTAATGTCATAAGAATCTATGTTTTGTTAAGTTCATTTTGGTATATGAATGGTTACATAATTAATAAACTTGTTACAATTATTTTACATTAAACATGTGACAGAATTTATGACCTGACTAGGTATATATGTATATATATATATATGTATATATATATATATATATATATATATATATATATATATATATATATATATATATATATATATATATATATATATATATATATATATATATATATATATATATGTGTGTATAATTGTATACTATATAATTATAATAACACAGTAAATCCAATGTAAATACACACAAAGATAAATTACCTTAATTGACGGTTACAATCAATTTTGAAACCCATATGATCTTTAGGAATTAAAAGAACTGCTATTACTTGCTGAATGATTAATAACAGTAAATCAAACGAAATAGGAATAGCTAATCAAAATGCCGATTTATTACATTGAGAAAAATTGTGTCTGAAGGGAAGTAATTAGGATGAATCGTGTCAAGACTGCATTAATGAGATTGCAGCATTAATAGATTATTAGAATTAGTCTCTTAGTATTATCAAATATTAAATTATTCAAGGGAAAGTGTTCGTGTAACCGTGACAAGGAAGTGTGAATGCGAGCATTTTGATAATTAATTGTCTCTCACGATTTATTAATTCTAAATAATATGCTACAATTCGGGTTGTTAATTACTTTTATTTTGAGATACAGAAACTTTAATACACTTTGAATATAGATAATATAAAATATAATTGAAAATAATGTAAGACTAGCGTTTTTCCCACCGATAAACTGATGTGCAGTTTGGCGGGACCACTGCAATTATATTAAGTTGTATCATTTAGAGATTAAATAAAAATAAATTAACTAATTATTAGAAGAATTTTTCAGTAATTTATCCGAACTTTTTAGGTAAAATCATTATTTTTAACCGGGATCAAAGATCATCAAAATTTAAAAGGACTACTTCTATTAAATTTTGTCCTAAAGTAAGTTATGCATGCCTTTTTGTGTTAGTATCATTTCGAAAAAAGTCACTAGAAAACAAACGAATCAGATGTGGTGCCTTTTTTCAACCCATAAAATGAATGTACTTTTTCAGGCTAGCTAGACTTTCTTTTTCTGAGTAATTTCCAAAAATAAGTTACAAGAAATTCATCATAGCGTACATTTTGTTAAAATTAATAGTATGTGTTTATTAAAAATAACATTAATATGGAAATACCCAACAATAAATTTTACACTATAAATAATAAGGAGTTATGAGCAAAAATTTATATACTCTTTTAAAAGATGTGGTTAAGAAAACCATAAATGTCTAGATGAGAGTCAAAAATGCAACATAGGGAGAGAGGGACCATGCTAAACTCTTATGCACGATATAGTAGAGTGAAATAATTTTAATTATTTCGTCTTATTTCGTTAGATATATTAATAAGCGTCCCTGAAGTTGGTTTTAATCAATACCGTTATATCAAACTTTAAGCGACTTTTAGAAATAACAATCAGCAATGAGATAAATATCACTGTAAGCCCATTAAGGTCAATTTATGTCTATTGTTGACCTATTGCGATAAAATTCAACACTTTAAAGATCACCGGAACAGTATGGCCTTAAGCGCTCTTGTCACTTTCTCCCGCTGCAGTGGACTGATGCTCTCCTCTGATTATTTCCATTAGTGTCCATTAGCCATTTAACTCGATATGATTCGAACGCGTCACGACCGCGTGCCGCTGGTTTGCCAATCCCACAAATCATTCTATCATCGTTCTGAAATCGTTCGAGTTCGCACGGATCCGCTTACATAAGTCACCGTATCTTTACTGAGTTATGAGTGCATGAAATTTATCTATTGCACAATTATGTATTTGTTTTTGCAGATTTATTTATTTATTGTTAGAACTGTGTACATTATAATGTTGGTAAGTATATTTTATATCAACAGTCTGCCTTTTTAAGGCGTACAATATTTATAAAGGTATTTTTATGCTTTTGTTTAAGGAACCATATTATGTGTTAATTTTTAAAATAAACTTATTTTATGACACGGCTGATTCAGTAACTATTTAAATAGGTTGTAGTGCCCGTTTATGTTAATTCCAGTCGTCAACTAATCGTCATCCACAGCCGGCTGTAGACACTTATTCCTACCTCACCTTTTTCTTTCAACCTCAAAGCAGGGTAGTGTGGGACGCATTATGCCACGCATTACGACCATCCGCCCCCGTCTGTCGTGTAGGAGAACGAGATATTAACCGACAAGTTTCCCCGCGTATTTGTTCGTCTTACATTATTTTTACATTCCGTTGCTTGTTGGTTCCATCATCCCTCGGTTTGCAACGCACATTTACATATTTTTTAAGAATAAAATAATCTCTATCCATTACAGGGCCATCCATTACAAAAGCAAACCCACTGATGCTGTAAATCGTGCGAAGTGGAGCAGACAAAATCGGAAGCGAAAGTTTGGATTGCAACCAGGATTTAACGCTATGATGATTATTTTTTAATAATTGTATCTGTTACCAAGTATCCTCATCGTATATCAGGTACCTGGAAGCTCAGTGGTATTACATTCGGAAACCAATCTAGGAATCCCACGATGACATGCACTACTTAGGCAGGTTTTCTCGCCTAATGTGCCTAAAAAAACATCGCGAAACCAGGGAAACCTGCATACTGAGATCACCAGTATGTGCAACCCACCAATCCGCCTTGGTTCCTTCTAGGGGGAGGCCCGAGCCCTGCAGTGGTAAGATGTTATATTTATTATGTTAATTGTTATCTAAGCGTCTAAGCGTTTGTATCCGTGCAGGGGCGGAGAAAGAATACTAAACTCTGCAGCCGGGGTCGGCCTGTCGTAAAAGGCGACTAAACAACCCACCCTAGCTACGTGGTAGGGCTTCAAGCCCGTCTGGATGGCGACCACCTTTGGTCTTAAGTATGCCGCCATAATAACCTTGTGTTGTGTTCCGGCATTGGTGACCTAAGTTCCAGTACCTTTATGGGACAGCAGCGTGTTCGCAATGCCACTGGTGTTGCAAACATCCATAGGCGATGGTAACTGCTAAATTCTAAGCGTGCTGTCAGCCTGTCTGCTGTCCTACAGAAAAAAAGCGTATGTTATAAAATTGGTGACAGAAGTGGTGGATTTGCTAATCAAAGGAGTCCATCGCTCGCCTTTATTATCCTTTAAATATTAATACCGTAATAAGATCACTCTGTAATATGGGTATGCTGATGCCCATATTACGGAGTGATCTTATTTCTACCACATTCAAATTATTTGATGTCCTCTGTGGCGTAAACGGCTTTTGCATATTGGAACGCCTGCGGCGGTTACGGAGTTTATTCGGGTCCCAAGTCTGGGCGTTTAAGTATAATATGTATTTATTTAAGAAAATGAATATACAGGGTGACTTTGACAAACACGTCCAAATTTTTTTACACACTAACATCATTTAAGGAACCCATTTTTGCAAAAAAAATTGTATGTCAAATTTTCACCATAAGATATTTCATATAGGATCATTAATTCAATCGTACAGAACAATCATATGGTGCAAACAGCGTACGTTAACCTGTTATTACCTGCCTCTGTCACACCCGCATAAATGAGTAGTGCGTATTCGCTCGCCCGGTTCAATGCCGCCGTCCTCGGCCTTTTACTAGGTCAGATGGAGAGGTCATTGACACTCTAGCGCTGTATTATGTAAATTGCGAGTTCTTTGAATGACTTTTTGATGCTGATTACTCAACATTTTTGTACTATGTGATACAAAACTAAAATACATGTTTCTCATAACTTTTACTAAAAATTCTTCTGTGTGAATTTGGACGGGTTTGTCAAAGTCACTCTGTATATTAGTTGTCTAGTACCCGTAACATAAGCGTTCCGCTGCTTAATTTGAGACCAAATGTCACCCGTATGAATAGTTACAAGATATTTACATACCTATTATTTAAAAAAAAAATTAAAGTGAAATTTACGTATTCAGGTCTTTCTTATGATATTGAGTTTAAAAGTAATTTAAATTAAAATGCATTTTAGTTGAAGTTGTTAAAGTTTTGATGGTACCTAAAAATATTTGTATGTCGTAAGTAAATCATAAGCACCAACGATGATGCGGTAAAGCGTAACATATATCCTGGCCGACAGGCTGATGGCCCGCTTACAATTTAGCAGTTACCGTCACTTAAGGGTGTTTGCAACGCTAGTGGCATCGCGAACACGCTGCTGTCCCATAAGGGTACATGAAATTGGTTCACTAATGCCGGAACACAACACAAGGTTATTATGACGGCATATTTACGACCAAAGGTGGTCGCTATCCAGACAGGCTTGGGGCCCTACCACGTAGCTAGGGTTGGCTGTTTTGTCGCCTTTTACGTCAGATCGACCCTGGCCCCAGAGGCCAGTATTCTTTCACCGCCTCGGCACGAATAAAAGGAATTTTATTGAAAATGAGATCAATCTAATTGTAATTAAAGCTATTTCACCTTGCACGCGCAAAAATCTCCCACCGGCAAAATTTACATTATCAACAAATCGTATCACATCCGCGATGTCAATGACACCACACGGATGCTTACACAACATGCACCTTGACAGATACACTGATGACGATCATCGTGATGTAATCATACCCAGATTTTGTTTACTTTACCTTACTGCTTTAACTTGCGGCATTCATATAGCCTTCGAATAGACGCGTCAATGTATATCTACTAAAATATGTTTGGACAATTGCGTAGGCCAGTACAATAGAAGATGTTATTGATGAGATGAAATGCTATTGATAGCGTAATTGCACAACAAAGTATTGTTTGGTAAACGAGATCTCTATAAATTAACTATCATCGTACTGTGATATAATCATATACGCTTTCTCATTATTTGCATTCCAGATTATAGCTACTAGTCTTTTAAAGAACGAAGCGAAATGGTTGCTGCAAATATTTTAACGTGATAAATGTGAATTACAAACTCAATTTGAATAATCCTCTTCCTATTGTAGAAATATGATTTAAATATAATAAATTTATATTCATTCGTCATTATAAATTTGATTATGAAAATAATGGAATAAAAAATAAAATAATCGGCAGGTTTAATCCTAACTGATATTATAAATGCGAAAATGAGTTTGTTTGTTTGTTATGCTTTCACGCCTAAACCGCTGAACCAATTTTGATGAATTTCGGTATAATTATAAGGTCCAGACCTTGGAGAAGGACCTATGCTACTTTTTTAAAATTCATATGGCAACAACGTTTGATGGGTCAACTAGTATTTAAGAAATCAATATTGAATGTGACTCAATATATTTTGCCAGTTTCATATTTACTTTCATTTTAAAAACCGTCTTTCTGCTTAGCAGTTGCATATGGCACATGTATGCAATATTGTTAGCTGCGTTTTATAATTCGTGTAAAATGTTATATCACGCACACACACACACACACACACAGTAGCAGCGTTAGAAAAGGGCGCGGTAGGGCGACCGCCCATTGCACTGCATTGCGACTGCCCAGGGCGCCGGATATAAAGGGATACCCAGGCGCCCCTTTATATCCTCTCGCTCACTGAGCGAGGCTAATTCGTAAATTCCCAAAATTTTGCGAAAAGCTCGTTATATTTTTTTATTTCTTATTTATTGGTGTAGGACAGCAGACAGGCTGACGACCTACTTAGAATTTAGCAGTTACCGTCGCCTATGGGTATTTGCAACGCTAGTGGCATCGCGAACACGCTACTATCCCATAAGGGTACAGGAACTTGGGTCACCAATGCCGGAACACAACACAAAGTTATTATGGCGGCATACTTAAGAGTAAAGGTAGTCACCATCCAGACGGGCTTGGGGCCCTACCACGTAGCTAGGGTGGGTTGTTTTTACAACAGGCAGACCCCAGCCGCAGAGGTCATATTCTTTCTCCGCCCCTGCATGGACCAATCGATGCACTGCATGCAGTTCATTTTAACGGGGATCCTCGACCATAATAGATAAATGTTTCTCATTCATTACATCGGTGCACGTACTTATTCCAATTAAATAACGTAAATAGTGTAAAAGTGGGTATTGATTTATTTGACGGATTTTATTTAATTAGGTAAGTACTAATTTATTTTAACTATTATATAAACTTGCACAGTTTCCCGACAAACGTTGATAAGCCAAAGGCTACTAGAAATACTGGAAAGCTTAAAGTAACACCATATAGATAGGCTGGCTAAGACAAATAAGTCGTTTATGGGAAATTATAAAGTTAATTATTATACTTGTATCATGGACAGGGATATGATGTGTATGCTGTCTGATCACTCTAGGGGGAGCCGAACTCAGAAGTGGGATGCTATGCTGATATTATTTATTTTATGTATTGTAAGATAAACAAATTTTGAAATATTCTAGTTATTCATGTCTATTAAAAACTGTGTTTGTTCATGGCTCTCGTAATCTTAAGAAGTTATTTATAAAACGAGTACGATTAAAACTAAATTTTATTAATAATATGTGAAAATCATGGATTAATTATAATTTCAAACTTAACCAAATATAGTAATTTATAACTGACCATAACGTCCCATAGCTGGGCTTGCCCCGAGAGAGGAACGACTACGAGTATCCTTATATCCACCACAGTTTAACACGTTCCCAGCGGCACTGATTTATCTGTACTTTCCATTACTGCGTTACGAGACGTTTGATACCTCGTTCTGAACCAGAGGTTGTAGCGGGTCGAGGCTTAGTAAAACCCACCGCCTACAGGAGACAAAAATCCTTTTTTGGCGCCAAATAAGGCGAATTGTACGGTTTTTGTCGCGATTATTATTATCAATGAGTTGATTAACCTAAATCTGCCGCCGCCTGTGGGCAGATTATTTAGTTTAGATTCTATAGGTAAAATAAAATGTGGGGTCTTATGTACCCCATACCGCACTGAAAAAGGGTAGTTTTTCATATTGTTTAGTGATGGGAAAAAATATATCGATTTTATTTAATTGTACTTATGGATGCTTTTTATTAAAACAGGTCAAACAATAATATTTTTGCAACCGATACATTCTGTGAGAATTATCTTTGCTTTTTTGTCAGTCTCACGACTTGATAAGAAGGTGCAAAGTTTTTCGTAGCATCCTACACATCTCCTCTTCTTTGATCCTTTTTCGAGATGATGTGGATTGTTTGGAGTGGGTTCTGAAAATAAAAAAAAAACTGATTGTGTTTTTTGAAACGGGTTGATTAGGTGTGCGGAGGTACGAGGTGTTCGCACCTCGTAACACACTGTATTAAACTTCAATTTATTCAGTGCGGTACGAGGCCTAAAAATCCGGTATTAAGGTAGGTATACCAAAAAACTCGGCATCAATAGCACATCTCAGATATAGATATCTCTTTTCTAGACTGAACCAGACGGAAGTTACGCCTCCCGCACGACAGAGAAGTGTAAGTTTTTCCTTACCGCTATAAAGACGAGACACGGACGAGGTGTTTCAAGCCTCGTTTCGCACTCATCGTGTTAAAATGGATTGTTGGGTATATATTATCAACATACATCGATAAATATAGGGTTTCTTCACGAAGTTTTTGACTGCCTATGAAGTGGCTTGTACGGAAAGTAGTTACGTTTTCCCCGACACCCTCTGTTTAATTGTTTTCTTTCACACCCAACTTCACGCTTGAGCCGCATGATCTTCATTTGTTTCAACAGCTGATACAGCAAAACTTGCTTCTGAAAAAGACTGATCGATTCCATGCAGTAGTTTTTGGTTGGTGCCCTTTCAAGTATGGAGAGGGAAAAACAGTATTTTCGGCATATTTTACTTTTTTACTACTGAAAAGGTAGTTGAAGTTGTACTGCCAGCACAATTTTGATGTTGATGATATTCCACGTTCTGAAAGGCAAGTTGAAGCCGATAAAGGCTTTAGTTGATGCAAAACGGAAACGCATGAGAACGCTGAGAAGCTTAATTTATCAAAATCAACCATTCATGGCCATTTGAAAAGTCTAGGTTTAACATGAAAGCTGGGGTTCCTCATATTCTCATGGAGAAAAATCTGTATCATCACGTTGACGTCTGTGATTCTCAAACATCAAGAAAATAACCATTATTGAAGCGCATCATCACTGGGGATGAGAAATGATCTGTCTATAACAACTTTAAATGCAAGATATCATGGAATAAAACCGACAAACCGGCTCAAACCAATTCGAAAACCAATATTAATAAAAAAAAGTGATGCCATCTGTTTGGTGGGATTTCAAAGGAATCGAATTTTTTAACTTTTACAGGACAACACAAAGATTAATTCTGAAGTGTGCTATCATTAGCTAGAAAAACTGAATGAATCACTCAAACAGAAAAGGCCAAAATTGATCAACAGAAAAGGTGTAGTGTTCCACCAAGATAATGCGAGACCTCATACAAGTTTGGTAACCAAAAGCCGCCAAAAGCTTTTACCTACAGCTTGAATGGGATATATTATCACACCCACCATATTTTCCAGATCTGGTACCTATGGATTAAATATTTCTTCCGGACTTTACAAAAATTTTCAAACGGTAAAGCCTTCACTTCAAATAAGGAGGTCAAAAATCACCTGGACCCGTTTTTTGACAGTAAATACCAAAAATTTTATGTATGAGCTTTAAATCAAATAGTGTTTATGTAAATAATGTTGTTAATAAATAAAAATAAATGCTACTGTCACAAAGATGGCAGTCAGTATTAGATTAGGTGATATAAAAATGTCTTTAATTTTCACAAAAAGAAACGAAATTACTTTCCGCAGTACCAAATATATGTCATCTTGGTATTCAAACCCTTCTAGTGTGAGATTACTTAGTTGCTGAGTACATACTTGCAACCGAACAAAGCAAGTTTTTTTATTATCTTTAATCACAGTCAAATAAATCCTGTTTAAAAATACTACACATTCTTATGTTATAAAGTAAGAAACAAAGAAATTGAATATAAATGGAATTCCTGTACATACAAAGGTCACAAGGAGACCATGATATTTATAAAAACTTTTACAATATGCCTTATAAATCAGTAGAATACATTTTACTTGTAAGAATTTGTACTATTGGCATAATAAATGTAAACAATTCTCAGGAATTTCAATTTACATAAAAGAGTTTATTTTTAAATATGTCTTCCTACGAAAATGTCAGTATTTCTTATGGTGTGGTTTAAAACAGTAATAAGTCAAAGTGATAAACTATTCATCTTTGTCACAATAAGACAGTTCTCGATTTGACCGAGTGCAGTTGGTATTAATATGCAAATATAAAACCACTGAGCACGGTGCGCGGGCGCAGAGACCCGTCGATGTAGGCGCGAGGCGCCACCTGCCCACACCGGACGGAATCGATCGTGTTACCAACGCTTTACATCTTTTCATTACCATCTTACACGAAAGTTCCGTGTAACCCACACCAAAATATAATGGAAATAAATGCTTTAAAATATTTAATGCTACTGCATTTTATGTCTTCGTTTCGAGTGTTTGTAAACATGTATGAATTTTTAATGAAAAGAAATATACTAGGACAATTGACACAGCGCTATCTAGTCCCAAAGTAAGTAACATAACACTTGTGTTATGGGTACTAGAAAACTGATATATTGCTTATATAATTTTATTTCGTAAATAAATATATATTATACATAAAAATCCAGACACAAGACGGGAATCAAACCCGTGCGACCTCCGCAAGCGCATTAGCCGTTACGCCACGGAGGTCATAGGCGTTTTTATACCTGGAATATTATAAATGTGAAAGTAAGTTTGTTTGTTACGCTTTCACACGAAAACTACTTAACTGATCATCGTGATCATGTTGTACACATATTCTATTTTTATCCGTGCAGGGGCGGAGAAAGAATACTAACCTCTGTGGCCGGGGTCGGCCTGTCGTAAAAGGCGACAAAACAATCTACCCTAGCTAGATAGTAGGGCCCCAAGCCCGTCTGGATGGCGACCATCTTTGGTCTTAGTATGCCGCCATAATAACCTTGTGTTATGTTCCGGCATTAGTGACCCAAGTTCCTGTACCCTTATGGGACAGCAGCGTGTTCGCGATGCCACTGGCGTTGCAAACACCTATAGGCGACTATAATTGGGATTTTGTAGCTCAGTAACCGGTATAAGTGAGTAATTTCTATGGTTTAGACAATTTATGACCGGTTTACAAAAAATCTAATTCCTACTATACGTTCTTTGCCTTTCAGTACTATTTCAAAGTTTGTACTATAAACGAGTGCATAAAATGCCGAAACGAAAGTTAAATTCTCCTCCGACAGCGATATCCTCTATAAATAAGACAACTGTTATATGTATTACCATATTATTTGGAAAACAATGTTATTGTATATAGATAGAGAGATAACTCTTTATTGTTTACATTTACAAAATAAAACTTAAAAGTTATATATATATATATATATATATATATATATATATATATATATATATATATATATATATATATATATATATATATTACTGACATACACATTTTATCCACACACACACATACATACATACTTATACATAGACATATATAATATAAATTTATACACATATAATACAACATATACACATATTATTTAATTTCGACTTAGAAAATGAATTTTAGGGAAAATTATTTAAAGCAAGATAATGACTGCGAAGAAAATTTTTAAAAGTAGCGATTTCGTTTGTCATAGCACGGTAAAGAAGTTTCTATAGAAAAGAAAATATACTCTATAAGAGATAAAAAATTAGAATCCCTACGAATCCCACATATCCATGTTATATTTGTTATAATTACGTCTTTCTTAGTTACCTGGTAGTTCAGTAGTATTTATTACACACGGAGACCAATTTCCCGGAGTTTGGATTGGAATTCACGCGACGTTTGCATTTAGAAAGGCAAAAATAAGCCGCAATTAGCTCCAATAAAACCTAATAAACCCATTAAAGGCACCTTCCGATGCATTTAATTTTAATGCAATGCTTTTTTAAATATGTTTTATGCTATCAATGAAACTGAATCTGTACGCTATACAGGCAACTTATAGGCAGTACGGGAATTTATCCAATTAACAACTGAACACAATAAATTGAATTAATATAATTTATTCTCCTGATAAACATAAAACCGAGAAGAGTATCACACAAATCAGTAAACTATAATTATTATGTCATTCAAGTTACCAAATAAAGAATGAATACGAAGTTCAATAACGAATTATAATAGAAAATGAATGTATTGCATTCCATGTAAGTCGTCAATACATAATTGTAGTAATCTATATCACAATTTTACGAGGAGGATGTATTTAATTCTGGTTATATGAATTATTATTTATTACTTTTGATCAATAAAACACCTACATACTCCCAGTTTTCTTAATATTGGGGCTAAATGCTTGATTTGAAGTCAATTTCTAAAGCTATAAATATTGTTTATGATACCAATAAATATGTCGGTTTGAGGCATGCATCAATAATATCAAATAACGTAAAATAAGAAGAGTAACACAGAACACAAGCTCCTACATTTTTCACAAGGACACTAAGGAATTCATTAAATGTAATTTTTCCTAGTAAACTATAAATTTGTTGTAGGACTTCTTTATATGAAAAAAAGAGGCGAATTTTTGTTGATACATATCATTTTACATAAAATGAGCTTTCTCACCTTTATTTAATTTTATTTGATGCGGTGCAAGTCAAGATTCTTCTTTTTCTAAGGACTGTATACAAAGTCGTATAATAAGGTACATTTCCCAGCAGTTACTGGGCAAAAACTCCATGATTCTTTTGGCTCGATTCTCTCAGATACTTTCTTTTTGTAAAAAAAAAAAGAATTTGAAAATGTGCTCGAACTACTTAAAGTTTTCACAAGGACTACGGTTGTCCCCACGAAAACAAAAACTAAATGGTGGAGTATATTTGCCTCCTGTGATATAGTTTGAGGGTGGCTTAAATCTACTCACACATTTAAAAAAGTTAGAATAATTGTTACATATAAACAGTTGGCTGGAATCTGCTGGCTGGACAACTATCGATCATTAACCATAACTTCCTCGGTAATAATATTTATTCGAATTGGTTAAAGGTGTTGAATGATGAGCTTTCATTCAGCCAAAACAAAGAAGATTTATAATGGATAACCGTAAGCGAACCGCAAACTCTGCATTCCTAAGAAATTACTAGTTTATAATACAATATGATGAACAACAACAATAACTAACAAACCAGGTGCGCTCGTACAAAAGACTAAATTTTAAATTGTATGAAATTAAATATACATCAAAATTAAAAATATGCTGTGTACTAAATATGCTTACAAAGTATACTATACACATTACCTCCGTCTGATATAAATATGTACTTTTAGTTTCATAAGAACATTTTTAACCTAATCTGATCACACGAACATCGAAAATGATTTCTATACCCAACAAGAAAACTACATTTATTTAAAAACAGTTCACAATAAAAAACAAGAATCTGAAATTAAAGGTAGTATAAATGTGTCTGGAACGAATTAACGACTGTCCAGGTCGTCAAGTTTTATGCGCCGTTGTCAAATATTTGAGGTGGCATAACATTTTAATGGGCGTGAGTCACAGCGCCATGCCACCGCGATTCGCTCCAGTTTCTCGAATCATTGTGCAAAGGTTTGTTATCGGAGATTATTTGATGATGCGGCCTTGCACATTTTGCTCTAAATTCCTCGTGGTAGAGTAATTTGGACAGTAAATATTAGCACTGGACTCATTCTTGCATTCCATTGATAAACTTTTATATATAATTATTCTCAAAGTTCAAAGACCACGAGTTCGGTTTCTACGATGGCATGTACCTCTTAGACAAATTTTCTCACTTAATGTAATGTGGAGTATCGGTGCATATGCATGTAGCATTCCGAGATGGAAAGAAGCAGATGAAATTTTTTTGTCTCGGGGAAACACCTCTCTTGACGGGTTCCCCCGGCCCGGGGGACCGAGGGATATGTGGGACTCCGGGAAAGATGTTCAGCCATCCGACTACCCACTAAAAACCCCGCTGTTCTCCTATCGCCTACGCCCGGGCCTACGGATATGTGTAGTATCAGATTTGCGTGTTATTTATAGCCAAGTTTTAAATTGATTCTCATTGATTTTTTATTCTTTTGTCAATTGAATTATTGTTACCAGCAGAATTGTTGGGTTATTTTTTTAACTCGTCGAGAGTTTTTGAACCATAATATGGATACTTCATCCGAACAAGCGGCTCAAATTGTAGCATTGGTGCGGGAGGGCTTGGATCAACGAACGATTGGTAGAAATTTAAATTTAAACCAGTCTACGGTTTCTAGAATATACAGAAGGTTTGTGGAGACAGGTTCTTACAGAAGGAGACGTGGTACAGGTAGGACTCGAGCAACCACGTCAGTTCACATCAAAACAGAGCTTAATGAAGTGCGTGGAGTAAACGTGAGTGCACGAACAATAAGAAGAAGGTTAAAGGAAGCGGATATCACCCCTTTTAGACCAGCAAATGGTCCAAAGTTGTCTGTAGCTCACAGACAAGCTCGCTTAAGATTTTCACGTGATCACCTGAATTAGACAGAAGAGTAATGGGCCTCCGTATTGTTCACGGACGAGTGTAGGACATGTTTATATGGTGCAGATGGTCACAGAAGAGTCTATCGTCGACGTGGGGAGCGATTAGCTCAAAGTTACATTGAGGAGCGTGTTCCTTTTGGAGGCGGTTCGTGTATGGTCTGGGGGGCATATCGATGAACGGGCGAACAGAACTTGTGTTCATAGACATGGTCCATCAAAACATAACAGAGATCTTAGAAGATCACGCGGTGCCTTACATGGGATTCATAGGCGAAAATTTTACTTTAATGCAGGATAATGCCCGGCCGCACGCTGCTGCACAAGTTCGACAATATTGCGAAGAGGTTGGGATACGTACAATGAATTGGCCAGCACGCAGCCCGGATCTTAATCCCATTGAGCATGTTTGGGACAATTTAAAAAGAGCTGTATATGCGAGAAACCCTTTGCCCACGACAGTGGCAGCACTAAGAACAGCACTTTCAGAAGAATGGGACAATATTCCGCAAGATCTTTTAATAACCCTAATAAAATCTACGTGGAATCGATTAGAATCCGTAATAAGGGCACGTGGAGGTAATACACCTTATTAAAACATAAATAAACCCTTGCATAAAGTTTGTGTCTATTGTTAAAACCAATTTTTTAATTAAACCAATTTTCCTTAATTTTGAATGAATGAATGAATATACTTTATTGCACAACAAACAAAATATATACAATATAGGACAAAACAAACAAAAGATTGTACAAATGGCGGCCTTATCGCTGGAAGCGATTTCTTCCAGGCAACCTTAGGATGGATTAGAGTTTGAGAGGGCTGAAAGTGGGGTATATTCATTTAAAACGAACACATAAATACAGACAATACATTACAATAAATACATACATACATACATACATACATAAATACAGTGCATATATAATATATAAAAGCAAACATATAATCCGGGGAGTAATTTAAACAGCCTGTCAGTTCTATTACATAGAAACAACGACAAAAAGCAGGCAAAGGAAAACAACATACATGAACGCTTACAAATAGTTTTCCAGATAGTATTATTCCCTTACAAGTCTTTTAAAGATCGGGAGTGATTTAGAAAGCCGGATATCTTCCGGCAGAAAATTCCAAAGGCGGGTGGCCTGAACAGTGAAAGACTTTCCAGAGAAATCAGACAAGCGATGAGGTATTTTTAGCAGCCGGTTCTCCGAAGACCTAAGATACCATAGATTGCCGGTGTGAAGGAATTGGAACCTTTAATAAGATGGGGCTTGTGGATTGAATAGTATTTTATACAAAAACGAGAGGACATGAGCAATTTTCTGTTTTTTCTTCAAAAAAGTCTTCCAGGTCCTTTCCAGTACACAAACTTAAACTTAAGGATATGATCCTACGCTGTTTTAAAGTTCACGAACCAATCTAGAGGTTTCAATTTAAATCTGTATAGAAAGTTTGCATACTTGGTTAAAATATTTATTTCAAAGTCGTCTATTACTTTGATGCAGTTTATGAGTCCGTCAGTGTACTACTATCCGGTCACCCTTTTTTGGTCTTGTATTTAAAAAAAGGTAGTGTAATGAATTTTATTATGCGACAGTATTCAGCAGTTTACTATGAAATATTCTCTTCAGATAGAACCGGGATAAAACGCTTTGAAAGATTAACGGGGGATAAATAATCACCTGTTGTACAAATAAGATTCCAGAAACTTTCACAGTACAGAGATTAATTGAAAGATTTCATTCGTTAGCCGCAGCAACAAGAACATCAAGGTTGAGTTTCATTTGCATTTCATCGAGTAGCGAGAAAGTTAACCGGAATGAGATCTTCGTTTCGCAAAAAGTTTAAAAGTAAGCCGGTACCTGCGTCAATAGTTATATCACTCATACTTCCCGTCGCTATTCTTCAATTAGACTTGAATTTTTTCGCGCTTTGTCATCCATTCATTCTCGTATGAAGTTGTAATCGTTTGACTATCATTCATAAGAAATGAACTGGTTATGAAATTGTTTAGCACATTTCGTAGAAAAGTCTTGTCAACTTTCATGTATTGTTAGAGTTTGATGACTATACGATATTTATTTGGACGTTATCATAGACAAAATATCGTAACATTCAATGCATTATAATTTGAAAAAAAAAAAAATTATGCTAGGCGAAACGGCGCGGGCGGTTAAAAAATGTAAAACGTAGAAGCGTTTGCTGGAAGATATAAGCTCGCGCATGTAATTTCTGTTGTGTAAAATGATTTACAAAATATATAATAAAAGTAGTTTTAGAAAAGTTTATACAGAAAATAATCTACAATGTTCATTTAAAACACTCGTTAAGACAAATGCTTATGTACGAGTATGTTTGCTTTTTGTATTACTGTACATTACAGAGTTTAAAGGTTTGTAAAATGAAAATATGATTAGTAGGCAAATATAGCCGTCAATTATAATATATTAAAATATTTATTAATATTATAATATACAATTAATATAATAAACATGGAACGGGAATATTTCGTCAGTATTGTATATCAAACAAATATTGTGTATAATTCGGGCAGTACCTTTCTACGGTACAATCCAATATTCATTATATTAAATAATTTCCTTATTAAAAATTAAAATATCACATTAGTTCTATTATAAATATATATGACAAAATCTTTCATTACGTATACGAGCTCCTGGCGTCACAGTTAACGCACGTCGGCACGCTTGCGAAGGTCACGGGTTCGATTGCCGTCCAGCGTCTGGGTGAGATTTTTTTGATATGGTTGTTTGGAATAAATCACTCAGAGCTATAAGACCGCCAATTGTACTATTTTCAATGTATTTGTTGTACCATTTGAATTGTAAAATAAATTTTGAGTGCAATACATTATATTTTATTTACTTTATCATTTGTTTTATACTCGACAAAATAATAAAAGAGTTAATATAGAAATTGACTGTTATATGCAGGAGGATATACTGTAAATGAATATCATAGACTAAATTATATACACTACAATATCATTCTTTCATTGTCACTTTCATATGGTACCGAATTTAAAATTCATCTGTCAATAAATTTCAAATTTGACTTACTAAATTTCCAAAGAACACAACAAGAAAACAACATGTGGCGAAAACCCTAACTAATTTGTATTAATTTTATTGGCAAATCATTATAAATGAGTGTAAATTATTATTAATGTTGCTAATCTTGGTCAATGTAAAGATAAAATGCAAATTCAATCCCCGCATATTTAAAAAGCGGTCAATAGGTTAGCTGATGTAACAAAACATTCCTATTATTGAACTATGCTAAAAGGTATTATGTTATACTAAATGAATGGCATGCTAATGATGTTGCCAGTGTGCAAATTGACTGTTGACAGCACACTCGAAGGTACATGATATATGAATATTCAATTGTTATATGCTAGCTTCGGGGTTCTATTTTTTATAACACAAACATATATTTTGTCTTTGTACAAATCTTTCTATAATACATGATGGTTGTCTGTGGATAATTCATTATTAAATTGAATTGTTTCTTTTAATGGACTTTTAAACTATACTCATAGTTTTAGTTGAATCATTATAACATTAATTGTAATAATTCAACAGATCACCTGGTTATATAGCGCTATCTTAATATTAAACTAGTACGTTTCTACGTCGATATTAAAACGTCATTTTTATTATATTTTCTCTTCGATCAACAATATTGTTGGTCGAAGTATTTTCTGTTTTGTTAACTATACCTAACTGTGCTTTAATTTTGTAATTTAGTTTTCCATTTTTGAATATTATCGTCTTTTTGACGAAAAATAGCAACAATTAGTTTTAGTTTTTTTTTTATCGCTGTGGGACAGCAGACAGGATGACGGTACAATAGTTAGCAGTTACCGTCGCATATGGATATTTGGGATGCCAGGGGCACCGCTGACGTTTGCGTAGTGGTCCAATATCCGGTCACTTATTCCGGAACACAAAACAAGGTTATTACGGCAGCATATTTAGATGTTTGGATAGAAACCGCGGTTGGTTGCTATGTTGGTTGCTTGGAGCTCTACCACTTAGCTACGGTTGTTTAGTCACCCTTTACTCCACCCTGCACGGAAAAATAGTTAGACATACGTCATATATATCAATTACGAGGGTAGGAAGACTGGACATTGAAATCAATGGTTACTGCAATTTAATATTTTCTTGACATAAAAAATAATAATAATTAAAAGAATAAAAATTCATAGACCTATTAATGTAGTACAAGTCACAATAATTTTAATTAAATTTTCTACGTGGTAGGGCCTCAAGCCCGTCTGCATGGCGACCACCTTTGGTCCTAAGTATGCCGCCACATAACTTTGTGTTGTGTTCCGATAGTAGTGACCCAAGTTCCTGTACTCTTATGGGATAGCAGCGTGTTCGCGATGCCACTGGCGTTGCAAACACCAATAGGTGACAGTAACTGCTAAATTCTAAGCGGGCCGTCAGCCTGTCTGCTGTCATACAGCAATAAAAAAATTAGCCGTTGTATTTATAATTTCGACACAAGACATATAAATTTACAAAAAAGTAACTTATGTCCTTTTCCAAGGGCCAACCTATGACTATATCGAAATTCATCAATTTTGGTTCAGCGGTTTAAATGTGAAAGCGTAACAAACAAACAAACAAACTCACTATCGTATTTATAATATTAGTAAGGATTTGCAGTAAGTACATAATCTTATTACAGCCATAACATAATCTTACATGCAAACAGGCCAAATTCCTGAATATTTGGCTATGTAAACTGGCATGAAAATTTTAAACATGTTTCTCGAACGCGCTTATCTTAATACGTGTTAATGGGTTGAGAATCGGAAACCTTCTTTTGTTATCATTTTCATAAATGCGAATTTATGCCAGAGGTTGATTGATGTGTAATCAATGAGTGAGCTTCCTGATTTTTGATTTGTTTTCATTCGATGTTTACGGATCGTCGATTTCTTTGTAATTCTCTCGCGGCCATATCGTCAAATGTTCTTTGATATCTCTGTTCTTATGGCCTTATTGATGCATTTTCATTTGTTTCCTGCCAGTAGCCTAATAGAAACAAATGTTTTTCCTATAAAGTGGGAAATGATTTACGCGTTTTCAAGGATAGTCCTTGAGGTCTAATTATCTTATCAACAAAAAACAATAACATGACTATTATGATATAATTGTTCTAAGAAAATATAATATTAGGGGTTAAAGCATGTAATTGCCGATTGGTACTGAAAAAATTGAAACTTATTTTTTCTAAGATCTATGGTAATATATTTATTTAATCAAAATATTAAAAATTTATTAAAATATTTAAAATTTATTATAAATTAATGTATTATTTGTTGAAGCAAATTGAATGCAAAAGATGATCAGACTTATAGATATAATCATAGAGAAAATTGATAAAGTGTTTGCGCGTAAATTAATATATTTTAACTATGCAAATGCATAAATAAACATATTTTTCTTACAAACGTTTTATCCCGGTTTATAATGTGGAATCCTAGTCATGTTGCTATGTGCATAGTGTTAAACTTTGGCCCGCCAATTTATACGATTACACTTTTCCTACGCAAAGGGCTGCATAAACGTAATATAGAAAGAGGCTAAATTTGTTTCATCAGATACTTGCCATGCAATATACATGTAAAAATCAAAATAACTTGAGCTAGCAATAATATTATACCAATTCTCGTATTCTATACCTCGAACTGAGACACAGAATGAATAACGCAATAAAATACCTAACATAACATGGCTATTGATTAAGTAAAAGATTAAAGCATTCTCTATTGATTTAAGCATAACTTTAGTAATGCTGCGTGGCACAGCTATTATAAAACTAAATTAATCGATACTTTAAAGATTAAACAGATAGCAAGAAACGTGAAACGCTATGAGTAGGTGTGTTCAAAAAGACGTAGCTATTGTGCAGTTACCAATAGATGATCAGATAAGATCAGTATCGTCTGATGATCGATAGCGCAGATCTGAAGAAACCTAGAAAGCAGGATAAATCGTGATTTTACTAATTATTTGTGCCTTGTTACGTTAATATTGCGACAAAGTATACCGCTTCACATACTAGCAATAGTTCCCTGCTTTTCGTCGATAAATTAATAGGAAGAACTCAGCATTATTCTAAAATGATATAAAATGTTTAAATGTCCTTCAATGAGGCAAGTTTCATGCTAAATTCTCATAATTCTCATAACCCAATTGCAAATGTTTCTATAATTTGATAGACAGTTTGGAAAACACATTGACTAGTAACTTATTTTCGATTATTCCATCAAGAAATCCATTCCATTCCTGCACCCTTAACTTTTTTATTTACATAAGAAAAATATTTATAGATATATGAATAATGTAGGATCCGCTTTCCGCCAATCTTCAAACGAGTGTAATTTTGCTATAGCCTGCATCAACATGTAAAATATTCTATCTTCAAACTGAACCTAGTCACATTTTTTTATTGCTGAGGAACCGTAGAAAGGCTAGGGGCCCACTTAATAGTAAGTAATTACCGTCGTCTAGACATGTTTGCGACGCTAGGGGCCCCGCGAACATGCTGTCCCATAAGGGTACTGGAACCTAGATCACTAATGCAGGAATTCAACACAAGGTTATTATGACGGTATACTTAAGACCAAGGGTGGTTGCCATTCAAACGGGCTTGGAGCCCTACCACGTAGCTACGGGTGTTTTGTCGCCTTTTACGACAGACCGACCCCGGCCAGAAGTGTTGGTATTCTTACTCCGCCCCTGCACGTAGAAGACTGCACATACAGTTTGCGTAATTATTAAATAAGTGACAAGCAATTTTAATATAATAATAAAAGAATGATATCTCCAGTCTTATAATTATTTAAAGTCGGCTGGTTGTTTGTTTTGTATGTATATTCTAAAAGATTTATGATGATTAATACGGCTAGAGATCGCAACTGAGCTTATTACGTGATCTAGTGGATAATAACATATTTATCTTGAGAAATTTCATTGAGTAATGAACTTTTAAGTGTTTTATATTACCACACATTAATGTTTTTGATGCAGGAATGTTGTAATCAGAATATGAGCACACGTATAAGTCTTAAGTGATCCAAAAATAAACGTTATTGATAGATAGAAAGTATTATTAGCCACCACATAATTTTATTTAAAAAATACTACATGATAAAATCAATATACTGAACAATCAGCAGGGTTGTTATAAATAGTTATAAAATGTATACAAGCCAGTATACACAACATAATTAACAATAAAAATCAAGTTATTCATTAACATACATGAACATACAAGTGACAAAGTGGTTGATAATAATAAATGGGAAGCAAATATTCATTCCTCCTGCCCTTATCCCACATTATATGGGGTCAGCACAACATGTTCACTCTTTCCACTCTCCCCTGTTAGCCGTCATCCCAACATTCACAGCCATTTTGCCATATCATCCACTCTCATTTTTATAATTTTCCTTGTTATATGGCATTCTTCCCTGCGCATTACATGGCCAAACCACACTATAGTCTATTACTTTTAAGTCTTTTAATAACTGGTGCTATTTTCACACTTCCTCTAATATACTCATTTCTAATTTTATCCATTTACGTAACTCCACACATCCGTCTCAGCATTCTCATCTTCGCAGCATGTAACACGCTTTTGTCAGTCCCTTTTGTGGCCCACCATTCCGATCCATACAATACGATAGGCCTTATTACGGATTTATGTATATAAATTTGAGTTTAAGTGGTACTCTTGGGTCACAAATTGTTTTTGAGTCCTGTCGGAATGGCAATATTATACGATGTTTATATTTATAAATTTTGAATCATAAACCAGACAGAAAGATTGACAGTAATTAAAAAAGGTTACTGGTATTAAACCTGCTGTAAGATTATTTTAATATCATCGTCATTGATATAAAACATATTTTATTAATTCTCTTGCTCAGTTCTCTTAACAAGTACATGTTTCAATTATCATTAGTTTAAATTAACGGTCTATTATGGTGTCGGCTTGAGATAATAGGAATTCGATTGACGCCAATGAATACACGTTTTACGGCAACCGGATGCTTACGTGGGAAACAAATGTCTGGCCATGCCGCCTCCGCCGGGCCCTGGCAGGAGGGGTAGACCCAAAAAGTGCTGGTTTGACGTCGTGAAAAGTGATATTCGTGCTAATGGGCTTACTACCAGAGATGCTGATGACCGTGCGAAGTGGAGAAGAAAAAGTAGGAAAGCGGACCCCGGGTGCCAAAGCGAGAGTTTGGGCTGCAACCGGGATTTAACGCAAGGATGATGATGATGATTGACGCCAATGAATATTTCTCATTATACTCAAAACTTTAAAGTTCACTTTACATTTTATTATTTATAAAAAACTGATGAAGCAATATGGCATGCAAGTTTTTTGGCCCTTATGCTAAAATTCTCTATACAATTCCTTTGCTATCAAACTGTTTAGCTCTGAATTCCCTTTTTTGGTAGTGGAAATGGATGACGCACATCCCGCCACGCAGGAACGAGTGGCGGGGTAGTGTAGGACTCCTCGTGCAATGCGCTCGCACGTTCCCTTCTCTAGGCTGGGGGACGCACGTCGCTGATATACCTACTAAAACCACTCTGGTGTACCTTCACATTTCCTGAGTGCCGGGGTCGCGAAACGCGACGAACTAGTCACGTCCCCCCTGGCGCCCGACTGGCGCCGGCCCGCTTTTCTTCAAAGCTCTAGAATTTCCTACCACAAGCAACAAACAAAAACGACCTTTATTATCATCAGTATCATTTAATATTTTAATAAATATTTCGCTTATGTATTTATATTTCTTTATCAACTTAACTACAATTAAGAAATATCCGTGCAGGGGCGGAGAAAGAATACTGACCTCTGCGGCCGGGATCGGTCTGTCGTAAAAGACGACAAAACAACCCACAGTAGCTACATGGTAGGGCCCCAAATCCGTCTCGATGGCGACCACCTTTTTTAGTCTTAAGTATGCCTCCATAATAACCTTGTGTTGTATTCCGGCATTAGTGACCCAAGTTCCTCTACCATTATGGGACAGCAGCGTGTTGGGATACCACTGGCGTTGCAAACGCACATAGGCGATGGTAACTGCTAAATTCTAAGTGGGTCGTAAGCCTGTCTACCGTCCTACAGCAACAAAAAAATTATTATTTTTTAACTTATCTTAAGTTTGTCTGGCAAAATCCCATCGGCGATGAGATCTCCAATAGCACTGACATACGAGTATCTACTACATGGAATATTATTACTAATGTGTCTTTTGGTACATAGCATATATATATTATAAATTTATATTATAAATGATATCCCAACCAATTCCGTAGATAAAGTTTGAATGGATAATTAATTCACGACGATGATCAACGCGAAACTGCAATTTGTAAAGTCGTCCTACGTGTAAGGTTATTTGTCCAACTAGCAAGTCATTTTCTATGTAATAAAATACCACTTCCTCGATCAGAACGCATTAAATTTCCTATTGAAGAGCCACCTGGAAGTAACCGTTTGCCATTGATGTTGAAGACTGATTAAATTGCTTGCAAGTAATAGACCTTTAATAAGATTGCGGACCTTTATAACCAAAGCTATGATTACTGAGCATTACCTGAGTTTTTAAGTCTAAAAGTTCAGATCTCAACACAATTTTCTTGGAAAAGTCTTCACATAAATGATTAGTGGTAATTACACGTATTAAAATAAGCGTTTACTTTGTAAATAATTTGTACTATTAAAATAAACTACAATTTAAAAATATTTTTATATGTGTCATCTTCTCTTACATTGTACAGTCCACATATTAATTTTTAATTTCGTATTATGGACCGCGTGATTATTTTGAAATAAATAAATAAATTATTAAGTTTATTATAAGTAGATAATTTTAATCACCGAAAATTGTTTCAAAAACTGCAATAATTCTAATTTTTATTGTCTTTTGGGTCGTTGCCAGTACAATAAATAAATAAGATATTATGTTAGTTTTATTTAGAGTATTTTTAGAGCAACTTTAGAGTTAACTTAGTTTTTGGGATAACAATGTTATTGACTTAAACAAAAACATCGTTATAAGTTTAGGGATGTAAAAAAAACATAGTATTTGAAGAGTTCTCTCAATTCAGCCCAAAATTGGCAGAATTCTAAGACTGAAAACCTTTTTAAAAGACGACTGAAACTTTTTCACAAAAACTATACTACCTTCCTCGAGGTTTTAGTGTTATTTTACGTTTAAATATAAAGTTTATTGCTAGACTCGTACTAAAATAACTTTTGAATTCGAACTTATCAGCGTTGGCTCAAAAAGTCCTGGCAATTCTGTAGTCATCACAATAAATAAAAAAAATGGTGAAGCAGTTTTTAAACCGCAATAATTAATTTATTTTATTAAAAAAAATAACCTCATCCGCAATGCACAGCCATGAGCGACAATCTTGCGCCGGCGCCGGGGCCAATCAAATTGACATTTATACACGAGACCTTGCGCGCCACAATTTGCGAACAATGAGTTCTCTTGTCACACATTCCCGGAACCCGACGAGAGTCGAGCCCGGAGTGACCTCAACCAGTAACCTCTAAAGCCAGACGTATGCAAACAATCCGTATAGCACCAGTTAGTATTGTACCAAGACGGCAACAGGAAGTAAATACGTCTGTGCACTGCAACTTTTTACAATTTGCTTCGGTTGGCGCCAGAAAGTTGATAATACCTTAATTACAACCCATTAAAAGCTAATGGATTTCAAATTAGAGATTATATAAAGTTAGCTTATCTGCAACATAATTAATTAGTGACAAAGTTACGAGTTGAGGAAAGACATCTAATATTCATCTCATAATCGCCCACGTTACCCAAGAGTAGGTTATTCGACGAAGAAAATTGTTGCGTTCCCAGAAGTGCGTCACGTTGTTCGATTAGGTAACGTTCCGGATCTGCAGGCTCATTAGACGAAAAAAGATCATATCGCAGACAATAGCACTCTGTGCCTGAAAGTGATAGTCTAATAGATATTAAATCAAGACGATGACTATAGCAAATTAGCCAGTCGCTTTTCCAAGTATAGATAACCGTTTATTGAATGACTACCGATAACAATGTTGCAATATTTTGAAGTAATACTTCTATAGGCGCATTTGGAAAATATATAGAAAGTAAAGTTTTTAAAAAGCTACATGATGAAGTTTAAGTTTACTTAGCTGATAACTGCCTCTCAAGTTCCCGTGAAACTCGTAACTCGTATATTATGAATAGTTTTTCAAATATTCATAAATCTACAACACGTATTTTATACCAGTGGATATAAAAATATCTTTATTCATGAACATATTATACATGTATGCATGTGATTTTAAATTATATATTGTGGTGAATGATACGCCATTGTAAAAATTCGTGATAATAATGGCTTTTATCTTAAAAAAAAACTTTTTGATAGCTTACAGATTTTAGTTTAATTGTTGGTACGTATTCTTATAATTTTATTTATTTATAATTCCTTTTACAAACAAAGACTTGTGGCATACGGGATGAAATCTTTAGCTATTTTTGTTCTGTTACGCCGAAAGAGTATAACTTTTTACGTACGTACATAAGTACACGTATATTTTTTCATATTTATGTCCCCAAAATGATCACATTTTACTTACAAAATCATGTCTACGCGAACAATCACCATAATCATATACGTAAACGCTTGTTTACGCGTTTTGAGTAAATCTTTATTTTTTTTCTTTAAAATTACAGGCTACGATAGTCAAAACAAAGTATAAAACTATATAACAAATCTACTGTGTAAAGTGGCACATAAATAATAGAACATTCGTCATAGGCCATAAAATTATAGGGAAACTCAGAGGCGGTGGAACATAAACGCTGTTGAATAGTAAACGGAAAGCAAATGTCAAAATTATAGGCATTTTACGTACATCAGCTGACGGGGGCAAGCTTCATGTTCTGGCTCGTGGTTTGACAAATGAAATCGTTGTTCGAATTACCGTGCAGGCGCCAGGTGAGTTCTGGTCAAACTGTGACTACCGTTTGACCTGAACTCATGTCTAAGATGACAGTTTATATACAGTTTACGGCATACACCTCAATTTCTTCGAGGACGGCAGCGTGTGTGTAATGCCTCTGGTGTTGCAAACGCCCATAGGCGCCGGTGATCACCTGTTAGGGTGGGGCGTTTGTCTGTCTGCTGAACTCTAGCTATTAAAAAAAATACACCTATTGAGAGCTGTCAGCTAGTGTCGGTCTTTTCTACTTTGCGGCCAGCTGCCGATTATTATCCCCGTATTAAGGATGACTGATCATCTCTCTAGTTTTGATGTAAAAATGTCACCACAATATATATATATATATATATATACACCTTTTTAAGCAGGATTAACAGCACTAAGTTGACCTCCGGGGGAAAGAATACATGGTTAAATCAAATTCCCCGTTTTAACCATGCGGCCCTTTGTGCTAACTCATTTGTGATGGCTAGCTGTGGAACCAACGTCATACCAACTAAAACTTTAACCGTCTTAGCCTTATATAGGAGATTGTAGGATCGACTTTCAGTCTTTGCTCTGAGATGAATGTATACCATATATATTGTGCTATAACAAAATTACGGTGGCTATCAGAATGTACACGGGAATATGTGCAGTCTACAGTAATAATAAATCATTTTTAGTGAGATATTTGAAGTTATTTCACGCTACGTATAAAATTTGGGAGTCAATCGTGTTCTAGTTGAAAATCTCAAAAACGTTAAAATTCGCCCCATTCATATACCCTTTTACTCATACTATGTACATAGTTGCTGTATACAAAAGACATAATTCAAATAAATCTCACTTGTTTATCAACAATAACAATGGAGTTTTGTTCTTCACTTCTGATTTGTGTTGTTCTATTTACAAGTTTTTTTTTTTTAAGCCAGCCGTATTTACTTGTTTTTATTAGGATCCCATGATTTCCAGAAGTTTCATAAAATATCTAGAAAGGTAAAAAAAATGTATTGTCGGCTCAATCTCCGAAGACATTAACACGGGCCAACAGTGGTAGGGAAGCGGCGATGAAAAAAGGTAAAACATGTAGTTAACAAACAATTTGCAATCCTGCCTGCGTAATTTACCACAAATTGGTATGAAGAGTTCTCAGCGAATCTGAGCATTTTATGTTTCCTGAGAATTAACTAGTTGGTAAGTTGTAATACCAGGTGTACCGGATATTCATTATCTCAAAAAAATACGTAATTTTCAAAAAAATGGAAAAAATTATTTATTCAAAGTATTGGCCATTTGATTGTATACATGTGATGGGCAACCATCTTTCAAGATATTATGCCATCCCAAAAAAAAACTGTTTTGCCTTTTGAGCAAAATCATTCATGGAGCCATTTTCTAACTTCTTCGAAATTGGCGAAGTGCTGCTCTGCAAGCGCGTCTCTCATTGATGCAAAAAGTTGATAGTCGAACGGGGCAAGGTCTGGAGAGTACGGCGGGTGTGATATGTCCCATTCAAGTGCTTCGACGCTTCCTTGACCGGTTTTGCTTTATGAGACGGCGCATTGTCTTCGGGCCCATTCTGGACATTTTTCGATCAATGCATGGTTCAAATTGATCACGCTACTCTGGTCCCACTAAACACAGAGCAATGAGCCGGGTTCGCCAGGTGATAACCATGATTTTTGCGCTTAGTGTTTTCAAAATAAATCCATTTTTCATCACCCGTCACTATTCATCATCAGCATTTCACGATTTTTAGATTTTTCATTTGCCTGTCTTTCAATTAATGTGGCACCCATCTTCCCATCTTTTTGATTTTCCCCATTGCTCGTAATCGGTCGTTAATCGTTTTTGGGCCTCATTTAACGCTTTTGCCAATTGTTCTTGAGTTTGGGTTGGGTCGTCATCCAATAACTCCTACAGTTTCGCATTTTCAAACTTTTTCAGTCTACCAGAACGTTTCTTGTATTGCACATCGAAATCACCACTTTTAAATTTTCGAAACCACGCCTCACATGTTTTTAAGGTTAGAGCATGCTCACAATAAGTACGGTACAAATGATGACTTTCAGCGGCTTTTTTATTCCGATTAAATAAGAAAAGTAATGCGTGCCGCAAATGCACGTTTTCAGGCACGAACCTTGACATTTTCAAAGTGGTATAAATCCATGACTGTGTTACTTTCGCAAAATGTAACATGTATAGCTTTGATGCCAGTAGAATAAAATGACATATGTCAAATCATTGCATACTCAAGCCTACCGACATCTGTTACAATAACCGGTAATGACTTTCCGGTATATCTGGTAAACGTTATACTTCTATAATATAATTCTCTTTCTTTTTTCCATGCAGGGGTAGAGTAAGAATACTAACTTCTGCGGCTGAGGTCGGCCTGTCGTAAAAGCCGACAAAACAACCTTGGCTGGTTATTGGTGCCCCAGGCTCGTTTGGATGGCGACCACCCCTATTATGCCACCATAATAACCTTGTGTTGTGTTCCAGCATTACTGACTCAGGTTCCTGTACCCCTATGGTACAGCAGCGTCTTCGCGGTGTACCAAGTGTCGCAAAAATCCATGGGCGACGGTGGCTGCTTACTACTAAGTAGGCCGTTGGCCGGTCTGCTGCTCCTCAGCTATAAAAAAAATTATATATTTTGTCCTATAATTCAATATTTTTTTCTGTGCAGGGGCGAAGTAAGAAATCTGACTTCTGCGGCCGGGGACGGTCTGTCGTAAAAGTCAACAATAAACCCTAGCTAGGTAAGTCTAAGTACTTCTGTATGGCTACGACCCCTAGTCTCTAAATATTCCACCATAATAACCTTGTGTTGTGTTTCAGTATCAGTAATCAGGTCCCAGTCCCTCTACACAAACGGAAGCGTGTTAGGGGTGCCCCTGGCGCCGCTAATATTCGGAAGCGATGATAACTGCTTAATCTTAAGTGGGCCGTCAGCCTGTCTAATGTAGCAACAAAAATGATAGTAATAACGCCTATGTTATTACATAATAATTTCATACACAAACCACAACAAGAGTTCTTTGCAAATATTGGTTTAATTATTTGAAAGTGAACTAAAACTCGTATCCGTGCAGGGGCGGAGAAAGGATACTGACCTCTGCGACCGGGGTTGGCCACACTAACTACGTGGTAGGGCCTCATTCCGTCTGGATAGCGACCACCTTTGGTCTTAAGTATGCCGTCATAATAACCTTGTGTTGTATTCTGGCATTAGTGACCCAAGTTCTTGTACCCTTATGGAATAGCAGCGTGTTCGCGATGCCACTGGCGCTGCAAACACCCATAAGCTACGGTAACTGCTAAATTCTAAGCGGGCCATCAGCTTGTCTGCTGTCCTACAGCAATAAAATAAAAGCGAAGACATGATAAAATATACTTATTTACGTAGTTTAAGGGGTTAACAATTATTTTACATGTAGAAAATTTCTGGAAGGAGAGGCTTCCACTCAGGCTCTCTCAGGCTCAGGACACCCACCCAGAGAAAACAACAACTCAATCGAACTAGAGTAGCTTGGAGCATATAATGCTCACCATCATCTATTCAGTCTTCTGTATTATCTACCATCCAAAAAAAAAAAAAGTGAATAATTTTGATGAAAAATGTAAAAAAACTTGTAAAAAAAATTAATATATTATTATGTACCTTTTTCTTACCTTATCATATAGAATATTTACGATCGTAATCTTAGCTTTAAATGTCGATTGCATCTCGAAAATAGCTTTCAAAGCTTGGGCTCTGTTTTCTTACTTTTTTATTCACTTTGCAAATTTTTAGCATACACGGTAGTGAAAAATTATCACATAGACGTACCATGATATATTACGTATCATTAGGATGTCAATTTTTATTGATATGCAAAAATAACACTGCGGAACTTCTATCTAATTAAAAGCGATTTTTATTAGTCCCAGAATTTTTTTTAACCAATAATCAGCTACTTATAATTCTATTGAGACAACATCAATATCGATATAAAAAAACTAATTGTTGATATGCAGTCGTATGCTATACAAGTGTATACTCATACAGGTGTATAGTACACTAATACAACGCTATTTTATATGTATAGTTTAAGTGGCGTCACTGACCTATAGTAAACAGTACGATTCTATTCAAGGTCATTAGCCTTGATACAATCTGATCGATTTCAAGAGCAGGTATATAAATATGTAAACAAACCGTATTTGGAGCGATTGAGTCCATTGTATAGTGGTGAACGGTAGTAAATTCAATCTTGGTTTAAATTCTAGAACAAGTTTAAATAATGTTTCTACGCTGTAGGTTAACCGCTCATATTAGCCACGAATTGATTCGGTGTCTGTAATATATTCGGAAACTGTCCACTGAAAAACGATACTCATTTTTTTCTTCGTATTCCTCAAGTTCATTCACTTAACATCTACGAGTACTTCCTGCTCTTATCCTAATTATGTGGGGTCGGCTCAATACGTTCTCTCCTTCTACTCTACTCTTTTAGTCGGACCTTTACTTCGGTCTACCCATGCTTTTGTATCCATCCACTTTTATTTCTAGCATTTTCCTTGTTTTGTGACATTCCTTTCTTCGCATTGTATGACCATACCAGGCTAGCCTATTTCTTTTCTGCTTCTCAATCACTAGCTATTTTCAAACTTCGCCATAATCATTTTTATTTTTATCAATGTTTGTAACTCCACTCATCCATCTCAACATTCGCATCTCTGCTGCATGCAATAACCTATCATCCTTCCCCTTTGTGGCGGCAATATACACACATCAAAAAAGTCTAAGCAACATGTACTAATTTAAATTTTAGGATGGTGGATGAGCTGCTGTATAGATGAACTTCCTGAATGCACCTGAGCCTTTCAGTATTTCTGGGCCGACGGTACACTCGCACCCTTCTTGTATCAGACCTAAACCCGAATCGCGACTCATCGAAAAACATAATTTTATCCCATTGTTCCTGGGTCCATGTTCTGCGTTCTCTACACAATTAATTTCGACGAGCGTGATTCCCGTGACGTATCGGTGGGCATCTAAGTAGGCGCCGAGCTCGTAGGCCGTACTCATGCAGTCGATTTCGCACAGTTTGGGGACTTATATCAACACCCCTTGAATTATGTAGCCTCAAACTTATCTCTCGAGCGGTTAACATCGGCTGGTGTCTTGCAGTCAGTTGTATGTACCGGTCTTGCGAGTGGTTGTACTCCTTTTACGGCCTGGATGCTGTTCAGCGGGTTCCTTTGTATTATTGTAGCGCTGCCAAAGACGACACTTCTATGAATGCCAAAATGCCGAGATACCTGAGATTGATTACTTCCCGCTTGCAACATCCCTACATATGTAGGGATGTTACAAGCGGGATGTTGCGATGTTGCACATGTACAGCTCTTTGCATTTTATTTGCCGTCAAATGACGTCGCTTCATGACGTAAAGAATATCTAACAATTCAATTTTGTCGCTAACTTTATTTAAATGGTTGGTAAAATTATAAAATCAAGACTAAACGTAGCAATAAAAACGCTCTTAAATTCAAACAAATTCCCTTTCATTTAATTTTATGAAAAAAAAACAAAACATAATCGAAATTTTACAACCAGCCAGAATGTCATCAATAACAAAAAAGTTTACATACCTACACACTTTGAGTGAGTAAAGACTTAGAAATTAATTAGTATAAATGGTAAATTTGTAATATCATACATGTTGCTTAGACTTTTTGTGTATATTATTGACTACCTACACGTTGCACTTTGGAATATGATAAGCAGTTGAGTATTATCATCAAAGGCTTGTCTATTACATCGGTGTCCACATACTTTTCTTTACAAGGAAGTAAGAATCGTATGCCAACCATAAATCTGCTCGTGTCTTTTTAGCATCACTAAGAAAGAATTTGACCAAATTTCCTTACAATATAACTAAAAAAATATACACAGAAAAAAATTATTAGCAATAATGAATGCGAAGCCGCTTTTTAAAATATGCGTTTTCTGCAAGAATGACAAATTCTGAGTTTTTATTTATTTATTTACTAACGTAAATTAACATAAAGTAATGTAAACATTACTTAGTATATTTGGCAAAAATATACGCAAAATAGTCGGATATACAACCAAGCCCGTGCTCCAATATTCCACAATATTAGAGTAAAATATTTCGGCTGCATAACTTTTCAGAAATAATATTTCATAAATTTAGTGTTTTTAGTTGTTTTCGTTGATATTTAACACAATTTGGTACGAGACTCATTTTTAATATAGTTTATATTTAATATTATATTTTCAGATTACACTCAAATAGTTTGTAACAAAGAAACATGAACATACACGTCCTCGAATTATAGAAGCAGACACGCGAAAACAAAGGAATGATAACAAATCTACAGACAACGCCAAGAAGAAATAAATGACAATTTACATGTCTGGAGATGCGTCGATGTGATTCAAGATATCGAAGGTTCAAGTAAAATAAATGAAACTATCAATATCGTACTTAAAATGACACCCGGGAAAGTTCGAACTAAAAATATCAAACAATGCAGAAGTAACATAATGCATGTACATAATTTTTATACATAATCATGGTGATCGTTTCATCTATTAAGTTTTAGGCAATTCTAGCACATGAGTAATTAATACGTTTAGTTACTCATGTGATTCTAGCACACTGAGCCGAATTAGACGTTATAAAAACTATATACGAGTATATGCTAATAAAAAATTTAAATCATTTAAGACGAAAGCGACACTCGTAACCTTATTATTAAAAATAAGGATAAAAAGACAACTGTTCATTCAAGGGTCTTTATATACGCATTTACAACAAGGTCCAAGTTGGCAAAGTTTGACTTTTCATAGATTTAAATTAGTTGTAATTTTTTTATTGCCGAAGAACAGCAGACAGCCTGATAGTCCTACTTAACAGTAAGCAGATACCGTCGCCTATGGATGTTTGTGACGCCAGGAGCACCGCGAACACGCTGCTGTCCCATAGAAGTACAGGAACCTGGGTCACTAATACCGAAACACAACACAAGGTTATTATGGCGGTATACTTTTAGACCAAGGGCTATCCAGACGAGCTTGGGGGCCTCGGGCCTTTTACAACAGGCTGACCCCGGTCGTAAGGATTAGTATTCTTACTCCGTCCCTGCACGGAGAATAACTTGCTATAAAGTATTTAAATATCTAGATGAAAAATGCCCATGGAACTTATTCAGCTATGGCGTGGCTTTTCAAATATTGACTTCATTAAATATTTTATATAAATTGTAATTTTATTTTATCTTTTTTATTCTCCTGCAGGGAAATCTGCCTGTGAAACGAGCTGTAGTTGTAATGATAACTTATTTCAAATGAAATAGAACTTACCTATATATAGGTACAAATATTTTTGAATTTGAATATAATATACAGACTGCTCTTTATCCTTTTCTCTGATAGCATTTGTCTCATTGTCCTCTAGTAAACGACATTGTCAAATGTAAGCCTGTATGCTATGACGTATAAATCTTTCTTTGGTCTATCCTTCCATCTGATTGCACCCACTGAAATTTCTGACATTTTATAGGATACCAGCATCAAATTAATGCGCCAAGTATTAAATTCAATATCAACACGTGCCAGTCTTTTGTATTTTCAAGTTCAAATTAAATTTAGTATCTAATGCGCCTCAAACAATTAATACGGTATAATACCAGTAAAATTTATTGCTCACAAACATTATGCAGGTGCTTATATAACTGTAACTTACATAATCGTTTGTTACTATAAAATACTAATAGCAATTTTACTCTCAGTTAAAAAAATATTTCACCAGGCGTAATCTATATTACTGGCGATTCTAATCCGGATAATGATATAATATTATCAAATTATTGTATTGTACTCGGTCTTTGATAAGTCTACAAGCGTTGTATCCCGGTCGCAACCTAAACTTCCGTCTCGGTGCCCGGGGTCCGCTTTCCGATTTTTTCTACCCCACTTCGCACAGTCTTCATCATCCCTGGTAGTGAGCTCATTGGCACGCATATCACAATTTACGACGTCAAGCCAGCACTTTTTGGGTTTACCCCTCCTACCGGGGCCCGGCGGAGGTGGCATGGCCAGACATTTGTTTCCCACGTAAGCATACTTTGCCGTAAAACGTGGCCGTACCACCGGAGCCGACACTCCTGCAATTTATCCGCAATATCATGGACATGACCAGGGATGCTGAAGATCGCGCGAAGTGGAGTAGAAAAAGTCGGAAAGTGGACCCCGGGCACCGAAACGAAAGTTTGGGTGGCAACCGGGACTAACGCTAGGATGATGATGATGATCACGGACATGAAGGCCGCTACGAATACGGGAGTTCCTAACGCGGTCCTCCGCGTTACTCCATACATCCACCGCAGCATATTCATCTTCGAGACACGCAGTTCTTGTTTGTGCCGCTCTAACACTGGCCACGCTTCACAGCCGTAGAAAAGGACAGGCCTAATGATGGTCTTGTAGACATGTCCCTTCAACTTTACCCATATCTTGGGGTCACAAATGTCCTTGACATCGCAATCGATTTTTTTTTTTATTGCTGTAGAACAGCAGACAGGCTGACGGCCCGCTTAGAATTTAGCAGTTACCGTCGCCTATGGGTGTTTGCAACGCCAGTGGCATCGCGAACACGCTGCTATCCCATAAGGGTATAGGAACTTGGGTCACTAATGCCGGAACACAACACAAGGTTATTATGGCGGCATACTTAAGACCGAAGGTGGTCGCCATCCAGACGGGCTTGAGGCCCTACCACGTAGCTAGGGTGGGTTGTTTTGTCGGCTTTTACGACAGGCCGACCCCGGCCGCAGAGGTTAGTATTCTTTCTCCGCCCCTGCACGGATAAAAATCGATGTCACCAGATGCATGAAATACAGATCCCGTTTAACGGTATCCCAGACGTTTAAATTAAATCTGACTGTTTAAAGTGGGTCAAAATAGAGTTCAAAGGAGTCGGTTACAAACAAACATATTGGTGAAATTAATTATAACGTGTTGAAAATCATGAATTACCCGATTAATCAGTTCTTGAAAATATTCCATCGTTATAATTAGCCCAAAAATGGTACGAAAAATACGATTCAAAGCGCTCCACGCTTTGTTCGCAATAATACTAATATTTTTTTCAAAATTCCTATATTAAGAATTATTTCATTCCTATCTTTCAATTATTTCACTGTAAACTACTTTTATACAATGTACAATAAAGTGTTATCTATCTACCTATTATTCACTTTTTAGTTCGATTTATCATGTAAGTGTTAAAAAAACTATATTCATTCGCTTAGTATTTATCTTGATTGTAATTTGTTTTTTATATATCACGACATTAGTTGAAATACTCTTAGAAGCTTGTTGTTTCAAATCGTAGTATACAGTAATACAAAGTTAAATGAAAACCATTGACATACATTTAAAGTGTACTTATTGGCTAATTTTATTGCGCCATTGAACTAGAAATTTACGATCAAAGTATGTTGTATGTTTTTTATCCGTGCAGGGGCGGAGAAAGAATACTAACCTCTGTGGCCGGGGTCGGCCTGTCGTAAAAGGCGACAAAACAACCCACCCTAGCTACGTGGTAGGGCCTCAAGCCCGTCTGGATGGCGACCACCTTTGGTCTTAAGTATGCCGCCATAATAACCTTGTGTTGTGTTCCGGCATTAGTGACCCAAGTTCCTGTACCCTTATGGGATAGCAGCGTGTTCGCGATGCCACTGGCGTTGCAAACACCTATAGGCGACGGTAACTGCTAAATTGTAAGCGGGCCGTCAGCCTGTCTGCTGTCCTACAGCATTAAAAAAATGTTGAGAGTTGGATAAGAAAAACAGCAGCAAGCAAATACTCACGACTTCAACAAGTAATCTAATCAAGACTCTTGAGGTATTTTATTTAAAGTTCTTTTAGATTAGGCATGGAAAAAATCTAGCTAATAAATAATAAAAAAAAGCTAATAAATTTTTTTAGGATGAAATCAATTCCGAGATTATTTTAATGATTGCAGTGACAAAATTATTATTTAAATGATCATTTTTAGAAATAGAAAACTAACTAAACTAAATCCATACACCACGGTTATCTAGAAGGCATCGACTTTTTATTAAGGTTCTGTGAAGAATTTTATTTCAACCTCACCTGTCACTAAGTGCATAATACTAAACAAAAAATAAGGATCAGGTATAAAGTTTTTATTTCGGAGATGGGACTCCAGCAAATCAGGAGGTACTCCTGTAAAAAAATATCCAAACATATTCCTTCTATTTTCTTTGGTGGACTAGTAGTGGATGGAGGTCGTGTAAGTGAATCAGTGCGGACTTTGGGATCCACTAGCCTTCAAAGTAACTAAGGATGCAACTGGAATTTTACACGTGTAGCATGATGATATTTTTATAAACAATAAACTTTAAAAAAACAGAAAGTAGGTACATACATTACTAAAGCTATAACTTTCTAAATTAAATCAAAATGAATCAGTCCGTAAATGTACCTTTAAACTCGAAACATTGTGGTCGTCTTTATGTACCAAATAGTTTTCCAGACAGGTCTATGTAGTGTTAATGTTTATGAGATTGAAAAACCCAGGTTAACAACGACTGTCATATAGTTATATACTTGTTGCAATGTAGCGAGCGGCCGCGCATGCGTACTGACCTCCATTGATTTTTCTAACTTTGACAGTTCAATCTATGTTTTGAGCCACCACTCGCGTACCAACAACAAAGTAAACAAAAATGGCTTTAGATTTTTCTGCAACATACAAATTGCTAGTTTTAGGCGATTCCAATGTAGGCAAAACTTGTATTGTGCATAGATATTGTGACGAAAGATATTACGATATTTACATATCTACAATAGGTGAGTAAAAGCATTTATTTTATAGTTTTACGAGCCTTTGTCAGTGTGATGTATTTAGTACTTCTCTAGAAAGTTACTAATCTTATTTCCGATGCAAACGAAACAATAGATCATCTTGCTAAATATTTATTAGGTAAATATTTTGTGGGTATTTGATTTTTATACGTATTTTAATTTGCGTTTGTCCTATTAAATCGGTAATTGAGTTAGTAGGGGTCGTCATCATTTTGTGAGATAAGATGTTAATTCAGTTTTTATATCAATTAATTTCAAGTTTAAAAAGCAATTTCAAGACAAATCGGTTTTTGATCGACCGCAATTACATTGAAATTTGTATCGATTTCTATTCTATGGAAACTATTTATGGAAATGAATTTACTTTAGTATCTAATCAGGTTATAATTTAAGACTACTAGTTTTATAAAAACACGTTCCATTTTTACTACTTTTAATTTTCTATTTAATTTATTGTTTCGATTTTCTATAAATAGACAAATGATTGCATTCTGATGAAAAAAATATACTTTGTTTTTTTACGTATTTCTATTTATTTATACATATTTATTTTAAATTCAAAATCTTATAAGACAAAAAACTACGAACAATGATTAAAAGCTGAATAATTTTAATGAAACAGACTAGTCTGGCATTGACAATAAGCCCTGAAATGTACAACAGTGAGTGAGTAATTATTACATCCTCCTTCCGGGTATCCTTTGTTACATCGTTATCTAAATTCATTCGCATCTTTACAAATATTTCAAAAATATTTGAAGCATTCTTATATTTGTTGCAAACTACACGACAGTTCAAAAAAAGTATGAGGGACTTATGAAATTTATTTGGCCAATCTGCTTTGAATTGGTGTCGTGAATCCTGTTCAGAATTTAACGTTTTAGAATTGATAATAGTATATAATAATAGTTAATTTAACAGAATTCATGACTCTGAAACTCTATTAACATTTAAGCAACATATTCATATATTTTTTTCTGGATTTGAAGACATGATATTACGTATAGAAAGTGTCTATCGACGTCAAGGACGTCTGCAACACCCAAATGGCGTAGTTGTGCCTCTTTTTAAAATTTAAGACCGAGTCACTGAACCTACATCTAAAACGTTTATTCACTTGTTATTTATTTACGTTTTACAAACCATATTCATGTTAAGATTAGCGACTGATGTAACCTTGTTCTCAAACACAAATTAACTAACTGTGCGTTGAAAGTGTTACATATATTATAATTCGTATTTTTTACTCTGATATAATTTAATGTTGCTACTTTCTTCTCATTTTCATATAAGTCTAATTAATTATTTAAAATATAAATTAAAAAGTATATATGTTTATAATTAAAATTAAATTGAAATATTTTAAGGGTACAAAAATAACGTATACAATTAAAAATATGTAAGTCAAATTGATTTCGGATAGAAACCTTAAAGCTGCGTTAATGGCGGTGGACAGCATCGCTTGGCCTGCACTCCAAGTACAAAACTTTTGGTCTGGCGAGATCTCTATTAAATGACTTGATAAGTCTCAAACATGGGAAGTTTCTGGATCCGATGGCTTAGTCAGAAAAGCCCGCTATATATTCTCTGTAATTCAGGTCTTCCTGTTGTGGCAGCTACACCGTTATCAGCGGTCAGGTGAAGAGGTCGTGCCGGTAAGGTTTCCATGCACGTGGCATCTGACACTGAAGGTCTTCCTACTTTTAAGGCTTTTCCAATCGTCTCTATCTACAAAAATTAACCTGCGCGATATCTGCCAGCCTTTGTAGGCAACACGAGAAACTTCTTACGTTTAGGGACTCGACAAGAACCAAAGCCCTTACTTTACATTAACCGTGAACTATAAAGGACGCTTCAGACCCTTAGTTTTAAAGATGATTCTCTTAAATTAAGAGCACTCGCTTGTACAGTTTGGGCTGTATTTAAGGCCAATGAAGTAAAATCAATGTTACAGAGGTTTCGATACCTGACGTAGATTTTTTCTTTTAATACGAAAAGTTCGCATTTACCGTCATTCATGAACTTGAGATTTCTTCATTATCCTTGAGATTCTATAATTCGATGTCATAATAACCTTATATCGTAAACTATATATGCTAATTACACCTGGCCACGTAAGGTGCCAGTCTTGAATTTTGAGACAGTCAAAATAAATTTATTTCTTAAATTTCCAGGTATAGATTTCAAACAGAAGATAATCAACTTAGATGGAGTACCCATCAAGTTACAGATCTGGGACACAGCCGGGCAAGAACGATTTAGGACCCTCACAACCGCATACTATCGTGGTGCTATGGGCATAATCCTCATGTACGATATCACCAATCTTGAATCCTTCAATCACTTGTCTTATTGGCTGAGGAACATTCAGGAGGTAACTAGAAGTTTTTAAATTCCAATTAGATATTGTGAAAACTTTAGTCTAATGTGACAAAGAACGATGCGCGCTAATCGTCTTATTACCGGGAATATTGAAGACTGCGATTTGATAAAAAATTGTTAAGCTGACTGTGCGATTTAAAGCAGTCGTTTTGGATGCAACCAGAATATAACGACAGGTAGACTGATTTAAAATTTTACAGCAAACGTTTAATATCTTCTCGCTTGCTAGTGAACACCTAGACCTAGAACGCAGACTTTTAACAGTGCACCCTATCAGATATTTTTTACAGGATGAAAAAGGATCGTGGATGCTGGGACTTATCTAGGAATTTCAACTCACTCGATAAGTTATTTGAAGGTTGAGCATTTTTCTTACAGCTAGAACGTAAAATCAGGATATATGGAATTGACTAACATAGAAAAGTAAACATAGTAAAATAAGTAAAATGTCGCATGCAAATGTTGTCTGTCGTAGAATCGATAGACAGTGAGAAAACTGTAGAGATTTTCTCAGCAGAGTTAGTATAGACTAGTGGATTAAAAATATTAGGTTTAGGGATAGAAGCCAGGAGAAAACTGGTGCCAGGAAAACCCATTTTTTAAGCGCTGCACTTGGTAAAAACATGTGTCGTAAGGCTTTGTACACACTTTCATTTCTCTCAAAACAAACACGTGTATTAAATACTTATTTACAATTGAACATGACAAACAATTAAATGGATAAGTATTTTTAATACATTTAAATGAAGTACTTTCAAAATTGTTGCATGCCAATGTTTACTAGAAGATATCTTAAAAAAAACATGTTAATATTCAAGGAGATACGACAATTAATCTGTGTGGATCTCGACTTGATTTTAATAAAATTCATTTATAGCGTGTATCAGATGACGATTCCAAGAAGCCCAAACGCTTAGGATAAATCGTTATATCAAAGAGTCCCGTTGCCTGCCCTCAGCTCCATTCCATCAGTTATTTTGTGATGCTAAGTAAAATACTTAACATTGTAAAATATTTAAGATTCACGAGTTCCATTGACCTCACGTGTTACTGTTAGTTTTCAAATGCATATATATATATATATATATATATATATATATATATATATATATATATATATATATATATATATATATATATATATATATATATATATATATATATATATATATATATAATATCTGAGCTTACAAACTGTCTCCGACAAAATAAGTATGTTTTCAAATATGAATATAACTTTGTGTGAGTCAATAAGAGCCAAATTTAAATCTATTACCGAAACTTGAAACATATCAAAATTTTAGATTTTGGGATGAATACGCAAATAACAGAAACCCCCTTCCTTTGATTTTCTTTTTGACTAGAGTATTTCTGGAATCAGTGCAAGATATTTACGTTGAATTAAGGAGTATATAAAATAATCGTATGATCCAAAGTAAACAGCTATTTATATCGCTGTTTAAAGCGCTTTATATCGCATCAATAATATTATAACTAATTTAAATAAAATGGTTCAATTTTAAATTACAGTACGCATCTCCGGACGTGATCAAAGTATTAGTTGGCAATAAATGCGATGTTCATGAAAATCATAGGGCAGTTCCAAAGGAGAGAGGCCAGAAGGTAAGCCATCAGTAAGATTATCTTCCAAATATCAGGCATATTATAAACACGATTATCATTAATACCTATATAATATAAACAGGACGTGGTTTAGAAATAGTATTTTTTTTTCTTGCTGTGGGACAGTAGACAGGCTGACGGCCCGCTTAGAATTTAGCAGTTACTGTCGCCTATGGGTGTTTGCAATGCCAGTGGCATCGCGAACACGCTGCTGTCTCATGGGTACAGTAACTTGGGTCACTAATGCCGGAACACAACACAAGGTTATTATGGCGGCATACATAAGACCAAATATGGTCGCCATCCAGACGGGCTTGGGACCCTAACACGTAGGTAGGGTGAGTTGTTTTGTCACCTTTTACGACAGGCCGACCTTGTTCGCAGAGGTTAGTATTCTTTCTCCGCTCCTGTACGGATAAAAATATCGAATATAATAAACTTGATAAATATCGAATTGATAATATTAAATGATAATTTACTATAAATCGAAGGCGAATCAAATAAATATATTGGCCGTTCCTGCGACCTCACTTGCTTTTATTTTCAGTTTCATCTTATTGCCATTAAAACGTTTTCTGAAATATAAACGGAAGAAATAGAGCTACGTAGTATATTTTACACGACTGTCCTTTGGAAAGGAAATCCGAATGATGTGTTCTTTTTTACTCATGAGCTATAAATAGGAGTTATCTAATGGGATAGATTTATTGATAAGTTTAACCAGGACCACATAATTGACCGTCCAAAATCAGTAATAACTTGCACGGAACTCTTATTAATTGAAATTAGACTAATTTAACCATTATACAGCGATCTCTGAAATTAGCGTCAAAAACAAACAGTTACTTTAAAAATCGTGTTTCACGTCACTTTCGTCTGTCATTTCGACATAACAGAGTATTAAATTTTATTAACTTGAGTTGAATAACATTAAAATATTAAAGAAGTAATGCGATTTATTCCAGATAGCAGACGATTTCGACATGCCATTTTTCGAGGTGTCGTGTAAAAGTAATATAAATATAGAGGAAGCATTCTTGACGTTAGCCAGGAAAATACGAGAATATCGAGACAGCAAGGTAAGCGAAATAATTTAACACTAACAGTCGGTGGTACTTTTGTACGGGTGGATCTCGTTTCAATTTATCGAACGCAACAGTGAGTTTTAAAAGAACTGTTATGTTGTTTTGCGTTTTCTTATAATATATACCTTCGTCTTCGGAAGCTTTTTTTGCAGCCTAGATAAGGTTGATGGCAAAACTTGCGCTACTTTTGTGTACTGGTCCATGCAAGTTTTTCTTGTCTCTCATCCCAGAAAGTAAAAAACGAATAGTGTCTTGGAAGTAAATAGAGTGGCCATATTCTTCGACCCGAATACCATGCAAACACAATAATTCAAATTGGAAACGCGGCAAGTAACAAGAAGCTATTAAAAAATTATCAAAAATTGACAATTATTTTTGTTCTATACTATTAAATTTAAAATAAACAATGGTTAAAAATATTTTATCTCAATTCACAAAAAGTTTTAGTTACGTTATAATTATATCTATCCTCTTATATAGTCACAAGACTGTGTTAACGCTTCTGTATGAGCACTAAACAACTGTTAAACGAGTACTTTTTAGAGCTCGCGAACACCCTAAATTTTGTGTTGAGATCGGGAATTAACTTTTAGATATAATACGACTATAATAAAAATTACTGTAACAATCGGTAGAGTAACCGCTGTAGATCGCGCCCAATTTACAAGAAACTATCAGCTTTACTTAGTCTTTCCTTTTTTATTTGACCCTGAATTCACACAGTTTTTGTTGGTTACTTTTTCAATATATGTGGCCTTCGTTAACTAAACTAGAAAGGTAGCAAAGTTGTTCTTGTGGATTGTATTTATATGAACATTGTGGGAAGATATAATATTAAGTATTTTTTACATTTCAGGCTGACGCATTTGAATTGAAAGAAAGGGACAACGTAATAAAACCTTCAGAATCCGAGACGGACGTTTCTAAATGCAGCTGTTAGCCTATAAAATATTTCCATTTTACTATTCAAGCTGTGCGCATAGTGCACTTATCAAATGTAGCATTGAGTGTAACAAGTTTTTTTACATATAGACTGAGAATTAAGCGTTTATAAAGTAAAAGCGACGTCACAGGTCTGATTTACGCCTTTCAGACATATTAAACTAGACCAGTATTCGATCAATAATAGTACTTGTGATCGAAGAGACCAGTGGTCGGCAACTCGCGTGCCGCATGCAGCCTTTGACTCGTCGGCTACGGCTCTTCCGTGAAGTGTTTAGAAAAGTAAAGCATATGTTAAAATATAGCTATTGAATATATTTCAATTGGCTCTTATGGATGACAAGATTGCCGATCACTAAACTAGACCAATAGTTTACCATATACATATTCATAGATCAGTATTTTTACTTGTAGTAATTCAACTAGTCGTTATAGTTTTCGTATATGAAAACTTGATAAATCTGGGCATGCTTCCACACTTTTATCTTTTAGTATTTTGCGTTGCTTGTTGAAATATGTTATAGAAGTGAATTGGATGATTTGCTTTATAGGTATTTCTTAAATACCGTTTTTACTAATAAATTAAATTATCAAACGATTGAAATAATAGTTAATCATAGAGTATATAAATTACCAATGATTACGTACTGTTCGATGTTTTCATATATTAGTTACGTTAAACATGGAACATGGTTTAAATTCGAATCTTGGCCGGGGTCGGCCTGTCGTAAAAGGCGACAAAACATCCCACACTAGCTACGTGGTAAGGCCCCAAGCCCGTCTGGATGGCGACCACCTTTGGTCTTAAGTATGCCGCCATAATAACCTTGTGTTGTGTTCCGGCATTGGTGACTCAAGTTCCTGTACCTTTATGGCGTTGCATACACCTATAGGCGACGGTAACTGCTGAATCCTAAGCGGGCCGTCAGCCTGTCTGCTGTTCTATAGCAATAAAAAAAAATTAGTTTCACATAAATATGTTGTTGCAAAATGTTTTATAACTGATGGCAATCTAGCTTAAAACGGGATATTACTTTGCAACGGATAACCAAAAATTTTGACAAGACTGAGTTTTAAATTGACTTCGAAGAGTACGACCATCACTAATAAAATCTATCACGTCCTCTTTCTCACTAACTCGAATAGACCCACAGACAGTGGCGGATTTGCAGTCTTGGCCGCCCTAGGCCCAGGCCATGTAGTAAGGTACCAGCCACCCCTTTCTCAGCACCCATCTTATTGAGTACATAATGAATTTACTTTTTTTCCAACTTTTATCGAAATCGATTCAGAAATTTAGTTAACTATAAATATCTGCTAGTTTGTAATATTTTCTGAAGTTTCAGGGATAATTGCACATTTAAATAAAACATTTAAAATGGTTTTATTTATATAATTACAGGTTTATTCTCATACAAGATAAGATTTAATAAGTGATTTAGGAAGATTATTGTTATACGATGCGGTGCAGTGCGGCCCACCATAATGTGCGCGAGCCTTTAGAATATTTATGTACTTTGAGTTATTTCTTGTTATCATCAGTAAATTTTTTGTCACGATTGGCCGCCCTAGGCCCGGGCCGGGCCTCCTGGGCCTTAGGGCAAATCCGCCACTGCCCACAGAGATCGCGATCCCTAGTTTGCGCACCTCTGCTCTAGAGCATATACACAGGGAACATTGAAAAGTAAATTATCAACTGTATGTTATAAAATATATTCCCATGTAAAGCCAGAATTTTAAAAACCACTTAGTGCTAGGTACTAATAAAATATCTCGGAGGATTTAGTTTTGTTTCTCATGTTTCAGAAATATTTTTATCAATCTAGGTAAACTCTAACATCTTGTTCTTGACAAACGTAAAACTAGAAGGGTTTTAACTGAATTATGATTTACACTGAAGACGCTCTCTGCTTTCAAAGTTATGTTCATACGAGTACACTATTATTGATGCCTATGCCTTGTTCTTGTTCCCCAATCATGCATTTAAAATATCATAAATTTAGTCTACTTCGTCTACATTGTCTCTACTAACACAGATACGATATTATTACAAAACCATTGTATTTTGTCTCGATCCCTTTTATACTACGACTGAAATTAAGTTAGAACTGTTAAGTTAGTTTAAAACTAGAAATCAAGTAAAAAATCTGTAGTATTTCATAAATGAACTCAATTATGAACATTGACAGTATTACCACGTTTTTTTAATATACTTTTTATTGTTTAACACTACACTCTGATCTGAACAACCAGTCTATTAAGACTTAAGAATCTATTAAGATTATCGATTCATATCATACCTTAAGCAATTATTGGGTTACTAGAACATTTTTAGTTCTTCAATAGGTAGAGAGCGGTTTTTAGATCATATAAGAAATTTTTTAACTTAAGTTTGATGAGTATCGATGTAAGGCTTTTCAAAAATAGTAACTAGTTTGCTTTAAGCATTTGATGTGCTATTATGAGTGTAAAGTTTCTAATATACTCTTTATTTTTAAATATGACAGTTGTTATCTCAAAATAAAAAAAAATTGTATAATGAGAAAATAATTCATGAACCGTTTTTATTATGTAATCAAAAACCAGGTTCAAAAGTAGTCAAATTAATTTTGAAATAAAATATCACTATTTTACCATCATTATATCACGAATTTATTAATTGCATATGTTTTAAAACTTTAGTTTCGTGTTTAAACAAATTTTATGCAGTAGGCATTATATGCATGACACTAAATTCGTGTTATCGTAATTATGGTAACAATGCCAATAAAATCGAAAATAAATTTCATGATTATTATATAACCACCAGTAATATTAATAAAATAGACCTACCAATATGTACACCATTTCATTGCTTACTCGTATTAAAATTATTTAAAAAATTAAAGGGCCTGGTTATTACTGTTATTGCCATAAGACAATCCAATCAATAAAACCGTTTTTACAATATTATTGACTCATGTTTAAGTAAACTTAGATTATTTAATTATAAATGGCGCATTAGCTAAAGTTTTCTTCGCTATTAAATGTTAGGCCTTTATGTAGGCAAAAAAAAAATTATTGCATATGCAAATTATCTATTTGCTCAGAAATATTAATATAGTCGCATTTCAATGTAATGATATCTAACGAATTTAAGAAAATTATTAGTAATCGATTTGATATTAGATGAATTTGTAACTTAAATATTTATAATAATGAATTTCCATCGGCAAGTTACTATTAATGTGATTTTAATGGAGATCTTTAGTAACTAACCTTGATAAACACAATACAAAACTGTAATTAAAATATTTATGTATTTATTTTAATTTATTGTAGACCACTTGTAAAACATTTTTTGTAAAATAAAAGTCAATTCGGTCATTGTGTGTAAATTTGAGGATTTATCAGTAGTTTGTCTAACATTAAAATATTTATGAGTACGGAAGTATATCCAGGCACGGTTAGTCTAGTCAACAAGTTCCAAAACGTGAAAAATAGAGATAAACGTCCTAAAAATATGACCGATGGCTCATTCGATTCGGAATCACCACTGAAAAAATGTTTTTGAAGGATTTTGGTGCAGGTAAAAAATTGCAATTGTTATTTTAACAAAATAAGATAAAAAATAATTATTTTTTGTTAATAACTCGAAAAATATTAATGTTTGAGCAATTTTGAAAAAAAAAACTCTTTAAAGAGGAGGAAATTTCCAATAAAAAAGTCCTAACCTCCGGAACTCTATCTCCATTATTTATAATTTTAATTTGACGTTGAAAATAGGGTTCCGCGCGGCTGTAACGGCATGCATAAAAATTTGAAGAAATTCTAGTATCTTTTTAACACTTGAAAGAATCGGGTCCTGAAGAAAAATGGTGATTAAACTTTTTTTTCTTCAGGGCCCGAAGTGTAATTTTTTTCCATCTTATTTTGTTAATAACAATTGCAATTTTTTACCTGCACCAAAATCCTTCAAAAACGTTTTTCTAGAGGTGATTCCGAATCGAATGAGCCATCGATCATATTTTTAGGACCTTTATCTCTATTTTTCACGTTTTTGAACTTGTTGACTAGACTAGGTTCTAAGATCCTTGCATAGTACGTGAGAGACATATCCACCCAAAATTGGAATCGTGAAAAAAAATCCTTCAAAATTGGCGAGTTATCCTATTATAATTCCAATGTCCAAACCCACAATAAAAAATGTACACTCGCGGTAGTTGGTACACAACTTGAGTTCCTCATGACTCTTCATGCAGTTATTTGCTATATTGCAAATCATTATTTTTGTTAATAATAAATATTAATTTCAAATTATTATCCCTGCAATAATTTAATGGAATTTTAAAAAATGAATATGTCTCCAAATTAATCACATTAATGCTAACAAGTTTTTTTTACACTAGCACAACTAATCTAGTTTTTAACAATTCTATGGATAAAATAATTTTTTAATAATAGTTGTTGTTTTATTTACCATATGTGACTACATATTTACCCCTAACACTAGATAATATTATACAGTAAGATACCTGCGTACATACAACGCAACGCATGCAACACAACGTAATACCAACGCACTCCTTTATGATTCACTATTCAATCACCCAATGATTGACTATTACAACAAAACACCGTAATAAGTTGTTTGTCTTTTATTTCGTTTCATTTAATACTATAGCTTAAGAGCCCATGATCCCCAGACCTTCGTCATTGTGTAAAGGCTGAAAGTTTGACAAACACAGGTAAGAGCAATGGACCATTATGAAGTTTGGGTTACTGTGGCTTTGGCAGGTGAATCCAAATTTTGATCCAAATTCGTCAAATTATAAAGTGCGATTTTTTGGTAACGTAAGTTCAGAATATTATTGAAAATCACGCTATTCATTGCCAGACACTTCACATCGTGGCAACCCCTTGCCAGATACCCTTGAAGTTCATGAAATTATAATTTTACTTACGTTATAAAAGCTGATTTTTATATATAATACTTGGGTAATAAGTAAATGATGTTTTCTCACTAGCCAGACACTTTTGATAGTTCCAACCCCTTGCCAGACAAGCATGTAGGGTAGCTGTAAGAGCGAGCGCGAGGCAGTATGTACGAGTATATGGGTGGGTGCGAAAGAGATGCGCTAAGTATTGTTAAATATTTAATACATGCTTACATCAACTAAAACAATAATATCTTAAAGTATTATTAATTTAATATTCATTATCAATGATAAGAATAATATCAATTATATTATTACTTACGTTATAGTGTAATAGCAGATTTTTATATATAATACTTGGGTAATAATTAGATACTGTTTCCTCATTAGGCAGACATTTTTGATAGTTCCAACCCCTTGCCAGACAAACATTGTAAATCTTAAGAAAAAATTCGTGATTGAATGACTTACGCAAATAAACTTTTTAGCGCAGATTTATATAGCTGATAATATATGTAAATTTTAAAAACATCTTAAGAAAAGACATTCGATGCTACAACTACCTTTAATTGTTAAAAAAAAATTTTATTCTGTCATTAACAGGTTTAAAAATAAGCCATAGATAGTATATTAATAAATAAATAAATAAATATTTTGTACAATTCACACAGTAATGTGCCGTATATGTATATGGGGCATAATATATACGGCAACGCGATTGTTGCTTCTATGTAATTATAAACATTAAGCTTATGTTTTATAACTTGTTTTGTGTATTAAATAAATTCAATTTCTAACAACTTTCTTTGTGGCCCGCGACACCATGACTAGCATGTGTTTGTGGCATCTTAAAAGGTTGAGTATCACTGGTCTAAATGTCAAAAACAGGCGAAAATTATAAAAGATATAGTCTTTAGACTATGTAACTTAATAACGTTTAAACTAAAAATTTAAATGAACTACACTTTAATTATTGGGCATATTAGTACGAGTATAATTTATTATTATAAAATCTGTTTCAATTAATTAAATACAATTCAAAATCAGGGGGAGAGGGCGTCAATGCACCTGTTTTCTGGTAATTCATAGAAAATAATAATAAATGGATTGCCATTGGGGCATAATATGATCAACATTATTTTTAAAAAATTCTCAGTTTCCTAGGAAATAATTGATTTTAATGAATCAATAGTTAAGACGGTTCTTTTTTCTTTTTGGAGTGCAAAAACCGGGTTCAGTCTTTATTTGCGCATGTTCTTCTTTAACAGTTGTCAAATCAATGTCATTATTTTCCTTTTCAGTTTTAATTGTGATTTCTTTTGGATCAATCTCGTTTTTGATGTTTCTGAAAAGATATATTGAAATATATTTAATTTTTCTTAGATCAAGCATGGGTGGAAAAACAAGGGACCGGGATTTGTTGCGAAGCCTTGGCCTTGAGAAGGGCACGTACAGCTAGACGACAATTGGATGATATCAGGATTTATTTGTCATGATTTAAGGAGTGTCCGAACTTCGCCTGCATAATGTACGCTTTACGTTCGTCATCATCATCCCAGCGTTGTATCCCGGTTGCAACCCAAACTTCTACCTCGGTGCCCGGGGTCCGCTTTCCGACTTTTCTACTTCCCTTCACATGGGCATCCCTGGTAGTGAGCTCCCACTGGCACGCATATTTTTACGACGTCAAGCCAGGACTTTTTGGGTCTACCCCTCCTGCCGGGGCTCGGCGGAGTCATACTCGTTCATCTCACCATCATAAATACTGCTGACCATCAAAAATGATGAGAAAGACCAAGAAAGCTTTTAAAAAAATTACTTACAAAGATATAGTGCTAGGTTCGAATACTTTATTTAGTACTACGTCTGAAATTTCACCTTGTCCAAAGGTTTTCTCATACATATTATATTTACTTGAATGGGCTTCATTATTAAATACATCTGTTTTTCCCGAGTCTGCAAAATATAACAATTTCCTAATTAGCACATCATAATTTAAGCAGCAAGTTTCGATTCATAGATAAACTTAAAACTAATTTTACAGTTCTACTGATGATGTTAAGAAGGTTCGGGAGCTTTTGACCACTTAGATCAATATAGATAATTTCTGCACCGAAAATCAGAACTTTTCTTACTATATTGTAGTTATGTACATAATTACCCCTATGAGGATAGTAGCATGTTTGCTGTACCCCTAGCGTCACAAAAATTCATAGGCGACGGTAACTACTTCCTATCAAGTGGACCGTCAAACTGCCTGCTGTTTCTCAGCAATATGTTTTGCAGCACATCTTTAAAGTATTATAGATTGTAAGTACTTAATATTATATATGACTGTGGTTGCATTTCAGAAGTAAGAAATGTGCTCCCCTAATTATGTAGTGTTGGAAAATGTGATAAATGAATTAGATAATTCACAAAGTTCAATTTTATTCAGTATTAGGTCTGACAGAGGGCATTCCTATACAGATCAAATTTATTTTCTTGTAGACGGTTGCTTAGTCAGAAGGCAGTATTACGGGCACCAACACACAGAATTAGCCCTGTGACAATGCAAAACAACATTTTACGATCTGTAAAGTATATACCATTCTAATACAAGTATTTGTTTACTAAAGTACATCAGCTGTTTAGTATCCAATTGCTCTGTTTGTTTTCAGACTTTTTATCTGTGCAGGGGCAGAGAAAGAATACTAACCTCTACGGCCGGGGTCAGTCTGTCGTAAAAGGCGACAAAACAACCCACCCTAGCTACATAGTAGGGCCTCAAAGCCCGTCTGGATGGCAACCACCTTTGGTCTTAAGTATGCCGCCATAATAACCTTGTGTAGTGTTTTGGCATTAGTGACCCAAGTTCCTGTACTCTTATGGGATAGCAGCGTGTTCGCGATGCCACTGGCATTGCAAACACCCATAGGTGACGGTAACTGCTAAATTCTAAGCGGGCTGTCAGCCTGTCTGCTATCCTACAGCAATAAAAAAAAAGACTAGATGGAGATGTGTGAATTATCACAGTATATGTATTTGTAAGAAGAATACTATGTTATTGTAAATTTTTTTTTCTGCAGCTGGGGTTGGCCTGTCATAAAAGGCAACAAAATACATCTAGCTATGTGGTAGGGTGTCCAGACCGTCTGGGTGGCAACCACCCACGTTCTATAAGTATGACGCCATAATAACCTTGTGTTGTGTTCCAGCATTAGTGACTCAGGGTCCTGTACCCCTATAGGAAGGTAGTGTGTTCGTGATGTTCCTAGTGTTCCAAACATCCACAGGTGACAGTAACTACTTACTATTAAGTGGGCCTGTCTGCTGTTTCTTCAGCAATTAAGAAAAATTGAATTGACAGTCTGCTTGCAATTAAGTAATCAAAATTTTACTATAAGAACTAATTAGTTCTTATTAATTAGTTTAGGGAACAATTAATTAAAAACGTTGTAAATTTCACTTACATACAATATCAACATTTTGTACACTATATTTGCTTATCTCTTTGTCCTTATTTACAAGTAAATTTCGTAGTTCAGTTTCACTGGCATGTAAATCTTGGATTGTCTTTATTAAAAGTTTGGTTACATGTTGAAAAAACTGTAACAGAAGAGATAAAATAATATTATTATAATATTAGAAGAGACTATCAAAGCAATTATTTAAATATAATATTACATTTTACTTATATATAACTTACATACATTATATTCACATACAATCATTGTTTCAGTTAATATATGTATCATATATATTTTTCTTTCCATTCTTCTTATTTTAATATTTTATTTTAAATTATTATTTATTTTTACTACTATATCTCATTTAACTACTATATATTATTTAATTATTAATATAATGGTAATTATTATATATTAATACTTATGTTAAAAATACTGGCCCACTGAGATACAGTATTAACTAGTTCAGGGGCCAGTGTGATTTTCTCGAGTCAAATTAGTTGTTGTACATGAACTGCTGTGATATGTATCTTTTATTTTTAAAATTTGTATGTCATGTATAAATAATTAAATAAATAAATAAATAAATTATTATCACAAAACCAAAATATACATTTTGGTTTTGTGATAATAATTTACAGGTTTTATTACCTCTAAGAAATAAGATTGTGACTACTCAATTTTCTTCCTAGTTGGTATCTTTTTTATATTTGGCTAGGACTGCATGTCCTCATCTTACCTTAACCTAATTTGAAACCAGATGGCAATGTGTGAATTGTCATAGTTATTTAATTTATCCTGGCTGCATCCAAAACATTGCTTTCGGATAGACCGTTTGTCCGTCTGCTGAAGTTTAAAAAAAGTGTGTGTGGGCAATTCACACTCTGCAGAAGTAAAACTTCAGGAAAGTAGGTAATATGAAGGCAAACACAACACACATAATACAAAGAGGAGACGAAGATAGGAAGCACTGCATAATTGTATTCTATTTCATTCTCTCGCATGCTAAATCTTATTTATGAATAAGTCTGTAAACGACACTAGAAAGATCTAGTGTCGTTTTTTCATTTCATAAAATTTTCAAATCACAATGGTGCAGTTTTGTGACTTATGCAGAAGAATGGAATAGATGTGAATAACGTCGTACTCAAAATCTCGAAAGAGTTGTCTTTTACAATTCATTGGAAACGAGATAACTTATAAAACCTTACACCAAACATAGTAACAAGTATTTGTTTAGTCTATTATATTTATGGAGGCTAGAGCATGAAGGAATACTTTCAGAATGCAATGCCTAGAAGATTACAAGTTTAATGGCTGAATTATGATGTGTTATGATTACAGAGTTATATCTTTCTATTTCATAATTAATACTTTTTCAACAATTTGAATGATAGAATCATTACAAATTCATACAACCCACTATTACTTACATATTCTTCACTTTGTTTCTGAAGTTTACAATCTAATTTGAACCTAAAATCACTAACATAGGTTGAAAGACAGATTGATATCGTGTTATTGTCCTCTCTTATTATCTCAGATTCTAACTTTTCAGGGTCAGATAATAAGTTCTTCCCTCTTTCTATAAGCTTGACTTCATTCGTGAATTTTAAAATAGAGTTACTATCCTGCAAGTAATAGAAAACTTCAATAAAACATTTCATAGTAGTTACATTTATGTGGTATACAACTAGTTTAGAAAAAATTATAAATTAGTATCTTAATGTCATACTTTAAGGCAACATAAAAAACTTGTTTCCGTAAACGATTTCGACCATAAATGTATAAAATCTGTTATCAGTATCTCAATTCCGTTTTGTTGATCAAATTTAATGTAAAACGGTATAGATCTTTCTAAGATCTTCCACATTTCAGGTATGTAATATGTATGTTTGTATGTACATTAAAATTGTTGTTGTTGTTGTTTTAATTTGCCAATCTGGCAGGCAAAGTACATTAAAATTATTTGATATTGTTATTGTTGTCACTTGTCTTATTAATTTTTTAAAGATTTTGTGGCCTGGTAACGAGACTTTTAAGTCAACTGATATTAAAATGTTCGGAACTCAAAAATGAAAATAATATTGACAAAATTTGAATATAAGTAACTTGATTACTTAACTAATCTTGATTTATATGTTGTGTGTGAAAGCGCGTGGGCCGCTTGCCCCGCGATCCCCGCCAGTAATAAACCGGATTGCATCTTAAACAGTTGTTTCATTTAACATCCCACTGGCTACGAGTGCTCTAGCTGCCTACGTGTAATCACAAAAAAATGGCTAATTTTAGAGGACAATTGGTAGTTTTCGACCATATAACCCAAGATAAGTGGGTGTGGCGCCTCACTCGCCACCTGATTTGTAACACTGATAAAATCTAAGAATTGTATACTTTCTTATATAATCTTCTTTCTAGATATATGTATACTTTTTAGATATTTTCGAGAAGTTATGATATGTCAATACAAATGTAATATTATCGGAGTCTGTCAGTAAATTATTTTATAATTATAATTATATAGTTTTGTAATATTTAATTAAGTATCACACAATAACATGATACACACCATCATTAAAAATAGTGAGCCAGTGAATACGTGTTTGATTAAATATCTCGCTTAGAGAATCTACCCCCTATGAGGTCCGGTTAATCCTCCAAATGCATATTTTATGAAAAATTAACCAATTTTACTAAGATAAACTCCTTAATTACTGATAATTGGTGTGCTGTATTGACGCATTTGTCAGATGAATCTTACCGTTTGGCTAAAAACCTCGTTCACCTAAAGAGCCCAACGACGTGCCTTGGTACAACCTAATACAAATATTGGATAACCATTTCGTGCTCAAGAGGTCCACGTTTGCCGACAGGGCAAAGTTCTACGACGCTTTAAGGGTAGATGGAGAGTGTGTGGAGGATTGGACGGGCGGCTCAGGGGATTGGCCGTTTATTTCAATTTCGGCGCCGTGCTCGATACGTTGTTGAGGGACAGATTTGTTTTGGGCCTCAGACCTGGTCCTGAAAGAGACCGTTTGTTCGAACATGATTTGAGTAGTTTATAACACTTGCTAAGGCAATAGAACTTGCTCAACAAGCTGCTTGTGCCCGGGCTGCCCGCTCATACATCGATGCCTGCGAATTCAACTTGGAAAGTTGGAGCCAATGATCCAGGTGCGCGAGCGCTACGCAGCTACTGCGCGGACCCTTAAAGGCCTACACGCCCCTAAAAATTATTAAAATTTTAATGCTAAATATTATTCTTTAAAGCATTAGACATATCACAACCCTAACTGACTTCTGTAATAACTTTTGTCTGAACATTAAAGTGTCAATGTCAATCTGACACTAACAACATTACTTATAATTCTGTTTTTTCTTCAATGCGATTATTTTATTTTAGCCAAATCGATTATACAACTAAGACTCCAATGTATTAGTGTTTGTTGTTCTTTTTTGAAAATGTTGATTTAATAATGTCGATTACTTTGCTTAATGAGATCGTTAGTTTAAAATTTAAAAACATGATGTAATTTTACTAGTCCCAAGACTAACGTGGTATCCTAAACGATATAGAGTTTAATATTTATATTGCTTATTTTCTTCACAGTGCTTCTTTGGCAAATGCAAATGAAGTGTTAGATTAGAGCAATACTTAAATGAAACATCGGGTTCCCGATGTACTACTTTATTTATTTATTTGGCTCGAACAATAATAATTTGGAGTCCTAAAGAGAGTCTATTAAAATGTTTAGAGCTTAATCAATCAGAAATTATCAGAATTACTAAACAACGTTTGCATAATAAACAACGAAAATGGCTCCGAGTATTTCTACTTTATACTATAAGTCAAAACGTATTTAATTGAGCAGTGTAATAACATGTGTAACGTAAAAGTGTAAAAATAAAGAAAGTGTAATGCAAGAAACGTTATTACACTTTCTTTATTTCTATATGGTGTTAGGTAGCTTGTTATAATATATATTTTTATAATCAATAGGTAGCTATTTCTACCGTAAAAACATGTCTTGAGTTAAACCTTATACACTTCTTCAAATTTTGTAAATAATTCTAACAAACTTACAAGCGTCAAAGATGTAAAGAGAAGGTAGAGTCAAAAAATTATATTTTTTAAAGAATTGAAAATAGCCCTGATACACTTTTCTTGTGCAATGAATACTTTGCTCATATCTACATCATTTCCTCATACCATGAGTCCGTACCTAATGAGTGACGCAACCACGGTAAGCTAGAAGAGCTGTTTTTATGTCACTTAGGTTGAAAACCATCTACAATGTATATGCAAACTTATTTATTTTTGAAATGAGACTATCATTATAGGTTCTCCAAGAAAAATTGTTATCAAGTGTTATTCCTAAGAACGTAGCCTTCGTATCTTCGTGTAGTTTGTGTCCATTGTAATGTACGCTAATACTTTGTGTTTTTAATTTAAAAAGTGTATGTATTTAGTTTTAAGAAATATTAACACATAGGTTGTTTTTTGAGAGCCAATTAATGCATTTCCCGGTTACTATGTTTAGTTCTTGAGCATGATCGTTTTCGGTATCACTATTTCCAACTATATATATGTCATCAGCAAAAAGTATGCAATGGTTGTGGGTCACATTAGACAAGTCGTTTACGTATGATATAAAAAGGAATGGCCCCAAGACACTGCCTAGAAAATCTGTAGAATTTTTGAAACATTGTATTTATGACATAAAAATTAATGCACAAACAGGCGGCGGGGTGTGCATTAAGCATTTTCTACCTCACATAAAAAGGAAAACCATGGAAGATAAACTTTGCGAAGGATGGTCATCCATATCCCTCAATAAATATATCGTGAAAAAATGTGGAAGATGTCGTGTTGATAGAGCGAAGAGTGACTATCAGACATACCTAGTCAGGTCATAAATTCTGTCACATGTTTAATGTAAAATAATTGTAACAAGTTTATTAATTATGTAACCATTCATATACCAAAATGAACTTAACAAAACATAGATTCTTATGACATTAAAGTTTATTCAAAATGACCTCCGTGATTTTGAATACAAGCCTTCAATCTGCGCGGCCAGTTGTCTATCGCAGCACGAACGAGGTCCATGTCAATATCGGCGGCTGCCTTAATCAAGGATGTCTTGAGTGACTCCAAATTGGGATGAGGCTTTGAGCACGCCTTTTCCTCCAAGTGTTGCCATATCTTGTAATCTAACGGATTCAAATCTGGACTGGAGGAGGGCCAGTCTTCGTGCCGGATGAAGTCGATTTCACGCGCCGCCAGCCAGTCTTGTGTGCTCTTCGCTCTATGAGCTGGCGCCGAATCTTGTTGGAATACCCAGTGCCTGTTATTGAACATGGTATGAGAAACAGGTTCCACAAGGTTCGTCAGGACTGTATTTTGATACACAACAGCATTCGTTTTTACACCTTTCTCACAAAAATGTACCTCTGTTAAACCCCAATAAGAAACTCCCGACCATACCATGAGCGAGGATGGAAAATGACCTCGTTGGACACGCGGAATACGGTTGCTCGCTTCTTCACTACTGTGTGCGTACACCTTATCATTTTGTTTGTTGTAGCTCTCTTCTACGGTAAACATTTTTTCATCCGAAAAAAGAATTTCCCGATATTTATTTCCCGCGTACCGCTTCAACAAAGCGCGGCATCTCTTCAGTCTCAGGTCCATTAGACGAGCATTCAAATGATGTCCTGTTTTTCTTCGATATGCCCGAAGCCCTAAGTCTTCATTTAACACCCTTTTCACCGTGGTTCTGCTTAACCCCATCTGAAAGGGCCAACAGTTTCTGCTTACGTTTGGGATTTCTTTGAATTCGTGCCTTCACAGCTTTTATCACTGCTGGAGTCCTAACAGACCGAGGGCGACCACTTCTTGACCTGTCATCTACACTAGAGTCTTCATTGTATCGTTTGATGGTACGATAAACGAATCTTTTGGTAATATTCAAATTTTTCAGTATGTTAAAAATTTGAATTGGCGCGTAACCGCAACGATGCAACGCAATAACTGCAACACGGTCTTCTTTAAGCGTCCACTCCATATTTAAAAATGAGTAAAATTCTAAAAGTTATACATTTTTATTTTCATGAACAATTCGAAATTCGAATTCAATAAACTTTTTTATGGCCAGCATTCTAAAAGAAAAGTTTTTACTGTGTGACAATACTTATGACCTGACTAGGTATAGTTGAGATCACATGTATGTTGCATGACAGAATTTTCACGAACAAACTATATGTGAAAAAGGTTTTTGTGCGTTGGTTGTCAATAATGTTAACCAACTAGCAAAAAAATGAGACTGAATTTTGAGGGTGAATCTGGGAAAGTTCTATGCAAATTAGGAGTTTTGTGTCACATTTCGTAGTAACAGACGACGCCCGGGTTGACTATTTTGATCCTGAAACCAAGTTTTTATTTGGTTTCAAGATTGATCAGTATCAATGACCTGAAATAGAGCATCCTCACCGGCCCCGTATAAATTCAAAGTATCAACTTCGGCAGGGTAGGATACGATGTTAGTTTTTTGGGAAACTAAAGGAATATTTATAGTGGAATATTTAAATAAAAATGAGTCGCAATATGCAGACAAAATAAAAGATAAAAAAATACGCAGCAAACTGCGAGCTAGAATGCTGTTTCACCCAAACAAAGCTAACAAAGCAGCTATTCAAGAATGGGAATTCAACTGCTCGAATATTTGTTTTATTCGCGAGATTTAGCTCCTAGTGACATCACTTTTTCGGATAAAAAAACCCCTGGTGCAAAAAAATTAAAATGATAGCAAATTGTCTATTTTTAAAGAGTTTTTGGAGGGTCAAATAATTTTTTTTATTTATGAGGGAATACTGGGTTTAAAAAAAGATGGTTTTTAAATATTGATTTGTTAGGAAGCTATGCAGAGAAATATATTTTTTAACTATAAGCACCGTGTTTTTAATAACTACTTTTTGGATCAACTTCGTAATAATCTCTCTGAAGACGTTCCTATAAACATTTTGTAATAAAAACATTTGTAAATGTACATATTTAATCATATGTTTTTGATATACAAAAAATAACAATGTTTAAGAAAACATGTGATTCTTTTTTAAATTTTCTGGAACACACTGTCGCCTCTGAATTCAAATTGTTACAATACATTCTCTGAATAAGTGATGACACCACTCAAGAGGGTTTCAAGTTTTATAAATAGTATCATTCGTCAGGAGTCAGCGTCAATGTGCTGAAATGATTATCTCGTAGGGATTCATGAAATATTGAAACCTTTTTACACGATATGCGTTTTCATGTCTCCATTATGAACACGATTGTGTTCGACCTTTTTGTCGCGTCATTCATTACGGGCGTATGATTAATTTCTTTCTTTCAAATAGGTCCTTTATTAAGTATAATATGTATAACTGTGTTTTTATCCGTGCAGGGGCGAAGAAAGAATACGAACCTCTGCGGCCGGGGTCGGCCTGCCGTAAAAGGCGACAAAACAACCCACCCCTAGCTACGTGGTAGGGCCTCAAGTCCGTCTGGATGGCGACCACCTTCGGTCTTAAGTATGCCGCCATAATAACCATGTGTTGTGTTCTGGTATTAGTGACCCAAGTTCCTATACCCTTATGGGACAGCAGCGTGTTTGTGATACCACTGGCGTTGCGACATCTATAGGCGACGGTAACTACTAAATTCTAAGCGGACCGTCAGCCTGTCTGCTGTCCTACATCATTAAAAAAAAACTGTGAATTTCTGAAGTATATACGATGTAGATACTCACTAAGAAGATTTTATTATAATATACAAAATAGATTTTTTAAAATTTAAATATCAAAACACTGTGCCGGCTCAGCTGGTGAAATATAATATAGGTATAATCAAAAAGTTAAGTTGGCTCTCGCGGGGTATTGGTTCTATAATACCCAAAGGTCATTATGATTGAAATAGTCAATACTCTATTTAAAAACAAAAATCATCGAAAATAGAAAAGATCAGATTGAGTGATTTTTACAAAACAATGATGAATGATTTATTTAAAAAAAAAGTTACGTAACATGGGCGAACATTGGACGTAGCTCGGCCAGCTATACTGTGTGGCCAACAATGCTCGTTAGATAACGCTTCTATTTGGACATTAGGCGTGTACAACTCTGTTATTTCAATAACAGTCACTTGGATTAATATATCACAGCGTGGACACGTGGGAGGTGCGTTGCGAATACAACGGAAGGGCGCAAACAGAGGAATAAATGACATCATTTATCAAGCCATGTATGTCGTAAGCAATGAATGATACCAGCGTGTGTGAGTTTACATCCGCGTCCCCTATTGGCATTTTTTGTAAAAAGAACAAATAGGGAATTTGGAACAGGTGCCATGTTTTACCATTTTCACCAGGTTGACAATGGAACAATGTATTTTTATTACTATAACATTTTCATGACAATTATCCATTGTTCTTTTATCAATATTAAAATTGTTGTAAATTTAGAGGATTTTGCATACTTAAACTACATTTAAGTGTACATATATTGCAATTAGAACTCGATGTGTCCGAACAATTGTAATCGAACTATTATTTTACAAATACCTTGTTGTCTATTTATATAAATTTAACTCATTGATTTAAGTAAATAGTATGCGTTGTTTTTTTTTGTAAATCTTACATCGTGATTCAATCACAAACTTTTATTACCACAACTAGAGTGCAACTTGTCTGTTTCGCATCTTACTCTTTCATTTGTCTCTTATGTACTCTCTCTTAAGGAAATGATTATAACGTGTATAAATTTGGTAGTTAAAAAGGCAATTGTCTCACACGACAACACTGAAAAAGAAAACTAATGGATAAAGCTGTCTTTCAATGTTTTAATCTATTGGGACATATATGTCTAACTAGACATAAAGTAAGTAGCAGAGCGCTTCTATTTTAGACTAATAATATACTTTTTTTAAATTAAAAAAATATTAATTATACGTAAACTTCTAGATTCGGGAATGGGAATTAAACCCGTGATCAAGCATGATAGAGCTGCAAAAGCCATTGCGTCATGGAGGTCGTTCTATTGTTAGTTCATACGAGGGTTAGTACGATTTCTAATTAAAACCTTAACTTGAAATATTTTAATTAACACTTGCCTATTAGAATATGAAAATGATCCTCTAGACGTGCAAACAAAATGCGTTCATAGAAGTAGTTTATTAGAAGTTTCTCACGACAGGGTACGAATCCTCAAGTTTATAATTAAGTCATATCGTGCCACTACGTAACTTGTTCGGTGTGAAAATGGATCACAAATTTTCAGAACTAATTTAAATAAATGTAGACTAAACCAGTATGTGTTAAAAACTAAATGTAAAGAATTACGGTATCAAAATTACGTTTTTACGATCTTGTAATACTAAACACTCCAGAACTATCAAATGACCACACATCGCTATTTAATTATACTACCTTTAAAAAAAATAACAGTGCTGTCTAGGGACGCCTGAAAGAAGAGAAACTTTATAGTATAAAGTTTAGGAACTAAGCGTAAAAAATAATGAAAAAAAGACGTTAGGGAAAAAAATAAAGCCTTGAGAAAAAAAACTGAATACTTGGAAAATAAAAGCATTAAAAATAAAATACACTCCTAAAATTCACCAGGCTACAGCGGAGCTCTCCAAATTTTTTTCTTCTAATCGTGAAGTATATTCACTTCCGGGGTTGAAATACTTTTCCTTTTTAGTGCTATTAACAGTACAAAAAGTAAACGGTTGGGACAGATTAGATAACAATTATTCGTTTAAAACAATTTTTTTTCACGAATTTTCTTTCTCACATTTTTCTCAGAAATATAACGTCTTACGAAAGGGTGTCGATGCAAATACCTGAACAGAATTTGAGCCCTGAGACTAAACTCAATCCTGCTATATTGAAAATTGAAAAATGCAAATAAAAAAATCGGATGAAATGTTGCATACAATGCTCTTTAATCAGAAACCGATACTCAAAAATATTTTACGTTAGTATAAAACATACGAGAATATAATTGAAATCAATTTGAAGAGAATATAAATGCAGTTTTATTTTCACTGCACCGCTAATGTTGTTGTGTCAATCAGATTAGGTAATGTCTGTTTATTTTTTTTAATGCTGTAGGACAACAGACAGGCTGACGGCTCGCTTAGAATTTAGCAGTTACCAGCCAGCGGCGTCGCGAACACGCTGCTGTCCCATAAGGGTACAGGAACTTGGGTCACTAATACCAGAACACAACATAAGGTTATTATGGCGGCATACTTAAGACCAAAGGTGGCGCCATCCAAACGGGCTTGAGGCCCTATCACGTAGCTAGGGTGGGTTGGTTTGTTGTTTAACTAATGACAAAATATATATGCCATAAAACGATTGTTTCAATGCGGTCAATAAATAAGTAATATATTAAATGTTATAGATAAAACAATATTAGGTTATATAATTTGAGTAGTAGTGAAATTAGCACTCGTTTAGCTGGGTTCCAATATTAACACATAAATGTAAAATTAAAAATTTGCCTTCCTATCTCCCTCTTTTCCTCCGTGACAAAACATAACAAGGTACCTCGTTTATTACTTTACGTTTAATATTTATGCACTTAATATTATTTAATTGTTAAAAAACCAATCCCATTATAAATCACTAGTTGACTCGGCAAACGTTGTTCTGCCAACATTCGCATTTATAATATTAGTTAGGATTTATTATTGAATGTTCTGAAAATTACACATTATCCTCGAGCAGGAAAACTGATAAGTTCCTCATCGTTTAACTGCCATGTACTGCTATTAGAGTTAGACCTGTATAAACAAATGCTTTAGGCTTTGAAGTGAAATAAATATCTATAGAAAGGCGGGTGTGAGAATTATAAAAAGAACGAAAATAGATTGGAAAAGGAAATAAAAGCAAGAAATAATTTAGCCCCTGACACCGATATAGCCCCAAGATCGTCTGGATAGAAACCACTTCTGGCCTTTAAATATATCGCCATAATAACCCTATGACTTGTTCCGGCGTAAATAATTCACGTTCCAGTTCCCCAATGCGGGCGTTGGCCCTTAACACTTGGCCACGGGCTTATTTTCATTATTTAACATTTATCGTTAACTTACACGGTTAGCCTAACACACTATCAAAATACACCATCACAGGTTTGATTTACTTTGAAAAATAATGAATGGATCTAACTACAAAATTTTGCGTTTATTTTCAACCAACTGCTTGTTATTCACTGAAAGTTTGTTTAAATTTCCCGAAACTATTTTGGTGGTAACCCAAATTGAGAAATGTTCTGTTGTCATAGAAGTTTTCAAATATAAGTGCTAAGTATAACTGTACATTAAAAATTGCATCGTGATACCATTAAAACATACAATAGGCATTTACATAGGTACATTGTTTACTTAACTTTTTTTAAGAATCTGCTCTACATCAGTGTCCAGGGTCTACAGTTTTAGATCATTAATATTATTCGGATATTTTGGTTCAACACAAAAAGGAGAAACATATCTTAAAATCTCCAAATGTAATATGTTAGAGTTTTATACGTCTCATAACTTTATTATTTTGTTTCAAAATAACGAAAGTAAATAGTAATTTATTTATTTATTTTTAGTAAGACTTACAGGCTAATAAAAATTACAATATGTATATATAATCTAACATTCTTAAAAACTATTGCTGATTACAAATCTTAACATTTAGTTATTTACCACTACTCTACACAGTAAAAAGAAAAGAAAAAATGAATAACAACTTATATTCAATGTTCAACAGTGTCGAAAAAGTATTTACCCATCATTACTTTGAATCTGTTAACTTTAGTTGTGAATAAATCGATATCGAGCTGGGCATCTAATTGATTAAATTCATTTGCAGCTCGAATAAAAAAGCTATTTTGTCTATAATTAGTAGGTGCAAATGGCACACTTAACAATTGTCGCTTTCTAAAATAAGTAAACAGACATCACTTACGGATCTTCTGTACGTAAATATACTTAAATTTTTATTTAAAAACTAGTTAACATGGCAAACGTTGTTCTGCCACATGAATTAAAAAAAGTAGCCTATGTCCTTCTCCAAGGCCCGATCTATGACTATAACGAAATTCATCAAAATTGGTTCAGCGGTTTAGGTGTGAAAGCGTAAAAAAAAAACTAACTCACTTTCGCATTTATAATATTAGTTAGGATATTATAAAACTGCTAACAATATTTAAGTTCGTAAAATGACCTATAAAACTCGCAGGTCATTCATCTCGTAGATCACCTACACGACAGGTTTTAAGAGCGAAGGTGGTGACATCTATCGGTTTTACAAACGGCTATAAAGTGACTGAACAATGTACCATTTACGTTTGAAATCGTTTATTTATCTCCCAAATCTGTTTAATACGCGATCGAATATCGCTTAGGTGGCAGGAATTACTGCCAACCATTGTTTCCCTTTTAATGGATGTATCAATATTGGATATACCGTCTATATATTGTAATATACTCGTTTAGTAATGTATTATGGTTGAATCGTATATACAATTTATATTTATGAATAATTCGAAGCTTACGTGATGTTAAGGCCAGCTGAATAATTTAGTAATAATTAGTGCTCGTTTTGATAGCTTCGACATGTCTGTATTTCTTATAATATTGTGTTTTATTAAGTCTCATTGTGTATAAGTATATTAAGGGATTTTTTTTTATGAATACAGAATTTTTATCTAAGCTTTATACAAGAAAATACAGAGAACTTTTATACGATAGAGCTGAAATTAGCATAAGTAAATATTTGCGATGATAATTAAATATATTGCCACGTATGCTAAAATATATTATTTCCTTGTTATAATACTTAACAATTTACTCTGGCTTTGAAGTTCAAGAAAAGAAAATTTCATTTGCATGTATAATATTTGATTCCTGACCACATTTGATTGTGTGGCACAACTGCTTTCGCAAGTCGGAACGCCTGCGGAGGTCACGCGTTGGTTTCCAATCTTGAGTCTGAGTTTTTATATCTAATATATAAAATTCTCGTGTCACAGTTTTCGTTGCCATACTTCTCCGAAACGGCTTGACCGATTTTGATGAAATTTTTTGTGCTTATCCGGTATCTATGAGAATCGGCCAACATCTACCTATATTTTTCTTCCCCCTAAATGTTAGGGGTGACCCACCCCCAAATTTTTTTTTTAATTTTTTGACATTTTATTATTTATATGGCAGAACAACGTTTGCCGGGTCAGCTAGTATAATATGTATTTTGAAAGATTGTAAAGTAGCGCCAGTTATTGAAAAAGTTAAAAGTAATAGACTAGCGTGATTTGGCCATTTAACGCGCGAGGAAGAATGCCATATAACAAGGAAAATGATAGAAACGAGAGTGGATGGATACAAGAGTAGAGGGAAACCAAAAAAGATGGATGGATTGTGTAAAAGATGATATAGCAAAAAGGGTGTGAATGTTAGGATGACGGCCAACAGAGGAGAGTGGAAGAAAAGAACATATTGTGTCGGCACAATATAATGTGGGATAAGGGTAGGAGGACGAAGAAGATGTATTTATTTACAAAAATAATGTCTGTAATATATACTAGGGGTGATCAATAAAAAGTGATAATGAATACGCAAAATTATCTTTTATTAAATGTTATTTTATTTTTCGACGTAGTCACCTTTTAGGTTTATACACTTTGTATATATTTTTTCTAAAGATAAAATTCCATTTTCAATAAAATCTTCTTCCTGATCCCTTAAAAATCGTGTGCTGCGGCGACTACTGTGTCATCATCTTCAAATTTATGGCCTCTGAGATGTTCCTTTAACCGCGGAATCAGGTAGAAATCACTAGGAGCCAGGTTCGGTGAATATGGAGGATATTCCATCAATTCGAAGTCAGCTTCTTGAATGGCAGTCGTAACTCTGGACTTCTGCGCGGGGGCGTTATTTTGGTATTTATATTCTTAGCATTGTGTATCTGTGTATGTCAATCTAAATGACATTTATCGTAACGAAATCAAAAGTCTTATATCCATACTAATATTATAAATTTACAGGTAACTCTTTCTGTCTGTTACATTTTCACGCCTAAACTGTTGAACCAGTTTTTAAAAAAATTCGGCATGAAGATAGATTGGACCTTGGAGAAGGACATAGGCTACTTTTTTTATTTATATAGCAGAATGTTTGCCGGGTCAAATATATCAATACTCGAAGCAAATTTTTTTACGAAAATTGCGTGGGAGGAGTATGAAATTAAGCTCGGCATATTTCAATGTACACACAAGAAACTTTTGGCGTAGCAGTTAAACTTTGCTCATAGGGTGATGTGCTAATATTTACCCTTATGTTACAATTAACATTCCGAATGTCTGAATTCGTATTCGCACAGATAATTAATACACCTCGATTTACGTAGTCTTATATTTTTGCCTTGGATTTCTTAATTTAAAAGGAAAGTTTAGCTGAATGTTTCGCAAAGTTTTTTGATAGTGCTGTAACTTTCAAATACTCGATTTTCTTAAGAAGATTATTTAGTAAATCAATTTTTCATTTGTTTGTATAGAATTAGTATAGACACTAGACAAGTGGAAATAACATATACCTCGTCTATTCGTAATACTTAAGAATTGTATTCATATTAGGTATATCTTACTGGAAAGATCTTGACAAAAGGTTAAGTTTTATACATTTAACTTTCATAAGAAATTCTTTAATTCAGAAATTAAGTTGTCATCAACTTAATTTCTGAGCTTGTTAGGCCTAAAAGGTTGTATAGCCCCTTTTTTATTTTGACTATGCTACGAGACTGGATTCAAATTTTAAGTAATTTTTACATGTATCTGCAACTGGAAGACATCTAGTGCTACTTGGAGATTATTTATATATTTATAAGTAATCGGCTGTACATGTTCTAGACTCGATGGAATTGCTGTAATTGAAACATGCCCAACGATGCTAAAACACCAACGATGCTTCGTTAATTTAACTTTTCCAGTGTATAGAAGCTGGTTAGGGACGGTCATTTATTGCTATGCGAACGAACTCCGATAGGAATTTCCACGCAGGGCTAGCCAAGTTATTGTTTCGACGTCGATTTACAAGCGTAGAACATACATGGTTGGATTATATGGGCTGGGTATTGATTGATTTGCAAAATAGGAAGGTGTATATTTAGTTTAAAATTGAACACAAAATAAATTCAAAAACTTAAATATATTGTATCACAATGAAAAATACAATGTACTTGTTTTAAAAGTGTATTAAAATTTACACAGTAAGCGAAAATTGATGACTGATTTATGTAGATTTAATACTTAAGTTTTATACAAATTTATACAGTAATATAATAATTAAAAGCTTTATAAACATTCTTAGACGCGCCTCTACTGTTATGTATAACACAAAAAGATCAGAAAACTTTCTTGGAATACACCCAATATAATGAAACAGAGTAAATGAAACATTGTTAGTTAAATCAGATGAATTGAGAAGGAAAAATCTTTTGATGAACAAAATGTGATAGGAAAAGTGAATCTTCGTTTAATTCTCAAACATTTATCAAAGTCGTAAGACGGTGCTTAGTAAACAAAATGTTTTAATTAAACGAGCAAAGTGATTGCTTAATCGTGTCTGAAATGTACTATACAACCTTTTATGGCCTTTTTTTGCCGTTAGTGTACCCGAAATCTCATGAATTTTCATAACGATCTGCACTGTATTAATGAAAATTATTTACTGAGTTTTGTTTTATTTTATTGAATCTTTTCAGTTTTATGCTGCTCGTTATTGATTCGCTAAATAGAGAACTTATAACTTTTTTATTGAAAACAAAAACTATTTGTGTATTAAACATATATGTTTTTTTTTACTTTTCACTAATGTTTTGTCCTGTTTGCTGCCTTTTTGACGCTGTACCTATTGTTGATTGCACTGTGAAAAATCATGATATGAAAATCTAATAATTTCCATCATTTACTACTTGTGACTTAGCTGAAGTTGATTTACTTATTGCCTCTATGAAGCTTTAGAATAGAGTTGGAGTGAGTCAAATATTATCGGTAGCCATAACGGCTTTCGCACGTCAAAACGGGTGTGGAGGTTACGGGTTCCATCCACTTCACGTGTCTGGGTGTTAATGTATAATATGTATTTATGTACAAACTAAAAATTTACAAGTAATATATCAGTTAACTAGTATACACAGCACTCACCTGCTTACTCTAGTATTAAATGGTTGTTACAACTCGTTAAATGTTCATAGCATATTTAATTTAATCATAATTTTACTTTGAGACTGATCTTTTGTTTACTCTGCAAACTCCCCAAATTAAAACCGGAGTAAAGAAAATCCTTGAGTCTCCAACCTCCCAATAAGAAAATGGAAGTAGGTCGAATTAATTGAAATAAGTTAAACTCACAAACTAATCCTTAAACTAAAGTACTCATTTCCATCAGAGTGAAAATTTTGCGATTTTTATATACATATGTTTCTTTGTAATTAGATCCTCCCCTTCAATTCGTATCCAAGGAGCTCCGGAATTCAAAAAATTGTAAACTCAGCAGCCGTGTTACTTAACAGGTTGTTTAGATAACTTTGATAACTAGTGTGAAAAAATTGTCACGATAGTTTTAGAACTTAGGTTATTCCTATAAACTCCCTTCAGACCGTTTTCAGTAAGCACCGAGGTTAGGTATTTCCGAGGCAAACCATGAAAGCCTGTTATACGTAGATTAATTACTACGGGAACGATTTGAGCCAACTATGCGGTTTTGTAACCTCAACCACACTTTGGCCAAGATAATTGACAACTTATATTAAAATACTAAATGGTAACAGTTATGTTATTCATTTCTGAACCATTTTGATATTAACTGTAATAAATTTTGTGTTATTGAGAAAATTTATACACTTAAACAACAATTTTTTTGTAAAATAGTGTATTTTTAATTTTAATTTACGCATACTTTTGTGTTTTTTTAGATTGCTATTTTTATCAGATTGCTATGTTCAGTATGTAGTTATTTAATATAAATAAAAGAAAAGTACACAACTGAACATTTTGGATAATGGAAGATATAAAAAAAAAAATTTTAAAACTAAGAAATAGACAGTTTGTGAGACATTCAAATACTAAACAAATGTAAATTTATTTTGAAGTTTACATGAAACTTCCTGTTTGATTCTGGTGATGAAAGGTTGTATCATTTACGTAACAGCGACACTAAGAGATGTGGACTTAACGGCTCCAAGCTTGACCTTCCTTCAAGGATCACAAACATGATCTATACTACTATTATAAAGAGGAAAGATTTGATTGTTTGTTTGTTTGTTTGTTTGCTTTGAATAGGCTCCGAAACTACTGACCCGATTTAAAAAATTCTTACATTGTTGGGAAGCTACACTATCCCCGGGTGACATAGGCTATATTATATTTTCAAAAAAATTAGGGATCCTTACTAAAACTCCAATAATGTAACCCAAAGTGTAAAAAAATTACCTAAAATATTATTTAAATCGCGTGCGTTGCGAAAACTATTGATGATAGAATAAAATATTGTAATACAACTTTGCAGAACACATCATTATTTACAAAAAGTGACGCGACAGCATATGTCTAACTATTATAGTTATGCCACAATAAGTGTTCTTTTATTTTAAAAATTTAATTGAAATGCCGCCCCTAGAAAAGACTCTTTATTTGGATCTTGGTATTAATCCTTATCAAAATAAATTACTTCATATTCAAAACTGTTTCAATACCTTTATATAACTTTTTGAATTATTCAATTCGGATATTCCATTCGAAAGATATCACGAGTTTAAAAATGTAAGTATTAGAAAAATGTTGCGTGGTAGCCGCTCACCCTGTTCGGCTAGCTAGGCAGCACCTTATGCAATGTAGGCGTGCGTCACTGGGGTTTTTACAAAAATTAGAATACTTATTAAAAAATAACGAAAAATAAATAAAAAGAAATAACAAAAAAATCATTAAAATAAAAGCTCATAGAAATAATAATATTCAAACTTTCTTTATAATTTTATTTTTTTAGTAACCTGACGCAAATAGAAGGGTTTGCCCTCAGGGGCGCTCCTCTGTCCGAGGAGTGCACGGGTGTGCGTACCCGAGGTGCCCGAGCATCCATCGCTTCACTCCCCTCTCCGTTCGAGGCGACAGAGTCCTACCTTTCTTTCCGTCTACCTCTTACATCCTTTCCAACTTAGCTCTCTGTTCGTGGCGTGGTCCCCGGTGGGATGATTGCGAATACTGATTGGGGTCCCGGGTTCTACCTTGGGACCTGATTTGGTAGTCGAAACCATGCCTATTTCGACTGCGCCTGCACAGAGTGTTCCCGGGGCGGGAATTGCATCCTCGCTGTCGGTTGGTCTTGCTGGGCCGGCTACGACGTCAGGCGACTCTGCTTTTTCTGGAGTGTCGTCTGGTAGTCGTACCCACGCCTGACTAGCACGCGACGGGGATGCGAGTCCCGTCCGGAATTGGCCGCGGACCTGTCACTCCCGGCCCTGGTTCTGTCCATGGTCAGGGGGCGATCCTGGATGGACGGCCGTCGCCTCCTTTTGCGAGGCAGTAGTGTCTGCAAGGGAGGCGGCGGAACGGGAGCGGGAGTCCGCCACCGCACTTCCCTCCCGCCAACGTAGGCCGCGTCGTCGGCGCCGGAGGGCGGGCAACGATCTCCGGCCGCCGTAGAAAACGGCCGCGGGCGGCCCCTCGGGGGAGGATCCGCCGCCCGCACTATTGCCGCGAGGGAGAAGGCCGCGTGCTGTTCCACAGCTCCCTCAACTCCTAGAGTTGTTACAAGAGAGCGCCGGGGGGACGAAACCCTGACCCCCTGGCGCCAGCACTTTAGAAGGGGCCCGCTTTAAGACAAAGCGTGGGCCGGCGCCGGCCCGGGCCACGAGATCGGCAGGCCATATATCCATGGGCCCGGGCGTAGACGATAGGAGAACAGCGGGGTTTTTTAGTGGGTCGAACATCTTTTCCGGAGTTCCTTATATCCCTCGGTCCCCCCGGGCCGGGATAACCCGTCAAGGGAGGTTTTTCCCCGAGACCGAAAAAAAATAGAAGGGTTTAATTTTTAATTTTTTGTTAAATACCCGTGCGAAGCTGGGACGGGCTGCTAGTATTTAATATGCTAATGGAACGTTCAATTACAATTCGTTATAATTTTCCTGTTCGTTTGATATGGAAAAGTCTCCCACAAGGTTCCGTTCTCAGCCCTCTTCCTTCTAATTTATACACATCGGATTTAGATTCTTATGTGAACTGTTTTTGTAAAATACTTTATTATGCATTGCATTTTACTTCAGGATGAAATTGCATTGTATGCCTCGTCTGCCTCATTTTCAGATGTCACATGTCGTCTCAACTCCGCTCTTTAATATATAAATGAGTGCCTTCTAGAAAATAATTTATCATTATCTCCATCAAAAAGCCTGCAGTCATTTTTTCTCAAAAACGAAATATACTTAATGTTTTTATCCATATTAATAATATCTCCATCCTGACTGTCATGACGACTAAATTCTTAGATAGATAGATAGATAGATAATTCTTTATTGTTCACCACACAATTTTACAGAAAAAAAGACATAAAAAGAAGTAGGTAATAGTACAACATAGTGAGCAAACGGCGGTCTTATCACTAAATAGCGATTTCTTCCAGACAACCTATCAGAAATATTTAAAGTAGTAGTACAAGGCGGTGCACAATAGACATAGAAATCAAGATAGTAAATATTATACAAAAAGAAAAAAACTAAATTAATCTAACATACAATAGCAATACAATGAAGCATACACATGACGATGCAGTTTATGACTTTAGGTAATGGTCATTAACCAAGTTTTTAAAAATGGCAAGTGATTTTGCTTTTCTAATATCCAGAGGGAGGGAGTTCCAAATTTGGACAGCCTGTACTGCAAAGGAATTAGAAAAGAATGTCGAAGAGTGTACAGGGGTCTGTAAGAGCAAGTTTTCATTAGAGCGCAGAGAGCGGGAGTGAGTTGTATAAAGAAATTTAAAACAATCCTTAAGGTAAGGAGGTGAAGAAGGAATAAACAATATTCTATAGAGTAAATAGAGAATGTGAGCATTCCGGCGAAGCGAGATGGGCAACCACTTGAGCTTTTGGCGATATTCAGAAATATGGTCATATTTTCTTAAACCAAATATGAACCTAATACCAACATTTTGAAGACGTTCCAGCTTCAATAGTTGCTCTTGGGTAAGATTAAGATAAATTAAAATAAATTCTTAGGCATGATTTTAGATTCGAAACTATCAGGTGTATGGTTGCTTTTTACTAGAGCCTTTAGTAAACTTTCACTAGCGAAGCTTGACCGGATTCAAGCTTAAATGCCTCCGCATTATTACAGAATCAATGGAATCTTCCCCAACCAGCGCTCTACAAGTGGAATGTCTTGATCCTCCTCTGTTTTGTTCGTTTCGTTCCGTTTGCATCTTGAACATGTATGCACACCGGTTTTTTTGAATAAACTTAGAATTTGTGACAGTTCTATATGTGAGTGTGGCTTAGGCGAAAGTTCAGTTGAACATATGTATATTCTATCGCCAAAAAATTTCTACTCCCTTATACCTATATCCTTCCCAACAACACCTCGCGTTCCATCAATGTAATTTTTTTATTAACTATGGTTGATAGTCAGTTTATTAATGTTTTAAGTAAATTTTTAATTTTAAATAATATTAGCGTTTAGTGTAAATAGTAAATATAGCTATTTAAAATATTATTTAAAATAAATAAATATGTATTTTTGTGTAAACGTTCGTATAAAATTATATCATTCCACTTTTAAATACGTTATATAATATTTGACTTTTAAACTATCATTTTCTTCCGGTTCGCAGTTAACTAGTAAAAATAACTTTTCGCCACCAGCCTTTTCTAGTCGTAATATACTGTAAAACACTTTGACATTGTCAAATTAGTGCATAAAGCATTGGAGCCACATAAAAAGAAATTGCTTCGAAGAAATAGCTTCGAGAACGGATACGTCGTTGCGGCATGCTTTAAAAAGTAAATACTCTGGGGTCTTCGCCTCGTCTACTGTACATGTACGTAAGAACTAGAGAAACCGAACTTAATCTATCCCACGGTCGTTTAGCAGCTTCAAGTCACTCTGTATGGACTTTTTATCAGGATTTTACTTCGTTATGTTTCGAGCAGAGAGGTTCCTTGTGGTCAAGAAGAGTTTGAGATTTCAGTGAAGATGTGCATTGCTCACATACGGGGAGCTTAGACAGATATGCGCAAAAACTTGGTTTCCAGCTTTTGCCCGTTTAAACGGACATGAGCTATCCCATTAAGGATGAAATCCCAAATGATTTTCATAAATAGATCAGTATTAGAATTTCTAGCATGTTGGATGTCATTTTTTATTATGATACGATTGTCAAATTTTACCATGCTTTTATTAACTTGACCTGTACGTATCTATGTATCCATTTATGTATATAATGGAATTTTCGGACTCGATTTTTACCCACTTTGAACGATGTAAAAATTATTCATCCTTATCAGGATCATCAGGATTAACGTTTTCTTTTGCTTCTGCCGAAACCATCTGGAGTTTAATTAATAAAACTACCTGAAGGTGGCGTTAAATAAAAAATAAAAAACTACCGGAAGATGGCATTAAATTAACAAAAACATTTACCGATTGGGAATTGATAACAAAAAATTATAATTTATAGCTAATCAAAGTAAAAAATAAATTATAGTTAAAAAAACCTAAAACAAAACACGCTTTTATAATTAATCAAACTAAAAAGTAAAAAATAATTCTAACTCACGAGAAAATTGATGTCACTATTCTGAAAAGCATGGGGTGCTCGATATCAATCACTATAATTTTTTTTATTTGTTTTTTTCCGAAATGCAGAATTATTTTAGTTAGCATAAATATTCCGTTAATCAAACCACATTAAAGCTTTCTTGAAAATACCACCAGTCATTTTTATCTCATCAAAGATTGATGACCGTTTCCAATGTAAATTTTATCATTTCAAAAGGTAAATCTATTTATATCTGAGGGCTTTAAATATACAATCTTATTACCACAAGGAAATTACGTTTATTATCGAGATATTATATTTTATGTATTAATTTTCAAGAAAATTCTGTGCAATATTCTGTATTGTAGAAGTTTTTTTATAAATAAAGAATTCACGGACATATACAAAGGTACAAACTAAACTATGATTTCCTAACCGAGGTTACTCGGTTTCATCACCTGGCGTTTTATCACTGTGTAATAAAACTTAAATTAAACTTCAACTTAAATATTTCTAACTCAACAGATACTATTGTGCGCTGTTTCACTACAGCATCCATGTATCCTACCTTCTTGTCTTGTTTTCTACTTCTGATAAAATACCCTATCAGACTTTCTCACATCATCCACGTGTGCGTGCTCTGGAGGCTAATTTCTCGTCACCGGGGGGAGGTCCAAGTCGAGCAAAGATTAAAGAGGTCCACTTCAAAGCTCCAACCTAGGGTAGATTTTGTGGTGGACCTCTTCTATGCTAAAGAGGTAGATGACAGAAGACTCGTTTGATTTGATTCTATTAGACTGTAAGTAGTTCTAGTAGGCTGTAATTATATCGCATCAGTATATTCTAATATACGACAAAATTTTAGTTGGTTCGATTGGAAAGTGTTTTGTTTATTCGACTTCAACCAAGCACAATATCCAGCGTTAGTTTGCGCTTCCGGCCCCAAAATAAATGTACTCCCAGTGGAATTGATTATGGCTCGCCGCCAATATACCGGCCCTCGACAAGCCGCTGTTTTACGAATTTATTGAGCGAACAGTAGTTGAATAGTTTTGCATGTTACTACATTGCACCCCGTTAGTATTTTAACTTTTATATTTACATCAATGGGGTCGTTCATTGATTCCAAACCGTAAGGAAATCTCGTGATTTCATTATGTTTTCAGAATAAGGGATCGGGGCAGGAGAAAGCATGTTTTGAAGATACAGCGCTAAACACGCTACAAGCGTGTCCAACCTGAAACGAAGGGTGTTTTGCCTTCATCGCTGCAGTGGGCCTTGACTTGTCCCTTCCAGCCTTATTGATAGCTATGGGAGCATATGGGTCTGAGATGCCGTTGCCTGCTTTTGCGAGGTGGTTATACACGGGAAGGTAAAGACAAGACGGGAAAGGGAACTATGCGGTAACACCCATTCCCGCTAGGACCACCGACAGTGGAAGGCAGTTAATAAATTTCAGTTATTGTAGGCCTCGGCTACGTGGATTTTCCAGGATGTGGCCCGAAAAGCGGCCCAGAGAAGACGGGCACTCTCTTACCTTTATGTAGGTCCAAAGGCAGCCTGGGTAAGCCAGGATATGTCTGGCTGACACATATCTATTGCTTCGTAAGTCATCTGTTTATTTTGAATTTTAACTACTTCTGCATTCATGCATTTTCATTAAAAAATTCCCAAATACTGAAAAGTAGAAATCAAGTATGGTTTACTCAATCTCGTAGCTACGGTGACCAGTGTCAAATTGTAACACCACGCTCTCCTGCTGTATATTGATTAACAATATTGTTGTAAATGATCATTTGCGGATTGCATTAAAGCGATATCGTTTGTTATCCTTGTTTTCGGGCTTATTAATGACATTTATCACCGTTGTACGCATAATTTGTTTTGACTTAATAATTTAGAATCGAATTGCTTTTAATATACTATGAACAGTGCAAAGCACAGGTCAGGCTGCATTTGAATGGTTCATATTTATGTGTTCGAGCACCTAGTAGTCATCTCAACCACTTAGACTCGTTTCAAACACACGGAGTTCTTATTGTCGACGATCTTATACTCACAGACGGTCTAGACATGCTTGACACGAATATATCAGAGGAAGTTTGTAAGTAGTGCCAGTGATTGAGAAGCTGAAAAGTACTCATAATAACAAGGAAAATGCTAGAAATGAGAATGGATAGATACATAATGAGGAGTAAACCAAAGAAAAGATGGATGGATTGTGTAAGAGATGATGTGGCAAAAAAGCTGTGAATTTTCAGATGACGACCAATAGAGAAGAGTGGAAGAAGAGGTCATGTTGCGCTGACCACACATATTTTGGGGAAGAAGAAGCAATACACGCTTGGTTTTCAAAAGGATTTGAGACTTCGCGTATTCTACCGTCTATACAACGGGGAATATTCTGAGGAGCTGTTTAGAATGGTGCCTTTATCGTCTTTCTACGATCATACAGCTGAACATCCGCTGGGCGTTCATCCCCCATTTTCTGCCTCTTCTTTCCTGTACAAAATTGTTCTCAAAAACGTTAGTGTTATGTACTCTACTGATTTGGAATGAGCTTCCGTCTGAAGCTTTTCCATCGCAGTACAATATGGGGTTTATCATAAAAAGCGTGCTCGTTATAATTTTTTGTTAATTTCATTCCGAAATGCGAAGTTGGTTTAAAAATATCTTTTTAGCTTTTAGCGTTAGTCGTGACTTGCTTTTCTTTTCTTCTTTTAATTAATAAATTGAAATTGTGTTTAAAAATATGTATCTGTTTTTTTACGCGTTCGGAATATTAAAGTAAAACACAAATTTATTACTATGGTGGAAAATTAAAGATATCCGAGTCATTTTTGAATACTAGTTCCAACGCGGAATTAATGCAGCAGAAACTGTTCGCATATATCAATGCTACGTTTGGAAAGGATACTGCTAATATACGCACCCTGGGTTTTTGGTTTAAACGTTTTCGTAAGCAAAACTTCGATTTGAAGAATGAACTACTTCCATGACCGTGTACACCGGTGAATAACGCTAAATTGAAGCAGTTGGTGGATGCCGATCCCAGTCAAACTACCCAGGAATTAGCGACATGGTTTAATATTACCTTACCTACAACATTGGATCATCTGCATCAAATCAATAAGATAAATAAAAAAATTTAAATTGTGTTTAGAAATATTTTTTATATATGTTCGGAATAATAAAGTAAAACATAAATCTATTATTATGGTGGAAAATTAAAGATAGTACAGTAAAGTCTGACATGTTGGAACATTACAAAGAACACCTAATATTGTGGGACGGATTCACAAAAAGTACTCGTATTATATCCTACCCTATTCTAAGGCATATAGTGTATATATTATATGCCTTAAAGCCTATTCTATGTCTTCTAAGACACAAGAAGCGGCAATGTACGAGCATATTATCAAGGAGAGGTCACACCATTGGACATATTTGTTATCTAAATTATGGACTTTAGTAGTGAATATAAGTAATTAATAGAGTTTACGTTGCAAATTTATAAGAGTATTTTATAACTATATTAGTTTTAAGATATTTGAATAATACATAAAAGGGATTAACGTCAAGTAGGCGGCCAGTCATAAAAAGCAAGTTACGACTATTAGTACAACATGTACGCAAATAAAAGGGGAATGTAGGTACGATGACTGGAAGAGGAAGAGAGATAGCAGAGGTATTAGAAAGGAGACGAATATATATATATATATATATATATATATTATATATATATATATATATATATATATATATGTATATATATATATATATATATATATATATATATATATATATATATATATATATATATATATATATATATATATATATATATATATATATATATATATATATATATATGACAGAATTTATGACCTGACTAGGTATATACACACAGGGTGACTTTGACAAACCCGTCCAAATTTTTTATACGCACTAAACATCATTTAAGGAACCCATTTTTGCAAAAAAAATTGTATGTTGAATTTTCACCATAAAATATTTCATATAGGATCATTAATTCAATCGTACAGAATAATCATCTGGTGCAAACAGCGTCGTTAACCTGTTATTACCTGTCTCTGTCACACCCGCGTAAATCAGTAGTGCGTATTCGCTCGCCCGGTTCAATGCCGCTGTCCTCGGCCTTTTACTAGGTCAGATGGAGAGGTCATTGCACTCTAGCGCCGTATTACGTAAATTGCGAATTCTTTTAATGACTTTGTGATGCTGATTACTCAACATTTTTGTACTATGTGATACAAAACTAAAATACATGTTTCTCATAACTTTTACTAAAGATTCTTCCGTGTGAATTTGGACGGGTTTGTCAAAGTCACCCATATATATATATATATATATATATATATATATATATATATATATAGCTTGCTTGCAAGAGATGAAATGGAAGGGTTCGGGAGCTCGAGAGATTGGGACGAGGTATAGATTTTACTATTGTGGAACTTATGGCATGAGGAACGGTGTGGGTGTAGTATTACACAGCGATTGAAAAAAATGTGTGACGGATGTTAAAAGGGTAAATGTTACACTGATAGTGGTAAAATTATTGGTGGGCGACTGTGCGTTAAACATAGTAAGTGTTTATGCCTCGCAGATTCGATGTGACGACAGAGTGAAAGAAAAATTTTGGAGGATTTTAATACAGTCATGATCAAAATAACAGATAAGGAAGACATTTATATGAAAGAGTTCACGGGGACTGGGATTTGGGAATAGAAATGAGAAAGGGGAAGCTTTATTACAAGCTGCTTTGGCATTCGATGTGGCTATAGTGAATACATTTTACCAAAAACAAGATCAAAATTTGATTACGTATAATAGCGGTAACCACAACACACAAATCGACTATTTTGTTACATGAAGAAATAAAATTAAATCAGTTAAAGATTGCAAAGTTCCCTGGTGAAAGTGTGGTTTCTCAAAATCGAATCCTTATTTTAAAGGTAACTATAACGCCAAATTTTTTAAAACACAAAACTAAGTCACCCCCAAAATTAAATGGAATTTTCTGGAAAAGAAATAGTATGCAGGTAAATTTAAACAAAGAGTAGTAGACAAAATGGTAGAGATGGATGAAATGGTTGGAAAGTCTGTAAACGAATGTTGGAATGAAATAGCGGAATGCATTAGATGTGTAGCAAAGTATCTGGAGAAACAAAAGGGAAAAGTAAAACTGAGAAATAATCTTGGTGGTGGAGTGAAGAAATACAGGTGGTTCTGAAAGAAAAGAAAAATGCTTTTAAAGAATGGGAAAGTGTGGATGAAGAGAATGCTATGATAAAGGAAAGTAAGAGGAAATAACATTTAGAATGTAAAAAGAGAGCAAAAAGAGCTGTTGCTGTCTCCAAGGCCAGTGAACATGCCAAGCTGTATGAGTTTTTAGGAAGCTCGGGTGATCAGAAACATCTTTATAGAATGGTGAATCATAGAGAAAATAATGCAAGGGATATAACCTATATGAAGTGTATAAAAGATGATAGTGAAAGGGTCTTAACAGACAATAATAAAATAACAGAAAAATTATTTCTGTGAATAGATAATTAAAGAGAATGTCTGGAGTGGAATGTTAGAGAAGGAAACCGTTAACATGGGCGTTGTAAAAGAAGTGAGTAAGGCTGAGGTTAGATTGGTTGTAGATATTATGCAAAATGGCAAGCCTGTAGGACTAGATGAAATACCTGTGGAAGTATGGAAGTTCTTGAAAGCAGATAGATGGAATTAGCTGACTTTGATCTTTAATATGTTGTTGCAAGACGAGGCGATCCCATGCCCATTTTTTTTTAAAACAAAGGTGATGTACAGGTTTGTAAAAATTATAGAGGAATAAAGCTCATGTCGCACTGCATGAAGATTTGGGAGAAAGTGATTGCAAGACGACTACGAGAGGAGACCGAAATAGGTGAGAACCGATTTGGTTTCATGCCTGGACGGGGGACAACGCATGCCATATTCTCAGTTCGCCAACTGTGCGATATATACAGAAGTGCACATACGAACCTGCACATGGTATTCATTGACCTCGAAAATGCATAAGACCGGGTTCCTCGGAAGATCTTATGGCGGGTATGAAAGCAAAAGGGGTGCCTATGAAGTAATTGCATCTTATTCATGTGATCTACGATAAGGCGAGTACACATGTACATTCTCTAACTGGCATCATAAACAAGTTTAGTGTCGCGGTGGGTCTACATCAAGGAGCGGCCCTTAGCCCGTATCTATTTCTCCTGGTGATAGATGAAGATAAGTAGAACCAAAAATGAACAACTGTTTTGCGACTGGTGGAATTTCCGACTTCACCCCGATTACCTTAGGAGGCGTGTCTCTGCCAACTTGCTGCATCTTTCGGTACCTCGGATCATTAATCCAGAATGACGGTGAGATAGTGAATGCAATTTGCGACCCACATGTGCCGTTTAGGCTTAAAGGTAAAATGTATAAGACCTGTCATATTGTATGGATCGGAATGCTGGACCACAAAGATGAAAGATGAAAGGTTGTTGTATCCAGCAGAAATGTGAATGTTAAGATAGATGAGTAAAATTATAAAATTAGAAATGAAATATATCAGGGGAATCTTAAAAATAGCGCCAGAGATTGAGAAGCTGAAAAGTAATAGACTAGCCTTGTATGGCCATCTTCCGCCTAACGTAGGTCCTCTCGGGGCACGGTTGCTTCGGGAGGTACCTGTGTTGCATAGGGCGGGGGATGACGTCGAAGTGCCACCACTGTGGCGTGGGCGACGAGGAGGACACGATGGACAACATTGTCGCCGTGTGCCCTGCGTGGCATGAGAAACGCCGCGCCCTCGTCGCCCAAATCGGCGCGGACTTGTCGCTCCTGGCCCTGGTTCTGTCCATGGTCGGGGGCGATCCTGGACGGCCGTCGCCTCCTTCTGCGAGGCAGTCATGTCCGCAAAGGAGGCGGCGGAGCGGGTGCGGGAGTCGACAATCATACTCCCCTCCCGCCAACACAGGCCACGTTGGCAGTACCGGAGGGCAAGTAATGACCTCCGGCCGCCTTAAAAAGCGGCCGCAGGCGGCCCCTCGGGGAAGTATCCGCCGCCTGCACTATTGTCGCGAGGGAGAGGGCCGCGTGCTGTTCCGCGGCCCCCCTCAACTCCTACAATACAGGAGAGCGCCGGGGGGACGAAACCCTGACCCCCTGGCGCCAACACTTTAGAAGAGGCCCGCCTTGAAACAAAGGGCGGGCCGGCGCCGGCCCGGGCCACGAGATCGACAGGCCACATATCTGTAGGCCCGGGCGTAGGCGATAGGAGAACAGCGGGGTTTTTAGTGGGTAGTCGGATGGCTGAACATCTTTCCCGAAGTCCCACATATCCCTCGGTTCCCCCGGGCCGGGGGAATCTGTCAAGAGAGGTTTTTCCCCGAGACAAAAAAAAGCCTTGTATGGCTATATAATGCGAAGAGAAGATTGTCATATAACAAGGAAAATGCTAGAAATGAGCGTGGAAGGATGCAAAAGGAGAGGTAGATCAAAGAAAAGATGAATGGATTGTGTAAAATGAATGGATTGTGTGAAAAGATGAATGGATTGTGTGTTGTGTACAGCCACCTTTAGGGGGAGCTTTAGGTATTCAGCAACCAAATGCTGGAACAATATACCGCCACCTATAAGAAGCCAACATTCAATGCACAGCTTCAGGGTAAAATTAAAAGCATTCCTGTATGACCATCAGCGTGGGCAGGCAGATCTTGTGTTGGATACAAGTGCACTTTAGGAATTTTTGTAATCTTTCAGTTAACTGTGTTTCTATATTATTGTTATTTAGTTATTTAATACTGTCCCTACAACAGTAACGCATATCATGTTCTCACTACATTTAAGTATATATGTAATCGTGAAATTGTCTGTTTTTAACCGCTTCATTGATATCCAAGGGCCTAAGCCAAGTGAACATTGTATTTAATTATTTTAAGTAGAAATTTAGTATGTATTTTCGCTATTAGAGGATAAAAGAATCGGACTAATCTGCATATATTTCTAACTGATTTTTGCAAATTACGGAAGAGATACGATTTTTACAGATTTATAGTAATGTAATTCTCTAATTGTTCGGTACAACTATGTCTACGATAAAGGCGGATGTGTTGACTTTGTCAATTAATATAATGTGTGGTCATATTACTATTATTATATTTATGTTATAAATGTCACTCCGTGGGACTAGCGGAAGACCAGCGTTGGTTTTATACAAAACCAGCATATGCTGAGCTAGGACCCATTTAGGACTTCATCAACTATTTTATTTTATGTCAAAATTTAACATTTATGTATTTTGTATAATAATATGTGTCCTAAATAAAAATATTCTATTCTATTATTCTATTCTAAAAGATGATATAGCAAAAAAATGTGAATGTTCAGATGACGACTAATAAAGGGGAATGAAAGAAGAGGACATGTTGTGCCGACCCCACATAGTTTGGATAAGGGCAGGAAGAAGAAGAAGAATTAGCAAGAAATGAACCAAATATTTTGCCTGTCAAAATTGGTCAAACATTATATTTTCTCCAGAGATTATATAGATACCATGTTACATGCAATTAAAATTTGATTTGATTTATACACACTTTCTTCCAAAGACAAAGACCAACAAATATTGGTGAGGCCAAAAATCCGCCTACAAAATTACGGTGGCTTCGTAAGGAACAAATATCTTTATTAATTGACGTACATTAAAATCAATCCAGGACGAATACATCAGATTTATATAATTAAGCTTTATGATTTATAGATCAAATATGATATTCGGTTGATAACTAGATAGCTGCTCTAAGAAGAAAGCGAATGGAGCTTTTTCTCAGAACTTTCGTCCTATGTTACATATCTTTGTGTATTATTTAGTCCTTGTACACTCGCTTTCCTTAATTCCCTTTCATTATGAGAACAAACACGCGATTAGACTCTTGCAAGCCCCGTTATCACGATGCTCGGTCTTTGATCTGCGCTTTATGAACAATTGAGGATTATAATCTTCGTAGATAATGTCATAAAATAAGCTTATCCACAATGTATTGTGGAAAACCATGTTTCCTGACATTCAAGAGTTCCAACGTTAAAAAGAGCTTAATATTTCTTTAGACTTGATTAATTTTAGCCTTTGTGTATTTCAAATTGACCTTTTATTTTAGAATAAATTGTATGTGGCTATGTAACTTTGTTCCCGGAGAAGATTAGGAAGTAACGCACATGATGATCTCCGTGACGGAACGACTTTGCAAATCGATTTGGTAATACATATATGTATCTATTAGCTGACAAGGCAAACGTTCTTCTGCCACATATTAAAAATAATTGTAGTGGAACTAATTCTCATCAGTTATTGGATATTTACAAGTATTGATACGATTTGAATGCATTGCTTCTAATATTATAACAGGCGCTTTATTTGTTTATATTTTATTTACCCCTATTTCAATCCCTTCAAGATTCGTTTTTGCGACAAAAAGTAGCCCATATCCTTATCTAAGGTCCAATCTATCCCTACACCGAAATTCATCAAAATTGTTTCAGTGACTTAGGCGTGAAAACGCAACAGACAGAGACTTTCACATTTTTAATATTAATATGGATTCAAAAAGTTGTGCAGTTATCTAGCACCCATTGTATAAACACTGCTTAATTTGGGATAAAATAATGCTGAAATAATAGTCAAAGTGTATTTATTTAGTTATTTTTCTTAGGGTAATACAGATACACAAATTGAAGGAGACACTTTTGTGTTGATAACAAGCTGTTAATAGTGTTGTAGTGCTATATCCATTACAATACTATTCAAGATGCCGAAAATTGCTCAGTCGAGAAGAAAAATAAGAAAGTTGGTTTTTTAAATCGAATCTAAAATGTAGCCGATATCGAAAATTAAGATGACGAGAAAAGGTTTATTGAATGTAGCATTTTTAATCTTATTTATCTTACTAATATCTGGGCAGAGTTGTACCAAACATCTTAGAATTAATGTCCAAGGAAGTCCCAAGATGTATTAAAATCAATTCGTTCATACACTTCAAGGGGAAGCGTAGAATGGATGATGTAAAATAGTGAATAAAGTGTGAATGTTGAGATGTCGACTAACAGAGCACACTACAACAACATGATAACAAAACGTGTTAACTCCACATAATGTGGGATAAGTCAGCATGAAGATTTCTTTTGAAAGCGTTATTAAACATTACAACAAAACACTAAGATATCGTTTGCAAGTAATAAAAGCAAATAAAAAGAAGTATTAAGCAACGGTTAACATTAGACGTGTTTCTAACACATTATCTAAACAAGATACCTAAATGTAATTGTGGCCCGTGCCATTACATGGAGAAAAATCGGCATCTCTATGGGATACCACATTCCGGTTAATAGCGCGGCAATATGGCGCATGCACGTTTTTATGCCCTTTTTGCGATTTGTGTAAAACTTTATACAAAATTTTCCACACGATGGTGGTGCGATAGCAACTTCGTTTTACAAGCGTTTCGTCTTAGTTACATTCAAAGTTTTTTTTATTAGGAGTTGGAAATGCTTGACCCCATTGTTTGAAGGCTTGCGATATGACAGTGTTTTTTTTAATGTATGTTCATTTAGGTTATTCTCAGCTGTATCCTTTTAAACACTTGCATTTCATCGGCCTACTGACAAATAATATATCAATTTCGTGTTGTATAATTATGATTATATACTTCATATTAAAATAATAAAATGTTTGTACAAAACACATCCATGGAGTTTCTTGTCTGTTCTTCTCCATAGGATTCATTTTCGAACAGACACCTAGCTTTTGACGTTTTAAAAGTGCTTGTTACTCAGGCCTATTTGAAATAAAAAAAATTGACTTTGACTTTGAGTGTGTACTCCTGTGTACTGGGCCCATACGCCTCCATAGTTGACAAGGGAACTCACGTAGCTGAACCCACTAAAACCACCCCAGTGCTTTTCTACAGCCCAACGCCAGGGCAGAGGGATAGGTTGGCGTGCGTCCGCGACCCGGGCGGGCTGGAACGGCCCGTCCTGTATGTCAGTTGAGGTGTTTGTAGCTTTTCACAAAAAAAATCTGCACTGATTTGATGATTGATATGTAGTAGTCACACGCGGCATCGTTAGACATCATCTAAGCATCAAGTTACATTGCGATAAAGTTTAAGATCGTGAACATGGTTTATCCAAATGGTTTGTAAAAAGTTTTCTTGCTTTGAGATATCGTCCACTTGTACTTTTTTTCATCATCGATCATATTATATATCCTTATTATATATATATATATATATATATATATATATATATATATATATATATATATATATATATATATATATATATATATATATATATATATATATATATATATATATATATATATATATATATATATATATATATATATATATATATATATATATATATATATATATATATATATATATAATATGGTCGGGAAAGATGTTCGACCATCCGACTACCCACTAAAAACCCCGCTGTTCTCCTATCGCCTACGCCCGGGCCCACGGATATATGGCCTGCCGATCTTGTGGCCCGGGCCGGCGCCGGCCCGCCCTTTGTCTTAAGGTGGGCCCCTTCTAAAGTATTGGCGCCAGGGGGTCAGGGTTTCGTCCCCCCGGCGCTCTCCTGTAACAACTCTAGAAGTTGAGGGGGGCCGCGGAACAGCACGCGGCCCTCTCCCTCGCGGCAATAGTGTGGGCGGCGGATCTTCCCCCGAGGAGCCGCCCGCGGCCGCTTTCTACGGCGGCCGGAGGTCGCTGCCCGCCTTCCGGCACCGACGACGCGGACTGCGTTGGCGGGAGGGGAGTGTAGTGGCGGACTCCCGTTCCCGCTCCGCCGCCTCCTTTACATACACTACTGCCTCGCAAAAGGAGGCGACGGCCGTCCATCCAGGATCGCCCCTGACCATGGACAAAACCAGAGCCGGGAGCGACAGGTCCACGGCCAATTCTAGACGGGACTCGCATCCCCGTCGCGTGCTAGTCAGGCGTAGGTACGACTACCAGACGACACTCCAGAAAAACCAGGGAGTCGCCTGACGTCGTAGCCGGCCCAGCAAGACCAAGCGTCAGCGAGGATGCGATTCCCGCCCCGGGAACACTCTCTGTGCAGGCGCAGTCGAAATAGGCATGGTTTCGACTACCAAATCAGGGCCGGGGGCAGAACCCGGGACCCCAATCAGTATTCGCAACCATCCCACCGGGGACCACGCCACGAACAGAGAGCTAAGTTGGAAAGGATGTAGGAGATAGACGGGAAGAAAGGTAGGACTCTGTCGCCTCGGACGGAGAGGGGAGTGAGGCGATGGATGCTCGGGCACCTCGGGTACGCACGCCCGTGCACAGACACGTGCACTCGGACAGAAGAGCGCCCGGGATCGTCCACTTATACTAAGATATCCTGGGTCAGCCTGGCTTTGTCACATGTGAGGCCTGCACCCGGTATGATAGAGCGGTATGATATTGAGTATAGTTTTGTTTTGTTTATCATTTAATTCCTCCCGAGGCAAGTATTGGGGTTAGCTTTATTCTTATTTATAGCTGTGATCATATAGCCGCAAGTAATGACAACAAACATAAGTTTATCATGATTATGATCGTCAAGATCACCAGAAGTTAACAATAAATACTCCTGAAATAGTTATATATTTATATCAGTACTTGTTACAAAAAGAGTTGTAAACACTCTAAAATACACAAAAATTGAATTTTATTTTTTAAATAAAATTAAATAAAGAATTACATGAGATACTTATTGCTTCATGATTCTACATTTATTATAATAGTATTACAAATACTATGATTGCTCTTAAACATTTCTCTAAGTAAGTATAAATATCAAGTTGTCTGAATCTAAAAAAAAACGGAGTTACTACTAACTTTGTAGTTTGTTTTGAAGCTCTATTATTGAATAGGAATAAGTTTCAAATCGTACAACGACGGCTTTCCTTTTGGGGTTGGGGCGTCAGACGGCAGTCGCTCCCGTAAAAGCCAAAATAAGCCAAATCAAATATGGAAAGTGTAAGATTACGGGATCGTTTAAGGGCTAGAGCGCCGCCGCATTCGCGGCAGTCTTCATGTCCGTGATATTGCGGATAAATTACAAGAGTGTCGGCTCCGTTGGTACGGCCACGTTTTACGGCAACCGGATGCTTACGTGCTAAACAAATGTCTGGCCATGCCACCTCCGCAGGGTCCCGGCAGAAGGGGTAGACCCAAAAAGGTGCTGGCTTGACGTCGTAAAGGGTCGTTGATATGCGTGCTAATGGGCTCACTACCAGGGATGCTGAAGACCATGCGAAGTGGAGAAGAAAAAGTCGGAAAGTGGACCCCGGGCGCCGAAGCGAGAGTTTGGGCTGCAACCGGGATTTAACGCAAGGATGATGATGATGATGTTTCAAATTGTAACAAGCTAAATAAGCAACTCAAATTTCACTCAACGTAAACATTGTAAATCTACAAAAGAGCTAGGTTTTACAGGTGTATCGTTTGCAGTAGCAAAATATTGGACTCAATGCCTAGCGTAGCCATTATTAATATAATAGGTTGGACGAGACAGTCAGTAGACAGGTCAAAGAGTAAGTAATATAAGAAGAATAGAGATGAAGAAGAGTGTGACGCCCAAACTCAAATACAGCGCACTAAACGATTAATCCAAGTTCACATTGACGTCGGCATTTTCTCGAAGTGCTGTCTTGTGTAGCGCGAGCCGCCATGCTATCCAACATGCTGCATTTCAAAAAGTTTCATTGTGGCTATGCAACACAAAGAATTAGAATAATATGTAAAAATTTATAAGTACATAGGAGATAATAACTACGATAATAACTACTATCCCGTCTTCAGGGATAGGTACTTATATTAACAACACAGGACTTTTTCAAACAACCTAGTTCCCAGTATCCCAGTTGCAACCGTAGCTATTACTTTATAGTCCGAAAACACTAGTGAGAAAACGCAAAAAGGAACCTTACCAGGATGGTACCTTTCCATTGCCCGCTAGAAGTTTTTAATAATCCACTTTGGGACCTAGAAACACAATAGCGCCCCTAATTTGCTGAAACCATTTTGTTACGAACGTTTTTGTTAAAGGAAAATAAACATAGAATTGGAATATTTTTTTATTAAGAATCACAAATAATATTGTCCGAAAATACACAATACCAAACTGAGCCGACCACGTTATTTGTTATGGAAAAATACAATGGAAGTTTTGGATATCAATAGATTAAGATTATTATTATACCAAAACTAACAATGGAAAACACCTACATAATTAGTAATATATTATATAAAAGTATTATAGTTATATACCGTAATAAGTCATTGAAAGGCAGTATAAGAAATTATTTAAACAGGCGAAATACTCAGAAATATGTAGGGTAATTTGGGCTCTATTGTGTTTTAAGCTGTAAACCGAGCCTCGGTGAAAGCAATCGTCAGTTTAATTTGGGATATTGCACAAACATGCCTTCGTGGTAAGCTTTGTATCTTCGTGCAATTTACAACGTGCGCGATACTATTAATTTGAAAAGAAATTTTGTAAAAAGGTAATCTTAACGTCAAATCCTGGTTGCAACCCAAACTTCCGCTTCGGTACACAGGGTCCGTTTTCTGATTTTTTCTTCTCCACTTTGCATGGACTGCGACATCCTTGGTAGTGAGTCCATTGGCAAGCGTAGGCATACTTCCGGCAGAAAGGTAGTCCCACAAAGTACTAGATCAGATATCGAGGCATGTCTAGACATTTGTTCCACGCGTAATTGGATCTTTATTAACAAATAATACACTAGTGTCATACATTTAAAAAATCAATAAAATAATTGCGATATTTTGGATAACTGTATCTTCATTAAAACGGTAATATTGGACACGTAAAAAACTTATAATTTCCAGTCTTGAATGATTTTTAGTTGAATTTTTTTTCCACTAGTATAAATACTGGTATAGTTTATATTTACAAATGATCTGACAAAGATCTAAAGACAAAATACAAAAGTTTCGCTGAGAGTTTTTTCAGAGTAAAAGCCTGCAACCGAATTAAACGATTAGATGATGAAAAATAGATGTGTTAGGGAAACTATGAGTAGATTACGTATCAACTACTAATTACATAAGACTGTAACTTGTAAATAAATATTAACATATCTGAAGCACACATATGTCTTAGCATCCCATCTTCTACTCTTCTAGCTGGTTACACCCAAAGTGTTCGCTGCTTAATATTATCTTCTGGCTAAACTAATTACAACATCATATCCATTAAACTTTCATTCCCTTGAACAAAGAGCTAGAAGAAAAAAATGTCAAAACCAAGTTGAATATATACTAAATTTTAAAGGAAACCTGAGCTAAATGTGTTTCATTCACATATCGCTTTCTAGACCCAAAGTAAGCCTTGAGTAACAAAACTTGTATTAGGGGTACTTGACAACTGATATTACTACTTATATATTTTGATTAGCAGTAAATACATATAATGTAATTATGTTTAGTGAATTTTTATGTAATTTATTGTTTATGTAATATTACATAAACAATAAATACACTCTGCAGGCGTTCCGCCGTGAAAAAGGCGATGCGGTACAGAAGTCTTCAATTTATCGTTTATAAAGGTTTTAGAGTTGAATAGTAACACGTATTTTTTTATTATTATAATATGGCATAACAATGCTTACCAGGTCAGCCAGTGCATTATATATCTAAGCTATATGGAGAGAAATTCTTAACTAAGAAATATCCATTGCTATCTAAAAAGTAATAAATAAATAAATATTATATCTTATTAATAATGATTGTTTAGAAGAAATATCCAGATATACTCCAAAACAAATTATAATTAAGATGACGTTGAATAACACATTATCTCTGACCCCAGATAGCATCGGGTGCCATGACAATCCATTTTTCGCTATTATCTTCTATGAGATACATCATCCAAAACAACTCAATTAAGATTATGTTCTTAGTTTTAAGTTTTAAGGATTGTTAATACTAATTGTTATTTTATACAAATGTAAGCAACACGGGTGTTAAGCAAGTATTGAAAATAAAATTTTGAAAATATTTCTGTCAAGAAATCAAAGGAAACGCTTTCCTTTCAAATAAGATCAATAGAGTTAAGAATAGAATCTTGACGAACTAAAGACTTCTAACTCTGATATCAGATCAGGGTAATAGACATTAAATGTTGAAGAAATTATAAATTGGTGATAAATTTTTTTTTAGAAATTATTTGGGATAATCTAGAAGAAAACTTAAAGCGTTTATTTCGATTAATACAATAATAACATCCAATAAAGTCCCGTTGCTTGGCTCAGACCTCTTATCGAAGGAAATGGGTAATATACGCGCCAGGTTTGTCCGCCACGATTGAAGGGCGACATAAACTGACGATGCTAGCATATAGATTTTCTCAAAATGTATTCTTTAACTATCAGTACCTAATAATTATTTTATAACATGGATATTAAACGGTTTAAGGGGACATACTGTAGCGGGAATCGGGCCCGTGACTTTTAAGTTGCTCTTCAGGTATGACAGACCCCATTTGGCTGTAATGTACCTATCGTATGTACTGTATATATCGGGTACGCACGCACCGAAAGTATTAAGATGAAATATTAATAGATTACTATGGTCTGGGTGTGTGTATCGGTCAATTATGCTTACGAAATATTTAAGGCCGGTAGCGTGTGGGCAATGCGTTTAGTGTTGCAAATGTCCATAGGCGACGGCGATCACCTGCTATTGTGTTGGCCATTTGCCTGCCTGCTGAACTCCAGGTATAAAAACCGCGATATATGTTTCCACCTAGTGCTAAGTGATCGTAGTTTTTAAGAAAATCTAAATTTCTTCTATCTATAATTCAATCTAGTTTTCAAAGTGTAAGTAATAAATCCGAATATTTCAAAACAAGAAATCAAGCGCCACTAAGTTAAAGTTACATAAGGGACAAAGGGCAAGAATATTGTCCAATTTTCTTGTTAATAGTCTCAACCTCGGTCCGGTAACAAACTTGTGAAGCATTCCTCTATTCATTAAGTTTTGGGTTACTGAGTCTATTTGCTTAGCTGACGCTTAACACGGCTACTTTACAAGATAGATACGGATCGCTTGGTAACTTATTTGTTAGTGAAATTCTACTATAGGTATATAACAATCTGTATAAACATCACAATTAATAAAATAAACATATACTACACAATTCACACAGTGCCATCTAGCCTTAAGGTAAATAGCATAGCACTTGTGTTACGGCCGTCACCTCCTTCTGCGAATCAGTCATGTCCGCAAAGGAGGTGGCGGAGCGGGAACGGGAGTCGACCACCACACTCCCCTTCTGCCAACGCAGGCTACGTCGGCGGCGCCGGAGGGCAAGTAACGACCTCCGGCCGCCGTAAAAAGCGGCTGCGGGTGGCCCCTCAGGGAAGGATCCGCCGCCCGCACTATTGCCGCGAGGGTGAGGGCCGCGTGCTGTTCCGCGGCCCCCCTCAACTCCTAGAATTATTACAGGAGAAGGCCGAGGGGACGAAACTCTGACCCCCTGGCACCAACACTTTAGGAGAGGCCTGCCTTGAGATATGTCTTCCGTGAGATACATCATCCAAAACAACTCAATTAAGATTATGTTCTTAGTTTTAAGTTTTAAAGATTGTTAATACTAATTGTTATTTTATACAAATGTAAGCAACACGGGTGTTAAGCAAGTATTGAGAATAAAATTTTGAAAATATTTCTGTCAAGAAATCAAAGGAAACGCTTTCCTTTCAAATAAGATCAATAGAGTTAAGAATAGAATCTTGACGAACTAAAGACTTCTAACTCTGATATCAGATCAGGGTAATAGACATTAAATGTTGAAGAAATTATAAATTGGTGATAAATTTTTGGTGTACGGGATACGGCCCGTAGGCCCGGGCGTAGGCGATAGGAGAAAAGCGGGGTTTTTTAGTGGATAGTCAGATGGCCGAACATCTTTCCCGGCCTCGGTCCCCCCGGGCCGGAGGAATAAAGGGTGGGCCGGCGCTGGCCCGGGCCACGAGATCGGCAGGCTACATATCCGTAGGCCCGGGCGTAGGCGATAGGAGAACAGTGGGGTTTTTTAGTGGGTAGTCAGATGGCCGAACATCTTTCCCGGCCTCGGTCCCCCCGGGCCGGAGGAACCCGTCAAGAGAGGGGTTTTCCCCGAGACCAAAAAAAAAGGGTATACTAGACAACTTATATACTTTTTTAGAAATAAATAAATATTATACATAAACATCCAGACGCGAGACGAGAATCGAACCCGTAACCTCCACAAACGTACCGAAGCGCGTTAACCGCTACCCCAAGAAGATCGTCATTGAGGAGATTCTTTGTTGTTCATGTGATCGGCTGCCCAATTTGCAAAACAGTAAGGGACAATTATTTCAAAATCGATTGTTTACTAGTTTTCGTTCGAGTACCATACTTTTTAAATCAGTAATATAACTTTCCAGTTACTGTGATTTGAAATTAGGGGTATTCCTTTGAATCGTTGACGCATCTAAAGCCTACACTGGCGTTGCTATTTCAATCTTAAGTTCTGATAGGGTTCAAAATGTTTGCATTCTTGCTTCGATAAAATTTGGTTTCCTTGAGATATCTCGCTATGATTTTCTTTTCTTCTAAAATAATAAAATAAAAAGCTCTTTACTGTTTTAAAACTAGCGAAAGAAGTAACACCAGTAGGTATAGAACTATGTTGCAATGTTGCGTTGACTGTTCTTCTGCGCTGACAATGGTCTCCACACATACCTCTGCGGCATTGCCACGCCCGGCCACTGAATTACCGCGTTATTTGGGTATTGTGTCCCAGAAACTTATAAAGATGCTCGATGGATATGGGAGATGTGCAGCTGAAGTCGTGAAATCCCCACTCTACTGCCCAATGCCCGGGCTGAGGGATATGCTTTAATGTGCGCCTCCAATCCGGACGGGCTTAACTAGACACGGTGACGCCGATCGGCTTCTTCTGTGTAACAGTAGAGGTCTATGTGGCTTATCCCAACTACCACTGGCTTACGGTTCTGTGGCTCCTCATGTGTTAGCATGCCGCGTGACCGGAGCTTATGGCGGCAGGCGATTGTTAGCGACTCTCCGCTGTCACCGGCGCTGGCAGGAAGGCGCAAAGGTGTGTACTCCCACAGTTCATATAATGTCAACGGGGGGGTTGCCGAGCCGTTACTTCCTGAGTACCTTATCCCGCAGCAAAGAGTACCCTTCTCAAAACAGTAACTCGAGAGCCAAAACCCCCCAACGACATACTGTAGGATGAAGACTAAAGGTAGTTAATTCATTCGGCGTTTTTGGATCCCTTGTTAATAATGGGTTAGCCCAATTGTTATATTTTATCGGGACCAGATCGTACAAATTGTATATTCCCATAAACACTAGTACGGTAGAAATTATAGGTCGTACCTATTTATTCTCTAAATCTTACTAAGCAGGTTACATTGTTTATTCAGATACTTGAACATAACGTGCAGTGAATATCAACAAGTATATGTTGATATTCATTGCACATTATGTCCACGTCAATGGTAGTAAAAAGAAAAAAAAATTGCTCAATATACGAAGTACATATGTGCCCACCAAATTTATATTATCCGAAGCCTACAATTGTGCGGAAAAATTCAATAAATTACGCGAAATTACTGTATTGTTGACTTATCTTGTAATTTATTGCCTAGAGTAAATCAGTGAAATGTTCCAACTGGATTGTGAGTTAGTATTTGAGAGAGTTTTTCATTTTTATTTATAGAAATTGGATTCATTTCGTATCTCACTGTTTCTTTTTAGATTGTCATTATCGATGTCTCTTTAATCAATAGCAGTTAGTTGAAGTAGATTTTAACTACCGCGACCTTGCATGGGTCATGGACCTTTTACGTTATTTATTACGTATCGTAAATAATTTTTATATCTCAATTAGATAGTTAGTGAATTACAAATTCTAATAGTCGTACTCTTTATATATAATTCTTATGTGCGTGTGTATGTCACTGGACTCTTTCTAAACTGCTTCACCGATATTGTTGAAATTTTTTGTGTGTATTCAAGTAGATTCGAGAATGGTTTAGATTCGCAATTGGACCCGGTGGATGGCGTTTATAAGTTATGGGATTTTTATTTTAAAAATAAATGAACTGTTTAAAATTTTGGGGTTATGTTGTGACATAACCCCAAAATTTTAGACAGTTTATTTTCTTTCTTCAAAAAAAGGCAAATGAATATCGATATACACTATTAGGCGCGAAAATGAAACTTTAAGTGGGTAAAATAGGTGTGAATGTAATTAAATTCTATTTTTTTATTTTATTTATATGGCAGAACAACGTTTGCCCAGTCAGTTAGTATCTTATAAATCTTCTAAATCGGAAGTACTTCTTCTCATTACAAGTATTTCATCTGATGCGCACACCCATGTTGCATAATTTGACGGAAATATTTCTGCGTGCCTATATTGTGGCACTATATTTTTCTGAGTAATAAGCCGTTAAAGATATATGATATAGAATATAGACTATGGTTCAATTTAGTTTTTAAATGTGTGATTGCATCTGGTCTTCCAACCTCAAAAGCTAAAAAAAGAAAAGAAAAGAAAGAAAGAAATACTTTATTTGTAGAAATAGCGACGCACTTACATTGATTACATATTTATAAAAAGTATTAGGAATTTGTACGCAGCTCTTTCAGCAAACAAGGTTTGCACTCCGCATGTTGCTGTGTCGTAGTTATGTCCGACACAACGCTGATTTTCACTGCAAACCTTCCCCTTATTCTGTAGGTGTCAAAAACGACGAATAAATTTATTAACTAAAAATTATAATTACATAATTAATAAACTATAAATAAATAATAAATATTTCATAAACTTTATACTTAAAATACATAAAAACTACTAATACTTGTCTAATAAAGTTAATGTCACATCCTTGTGTCGATTTATTCCGCACTTTGAACCTGAATCATATCATATCAATCGAATATAGTCCGATACCTATATCGATTACCGGTGATTTGCCATAGTCATTATGCCACGTCACTGACATGAGACAAAACTGAACGCTTTATTTCCTGTTTGGTAAATTAATAAATGTAGTAATCTGGGATTGCCCTATTCTTAACACATTTCTTCCACGAAATATTGGCAACTACTGACTATTTATTTCCTGGTAATCTGTTCACATCGTAGATTTCTATTCCTTTTAACTAATCTAAGTTCTAGTTCCTACCTTCTACAACTATGTAGTAAAGTATGTGGTTAAGTGGCATTGCACTAAAAACCCAAGCCAAAGGTCATGTGTTCGATTTCCACGATGGCATACAGTGGTGTATGTCATCATGGAAATCGAACCCAGCTTAATATTTTTATTCTTAGTCTAATATGGATATAACATAATTTTCACATATTTTTTCTGTACCTCGTTCAGTAAGAAAGAATATTAATCGAGTTTAGTATTTCGAGTATGAATAGTAACTTCTGCGGTCGGGGTCAGCCTGTCATCAAAAGCGACAAAACAACCCTAACCTACGTGGAAGGCCCCAATCCTGCCTGGATGATAACTATCCTTGATCTATAAGTATACCACCATAATAACTTTGTGTTGTATTCTGGTGTTAATGACCCTATACTCCTGGGAAAGTAGCGTGTTCACGGTGCCCCTAGCGTCGCAAATATCCAAAGGCGACAGTAACTGTTAACAATTAAATGGGCTGCCAGCCTGACTGCTGCTTGTCGGCAATAAAACAAATCTATTAATATAATAAACACACATAATCCTATGTTATAGTTGCCGAAGTAAATGTTAATAATAAAACTATTTATGTGACTCTCTTCAGAAGCTTATAACGTTTCCTATTGCCCTCGATATTGTTTCCGTTTGGAGCTATCGGAAGTTACTTCACTGAAGTACTATCATGCAATTTGAAGGACTTTTATTTCAATTGACCTTTCTTTTTTTATTTTAACAATATCAATTACTGTTAACTCTTCTGAATAAGTTAAATATTTTTATGTTGTGTCTTTAAATATTAATAATTCCATATAGAAGGGAGTTATAAATTGAGTTGTATCTAAATTATTTAATTTAATTTATGGTATACGCCTGGCAGTATTTAGTGTACGTATTAGAATATAATTTCGAGGAACTGACAGTGAAGAAGAATATGAATAAAACATTGCGTGGAATCCTGCATACTAGATCACCTACAGATGATGATGACAGGTGTTAATAAATAAATAAATATGTTGGGGCATTTCACATAACGCCATCTAGTCCCAAAGTAAGTAACATAGTTTTTGTGTCATGGGTGCTAGACTAACTAGTTATAGATAAAAAATGCCTAGATGCAAGACGGGAATCGAACACGTGAACTCCGCAAGCATACCGACGTTAGCCTTTACGTAATGGTGGTTGTCAATATATTATATAAATATACTATATCAATTATGACTATTAATATTTTTATAATTTATTTTTATACTTAAAATACTAGGAAAACTAACAGCTAAATAAATGCATACAAAAAAATAAGTAATTGCTGAAGGTTAATTACAAGTTTTCACAAATAGAATTCAAATAAATCTTGAAGACATGAAATTAAATAATATATTGTATAAATCGTTTAAAATATCTAGAAAGTTCTAACAAGAACAATTTATTACAAAATACATTTTTCATATTCGCAGTACTCATATTAAATGAATCCAAATCCAATTTATAATGTCGTGAATTAAAACCACACTTCTCATCAAAAAAATCGAAACACCCCTAAAGTTTGGTTTTGAATGAGTAAATTTTTTTACATTTACCAAAAATATAAATAATACTATTTAATTGTGGATAAGGTATCATTGAACAAATATTAATGTTTCAAATTAAAATTATTTAGCTATTGTGTTTTGTTCAACATGTATGTTTTTACCTTTTAAGAAGAAATTGTTAAATGTTGTGAAACAGAAAAATGTTAAAAAAGTTTATTCAGTATATCGTATTTCCTCTTCAGACTCTTATCAATGTTTCCACGTGGTCCTCATAGAACGGATAAGTGTCACAATCTTGTGTTGTGGGATGTTACCCCGCTCTTCTTGTATAGCTGTTTTAAGCTGGCCAAGCGTCTTCAGAGCAGGATCTGTCTCTCTGATTCGTCTCTTCAACTCATTCCATAGGTGTTTTATGGAAATCGTATCCAAGCTTCTTGCTGGCCAGCCCTTATGGGCTGACGTATTGTGATTATTCACAATACGTCAGTATTCGCTCAGGTATGAGCCTCAGGTATGAGTCCAGGATAAAAATGAAGTCTTCGCCACGTATCACATCAGGCTCCAGACACTCTTCGATGTAACGTGACCAATTTAATGACGGTAACCGAGGTCCAGATACAAACGCAATTTCGGTTTTTCTATCGGCGCTTATGCCTCCGCAAACTGTCCATGAACCGCCACCGTAACTGACTCTTTCTTCAATGCAGCACTATGCAAAACGCTTCTCCCTCTCTTCGATACACCTTGTTTCTTCCGTCATTACCATACAGCATGATCTCGTCAGAAATAGAACTTTGCTCCATTAAAAGTATGACTAATGTGCTCAAGTGCAAAGTTGAGACATGCTCATCGGTGTTCTACAGTCAATTTACAGTTACAGGTCTATATACATATATTATATTATATATTATACGGTTAACATTATCTAAGTCAAGGATTTCACGGACGAAAGCAGAGTATAGCATATTTAAAGTTTTAAAACATTTGAAGTCAGTTAATAAGCGCAAAACAAAACCTAACGCCTGGGAAGATTTAGTTTTAATACTATGTCATTGAATATGAGCTTCGAATTAAAGGTATACATACCGTCACGAGTTTTGAACGCTGACCTTGAATGCACAGTTGTCATTTTTTGGGTCTGTTTGGCGGGGGAGGGGAGGGGGGTGCGACGGATGAGATGGCCAGCGCCGGCGCCGTATTGGTTTATCAGTCGCTTGCCGCTCCCGCGTACCCTTCGCAAATCTGCTTCGTAATAATAGTAATATGATTTATAATTATTATGAGCGCGAGTGTACACATTACATACATAAACTTATAGACTTACATACATAAACTTAAAAAAAAAACAATAATAAAAGTAGTCTATGTCCTAAAGTCATAAAAATTGGTTCAGCGGTTTAGACGTGAAAACGTAACAGTCAGACAGATAGAGTTATACCCACATAATATTAAGTATTTATTTTGATATAAAGATCAATTTGTTACTACCAAATATGCATTAGAAATAAATTATCAATTTTTATTATATTTATGGTTCACAATTTTGGTGATAATGGCTTACACATAAAAGATATATATGTGTTGTTCGGGTTTTTATATAGGACTATTTAAGATAAAGATTTCCATTAAACATTATACCTAGTCAGGTCATAAATTCTGTCACATGTTTAATGTAAAATAATTGTAACAAGTTTATTAATTATGTAACCATTCATATACCAAAATGAACTTAACAAAACATAGATTCTTATGACATTAAAGTTTATTCAAAATGACCTCCGTGATTTTGAATACAAGCCTTCAATCTGCGCGGCCAGTTGTCTATCGCAGCACGAACGAGGTCCATGTCAATATCGGCGGCTGCCTTAATCAAGGATGTCTTGAGTGACTCCAAATTGGGATGAGGCTTTGAGCACGCCTTTTCCTCCAAGTGTTGCCATATCTTGTAATCTAACGGATTCAAATCTGGACTGGAGGAGGGCCAGTCTTCGTGCCGGATGAAGTCGATTTCACGCGCCGCCAGCCAGTCTTGTGTGCTCTTCGCTCTATGAGCTGGCGCCGAATCTTGTTGGAATACCCAGTGCCTGTTATTGAACATGGTATGAGAAACAGGTTCCACAAGGTTCGTCAGGACTGTATTTTGATACACAACAGCATTCGTTTTTACACCTTTCTCACAAAAATGTACCTCTGTTAAGCCCCAATAAGAAACTCCCAACCATACCATGAGCGAGGATGGAAAATGACCTCGTTGGACACGCGGAATACGGTTGCTCGCTTCTTCACTACTGTGTGCGTACACCTTATCATTTTGTTTGTTGTAGCTCTCTTCTACGGTAAACATTTTTTCATCCGAAAAAAGAATTTCCCGATATTTTTTTCCCGCGTACCGCTTCAACAAAGCGCGGCATCTCTTCAGTCTCAGGTCCATTAGACGAGCATTCAAACGATGTCCTGTTTTTCTTTGATATGCCCGAAGCCCTAAGTCTTCATTTAACACCCTTTTCACCGTGGTTCTGCTTAACCCCATGTGAAGGGCCAACAGTTTCTGCTTACGTTTGGGATTTCTTTGAATTCGTGCCTTCACAGCTTTTATCACTGCTGGAGTCCTAACAGACCGAGGGCGACCATTTCTTGACCTGTCATCTACACTAGAGTCTTCATTGTATCGTTTGATGGTACGATAAACGAATCTTTTGGTAATATTCAAATTTTTCAGTATGTTAAAAATTTGAATTGGCGCGTAACCGCAACGATGCAACGCAATAACTGCAACACGGTCTTCTTTAAGCGTCCACTCCATATTTAAAAATGAGTGAAATTCTAAAAGTTATACATTTTTATTTTCATGAACAATTCGAATTCAATAAACTTTTTTGTGGCCAGCATTCTAAAAGAAAAGTTTTTACTGTGTGACAATACTTATGACCTGACTAGGTATATGTATAACTGTAACGGTTTTTCCAGTGCACGTCAGAATAGTTCGCAGAAGGCAGAATTTTTTCCTACTTATTCGACAATTATTATCGTTATATTTTGATCAATCCACACAATAACATTATAAATTATAGCCTGTGTGTTATTCTGATGTATAAGCTATACTACTACTATACTATAGTAGTAGTAGTAGTATGCTATACTGTAGCTTCTTTAAATCCATTTAGTAGTTTTTGCGTGAAAGAGTAACAAACATACATGCTTACAAACTTTCGCGTTTATAATATTAGTAGGATTTATTAATATTAAATTGTAGTTTGTTAATTGAACAAAAGTTCTGAAAAGGAGCTAGGTCCTCTTGATGAAAAGATGCATTGCAGTCTGAAAAACTAATTGAATGAAGGTGTTTTTAATTTTTGAAATTAATTACTATACCAGTTTTTGTACAAAAATTATTTAAACATTAAATTAGTATTTAAAACAAACTAATTAAAATAACAATAAAATAAAATGTGTATAATCTTTTAATATCAAATATAGTATTTAATTTAATTTTCTTTTATTGCAAACATAAATTAATACAGACATTACAGATTTAGACATAAGTTATTTGAAACATAAATCTATTTTAAGAAAATATAAGGGAGTTTGATCTGATAAATATCGTATTGGAGAGCGTCTAGACATCGGACCAGTCAAGTGTTGACTCATCTGAAGTGAGAAATATCGATACTTATCGAATATATTGAATGCGTAACTTTTCCATTAAAATAAATTAGCCAAGTCTTCACAAAGAGCGTTCTGCTAGTTTAATGTAATTCTAGCTGGCTAAGGATTCATCATGTGCTTTGTCACATATCATAATCTATCTATACAAATAAATAAAATTGGAGGGTCTGTTTGTAATATTAAAATAACGGCCTTTTACTAAGTGCATTCGGACGTATACACGGTACGTTACCAAAACAACATTTTTTACAATTTTTGTCTGTCTGTCTGTCTGTTTGTTCCGGCTAATCTCTGAAATAGCTGCGCCGATTTTGACGGAATTTTCACTGGCAGATAGCTAATGTATCACGGAGTAACTTAGGCTATTTTTATTTTAGAAAAAAAAATATTTTTGTTAAAAATTATAAATTTCGGAAATTTTATATTCCAATTTAAGTTGACCTCAGATTTATGTCATCAATCATATGAAATAGGATTTAGCTTAGGCTGGAATTTGTAGGTTCAAACGTACGTATTCCGGAGGCGCATGGCGTAACAGTTGCATTCGATAATACTGACTGTTTGCATATTTCATTTATATTTTAGGGTTTATAGGGTTTGTAATCCAAAATAAACCATAAGGTATATCAAAAAAATTCTGCCCAAAGTCACTATTCCACGCGGACGGAGTCGCGGGCACAGGTAGTTTAAAATAAAAATATAATCCAGATATTTCACACAGCTTCATCTACTCCTAAAGTAAGAAGAAGAGCCCTAGTGTTAAAGATATTGGAGAATTCATATACCTTTTTTTTGTCAATATTTACATATTATACATGAACATCCCAAACTTGGGACGGGGATGGGAACACCATTGCTCCTTGCAGTCGTTCCGTTAAAAGCCGTTGCGCCAAGGAGGTCTTCACATGGATATGCTGTTGGAGGTTACATAATTAAGTTAAAATAACAATAGTCAATTGAGTAAAGTAAATTACATGGGTTTGTTTAAGTTTAATTCCGGGATAAACTGACAGGACCTTAACTGCTTAACTACGCTCATAAACATGTTTGTTCGAAACATTAAAGGAGCTCTTCCGGGAAACTGGCAACGTCGTCAACCGCAATTTTCGTGAGCGTCATGCGTTATTACATAGAAAGTAAGATAAATAAATACAAGTGATTACGCTATGTACTTCCTGCCAATGTCAAAAATATGGCTCATACACACATGCTCATCACTGCTGGCGTGCCTCAGGGTCATCTCCTATCGCTGAGACCTTTTATTCTGCATATCTATGATATGTATGGTCCATAGATTTATTCATTCCTTCATTGCTATGCAGATGATGGCACCGGCGATGCACGGTACACTAGCCGTGTACCTTAACTACCCTCCGGCGGTTTTGGAAGAATTTCAGATGAGACTTGTGTCTGAATTAGAGAACTCATTCGAGAGAGTCTCTAAACGGGGAAACAAAATTTTAAGGTTAAAAAATAATGTACCTTTCAGTAATCTATTAAATTCGTAAATAGTTAATTTTTAAATTAGTTTAATTACCCACATTTATTGTTGTATTGAATCCCATATATGAGAAAACATAATTTAGCCTCCAATATAGTTCGATTTGTTGTTTTATTAGTATGAGAATCTCAGTATTAGTTTTTACATCTATGACAAAGATATACACATCTTCTTTAACTATAAATCCTTTTATTTATTTCTGAATCTCATTCTGACCTATTTTAACAAACCTTCGGGTATATTCGGCTTAAGTTTAAAGAATAAATGCTTCAGGCACATGAAGTACTGTATAAAGTACTTCATTCGATTTCCATGTAGCCTGAAGCGGTTGTTTCTGTCAATGCAACAGTAGCGTAAGCAATACAAACCCCAAAACTGAGATGGGAACGATTGTATCGTGTAAACGCACATCTGCGCCCGAACCAAAAAATAATTGAGAGCAAAGAAGTGAATGTTCATACTTTAAATTTCCAGCATGTCAGCATTTCACCGATAAATTAATAACTAATATTTCACTAATAACTTTGGCTGTAGCACTGAAACTAGTATCTACGTACAAATACGCTGTAATAAAGAAATTGAAAGAAAATAAATAGAATATCTATAATAATTTTGTCATTAATTAGATAACATGTCTATGTATATAATATTCTTATGCGTGCCACGCTTTCTTGTACCCATATCACTTTCAGATGTACACCTGTATCTCATCCACGCGGGCGAGTGCCCGCGGCTATTGTGTCTTGACAGTGACATCTTCACAACTATACAAATACACGAGACGTAAATATTACAGCATACCATAGACTAAATCGCGTACACCGCTACTTAAACTAATTTTTTTGTATTGCTGAAGAACAGCAGACAGGCTGATGGCCCACCTAATAGTAATCAGTTACCGTCGTCTATGGATGCGACGTTAACTGCTCGCGTGTGTGTTCGTTTGAACGCTGCTGTCCCATACGGGTACAGAAACTTGGGTCACTAATGCCAAAACACAACACAAAGTTACTATATCGGCATACTTAAGACCAAGGGTGGTTGCCATCCAGAAGGGCTCGGGGCCCTACAACGTAGCTAGAGTTATTTTTTCGCCTTTTATGACAGGCCGACCCCAGCCACAGGGGTTAGTATTCGTACTCCGCCCCTGCACGGAAAAAAATTATAGTTCTTAGTTAAATGTAATATATAATTTTTTACTGCTGAGTGGTTTCGCTCAGTTAGGATATCAGGACTATCCTTTACTTAACTAGGTAGTCATACAAGATAAATAATGAATTACTTCTTTTGCTAGTTTACAGGTAACATAGTAAGGGCACCGTTTGGTTTCCTCTCCCAGAGTTAAGGGTTGGACGGCATTTGATTCTGTACAAAATTACATACATCTACTCGTATTTTAGCTTATTTTCTGTTTTATAAAATGTCTCCAAGTACCAAAAATTACGCTAAAGTTTTTCCCTGTACCCTTATCTAACGGACACAGGACTCCGAAGTGCAAGATTTGGATGCAGCCTTGAATAACCAATCAGGTAGTTTATGATGCGCTCGGTGGTTGAAATAAAAAGCGATTGTCTAGTTTGATAATTATAAGTATTCGCTTTCGCGAGGAATTAAAAATTAATTCATACGAGTATAGTAGCTGAACTTCTGTATTTTTCGTTTTTTGGGAGCGAACCGCAGCCAAGGGTGGCTTTCACATATCCCCCGGAATACCACAATACACATGATTTTCTTTGTTTTATGAAGTACCATGTTACCTGATGTTGAGATTTGTTGTGTGTTTAACCTGTTTAACCTGATGTTGTGTTATTGGAATTTATTTATTTATAATATTGTCAAATTATCGTTTCACAAAAAATCTAGCACAAAGGAGTGCATTTCAAAAATATTGTCAAACTCGTTATTCAATAAGAGAGATTCTGACGAAGGGGGTATTTGAAAAGTAATTTGAAAATTAGGGTTGACACTTTCCCAAATTTAATAAATTGACATCGGATTTCGGTCTATTATTATTCTGTCTGCTGGATAATTATAATTAGTACGCTTTGGAACGTTCCCAACATCGGCACGACAGGTACTTTAGTAAAAGTGACCATTTGAACAAGACAAGGGGGTGCCTGGGGTCGACATAAATTCCAATGTCGGCATTATTGCGGCGTCCTTAGTTTGACGAAGGTACGGTTCGAATTGTTGAAGCTATCTCAAAGCGGATCGAACCTCTAAAATTGTCCCGCGTCTATTGTTTACGTGAGCACGAAACACTTGACAATGTTTAGATTTATACCAATTTGGTAGCGCTTTGGTAAATCTTATTTCCACATTCGCGAGACGTGTGTTCCAATATTTGTACGTAATTTGTCATGAGGACGTAACCTAAATTTGCATATTTAGCCTTCGTTTTGATTTGGTATATATTTGGTATAACGTTTAAGATTGTCTCTTCGTTTTGTTTAGAAATGTTTATTTTTATATTAAATATATTTAAATTGATATTACCTATTTATCAGTCCCGCAAGAACTAAAAATATTTCATTTCTGGTTTTCGATGTACAAAACGGTTCAAGAATTAAAAAAAAATATTTTATGAACGTTGTATGCACGTGCATTACGTTTAGGATTTGGGTGACTATGAAGAAGTATAAACAACGTGTGTTTTATTAATTGTATTTATGAATTTTTAAGATTTTTTAACAAGAAATTAACTAGTCTTTTTAAGAAAAAATAAATTGCCGCAAGTTTCTTACCTTATACATGTTACTGTAGACTGTCGTTACTCTGTAAAACAAGTATTATTTATGGAATTCTAGTAGTAAAAGTAGGAATTTTTTCTTTTACCTCTACTTATTCACTAAAATATAGGTTTTATCCCAAAAATGTAAATGGATCATATTAAAGTATATGCGATATATGAGAAGTAGGTCCAGAAATTTGATACCTGTATCACATACGACAGCGAAACTTGGGCTTTTACGGATAAGAATAGCGGCAGACAGAAAGCAGTGATGACTTTGCTATAAGGCATACCGAAATAAGATACATTTTGTATTATGGATGTAGACTTTGATCATTTTCATTATTTTACCTTTTATTTTGTTTATATTTTATATGTAAATTTTCGAGAAATAATATCTTAACAAATATTGCACTAAGTAATAACACAATATAAGAAGGCTCATAATTTTGAATTTTACAATAACATGTACAATAATATGTACGAATGGGTAACTTTTTCTTAGGAATTTAATAAATCGTGAGTTACAAAGATTTTTTTTATATAATATTTTAAGTACGCTATCAATATTTTTATATTGATTAGGCGTGAATTTGATGTAAGTGTATGCCTCAAATTCAACACCCACGAGAATACGGGGATGTAAAATTACGTGAATTAAATTTTCGCGTTACGCAAACTCGATGGAAATTAAATTTGCTCAGCAAGCTGACATGAACGGGGCAAAGTAATTTATATCTTCAGCATCAAATTCATGCATGTTTACAAGTACCCATGTAGTATCTTAATAATTGCTAGTAATTTTATTAATTAAAATAGACAGTAATGCTGAATGCGGACATTTATTTTATTATTTATTTATTTTTGTAAGATATACAGGGTAATAAAAATTACAATATGTATATGTAATCTAACATTTTTAAAACTATTGCTGATTATAAGTTTTAATAGTTAGTTATTTACCACTACTCATAAATAGAGAAAGAAAATTATATTCAACTGCATCAAAAAAGTATTTACCCATCATTGCTTAGAATGTGTTAACTTTTGTTGTAAACAAATCGATATCGAGCTGGACATGTAGTTGATTAAATTTATTTGCACTACCAATAAAAAAACCATTTTTTCTATAATTATTAGATGCAAAAGATACACTTGTATTGGCAGTTGTCGTTTTCTAAAATTTATGTGCAGTGTACGGAGCTAATATATTATGATACTAGCTAGAAGTTCGGGACAGTCTTAAGATACATTTGCAATGTTAATAAGAAGACAGATATTACTTACGGATCTTCTGTATTCAAGTAGTAAAAGGACAACGTAAGCATCGATCGTGATAGTTTTCAGAATTTTGTTTAGTTTTAAAATCTAAATATCCTAAAAATTTCTTTCGAACCCTCTTTAAGCGAAATATATAAATTTGATAATAGAGATTCCACACTGGTGAAAAATACTCTAACAGGATGTGTACGTAAGTTCAGTAAAGGATTTTGATGGTTTTCAGAGAACTAAAATTGATGAGTTTTTTTTATCACAAAACTTAATGCATTAGATGCTATATTAACCAAATACTGATTCGAATATACAAATATTTTCTAACAGATCGAGCCCCAGCGCTTTGCAAAAATCCATTTATTGCACTGCAAGCTCCCATATCTTATATAAAAAACTGGTAAAACTACGAAGGCCTGTCAGACATAATGGTGCAATAAGCCCGACATATAAGGCGCGTAGGATATTATGTGTGTTAAGATTTAAAAATGTCTCGTACATTGTATGAAATACATCTTACAGAAGTACGTCATGTGTATTTAAGGAAATTTCATTGTCCACAAATCTCATAAAGATATAAGCTAAGAACGATGTTATGTTTGTTAAATTAACAAGGTTTTATTTTTACACATTTGTTTATTTTAAGCAATTATGTTCTTCTCTCCAAAAACCTAAATAAATAAAACTGTGTAGGTATACAATTATATTTTGATATTTGCAAACAAAGTAGGTACGCCTGGGGTAAAGGTAAATTATTTATTTTGCAAGGACACGCCAATTTGGATGCCCCAGCCCCTTGTCAAATAGAGTAATTAAGAACTTTTTTAATTACACAAGGAGAAAATGAGGTTCGTAACCATAAAAATATAAAACATACTTAATAAACTGAAAACAAAGGAAATAATGACAGGAAAATATTTTTGTATATTTCCTCTTCATTATCTAGTCATCATCATCATCATCATCATCCTAGCGTTAGTCCCGGTTGCCACCCAAACTTTCGTTTCGGTGCCCGGGGTCCGCTTTCCGACTTTTTCTACTCCACTTCGCGCGATCTTCAGCATCCCTGGTAGTGAGCCCATTGGCACGCATATCACCCCTTACGACGTCAAGCCAGCACTTTTTGGGTCTACCCCTCCTGCCGGGGCCCGGCGGAGGCAGCATGGCCAGACATTTGTTTCCCACGTAAGCATCCGGTTGCCGTAAAACATGGCCATACCAACGGAGCCGACACTCCTGCAATTTATCTGCAATGTCACGGACACGAAGACTACCGCGAATGCGGGAGTTCCTAACGCGGTCTTTCCGCGTCACTCCACACATCCACCGCAGCATATTCATCTCCGTGACACGCAGTTCTTGCTTGTGTCGCTCTAACACCGGCCACGCTTCGCAGCCGTATAAAAGGACAGGCCTAATGATGGTCTTATAGACCTGTCCCTTCAACTTTACCGGCATCTTGGGGTCACAAATGACACCAGTTACCTCACGCCATTTGGCCCACGCGGCAGCAATGCGTGCCTTGACGTCGCAATCGATGTCACCAGACGCATGAAACACAGATCCCAGGTATTTCACATGGTCCGTGCGCTCGACCGTGTTGCCGTCTATGCGTACGGGTGTGGGATCTGTGGAGTTACAGGCCAAGTACTCGGTCTTCGCCACATTGAGCTTCAGACCACCGTTCTCAAGCGACTCCTTCCACACCTTCACACGTCGCACCAGCCTACCCCTGTCCGAATCTGCCAGCGCGATATCATCAGCATACATGAGCAGCCACGGGGGCTGCTCATGTGAGTTTCTGATGCTGTCTGACAATACGTCTAATACCACGCTAAACAGAAACGGACTAAGGACGGATCCTTGGTGCACACCGACGGTGATGGGGAAAGGTTTTGTGTCGCCAACAGCGGTCCGAACTACGGAATCGGAATCACGGTACATGTCTCGGATGATCCCAATATAGGCCTCTGGAATCCCTTTGGACCGCAATGCCCACCAGATTATCGCGCGAGGAACACAGTCGAAGGCCTTCTGCAAGTCAAGAAACAGACAATGCAGAGGCGTATTCTTCGCCCTGTATTTCTCCGCGACAGTCCTTAGGGCGAAAATAGGGTCCATTGTCCCGTGACCAGGGCGAAACCCATATTGACATTCCGAGACAGTGCACTCCTGTCGAATCCGAGAGTCGATAACCCTCTCGAAGAGCTTCATGGTGTGGGACATGACCTTTATACCGCGGTAGCTACCGCACTCCTGCACCGATCCCTTGCCTTTGAAGACTGGAGTAATGATACTCAGCCTCCATTGGTTCGGGACCGTACCGGTGAGGAGTGTCCGGTTAAAAAGGTCGGTTAAAGTGCCCACACCACGAGAGCCCATCGCCTTCCAGGCTTCGATGGGGACTTCATCGGATCCAACAGCTTTCCGATTCTTCATGCGGCGAAGACAATCCTGGACCTCTGCAGGCGTTATCAGTGGCACTAGTCCTTGGTTCGGAGGAAGATCTGGCGGCTGCACCTCTTTATGCTGCTTGTTCAGCAGCTCGTGGAAATATGAGCGCCATCTCTCCTTCACCGCGAGGTCCTCGCATAACAAGTTGCCCCCGGGGTCTTTTACACAGCGGCACTTGGAGATATCCTGTGCCGCTTTGACCCTGGAGCGCGCCAACTTATATATGAGCTTCTGCCCCTCAGACGAGTCCAACTTATCGTAAAGTGGTTGTAAGTGGTCTCGTCTGGCTCTGGCTACAGCTTTCTTGGTGGCGCGTTTGGCATCTTTGTATGCGTCGCGATCTTCAGGAGATCTGGACGCTTGCCACTTCTTAAAGAGGGCTTTTTTCGCCCTGGTCTCCCTCTGGACTGAGTCGTTCCACCACCAAGTCTCCTTGTCACACTTGCGTCCGCCCTTAGACACGCCAAGCACCTCTCTCGCCGACCCAAGGATAGCCGCCTGAATCCTGTCCCAGTAAGCTTGAACCGGTTCGCCCTCACCACCAGCACACTTGTCGCCGATGGCAGAGGCGAACTCCTGGGACTTGACTTCATCAAGCAGCCACCACCTGATTCGGCGTTGAAGGCGGTCGACACATTTGCCTTTGGGCTTTACGCAGAGGTCCATGACAAGAAGACGGTGTTGTGCAGTGAGACTCTCACCGGGTATGACCTTGCAGTTGGCCACTTTGCTGATGTGGTGTCTCCTAGTGAGTAGGAAGTCGATTTGGGTAGCATTCCTCCCGCTCTTGTAGGTGATGAGATGCTCGGGTCTCTTTTTGAAATACGTGTTCACGATGGCAAGGTCGGCAGCCGCACACGTATTGAGGATGTCCTCCCCTTCCGCGTTGCGGCTACCGTACCCAAATCCACCGTGAACACGCTCAAATTCCCCACATTCATCACCCACATGACCGTTCAGATCACCCCCCAAAACGATCCCCTGTGATAATGGGATTCCACGGAGCACTTCTCCGAGTTGATTCCAAAACGCTATTTTATCGGCGTCGTCACAACCGGCCTGTGGCGCATAGGCACTTATCAAGTGGGTAACTACCCCATCGATAAGCACCCTAACGACCATAAGCCGGTCGCTATGACGTTTCACTTCCAAAATGTCGTTCTGGAACTCCTCCGAGAGCACTATGGCAACCCCATTCTCCCCACCAGGTGCACCTGTGTAGATCAGCTTGTAGCCATTCCCAATGAACCGGGATCTGCTGGCCTTCCACCGAGTCTCCTGCAGGAACGCCACGGCCACCCTCCGCCTGGAGAGCACATCGGCCAACTCTCTCGCGCGTCCGGTTAGCGTGCCAATATTCCACGTTGCGAAGCGGAGTTTCCTTTTGGATGGGGCTAGTGTCTTTAGCCGTGCTCGCCCACGGCACGGCAGCCCTAGTCCACTTGTCACAGGAGTCGGGCGAAGTTCCTGCGCGTCGTTTTGCGGCGACGCCCTATCCGTGACAATACCTTTCCGTGTCCGTACCATTTTTGTTTGGCTTGTTTTGGTTTTTACGGGAGCGACTGCCGTCCGACCTCCCAACCTCTAAAGGGAAAACCTAGAGGTGTCCTTCCCTCGCCGCATGCAAGCTGGCAGAGGGAGTGACCCATCAGTCGGCTTTTACGACTCCCTTGGGATGATTTGGGGTGGCCCTATTCTTTCTTCGGCCGGGACCACACGGCACCCTCTTCATTATCTAGTACGTTGGGGTAACTTAATGTCGCGTTTACTTGCTTAATGTTTGCTTAATGTTAACACATTTACCGCCATGAGGTCACCAATGACTGTCATATCAATTAATCCGCGGGGTGCACCTACATGTTTTTCAATGTCAATTAGGCGGTCACCTTCTTTGTGTAATCTTCTACTATTAAAATTCTATAAAATATGGTAATTATGATATTTTTGTAGGTTCTTTTAGGGGAATACAAGAAAAAATTCTAGAAAACCGAACACCTATGTACACCTGCGGCTATTCAATCGCTAACCGGCACATACTCGTCAGATGTGAAATGAAATAAAAAAACCTTAAAACATATAAAAGTGTAACAGGTAGAAAGTATATTATAAAAATATGTTAGGTAGTTAATGTGTTAATAATTTTTATCCGTGCAGGGGCGGAGAAAGATTCCAACCTCTGTGGCCGGGGTCGGCCTGTCGTAAAAGGCGACAAAACAACCCACCTTAGCTACGTGGTAGGGCCTCAAGCTCGTCTGGATGGTGACCACCTTTGGTCTTAAGTATGTCGCCATAATAACCTTGTGTTGTGTTCTGGCATTAGTGACCCAAGTTCCTGTACCCTTATGGGACAGCAGCGTGTTCGCGATGCCACTGGCGTTGCAAACACCCTGCTGTCCCATATGTGTGACATTTCATTAAAAAAAGTATAGGGTGATACGTCATTAATAGTGAATCCTAGGTAGATGCTGAGATGCAGCACTAATAGTAATAATATTCTTTATCATCCAACCGGAACACAAATCGATCTCTGATTCAATATTAGACATCATAGCGAGATTTCAGAGCGCGAAACTACTTTTTTTCGAAAATAACACTTATATAGTTTTGAAGAATTGTCCATTAGTGAGCCGACACAAATATTTACATAAATAAAAAAAATGTATCATATCCTTCTCTATTTTGTTGATTTTTTTATTCGTCAAAGGTATACTTTTTACGAGTATACCTTTCTCAATATGGCAAATAATCTTTTATGTATTAAACAATTTATGTTACATCTACAAGTTGTGGTACTGCATCTTCAGTACTTTTGGAAGATCTAAAACCAAACTGGGATTCGGAAACTAAATGATTGTTTTCAAGAAAATTAACTAACCGAATATTTAGAACTTTTTCTAAAACTTTAGATAATGCAGGGAGAATAGATATAGGTTGATAATTTGTTGCTATTCATTTATCTCCACCTTTGTGGATCAGTTTTATAATAGATTTTTTAAATACTTTTGGAAACACGCCTTAGTTATAACATAATTCTATAAGCTTAGTAAGAGGAGGAACTATAATATCTTTAACAAGTTTAAGTAATTTGGAGGGAATGAGATCCCATCCTGTAGCACAGTTTGTTTTGAGATTATTAACAATAGTATAAATTTCAGGTTCGTCTGGAGGAAGGAGAACCATCGATTTAGAGTTAAAATAAGTTTTAGATTCGAAAGAATGGTTAATATGGTCTTTATCAATAATGTTTGCTAGGTTTTTGCCAATATTGGAAAAATAATCATTAATATTATTTATAGTTTCACTTTTATCATCTGAATTAATGAGGTTCTCAGCTAAACTTTTCGGCTTGTTATAGTTTATAATATTTTTAATAACGTCCCATTTTTCTTTATTTGATTTTGCATTTAGTAAGCTAGATCTTTCAAAATTTGATTTAATTTTATGAACAACGAGTTACAAAAATTGCGGTATCTTTTATATGTTAACGAAAGTATTTCATTACTTGGGTCTCTCTTTAAACGGCTGTGCAATCTAGCGGAATAGATTCCGAATGCAACAAAGCAACCCAAGAGTCATCCACTCTTTAATACATCTTTTTCTACAGGGTAAATTAGTTATTTTAGTATGTTTCTGTACAGCGGAGGAAATTATATTAACAAACATAGAGGCTGTCTCGTTTGCGTTTGCGTTATTGTTAATAAAGGAAAAATCAGTATAATTTAGTGAGTTAATAACTGCATCAAAATCAACTTTGAAACTAGTTACATGGTTATTGCTATAAGTCATAGGCAAATACATATTAAGTAATATTGAATTGTGATTAGTTATAGTAGAATCAACTACAAAAACTAATGCTGATAGCGAAGATTTTATCATAACGTGGTGTAGACAATTTTCTTGTCTTGTTGGGTAGATACCTACCTACTACCTAACCTACTCATACGAGAAGGTAGCATGCCTAGTTCAGAGATCAAATTAAGCGCTATTACTATCCCTGTTACCCGGTTTTATATCTATATTAATATCACCCAACAGTATTATGTTATTAGACTTCGCAGCACTAAAAGGAGATATAAGCTTTTCCAATGAATTGAGAAAGTTATCTATGCATGGAATTGACGGGAATCTGTAAACTGCTATACCTATATAATGAAAATCTGTCAGGATGCTTAGTAACACGAAGTTAGCACGAGGGAGATCGGGCTCAGTTACAGTACACTGTAGTTTTTTTGAAACGTAAATGACAATACCATCGTTCTGGTTATAGGATCTATGTAAGTAGTAAGAATTAAAGTTATCAATAAGAGGAACAGGCCTGTGTTTAACTAGCCAGCACTCAGTGAGAACAATTACATCGACAGGGAAATTAGATCGGGACAACTGTATACAGAAATCATCAAATTTTTTATATATGCTACGTATGTTTTGTGTTATAACAGTTAAAGATTTTTCACGTAGTTCAAAGTAGTCGGTTACAAACAAACCAATAAACAAACATACAGTTGAAACTAATAAACACGTGTTAAAAATATGCATATATAATGCAATAGCTCCAGCTTATCATCATTTCATAATAAAACTTTAGATATATGTATATATAAGCCGTCTCCAATTCAACCATCTTTAATTTAGCGAAGAATTTCCATTATTACCGCATTCGTTCAATTTAACATCACTTTGCTGTTCAAATAATGGAAAAAGTTTCTCAATAACGAATAGATACCTGAGATAATTCATAAATCTGCGGCGTTTGAATTCTCTTTAAATATTTTGCGAATTTGCTTCACAAATATTAGTCGTAACAAATAATTCATTTCAAATGAATTTTGTAATTTAGACATTTTAAATTTTATGATTATTCCAAATATGTAATTTATAATTATAAGCTATTTCTTTTTAATATCTATCATTTTTAGAATAAAAATTAAAAGAAATATCTTGAAAATGTAAAAAAATGTGACATTATTCTTATTCTGAGTATTGAGCTATATCTAGACAACTAGTTTTTGTGCCAATAAGATCAGTATAAAATCTAAAGGGATGGCTGCCTGTTGCGTATTCGATTTAGTTTATGGTATGCTTATACAGCATACCTGCGCTGTGTCATATATGTATTTGTCAAACTGTCGCTGTCAAGACATGAGGGTCACGGGTGAGTGTGAAAGACATATTCGGGGGACATTTACGAGCCGAAGTAGAAACTTTATATTGCCTTAACACGTTTCTGAAAGAAAAGCTACTAACATAAAATTTCTTAGTTCCCGATGTTCGTCCCTTTTACCTTGATATTAATATCAGGCTGAAATTCATAATATTAGGGGTTAAAGTATGAAATTACCGATTTGTACTGAAAAATTGAAACTTGTTTTTTTCTAAGTTGTAACATATTATTTATTCAATCAAAATATTTACCCTCCCTATCTACACATTGCTGCCATCTAAACGGAAGTTCATTTATGTTTTTACGATAGAACTCTGGGGATTTAGATTCGACAAACTATATGAAAGCTTTTTGTACTGCTTCCTGGGAACAAAATATTTATCACGAAAAAATGGTAATCCGTTCGAGCAAGGTCTGGCGAATACGGTGAATGTTGTATGGTTTCTAACTTCAGCTCCTGTAGAGTTATAACGGTTTCTCGTGCAGTGTGTGGTCTTGCGTTATCATGGAGCAATAATGGTGAAGATCGATTTATGAGTCGGGGTTGTTTCACTGCCAGTTTCACCATCATTATTCAAAGTTCGCCACAGTAAACATCTACTGTTATTGCTTGACCAGACCTGAGAAGGTTATAAGAAACCACCAAACAGTTACCTTAGCATTGCTTTAGGGCACTGTTGTGGCGTTTAACTTGGAATCAGTCATTACATTTTTCGCTTACGGTTATCTTAAAGAATCCACTATTCGTCACATGTAACAATTCGATCCAATTTTTCTTCATTTCTGTACTGATTCAACAAGGCAACACAAGTTTCAATACGTATTCTTTATGCAGGTCAGTCAAATCATGAGGCACCCATTTTTCATATATTTTTGTCTTATTGATTTGATGCAAATGAGTCAGTATTGTAGGTAGAGTAACGTTAAACTATGATGATAATTTCTGGGTAGTTTGACTCGGATCGGCTTCCACCATCTACTTCAATTCAGTGTTATTCAGTTGTACTCTTCCAAGTGGTTCGTTCTTCAAGTCGAAGTTTCCATTACGAAAGCGTTTAAACTAAAAACGCATTGTGTGTTCATTAGCAGTCTCCTCTTCAAACGCAGCGTTGACATTGAAAGCCGTTTCTACCGCGTTAGTTCCGCTTCGGAACTCGTATACAAAAATAACTTTGATTTTCGTAGTATCCGTCTTTCAGGTCTAATCTGAATAAAAAAAAAACAATTGAAAGTCGAAAATTGAATATTGCAATTTTTTTAAAGAAGAACTTCATAGGTATCATGTGAAAAACGATTTACGTGAAAATCTCAACCTATGATGGTTTTATGTCAATTCAAAGTATATCTTACTATACACTGACAATTTCATACTTTAACCACTATTATAAACATAAATTTATAGCATAATATATATAACAAAATACATCTAATAATTTTTTCGAAAAACTAGGTCGCAAAAACGAGATAAACGTTCCTGAGACCAATTTACGTGATAAAAATGTTCTAAAAATTCAACGCTTTTCTAACAATACATAGATCTAGATTATCAAAAAATATTCCACGTTCCCACAACAAATTTCAAATTAATAAATTGTGCACTCATTTGTGAACTTATATCAATCGCGGTAGGCAAAATGAATCGTAGAAAAATGTGTTTTATTACATTGGATTGAAAACATTTCGCTTTAACGCTTGTTGTGGTTATTACCGTAATTATTTTCCTTATCAACTTTTGTTATATTTTATAAGTAATTTATTAAACATTGTAACTTTTTTAAAGATAGCCTGCTTAACATGAATTAGCATATTATTTTCATAAATGTTTTAAGAAAAAACACTCGTTCCAACTTCATTATTGATATACAAATTAGTTCATTTTCAAGTAAAATAAAATTACTACATACTACGCTTCTGAACAATAAATTTTAATTATAGAATTAATAATTTTCTCTGCGCAGGGCTGAGTAAGAATAATAATCCCGGCGGTTGGGATCGGCCTGTAGTAAAAGGCGACAAAACAACCCTATTTATGTGGTAGGGCTCCAAGTCCGTCTGGATTTCAACCACCCCTGGTATACAAGTATGCCGCCATAATAACCATGTATTGTGCTGCGGCATTGGTGACTCAGGTTCCTGTACCCTTATGGGACAGGAGCGTGTTCGCGGTGCCACTAGCGTCGCTAACATCCATAATCGACGGTAACTGCTTACTATTAAGTGGTCAGCTTGTCAGCTGTTCCTCAGCATGAAAAAAATATATAACTGGAACTATCAGATCTAAAATTCCTAGCTCAGTGAGATAAATTGTGTTTTAAAGTGTACATTACTTTGAATGAGAAAGTATTTAATCGTTTTTTCCGGAAATTTAAACATTTTAATGACCATCAACAGCTCTTGAGTACAGACAGCAAATCATTGCTGTAATAAAGTATTTTTCAATAAGGGACCCGCCCTTATTGATGGTGATGAGATGCTGAAATGGAATAAAATAAGTTGTCTGTGAGGTATTAATGATTTTTATTTATTTGAAAGGCCCATGTATAATGATTACATGTGGAATAAGCTGCAAGCGAGCTATTGAGTTTTGGGGGTTGAGTCATTCCCGTCCGTAGGAGAGTACCCTAATGTGAGACCCTACACGTGGCCCCTGGGTGGTGCTAATCGGATGGCACACTGGTTGTAGGCTCAGGCCGTGGCTAGTGACCAATCACCGGACAAAACCGCGCCGCTAAGCGACTTGTCGTGTTCCGGCGCGATGTCCGGTGACGCCGCTTGGAAGGACGGGTCGGGACAGTAGCGCCGTTGGAGCAGACCGTTGTAGACACACACTGACGCCATAGCATCGGGAGACTAGACGTGGAGGGCAGCGGGATCCGAGACACGGTGCACCGCTGGCCGACCGCAGGTAGTAGGGAGCCCAAGTAGTGAGAGAGCCACTCACGAAAGGCTGCCCCGCCAACTGACGAAAAATCCCGGGATGCGCCATCGTGCCGGTTGGCGACCGGATGACAGGGCCCGATGGACATCCCCGGGGGGGTTCAGGTGTCCCCGCGGTCTCCAGTCTAGTCCCCCAACGATGCAAATGGTCAAAATGTGTGTTTATGGGTCTCCAAAGTGGCGCCTCGTGCCACTACCGTCATTCCACCTCCATTCATTCGTCCAAGAAATAACGAAATAATATGAAAAAGTTTCGACAGCGGCTGCACTCCCTCTCACTAAAAGTGCATCTCTGCAATATTTGAGGTTTGCACTCAAATCTCGTTGCATTCCACCTCCATCTCGAGACTGACAAACTGCACCTATTATTTCTTAGGGAGACGCAGGTCAGTTGTCCATCCGACATGTCACACCTCACCTACCCAGGGTACACCCTGGAGCACTGCTTTAGATCACGTGCGGGTGTATGTCTATATGCCCGGGATGATATTTGTGTTCTTTGTATCCGGAATCTTGATAACCCAGATTTTTCCGTTATTTGGACTTTGATGGACACAGGTATAGAGAAAATTCTCTACGCCTGTGTATACCAATCGCACAGCGGAGACCTAGCAATGACTAGGCTCTTTGAATACATCAGTGAGACGACGGACGTGGCCCAGCAAAGGTATCCCACAGCCCAACTGGTATTACTGGGGGACTTTAACGCCCACCACGAGGAGTGGCTGTTCCCATTCCAGTGTACCGATCATGCTGGAAGGGAGACGCGCAACCTCGCAATGTCGTTAAATCTCACCCAGCTGGATAATGAGGCGACACGGGTGCCTGATGTTGACGGCCATACGGCCAATTGCTTCGACCTTCTGCTAACAACAGATCCGGACCGCTACTCGATATCGGTTTCATCACCTTTAGGTAGCTTCGACCACTCTCTAGTGAAGTCTTTGTCGACATATTCCCCGCCTGACCCCAGCCTTAAAGGCACCCGGCGGGTATGGCGATACAAGTCGGCAGATTGGGATGAGATGCGATCATTTTTTGCATCTTACCCTTGGCAGCCAGTTTGCTTCTCTTCTGGTGATCCTTCGACTTGTGCGGAAGCCATGACTGATGTGGTTCGTCAGGCAATGGAGTACTTTATACCATTCTCCGACATACCACTATCCGGCAAAGCTCGCCCATGGTTTGGGGCCGAATGTAGACGTGCTGAAGCGCTTAAACATGAGGCTTACTTTGCATGGGTTGACGCACGAAATCGAAAAGCGAAGGACATTAGCCGAAAGAAGAGAGCCTTTAATAAAGCTGCCAAGTCCTGCAATAAAGTTTTACGGAAGGCTCGGTTCAACCACATAGACCGAATTGCAAGTAGCAAAGCATTTTGGTCTCTAGCTAAATCTGTCGAATCGAACTTCTGTCGCTCTTCACTGCCTCTACTGCTGAAACCCGACGGTTCGCTGGCTAACACGGCCCAAGAGAAAGCAAACTTGTTTGCTCCTCTTTTTGCGGAATCTTCGCATCTGTATGCTGGTAGCGCGTTACCTCCTTCTCTTTTACGGGATTGTGAGACAGTCATGTCTGATATTCGCATCCGCCAGATGGAGGTATGCAAAACGCTACGCAATCTGGACGTGAATAAAGCCAGTGGCCCTGACGATATTTCAGCCATAGTACTGAAGACTTGTACACCTGAGCGGTCTCCTATCTTGACATGCCTCTTTCCCCTTTCGTTTGTGACTGGACAAGTGCCAAAAGTCTGGAAGATAGCCAATGTGCAACCTGTGCCCAAAAAAGGTAGTCGAGCTGATCCGGCAAATTACAGGCCCATCTCAGTCACGTCCATACTTTGTCTGAATAACAGGTTGTTGGAATACCTCGAAGCAAATTATCTCCTCAGTGACCGACAATACGGATTTCGACGAAACCGGTCCACTGGTTCTTGCGTATGTCACACACATCTGCATCGAGGCCATCGAGAGGTACGTAGAAGCTCTTGCAGTTTCTCTCGATATCCTTTGACAGGGTCTGGCACGATAGTCTAATTGGTAAGCTTCCAGCATTTGGCATTCCCACCGGTTTTTGTTCATGGATATCGGATTTCCTGAGGGATCGATCAATTCGAGTGGTCTTAAAGGGCTGCTCTTCTGATAAATTGGGTATTAATGCCGGGGTAGCTCAGAGTACAGTTCTCTCTGCGACTCTATTCCTGCTACATATTAACGATCTGCTCAATCCCGGTATTTCCGGAATGCACCCCTGCAGATTACTGACCACCTGGAGCTTTTAGGTGTCACTTTAACATCGACTCTAAACTTTGGTTCATTTCTTGAATCCAAGGCTAACCTTGCCTCGAATAAACTAGGCATATTGGTCAAAGTGAGACAGTACTTTACACCGGGACAGCTTCTTGATCTATACCAAGCTCAAGTCCGATCATGTGTGGAGTACTGTTCCCACTTGTGGGGTGGCTCTGCCAAATATCGGCTGGAGGCCTTGGATTCTATAGAAAGACGAGCCAAAAGACTCATTGGTAACGATGCTTTGGTTGAGACTAGACTTGAGAGTCTTGAACATCGACGCAAAGTTGCCAGTCTCTCGGTGTTTTATAGGATACATTTCGGAGAGTGTGCGGCGGAATTACACAACTTAATTCCTCCATCTCCCTTCCATCACAGGACAACCAGACGTTCGGCAATGCGCCACCCATTCATGGTTGACATGCCCCCTATCTGCACAAAGCGTATTGCTTCCACATTCATCATTTTATCCGTGCAGGGGCGGAGAAAGAATACTAACCTCTGTGGCCGGGGATGGCCTGTCGTAAAAGGCGACAAAACAACCCACCAGCTACGTGGTAGGGCCTCAAGCCCGTCTGGATGGCGACCACCTTTGGTCTTAAGTATGCCGCCATAATAACCTTGTGTTGTGTTCCGGCATTAGTGACCCAAGTTCCTGTACCCTTATGGGACAGCAGCGTGTTCGCGATGCCACTGGCGTTGCATACACATATAGGCGACGGTATAGCTATAGCAATAAAAAAAATGCGAACAGCCAAGGAGTGGAATTCTTTGCCGGCGTCTGTGTTTCCCGAACATTATAATTTAGGGGTCTTCAAGAGGAGAGTGAACAGGTTTCTTATAGGCAAGCGTGCTACACCGTCAACCGCATCGTCGCTTAACATCAGGTGAGATCGCGGTCAAACGTACGCCTATCTACAATAAAAAAAAAATTACCCAGCGCGGTTACGTTTTACGCAAACCAGCTGGATAATGCCACAGTGAATTATTAAAAATGTTAAAGAAATTGACAATTAATATAATTAAAATGCCAGAAGATATTTATTTGAGACATAAGAAGTATAGAAAATTCTTAGAATTCGCTTAAACAATACGAGAATTTGCGGGAAACCTTCACTTAATTAAGTACGAGAGCTTGCGGAAAACTTTAGTAAATTTAAATACAAATTCGCTAGTATTTCTTACTGGAAAATACATTTTATTGCTTCATCAGTGCCGAAAAATCACACCGGTTTTAATAACTTCATATAATTACCTTTTTTCTGCTTGGTGAAGTTTCAATTTACGCAAGAGTCTCGGATTAAACTGAAGTTTTCAATTATCGGCCCCATTAAGGGGTAGCGGGGTGGGGGTGAAGTTCATCAATTTTTATAACACCGAGACTCGAGATAAGTCAGCTCGTTACCAATGTTTTTGATCCTGATTCCTTTTACGTTACAGCTCAATGTCCAATTTGTATTTGATGAGAGGTGACTACTACCATTCACGAATGGATACCGATTTCATCTTTACTAATGATGTTTCAGTTCAGTTTCAGAATACCATGGACGGCCCGCCGCACCAACATCTCTATTCTCAAGCAGTTAAAAATAGAAAAGACTCAACGTCTATCCACAAGCTGCCTACAAAGAATATTGCGGTATTTTGGTCATGTTGCACGCAGGGATACCACCAATTTGGAACGCCTTGTGGTGACCGGTAAAATCGAAGGAAAAAGGCCTAGGGGTGGAAGTCCCAAACGATGGTCGGACCAAATAGCGGAGGAACTGAAAATACCTGCCAGCGACGCACTCCACCAAGCTGCAGAACGGGATCGATGGAGACGGCTAGTTGACGGAATCAAACGGAGTCACGATCCTCAGCAATGAGGGACCGATTGAAGAGAGAGAGAATGATGTTTCAGCTATATTAATTAATCTTTGTTGTTGTTGTCCTATGGTACCCCAGTGGTACAGAGGGCCTTCGTGAGACGTCGCCATCCGCTCCTGTCCTGCGCCTGTTGCTCCGCGTCCCTCCAACTCAACCCGACCGCCCGCAGCTCGGCGTCCACGGTGCGCTACCACGTGTGCGCTGGCCGGCCCCGTCGCCTGCTGCCATGCGGCCTCCACGCGAACGCGACCCTGGCTGTATTGTCCTCAATACAGCCAGGGTATATTAATCTTTAATGGCACAATAATGAGATAGATAAGTGCTAGAGGGCAACTTTTAATTTAGTCAATTTTCCTTTTCCTTACTTACAAACATCTTATGAAGTTTGTTCAAACCTAGCACAATATTAGCCGTGTGATCCCGGCTAGTATGAAGAATACAGTCGTAAAAGACGACTGATGGACTCCTGCTGCCAATCTACATGCGGCAAAGGAAGGTCACCTTTCGGTTTTTTTTAGAAGTTAGGGGGTCAGACAGCAATCTCTCGTAAAAGTCAAAATTTCCCAAATTAAATATGGTTAGGACTAGATGATGCACCCCGGATCCCGGGCACCAAAGCGGTGGTTTGGGTTGCAAACGTGATGTAAGGTTAAGATGATGATAATGAATCATAAGACTTCGTTCATGTAAGTTTTTTTGATGTGTTAATTAAAATGGATGAAATAGAAGTTTTCGAGGGTGAAATCATTGGAGCAGACGTAAGAAAGTATTTTATTATTACAAAACAAGAGTCTCAGGTACATCCAGTAAATGGTGCCGTCCCTTATGAAACATGACATAGAACCAATATAGGAGAGAGGAATATTGGAAAAGTTGGGATAAATACATATAGGATGGGCAAAAACTATTATTTTTGCTGAGTGTTCCTCAGACTATCTGATGATCTACTTAGCATTAAGCAGTTACCATCCCCTATGGATGTTAGCGAAGTTAGGGGCAGCGCGAACACGCTTCCAGGGATACTGGGATCTAAGTCACTAATGTCGGAACACAGCACAAGGATATTATGTCGTCATACTCATAGACCAAGGGTATTTGATAACCAGACGGGCTTGGTGCCTTTGGTACCAAGCTAGAGTTATTTAATTGCCTTTTACGACAGGCCGATACCGGCCGTAGGGTTCAGTATTCTTAACGCCCCTGAACGAAGGAAGTTATGTTAAGAGTGCTGTTGATAACAAGTAAAGGTGTAACGCAATGATATGCTGTCCTTAAACAATGACGTCCTTATATTATTTATACTTAGAAGAATAATAGTTTATATAAATATTATATAAACTATTATTCTTCTAATATCTATATTTTCTAAATTCTGCATAAACAATTAAATTTAGTAATATATAACTAAACTTTTCTGCACTCATTGTGACTAAACTAAATTGTGACCTAGTAATAATTGAGTTTAATCAAAATTTTACCCGAAGTTAATCAAAAATATATGTATACTTTTTGAAAAGCCAGCTAAGTGGGACTTCAACAAACATAGACATTATTATTTTCCTATATTAGTATCATTGTTAAGTCTTAATAACCACATACATATAATCTTGGCAAGTAGACTAATCAATATCAGTGCTTCATTACTTACATTGATTACAACATCTGAATGATATTCCATTTCCTTTAGTAGTTTGTGTTAGAAGGTTTGTTGACATTAATTGAGCTAGATCTTGATAAGGGTGTAAGATATTATGTATACAATTTTAAGAACTAATTACTAATTGGTACACGCACAAATTATGTTCTGATACTTTTGAAAATAGCCGGGATTTTACTGCAAAACTATGATTAGAGTATTATTTTTTAAATTATTTATGTAGTTTATAAAAATACATACAAGCTAGTTGTTTCCTAGTTATTTTTTTGTTTCTCAGAATGTACGTAAATAAACCCCTTTAATAACCATTTATTTTGTATTTCCTTGCATAATACACTACTTACTGGCTTTTGAATTTGCCCCACAGTAACTTTTTATACTGATAACATCTCGATGACACAAAAGAATTTTTCCTTTTCACAATCTTATCCGATTCATATTTTAATTTAACGACTCTAATAACTACGCTGTGTCCCACAATAATTATTATATTAAAAAAACCCATACAAAAAGTATTTATTATTACTATTACAATTTATGAACTAAATTTTTTAATTTACTTTTAGATTAAACATATTTCTGTAAGTTATATAATATATAAACGACATTTACAGTAAGATTAACTAAATTATTTTATATATTAAATAAACTCAAACTTTATTTTAAAAATTACTTAGAAACCAGCCAACTGTAAAAGTCATTCGTTTGCTCTGTAGTGACTTAATTTAGAGAGTTAATTTGCCTTGCTCTGATTAAATTTACTATAAATAAGAAGTATATTAGGCGGGGAACATCAAAATGTTTGCCTTGGGTGTTTGTGAAGTAGAAAAGTTTTGTTTTCTCCCTAAAACAAATTTTCAAGCATTCAAGTCTTTCTTTAGGGTGACGTTATATTTTATGTTTTAGAAAAAAGGGGCTAAAGACATTCGTGGTTACAGGAAGATATTTTATATTTACATTTTTTGAAGTATTACTTTAACAAAAAAAAAAATACTATTTTAAAACTTTATTTTCTTTCTTGAATAAGATTTGTTTAATGATAATTGTTAGTAACCAACAAAAAAGAATCAAATCTTTGGCTTGTTGGACTTAGTAAGATTGCTAGTTCGGGTTGAAGTAGAAATGGTCCTGAAGGCATTTCTGGAAAAAATCTTATGCGTAAGTTAAAAAAAAAATGAAGATCGTGTCCACCATTTCTGACTGATGTGGATAAAGTTACAGAAGCGAAGCATGAAAGGTGTTGCATGCAGCAGATATGCTAATGTTGAGATGAATGAGTTGAGTTACAAAAGAGTATATTAGAGGAAGTTTGAAAGTAGTGATTGAGAAGCTGAAAAGTAATACGCTATGATCATATAATGCGAAGAGATGAACGTCATGTAACTAGAAAAATGCTAGATATGAGATGGATGGATATAAAAGGAGAGGTAGACCAAAGAAAAGATGGATGGATTGTGTAGAAGATGATATGGCAAATAAAGGTGTGAATGTTCAGATTATGACTAATAGAAGAGAGCGGAAGAAGAGAACATGTTGTGCAGACCCCACATAGTTTGGGATACGGTCAGGAAGAAGAAAAAGTGGATGAACTTACACTATATACATACACACACACACACACACACACACATATATATATATATATATATATATATATATATATATATATATATATATATATATATATATATATATATATATATATATATATATATATATATATATATATATATATATATATATATCTATATATTTCTTAAAATCAATTTCACAAAATCTAAAATTCATCTATAAGTAATGTAATTATCCTTTTATCAAACAAACTTTTCTTAACCTTGTCTTTACATGGCTTTACATGACAGATTCGCGTAGTTTTAAAATAATATTTATTATTTTTGTAAATGCTAATGCGGTTGATGCTAATATAAAAAAAAACTAGTCACGTGTTTCCAGCGAAGTATAAATAATACATTTATTTATTTTAAAACATATTTGACCTTTTGATAAAAAAATAACAACTCCTTCATTAAATATATTAGCCATATATTTTCTAAAGTGCGAGAACGAAAACATTGTTACTTCGAATATGGGCAATGTACGTAAACAATTACGTTACGTTATCAATTGTTGCCCCAAAGGTTAAAAGATTTGATTAATATATTTAACATAAATACAGATAGCCTTGCAAAATAAACAATTAAGTACGGATAACTTATGTGATAACGCTATCAATTGCATAAATATTGTAAAACCGTTTCTATGGTTAGAAACTGGAGTTTAAATATTTGGTTGGGCTTTTTCTTACACGAGGACTTTTTGTAAGAAAGGCTTTTATTTTTCTTCGTGCAGGGGCGGAGTAAGACCTTTGCTGCCAGGGACGGCCTGTCGTAAAAGGCGACAAAATAACCCTAGCTACGTGGTAGGGCCCCAAGCTCGTCTGGATAGCAACCACACCTGGTGTATAAGTTTGCCGCCGTGTTATTACGGCGGCATTAGGTTATCCTTGTGCTGTGCGCCAGCATTAGTGACGCAGATTTCTAGCATATATAGCATATATATTCTTTATTCAATTTTACAATAACAATACACTTCAACTGCAATGGTCGTCGTCTCTAAATAGGCCAGCTTATAGCCTGTGTTAAGGAACGACGGCCATTTAAATCCTACAAATAATGCAACGAAACATACAAATATGAATAATAAGCTCGACATCATTTTACACATCTATGTTCGATTGAGTGTGTGAATGTGTGTGTGTGTGATTGTGTATGGAAACAATTATTTATCATTATGATGTTATATTAAAGATTCAATATACTGCTCGGTTTCATCATAAGTTTTGGAAAGCAGGAAAGTACAAACTTTATCTCTCAGTTCGGGCAAAGACAGGCTATAGACAGAAATATCATAATTTATTTTATTATAAATAAGAGGTCCTAAATAAATAGAAAATTTTCTTGTAAAAGCTACATTTGAATTAGGAAGAGTGCAAACTTTATGTTTAAGACGCTTATTTTACTGCTACAAATGTGACACAATGCTTCAGCATGTAGTTATATTTCAATATAACTATATGCAGTATATATAATTGTCAATTTCTATATCTCTATGGGACAGCAGCGAGTTCGGGTTGCCCTTAACGTCGCAAATATTCATAGGCGACAGTAACTGCTTACTATTCACGTCCGATATCAACAACTATCGGATCTGCAGTCGTCTCAACGCGGCGATTGAGACGCTGGGCAACTGGTTCCGCAAATGGCGGATCGAGTTGAATCCTGACAAGAGCGCAGTGATCATGTTCACTCGCAGCAAAGTCCACAAGAGACGGCCGGCTCAACAGAGCCGGCACTCTCTCTACCCCATCAAACTGTTTGACCACGTCATCCCTTGGGTCGATGCGGTCAAATACCTTGGTGTCACACTGTGACAAAGGCCTGTACTTCAGCAAACACATCAAAACGGTGAGGAACAGAGCACACTTCGTGCTCGGTCGCCTCTACCCTATGATATGCGGGAAGAGTAAGATGTCCCTTAGGAATAAGGTGACACTCTACAAAACCTGCATCCGGCCGATAATGACGTACTCGAGCGTAGTCTTCGCCCATGCCGGCAAACGCTACATCCAAACGATGCAGAGACTGCAAAACAAGTTCTTACGCATAGCAGTCCAAGCGCCCCTCTACATGCGTAACGCGGATCTACACCGCGACCTGGAACTCCTTCCCGTGAAGGAGTATATGGCCTCCCTCTCAAGATCCTTCTTCGGCCTCGCTCCCCACCACCCCAACCCACTGGTGGTGGAGACCGTCAATTACACGCCCAACCGCCGGGCTAGTCACGCGCGTCGTCGCCCGCGAAACGTGCTCACGGACGGACCCGACCCCATCACAAGAACGCTGAAGCGAATGTTCTCGCGGACGCAATCCCCCCCAGTCCGGCATGGACCAGCCCGACGCAATAGGTTTAGGGACGCCTTCCGCCCCCCATAACCTTTAGACGCACACAACCACACAGTACACAAATACACGTAGAATAGATGTGTTGCGGGGGAGTTTCTTTCGCCGTTTCTTCTCCCCCAGCTACAAGCACTCCGAAACGGTAGTAGATTAGTATAGGATCGGCTTCACCGGTGGAGCCGATAGTCCCCAAATAAAGTATCCTTGCCATTCGTGGCTGCTCTTCGATTGTTCCCCATGCAGCGTTCGAGCCAGGAGTGCGCCTCACAGGAGACGCGCCCCAGGCACGCTGCCACGGCTGATCGACTCCGCTCCCACGGGGTTGGAATGCCTTTTCCGCCCGTTGTCGGTGTCGTTTGTCGTCTGAGACGATGACAGCCTTACACTTACACAAAAAAAAAACTGCTTACTATTAAACAGGCCGTCAGCCTGTCTGCTGTTACTCAGCAATAAAGAAGGAAATACCAGTCAGAGCGGCGTCCATACTTTATTAATATATGAAATAGTTTATATTAGTATTACTTATTTTATTGCAAACCACCGACTCCACCCTATAAATACTACATGTAATTCTTTCCTGTTGCACACCTAGATAACCTGAAAGAGATCGCCTTTTATTTTACTGTATTATTATTGAGTTAATTTTTTTTATTGCTGTAGGACAGCAGACAGGCTGACAGCCCGCTTAGGATTTAGCAGTTACCGTCGCCTATAGGTGTTTGCAACACCAGTGGCATCGCGAACACACTGCTGTCCCATAAGGGTACAGGAACTTGGGTGACTAATGCCGAAACACAACACAAGGTTATTATGGCGGCATACTTAAGACCAAAGATGGTCGCCATCCAGACGGGCTTGAGGCCCTACCACGTAGCTAGGGTGGGTTGTTTTGTCGCCAGTACTTACTAGACAGTAATACCAGTGTCTAGTTTGTGCTGTCCTAGTTATAACTAGGTTTACTAGTTTTATTATAATTGTTTAGTAGGCAACAAAGAGTTATCTAGCTATAGATTTAAAAGTAAATGGGTACAGTATCACGGGTATATCTGAAAGGCGTTAGAGAGAATATGTGATGCATGATATGAGTGAGTGAATAAAATGGAAGAAAGAGACATTTTTTATAGTGCTGTAGGACAGTAGACAGACTGACGGCCCACTTAGAATTTAGCAGTTACCGTCACCTATGGGTGTTTGCAACGCCAGTGGCATCACGAACACGCTGCTGTCCCATAAGGGTACAGGAACTAGGGTCACTAATGGCGGAACACAACACATAGTTATTATGGCAGCATACTTAAAACCAAAGGTGGTCTTACGAAAGGCCAACCCCGGCCGCAGAGATCAGTACTTTCCCCGCCCCTGCACGAATAAATATAAATATTGTGCCGATCCCAAATAATTGAAATAAGACCAAGCTAAAGATAAATGTTTTAAAGTACAAGTTTACGTAACAACGTAATAGAAATATTTCCTAAAATCATATATTTAGAATTCTCTGAAATTATTAAAATTACAAGTTCACGATCTTTCTAACGTATAAAATGCGACGATATGTAATCTTTCTCATGATCCCATTGATTGAAATGTTTAGAAATATTCTTAGATATAGAGATTATAATAATAAAGACAATTGAAGAAAATTCACGGTTTTTATTTATTTTATGCCAAGCAATTTTTTTTACATAATAGGAATAATTCAATTCATTGATTCTTAAAATTAACAACTAACTCCTTAATAACATCTCATAAATAAATTAGCTGAATCTTTCTGCTAAAAGCGAGGGTCTGGTCTTCGCAGCTGCTTTCAATTGACCAATGAAAAGATCGAATTGAGTGGTTTTTCGGTATTTAGCTTTAAACTTCTCGCAATATTCGAAGAACACGGGATACAAGTATGGCAGTATAGCATGGTCCAATGTCGGAAAGAGATGATGCAGAGCATGATCTCCAAAGAACGTAATCACTCTAAATAGATTACCGTTAATTTCTGTGCGGTCCATTACTGCTTCTAGCTGGTGAATTCCCCAATCTGGCGTGGTGTCACTGCAATTATTTATATAATTATGCTTATGATATGTCGTTTATTTGCTCATATTGCAAGTTGTCCAATCATGTTAGTTAAGTAGATTATGCTTTATTTAATGTTTATTCTCTATTTGTGTTTTATTTAAATCTTATATTATTCATATCTATTAACATTTAAGATCGAGACGTGCTATGATTGAAAAGGATTACCTGACTTCGTCACCATCCTTGAAGATCTTTGGATGATGGTGAGCAGCATTCGAACCAATGTTGCAAAAGATCAAACTCGCAGTGCAAACAATCCAGAGCCACATAACAAACGCGTTATAGAAGGAAACACCACTGACAGCCGACATCCAAACTGGCAATAGGAGGCCAAGCAAATCATGCCAACGGAAGTGCTTAGTGAAGTACTCTTCGCGCAGTAAATTCTGACTCAATCTGAAAAATACAAAATTAATTCCAACATTGTCTTTTAAATTTTCGTCTTGCTGCTCATATGATCAACACAATACAATACAATTTTCTCTCTATTTTTTTCCGTTAGCCGTCAACTCAACACTTGTAACTTTTTTTGCCATATCATTCTAAATTATATGAAATCTAGACAAGTGAAAGTGAACCTTTTCTTTGATCTACCCCTCCTTCTGTATCGGATAGATACTAAGTACTCTTATTTTTAGCATTTCCCCTGTTTAAAGTTTTATTAGCAGTAACATTGGTCGTCTTACTCAATATGTTATGTTATATGAGTATGAACTGTACACGTTTACATATAACAGTTATACGCTTCTATTTAATAACAAGTTTAAATATTATAATTACCTTTTTATGAAGTTAATGATGAATATAAAAGGAAACACCAAAAGCTCGATGAGGAGTGCGAAGTTTGTATGTACTGGTTTGTCGCGGGGGTTCCATATAACAAGGGGTTCAAAACCACTTATTTCTAAATCCATGAGCGTATTGGGGTAAAGATGATGGGAAAGCGCATGGGACACCCTGAAATCTCTGCAATATAATTATATTCTTTTTAATTACGTTTTATAAAATTTGGTACTTAATAAGTTTATGTATATTATAAAAATTCATATGAAAATAAAAATGGGATCACTGGACTTGTATTCGTTATATTCTGAGAACGGCCCCAGAAACTTTCCTTATATGTCACTCACATACAAGAACTATTAAATTTGGGAAAATTGTGGTATAATTGTATACTGATTGTTATGAAGTATTAATTTAATAATTCCTTGATCGATTAAAATGTTTTAGTAACTCTGATATCTAAATAACTCAATTTGCTTCACTAACAAAACTTTCAATGTTCATGATAATCTGTTCTAACTCACGATTTAAACAATAAGCGAGACTTTGGCACCGTCTTGAGCTGAATTTGGAAGAGAGATTGTAGTGTCTTTAGGAAATACCAAAATGGCAATTAATTGATTAACGATTGAGCAACCAGTATAATTTAACAACAAGACAATACGTACATTATCGTACTAAATATAGAACTCACCTATACGACCATAAAGCGATGTTAAAATAATACATTCTCCAATTATTTCTCCTGTGGATGTAGTTATGCGCAGCAACAATCAGCCAGGCAAAAGATAAAGACGCTATAAGGTATGTAGCCATCACCACCCAGTACTCTTTGGATCGACAAGCTATCACCGAATTTATCAGAAGACTCAAAAATAAACCATCCGCAATCAAATTTGAATACATCGTTGTGCTACTTGGTACTTTCTTTAGTTCTTCTCTTGCAGCTTTTTTAAGACTTCGATAAAAACCGTCATCCTTGAAAGTAAAAGGGGAGTTTCTAGGAGTTGTAGCATCTTTAATGTAATATTTGTCTAACATTTTGTTTACTGGATTAATGTGATGGCTTTCAAAGGCTTCCGTTATGTCTGTGCCCTAAGAAAAAAAAATATTTAAACTTAAATAAGACAGTCTGATGGTATATCATGATATACCATCTATTGTTGACATTATATATGTATATTATTTAATTTAGCTTGAAATATTAATAACTGTGATTCATCATCATCATCATCCCAGCGTTATGTCCCGGTTGCAACTCAAACTTTCGTTTCGGTGCCCGGGGTCCGTTTTCCGACTTTTTCTATTCCACTTCGCGCGATCTTCAGCATCCCTGGTAGTGAGCCATTGGCACGCATATCACCCTCTACGACGTCAATCCAGCACTTTTTGGGTCTACCCCTCCTGCCGGGGCCCGGCGGAGGCGGCATGGTCAGACATTGTTTCCCACGTAAGCATATTAATAACTGTGATTGAATAATGTTACTATGACTATAGAAAAAAATATGACATGTTACTTAATTATGGGTTGTAATAAATTTGTAAAATTACCTTAGACAACTCCAACCATTCTGCGCCGCCAGGATGCTTATTCAGGAAACTCGTAAAATCATATATTCCATCATGAACCCTCCACAGATCTTCTGCTCCATCATCTAAAGCTTTTCCCTTCAGCCATTGCATCGGTCCCTTTACTCCTTCATCCCTTAAAGAAGGGTACTTTAGTTGTGGGAAACTAACGTGGGTTTTCTTTTCTGTAGCTCTTTGAAGAGCTATCTTGATATATTCTTCACTTTCTTTTGGCGCCATATTCACTTATTATAAATAAAATTCCCGTATTATTTACTGCGATGGCTCTACACTAAATGTAAAACCCATCGATGTTTGTAGCTCTTATATATCACAAAATAATCAACGGAGTTTTATGTAAACATACTTTTCTAGTCATCTCATGTTCATGAGATTTTTGAATATCATCATTGTCAGGGTAGTTTTTGTAGCTATTGCTACAAAGCTTATCTACTGTTATGACACAATTCACGATAAAAATGTAAACATTGATTTGAATTGAAACAACTTTTGATCATAAAATATTTTTATTATATAAAGCAACCAGAAATTTCACAACAACGGGAGAGCACCAATTTTAGATTTAAATTGAAGACACGAAAGATATTAATTTTTAATTTTCAAAAAAATTAGTCTATTATCATTAAAGTAAAATCTTGGTTCATATCCTTTTTAGCCAGATATGTCGGACCCAATTAGCAAAATTTAAACCAATTACCCAAATTTACATCTACGTCGGTACTTAAACATAGTTTCGTGTAACATTAATTAAATTGAAACATATATCCTAAAGATATTGACTCTATGTTATTAACTTTTAAATATGATAGCATTACAGTATTCAGTTTGGAAATTTTTTAAGTAAGTGAATTTTAGGGCATTATGTTTTAACTGAACCTCTCTTCTAACAGCGAGGGCCTTGTCTTAGCAGCCATTTTGAGTTGGCCAATAAAAAGGTCTAATTGTGAGGACAGAGTGTATTTAGCTTGATATTTTTCACAGTGCTCGAAGAAAACAGGGTACAGATATGGTAGTGTAGCGTGGTCCAGTGTAGGGAAAAGGTGATGAAGCGCATGGTCTCCAAAGAATGTCATGACTTTAAAGAGATTTCCATTGATTTCTGGACGATCCATCACAGCTTCTAGTTCATGCATTCCCCAATCCGGTGTTACGTTGCTAAAATATATAAATAAAAATATCTATATAGAAATACTATCTAACATAGAAATCCTATCCAAAATGTAATTTAATTTTTATGGCAGATGGTTGCCTTGTCAGCTGGTTTACTAATACCCTTTTATATTATATAAGTTTTAAAAATAAAAATATTTTTAAAAGAAATAGTTAAAATAGTATTTTTGTAACGTAGATCAGATACAGACGTATGTTATGTAAAAACAGCTTGACGTCACGTTTAGGTACATTATTAGTGTATTTTTTATAAAGTATAAATACTTCCTTCTTACATAATAAATTAAGATCTTAGAGAAATAAACAATATTTACATGTAAAACTAAGTCCACTTCTAGTTTCAGTGTTTGAAGATAGAGTAATTTTATGACGATCAGTGAGGGTTCAGGTTTGGTGTGGACTGACTTCAATTCTTTTTATTATGCTTATATATAAACTAATATTACTCAGTTTATATGTACAAATATTTGAAATCACTTTAGGTACTATACCTGACTTCGTCACCATCCTTGAATATCTTTGGATGATGGTGTGCAGCATTTGATCCAATGTTAAAGAAAGTGAAACTTGCGGTACAAACAATCCACAACCACATAGTAAACGCATCATAGAAAGAAACATCGCTGAGAGCCCACATCCAAATTGGCAGAACGAGACCAACAACATCATGCCACCGGTAATGTTGCTTGAAAAATCCTTTACGAAGAAAGTTTAGACTGAATCTAAAAATAAAACCAGTAAATATGTTATATTTAATGTTAGTCAAGTATTCTTAGTCCATGACTCTCTAGTTGGTTTAATCTAGACCTCATTTATTTTACGTGGTGTCGTAAAAGGCAGGAAATTTTCCTTCTCCATGTTATAAAGTAGTAAAATAAAGTATGTTAACATATGGAGCAGTTAACCTTTAATTCTCGTCCATTTCAGGTCAAAGACGAGTACGGAAGTAAAAAGGTACAAAAAAATTACATTCCTCCAAAACTCACCATCACATCCCTATGTTCATAACTAGCGCTTATATGGCTGCAATAAATATCTTCAACAAAGCCTAAAGACTACATATATGAGTATCTTGTTATTGTGACCCACTCAAAATCTCTGATTATGACCTGTGACACCATAATCTTAAGCTGATACGGGACTGATAATTAAACTGTATTTCTCTTTTTTCGTATCTTTTAAATAAAGAATAAGAAAAAAATCAGATATTATTACTCAATTCATTAAATGTAAAGAACCCAGTTCTATTTGTATTTTGTAAGATAAATGAATTGCTGTTATTTCTTCAAATAGTATTTTATAATATATTTAAAATAGTTTTTACCTTTTTAGAAAATTAGTAATAAACAAGAAGGGGAATACAGCCATTTCGATGAAAAATGTGAAGTAAGCATGTACTACTGGTTTTTCTCGGGGGTTCCACAATATCCATGGTTCTAAGCCACTTATTTCCAAATCCATTAATGTATTAGGGTAAAGGTGATGGGAAAGTACGTGGGACACTCTGAAATCTCTGCAAGTAAAAAATTATTATTGTTATTATATTCATATTATTGTTGCTCTCGCTGGGAAAGTGACTTATTTGCTAATATTTCAGTACAGATTTTCCTGGAACATATGTTTGTCAACACCGTGGAAGATGTACTTTGTTTTTTCCTGCTACGTTTTTGCTCACTAAGTTTCCTCTAGTGATTTTCTTTATTAAAATTGAATTATATTTATTTATTCCTTAGCTTTTACTTTATTTTTTTTGCACTAAATAATATTTCAGAATAAATCGTTATAGGCGAGTAATCCCGCCATGAGAGATATAATGTCAAATTCTATCTTCAAATGTAAATTAATTACATTGGGCTTACTCCATCTGGTTTTCTTATTTATACATCAGTGGGTTAGATTCAATATATCAATTAAATTAAGTCTCATATAGTTAATATGGTTTTTTTCCTATTTGCTTGTGGTAAGACTGTGTATATTGTATACAATACTCACCTAAGAGAACCTCGAGCCCCAAAGTATTAAATTTAAAACCGGAGATGAAGCGAATGTAAGAAGAATAAAAATTTACCTGTACGACCATAAGCTGAAGTTAAAATAGTACATTCTCCAATTAGTTCTTTTGTGAATATAATTGTGTGCTGCAACAGTAAGCCAAGCCAAAGCTATAGAAGCTGTTAGGTATGCTCCCATCACAACCCAGTATTCTTTAGATCGGCAAGCTATAACAGAATTCACCAAGACGGTCACAAACAGCCCATCCGTTATCAAATCTGTATATTTTAGAGCACTTTTAGGCACTTTTTTCAGTTCTTCATTCACAGCTCTCTTAAGACTACGATAAAATCCGTCGTCCTTGAAAGTGAAAGGAGAGTTTCTTGGAGTTTTAGCATCTCTTATGTAATATTTTTCTAACATTTTTTCTGCAATCGGGTTAAGGTGGTGACATTCAAATGCTTCTGTTATGTCCGTTCCCTGAAATATAACATTTTTTATTAACTTATTAATTAATTAATTTATTTATTTTTAGTAAGACTTACAGGCTAATAAAAATTACAATATGTATATATAATCTAACATTCTTAAAAACTATTGCTGATTACAAGTCTTAACAGTTAGTTATTTATCACTACTCATAAACACAGTAAAAAGGAAAAAAAAAGAATAACTTATATTTAATCTTCAACAATGTCGAAAAAGTGTTTACTCATTATTACTTTGAATCTATTAACTTTTGTTGTGAATAAATCGATATCAATCTGGGCATCTAATTGATTAAATCCATTTGCACCTCGAATAAAAAAGCTATTTTGTCTATAATTAGTAGGTGCAAAGGGTATAAGTTAGTAATCAATTAAAAAATATTAATTCTTTATCAAATTATTAAATGATATAAAAAACAGAGATACATCTTATGTATACTACAGATAAGAACATTTATGGGAAGATGTTTTATTTTATCAAACAGTATTAACGTCACAGCATCATGCGAAAAAGTTGAATTTAAAGATTCTACTTACTTTGGATAATTCCAACCACTCTTCACCGCCGGGATGCTGCTTAAGAAAACTGGTGAAATCATATATTCCGTCATGCACTCTCCATAGTCCTTCAGCACCATCATCCATAGCTTTTCCTGTAAGCCATTGAACAGGATCCCTAAGTCCAGTATCTCTCAAAGTAGGATATTTAAGCTGTGGGAAACTAACATGAGTCTTCTTTTCCACAGCTCGTTGATGTGCAATTTCTATATATTCAATATCTTTTGGTGGCATTTTCGCTTATACACTTAACAGTCCGATCTCAATAGCTCTGTTTTCTCTGATATCACGCCCAGACTACATATGCGATCCACCAATAACTGCTTTTTATATATCTCATCACAATCAACAACTTCATACATTATATAATTGTAAACACAAAATATTTTAGTCACAGTTGATTAAACATGATTCTTTTTAATCGGTTAACTTAGTAAATTCAGTAAATTATAAAATTTAGCTTTATCTAAATATAATAGATAAACAATCATAAAATTGTTTTATCTCATAAATGAGATCAATGATATCTGGATTTGATGCTAACTTCACATTAAGCATTTGATATTTTAACTAGATGAACTTGAACGGAAGATGAACTAACAACAACAAAATTCTTGTAAAAAAACCAAATGTATATAGCCTGTTCCATCTCTTTGCTCTATAGGTACGTGGTAGACTAGTGGTATCACATGGATACTAATCTAGAGGTCACGTGCTCAATTCCCAAATTCACTACGTTCACCGCTCAGGCACTTTTTCTCGCCTTTTTTATTGCTTTAGGACAGCAGACAGGCTGACAGCCTGCTTAGAATTTAGCAGTTACCGTCGCCTATAGGTGTTTGCAACGCCAGTGGTATCACAAACACGCTGCTTTTCTATAAGGGTATAGGAACTGGGGTCACTAATACCGGAACACAACACAAAGTTATTACGGCGGCATACTTGAGACCAAATGTGGTCGCCATCCAGACGGGCTTGAGGCCCTACCACGTAGTTAGGGGTGGGCTATTTTGTCGCCTATTACGGCAGGCCGACTCCGGCCGCAGAGGTCTGTATTCTTTTTTCGCCCCTGCACGGCTGAAAGAGAGTTCGCCTAGTGTATTTTATATCATAATTATTAAACAACTATGGTGGAAAAAAAAATCGTGACAAAATCTGCATATTGAGTTCACCGGATTGTATATCTAATGCACCTTGGACAAGCGAGGCGGATCTACTGTCCATTTTGAACAGGGGAGGCCCAAGCCCTGCAGTGGGACATAATGGGTTGTTGTTTCTATCCCTTTTCTTCTAGTGTCTATCTCCACATCTGAAAAGAGGGTAAAAATGACTTATAATGGACCACAAACTCAATTTTGAGTTTGGAATGTAATTGGTTCAAGCACTTGAATGATATACAAACACAGCAACAATAATTATATACATAAATATAACGTTGTTCTGCCATACGAATTAAAAAAGTAGCCTATATCCAAGGTCTACTCTATGACTATATTAAAATTGGTTGAGCGGTTATATATATATATATATATATATATATATATATATATATATATATATATATATATATATATATATATATATATATATGCGTGTGTGTGTGTGTGTGTAAAACAAAGGGTAAAAAAGAAAAATTATAAAAGTTGATATCTGATATTAAAGCCACGAAATAGGATCCGCAGTCCTGAGTTCATATCTTACCAATTGTATTGAGAACCGAAGGATTCCCCTTTCTTAGCAATCGGCCTCGATAAAGTTATCGTGTGTCGCTGTTTTTTCCGGCCTTTTCGAGTAATTTGATATTTTACGAGCTCGGCAAAACAATCAGTCTAGATTTTTCCGGCTTTTATTTTTGTTTCTTTTCTACTTTATATGAAATGTTTATGATTTTAGCTTCACTTTTGCTATTAAAGCAAAACATAAGTATATTAAGGGGTTAATTTTTGATTTTGTGATTAGGAATTCTTATATAATATATTGTTAGAAAACGTTTTTTTATGGAAGCAAGTTTTCTTCGAGTTATGTTCAAAAATATGCACGAATTCAAAGTTTTTTTAAGTAACACATATTTAATAAACTCAATATCATCAATCACTTATGTTTTATTAGAATTTATTAAATGTAGTAAAAAAGTAATTCATTATGTTTCCAATAGATGGTTTTACTAACCTGTATCTCACACTGTAGAAGTCTGATCGGGTTACTAGGTGGGGTTAGAAATATGAAATTGCGAACTAAAATAGTTTCACTGACAATTTTGTGATTATTTGATTCATTGTTTGAGTGCCCGTCCAAAAGATACAAGCAACAGCATAACCGAGTTTATTTAAGTAAAAGTTATTATCATTATTTAAATACTAAATCATCGTACGTGACTTCTAATTGGGGGGCTATGAATAATTGATTAGTTAGAAATAATTGATAAGAAGTTAATGCAAGTAGTTGAAGCTTCTAAATGTGTAGACGCCATAGGTGCCAGACTCTGAAACAGAAAGCTTGTCTATTGCTTAGTAGTTCAAAAGCCCAGTCGTCCCAGAAACAACTAATTTTCTAAATTATGTCTGAGGCCTATTGGCTCGTACTCTAACAGGGAGTACCATCAAGGAGTAAACTCCTTGATGGGACTCCTTTTTATTTATTAGAACCATAAGTCTTAGGTTGAATGTAAAATTAAAAAAAATTTTTTTTTAGTAATTATGATTATGATGACGACATGGAGAGGTAAATGCATCATACAAAGTAATGACGGATATACTGTAAGATACAATAAAATCTTGGAATTAATATAATACTAAAAAAAATAGAAAATCAAATATTAAATAATGAAAGAAACCAAAAACTGGAAAACTATAAATAATAAATTGATTCCAAATCGCTTTCGGCCGGAAACGTTCCCAAAACGCTGGCTGCGTTACCGCGTTGGATGGCAACATTTATCCTTTGCCCTAAATAGAAACCAGCTTTTTGATCCCGTGAGACCTCTATCAAGCGTTTTGACAGGTCTCGATAAAGTCTATGTGCTTGTGGACCCCACGGCCCCAGAGTCCCGAAAGCCACAAATATGAATCTGCTGCCAATGGATGAATATTTGCGGCATTTCAGGTCCTCTTGTTTTGCAGTAGCAGCACCAGCTACCAGAGCTGTATCTGGAAGATGGGAAGCCGCTAAAGTGTCTACGCAGGTGGCGTCCCATACCAGAGGGCGTCCCATCCTCCAGGGCACCAATGTCATCCCGTCTGGTCTCCTACCATCGTCGCGACTTAGTCCATTTGGTTCCCAAATGGAAGGCACCCCGATGGTGAGAAGAGAACGACGGATAATGTCATTTAATGCAGCGTGTCGTGGTATTATTATTAAGCAATGACTAAATTGATAAGAAGTGAACTGTTGATATTTAATTTTATACATGACATACATACATATTTATCATGTTATTTACCTAAGTTGAAATTGCATAAATTAAACATGTATTATTTCGAGAGAAGTGCTTTCATATTACACACGAGTGTAAACATACAAATTAAAACTACTTTTGAAATTTTTTGATTAAATTGTATGCAGTAGTAAATATCATGCTTATATAATAAATTTTTTTAGATGTATTTTGTATTGTATTAAAAAATACTACTAATAATGTTGCAAAGACATAGTTGGAATTGTTGAATATATTTTGTATAATAACATAAGAAAAAAAAAAACAAATAAAAATAAACAATTGATGAAATTTTAAACACTATATTTTAATACTTCTTTAATAAATTATTTTAGATTATAGATATATTATAGATTATATCTATAATAAATTATTTATTGTCAATCTGATAAATATTTTTTAAATCTTTTTCAGATCGTATTACAAATATTTGCGTGCCATCACCCTGGCGAGTTAGGATACATCCCTTTCTAGTCCAAATGTAGCGCCAGCACCGCTGTGGGCATTCCGTCCTGACTTTATAAAAAAGCTGGCAATTTGTTCCTCTATTTCCATGTCTGAGGTGCCAAATGTACGGCGCCGTGATCTTAGTCCTATTTCATTTCCACAAGCGACGCTCTTCGGGCGACTTTCACCAACGCGTTCAACAAATATTATATCCTGTTCTTCGATATTGATTCCTAAGTTAGCCGCCAAGAGAGTAACAGGTTCACATAAGTTCTCATCTTTATGTTCCGGAAGGCAACCGATATCTAGATCGCATCGCAGTGTTACTTGGTCACGTTCGTTCAGTTCCAATTTAAGTTGAGCAATAGCATTTTATAAATCTGCCATACCTTTAAACCCACTAGCCACTTCCCTTTGCTTCAACCTATCTATTCTGCTCTCAATACTATCCAAACGCTGGCCAATTGCAGACATTCTGTTGCAGAACTCGAGTATCTAATTTCGAAATTCAAGCAGTTCTCACTTATAGACAGCAAAATCATGCCTCAAAGCGTGCACTTCGCTGTCATCCTTCTCAACTGGAGTTTTGCCAGGAAAAGAACGTAAAAATCAAGTAACTGCGCTGTTAGGTGGAGGAAAGTCACTGTCGTATATACTCGTAACTGGAGTGTTTGTACTGCTGCTCTTTCTTTGTGTAAGTGTAGTAAAAGTTACACACTCAAGACAGTCGCAATCTGTAATGCATGACATCTTTCACAAATATACTAAAGATGGACCCGAACGTTCAGTCTAGAAAAAAGTGTTACAAATATTTAGTCCCCCACCGATTGAACCAATAGACACGACCGTACAAGGGCACTGACGAAGTTACTAAACTAGACAGGGCGTCAAATATTGAACCTTCTTTAATAAATTTATGCCTATAATATAAATATCGATGTGGATTCATAAATAATGATATATTGTTATGTAAAAGCGTATATTCCTTTTAAAATATATATAACCGGAACTATCTCTAAATCTTTATTTCGATAGCTCTTCTCTTCATCCCAAGGGAATCTTTGCTACACGGAAGCATTATTTTGACTTGCAAATACTCTATATCTGTTTTCATTTGGGAAAGTTTATCTTTGCATTCTAGTCCACATTTTTTGTCCGCGTTCATTAAGAATCGTCTACATAGGTTTCACAAAAAGTTCAGAATCATTTAGTTGAATGGACACCGAAAGAAATTGAAAATAAGACTTGCCGAAAATAATTATTAACATATTGCAGATAGCTAATGTCCTTCCCAATAAAGTAAAAAAAATAGTGACGGTGCTTATAACCTCCCAGAAACCGACCAAGGCTAAATTTCCTTGCCCAATGCTTAGACTACAGAAAGTAAGTAAAGTATAAACTTTAAAAAGGTCAAATACAAAAATATAGAAAATTAATGTCGAAGGTGAAATAATAGGAATTATAAACATGAAATAATAGGTTTTATAGTTGATTCTTCGTGATATTTTTAAACAATGTATAGCTTGAATAGAGCCATACAGAATATTATTGCTGATTGTATTAGATTTCATTCACTTCATGAATAGTATTACTTTGCTGGGTCACGAATACGACTCAATATGAACAATTTATTTGTCGCACAGATTACAATTACTATACTGGGCGAACGATCTCGTTGGGTGGCAAACATAAATGTACCTTTTTCAGTAGGTATATTCTTTGATTTTATTAGATGATACAAGATGGATGGAAATATTTTCACCTGATCGCGTTTGTTTTATTATTGTTCATGATATAATACTTACTTTCTATTTACTAAACATCATATTTTTGTATAATATCATTATCGGAATAATGATACGGAGTAAGAATACTAACGCCTGCGGACAGGAGCAGCCTGTCGTAAAAAGCGACAAAACAACCCTAACGAGGTGGTATATTAGTAATATATAGTCACAGCAATGGTTGGGAGCGACGGCGGCGGAGGAATATCACCAACTTGCAGCAGCCGTAGGCCCCGGCCACGCGGTCTGCCGGCAAGGGAAAGCCGCAAGTCAGCGGGCCGGAGGTGGGGTGTGCCGTGTTCCGTGCGCAGAACTGTGAGAGTGCAGAGGCAGCCGGTGTAAGACACACATACACCGGCCGAGTAATGCACAGGAGAGGTCGGCCAAAGTCAACATGGCTTGCCCAGATCGCCTGGGTGGGTGGCGCACGTGAAAGCATATCCCTCCCTCCCGGGCTCCGGGCATAACAGGAATACTAGGGTAGTTTTTAGTGAGTAACCCAGTGACTCTTTGTCTCTTTGGCCCAGTGTCTCTTTGACAACTATGGGAGGCTTACGGGCGCATTACATGGGATTCCCACACTACCTGGCGCGAGGCCCCAGGCGACAGGGTGCGCATTAAGCATTTTCCACCTCATAACAAAAAAAAGCTAGGGGGTAAGGGTGGTAGGGAAATCACTACTAGTCTCTAAATATTCTACCATAATACCATTGTTGGTGTGTTCCAGCAAAAGTGACCTAGGTTCCAGTAAGCAGACGGGAGCGTATTAGCAATGCCCCTGGCGTCGTAAATGTCCATGGGCGGTAGTCAATGCTTGTTATTAAGTGGACTATCCGCATGTTTACCGTAACTCAACAATAATGAAATAAAAATAATATATTGTAATTTTACAGTACTTAATGAAAATATTAAATTATTGGCTGAAGTAAATTTGTGACCAATAGTATCAGATGTAAGCTAATAGTTTTAATTATCCCCAAAAAGGGGATAATGCCAGGCAGGCGGCCGGTTGCAACAACTAAGCCACAACTATTACAACATGTAACATGTTGTGCCGACCCCATATAATATGGGATAAGGACAGGAGGAAGAAGTAGCAGATATAAACTGACATGCTATCAAGGTCACATTTAGGGTTTGGTTTTCTAGCAATGATTAAATAATATGTTAATACTAATTTCTTGGTATATATATCATTAAGATATTTGAAATAATTATTTTATCTTATATATTGCCATAAAACCTTTTCTGTATCACAAGCAATGCCACGAGGGTCGGCTTAAATACGTGTACATATAAAATTAGAATTGGGTACTATATGGTTTCATCCGTATATGCCGTATATCACAAGAGGGTTCCGGAAGCTTGGTCAGGTAATATTGTAGTGTCGCGGGAGTTCCAATTACATGGAAATTTCATAGAGGCCAGGTAATTCCCCGTCCCAACGGTATGTCATTAATGATATAAGATCTGACAAACGGTTTGCCGACCTTTCTGCTAACGTTAACCCTAAAACCTGGAGCAAAAGTTCATAAAATCTTTGTTGAATACGTATAACCCTATGAAGAGAGATATTAATATAATACAATATTAATACAATAGAAATTCATAGTTGTGAAAGTAACTGTCAGTCTGTCAGTTACGTTTTCACGCCAGGTCCAATTTTGATGGATTTTAGTATTATTATTAATGACGACCTCCGTGGTGCAGCGGCTAACGCACTGCGGTACGTTTACGGAGGACATGGGTTCGATTCCCGTCTTGCGTCTGGGTGTTTATGCATAATATGTACTTATTAACAAAAAAAAGTATATATGTAATTTATCAGTTGTTTAGTACCCATAACACAAGTGCTATGCTACTTACTTTGGGAGTAGATGGCGCTGTATGAATTGTGCCAGTATATTTACTTATTATTATTAATATCCGGATGACCGAGCATTGCTCGGTATTTTTTTTTATAAATTGTGTATTTTGGAAATTAACAATTGATTTTCTTAGTCTAACCTCAAAGCAAACACTCATTGACTTCTTGTTACTTAACAACGCCATCTGCTGGAATAGCTTTAGTGTTGTGTCGTTAAAGCAATTTAAAAAAATAGTATTATTATTCGCCGATAGATGTCAGGAAGAGTCACATTTTTGTTATTTTTCTTCCAATAAAAAAAGGCGAATAAAATGACATTTTCTAGAAATGATTCCTAGCTAGATCGATTTATCGCCCCCGAAATCCCCCGTATACTCAATTTCATGAAAATTGTTGGAGCCGATTCCGAGATTCCAATTATATAAGTATATATATACAAGAATTGCTCGTTTAAAGATATAGGATTAGGACCTTGGAGAGGGACAGGCTATTTTTGTCGCAAAAATAAAACTTGAAGGGGTGAAATAGGGGTGAACAATTAAGTTTTTTTTTCTTTATTTATATAACAGAACGAGGTTTGTCGTGTCAGCTAATATTCTATAAAGTAGAAATATTAGACTTTACTTAAGTGTTATGAACCGAGTATCAAAATCAAAATTTCTAGTTGCTACAAGTGTTTGTTAAGTTATATTTGAAGTTCTAACTTTGGAGCCCGAAATATAGCGTTGAATGAGCGCTGAGATATATTCAGGACTTATATGGTCATAGGTGAAAACTTCTTTTGGCGTTGAAGCTTTCCTTTCTCGAGAAAAAAGGTACAAGAATAGATAGAATACTTGGTAGATATATTTGGTCATTACAGAAACGACTGCCGTCTGACCTCTCGCCGAGAGGAAAACCGAAATGTACTTTTAAAAATTAAATTTAACCTTTAGATTCTACTTTTATCTAGTGTCAAAAATGATACGATGTTTTTTCAAATGAACCGGATTAAATTGGAGTTTGCAACTAGTAAGAAGTAATTTATTTTAAATGAAATTGAGATTAGTTACTTAACTTCAAAATCTTTCTAAAAACTATTATTTACACGTTGATTCTTCTTTTATAAAATTTCATCAATCATAGTCTCATTAAGGATTCTGTTTATACCAAAATCCTTAATATGTATTTGTATTTTTTAGAGTAAGCAAATTATTTTCTGAATTGAAGGAAGCAAATTCATGTAGTTTCAGATAGGTTTTTGTAATCAAAAAAATATTTTAATCTCGTTCTCACCAATTATTACATCAGGATATCGTAAATAAAGCTAATAGAAATTGGTGTTTCGTTTCCAGAGTTTAGGATCAGGTCAGATAGTCGTGTAAGAATCAAATTAACAAGGATTGTTAATTGTGGTTTTTGTAAGGCCAACTGCCGTTTGACTACCACACTTTTGATAAAAATCAAATGTGTCATTTATGTGCTGCACGTGCATTGCGAAAGGACTTATGACTAAAGTGTAAAATCAACTCTCTATTGTTTTAGCTTTCTAGACATTTTTTCATTATTTAGTAGTTCTTAAAAATACACTAAAAGCTGCTCTTGAATAAATAAATGATTACGTAATAGAATGTGACCTATATGCAAAAATAACTGTTTTTCTGTAATTGAGTGTATAACATTTTTTTTATTTTCTATACAAATAAATAAAATTGGAGGGTCTGTTTGTAATATTAAAATAACCGCTTTTTACTAAGTGCATTCGGACGTATACACGCTACATATACCAAAACAACATTTTTTACAATTTTTGTCTCTCTATCTGTTTGTTCCGGCTAATCTCTGAAATGGCTGCACCGATTTTGATGGGACTTTCACTGGCAGATAGCTGATATATAAGGGAGTAACTTAGGCTATTTTAATGTTAAAAAAATAGTTTTGTTATAAATGATAAGTTTCGGAAATTTTATATTACAATTTAAGTTGACCTCAGATTTATATCATCAATCATATGAAAGAGGGTTCAGCTTAGGCTGGGATTAGTAGGTTGAATTTCCAATTTAAGTTGACCTCATATATCCAAAAAATGCTGCCCAAAGTCACTATTCCACGCGGACGGACTCGCGGGCACAGCTAGTTGTAAAATAAAGTCTAAGTCTAATGTCTTCATTTTAGCTACAAATGAAGTGGAATATAGAGTCTTTTTTATTGTTGTGGAATAAGAGACAGGCTGGCGGTCCACTTAATAGCAAACAGTTACCGTCGCTTATAGATGTTTGCGATACCATAGGCACCGGTAATACACTGCCATCTACTCAGGGGACCTGGAACCTGGGGACACTTATGTCGGAAGACAACACATGATTATTATGGTGATATATATGGTAACATAGAGACCACGAGACTGACTTGGAGCTCTTCCACTTAGGGTTGTTTTGTCGCCATTAACAATAGGCCGACCCTGGCCGCAGGGGACCCTATTCTTACTTCGCACGTGCACGGAGTCTGTATAATTATTAGTTGGAATCTGTTAAGACTAACCTATTCAAAGTTTTAACTGGCATTCATGGGTTTTGATATGAATTAATACTCGTACCATTATTATAGCTTTGAAGTTAGTTGAAAGTATTTCGTTTAATCAGTTTATGATGGTATGGGAAGATGATATTTGAAATTATAACAAAAAAAAAACATTAAATTAGTTTATTACTTTCACTTAAATATTTTTTGCGTATCACTTTTCTTAGTATAATTTGTAATTATTTTTAAAATTGCTTTAACAGGTACGTGATTTTGAAATCGCTCAAATTTTTTGTATATGCATGTCTAGCGGGTAATCTGTAGCAGCGTGTCTATAGCCTGAGGCCTCTCAAGCCGATTATGGGGAAATTCAATGTAGCGTTTACGTAATTTCGGTTTTCCGGGTTGGCGCGCACCGTAATAGCCCTGCTACCTAACTATCTAAACTTGTTCAATGATGCCACGAACGATTTAAAAGAGGGTACATATTAATTAGTTTCGATAGCCATATAAAGAGATGTATATATTATGAGTCTAATTAAGAACATTCTGACTCATGTTTTCCTCACCTTTTTATTTGTTTTCTCCGTGCAGTGTGTGCAGTGTTTACTCCGCAGTAAGAATGCCAACCCCTGCGACCGGGATCGGCCCATCGAAAAAGATGACAAAACAACCCTAGCTCCGTGCCCCAAGGTTGTCATGCCGCCATAATAAGTGACCCACGTTCCTGTACCCCTATGGGATAGCAGCGTGTTCGCGGTGCCCCTGGTGTCGCAAATATCCATAGGCGACGGTATTTGCTTACTATTAAGTGAGCCGCCAGCCTGTACTGTTTCCCAGCAATAAAACACGATCTTGCTAGGCTATGCGAACAGCTAAATAATGAATGAAAACTTAGATTGAGAGACCAGACGGCAGTTGCTCCTGAAATAAAACCCCGATTTGTATTCCATCTACTTTTAATGCTGTAGGTCAGCAGACAGGCTGACGGCACGCTTAGAATTTAGCAGTTACCGTCGCCTATGGGTGTTTGCAACGTCAGTGGCATCGCGAACACGCTGCTGCCCCATAAGGGTACAGGAACTTGGGTCACTAATGCCGGAACACAACATGAGGTTATTATGGTGGCATACTTAAGACCAAAGGTCCAAACCATCCAGACGGGCTTGAGGCCGTACCACGTAGATAGAGTGAGTTGTTTTGTTGTCTTTGACGACAGGCTGACCCTGGCCGCAGAGGTCAGTATTCTTTCTCCGGCCCTGCACGGATAAATAAATGTCTTCTACATGGAGGGTAGATTTTAAAAAATCCATTATACCCACTCGTCCCCTCTTCTCTCTCATATCCATCCCCCGTGGTCTCCCTAAAGACACGCCATAATAGTGTTCACAGTTTTGTGCTGTTATTAATAACATCCGTATCCAAGAAATCTGCCTATCTGTTACGTTTCAACCGCTGAATCAATTTCGATGAATTTCGGTATAGAGATAGTTTTGACCTCGGGGAAGGATATTAGCTACTTTTTTATTTATATGACAGACCAACTTTGCAGAGCCAGTTAGTGGCTTTATAAAGAATATCAAGTAGTTAGGAATTTTTCGAGTGCGCTCGAGGCTTATCAAATTACACAAGTGACTTACTTAATAAGTGTTGAAACTATGGACGCCTGCGCTAAATTTAATAGCAATGTGTCTAATGTGCACATGTCTGCTTTACATTATATATAAGGCTCTCTCATCCGTGTAATTGTGTACTGTCATTACGTTGCAATATTAGCTTTGGTATATTAAATAGTTCTAACACTTTAAATTGCCTTTGCTCTCATTTCATCAGGTTATGGGCCCAGACTGGCCTGTCATTAAAAGTTATCTTTGTTTTTTAAACAGTGTATATAATAGTAAAAGTAAAATCACGAGTATAACCTCACTTAGTTACCGCGCTCGCGAGTGATATTATTTACACAGTGAACATTTACTTTAGAAATATGGCTGGAAATAATCCAATGATGTCAATTGAAAAGCTCAAGGGTCGTGAGAATTGGGCAAGCTGGAGTTTTGCAGTTAAGGCATACTTGCAGCATGAAGATTTGTACAACTGTATTTTAAAAGAACCAGTGGCTACTGACTCGAACTCAGTTAAACAAGATACCAAAGCCAAGTCAAAGTTAATATTATTAGTTGACCCAATTTTATTCGTACATATACAAGAAGCTCAAAATGCAAAACAGGTATGGGACAATTTGGCAAAGGCATTTGAAGACAGTGGCTTAACTCGTAAAGTAGGCTTATTAAAAGAGCTCATTAATACCAATTTGGAAAACAGTTCATCCGTTGAAGACTATGTAAACAAAATAATGACAGCCGCGCACAAATTAAGGAATATAAAATTCAATGTGGATGATGAGTGGTTGGGCACACTAATGCTGGCAGGGTTGCCAGAGATGTACAAGCCCATGATCATGGGCTTAGAAAGTTCCGGTATGAAGATTAGTGCTGATTTAGTTAAAAATAAATTACTACAGGAAGTAAAGATATCAGATACTACCGCACTTTATACAAACACAAAAAATTATGAGTCAAAAAGTGACAAATTTAAAAATAATAAAGGCCCTAGGTGCTTTCATTGTAATAAGTATGGACATTTCAGTAGAAATTGTTGGCATAAAAATACAAGTACTAATAAAAAATCAGATAAAGAAACAGGGTATGTCGCAGCTTTTTCAGCATCCACAGCAAATTTCTGCAATTTTTGGTACATTGACTCAGGGGCATCTATGCATATGACACAGCACCGGGATTGGCTCACTGATATCACACTTTCATCTATACCAAGCATAAGAATTGCTAACAACAAAGTATTAAAAGTTGAATGCTGCGGGAATGCAAGTATTAAGGTAAATGCAAAAGATGGCGGCATGGATTTAATACAGGTGAGGAATGTTTTATATGTACCAGACTTAAAAACAAATTTGTTATCAGTTAGCAAAATAATTAAAAGTGGATGCAAAATAACATTCAATGAAAATGGTTGTCAAATTTACAATCCGAGCAACAAGTTAGTTGCAAGGGCAGACTTAATCAATGAGACATATCAATTAAATACTTATAAAAATCAAGAAATTCAAGTCATGATGGCTAAGACTGATGATGATATTTATTTATGGCACCAAAGGATGGGCCACTTAAATTTCACTAATCTTAATAAAATACCTAACTGTACAGAAGGGGTAAAGCTGTTACCAAGAAAAGAAAATTCCATTTGTGTAACATGTCTTGAAGGTAAGCAAACAAGAAAACCATTCCCCACTGAAGGCTCCCGTGCAACTAGTCTGCTAGAGCTCATCCACAGCGATGTGTGTGGACCGATGAAGCATACTTCTATAGGAGGGGCAAGGTATTTTGTAACCTTCATTGATGATTTTTCTCGACGAGTACATGTATATTTTATTAGAAATAAAAGTGAAGTATTTGAAAAATTTGTAGAATTTAAGAATAGAGTAGAAAATGAGCTAAGTACAAAAATTAAAATTCTTAGAAGCGATAATGGAACAGAATACAAAAATAATAATTTTGAGGCTTATTTGAAGAAACATGGAATACTGCACCAAACATCCAATCCATACACTCCTGAGCAGAATGGTCTTAGTGAGAGAATGAATAGAACTTTGATAGAACGTGCTAAATGTATGATGTTGAATGCTGAATTGCAGGTCACATTCTGGGCAGAAGCGGTTGCTACAGCTGCATACATTGTGAACCGATCTCCCACCTGCACCTTATCTGATGCAACGCCTTATGAAGTATGGACTGGAAAGAAGCCAAATATAAGTCATATGAGAATTTTTGGATGTCCCGCAATGGTGCTTATTCCTAAAGAAAACAGAACTAAACTTGATGTGAAGTCACGTAAGTTAATATTTGTTGGCTATAGTGATAGTACAAAAGGCTACAGATTCATAGATCCTAAAACAAAAAAAGGAGTCATAAGTAGAGATGTTGTGTTTCTAGAGGCTTCAATTAAAAGAAATAAAGTGAATGATGTACCTGAAAAAGAAAAGAAAATTAATAAAATTGACATAGATATTGAAGAAAATAAAAATGAAAATACCAAGGAAAGTTGTAATGAAGTAAAAGAAAATGAAACTGTATACTTACCAGATGATGAACCTGAAAGATCTGTGGAAAGAAATATTCATAATGAAACTCATGACAGAAGAGAAACACAGGATGAATCTCAAAGTATTTATATTTCAGAAGACTCTGATGTTTCTGATCAATTTGAGGATGTTAATGATGAGACATACTTTCCTGATGAGACACTTGACTCTCTATTGGAATCAAACAGAACTTTGAGACCACTGCCTTGGAGAATGAGAAGTCACAATGATGATATTCAGCAAAGTCCCTCATCACTAATGTGTCTTAATGTTGAATCAACTATGAATTTACTAAACAATGATCCACAAAGTCTTCAAGAAGCTCTAAACAGTAAAAAAGCTGATGAATGGAAGAAGGCTATGGATGAAGAATATCAGTCATTGATTAAAAATAATACATGGACACCAGTTAACTTACCAGAAGAAAAATCAGTGATTCCCTGCAGATGGGTTTATAAAACTAAGAGGGATGGCAATGGATCTGTTACCAGCTATAAAGCTAGACTGGTTATTAAAGGATATAAACAAGTCAAGGGCATTGATTACAATGAGGTATATGCTCCAGTGGTCCGTTATACATCCATAAGGTACCTCATTGGTCTTGCTGCTAAATATAGACTTAAAATACACCAAATGGACGCAGTGACAGCATTCTTACAAGGTGACATCAATGAAGAAATTTACATGTCCTTTCCACCTGGCTATGAAAAACAAAATAAAGTATGTAGACTAAACAAGTCAATATATGGACTTAAACAAGCCAGCAGACAATGGAACAATAAATTAAATACTACTTTATTAGAAATTGGAATGACTCGTTCACACATAGATCCGTGTGTGTACTACAGAATTTTAAATGAAAATGATATGCTTTTTATAACAGTATATGTAGATGATATACTTTATTTCTTTAATAATGAAGAAACCACACAATTGATAAAAGGGAAATTAAAACAAAAATTTTATATGAAGGACTTAGGAACAGCCAAACATTGCATTGGTTTTAGAATTTCACAAGATGAAAATGTAGATGAGATTTCTATTGATCAATCTATTTATATAGAAATGATACTTACACGATTTGGTATGAACAATTGTAAGCCAATGTGGACACCTGCTGATGCTAATGTCAAACTGAAGAAGGGTAAAAGTCAACAAGAAATTTTAAAGAACATTCCATATCAAGAAATTATTGGCTGCTTATTGTATTTATCACAGGGGACTCGACCAGACATTACTTATGTAGTAAATTCTCTGAGTAGGTACAATGGTCAACCTACTAATGAACATTGGGTGGCTCTGAAACGAATTTTGAGGTACCTGAAAGCTACAATGCATATGAAGCTGGTTTATAAAAGGAATGTTGATGAAAAAATTTCAGGCTATTGCGATTCAGACTGGGCAAATGATAATGAGGATAGAAGATCTTGCACAGGCTACATATTTTTATTCCAGGGTGCCGCAATAAGCTGGAATTCTAAGAAACAGCAGACCATAGCCCTTTCTACAAGTGAGGCTGAATATATGGCTCTAGCGTCGGCGATTCAAGAAGCTCTTTGGTTGAAACAGCTGGCAGACGAATTTCAACCCGAACTTAAAGGTATACCTATAACCCTTTACTGTGATAATCAGAGTGCGATTAGTCTTTCAGGTAATGCTGTCTACCACGCACGCAGTAAACATATAGACGTCCGTTATCACTTTGTACGAGAGAAAATTGCTGCCAAACAAGTCATGGTTCAATATAGATGCACTAGAGACATGATTGCCGATATTTTGACAAAAGGACTCCATCGACCGAAGCATGAAAACTTCACTACATCAATGGGTTTAATTTTAAAGCGTCAGCGTCCAGGAGAGGATGTTGAAACTATGGACGCCTGCGCTAAATTTAATAGCAATGTGTCTAATGTGCACATGTCTGCTTTACATTATATATAAGGCTCTCTCATCCGTGTAATTGTGTACTGTCATTACGTTGCAATATTAGCTTTGGTATATTAAATAGTTCTAACACTTTAAATTGCCTTTGCTCTCATTTCATCAATAAGACATAAAAAAGTCTTTATGTATTCGAGCTTGTACCTCGAGAGATCAAACTTTGCAGGTCTAAACCCGCCTAAAATACTTGACTCCATTGTTACTCTGAAAATAGCGCTATCTGTGTACCCCCATTTCATTCATAGGATATCGGAATAGTTTAGTATCGAATCTACTTAAGATTCAAAAAATTTACACATCGGAACTATGGGATTGTTAAAAAATAAAATAATAAATTAAACTGCTTTAATATAATATTTAGTATTCTAAAAATATTAACGCGGTAAACTTATTTTTCTACTATAATATAAATTTTCTCGAAACATTTATGACAAATCAAAGAAAAAACTCTTTATTTTCATTGATAAAATTGCATATTATACAGACGAAAAGTTATTTGTGTATGTTATGTGGTTCCGGCCGAAAGTATTACAATAGGGAGCCGTATTGAACGGGAGCTGGAAAATATAGAAATGCTTCTTTAGCTTTTTATTTCTAGGGCATTTTTAAATTCTTAATTTTAGTTCACATGTACAGCATTCGCTATTCGTTTCCATTTTAAAACAGGAGGTGAGTTACACCGCAGTTACCCGTGTAAAAACTAAAATTAGACGAGTTAGCTCTTATTATTATTTTTTGTCTCAGGGTAAATCCCTATTCTTATCAAATAAAATCCCACATATCCCTCGGTCCCCTCACTCCAGGAATGATGTTTAGCCATCCGACTACCCACTGAAAATCGCCTATGCCCGGGCCCACGGATATGTGGTCTGCCGATCTCCAAGCCAGCGCCAGCCCACCCTTTGTGTCGGGGTGGGCCTCTTCTGGGTTTGTAGCGCCAGAGGGTCAAGGTTTCGTCTCCCCGGCGCTCTCCTTTTTCTGCCCTAAGGAGTTGATGGGGGCTGCGGAACAGTACGCAGCCCTCACCCTCGCGGCAATGGTGCGGGCGGCGGATTCTCCCTCGAGGAGCCTTCCGGTGCCGCTTTCTACGGCGGCCAGAGGTCGTTGGACGTCCTCTTGCACCGTCGACGTGGCACCAGGGTCGAAAGCGACAAGTCCACTCCGATTTGAGCGACAAGAGCGTGGCGCTCTTCACGCCACGCAGGGCACACAGCGATAGTGTGGGTCACCGTGATCTTCTCGTCGCCCACGCCACAATGGTGTCACCCTGACGTCGCCTCCCATCTTATGCGACACAAGTACCTCCCGAAGCAACCGTGCCCCGAGAGGACCTGCGTCAGGTGGAAAGTCAGGGCACCGTGGTGCCTTCCTATCCATTCGGCCAGGACGGGCCTCATCACTTCGATGGTGGCCAGGCCCGCATTGGGGTGCACAAGGCGCTCTTTCCACTCCACCATGAGCACCTTGTCACGCATCTTGACGCGCTGCGGCCTGGGTAGCAGTGTCGTCGTTTTGGCCGTCAGGCGATTCACGACGATTGGGGATTCGTCCCCTCGAAGAGACACACAGCATTTGGCCCGCCGACGTTCGGCAGCAGGCGAGAGAGTCCCGCCGCCACCCGAACTAGTTTCGGCGCCAGGCTCTCGAAGCAAAGTCTCATCGCGCATCAAGTATTTAATTGACCGCCCGATGACGATGCGGACGCCTCCCACTGTGATACTTAATATAACTAATGGTCACCTCTGACGGGGCCCATAAAAGATTAGGGCCTCCGTCTTGTGTAAGGCCACCTCCAGGCTGAGTCGCCTCATCCTCGCCACTGTGTGCGCCACCCCAGCTGTGCCCAGAATTCACGCTTGGCGGAGGAACCTCCCGTGTGCTGTGACAAGCGTGTTGTTGGCGTAACAGATTACGCCGAAGCCGGGGATGAGCCAAATCGTATGCAATGTTCCATAGTAGGGGGCTCAAGACCGATCCCTGCAGAATACCGCATATCATGTCTGGTCGACTTTGCCGGCGCCCTGGACCGGATATATGACAGCACGTTCTTCTAGACCCCTGTCACACCCTGTCTCGAGCCACTGCGTCCTCCGCCTGGCTCTTCAGACACGTGATTGTGTCAAAAGCAGAGCGCCCCTGGCGGAATCCGAACTGCACCTCTGCCTGGTTCGGCCCCTGCGTCTCTAGTTGCCGGTCTGCGAGGATTCGCTCAAAGTGGACGGCGACTTCGCCGGGTGGCAACAGTCTACAATACATCACGGGCTCTAAAATAAAAGGTTAGGATGGAAGATTAATTCTTTAATTGTACTTAATTGTTAAAAACTTCAAAACCTACCTTATTTCTGTTTTTAATAAAAGAATTAACAACATACATATATAATTTTATTCATTATAGAGCGGTATAAAATGCCGTAAAATATGGACTATTAATAAGAAATGGCTTGTATAAATGTATTTTTAGGCGTTTAATAAAGCGAATAGGGGAAGCACAATGGGGTTTCTCGAATCTTTTCTTAGTATTCAATGACTGGAAGTACTCATAATTTTAAGTAATAATACACTTCTCATCAAAAAAATCGAAACACTCCTGAAGTTTGGTATTAAATGAGTTGATTTTTTTAAAATTTAATTAAAAATATAAATAATGCCAGTTAATTGTGGATATTATAAGGTATCATTTAACGAATATTAATATTTCAAATTAAAATATTTTTTAGCGATTGTGTTTTGTTTAACAGGTATGTTTTTACCCTATAAGAATAAATTGTGAAGTGTTAGAAACAAAATTGTAAAACAGAAAAATGCAAAAAAAAGTTTAATCAGTATACAGTATTTCCTTCCCGGGCTCTTATCACTGCATCCATGCAGTGCCTCATGGAACAGATAAGCGTCACAATCTTGTGTTATGGAATGTTATCCCACTCTTCTTTTATACCTGTTTTGAGCTGGCTAAGCTTCTCCGGAGCAGGATCTCTCACTCTGAGTCGTCTCTTCAACTCATCGCATAGGTGTTCTATGGGATTCATATCCGGGCTGCTTCCTAACCAGCTCATAACCGTAATACCGACTTAGCTCAGGTATTCATTTACAATGTCTGCGGTATGAGCCCTGGCACTATCTTGCATAAAAATGAAGTATTCGCCAGTAAAATGTGTGTAGGGTACCACATGAAGCTCCAGACATTCTATAATGAAACGTGATCCATTTAATGACGGTAACCGAGGTCCACATACAAACGCTAGTTCGTTTTTTCTATCGGCACTTATGCCTCCCCAAACTGTCCATGAACCGCCATCGTAACTGACTCTTCAATTCAGCACTATGTAAAGCGCTCTCCCTCTCTTCGATACATCATGATCTTACTCTCGTCAGAAAAGAGAACTTTCCTCCATTGAAGGTATGCCCAATTTAAGTGCACAAGTGCAAAGTTGAGGTGCGCTCTTTGGTGGTCTGCCGTCAATTTTGGGCTATTAGCTGGTTTATGAGGTTTCATGCCACGCTTCGCCAATCTTTTTATGGTAGAATCGCTTACAGTCAATCCTTGAACCTCACGGAGCCGCTGCTGCAGTTGAACAGAGTTAAAGTGGCGATTTCTTAGAGAAACTGACACAATATACCTGTCATTTTGCTCAGACGTAACTCGATGTCTACCAGATCTTGGACGGCGAGTAAACATACCAGTCTTCCGATAACGCTGATATACTCTATTGACAGCAGAGAGGCTTAGATAGCAATCGTGCAGCCAAAACAAGCTGACTATGCCCTGTATCCGCAACGCCATGTCTTGGGCGGTTTCTGTGGGCGAGGTATTCATATTTTTTGGGAAAGGATCTCTTTGCATAGTCTGTCACAGAGCTTAATTAACAATCACGCTCAGCTCAGCTCAGTTAAAAAAACGATAATATAAGCAAAAAAATGTGATTAAGTGCAGAAATTCCGACGAAATACACATTGATAACAATCTCTACAATCATTTACTGGATGAAAATCAGAAAATAAATTCAAATTTGGAATTATCGTACACCATTGTGTAGACCAAGCTGTCAGCTATTTATTGGCATATTTTTTATAATGATATCAATCCTATTTTTCATTTAAATGCCACCTGAATAATACTTGCAGTAGCATTTCGATTTTTATGATGAGGATACACCTCATCATCATTTATTACCAATTATTTTTATGAATGAAACGTATAAAAACAATAATTAAATAAAATAATATAATAAATTAACGTATATGTATTGTTATAATTTATTATATTATATTAATAATAATTATTATTCATGTGAGTTTTGAGAGATACTCATAGATTTATTATAATTATAAAATATACATATATTATTAAATGTATACCTTGTTAATAATGACATTTAAATATTCACTATTAATGAATATTTTAATTGTACCCGATAAACTATGCTAATTTTTAATGTATAAAATGTTTTACAGACTAATGATAAATATATTATACATCAATACATCATTTGAAAAATCATCAGCTGAAAAACGTCATCTGTATTTATATTATGTACTTTAGATTCAGAGGATTCTGAGGGTAGGCATCATAACTGGTGTAATTATTACTTTGTTACGCCTGCATTCATCAAAAGTAAAAAGTACAGAAAATTAAAGAAAACAGAATATAATGTAGTATGATGATAAACACTGGTCGGAGTTTTTTGATAGAGGAAAAAAGGTCTTTGCATCACTAATCAGGGTTACGATAAGTGAAATTCCATTTGCTTCATTCGCCAATGTCCGAGAAGCAGAAACAAAGGCCAACCAACTATGATAATAGCAAAGTGATGTTTCTTCTATTTAGCACGGGTTTACTGAAGACACGAGTCTAACCAATCTCGTCATAATAATCCTATGAACATCGGGCTTTTTAATACAAATAAATTGGCGCTATTTTAATTTTATTTTATTTTATTGCTGTAGGACAGCAGACTGGCTGACGGCCCGCTTAGAATTTAGCAGTTACCGTCGCCTATGGATGTTTGCAACCCCAGTGGCATCGCGAACACGCTGCTGTCCCATAAGGGTATATGAACTTGGGTCACTAATGCCGGAACACAACACAAGGTTATTATGGCAGCATACTTAAGACCAAAGATGGTCGCCATCCAGACGGGCTTGGGGAACTACCACGAAGCTAGGGTGGGCTGTTTTGTCGCCATTTACGTCAGGTCGACCCCGGTCGCAAAGGTCAGTATTCTTTCTCCGCCTCTGCACGGATAAAACCGAATTTAACAAATTGCAGTTTCACATATTTGTCTCCAAATTCACATCTCCACAGCATTCGTATTTTCCCTTAAATGTTCTTCTTCACTTCATCTAATACTAATTCGAAACAATGTATTGTTTGCGAAAACGAAAGAGAGATTTGCTAATATTTTACGGCGTATACCAATGCTGAATACTCGGACGAAGCTAAATACTGGGCCACCAAAATGGAAGAACAAAAACAACAAACATTTAGCTGCGATGAGAATGTTGAGATGGGTGTGTGAACAAGAATGAATAAGGCTAGAAACGAGAAAATCTCTAAAAGTAGCATCTTTAAATGTTAAATTGAGAGGAAGAAGACTGGCATAGTATGGACATGTTGCAAAGTGAACCTGACCACGTTATCAGAAGAATGTTAAATGTGAAAGTAGATGGGCCATGTGCGCCTAGAGACCTATGGAAATGAGAGGGGTCAGGGTCAGAAACCGATTTTTATTTAAATGTCAATTAATTTTCACTCACATTTCTAATACAAATTATAACCTAATGAAATTTGTAATTTTCTTGCTATATTTAAACACTAGCAGCCCGTCCCAGCTTCGCACGGGTATTTAATAAAAAATTAAAAATTAAACCCTTCTATTTTTTTTCGGTCTCGGGGAAAAACCTCTCTTGACGGGTTATCCCGGCCCGGGGGGACCGAGGGATATAAGGGACTCCGGAAAAGATGTTCGACCCACTAAAAAACTCCGCTGTTCTCCTATCGTCTACGCCCGGGCCCACGGATATATGGCCTGCCGATCTCGTGGCCCGGGCCGGCGCCGGCCCACGCTTTGTCTTAAAGCGGGCCCCTTCTAAAGTGCTGGCGCCAGGGGGTCAGGGTTTCGTCCCCCCGGCGCTCTCTTGTAACAACTCTAGGAGTTGAGGGGGGCTGTGGAACAGCACGCGGCCTTCTCCCTCGCGGCAATAGTGCGGGCGGCGGATCCTCCCCCGAAGGGCCGCCCGCGGCCGTTTTCTACGGCGGCCGGAGATCGTTGCCCACCCTCCGGCGTCGACGACGCGGCCTACGTTGGCGGGAGGGGAGTGCGGTGGCGGACTCTCGCTCCCGTTCCGCCGCCTCCCTTGCAGACACTACTGCCTCGCAAAAGGAGGCGACGGCCGTCCATCCAGGATCGCCCCCGACCATGGACAGAACCAGAGCCGGGAGTGACAGGTCCGCGGCCAATTCCGGACGGGACTCGCATCCCCGTCGCGTGCTAGTCAGGCGTGGGTACGACTACCAGACGACACTCCAGAAAAAGCAGAGTCGCCTGACGTCGTAGCCGGCCCAGCAAGACCAACCGACAGCGAGGATGCAATTCCCGCCCCGGGAACACTCTGTGCAGGCGCAGTCGAAATAGGCATGGTTTCGACTACCAAATCAGGTCCCAGGGTAGAACCCGGGACCCCAATCAGTATTCGCAATCATCCCACCGGGGACCACGCCACGAACAGAGAGCTAAGTTGGAAAGGATGTAAGAGGTAGACGGAAAGAAAGGTAGGACTCTGTCGCCTCGAACGGAGAGGGGAGTGAAGCGACGGATGCTCGGGCACCTCGGGTACGCACACCCGTGCACTCCTCGGACAGAGGCAAACCCTTCTATTTTCGTCAGGTTACTAAAAAAAATAAAATTATAAAGAAAGTTTGAATATTTTTTTAATAAGTATTCGAATTTTTGTAAAAACCCCAGTGACGCACGCCTACATTGCATAAGGTGCTGCCTAGCTAGCCGAACAGGGTGAGCGGCTACCACGCAACATTTTTCTAATACTTACATTTTTAAACGTTTAACAGTCTAGGCTGGTAAAAAACTAAAGGAGGTACTTTAAATAAAAGAAATAGTACAATTCCCATCCGAACAAAATTAATAGCAAATTAGTATATAATATGAATTGTTTAAAAATTAATTAAGGTGACACAAAATTATCACCTTAACAGTTTATATTTTACGCAATAAAATAAAAGGAACGTATAAACAAAATTTGATGTTTCGCAGATATAAAAGAAGTTAAGAGATCGCCTTGTTAGCTGACCGCATAAAATTCTCCGTGGATTCATAAAATATGTAATTTGATCAGGATCAAGAGTGGCGTCGGACGTTCCCACTGGTGTAGAGACGCCAGATATTTGGCTTTTTTCGGAATGTTTCAGACGAAAACCATGTGCTACGCCGCGAGCGTTTTTGGTAACATAAATTTTCAGAAAAACCAATAAATTAACGGTTTTCAAAGCTAAGGTTAAGGAAACATGGATGAATGTCTAAACGTTGCCGGTGTAGGTGATTTTTGACTTCCGCTATTTCAACATTAGTCGAGTATAATGCAACCATCATTTTGGAAGCCATCTTGATTTTGGAACCTACTGTCAAATACGCAGGTTAAGCCTTATAGTCCCCAATTGGAGCTTGCGTGCGACTATAGTCGTGCGACTAGCGCGTCGTAGCCTGCGCGACAAGCTACTGCATGCTACCCATGTACGCCGCAATTTGAGCACAGTAGATATGGAGTTCACGGGGCCAAAACGTCATATATACATAAACGAACGTCTGAATCGTTCCAATCATCTTCTATTTTATAAAGTATACGAGGAATGTCGACGCAAAAATTGGCGATTCTTGTGGACTAAAAGAGGACGTATCTATGCTAGTCAAGGAAAAGGGATATAAGTTTTTCTGATATGGTCTGAAGCAGATTCGTGTTTTTACAGCGGATAATCTTTAAATATTCAGTGTACAATTGCACTGTAGCTTACCTGGTTTTGTTTATTATTTTAGTATATTTTTACGTTTTGCATATTTTTATCTATTTTTGTCTTGATTATTTACCAATAATATACGAATATTCTCCACACTTAATAAAAAATACTTACCTAGAGAGTTTGAAGGTATATAGAATATATATTTACTTGTATAGATATCTATTTAAAATTATATTTAATTTAAACCACATATATAGAGAATAATAATAAATTACGTAAGTAAGAATTAATTATAAATTAAAAATTGTTCAGTCCTATATGGAGTATTCACTTGAATACTGAGTTTAGTTATTTTAATATGATCAATAGTTAAAAATTTGTTGAAACTTAGTTTAGATAATTATTGGCAATAAATGAAACATGGCTCAGAGCAGGGGAAGAAGGTCGAACTGCCTTTCCTGGATACAGATTGCGTCATATACCACGCTCACAAAAAATACGGTCACGTAACGGTTGAGTCAGTTTTTACATAAGACAGGGCTTGAACCCTGGCACATGGGCTCACGCTACCAATCTGCTTCACTCGTGTATTGAACAGATGTGGATCACTTTGACAAGGTACAGAACGAAGCTCGCTGTCATCGGCACAATATATCCCCTTAATTGTATGTTGATCTGTTTTTTTGATGTTTTGACTGACTCCGTCAACTCATTATTGTCTAATTATGATTGATTTTATTCAATAAAACGGATGCCAAGACACTAAAACTGAACACATTTTTGACTAGTATTGAACTCAAACAAATTATCACATCACCTATACATTATACAAATGCTTCTTAAACTTCAATCGATTTAGTTTGTACAAATTTGATTTTAAATAAAATTAACTTAGACTCTCTTTTCGGTCATTGCTTAGTTGTGTGTGAGTTTAACATAAAGCGCGCAAAACTAACTTCACGTACTGTAATATACCGTCCAATTAAAAATATCTGCTTGGACGTATTTACTGTTCATTTACAAAACCTGAGATGGGACTTACTAACGACACTGAGTGATGTCAATCTAATTGTTAATGGTTTAAATAATTTTGCACATTTAAGAAGTTAGGTAAGAAGTGGTAATGTTAGTGGTGTCACTTAATGGCCCCAGCAGAAGATCAGCACTGGTAAATACGACCAGCAAATGCTGAGTTGCGACCAATTTGCGACAAATGTTACATACCATATAATTATAAATTGTAAATAATTTTATGTCCTAAATAAATACATTTTCTTTCTTTCTTTATTTCAATTACACAATCGCGGCGACCATTATTTATTGCTTATCGCATGCATCATGCGTTTCATCCTTATCATATCTTAAGTTCAACTTTAAATTTCGTAACACAGCGTTGAGTGTACGGAACACAACTTCACGCGTTTTTGGGTCATTGTGCTTCTCTAATATTTTGATTGTATTATGTCTGTATATTTTGTTATTCTAACATATGCCAAAATTAAGCCTAGTTTTATTTTAATAAGACTGTATTTTCATCCCCAATCCTAGTAGGAAAACGGATATTTTAATTATTTTATGCTCTTTTATTGTCTAAAATACCGGCTTTTATGATGAATGAGAAACAAAATGGGGTAATTTTATTCCACTCACAGACTGGCACATACTCTGTTGGGAAAGTAAAGAGTAGAATATAATTAGTATTAAGCAATTGATATAGGTACTACTTAAATTATTTTGTAGATAAATACATGTTAGACATAAACCCAGATTCGAGAAAGGAATTAAACCTGTAACCTTCATAGACGTTCTAACATGGGAAAACCTAACTGATCAATTTAATTATCTAAGTAAAATAATAGATTATTGTAAGTTCAAAATCCTTACATAAAAGGTAAAATAATATTTGCCAGTTATTCCGTTTTATATTTAGCTCATGGGGAGCCTACTCGGGTGACTCAGATCGGCCGCCGAGATACTCGGAAATAGATCTGTCTCACTATGATATGCTGGAGAAGGTGAAGGAGGCATTAACTCTTGATTGAGTAGCTAAATTATCGATGGAAAAGATTTCGTTTACCACTTATATGGTAAAGTTGAGCATGAATAAGCTGACAGCTGTTTTAAAATATAAATATATTGAGTTCATTTAAATAAACTATAGCAACGAAGTCCCACAAAGTTGCAGTTTAGGAAGAAATTCATTAAAAAGAATTTAAAATGATTATGTTCAGATTGAAATGTTTGTATTCTAAAAGACGATGAGAAATAGAAAAAAAAAAATATTAACATAGAAAATACACTAGGATATTTCAAATATTTTTTTGTATATATCAGTGCTTCGATAAATAGCTAAGAAAAATGCACTTTAACTTTAAAAAATATTTTTGTTTTGTTACTAAATTTTACACATATTGGTAAAATATGAATATGGCAAATGAAGCGTTTGATAAAATAATAAATTTATTTAGTTTTAAAATAACTGTCACGTAGTTGCCTGATTTATGGATAAAGGGTTTCGTATCGTCAAATTAAATATATGTACAAGATTAGAGTATTATACTTTTTAACAATTAATGTCACATTTTTTAATTTGCAAGGAGATAAGTTTTGAAACTCGTAAAAATGTTTTTATTATAATTTAAAAAAGTCAATTAGTTGATATGAAATATACCAACAGACAAAAGATTGTGGAGATTTTTCAGTAAAGTTCACTTTATCATGCATCGTGTACTCGTATAGTTAAGAAAGAGTCTTCAAGACCATGTAATTTAGTAACGTTAAGTTCAAATAAGTTCTTTTGATATATTTCATTTAAACTAATAGAAAATACTTCCATAAACGTATTAAAAACGTGTCTTATGCAGAAGAAATCCTAATTAAATTAAACAATATCCTTATGGGACAGCGGCGTGTTCGCTATGCCACTGGCGTTGCAACACCCATGGCGACGGTAACTGCTATAAGTGGGCCGTTAGCGTTACTATTTTACAGCAATTAAAAAAAATATTATTCACGCATATATCAAATATTTATATTCTGTATTACAAACTTATATTATAATAAATTTACAAGCTCTATCAATATTTTGGTAGTTTTATATGAGGTATTATATTTTTTTACTTTACAATCACTTTCTTTTAAAATATACCTTCTATTTATATATTTTTCTTTTCTATTATTATATCAACTTTGTGATATATAAAATTTTGGTCTTTACTAGGACGATACTTTCGCGTCTTTAACTCAAAAGGAAAATATTCTGATATAAACTCGACCATTATAAATCAACTAAGCGATGAGATGAGACTTCAAAGAACTTGGTACCTTGTTATACTAGTTAATTTTATTTACTTTGTGACTTACTAAAAACTCTATTTAAGTTAAAAACCTCTTTAAGTAAAAATCAAAGTGCACTCAATTATGTACAGAGGTACCCCAATGTGGCCAGTACACAAATTACTAGAAAGTTTCCCTTTGAGACCAATGTACACAGACTTTGATTAACGTTGTGGCCGAGGAACGTTTTAGCCACGGTTTTCGCCATCAAATACCGGCTTTTAAATATTACGCAAAGGGAATTATTATCTTATTCTGATGAAACGGCGCGAAAAGTAATATCAGGAAAATATTAAAAGATTGAGATGTACTAAAAATGTCTCGATTGTGCTATAATTAATTTTGGAATTTTATTGTTGGTATTAAATTTAGTAGCTTTACACAAGTTGGCCGTTCCCCAATTTTAACTTCCAGATCTTAATTTCAGAATTATAGTCCCAATCTTAGAAAGATTTACTTTTTACACGCTATTATTAACTTGACCTGTATGTAACGGAACTTACGGACTCAATTTTTAATTACTTTGAACAATCAAAAAAAAAATTTCATACTTGTCAAGGCCTGATGACAATAGATCTGATAATTTTGTCCCATAATTCTTATAAAGATCATCAGGATTACGCTCTCTTTTCCTTCTGCCGGAACATTAATAAAAACGGTTTATCCCACGCTTTTTAGAACAGTGACATTAATTTTCATCCGTAATCTCGTCAGCAATTTTATTTTTATGTTAAGAATTATTTTTACTTTGATTAATTCCAAAAGCGTGTTTTTTAGTTTTTTTTAACTATAATTTTTAGATTTCTGCGTAATATTTTGGTAAAATAAATTTTGACATATGACCTTCTTAGCACTGGCATTCAGCCAACAGATAAACGGCTCACCCGATAGCAGGTCACCTTGCATGGACGTTTATAAAATCAGAAAACCTGAGATTACAACAAGTAAATACCATTTAAATGAGAATATATTTATAAAAATTTTGCTATTTTATATCAAATTATGTCCGTTTTACAGTTGCCATAGTAATTTTTATTGAAGTAATCTATGCCAAAATCTGGTATTTCTAACAACAAGTTATGACGAGAAAACTTTAATAACCATTGTTTGTTGGCTTTAAGAAAAAATGCGATATTTAAATCGTCGTTTCAAATATAAATATAGCCTGCGGTAAGCAGCTAAAGCCGGGCTCTGTAAGTTTCAAAGAGGTTACGGGTATCCTTTGTGAAGGTGAAATCAGCTTTACTTCGCATTGCCTCTGAATTTACCGTGGGCGTCTATCCGATATATGAAATGTTTTACGAGATTAAACATTATATTAAGAGGATTTACAATATTCATACAATATTTGCTTGTTACTATGTTCTAAATTTGAATAGTTTAAATACTTTTACATAAGTAGGCAATATTGTACAATACCATAGATTATTTAAAATGAAGAAATGATTCATACACAAATAAATTTTTTATTTCACATGTTAATTCTGATTGATTTAAGCTTTAATTTGAGTACCGTAACCGGAGTAAGTCCGCTGATGGAAACTGTGAGAGCCTTTTACGTATACTTACGTGATATTACATTTCATTTACAATTTAGCGCCTTTTATGAAATGGTGAGGCCTATTTGGTCCCAGGCCACAGAGACTTGAGAATCAAATTTTGGAAATTAATATTGTATACATACGTTATTCAATGATATTACCAATATTGCTCTACTCTAACGTAGAAGTGTTTTATTCATCATCATCATCTTAGCGATGAATCCCGGTTGCAGCCCAAACTCTCGCTTCGGCGCCCGGGGTCCGCTTTCCGACTTTTTCTACTCCACTTCGCGCGATCTTCAGCATCCCTGGTAGTGAGCCCATTGGCACGCATATCACCCTTTACGACGTCAAGCTAGCACTTTTTGGGTCTAGCCCCTCTGCCGGGGCCCGGCGGAGGCAGCATGGCCAGACATTTGTTTCCCACGTAAGCATTCGGTTGCCGTAAAACATGGACATACCAACCGAGCCGACACTCCTGCAATTTATCTGCAATGTCACGGACATGAAGACTGCCGCAAATGCGGGAGTTTCTAACGCGGTCCTTCCGCGTTACTCCACACATCCACCGCAGCATATACATCTCCGTGATACGCAGTCCTTGCTTGTGTCGCTCTAACACCGGCCATGCTTCACAGCCGTATAAAAGGACAGGCCTAATGATGGTCTTATAGACCTGTCCCTTCAGCTTTACCGACATCTTGGGGTCACAAATGATACCAGTTACCTCACGCCATTTGGCCCACACGGCAGTAATGCGTGCCTTGACGTCGCAATCGATATCACCAGACCGTGTCGTCGCCTATGCGTACGGGTGTGGGATCTGTGGAGTTATAGGCCAAGTACTCGGTCTTCGCCACATTGATCTTCAGACCACCGTTCTCAAGCGACTCCTTCCACGCCTTCACGCGTTGCATCAGTTTACCCCTGTCCGAATTTGCCAGCGTGATATCATCAGCATACATGAGCAACTACGGGAGCTGCTCATGTGAGTTTCTGATGCTGTCTGACAATACGTCTAATACCACGCTGAACAGAAACGGACTAAGGGTGGATCCTTGGTGCACTCCGACAGTGATGGGGAAGGATTTTGTGTCACCAACAGCGGTCCGAACCACAGAATCGGAATCGCGGTACATGTCTCAGATGATATCAATATAGGCCTCTGGAACCCTTTTGGATCGCAATGCCCACCAGATTATCGCGCGAGAAATACAGTCGAAAGCCTTCTGCAAGTCAAGAAACAAGCAATGCCGAGGCGTATTCTTCGTCCTGTATTTCTCCGCGACAATCCTTAGGGCAAAAACAAGGTCCATGGTCCCATGACCAGGGCGAAACCCTGTTTTATTATACTCTTATAATTAAACATGTCAGCATGGTTAAATATTATTGATTACTAGTGGTCACAACGCGGTCGAATTACAATAATAAGTCAAAGTTTTGGCTTGAACATTATAAAGGTTTTCAAAGAGGTATTTTTTACTAACACTTCACAGATAATTTGACTATCTTTTTTAAACAAATTATATGACAAATAAATAAAACAAACAGTTTTGTTTGAATAAAACTATATTTGTATATATTTTTTATTGAAACAAACAAAAAAATGTCGTCTTTTGAAACGGGAATACACAACATTTAATACGATATATTAAATAATATTTCAAAACTACTATAATTTTTTGGGAAAACAATTAGCTTGCTAAATGTCCTTGACATAGATTTTTTATTGATGAAAATAGCAAACAGGCAAATTTCTCAATGAATAGGCATTGTCGTCTATGTACATTTGAATCAGCAGCATTGTTAACGCGATGCCGAATGCATGCCGGATGCAGAAATTTCTAAATATAAAATTTCTAACTAATCGTATGATCAAACTACTTGCAACGTACAATTAGCCAATCACAGACTGTAGTTATTGACAAAAGAGTACTTGTGTATACATATGTGTGCGTATGTGGGTGTCTAATATTTTATTTGTTTTTAATGTACGGTTAATTCAGTGTTATATTTATGTAAAAAATATTATACTTCAGTACTTCTTATCCATATAAACTTTAACTGCGCCAAATTTCATAAATTTCCGTCCGCGTTCATAAGTTTGTAATATTATCACAAAAAATACTACCAACAACATTACAGTGTTAAATGAAAAATTCCTATAAATTTTGTTTGAATAAAAGTTTGTTGATATTCACTAAACGATTTCTGGCTTTCTTTTTTAGCTCAGTAGATAGCTTAGGTAATTATTTAATCGTTTTACCACGGTTCTTTCGATTCGGGTTCCGATATTTAAGAGAGAAGACTAACAAAGAAAAGAAAAATAAACATATTACGTTCTTATTAAAAATAACAAGCAGGTGTTAAGAGTCATCGTTTAAAGCCTCCCCCCATCGAACCCTCTTTTATTAGCTGCCTTGAGCCCATTTAAGATTGTGTGGTACTTATGTGTATCGCGTACGAATACGCAAGCATCATAAAACTTCCCCGAAATGTGTTGAAATTGAAAACTTGGAAACAATTGAGCTCTGCGAACGCTTTGTGCGAACTCGCGCTTTATTTTCCATCAAAATAAATGTTAGCTAAATAAACTCAATGAAAACAAATTTCTGAACGTAACATTTTTTAATGTTTTTCTAACAAAAGCGAATAAATAATATAAAATTGAATCGTCACACAAACTTATACTTGTATTTTATACCTGTTATATCTAAACATTAATGTGATGTTTTATTTACGCAAATTACTGTTGAGAATGTGGTGCGACACAGTTAAAAGTATATTTAATAGTAAATAATAATTATTCATATTTCAATTAAAAGGAATTCTAAGAAAATATCCGAACATATTTTCGATATAATTTTTACACGAACTGAAATTTATGAAGCGTGTTTTCAACCTCTTCTTAATATTTTATTCTCGTATCAAACTTGCAATATTTTCTGTAATATAAAGGAAGGAGTCCTCATGCGAAGTATGCCTGATATTGAATAACATAATTATTTACATTTTATCCATATTAGCAATCCGCATTTTGAATAATACAATTGAAATAATGTTTCTTCATTCATTAGTTGAAAAGTAAGATGGGAAACACATTAGAATTTTCAACCCAGGATTCAGATGTCTGACAACAGTCACCTCTGTATAAATTTGGCCACATAGATTTTTTGTAGCTTATAATTATTAGTAACAGGTAAGGAGAAGAGAGAAGAGTGCCGATAGGAAAAGATCCCCAAAAGTGACCCATGTGACAGTATTCTTCAGCTTAATTCTTGCATTGGATAAAAGGTTTTTAGTAAGAAAATTAACTACCAGTCCCTAAAAGAACATATTGCCTATATTTCTAAATATATTGTCAGATTTAGTTGGAATCTAATTTATAATTCTTTCAGAATTAATAGATTGCATTTCTCTCATATAATCTAAAATATAAGTATACTTTTATTTGGCAAATGTATTTGGAAGTAGTCCTAAATATTGCAAATTCAATCAATTACGAGGACATTCACTCTGTTATCTATTGCAAACATATATTAGCTAGGTTTGTAATATCGGAATGGAAAATCCCAAGTAAATAAAAGATTTTCAATAAGCACATGTATTGAGTGAATACCTATTGTCTATCGTATTCAGTCACTGATTGTTGAACCCCCAACGTAACTAAAGCACATGAATTCTTTTGTTTACTCTAGGTTGTAATGAAAATTTGGAGCAACAATAATACTATCTAGAATGCGTAGGAGGTCAGGATACAATTATTTATTTGTGTCGTAAGTAGCTAATACTTTTTTGTTCTTTCGACGAAATGAGCTTTGAGAGAAGTCGCTCAGAGCCCAGTAAAACAAATATCACGTAACAAAAGTAAAAGAGCAAGTCTCATTTTGCTTGAAGCGCTAATTGATTAAGTAAACAGTGGGCGATCCAATTTCTACTCGTGTGCGCTGTTAAAGTTTACTCAAGTGTGTTTGTTTATGGACTTTAGCCACAAATCCTTATTCCGATATTGGTTCATGGCTTCCTTTCTTCAAATGATGGAAAATTTAGAAATGGTGTTGATAAACTTGTTGTTATTGTTGGAAAGTGTAGACAGGTTCCAGAATATTCTTAGCGTAAGAAATATTCACACTTGACCACATCCTGTATGGTTATTATCTGACGATACATGAGTGAATAAATATACGATAAAATATAGTAAAGTACTTTATCATAATATGTATTCTACAGAGTAGAAAAATTTGAGATAATAAGCTTTTTAAAGGGTTACGGTTTTCGCCTTATTGTCCCTGATAAAAATTCCTCAGTATCTTTCAATTTATTGTAGTTTGCCCTTTGTTTTTGTAGACGGACGAAATTAAAGAAAAATGTAATAATTACAATTAATTATATTATATATTATGCTATAATTGTTACTCGCGGAATCTGTTTGATATAGACGGATTACTTTTTAAACTTACCTAATTCATCAATTTTAATGTTAAATATTTTCTTTGGAACTCGAGTACTAGTGTAAAAGGAACCATGCAGCTCATACTACTGGACTAAGTAGTTGGGATTTTTTTTAATACGCCAATCAATATGTTTTACATTATTGTTATCTGTATAGTGAACAATAGAGAATGCAACAATCCAAAGGTGTATCAATTAGTGTTTATAGAAAGAGGATCTTTCTTTCTTCTTCAAGGAGGAGGTGTAGCAAAAACAAAAGATTTTTACTACTACTTCCAATAGTTAAATTCAGGAACGGAACGGCGTCCAAGTTTAGTTTTTAATTTTATCTCGTTAGATCTCACAGTTAACGCAGCAAAAAAATAATTAAAAGATAATTGGGTCATACTCATTATCACTTTTTATGGAACATCCCTACTAATAAGACATTGTAGATGTGAACGTGTTGTAGATGGCATATTTTAATTAATTAAATTAAAGGCATTCTTACTCACTCGCCCGTTCAATATCTCGTTCAAAGTTATTAGCTAATAGGATATAGTAATTCACTTATCGCCAGGAGTGTTAATTTGCTAAATGAAGTAAATAACGCAAAGCTTTCGAGTGTCGTATAAGTAAATGAGCTAACAGGGAGTTAATAAAAGGTATAAGTGCAGGGAGTACTCACTGGGAGTTCTAGAAAATAAAAAAATGTATATATAATTAATATTTTTCATTTTAACAAGCTCCATCGCCCACCTGTGCCTGAAATGATAATCAACTGTATATGCCTATACTTGGTGAGGAATAAAGTACATACTTGCGACTTAATACAGATCAAGATCCGCCCCTCAGGGGTGCTCCTCTGTCCGAGGAGTACACGGGTGTGTGTACTCGAGGTGCATTTTCAAGCAGGGGTGGAGTAAGAATACAGACATTATGCGGCCGGGGGTAGCCTGTCGTAAAACGCGACTAAACAACCCCAGCTAGGGGGTAGGGCTCCAAGCCCGACTGTTGGCGGCCACCGCTGGTCTCTAAATATGCCGCTGTAATGTGTTCCTTGTGTTGTGTTCTGGCTTAAGTGATCAGGTTCCAGTCCCTTTAGGTGGACGGCAGTGAGTTAGCGATGGTCCTGGCGTCGCAAACATCCACGGTAACTGCATATTAGTAAGTCAGCCTGTCTGCCGTTCCACAGCAATAAAAACAGCAAACACCTAGCGGAAGGTTTCGGCACTGATGCAAATCAGTTCTATGAAACATCGTAGTAGGTGACATCAAACGGATTGACCTAAATAATACACCACCAACCCATTAAATTATGTACTCGTATATTATACATGCTATTACAAGCAAATTAAATCGATTAAATATATCGTAGTGAGTTAGCAAGCGGTGTCCCATAATGCGACAAAACATCGGGTCATATTTTCACCTTAGCCGACCTCAAGTCAACCTCCACGACGATATAAAGGGCGCCTAATCTCGTAATTTGTTCTAACAATAGGGCCTACATTATATATGATATCACACTAAACACGCATTTAGGTTCATTATTTTCTATAATGAACAATTTACTCCACGTCATAGACAAACGCTATTGTATTCCGAATGATTTTCTTTTACTATAAAATTTTAACCCCCATATGCATAATACATGCAAAAGTGAACCTTTTTTGAGTTCTTATATTTTTTAGCTTTTTCAAAATTGGTCAAAAATACAATATATAAAATTTATTTTAAAAAATGTATCAATTTTAATCTCATTTTTTCTTCTGATGTATACAAATGATTAAACACAGGTTATCTATCAATATTAAAACAACAATTATCGGTCCAAATTTAAAAATGCGAGACGAAAAGCGATCACATTTTAATATTTTTTTTGAGATATTTTTTCACTAAAATGCCTTGAAAACAAAAAAAAGTAATGAAACTTGGCTTGCAGATTATTTTAAAAACACAATCGTTTTCTTAGCTCTCCAACAATGCATAACAACTAGGAACTTATTTCAAAGAAACTAAAAAAAAAGATTACAAAGGAAGCAGGCGGAAATTAGTAACTAAACTAAAATCTCTGTTTGAATATCTTGCAAATAGGTTTAATGCGTACCTAAGCCAATGAAGGAAGTAAACTTGCAGGTTAAGAAAAAAAAACAAATTGCAAAGAATTCTTTATTCAAAAACTTTTCACGCGTGTATTGGTTTTGTTTTACAAATTGGCGCCGTATTTTTTGAAGTTAATAAACTCACGATTGTAGTTTAATTTTTAATTTGAATTGAAATATGGAAGAGCTTGATCAAAACAACAGCGTATGTTTCAAACCTTGCCCACGCGTCGTCAAAGCGATTTGCGTCAGGCTCAGTTGGGAGACCCAAAACTTAACAAAACAATATCAGATTTTGAAAAAGTTGCTGACCCCATATCCGTTAATGTGAAGCGTTGGTCTGAGCGTGATTATTTTATGCAACAGGGAGTTCTTTATAGATATAATCCAGATGTCGACAGCAAGAGTCACAGCTTGTTGTGCCTAAAAACCTTCATCTTGAGATTTTGAGGAATGCCACGATTCTCCTCTTGTAGGGCATCACGGCGTAGACTGCACGTTTCTCCGGGTATCACAGCGTTTCTATTTTTCTGGCATGCGTCGTATCATTTCTAATTAAATAAAGACTTGTTTATACAAGCATGTATATGCATGTTATCATGCCAGAGATATAAAGCTTCAAACGAAAAGCCTCCAGGTCTCTTGCAAACTCCTGTTTTGAATCAGAGAGGAGAGGTTTTGGCCATTGAATTGTTTGGCCGCTTTCCAGTAGGTTCTAATGAAAACAGATGGATTTTGTTAGTAGAAGACACCGTGACTCGTTGGTTTGAGTTGTTTGCATTAGCAGAAGCTTCTTCGGTAGCAAGTGCTAAAATTCTCGTTGAAGAGTACTTCCTTCATTACGGTCTAACCCGTCGAATAGTTTCAGACAGTGTTCAGTTTATTTCTGCCGTAACGCAGCAAGTGATGTTCGTTCTAGGTATTAAGCAGGATATTTTGCTTCTTTATCACCCAGAAGCAAATCCTGCCGAACGTAAAAAAAAAGGATTTGAAGTTTCAGTTGGCTTAGTTGGTCAATACCAAACACGCGTCATGACCTCAACAGCTTCCGTTGGTGAGGTTCGCTATGAACTTAGCTGTTTGCTAGACAACAAATGTTACGCCAGCTTATCTTAATTTTGCACGAGAGTTGCGTTCTCCTTTAGTGGACCATAATGATATAAGAGCAGTACTGAATTAGGAGAAATTCATTCCTCAGATACGCCTTACTCGTATTTGCACATGTTCGTCGATTCCTTAGTAAGTGTAAAGCACACGCTGACAAGTCACACAAACCAGCAGAGGAGTTTGCGTGAGGTGATCGGGTTCTCCTAAAGACACACACCCTTAGCGATGCCTCCGAAACTCTTTCAAATAAATTTGTGCCAAAGAGGGATGGACCTTACATTATATCGGAAAAGTGTAGCCCGACTACTTATGTCGTGTCCAGTGTAGATTCTTCAGACAATGTTTTTGTTTTCACGTTTCACAACTAACGCGCCTCTACCTTCGAAATGACAACTACGTGCCTCTTCGTCCCGTCGTACCAAAGAGAAAGAAAGGCAGTCCGCCTAAAGTGGAAGGGAGTTCTGTGTGAGCGCAGAAGTGTTTCTCTCCTGCCCTCGAGGGGGAGGATATAGCGGCCGGTAGGTGGCCGAAGCGCGCTACGCATGGCAAGCTACCTTCGCGGTACTCGCCCCCCCCCCCCCCCGCATCACTCCCGCCGCTACCAGGCAGTCTCGTATGACCGCGCGTGATCGTAATCCTTTGACAATGCATAAAATTTTTGTAAATGTTTCCTCGCGGTATTTGGAATAAATTAATACAAAATGTATAACCCGTCGTTTAACTTATGCAAAACCGGGACTATACACCGCACCAGTATTTAATCGTTTTTATAAATCAGAAGATAAAATGAGATTTAAATTGATACTTTTTTTTAATTATATTTTTGATGTTGCATTTTTAACTTTTGAAAAAAGCTAAAAACATGATAACTCAAAAATGGTTCACTTTTTCGTATTGCTTAAGGGAGGTAAAATTATCACAAATAGTCACCCCTATCACCTCCTAACGGGAATACGTCGAATTACCAATAACCCTGTATACTTTACGTACGTCACATTTGGAGAAAAAATTAGAGGTCACAGGTTCGAATCGAAATAACAAAATAAGTAAAATAACAAAAAAAAAATTTGCTACATACCGACGATTAAGGAAAAAACATCGGAATGAAACCGGTATACCGAGATCTCTGTATACCCTAATTAATCTAAGTAAACCTGTATCCCCTCAGGGGCGCTCCTCAGTCCGAGGAGTGCATGGGTGTGCACGGGTGTCCGACCATCTGTCGCCTCACTCTCCTCTCCGTCCGAGGCGACAGAGTCCTACCTTTCTTCTCCTACCTAAGATTCGAATGGTGACTTTCAAGCTGGTCTCCGGGTGTGACATCACGTATATGTATCCCGATTCTTGTTCTGACTCTCTTTTCTTCTTTACGTAAATCTCATTTCTTCAACTAACAAAATCAAATTCAATAATTAAAAAATTTACATTATATGATATTACGAGGAACAGAAAACATCAATATCAAAATTATATACATTATTTATGACGTAGTGACCTGTGATGAAAAGGCACATCTCATTGACTTTATATCGAATACCTGTCTCTAGGGACGTTTGCAGGTTTCTGTCTCGGTAATTACTGGGGCATGACCCAACAGATTTTTAGGCACGTGTGACTTTTTTTTATAAAAAAAATATGTCTTCAATCATTATACCTTAGCAGTGAAATCCTTTTTTAATATCTGAGTTAGAGGCATTGCCTACAGCTGGCATCGTGTTGGCAATGCCTTTAGTGTTGCTAACGTCCGTAAGCAACGGTCATCACCTGCTATCGGGTGGGATGGTTGCCTATCTGCTGTACTCTAGCATTAAAAAAAATGTTACCTTCCGATACGAATTGTGACACTTTATTCATCTTTGAATATTAGTCCTTACTAAATTAGGATTAATTCTATACTGTGCTAATTACTACTATAGTTTAATATGCCTACTTGTATATTAAATGTTATACGTATATATATACTAACTGTATATATCCTAATACAATTATTTCTTATTATTAGTATTTACAAACTCAACATAGGTGACGGAGACCACCTGCTATCGGGTAGATTGTTTGCCTGTCTTCTGACCTCCACCTATAAATTTCGTGCAGTATTCTATAAAGCTTGCGTCTTTTGCATTAGTATTTCAATTTAAAATAGTTCTACTTATTGATGTGCTACACTACTGTACTGCGATAACTAATGACATCAGGTCTTTACCAGGCGAAAACGGGACATTCAAATATGATATGAAGCTCGCGAAACAGACGACAAGCCTAAATTCAGAATCAAGTATGAAAAAACAATTATTTTATTTGTGGGTGTTCGAATGTATAATTAACTTTTTTATTGCTGTAGGACAGTAGATAGGTTTACGGCCTGCTTAGAATTTAGCAGTTACCGTCGCCTATGGGTGTTTGCAACGCCAGTGGCATTGCGAACACTCTGCTGTCCCATAAGGGTACATGAACTTGGGTCACTAATGCCGGAACACAACACAAGGTTATTATGGCGGCATACTTAAGACCAAAGGTGGTCGCCATCCAGACGGGCTTGAGGCCCTATCACGTAACTAGGGTGGATTGTTTTGTCGCCTTTGTTAGTATTCTTTCTCCGCCCCTGCACGTATAAAACTACCATATTGTATCAGCAATTTCACTAGTATCAAACTATTTAAGAAACGATTTAATGTTTTTATAAAGGCAAATACTATGTAAGCCTAGTGGCTTACAAAATAAACTAACAAACTCATGCCGAAAGAATTCCGCAAGTAACTATTACTAATTAAATTTAAAATCTTTATTTTCAATGTAAGTGATTGTTTATAATATTATTATAGATAAATAAATTTATTTTAACCGAAGCACAATTTCATTCACTCCGGATTCACACAAGCACGAAGGATTATCCTTACACTTGAATCGATTCAAATACGCTGTATTTATTGTTTATACATTGTGTGTATATGTTTGTGCAACTTAAATTTTCATATGCGATATTATATTCGTTTTTATGTAATGTTTTAACAAGGTACGGATTATTTCCAGGTATTTGTAAAGGTTAAAGTTGCGGTCTTTAGAATATTCGATTTTTTTTCATGTACAGGTCGTATAAATATTGTATATATAAAAAAGTTAACTTATAACAATAAATAAAGTTAATTTTTATCATAAAACGTTTGTTTTATCATGTAAAATTTAAAAAAAAAAATTCAAGTTGTACAATACATTATTTCTTTAAACAATAAAAACACAGAACCAAAATACTTTACTCATTCTGATCTTTTACCGCCTACAACATAAGTTTAAGAGTCCCCTTATGACAGGCGTGATACAGGTTTCCTCCAGTTACCAGCTTTTGAGGAAGAAAAGTATAATTCAAGTCATAAAAGTAGAAATTAACACAATTATGTCAAAGACCATATTTAGACTACAGTTTACGTTTATGGAATTTTACACTACAGTAGCACCTAAAGTAGTAAAAAAGAAGATGAGATAAAAACATATTTAAGTAAATACAATGACGTAAACACAGTGTTGGATTAAGCAAGTGCGGGGCCCGTAGCAAATTCTATTTGGCCTTTGAGCTCTTGATCTGCTAGGGGTTCTTAAGTAACTAAAGTGGAAAAAAAAAACCATTCGACACTCAATACCTCAATCGTTTATTTGCCGTCTATGCGTGTTGTTTGTTTTTGTATATTAGATACTGGCTGAGATAATCTGGTTTAAACCAGAGGCCCTCGTATATTTAAATGTACGGGGTCTCTTTTGCGCGAGGCCCGTAGCAATTGCTACAGTTGCTACGTGGTTAATCCGGCACTGCGAAACATATTGTTAAATTGGAAAAATTCATATATAAAAACGGATACAAACAAAATCGGTAACAATTAAGCCACTATTGTGAGGGGTTTAAAAGGTTTAAAAAATACCTTAAGCACTTAGCGACTGACGAAAATATATACACAAAATGTAGAATGAAATTATAACAAAAGGAAACCGAACAAATAACAAACATAATAAAATTTAAATTGCATCTACTTGCATAACTATCCATGCCATTGAATTGAGAACGTCCAGAAGCAAAACTTTCTGTATGCTGGTCTTCGTATATCACAAATCGTTAAAAGTTTATCAAAAGTGGCTTAAAGTTATTAATATTTTATACGGTATCCCAACATGTGGGTAGTTTTGAATGGAATGTTGTATATAAGGGAAACTACTATATTGATTTTGGTACAGTTTTTTTTATTGTTGAGAAACAGCAGAAAGACTGACGGCCCACTTAATAGTAATCAGATACTGTAGCCTATAGATGTTTGTGATACTAGGGGCACCACGAACACGCTGCTGTCGCATAAGGGTACAGGAACATGGGACACTAATGCTGGAATACAACACAAGATTATTATGGCGGCATATTTATACACCACAGGTAGTTGCCATCCAGGGTTGGGGCCCTATCACGTAGTGGTTTTGTCGCCTTTTACGACAAGCCGACCCCGGCCGCAGAGGTTAGTATTCTTAGTACGCCCCTGGACGGATGGATTATCATATCATCAACATCTAAGTAATAAATTCTATGAATTTTTGAACCCTTAGTTCAGTTTTGTCACCAAACGAAAGGATTCGCATCGTTTGCTAGTGCCCAGTCATGAAATTAGTCTTCGAACAACAAAAAAAATGTTAAGGAAAATAGACATATTTTCATAACCCTCCTTTTACAAATAGGTATTGTCTTTGACATGTGTGCACATTTTCATTTTCATTACTTTCAAAGATTCCATTATATACATACATACATGTGAAATTAATAAAAACGTATAAAAAAAGGTATCAAGACTTAGCTAAATTTGGTTTTTTCGTAGGCGACGTACTCGTTTTAGTATATTGCTTTCTGTTTATATTATTATATTACATCTGATTGCTTTTTGTATTTTCCGCTTTGTATTAAGTTGTTTATATCTGTGTAACGCAATATTGAATACGTTTTTTACCCACTTGAAATCATCGCATTAAACTTTGAAACTTTTCTCTTAAAAGGACCAATGACAATAATTTTAAAAAGCAAAAAAGACAATAATTTTTATATACCTATTACTTACAAAAGTAAAGATTGAAATATTTCCATACATACAAAATAGATGATGTTGCTTAAGATAAATAAGACTGACAAGACAGTATTATGCTGTACCAGAATTACAGGCTCATCGCTGGTTTTCAGTCCGATTTTTCATGAGTTTGTCCTAGTATTCAGATTTGAATTGCCAGGATCACCACGAGATAGTGATAGTTGATGTTGTTAAATTTACAAGAGTTTATTACAAGTGGTTGCTCCGAGTCGAGTAGTATATATTAAACGAGTAATTTTTGCTGATTAATTTAGGAATAGATGGGGTTATGAGAAATGTCACACTATATTTATTTATAATTGTAAGTTGCTTAAGTAGACTCTAAGTGAAATTGGCCACCAAGATACCGCAGATTTAAAACCTACTGCTAAAACATAAAATAGAATAATACACTTTACGCAAAATGTACAGACTTAATTATGAAACAGAAGTAAAAATAACCATAGGATAACAGAAATCTGTTCCAAATAACCTTTAGATGGATTAGACATGTTCTCAAGAAAGCTATACAAAAACGTAGTTATGACTAATACCAAAAATGTAAAACTATTTAACTAATATTGTAATTTAACAAATATACGAAAGCTTAAGTTTGAAGACAGCTAATATAAAATATAGTGCTAACTTTTGAGCATATTTTAAAAAGACTTAACGAACAAGACTTAATTATTTTATATTATATTATTCTATAGACTCCAAACTTTAAAATAAAAATCATCAACTACTACATAGAACAGTTCGTGTTAAGATCAATGTCTATTTCAAGTATATTATTAATAGTGCGAAGATAGTCGACACTAAGGGTCTGGTTAAGGGGTCACAATAACTTCATTAACGCGAGTTGAGGGGTGGAAAATTAATGTCTAATTAACAAGTTCAATACTAAGTGTAAGCGGAGCAAGTTTGGCACGAAAAAGAGGTCACCTAAATAACACATATGAGTACCGCCATCTATTATAATTTACTATATTCATTATTATTAATTATTGATCCATCCGGGTCTCCTTCACACAGTCTGTCATTGGTGAAGGTTTTGGGGTCTCGAGTTAATACTTTTTACCCCGGTGTAAACTCAGGGGACAACGAACCCTCGGTGACGTGGGCTACGGGAGCGCACGTCCACGTTGGTGTGGCGTCACCGCAGCTCTACGTTAGTCCATCTTGACTTGGTGGATCAATCTTGGTTATCTACGGCCATCAGTGGCTTGTGTTGGCCTATCTGTAGCTTGATGATCTCGTGACCTCAGTTGTTCATCGCCCAGGTCCGATGGGCGTTCTATTCGTTCTCTCCTTGCAGGGGCGGACAAAGAATACTAACCTCTGTGGCTGGGGTCGGCCTGTCGTAAAAGGCGACAAAACAACCCACCCCAGCTACGTGGTAGGGCCTCAAGCCCGTCTGGATGGCGACCACCTTTGGTCTTAAGTATGCCGCCATAATAACTTTGTGTTGTGTTCCGGCATTAGTGACCCAAGTTCCTGTACCCTTATGGGACAGCAGCGTGTTCGCGATGCCACTGGCGTTGCAAATACCCATAGACGACGGTAACTGCTAAATTCTAAGCAGGCCGTCAGCCTATCCGCTGTCCTAGAGCAATAAAAAAAAAGATGTATAAATAGAATGGCATCTTTTAGACAACAATCTATCTTTGTGTTAAATTTCATTCAATTTTGATTATCCATCCTGGCATACAATTGTTCATCTGGCACTCGTACCTTCCGATAGGCTTGAAGTTCTTCTTATTTGTGTTTGTGATTTATTTTTCTTGCAAGCCTGTGTACTTGTTTCGGCTCCTTTTTTTGGTTTTGTTTTCAGGTAAAATTGAAAGCATTCTTTTGTTATTTCCAGTTGTTTTGTTTCTTTCACTTAAAACAAGCTTGTCGTATTTTATTTTTACAAGGTTTCCCTTTTCCCTTTCGATTTTTGCTTCTTTTTGAAATTCTTTCCTCTTCTCTAGGATATTTTGTGGAAAATCTTCCGTTATGCAGTAACCGGTATTTTTAGTGCACTTCTATTTTTAAGCAAATTAATTTTTGTGCCGTGTGTACAACAAGTGGCAATTTATTGGTCTAGGTCATTCCCCTTTTTTGCCTACTCTCCTGACTTCTTGAATGTCCCTACGGTCCAGTTCTTGAGAGAAATGTTCTTTGATGAAGTTCAGTATCAGGCTTTCTAAGTTAGAATAGGATGTTTCTGTTTATTTTATTCCGAAAAAGACGATGTTGTTTTTCATTGCCTGTTTTTCTATAAAATATAATCGTTTTTCTTGGTTTTCACATTTTCCCTTAGATACTCGTATTTTTCATTGAATAGTTTAAACTTATCTTCCAATATGCAGTTTATATTTTGCGTAACTTTTTCTGTCACTTTGTCTCCACTCTTTTCTATTGCGGTTTTCTGTTCGTCTCTTAGAATTTTTCGAAGTTCTTGAATAATTTCCTCCATTTCTTATTTTTTCCAGATTATTTTATAAATCGTATAACAATATTGAAGTGATTGTTATGTTACTACTGGCGCCCTCTTGTGTTCCTGTTCCGACTTGCTAAGATAGCTAGTTCCTTGGCGCATCGATCATTGATCGAAGATGGTTCGGACTTAGGTTAGTAATACGGGTACCTTTACACAGATGTCGCTAGTATCTTTGTGCAGTTCTCATTCACTTGTTCTTGCAAGTCATTTTGACATTGAAAAAGTAGGGTTATATAAAATGCTTCATTTAAAAAATATATTATTGCCGGGATTGTGAAAGCACGATTTACTTCAGTTTTAGTTAGTCTTACACTTAAAATGTATGTGTGGAGGATAATATGTCTGTATAAACACTTAATACGACTATTTCTCAGTCAAGACGTTTTCACTGATTAGGTACATCGTTTCCACTCAATGGTAGATGTTATCCACAAGGTATGATGTAAGCATTTGTTTATTTCTTCACTTTTACCTTTTCCACTAAGTAAATGCACTTATTTTTATTTTGAGGTCACTATTAGTACGGAGCCGAAGTAAACATAGGCACTGTGGCGCCCTCTCCTAAGTGACATATATACACTTAAAAACTTTAAAAAGTCTTAGTTTAAAAAATAATATAGAGATTATAATGTTACAAATGTGTATTAGTATCAATACTAGTTTCAGAATAACCCGGTTACATTATACCTATATTGAATAATGCCTAAATTTATGATGATCGTTATTTCTGTAATGTAATATGTATATATCATATTCACATAATACTTTCCCCAATACCCACTACTAAGCCGATCTTTTTCTGATCCCATCCATTTATTTAAGACCATTCATGTCTGTCGTCTCAAATATTTCGATCAAAAGCTAATCAATATTGTAATCAACCTACATGTGGTTCAATATTCCGTTTGATCACAGACGTTCCATTTGCCAATCAACCTTTCAAATTGAAATGCCTGAAACTAGTGGCACAAATCGACAAAACGTATTCCCCAGTTAGTTTTTTTATTACTATTGAGAAACGGACAAGCTATCACCCTGTTATGTAAGCAGTTACCTTCGCCTACGGATCTTTGCGAAGGGGCACTGCTAACACGTTCCTATCCACGTCGGAATGGAACCTGGGTCACTTATGCCAGAACACCACACAAAGTAAATATGGCAGCATATTTAGAGACCTGGGGTGGTTTCCATTTAGGTAGGCTTGAAGCCCTACCACCTAGATAGGGTTGTTTTGTCGTCTTTTATGATAAACAGCCCCTGGTCGCAGAGGTCAGTGTTCTTAATCGGCCCCTATGCAGAGATAAACTTTGCGCACATTTTTATTAAAAATTAATTATGTATCATATATATATATATATATATATATATATATATATATATATATATATATATATATATATATATATATATATATATATATATATATATATATATATATATATATATATATATATATATATATATATATATATATATATATATATATATATATACCTAGTCAGGTCATAAGTATTGTCACACAGTAAAAACTTTTCTTTTAGAATGCTGGCCACAAAAAAGTTTATTGAATTAGAATTTCGAATTGTTCATGAAAATAAAAATGTATAACTTTTAGAATTTTACTCATTTTTAAATGTGGAGTGGACGCTTAAAGAAGACCATGTTGCAGTTATTGCGTTGCATCGTTGCGGTTACGCGCCCATTCAAATTTTTAACATACTGAAAAATTTGAATATTACCAAAAGATTCGTTTTATCGTACCATCAAACGATACAATGAAGACTCTAGTGTAGATGACAGGTCAAGAAGTGGTCGCCCTCGGTCTGTTAGGACTCCAGCAGTGATAAAAGCTGTGAAGGCACGAATTCAAAGAAATCCCAAACGTAAGCAGAAACTGTTGGCCCTTCAGATGGGGTTAAGCAGAACCACGGTGAAAAGGGTGTTAAATGAAGACTTAAGGCTTCGGGCATATCGAAGAAAAACAGGACATCGTTTGAATGCTCGTCTAATGGACCTGAGACTGAAGAGATGCCGCGCTTTGTTGAAGCGGTACGCGGGAAAAAAATATCGGGAAATTCTTTTTTCGGATGAAAAAATGTTTACCGTAGAAGAGAGCTACAACAAACAAAATGATAAGGTGTACCCACACAGTAGTGAAGAAGCGAGCAACCGTATTCCACGTGTCCAACGAAGTCATTTTCCATCCTCGGTCATGGTATGGTTGGGAGTTTCTTATTGGGGCATAACAGAGGTACATTTTTGTGAGAAAGGTGTAAAAACGAATGCTGTTGTGTATCAAAATACAGTCCTGACGAACCTTGTGGAACCTGTTTCTCATACCATGTTCAATAACAGGCACTGGGTATTCCAACAAGATTCGGCGCCAGCTCATAAAGCGAAGAGCACACAAGACTGGCTGGCGGCGCGTGAAATCGACTTCATCCGGCACGAAGACTGGCCTTCCTCCAGTCCAGATTTGAATCCGTTAGATTACAAGATATGGCAACACTTGGAGGAAAAGGCGTGCTCAAAGCCTCATCCCAATTTGGAGTCACTCAAGACATCCTTGATTAAGGCAGCCGCCGATATTGACATGGACCTCGTTCGTGCTGCGATAGACGACTGGCCGCGCAGATTGAAGGCTTGTATTCAAAATCACGGAGGTCATTTTGAATAAACTTTAATGTCAATAGAATCTATGTTTTGTTAAGTTCATTTTGGTATATGAATGGTTACATAATGAATAAACTTGTTACAATTATTTTACATTAAACATGTGACAGAATTTATGACCTGACTAGGTATATATATATATATATATATATATATATATATATATATATATATATATATATATATATATATATATATATATATATATATATATATATATATATATATATATATATATATATATATCATCATCATCATCATCATCCTAGCGTTAGTCCCGGTTGCCACCCAAACTTTCGTTTCGGTGCCCGGGGTCCGCTTTCCGACTTTTTCTACTCCACTTCGCGCGATCTTCAGCATCCCTGGTAGTGAGCCCATTGGCACGCATATCACCCCTTACAACGTCAAGCCAGCACTTTTTGGGTCTACCCCTCTTGCCGGGGCCCGGCGGAGGCGGCATGGCCAGACATTTGTTTCCCACGTAAGTATCCGGTTGCCGTAAAACATGGCCATACCAACGGAGCCGACACTCCTGCAATTTATCCGCAATGTCACGGACATGAAGACTACCGCGAATGCGGGAGTTCCTAACGCGGTCCTTCCGCGTCACTCCACACATCCACCGCAGCATATTCATCTCCGTGACACGCAGTTCTTGCTTGTGTCGCTCTAACACCGGCCACGCTTCACAGCCGTATAAAAGGACAGGCCTAATGATGGTCTTATAGACCTGTCCCTTCAACTTTACCGGCATCTTGGGGTCACAAATGACACCAGTTACCTCACGCCATTTGGCCCACGCGGCAGCAATGTGTGCCTTGACGTCGCAATCGATGTCACCAGACGCATGAAACACAGATCCCAGGTATTTCACATGGTCCGTGCGCTCGACCGTGTTGCCGTCTATGCGTACGGGTGTGGGATCTGTGGAGTTACAGGCCAAGTACTCGGTCTTCGCCACATTGATCTTCAGACCACCGTTCTCAAGCGACTCCTTCCACGCCTTCACGCGTTGCACCAGCCTACCCCTGTCCGAATCTGCCAGCGCGATATCATCAGCATACATGAGCAACCACGGGGGCTGCTCATGTGAGTTTCTGATGCTGTCTGACAATACGTCTAATACCACGCTAAACAGAAACGGACTAAGGATCCTTGGTGCACCCCGACGGTGATGGGGAAAGGTTTTGTGTCGCCAACAGCGGTCCGAACTACGGAATCGGAGTCATGGTACATGTCTTGGATGATGTCAATATAGGCCTCTGGAACCCTTTTGAATCGCAATGCCCACCAGACTATCGCACGAGGAATACAGTCGAAGGCCTTCTGCAAGTCAAGGAACAGACAATGCAGAGGCGTATTCTTCGCCCTGTATTTCTCCGCGACAGTCCTTAGGGCAAAAATAGGGTCCATTGTCCCGTGACCAGGGCGAAACCCATATTGACACTCCGAGACAGTGCACTCCTGTCGAATCCGAGAGTCGATAACCCTCTCGAAGAGTTTCATGGTGTGGGACATGACCTTTATACCGCGGTAGTTACCGCACTCCTGCACCGATCCCTTGCCTTTGAAGACTGGAGTAATGATACTCAGCCTCCATTGGTTCGGGATCGTACCGGTGAGGAGTGTCCGGTTAAAAAGGTCGGTTAAAGTGCCCACACCACGAGAGCCCATCGCCTTCCAGGCTTCGATGGGGACTCCATCGGATCCAACAGCTTTCCGATTCTTCATGCGGCGAAGACAATTCTGGACCTCTGTAGGCGTTATCAGTGGCACTAGTCCTTGGTTCGGAGGAAGATCTGGCGGCTGCACCTCTTTACCTAGAGGTGTCCTTCCCTCTCCGCATGCAAGCTGGCAGAGGGAGTGACCCATCAGTCGGCTTTTACGACTCCCTTGGGATGATTTGGGGTGGCCCTATTCTTTCTTCGGCCGGGACCACACGGCCAATATATATATATATATATATATATATATATATATATATATATATATATATATATATATATATATATATATATATATATATATATATATATATATATATATATATATATATAATATTATTTATTTGTTTCAGTCTGGATGGTCCGAATAAATCAAACAAATTTGTTTCTGTAAAAATAACAGAAACGACAATTAAAGTTGATTACTCGTCTCTCATAACTCTTGCTTTTCTATCTATTAATTAAATTATTTAAATCAAATCTGTAACGTAATAACGTAAATATTGTTTACTTTTTTGTAGGCAAATGTCATGTGTCACACTTCTATGACACATGACATTAAGCGCGTTAAATCAAAAGGGATTATGTCCTGGTTACACAACCTAACCATAATACAATAACATTAAAGAGATGATATTCTCTTTACATCTCCCCTCCACGATATGAAAATTGCATAATTTTTCAATCAGCTTCAACTTCAAACATTGGAATTAGTTTTGTCACGTGGAATAGACTCGTGTCTTGATTTCTTTTTCCAGTTTTTATTTTATAAATTGAGTTTGAAATTTTTTCTTCTATTATATATGGGCCGATTCTTAGTTCTTCTAGCTTTTTCCTATTGAGTTTGTTTCCATTCTCTATGAATACCATATCTCCTTCGTTGAATTCATGGTGTCTTCTGTTTCTATTAAATAAACTTTCGTTATACTTATGTGATCTCTGTGTTCTTTCTAATGCTAATTTCTTATCTCTTATCCAGTCTTCTCCGTTTTTCTTTCTTTTTAACTCTTCTGGTATGTTACTGGTGTCTGTGCCATATAATAGATACTCTGGTGTAAATCCCGTTATTGTATGTTCTAGTATATTATACTTAGTCACACATTCTCTCGCTATCGATGTCCATGCTCTATTCTTTTTCTCTTCGTTTATTTTACATCTTATTTTATTTACTAATGTCTGATTCAGTCTTTCATTCAGACCATTAGAAAATGGTGCATTTATTGCAGTAAAAATTAATTGCACTCCTTTATTTTTTAAATAATCTTTAAATTCTTTCGAATTTATTCCAGGATATTGGTCCGTTAAGATTGTTCCGATGTTTTCTATGTCTAACACAGTTTGAATTAGTTTTATAAAATCAGCGGCGTTTTGAGTTCTTGATGTTGAAATGAACGCATATCTCGTGAAATGATCAACAAGTAAATGAATATATTTTTTTGTTGATCTAGTGCTTCCAAATCCTCCAATTGTATCTATGGACATAATTTCGAAAGCTTTGGTCGCTGGTCCTAATTGTGACATTGAGCCGAATTTATGTTGCCCTCTTGACTTATTCTTAATACATATATAACATTCTTTACAAATTTTTTTTATATTCTTCACTAAATTTTTAGCAGTATAATATGGACATATTTTCATTTGTGTTTGTGTTATTCCTGTGTGACACCATTCCTTGTGTATTTTATTAATTAAATCAATACTGAATTTTTCTGATAATATGATTTTCTCTCTTTTCTTCACTTTTTTATAATATATTCCGTTTTTCTCTATTAATTTTTCTTTTTTATTCTGTAATAGTATATTATTCATCTGATCTAATTTTATTTCATCTATTTCAATAAAATTTACCGTTTTTAATAAATCCTCTTCTTCTGTATTTGATTCTAGAACAGGGTTTCTACTCAAGCAGTCCGCTTCTTTATTATCTTTACCTGGGACGTATATAATTTTAAAATCGTATTGAGATAGATAGTGACTTAGATCGCCCAATTCTTCGTCTGTTCGTGCTTTTATATTCATATTTTCCAGTGGTTTGTGGTCAGAGTATATTTCGAAGTATCTCCCTATCAGCCAGTGTTGCCAGTACTTTATTGCCTCTTTTATAGCTAAGCATTCAAGATAAATAGCTTTTTTCTTTTTTGCGTTTCATTAAGTTTCTTTGAGAAGTAGGCCACAGGTTTTTCTTTTCCATCCTCTTGTGTTTGTTTTAGTATTGCGCCTATACCTTCAAGTGATGCATCTGTATATATCTTGATTGGAAGGTCTTTGTCGAATATCTCCAACACTGGTTGGGAACATAGCATTTCTTTTATCTTTCTGAAAGATTTTTCACAATCCTCTGTCCATATAAATTTTACATTTTTTTTTAATAGTTGATGTAATGGATCTAGTAATATTGAGCTCTTTTCTATATATTCATGGTAAAAATTTATTTTCCCCAGAAATTGTCTAATTTGCTTTTGTGTAGTAGGAATTGGGAAATTTTTTATTGACGTTATGTTGTCTTTCAACGGTTTAACCGTATTTTCTCGTATTACATGTCCTAAATATCTAACCGAACTAGCAGCGAATGTACACTTTTTAAATTTTAACCTGAGTCCTTCTTTTTTTATTGCATTTAATAATTTTTCAATATGATTTAGATGTTCTTCAAACGTCGGTGAGTGTATTAAGATATCGTCTATATAGTTCACTGAAAATTCAGTTAGTCCATATTTTCTTAATATGCTACTCAGAATTCGTTGAAATATAGCTGGAGACGTTTTTAAGCCAAACGGTAGACATGTCCATTGATAGTGACCATCTTGTGTTACAAATCCCGTCTTCCTCCTATCCTCAATTCTTAGTGGTATTGACCAAAAAGCTGAGTTAATGTCCAGTGTCGTAAAGTATTTACAATTTCTGGCTCTTATTATTATATCATCTATTAAAGGGAATGGTTGTGCCTGAGGGACAATGTTTTTATTTAAATCTCTAAAGTCTATGCACAGACGTGTCTTTCCTTCATTTTTCTTATATGCTAGTGTGACGGGTGCAGCAAAAGGACTATAAGATTCTTCGATTAAATTCTTCTCTAGTAAGTTGGCTATTTGTTTCTCTATTTCTTTTTTGTCTTTTATATTACATCTATAGGGTCTTTTACTGCAGTATTTCTCCACTATTAAGTCAATTCTAGCTTCATATTCGTTAACAGTCCCAATATCATACTTGTCTTTCGCAAACACTGATTTGTTTTTATCTATCAATTTTTCTATCTTCATTTTTTTATCTTTATCTAAATGTTCTATATTTGTTTGAAATTCTTCTGTTTCCACGTGTTCATTAAAATTAATTGAACAATTTGTAACTTCACTTAATGTTATCTCTGGTTTTTCTAACTTTTTCTCTATTTTCTGTGAGATTTCTAAATTTTCATTCAACCTCAACTTAAACATAGGAATTAAGTCTAATCCTATTATAAAATCTTCAAAATCCTCTCTTTCAACTACATATATATCTACTATTTTTTCTATATCAAATATTTTTATTCTTATTCTTACCAATCCATTTGTCTGATTCACACCATTGACAGACCTCAAGAATATCTTGTTTAAATCTTCTCTATTCTCTTTTATTTTTATCCATTTCGAGTTTATCAAGGATACTTGAGAACCTGGATCATATGTTCCCATTATCTCTATCTGATTCTCAACTAGTAGCTTAAGTCTGATCAATGGTGTGACTATTAGTTTTTTTTCTCTGTATTTAAATTTACTTCTATTACTGAATTGCTTCCTATAGCTTTAGGTTTCTCTTTTTTCTCTAGTTTAAACCAGCATTTTTCTTCTGGATGATATCTTATACCTTTACCCATGTTTTCACATGTCATACATGGTTTCTTTTCTTCATTTCTGAATTTATGTTCTGGTTTACCTTCTTTTTTAAATGTTTTCTTTTTATTTATTATCCCTTCAAGCTTCTGTAATTCATTTATTAAATCTTTTGTATTTTCTATTTCATCTCTGGCGATCTTCTCTCTAATAAATTCTGGCAACCCAAATGCAATTCTATCTATCATTGTATCAGCGTCCATGTCCTTATTTATTTCTAATAATAATCGTTCTTTCTTTATTGCATATTGTACTATTGAACCTTCTTTGTATTTAAAATAATGAGCATATGTCCTGCTACTCCATCCCTTACCTGAAAAGGTTTCTATTAATATCTGTTTCCACGTATTCCAATTGTTTTCATGTTCTCCTTTTATTACAGTAGAAGTATACCAATCTTGGCAAGTTGCATCTAAAAATATTCTTAATAATTCTATTTTAGTTTTATCTTTTTCTATTTTAAATCTTCCACACTCTTTTTCGAATATATGTAACCATTGTCTAACATTAGATGTTTTATAATTAAATTTTTCTAATACAAAGGGGAATGCCCACCGACAATAGACACTTCGGCCCTAAGTGCCCATACATAAACGCATATGGAAATGATAATATGTAATTTATAGAGTAAAATAGTAAAGGAATTGATTTACAAAAAGTCCGGAAGTTATAAAATGGATTTAATTGTCACAAATCAGTATTTTAACAATCATTTTGATTAAATACAACATATACATTATTAAGTTTTGATAAGATCTAATAGGCATTTTATGATCTTATACATCATTTGTATCATATATGATCAGTACATCATCCAGGAATTGAGCATGCGGGAAAATATTTATCTGATACCGTGCCCAACCCAAATAACATATTACTGTCATTACATGGGCACGTCATCCTACCGTTCGTCGGCCAACAATACAATTGCAACAATACTTTTTAATTGCACTTCTACCAGAATCATTAGCATTAATTAAAATATATATGAAATATAGAGTCCATTTAGAATGGTTATTCGTTGCTTAAATAAGAAATCCACAAGAAAACAAACAAAGTAATGCAAACATATCGACTTGACAGTCGCCAGCCGCCTAGCTGTCATTATATCAGATTCGATGTTGCCGCTTAATAAACATAAAATTGATAGATCAATATCGATTTTAGTTCGTTCATCATTAATTTTTTAAAGAGCAAATTAATTAAAACGCTTCAAAGATTATTATCTAAAGATGATTATTTTAATTTTTCATTTCTTTTTCTATGAATTTTTAATTAAAGTTAAGAAAAACAGTTAAATTATGCAGTAGCTTTATTTATTATGATTTTTTATATCAGAAGTCATGGTTAATCACCTAGCGATAAATAAATTGCTTGTTCTATTAACATAAAATCATAATAAGTCGATACTCGATCCGATGATAAACAAGAATAATATTGGAATTAGTTATATTAATCACATTTTATAAATCGAACAACATAAACAGTATCGATTATAATTTTGACGAAATTAGTACATAATTGGCAACACTGCTTAGTGCATATTCTATCCACAAAACAATGAATTACGGATGTCCTTTCATTTTTATCATTCAATACTTTTTTTGCACATAATATGTTGCAATCTTTTTTGGATAAATGAACACTGCGATTTATTATCATAAAACATGATGGTTTTTTTTAACAAAACCATATTGTTGGGCGTTTCCTGGCCAAAAATGGGCATGCCCCTTTATCTACAATATGTTTTAAGTTTTTTTCTTCTTCGTGTTTTTCTGATTTTTCAATTAATTTTTCTAATATTTTTTCCAAGCTCGAGTTTTCTTTAATATTCTCTTGAAGTGTTTGTTTTAAATATTTCCCTCCAAACTGGATATTTCCTTCATCATCTAAATATATCTTTTCTAATTCTTTTGAAATTTTTATCCATATTTTTAACTCATCATGCCTTTTTCCTAATGAATTTTTTACCTTTTTGAAAGTCTCCGTCTTTGTCAACTCTTCATGATAATCTGCATACATGAGGTCATCTGGTATAACATATTTTTCCCCTTGTTCTGTGACAATTGAGGTTACAGCTACTACTGTAGTTTTACAGTCCTTTGGAGAAGCCACAGCTCTGAACTCGAATTGCAATTTCATTTTGTGACGAAAATTGTCGTTTTATAATATTATTTATTTGTTTCAGTCTGGATGGTCCGAATAAATCAAACAAATTTGTTTCTGTAAAAATAACAGAAACGACAATTAAAGTTGATTACTCGTCTCTCATAACTCTTGCTTTTCTATCTATTAATTAAATTATTTAAATCAAATCTGTAACGTAATAACGTAAATATTGTTTACTTTTTTGTAGGCAAATGTCATGTGTCACACTTCTATGACACATGACATTAAGCGCGTTAAATCAAAAGGGATTATGTCCTGGTTACACAACCTAACCATAATACAATAACATTAAAGAGATGATATTCTCTTTACATATATATATATATATATATATATATATATACCTATATAGTGACAGATACGTGGTAGTCAATTCGCATGACATTGGTGAGACCACGTTAGAGTTTACTATCTTCTTCTAATGCCTGACACTCAGGAGGAGCGATATGCTTTCCTGTGCGCCTCCGGTCTATTTGGCTTAACCCTGCTGTCTCCAGTTTCTCAAAAAGGTGAGAAGAAAATTTATTTAGCCACCTGTGAATTTGCAATTGGTGCTTCTGCTTGTAATTCAAAATATCAACCAGAAATACAACAAGAACAATTGAAAACCTGTTGTAAAAACAGTTGGCATAAAATATATTACTTTTTTCGTTTTGTTCAAGGAACTGAGGGTAGTTCAAGCTTGATTGCGAGCTGTATTAAATAACGATAATTACGTGATAAAGTAGGTACTATTCATCGTCCCTTATAATTTCCGACTTCCTTATCTGTTGCTGTCAGTACCGAGTTATTAATAACTACCCTCTGCATCGTCTTGCATAAGGTAAAGTACACAAAGAAAATTAATTACTTTGCTTTATTTAGATTTTATACCAGCATCTGTTTATGGTAATTTTTGGTTTATTTTATGAAATATTGGTATAATAGGATCAAAGTGAAAAAAAAGTCGCACAATATGTAAAACTATAATTTTTTGTTTAAATTAAAAACCGCTTAAATTAAAAACCGACACCAGATTTTTAATACCCACCTACCCGTATACCTACCGTATGCCTACCCGTATTTTTTTAATAAGGTAGTAATTTTGATTTTAGCCGCAAAGGTCGGTAAATATTCCTCTATAATAAAAAATAAAGAAACCGAGAGAAGAACAGCAGATAACAGAGCTTTTAAAATCGGATTACAAATTATAAAATTTATTTTCATGTGTTTAATTCCGAATTAGAAGCATATAGCAACCGCACCTCGGTAATAGAGAGTCGTAGAAGGCGATTAAATTATTATAAATAAATATACTGTGATAATTTTTTTTTTGGTATAGGGTAAAAACCCTATTCTTGACGGATTCTCCCAGCCCGGGGGTACCGAGGGATATGTGGGACTTCGGGAAAGATGTATAGCCTCCTACTACCCACTAAAAACCCCCGATTCGCATCCGACCATGGACAGAACCGATACTGGGTTAATTTACACAGAGCCATCTAGTACCAAATTAAGTAGCAGATCGTTTGTGTTATGATTAAAGAAAATTCTCTTCTTTTGTGAATATTTTTTATTTTTGAGGAACAGTAGACAGGTTGACGGCCCACTTAATAATATGCAGTTACCGTCGCCTATGGATATTAGCAACGATAGGGGCACCGCGAAAACGCTGCTGTCCTATATCTAGAGGTACAGGAATCTGGATCACTAATACCGGAACACAACTCAAGGTTATTATGGCGGCATACTTTATATCAAGGGTGATTGAAATAACACCGTTTAGTTTATATTTCAGTATTGACTGAATTTCAACCACATTTACTTGATCTATTTTTTCGAGACTCTTTGATCAAGAAAAGGGTGTTTATGAAATAGCATAGACTCATATAGATAGATGCTTTAAGGTTCAGTCCCGTGACAAAATTCAATATTTTAAACCTTGTCTCTACCTTTGGCTTCGAACCTTCGAACTTCGGATACAACCAGGAAATATATAAATTTTTTTGTTCATCTAACAGTCAGTTTGTGTACTTTTTTTTGTCTGTGATCTTGTTATGCGTTGTTACTTTTTGACAAATATAATTCTTTCTTATTTCTTTCTTTAAAATACGTAACAAATGGCGAGTTTCGGGAATTACGCTTTAATATAATGTTAATAGCGCTGCAGCGCGGGTCGAAGGCAATAAATTTTATGTGAAACGACGACTCCGTTAATGAATGTTCCAAAACACTGACAAACAAATATTTCATGTTTCCAAACGCATATCAATACAGATGGGACTTTTTCGATTACAAATAACTATACTATGGATAACATTGAAATTGTAATTGAACAACAATACCTACGTGGCGTAAAGGTTAATGCACGTTAGAATATCTACAGAAGTCACGGGTTATATTTTTGTCCCACATCTGGTTGTTTATGTATAATATGTATTGTTTCTTTTGTAATTAAAAGTAAAGAGTACATCAGTTGTCTAGTACATAAGTATACTATATAATACAAGGGCTATTCTACTTACATTGGAAATAGATGACGCTGTGTGAGCTCTAGCAGTAGGTATATTTATTTATTTAAAGTAAAATATCCTTTGTTTTCTATTCCTGAAGTTATTCTGAAAAATAAAAGTTTAATTGTTTGCACCTTATTTTAATTTATACTTAAGAAGAAAATTGTCACTCCATCGTGTTCAACAACGACAAATGACTTAAGTTCTTTCTCCCCAAGACGTAAAGAAATACATCATTTGGTTTTTTTTTTCAGAGCTGGTCGTCAGTAATTATCCTTAAAAATAAATATTTTGTCACATATATTTTGTTGCGCTTCTTTATAAAAAAGCGTGAAGCGAATAGATGACAAAAACTAAGCTATATATATTTTAATACGACGTGACGGAACGGCAGCGTGTTAGCGGTGCCCCTGGTGTCGCAAAAATCTATAGGCAACGGTAACTGTTCACTATTAAATAGTTTGCCAACTTCAGCCATAGTGACAGCGATGGTCGGAAGCGACCGGGTCTGGGACGCCATCACCTTTTGCGAGGCGGTCATATTCATGAAGGAGCCGGCGTAGCAAGGGCGCGTCACCCCATTTCTTGTCAGGGCCGGCGACAGCGAAGGATCGGCACCAACCTCCAGCCAACGTAGGCCCCGGCCACACGGCTTGTCTAGCAAGGAGAAGCCATTGGTCTGCTGGCTGGAAGAAAGGCACATCATATTCCGCGCACATAAAATTAGTCACCATTCGAGAAGGTTACCGACTGAAGATAATTTTGATGTTTTATTTTTAAACTTTTCGCGTCTTACACTTTTTTCTATTAACTTGGCATCTTAAAATGACCACGAAAATTAGAATGAAAATTTAAAAAATAAATTTAATATTTTTATTTAATTTTTAGCTTTACGTAGATTAAACGCGTAACTATTTAAAATTTGACGTTAGAATACCAATAACCAGTTCATTAATTATATTAAATCCAAGCCTGAAAATGTTAAATATAATATTTACAATAGAACAATATATGTCGAGAGAAATGTTTGTATTAACGTTGTTTGTATGTGTACAATACAAAACAAACTAGATTCTACACACTGACATCACTATGCCAGTTCCCACTTTTGCACAATAACTCCTGACTTATGCAAAATAAGTCGCCACTTATAGTGAGCTAGCTATTGTTTAATAATGACTGTTGACAAATTACTTGCCTGGGCTTAATCAACCCGTATCAAGAGCTGCTAAGTAGATTAGTACTCGTATATTATGTTCACTTAAATTAATATTAGTAAATTCTTTTATTCTAGTTGTTTTTCCTGATTAAATTGAAAGCTTGAGGTATGCTGGTGAGTATCGACATAAGAAAAAATGTGTCACGCCTTTTTTATTCATGCTACCTGTAACTCTTACTTTACTTGACCAAAAAGGTGTAAGGAGTACATATAATTGAATTTGGCTTTCACAAGAGTCTTTGCCTTCTGATCTGATCCCCAAGCTAGAAAGAAAGACTTTTTTAAATATTGAATCTTTATTATCACTAAGTTTAGAGGATATGGTTGACCAATTGCTAGTTTTGTGTAAATAAAATGTACTTAACATATGTATGTATTATTATTGCACCTTAATATTTCTCGAGTATTTGAAAGAGCTTTTGTATTATAGTACTTAAAAATAGTAAATTATAATGTACACGGACACAATGTAACATTATCTATACATCTATACAAATAAATGAAATTGGAGGGTCTGTTTGTAATACATATTAAAATAACCGCTTTTTATTAAGTGCATTTGGATGTATACATGGTACATATACCAAAACGACATTTTTTACAATTTTTGTCTGTCTGTCTGTTCCGGCTAATCTCTGAAACGGCTGGACCGATTTTGACGGAACTTTCACCGGCAGATAGCTGATGTAACAAGAAGTATCTTAGGCTACTTTTATTAAAAAAAAAAGGTTTTAGTTAAAAGTAATCAGTTTCGGATATTTATAAATCCAATTTAAGTTGACCTCAGATTTATATCATCAATCATATAATATAGGGTTCAGCTTAGGGTGGTCTATGTAGGTTCGAACGCAGTTTGTATATTTCATTTATTTATATTTTCGAGTTTATAGGGTTTGTAATCCAAAATAAACTAATTAAAAATGTAAATATGATAAATTAAAATGTGATGTGCAACCTAACCTTTTTACGGGGGGGGGGGGGGGGGGATCCTCATGGACTACCTCCGCCTGGGGTAAGGTGGAGGGGCGTGCCGGACTCTTACCGGCTAAAACCAACACCCCGGTGTCTCCTCACACGTGTGCGCGGAGCCGCGGGAATCCAAATTCTTCCGCAGCCCCACACTCGTGCTGGCCCGGTTTGTCCGGGCTTCGTCTCCTGCACGGGGTAGTGAGGTGTTCAACTACCCCGTGCATCACCTCAGAGGCGCGCGCCGACACCCGCACGCGCCTCCGTCTCGGGTCCATCGAATAGGGGGCGGGGACTTCCCCAAGTCCCTCACCCCTGGACCCGTTCATGGGGGCCGGAAAAGGGCGTTGTCCGCCCTTCCCCTGCGCCCGGTGCGGTTTCTGCGGCCGGGGAAGGGAGTCGAGATCTCCCTCTCCCGTTCCGCAGTTTCCTTCTGCGACATAACGTCCTCGCAGAAGGACACCACTGCGTTCCACGACTCTGCGCTACCAACCATCCTCCGCACTATGACCGGCAGCGACAGCAGATCGCCTCCTATTTCATTTATGAGGACACGGCGCTGCTCCTCCCAAGCTACACACTCGGTGAGAGTGTGTTGCACCGTGTCCTCCCCGCAATGGACACAGTGGTGGCACCGAGCGTCCGGCTCCCTGTCTATGCGGCACAGGTACTTGCCGAAGCAGCCGTGCCCCGACAGCACCTGCATCACCCTAAACGACAGGGAGCCGTGCCTTCTCCCGAGCCATGTGCAACCTAACCTACCCTAAGCTTAATAAAGTCTATTGTCATTTTTTTTATTGCTGTAGGATAACAGACAGGCTGACGACCCGCTTAGAATTTAGCAGTTACCGTCGCCTATGGGTGTTTGCTACGCCAGTGATATCGCGAACACACTACTCTCCCATAAGGGTACAGGAACTTGGGTCACTAATGCCGGAAAACATCACAAACTTATTATGGCGTCATACTTAAGATCAAAGGTGGTCGCCATCCAGACGAGCTTGGGGACGTAGCTAGGGTAGGTAGTTTTATCGCTGTTTACGACAGGCCGACCCCGGCCGCAGAGGTCAGTATTCTTTCTCCGTCCCTGCACGGATAAAATATGTGATGTAGTTATAATAGTATACCGGCAAATGTGACCAATCAACTGCTTCAAATCATCAGGAAGATTGGGAATTTACTTTAGTCATATATTTAAAGATCGTCTTTAGCTTAAACCTAGTAATAGGATTTATCCACTGAAATTATTTAAACCGATTGGCCTCAAAAAAATGCAAATTTAAATAGATATCAGTTATTTAAAATTTAATTAAGGTATTCTCTCAGTCCATCTACGCGTCTTGCATTTAATTATTCAAATTTGTATCAGCGAACAATCGCTTCGTTAGTTTTAATAGTTTTAAGTTAATTTCAAATTCAAATACATAACAATGCGGTGTTAAATAATTATTCATACAAACATGATCTCCACTATTTTTTTTTGGCCCGAGGAAAACTAAAACTTATCAGTACCGCATGTGGGGTTATCCGTGATCCCGCACTGCGACCATACACCTGGCTAGCAAATGATAGCCACTGGTGGTTACGATATACCCGCTAAAAACCCCGGTTGTCACCTGAGCCTTTGTGGGCGGTCGCAGGATCGACTTTTGGTTATTGCTCTATGACGCCTCCAGCTTGTACGCCTTAGGCAGGTGTCCAGGTGATTTGGCACTCCCGCGCCCCACTCTCCTAGCCGGGTAGCCCCCTTGCCCTCCTGCAATGCCAATCACTGCTTAGATAGTATAACTAGCCTAGTGTGCATATTATAAGGTACACCAACACGTATCAACGGAAAAATAAAACACTGTGAGGAAACCTGCATTCCGAGAAGAAGGAGGCTCAAGCTCAGAAGAGGTATGATATAGGCTGTTATTATTATTAAAGAGTTTAAGGTGATCTCTTTCTTGAAGGCGTTCTATTACATTTCATACCTGTAGCTTTTACTTGTACTTTTATTACTACAGACGCGGTTTCTTACACATTGTTTATACTCTACATATTATTCGGGTGGATCGAAAAGTTTATCATAAGATAAACAGAACTTTAAGAAGTTATTATTATTATTATATCTCCTTATGTAATTAATACAAGTCATTTTTCTAAGGAGGTGTAGGTAACAAATGATTATTTTTAATATATAATTTAATGAAAGTAAATAAAGTAGTTTGATCATTTTTTTATAGTTGGAAGGTTAAAACTCCTCCTCCTCTAACTTTAAAGTAAAAATTAAGGATTAAATAATATTATATACCTAAATATTTAATACAGTGTGACAATTCACATAACGCTATCTAGTCCCAAAATAATAAACAGAGAGCTTGTGTTATGGGCTCTAGACAACTGATATTGTACATTTTATCCGTGCAGGGGCGGAGAAAGAATACTAACCTCTGCTGCCGGGGTCGGCCTGTCGTAAAAGCCGACAAAACAACCTACCCGAGCTACGTGGTAGGGCCTCAAGCCTGGATGGCGACCACCTTCGGTCTTAAGTATGCCGCCATAATAACCTTGTGTTGTGTTCCGGCATTAGTGACCCAAGTTCCTGTACCCTTATGGGACAGCAGCGTGTTCGCGATGCCACTGGCGTTGCAAACACCCATAGGCGACGGTAACTGCTAAATTCTAAGCGGGCCGTCAGCCTGTCTGCTGTCCTACAGCAATAAAAAAAATATATATAATAATTTTCTTTAAATAAATTCGTTATTAAATGCATATTATACATAAACGCAAATATCCTTTTCTTCAAGTTATTACTCTACATGTTAATTTAGTTTTTATTTATATTTAAGTATTGTACGAGCAACTAGCAAGCACGTGCATTTGCCGAATCAGCAATATGTTTTGACCCAATTATTCATTTTATGTATAATTGTTAGTTCGTCATCGGTCGTCAAGTAAACCGCACGTTCTCACCTTACTCTCCTTTCACTCTCATTAATTACGTTTTATATCAGTTTTGCAATATAGTTATTTTATTAGCAAATCTCAGTGTTTAAATCAGCCTATCTTCTTATCAGTCCTAAATAGTACGGAGATACCTCGTACAAGTATTTATAGTAATGCCCATTGTTTTTACTATAAGTATTTTATCTTTAATTCATATACGAGTGTTTATAATAATGAAGTATGATTTTATCTTTCATACAATTATTATGTTAAACACTCTAAAATCCTGTTTAAATTCATATTTAATTACTGAAACAAATCCGGGTACTCATTCAGAAGCAAGGGCAAAGGCTTTGTGCGATATAAGCGTTCATTGTGAGCCTTTTATTTATTTACAAACTTTGCTGTAAATTCCAAAAAAGCCCACAAAAAAGAGTTTATGCTTTAATGAATTTAAAAAGAATACACCAGTTGTCAGCGTGTGCAGCGTATTTTAAGCTTATTTACCTAGTCAGGTCATAAGTATTGTCACACAGTAAAAACTTTTCTTTTAGAATGCTGGCCACAAAAAAGTTTATTGAATTCGAATTTAGAATTGTTCATGAAAATAAAAATGTATACTTTTAGAATTTTACTAATTTTTAAATATGGAGTGGACGCTTAAAGAAGACCGTGTTGCAGTTATTGCGTTGCATCGTTGCAGTTACGCGCCAATTCAAATTTTTAACATACTGAAAAACTTTGAATATAACCAAAAGATTCGTTTATCGTACCATCAAACGATACAATGAAGACTCTAGTGTAGATGACAGGTCAAGAAGTGGTCGCCCTCGGTCTGTTAGGACTCCAGCAGTGATAAAAGCTGTGAAGGCACGAATTCAAAGAAATCCCAAACGTAAGCAGAAACTGTTGGCCCTTCAGATGGGGTTAAGCAGAACCACGGTGAAAAGGGTGTTAAATGAAGACTTAGGGCTTCGGGCATATCGAAGAAAAGCAGGACATCGTTTGAATGCTCGTCTAATGGACCTGAGACTGAAGAGATGCCGCGCTTTGTTGAAGCGGTACGCGGGAAAAAATATCGGGAAATTCTTTTTTCGGATGAAAAAATGTTTACCGTAGAAGAGAGCTACAACAAACAAAATGATAAGGTGTACGCACACAGTAGTGAAGAAGCGAGCAACCGTATTCCGCGTGTCCAACGAGGTCATTTTCCATCCTCGCTCATGGTATGGTTGGGAGTTTCTTATTGGGGCTTAACAGAGGTACATTTTTGTGAGAAAGGTGTAAAAACGAATGCTGTTGTGTATCAAAATACAGTCCTGACGAACCTTGTAGAACCTGTTTCTCATACCATGTTCAATAACAGGCACTGGGTCTTCCAACAAGATTCGGCGCCAGCTCATAGAGCGAAGAGCACACAAAACTGGCTGGCGGCGCGTGAAATCGACTTCATCCGGCACGAAGTCTGGCCCTCCTCCAGTCCAGATTTGAATCCGTTAGATTACAAGATATGGCAACACTTGGAGGAAAAGGCGTGCTCAAAGCCTCATCCCAATTTGGAGTCACTCAAGACATCCTTGATTAAGGCAGCCGCCGATATTGACATGGACCTCGTTCGTGCTGCGATAGACGACTGGCCGCGCAGATTGAAGGCCTGTATTCAAAATCACGGAGGTCATTTTGAATAAACTTTAATGTCATAAGAATCTATGTTTTGTTAAGTTCATCTTGGTATATGAATGGTTACATAATGAATAAACTTGTTACAATTATTTTACATTAAACATGTGACAGAATTTATGACCTGACTAGGTATTTAATTTTTACCACGTTTATTACAATTTCAATCTGTACATACATATATTGTTCTATGAAATGGTGATTTTTATGGTCTAACGTCTTTCCCACGTCTAAAGTGAGGGTCTTTAGTTCGATTCGTATCTGGGTATTTAAACAGGGTGACTTTACAAACCCGTCCAAATTTTTTTTACGCACTAAACATCATTTAAAGAACTCATTTTTGCAAAAAAATTGTATGTAAAATTTTCAAAATAAAATATTTCATATATGATCATTAATTCAATCGTACAGAATAGTCCTATGGTTCAACCTTCGTACGTTAACCTGTTATTACCTGTCTCTGTCTCTCCCGCGTAAATGAGTAGTGCGTATTCGCTCGCCCGGTGCAATGCCGCCGTCCTAGGCCTTTTACTAGGTCAGATGGAGAGGTCGTTGACACTCTAGCGCCGTATTATGTAAATTGCGAGTTCTTTGAAGGACTTTGTGATGCTGATTATTCAACATTTTTGTACTATGTGATACTAAACTAAAATACACGTTTCTCATAACTTTTACTAAAGATTCTTCTGCGTGAATTTGGACGGGTTTGTCAAAGTCACACTGTATATAATACTAGCTGACCCGGCAAACATTTTTCTACCATTGTATTAAAAAAAATAGTGGATCGAATCTCATCCCTTGTTGAAGATTTAAGAGATTTAATAATATTTGAACGCATTGCTCTTAATATTGTAGCAGGCGCTTTTTATTTATATTTTATTCACCCATATTTACTGCTACAGTCGACTTTCAAAAATTCGAAACTCGAAGAACTCTTAAAATATTACGAATTATCGAGTTTGAAATATCAAATGGTTCAAAATTTTTAACGAAAATAAAATAGGAGAGTTAGTTCCATTTATTGATAATATCTTTTTCTTTCTATCTCCTTTCATTTTTCGATTAAATCCTTTTCAACAATCGTCAAGTATTTATACTTTTTGGGATTCCTAAGTTACCCACACTTGTAATCTGTATACAAACAATCAACGTTACTTACTACGTTACTAGTTGCTCTTGAACTGAATCTAAAATAACCAAACTAATTAGTGCAGTAAGGTGGGTCAAACTAATCAATACAATATGTTCGTGCAATGATCTTTATTCGTGCAGGGGCGGAGAAAGAATACTAACCTCGACGGCTAGTCGGCCTCTAGTAAAAAGCGACAAAACAACTAGCTATGTGGTAGGGCCTCAAAAGCCATCTGGATGGCGACCACCGATGGTCTTAAGTATGCCGCCATAATAAACTTGTGTTGTGTACCGACATTAGTCGACCGTATGTGAATTGTTGCAGTATAGGTATTTATTTATCATCAACAATGTAGTTATTAGCCTTATTAATATTAAAGTTGTTAAAACTTAGGTATATACATGTTACATTTCCCAGTTAAGATCTGACATCTCTATTAACTAGTAATATTGCTTTCACATCAGCCGTACATTTTAACATATTATAATATTAAGTAGATACTCGCAAGAGGAATTTGTGAACGAACCGCATTATTAACTTAGTACATATGTACAAATAAGTATCCTAACTAATAATGCGAAAGTGAGTTTTTTTTGTTTGTTTGTTACGCTTTCACGCCTAAACCGTTGAATCAATTTAATGAATTTCGGTATAGTCATAGATTGGACCTTAGAGAAGAACATAGGCTACTTTTTCTTTTTAAATCATATGGCAGAACAACGTTTGCCGGGTAAACTAGTTACAAATATATGTGAGTATGGATTTACGTCCTTTTCTAGTATTTGTTAACTAGGTTTTGGTCAGAATAGTTAAAACACACTATAATTATTATTAACGGGCGACTAAGCTGAATTGGTCTGCAGATGAGTCAACCAATAGTGGGGAAGCGTGACATATAAAAAGCCACGCAGGCGTTGTTGTTTCTCATGCAGGGATGTTTCTTTCGCCGTTTCTTCTCCCCCAGCTTTACACATTCCAAAACAGTAGTAGATTAGGATTGGATCGACTTCACCGATGAAGTCGATATGACTTACTATATGACTATACTATATGACTCTTCAATACAGCAATCAAGCCGACGTCGCACCTCACAAAAGGCGCATTCTCAAGCACGCTGCCACGGCTGATCGACCCCGCTCACGTGAGGCCAGAACGCCTTCGTCCGTTGTCGCCGTTATGTCGTCTAAGATAAATACACGCAACAAAAACACTTTCTCAGTTCCCCATCACCTTAATCCACTGGTGGTGGTCACAGTTAATTACAGTTCCAACCGCAGTGTCAGTCCTGTGCAACGCCGCCCACGCAACGTGCTCACTGAAAGGAGGACGCTGAATTGAACGTTTTTACAAATGCAATGTGCCCACAGGCAAGCCAGACGTAAGATTTAAGGCTAAGCGTGTTGTGAGTGTTTCTTTGGCCGTTTCTTCCTAGCTTTAACACATTCTGAAACAGTGGTAGATTAGAATAGGTTCGATAGCGATAGGTTCGCTACAACAACATAAGTCAACATTACCCCCACTTCTAGCCTTCTTAGGGCTCGCTCTCTCTTCCTCCCCATAAGTCGAAGTCTCACCTCACAGGAGACACGTCCCTGAGCACGCTGCCAGAGACGAACGCGCTGTGCGCACACGATGTACAAAATTGACCAAAATTAATTGTAATAAATTTTGCAAGTCGACGATTGCTTTAATCTTCAATAATGAACACTTAATTATAGTATTCATTGTAGCGTACTTTGATTTAGTATCGACTATGTGAAGTCTTAAAAATGATTTAACATAATTTTTTTATCTTTATAAAAAGTTACGGATTAAAGTATTATGGTTGTTAGTCATTTGTGAGCGGGTTTTAGTCCAAACTCAAGTTAATTTTTACTTTGAGTGGAATATATCCTTAAATTATTTTAATTTATGAAAATAACGTTAATTATTAAAACTGTTTAATTATGATTAAATGAATCGCTTAGTAAAACCGTTCTTTTATTCAAGAGTTAATTGAAATTGAACAATTTTTACTACTGAAGACAGGTTGATGGCCTATTTAATTGTAAGTTACTACCGCTTACCGATGTTTGCAACCTCAGAGTCACCCCTGACACACTGTCGTCCACATAGAAATTGGGTCACTTATGGCGAACCACAACATAAGGTTGTTATGCTGGTATATTTAGAGACCAGAGGTGGTTGCCATCCAAAGTTTTGTCGCTTTTTAGGATAAACCAATCCCGGCCGCAGGGTTCATCTTACTCTGTCTTTAAAATAAAATAATAAAAACGTGTGCGTCTCGGGACGCCCAACAGAAGTGATAACTTAAACTAAGTTGAACTATTTAACATTGAAATTGTTTAACTTAAGAAAAGCTTAGGTTATTACTTAAATTTTATGTATGTTAATATGATAATGTAAGGAAAGGATATTTATTAAGAAAACCAAAAATAATTCAAAAATAACTAAAGTTTACGAATTTTAATTTTTTCCAAAAACTGTTTCAAAATTATATGAAATTAAATTATTCCCTAATGTAGATTCTTTATAAAGAAAAAAATATTCAACTTTATTTGTCGCAATTCGAATACATCTAGCGCCGTGGGTTAGAATGGGAGAAGAGCCTGCCTACCGCTGGCGTATGCGTGAGAGAAAGGGAAGCCAGACAGACTGGCGCCGTAACGCGTTACATAACGAAGCGTTTACTTAGGTTTACCCTCCCATAAGAATCACTTCAAATATTGTTTCATTATATACGATTTTGTTTAATAATGTGTGCTTATTCTAAAGTATATTTATTACAGTACAATGGTAGTCCAGCTCCAATATTCTTCGTTCCTTGCAACTCTTCGCCAGTTTCTAGTATATGCCACATTAAATATATCATCCCATTTCTTTCTGGTGCTTTTTCTGACTCTTTTGCTTTTTCTATGTGCCGATACCCAATTTAATATTTCACTTATCCACCTATTATCTGCAAAAGTTCAAAGATAACAGTATAAATTTGATGATTATATTATGGTGATGGATTAATCTCTTGTTATCTAGAAGACAGCAAAGAACTTCGTTCCGTTTTTATTTTGAGCATTGTAAGCTCAGTGGACAGTCGCCTCTGTAATACAAATTCAGTTTTATCTTTTCCATAATTAATTGTATTTTCTTAGATAACAAAGGGTTACTGAGAGGTATCGACATAAAATGCGAAGTTATCTTAAGCTCTGAAATTATGTTCTGTATATTGTACATTCAATAGATAAGGCTATGCTCTAAAGTGCATTATTTGTAAATTATGTTTATTCGATGATCTATGAAAGTTTCAACATCTTAATTATCGTTGTTCATTAGAATTGTAGATATTGAATGCCAGGTTTTAGTGTGATCAATTGGAAAATCCAGACTTATATTATAATTAATGTAAAAGTATGTTTGTCTGGTACGTTTTCACGCCTAAGCCGCTGAACTAATTTTGATGAATTTTGGTATAGAGATAGATTGGACCTTGGAGAAGGACATAATATGCTACTTTTTTACATGACAGAACAAAGTTTGGCGGGTTAGATAATATTTTATAAATATACCCTTTTTATTGATACAGTTAGTATATATTAAGAAGTTACAAAAAGTATATATGTATTTATGGAATCATAAAAATCATGAAATAAATAATTGAAACCATTCTGACTATAGTTAGGTATAATCATTTTATTAGAATTGCAAACATTCAATTTCAAAGTTAAAGGTATCAATTTTACTTGACCTCATTACCCTTCTCTCTTTCTTAAGATAAGCTTTTATTGAATCAGAGTTTAAAAAGTTTGTAATTTCGTAATAGCTACGAGTAACTTGGTATTCAGTGTTAACCGACCCATTTGGGAAGGAACGATGGAGTTTTTAACAAAGTATTTCATTAAACTCGTGAATTTTTACGGGCTACGCAATTACCGTGAAAAGCACAATAGTCATAAATTGACAGGTAGCAATAATTCGTTTTTAGTATTTAATTAAATATAGTCCATAAGTTGAAGGTCCATGCGACGTAAATTGACTAAATAATATAATATCAAATATATACATAAAAACTGCACTTAATTTTTTTCATTTCTTTCGCTACCTGACGATGTTAATTAATGAACAAGTAATTGGTATCGTCAATATGCAACGGAAATTATTTCAGTTGATTTAATGTTATAAAATGAGCAAATATTTTTACCTTTGTTTAAAATTATCGGTGTGAATGAAAAATGTTGGAAAGTTGGTTAATTTGGGAAATTAATAACTTTTTGTACTTGTATTTAATATAACGGAAATATTAATCAATGAAATATTGATATCGAAATAATACTTTAAGAATGTATTGTGTGCCTATATATTAATGTATTGTATTTAAATTTATTTAAAGCGCTCTTGCTAAAATATTTTTATTTTTCACAATTCACAGAGCGCTGTCACTTCACAAGTATTCTGATGTGCAAAAGCTGTTACGTCACAGAGAAGCAAACTCTATTTTTTGTACAAGTGCAAGGCAATTACACCAAGTCATCGAATCCTACATACCCTTCGGACCCACCGCGGGTCGGGGGAATCAGTCATAGTCTTTTTCCCTAGAAAAAAGTACTACATAGCGATCGATAAGTTGAAAACTCTTTTTCTGACAGTCAATTATCATTTATTTTTAATTCTAGATTTAGAGAATGAAACCGTAGTTGATTCCGTAAAAGAAAATGTTTAGCCCTATTTTTTTAACTTTTTTGTGGTATTTTTCTTAAGAATAGTGTCAGTAAAAAGACAATGATACTATAAGATGAGTAGAAGTCAACTTTTGTAGCATTGGCATCACATTAGCGTACCCAAGCTCCAGAGTCCAAGTTTCGGATGCAACTAGATGATTTTTCAAAGAAAATATCTAATAAGATTAAAATCATTTCTTTATCATCGTCTACGCAGGCTAATACAATTAATAAAAATATTGATTAACTACTAAAAATTTGAAGGATACCTGGTTTTATCATTAAGTGCTTTTGGCAAAGGCAATGCCTAAATTTTCCAGATTACAATAAGTTTTAGGCAAGGGAGTTTAGTCAAAGGCTGTAAAATAAATCAGAAGTCAAACTAACTAAAAGTATCGTTAAATTAAATAAATTTCCAACCAACCTAATTCAGTATAAGGGTAATCGATCAAACACTTCACAGGTGGAAGTTTCAAGAAGGTTTGACGCGACAACTTTGAAAAGACCGTACTGGTATCAAAAGCAAAAGTTACAAAGCCTCCAGATCGGTTGCCTGACGCCTCTACTTATACAATTTTGTGCCGTAATGGTAAAGTCGTGAGGAGAATAGATACCTTCAAGGGGTGGCGATGTTGAAAGCTTTATTGTTAAAGGATAGTCGCAAAGAATAGTCTTTGTTTGTCAGATGCAAAGAAAAATGGAAGATAGAAGATCGTAGGTGCTTAACGGGCTTATTATTTAATAATTGATTCTTTTTATTTTATACATTCTCCATACAAGGGTGGAGTAAGAATACTAACCTCTGCGGCCGGGGTCGGTCTGCCGTAGAAGGTAAAGAAACAACCCTAGCTATGTGGTTGGGTAACAAGCCCGTCTATGTGTCAGCCACCCTTGATATATAAGTATGCCGCCATAAAAAACCATGTGCCGTGGATGATAAATCCGATATGAAGTCAGCATGCAACGAAGTTTTCGATCCAAGGCATTCAGATCTGTCTGAGTCCACCTTAGTATACTAAAGAAGTAGGTTAACGATGGCATAACCCAGCTATTAAAGGCGCGAATCTTGTTACCACCTGTGAGGAAGGAGTTCAACACTTTTCTCAGGCGGCAAAAAAATTCTCTTTTACCAGCTGTTGTCTTATGTCATTGACATTGATACTCAATGACTGTGATATACTAAGGCATTTCTAGTTGTCATCTTCAGAGAGAGATCTGAAGGACATATTTTCAGAGAGTTGTAATTCGCTTGAATTGACCACTCGCCCCCGCTGTACATGCATAGCCGCATATTTGTCCACGCGAACTTTATTCCTATAGAACTTCTGAACATTTTGGTTATTTTTAATTGTTCTAGTAGGCCCGTGTTTTGACGCGAACAGTTTGAGGTCATCCATAGCAGGTGAGATATAACTTCACGTCCTCTGTGAAGTTTAAAACCTTGTTTTGAATCCTCAAACAGTGGGCTCAACTTCAATGTAAGGCAAAACCACAATAGGTTCATCTTCTGCTGTCATCTTGAAAAATCTTACGCTTTATAAAAACCCTCTTCCTCCTGGGAGGCTAAGTCTTGTGACCCACTGTCGCATGCACAAACTTAGGAAGGTGCACAGAGTATCATTAATTTTATACAATACCCTCATAAGACATGAATGCAGCACTGAGTCATAAGACTTTTTATAATCAACCCAAGTGGTGTAGAGATTTTTTCTGTTTCGGAGGATCTGTTTTTTAATAGCTACAACTATGAGGAGGAACTCTTTTGTACCCGGCCTACATTCATATTGAGTATCAGCCAAAATTTTGTTGTCTAGGAGATGTTTCCATAATTTTGTTCTCAAAATGGATGTAAGCAGCTTGTAGATGGTACATAAGTTATGGGTCTATAATTTCTAGGATCCGTGGTACTACCAGATTTGTGTATAAGGTGCATAACCCCCGTGGTAATAAAGGATGGGAGGTAGCACGAGTTTATAGCATCCTCGAACTGAGCTGCCAAACAGGAATGCGAAATCTGAAAACATTTGATCTAGAAGTTATGCAAGCCGTCTTTCAGGTACATGACTTTCAAATTATTACATTAGCAATAAATTTAAGAAAACAAAAGTTTTACCATTCAAAATGTTTGCAAAGAGGTAGAAAGCGTGACAATCAATACCCTATAATGATAAAAATAATAGTCTAATATTTACTGGTGACCTCAAAAATGCCCAGTCTGGTGTAGTTAGAATTGAAAGCCGATTTTCTTTAATTTTCACGATTATTCAGCATCTTTAAAAATGAGATATTTTTTGACAAAAACTACATTGTCGAGTGCCCCAATCGTTATGTCTTGTGGGACTCGGGAAAGATGGTCGGTAACCAACTAACCGGACCTGGACCCACGAATAAACTTGACCCACCGATCGCGTGGTCCAGGCCGAAATGAGATACGTTTTGACATAACTGATCTTCGTAAATGTCATAGAATGACATCTGTGAGGTTAGCATTTTAGATTATTCCATTTATTTAAATACCAATTTGGATTATAAAATAGTTAAGTTTTTTTTTCTATTTTCAAACTGCAATAAGGACCAAATAACAATCAATCATACTTTTCAGTCGTGTGGATCATCATCATATTCAACAATGTATGCAACTTAGATAAATGTTAAATACATTATAAAATCATTGTAGTTATTCAAGTATTCACATCAAAAAAGTATAAGCATCATGCATGATATTATAAAATTTACCATTTATACTAATTAATTTCTAAGTCTTTACTCACTCAAAGTGCGCAGGTATGTAAACTTTTTTGTTATTGATGACATACTGGCTGGTTGTAAAAAAAATCGATTATGTTTTGTTTTTTTCATAAAGTTAAATGAAAGGGAATTTGTTTGAATTTAAGTGCGTTTTTATTGCTAGGTTTAATCTTGATTTTATAATTTAACCAACAACCATTTAAATAAAGTTAGTGACAAAATTTAATTGTTAGACATTCTGTACGTCATGGAGCGACGTCATTTGACGACAAACGAAATGCAAAAAGCTGTAGGGATGTTGCAAGCGGGAAGTAATCAATCTCAGGTATCTCGTAATTTTGGCATTCATAGAAGTGTTATTTGTCGTCTTTGGCAGCGCTACAATAATACAAGGGAACCCGCTGAACAACATCCAGGCCGTAAAAGGAGTACAATCGAGTGATTGTACTCCTTGCCGAGTGGCAAGACCGGTACATACATCTGACTGCAAGACGTCAGCCGATTTTAACCGCTCGAGAGATAAGTTTGAGGCTACAAAATTCAAGTGGTGTTGATGTAAGTCCCCAAGCTGTGCGAAATCGACTGCATGACTACCGCCTACGAGCTCGACGCCCAGTTAGATGCCCACCGATACGTCACGGGAATCGTGTTTGTCGAAATGAATGGTATAGAGAACGCAGAACATGGACCCAGGAACAATGGGATAAAATAATGTTTTCCGATGAGTCGCGATTCGGGTTTAGGCCTGATACAAGAAGGGTGCGAGTGTACCGCCGGCCCGGAAAAAAATCTGAAAGGCTCAGGTGCATTCAGGAAGTTCATTCATAGAGCGTGAAAAACCATCCTAAAATTTAAATTAGTACATGTTGCTTAGACTTTTTTGATTTGTGTAGTTACTCATTTGTGTAGGTGTATTTTCTATTTATTTATGAGTTACAATATAACATTTTGCTTTGACTCGAGTTGTGTGGAGGAGATCGTTCTGTATGGATATGTCTCTTTCTCAATCTCATAATTGTACTTTTTTTCTCTTTTTTGGAAAATCTTGTATTTATTTCTAAAAACCTATTAGTTTATATAGATTTAACATTTGCATCCCTACAAAATTTCATATTAGTACTTATATATTACCACTTAATTATATCATACATATATCGTAGATCTTTTTAAAAAGTAAATTGATCAAATAAACAAAAAATGCATTTTGTAATATAACAAATACGTTTTACTATATTATACAGATCACTATTTTATTAAAACCTTTTTCCCCACATGCGTGAATAGTATATGTGCAAGAAAATCATTAAATTATATGAGCCAAAGTAGGAAAAGTTGAAAAGTAAATCAGCTCAAACGAATTGCTCTCTACAGTGCGATTATTCAAACGATGGTTGTCATTTGTTACATAATTGCTTGCACAAAGTTGGAGCTAGCATACTCCGGCAATGAATCCAATTATTCGTATGAAAATTCACTAGTTCAGGTGTTCAGGAAATTAGTTAGAGAACAGAAGTAAGTACACACCGAATTGATCAAATTATCTCATGTTTTGGTAATGTAGAAGAGAAATTTAATAGATCAACAAAAGTGGCGAAGAAAAGAAAGAACGATAACAAGAGAAATTAGAGAAAACAGGTAAATGACAATTCGCAATTAATTTTGAATTTAAACCGAACCATCGAGGCCGTGAAGAATTGGGACCAATACTACAACTACAGAATTAATTAAACAACCAGAATATAACAAATAAAGTATTATAATAATATTTATATATTAGATCTTCAGATGTCGCTAACGTGTATCAAACTACAAACAACAATCATCTATTTATATATTAATAGTACGTGTAAACAAACTGAAAATGTTCCAGAAAATAACTAGGTATTAATTTTTGAAACAGCACAAAGTTGTGAATGAAATTAGCTACATGATATGCTTTATTGTTTATACACAGTAATTGTTTTGGAAGGACTTCGAAAATAAGCACCCAGCAGAACCTTAACTCCAAAATAAAGCTTCCTTTGCAACCGCTATGAGAACATAAAAAAAATATAATTCCAGTAAAATACTAAATTTCAACATTTTAAAACACAATATATAGAAACCTTTAAGAACCAAAAAATACTTTATGATCATAATAGCCCTGATAAAACAAAGTTTCATAAATTACTACTTCATGTTTGCATGTTGTTTTAAGTGATTAACAACAATACAATGCAGATATTTCGAGTACTTCATTTAATTTAGTGTATTATAGAGTTCATTACAAAATTCAACTCCTGAATTTAATGTGAACAGGTAATCTTTATTATGTTAATGACATTTGAACATGTCTTATTCAACAGAGAATTCAAATACAACCTCTTAATAAAGGTCGATCAGGTTAAGCCCACCCGTAACTCGAACATAATAAATGAGATAAGCAAACGGTAAACCAAAGGTATTTCAAAGCAAACCAAGAATTAAAAAGGTATACGATTCACATTATTAATTTGGTATACATTATTAATTTGACGATCTTCGTGTCGTAACGGCTAACGCACTTCGGTATGCTTGCGGAGGTCACGTGTTCGTATATCTATTTATTTACAAAAGAAAATAAGTAAAATATATTTAGTATTTAGTATATCAGTTATCTAGTACCCATAACACAATTGCTATGCTACTTTGGGACTAGTCCCAATATTTATTTACTAATTTATTATTATTCATATACTAATGTACCTATGACCTATATGGTAAGTAATAAGTATATATTTTATGATCAGTTAATTCATTTTTGAAATCAATTCGATAATTTAATCTGTTACGTACTATTCAATTCCAATGGCTATTGTTTGGTAATAATAAATAGTATACTTTGGAAGTGCTTCTCTCGTTTTAGATCGATGTCTTTCCGTGATACCTGTGACTGGGCCCATGGATAAATGGCCTTCCACGTGGGGGCACCAGGGGTCAGAATTTAGTCCCTCCTGCGCTCTCCTATAAAACTTCAGGAGGTGAGAGGGGCACACGGAACAGCATACAGCCCTCACCTAGGCGGCAATGGTGCAGGCAGCGGATTCTCCACCGAGGGCCATCCGCGGCCGCATTCTACGGCGGCTGGAGGTCGTTAGACGCCCCCCGGCGCTGGTGTCGTGGCCTTCGTTGCCGGGAGGGGAGCTGGCTTGTCAACTCCTGCTTCCACTCCGCCGCTTCCTTTGCGTGTCCGCAATTAACATAACAGCCTCGCAAAAGGAGGTGACGGTGGTCCATGCAGGTTCGGCTCCGACCGTGGCCATAACCAAGTTTGGGAGCGATAAGTTCACTCTAATTTGGGCGACGAGGGCGCGGCGCTCCTCGCGCCACGATGAGTTCACAGTAACCGTGGCACCCTGACGTCATCTCCCGCTCTATGCGATACAGGTATCTTCCGCAGCAACCGTACCCCGAGAGGACCTGTGTCAAGCGGAAGGTCAGGGTGCTGTGGCACCTGTCTATTCATAGGTCCAGGATGGGTCTCACTGCCTCTATGGTAGCGAGGCTCGCGCTAGGGTAGCGATAAAGTATTTTGTATCAATGCGCGAAATTGCACTATGTCAACATTGTTATAAAAATCTACCAATTCAGCTCCTTGTTTCAGAATTCAGTTCAAATTTAGAGGGGACCTTAAAGGATTGGTTGTGGTCGGCTATAGCTACTCAAGTGTAAACAAGTTGCTCGTTTATAAATATTTGAGGAAGTACACGCCCTTAACGGCTTAGGGCGATTACGAACAATTAGACAAACCGTAATAAAATTAGTTTAATAGGCTGAAAAAGTACAAAAAACGCTGTTAATAATTAAACGTTTACAATTAATATTTTTACAACAATAAAATATTTATTCAAACTAAAAGGTTAAAAGGTTTTAATGTCATATTCAATCACCATAACTTCTAGTTATATTCATATTTTAGGATTTAAGACCTAAGAAGTTTTTATGTGTAAAGATGAAAATTGTATTAGGAGAAGAAAATCTAATTTTTCCATATACCAAAATTTGAAAACAAAAAGAAGGAGTAGTAGTGAGAAAAAAAAATTTAATATATAACTAAGTACTTTGATCTTGCTCACGAGGTTACTGTCATGTTGAACATGGAATCAACGAGCATCGTACCGATAGTGATGTATGTGAACAGGCTTATAGCTAAATACCTCCAAAACCACCCTAACAGGCTTTCGCAAGGTAATTGGTGAAAGTTCAAGAACAAAAAGCGGTTTTCCTGGGCACATATTGCTAGGAGATTCGTAAATTTTTGCCTCTGTAGCCCTAACCACCGGTATCTTACGCCTTTGCCCTCACTGCTAGTGAATCACAGATTTTATATATTTTTCAATGTCATTAATTTATAGGTTTTCTTAGATATAATAATGTAATTTTAATGTTAATATTTTATATAGTGATCTGTAATTATATTATATATAAAAATAAGACATTTAAATTTATTTAAACATAAATAAACAAAAGCTTATTGTAATAAAATATGTAGATAATTATAAAAATATTATCAAATGAACTTATTTAAAAAAATTCGCATGCTTAGTACGTGACTACATTGTAAAAGTAGTGCTTTCTCGTGTACTAGATAATTTGAGGTTTAATTAATGCCACTGACATGTCTGGTTGAGTACGCACTCTACGAATACGAGTTACGTTAGTCCTCGAAGAATTATTACGTACGCACCTGACGCCACGTTCCGCTCCCCGGTAAACTTGCCACTTTACGGATGCGTGCATTAATGGAAGCTCGCTTCTGTAAGTAAAAAATCTTAATTTTGAACATTATTATTGATTTTACATTTTAATTCTTAAAAAGTTGAGTTGAGTTGTTGAGTAATTTTTTTTGAAATTGAGTCTTGTTCAGTATATAATTATATAAATTCATAAAACGGACACAAATATCATAAAATAATGCGATGCAAATGACGTGTACTATTTTATCATATGAAAATTTAGTTGATTCCGAAGTGTAGTTTAAAAAAACACTAAATGCGTTCGTGGTAGATTACTTTCTCAGAATTAGCAAATTTTGAATGTAAATATTTAATTGAAAACTAGATTTTTGTTCATAATCACAGTCTGCTTAAGATGTGCAAGCTATTTTTTTTTATATATACAATTGACGGACACGTACATACACTGAGAAGGGGATAAACTATTTACAGATTTACAACTATTTTGTGCAACGGGGGCAATTAAAACCCGCAGATATGACTATCTAGGATCCTTTTATTTTGTAAATAGACATCCTTATTGCCACAGGTTATGTTGTATATATTTTTTAATGAAATGTACAGAATTCAACATTTTATTTTTTATTTATTTATTTATACATGACATACAAATTTTAAAAATAAAAGATACATAGCACAGCAGTTCAAGTACAACAACTAATTTGACTAGAGAAAATCACACTGGCCACTGAACTAGTGATTACTGTATCTCATTATAATAATATGATCCGATAAGTAAAACTATAGCACTATATTCAATTGCTTGGACCACTTCTTGTCTAGTAAAGTGGTTTGACTGTGATCATAAAAATATACATGACATACTAACACAATCATTTATTGTCCAATTAAGTGTAAATAAAATCGCGTTATTGCTTGAAATCGCTTAGCGCCTTAACATTTTTACGCCTTATTACTTGGATCGCCTTTGTAGAAAGTTGTGCTTAATTTATTCAAGTATTTAAACAGATCGATTACGCAGACTGAACTTAATTGGGTATCAGTAATGAGAACTTGCTTATTTGTGTAAGTACCTTTTAATTAGTTCGACTAGGTGTTGTGAGTTTTGTGGGAATCAGTAATAATATAAATATGCATTGAATTTATTATAAAAAGTGCAATCAAACATGTTAGAATTGGCGTATTTTATTAAAGCGTCTTTATATAATATTAAAATTTTGTAACTTTCTATGTACTCTTATATTATTATATTGTAAGCACTTTCAGCTATTAATTTGACGGACTTCGTGACTCAACGGTTTTCGCAAATTAGAATGCTTGCAAGGCTCACGGGCTTAATTCCCGTTTCGAGTCTGGGTATTTTATGTTTAATATGTATTTATTTACAAAAAAAAAGTATATAAGTAGTTCATCAATTGTCTATTAACCATATGTAGTAGTGTAATTTTAATTTCGAATATATTTATTAGTTACAAATCATCAATCTTATTGCGTGCATCTAAAGTAAGCTGCTACTATGTCTAACGCATTTTAGGTAGCACAGCTTTCAAATTGCAATTTTGCATTTATTCTGCCACATCCCCAATCTTTCTTTGTTAGTTTTTTCAAATTTATTTTTTAGGTGTCTTTTTCTTTTAAAGTTTTTTTTTTATTTTACTCCACTACGACATGCAAACGGTTAAAGATATATTGAGGACTGACATTTGTACAGGCATCCGTTTTACCCATTAACCTAGTTATAAGGGATCAAATCTTAATTAAGCTATGCTCCTACATTGGCCTCGGTTTTTGATGAGGGTCCGGCTTGACTACGATTTTGAAAGGCTATCTTGTTTCAAGATAATGTTATTCACCCTTAAGCTAAGTTAGTGAATTATGAGTATTTTAACGATACTGAATGTACCTGTATTAGAGCTGTCTCCAAGTGGGAATCAGGGTTGTGGCTTCAAGCCTTACCCTCGGCAAATTCAGGTATGCTCATTCGTTTAGAATTGCGGCCTTAATCCGACTGGGGACAACAAAAGTTGTAGTTTGTCATCGCTGTAGGTACGAGGATAAAGTCGGAGGCTTAGGGCTCCACAGTTTATCGTGTAACAAAAGCGCTGGCCGAATACCACGACACGCTGCAGTAAATGACATTATCCGTCGTTCTCTTGTCACCATCAGGGTGCCTTCTATTTTAGAATCGAATGGACTATGTTGTGACGACATCAAGTGACCAAACGGGATGTCATTTGTGCCCTGCCGGATGGGATGCTCTCTGCTATGGAATTCTGCGTGTGTAGATACATTGGCGGCTTCCCATCTTCGAGATACACAAACATACATACGCTCTGGGAGCCGGTGCTGCTGCTGCACAACTAAAGGACCTGAAATGCCACAAACATCATCCATTGACAGTGGATTTATATTTTACGGATTTCAGTGTTTCTTTTTTTTTATATTATAGTGTAGTTTTAAAATTAATCGAAGCATTCAGATGTTAAAAATAATAAAAAATTAAATAGTTTGTCTTTAATATTTAATTAACAAAATTTTAAACCATTTATCTATATGCAAGTATACAAAAATACATATTGCAGCGTTTTTTGTTTGTTCTGGGTAATCTCTAAAATGAGATTCTTGTGTTTTTTGTTCTATTTATTTATTTTATATATTTGTTTGTTTTATATTCTAATAATTTTGTGGTTATAAGCTTAGATTTGAGATTTGACGTACACTAGAGACCCACAGATCTCTATCTCTGTGGGTCGTCCCTTCTGGACAATGCTGCAGTCTACAACGAGTCTCGCACTTACCATCTACCTTGTGACTGCAGTAGCCAAGTAATAAAAGCGAAGGCGAGTATTCGGCGCCATACCCGAATCACCTGGCAAAGGGAAGTCAGTCCTAAAATTGCACCAAATATGGAAGAAGCAAAACTTAAAAAGAAACTACTCCAGGGAGGTTACGGTGGAGCCGGAGAATCCCCCCCCCCCCCCCGAGTATAGCTCAGTCAGCCCCACGTATTCGGAGGGGGAGAGGGAGCAAAGGATTGCTATCCCATGAAACATTACTGGAAAAACCAGAGAAAATACTCACTCAACAAATATTCCATGTAAGTCTTTTCCAACGCCAACAATCAGCGTCATTAAGCGATATGACCCAAAACAAAAAACGGTTTAGTGATTGGTTGTGCAAGTCGGCCTTAGGGATAAATTTTAAACCCATGAAAGTACATAGACTTAATTCGAAGTTATGTTAACTAATATTTATAACCAGCTTTTAACCATTTAAAAAAACTATATAAAAATGAAATTTATATCTTCTTGGTTAACTAAACAGTAACTACGAAAAGCTTGGGTGTTTATACAATAATTAAAAATTATATATAGACCAGCCGTACCCGCCCGCTTCGCTGGTCGAATAAAAAGAAAATGAACTGTTTAAAATTTTGGGGTTATGTTCGATAAAATAAAAATCCCAGAACTCAATCGCAGCGATCTAAACCATTCTCGAATCCACTTGAATACATAAAATAAAAATCCCAGAACTCGATCCCAGCACCACCTATCGGGTCCAATTGCGAATTTAAACCATTATCGAATCCACTTGAAGATATAAAATAAAAATTCCGAACTCGATCACAGCGCCACCTACCAGGTTCAGTTGTGAATCTAAGCCATTCTCGAATCCACTTGAACACACAAAAAAATTCAATAAAATCGGTCCAGCCGTTTAGGAGGAGTTCAGTGACATACACACACACAAGAATTATATATAGGTACTATTAAACACCGTTTATTTCATTAAACTAGCATTCTTAGTTTCCAAGATTTATAAGTTTCTTTAGGTAACCCGCATTCATTGCTCTCGAGTATATATGTATATGTTACGGCTAATACCTTAAGTGCGGCTACACCTAGTTCTAGCCGGCTATAACTAGTGTAGCCGGTAGCCCTTGGTTAAACCTAGGTATAGCCGTCTTTGTGCTGGTTACAACTAGATGTAACCAATCCTACGTGGTTAAAACTAGGTTCTATTCTTCGTATTTGTTCAACCTACAATAAAACAAACTACAATCAATGAACGTTATTATTTATTTGAAAAAGTAGACATAATAGAATTTTTTAGAATAACATAATTCAAATTTTAATCATCTTTATAACACTCTACGCAAGAATCAACAATCAAATTACTTTAGTTATTTATTCCAAAAAGATAAACTAAAATGGCATCTTTGGCGTGTAACTCTTTGAACGATTTATATATTTACCATTATAAAGTTAAACTTTTTACCTAATTAACAGCAATCAAAAACAATTATTATTTATTCGAACAAGATAAACTTGAATGGCATTTAGAGTTACATAATATACCGGCAGCTTTGCAGAGATACTGTTTATTACCACATTTAGTTTTGCAGTGGCATCTTTTATATCCTTGTCCTCCTGATGTTGATTGAGCATTAGCTATTTGGCGTAATGATTTTTTCTCAGGAGAGACTAAACTAACGTCCAAAAAATTTGACTCACATACAGTGAATTGATTTCTAGAAAATTACATCTAGTTTTAACCACGTAGGATTGGCTATATCTAGTTACAACTAGATATAGCAACAACTGGCTACAGCCAGCATAAAGAAGGCTAATACCTAGTTTCAAGAATACCTAGTTTTAACCAAATTAAATCGGCTACACCTTACATTAGCCGTGAACTAATCTGTTACACCTAGGTTTAAACACCGAAGTGCGGCTACACCTAGTTTTAGCCGGCTAGAACTAGGTCTAGTCGTACTTCGAGTATTAGCCGTAACATATATAAAGAAAGCGTGCTAAGAATGCTGGCAGCATTACATCTCCATATAAACATTACAAAAAAATAATGCCAATTTTAATAATGAAATTCTATACATACTCTACTCATACGTACATACTCGTATGTCTCATACGTACTCATATTTGTTGTAAATAAAAATATCTTTTATTCTTAAATATTATTTACTCAGGAGAATTATAAGTTATTCATGTATCAGTGGATCTAAAGTATACTTAATCTTTGTTATTGGATTTTCACAAAGGACTGTAAGTGAAATGAATATAATATTGAATCAGAAAATATTTCGGTATAATGCAAAGTATATCAAAAAGCCTATATTGATTAATTTGTTAATAATTTTTGTGAACTATTATGGAAGTTGTTTTTTTTGCTCAGGGGGAGAAAACGCGGTAAAATTAGCGCGAATCAGATACCTATAGTAGAGTTAGCAAGTTATTCCACTTGTAATATATAAAATAAATTTACACATAACTAAATATATATTGAGACTATGCGCCATCTAGTTCTAAAGTACTAATAGTACTACTAGCCAACCAATATGTTCCATATTTAATTTTATTTTGGAATAAATAAATACATATACATATTATACAAAAACACCCAGACGCGGGACGGGATTAAACCTGTGATCTCCGTAGGAGTATCGATGTGCCTTAGCCGTGAAACTACGGAGGTCGCCTGAATATGTAGATACACTAAAGCACATTGTAAAATCTTAAATATTACACACAACACACACACACACAGTAATATGTGAAATGCTAGTCTCTACCGCGATATTCATCGCTAGTTTAACAAAGAGTAGTAGTAGTAGTTATTTGACTCTAGACGCTTTGACGATGCTTCCCACCTTCCCAATACTGGTGTTAGAGGTAATTAAACCCTCTTCAGTACATCGCTTTCATCGTAACGACCGACATTTCTGGCCTGTTCAGGATGCTATACCTAATAAAGCTATTAAAACTAGAGAGAAAAAGTTATAAAACTAACTTTAGCCTGGAATAGATAAAACTGTTATCGAAGGAAAGAAATCTCTTGAAGGTGAAGCTAGTCTTTCTGATAAATTTTAAATAAAGGCATTAACAACGCAATTAGGTGTCTTTTGGGAGAATTAGTTTCTCTCAGCTACTCGTATTGCAAAATAAATCGCTTTCATCGGCGTAATCGATCTAATACCCGCTTACATATCAACTATATTAAATTATTGTTTGCGCCTGGGGGGGGGGGGGTCTTACTCGCTTTAGTAGGGGGTCTTTGCTTGTTTTAGTAGTAGCTTTAGAGGTCTTTGTAGTCGTTATCAGGTGGTCGTTTTGGTAGTATTCAATCCTTGGTTGTAGCTGTTGTTGCGTTCAAGTTAATTAGTTTGTTTGAGAGTGCTTGGATTTTGTACATATATACATACATAATATATACAGACCCCATAGGCGACCAATACGCAGTTGTGTCTTACAGGAGTTATCTCCTTGATCCATGCCATGGACATTTCGCTTAGCGGAGTGGCTAAGCCCAAATCATGCGGCATCGGCATGACTAAGAAATATAAAATAAGTTTTGTATTATATTCTCAGGTGCAGTAAAACTTCTGGGGCCGGGGTTTGCCTGTCGTAAAAAGTGATCAAACAACCCAAACTGGATAGCCACCACTCCTGGTCTATAAGTATGCGGCCATAAAAACCTTGTGTTGAGTTCCGGTTCCTATAGGGACAATAGCATGTTCACGGTGCCTTTGGTGTCGCTGACGTCTATAAGCGATGGTAACTGCATACTAATGTCGTCAGCATGTCTGCTGTTCGTTAACAATAAAAAATAATAGCAAGAAAAAAGAGATTTAAAATGCATTAAAAACAAGAGTAAAAGCCACTCCAAAGTTTCACTTGTTTCTGAATACACAAACATAATATTCCTCTTAAGACATTCCTGGGAGTTTTCATGTAATGTAGTGGAAGGACTTTTAATTAAATTCACACAAACAGCGCTACTAGAAATTCACTCAGCTTTTCAAATTAGGTACATTTATAATGAGGTAGGGAGGCGACCTCTAGTCAGACAGTTAGTCACGTCGTGGGAATTATAAATGCTGGAACTAACACCCATTTGCCGTGGAACTTGTTTAACAGGCACTTATAGTACTGAGAGTATAAGAGCATAATGAGTTATAAGAGCATTCCTGGGTTTGTCGCAGCAGTGAACTCTTAAAAGCATTATTTTAATGCCACTTTTATAACGTTAGCTATCTCATTCCTGATAAGTTCAGTCACTGTAACTTCGTATGAATTTTTTATTTAGCTACACCTAAGGTATTTCAAAATAAGACAAACAAGCAACATTGATAAAAAAAATAAAAAATGTAAAACAGAATTTTTGAAACAGATTCTTGTAGCATAGGTCAAATTAGAAACTGTCAGTTTTTTATCCCGAAGATAGCTATATAATCGTACAGGGAAAAACTTTGGTGCGCCATTTTGTGTCATTACGGACGCATTTTTTTTTCGAAAGAAACAAGAAAACTCTTCAGTTTCCTTCTAAAAAAAAATTGTGCACTAAGTAATCTTAGCTTGGGTACAAGACAATGAATGAAACTTCTTTTACTGCTGGGAGTTAGTGAAAGAAGAATTTACATTTTAGTCATTTATGATGCATTAATTTATCTCCGACATATCTTTTAAGAGTAGTATTTTTCCGTTAGATGAGACCTCATTATTCCTAAAGTTATATTTTAATTTTCTTTTGTAACGTATGTTTTTTTTACCAAATACTTAATAACAAATAATAATAATAAATAATTAACTACATTTGAGTAGAATCGTAATCACTATATTTGATATTCTTTGATAAATTTGATATCAAATTACACTCTAATAATCTTTGCATTAAGGAATCAGTGATCAAATGAGATAATCTCATAAAATTTAAAAGTAAATGAAAATAAATTGCTACAATATACTCTTCTACTAATACGCCTCTTTATTGTGCTCAGTTACAATATTTTTCTGGTACATAATCCACTTAATCTACGATGTTATTGGAGCCTGTGATTTGTTTCTTCGAGTTTCTGTTTCATTATTTACGCTTAACGATTTTTATTAACAACCTTATAAAGATTTACGATCAAACGAATTGGATCCGTGATTAAAGGATTATTTGGATATGTATGAAAATTTAATACTAACTAATAATATCACTTTTTTTCTTTTTCAGTAAACTTAGTATGTATATATAAAAATATATTTTAAGATTCCATCAATCAGTATACAGTCTAAGAGTCCGGAAAAGCTACCAGTGTATATTTTACGAAACCTAGAATTTATGGTAGACGGTTTCTTATATCTACCATATACATAACATTTAAAGGAAGAGAAGGTCAGGAGTTCCATAGGACGGCTCAGTAGGAAGCTCGGTTCACTCAGTGGACTCCTGTCTCCCTCTACTTCACTGAGCTACTAATAGTACTTTTTATAATATACTTACTAATGCTTGTTCTCGACTTGCAGAAGGCCTTCGACTGTATTCCTCGCGCGATAATCTGGTGGGCATTGCGGTCCAAAGGGATTCCAGAGGCCTATATTGACATCATCCGAGACATGTACCGTGACTCCGATTCCGTAGTTCGGACCGCAGTTGGCGACACAAAACCTTTCCCCATCATCGTCGGAGTACACCAGGGATCCGTCCTTAGTCCGTTTCTGTTTAGCGTGGTATTAGACGTATTGTCAAACAGCATCAGAAACTCACATGAGCAGCCCCCGTGGCTGCTCATGTATGCTGACGATATCGCGCTGGCAGATTCGGACAGGGGTAGGTTGGTGCGACGTGTGAAGGCGTGGAAGGAGTCGCTTGAAAACGGTGGTCTGAAGCTCAATGTGGCGAAGACCGAGTACTTGGCCTGTAACTCCACAGATCCCACACCCGTACGCATAGACGGCAACACGGTCGAGCGCACGGACCAAGTGAAATACCTGGGATCTGTGTTCCATGCGTCTGGTGACATCGATTGCGACGTCAAGGCACGCATTGCTGCCGCGTGGGCCAAATGGCGTGAGGTAACTGGTGTCATTTGTGACCCCAAGATGCCGGTAAAATTGAAGGGACAGGTCTATAAGACCATCATTAGGCCTGTCCTTTTATACGGCTGTGAAGCGTGGCCGGTGTTAGAGCGACACAAGCAAGAGCTGCGTGTCACGGAGATGAATATGCTGCGGTGGATGTGTGGAGTGACGCGGAAGGACCGCGTTAGGAACTCCCGCATTCGCGGCAGTCTTCATGTCCGTGACATTGCGGACAAATTACAAGAGTGTCGGCTCCGTTGGTACGGCCACGTTTTACGGCAACCGGATGCTTACGTGGGTAACAAATGTCTGGCCATGCCGCCTCCGCCGGGCCCCGGCAGGAGGGGTAGACCCAAAAAGTGCTGGCTTGACGTCGTAAAGGGTGATATGCGTGCCAATGGGCTCACTACCAGGGATGCTGAAGACCGTGCGAAGTGGAGAAGAAAAAGTCGGAAAGCGGACCCCGGGCGCCGAAGCGAGAGTTTGGGCTGCAACCGGGATATAACGCGAAGATGATGATGATGACTTACTAATGCTTGTTACACTTTTACTTGTTATACTATTTTAGGTTTTGGGAGAAAATAAAGGTATTTTCGTTTTTATTTCATTCATAGAATGAGAACTCACTAAGCTAAAAGTGGATGCCGCTTGAGTTCTTCAGGAGCGACAAGAAAAATTATTTCCAATTTCAAAAGTATTTTTCACCTTGGCCGCCGTTTCCAAATTTCTAAATATATTTTTTTATTGGAAAGGATTAAGGACTATCGTGTAAGAAAATACAATAATACCCCAAATAAGTACCGCCCAAAACACATATATACTTACACTTCTTTATTTAGGTTAAGTAGAGACTGCTTTCAGAAACATTTTGTTGACAGTGGGATGGATTTAACTACAAAACAAATTTCAAGAGTTCTCTAAAAATTCGTGATATACGAGTATAACGTACTGTTGTTACTTTGATTTAAGTAATCATATAGAACAAAAGTTTTAATAAGATTACTAATAATGGATGGCAGATTTTTTTTGAAGAAAAACACTTTGGGGAAGTTTTCTTGACCTAAGAGGTGGAGGGGATAAGCGGAACTCTTGGAAAAAGGAAACAAATTTTCTGTCCTCCTATATAGAAGTGCTTGGGCTGATGAACAAATTAGCCAGTTGATCTCGTAGCCCAAGCTTGTGGCCTCCTTCGTTCCCCCAATCGTCGTAGAGTTTTATATCACATTTTTTAGGTTAATTATAAGCATATTAACACGAAGTTAAATATTATCCGTAATTTATTAGTATAGTATAGTAATCAAAAGATATGAATACAAAAGTATCCATTACGACGGACTCCGTAGTGCAATGGCTTTCGCTCGCTGGAATGCCTGAGGGAGTCGTATATCGAGTCGTATATCATATATCGACGGATAAAAGGGTAATCGTTTAAGCGCTATTTTATAAACTTTACAGCTGAGCAATCTAAAGAATTTTAGAAAAAAGTCGTTGATTCCGAATATGTATATAACTCTATGTGGTATCGCCCATAATGCCGCTTAAAACAATTAGCCTTTTATCCCTCTTTTAAACTTTCAAATAATTTCAATAACCACTTTTAGGTTTAACCTATTAAGTATTAAACTAATTCGTAAAATACGTTGTTTGCTATGAAACTTTTGCCTGTATACGTAATTGAAAGGAATAAATATGGACCCTTTTAGAAAAAAAAAAGAATTTATAAAGTAGAGTAAATTCCCACGAGACTGCGTTGAAACATTTCATTGTACTTTTGTTACACATTCGTATGCTGATATAGGGGCCCTAATAAAAATAAATGGGATTTGGTCCGATCTAAATATTAGGATACAAATTCAAGCGAAACAAATAGAGCTCTGCAATCATTTTGTGTGTGCTCAAATCTGTGAGTTTGTAACGCACCTTGAAACACTTTCGAAGGTCATGGATTTGATACCCGTAGATACCTAGTCTTGGCGTTTATATATTTATTTATTTATTTAACCTTTAGCACTTAAAGTACAAGGCGGATTTAATGCCTAAAGGCATTCTCTGTCAGTCTACCTTGGGGTGATGTATTATGTTATTTATTTTAAAAAAATGTAGTATATCAGTTATCTAGTAGTCATTGTGCAAGTGCTCAGTTATTACTTTGGAAATATCTGGCGATATGTGAATCGTTCCAGTATAATTATTTATTTCATATACAATTAATTATTAATGTCTATAAACACGGATTCACATTAACTGTAGATAGCCATATGGCTAGGAAGAAGCGGTATATCGCATAATTTTCCTAGGAAGTCGTAAAAGGCGACCAATTATTTTCTACTTTTTTAGTGTAATATGGTTTATTCTTATAGGTTGAACCATATTGTGTATGCTCTTGCTGCTGTGACTTTTGTAAAAAATTGCCATATCAGTTACATCTATCTAATTTTTTTTATAAGGTATAAGAGTTTTCTCTATTCAAGGGTGGGGAGTAAAAATACTAACTAGCTGCAGCGTCGGAGTCCGTCTGTCGTAAAAGACGACAGAATAACTACCTAGCTAGGTGTTAGGGCCAGTAGCTCGTCTGGATGGCAAGTACCCTATGACTATAAGTATGCCGCCATATTGATCTTGCATTATTTTTCGGTATAAGTGACCCTGGTGCCAGTACCCCGAATTTTCTACGCATACAGCAGCGTGTTCACATTGCTTCTAGCGTCAAAAATATCCATAAGCGACGGTAACTGCTGACTATTAAGTGAGCCATCAGCTCATTATTCATAAAATCAAATAAATCATTCATAAAAATATCATTCACAATAAAAAAAATATCACCCAAACGGGGAATCACAAACCAAAATGCTAACAGGACCTTAATACAGTTATGAATCATTGTATTACAATTCACATTAATCATAGTAGTGATTAATATGTCAGATTGGTATGACTATTTATAACTTTATCTTTACTGTGTACACTCAAGAATATTGTTAATACACTTACATATAAGTATGTATATATAAATAAATATATAACCAAAACATTTTTTTTTATCTAAAAACGAGGTTTAAGATTGAATGTGAGTAAACTCTTGTAAGTTGAATTATAAAGATAGATAACTATTGATTGTCCACCACACAACTTTACAAAAAAGAAAGATATATTCTAGAAAATAATAATAATAGTACAACATAGTGAAAAGACGGCGGTCTTATCACTAAATAGCGATCTCTTCCAGACATCCTTATCAGGAATATTTAAAGTAATTTTACAAGGCGGTGCACATCAGATATAAAAAACAAGACCAGTAAGTAGGTAAATATTATGTAAAAGAATTAAAATAATCTAAAATGAAATGTGTACAATACAATTTTATCTGCGGAGAGGCGGAGAAAGAACACTAACTTCTACGGCCGGGGTCGACCTGTCGTAAAAGGCGACAAAACAACACACCCTAGCTACGTAGTTACCACGTGGTAGGGCCCCAAGTCAGTCTGGATGGCGACCACCTTTGGTCTTAAGTATGCCGCCATAATAACCTTGTGTTGTGTTCCGGCATTAGCGACCCAAGTTCCTGTACCCTTATGCGACAGCAGCGTGTTCGCGATGTCACTGGCGTTACAAACACCCACCCATAGGTGATGGTAACTGCTAAATTCTAAGTGGGCCCTCAGCCTGTCTGCTGTCCTAAAGCAATAAAAAAAAACAATAAAGCATTCAAGTGAAGAAGCAGTTTATGACTTTAGGTAATTGTCATCAACGAAATTTTAAAAATCGCAAGTGATAATGTTTTTCTAATATCCAGAGTTCCAAAGTTAGACAGCCTGTACAGCAAAGGAATTGAAAAATATTGTCGAAAAGTGTATAGTTGCAAAGCCTAAATTCTACATATTATAATGATGCCTCGATGCTTCTTAGCGAATCTTTTTACAGAGAAGAAAAAACTTGTAAAAACCTAAATGTGACTACAATCAATTTTTATATGGAAACTGCTGTGAGATTCCCAAATTTCAAAAAGAGAACCAACGTAGTGCAATGCCTTTACTACGTGTAAATTAGCAGAAAAAGTAATTATTTATCCGTTTACGATTCCGTAGTTAAGTGATAGGCTGCCTGGTTATTGTTTCTACCACCTCACGGATAGACTGTGTATAATAAAGATATAATAATAAATAAATATACTCTAATATGCTCACACAACGTCAGCTAGTCCCAAAATATAGAGGCACTTATGATGTAGGTACTAGACAACTGATATACTACTTAAATACTTTTCTTTTGGAAATAAATACAGTATTACATCAAATACAACACCCACATTTTACGTATTTTACGTACAATTCGGATTAACGATTGTCTGCTGACGGGCTACACTTTATTATAAAATACTTAATACAGGCCTTTTTTATTTTAACTCAAAATAATAAGGGTACATCTTATAATCAGATACCACTGATACCTCTCATAATAAATAAATAAACATTTGGACTCGTGAATTTTACAAGCATTATATGTAAAATCCATTGCGCCATACATGTCGTCATATAAAAATGATATCATAGACTAAAAACACAAATTTTATCAAATATTCTGTTTCCTAAGTTTAAAATTAGTCACTCATATCGATCGATATCTATAAATAGATAACAAGAGTACCCAGAATTTGTTGATTAGATTATATATGATTTATAAAATAAAACAAGGTCTCGTTGTTTCGTTACTGTTTTATGTGATTGTCGATCGAATTATAAAAGTTTAGTGTCGTGAAATAAAAATGGATAAAATAATTATTTTGTTCACAGTCATTATTTGTGGTAAGTATATTAATTATTATGTAAGTATTTTAATAAGTTTAGTATAGTTAAGTATTAGTTAAGTATATTAATTGTATATTGATTGTTTTTTTATTGCTCAGGAACAGCAGACGGGCTGAGGGTCTACTTAACAATAAACAGTACCGTCTCCTATGAATGTTTGCGATGCTAGATGGACCGCAAACACGCTGCTGTCCCATAGGGGTACAGGAATCTAGATAACTTAAACCGGAACACAAGACCAGGTTATTATGGCGGCATACTTATAGACCAAGGTTGCCATCCAGACGGGCCTGGGGCCCTACCACATAGCTAGGGTTGTTTTGTCGCCTTTTACGACCAGTCGACCTCGGCGGCAGGGGTTAGTACCTCTTGCACGGAGATAAAATATCACTTGCTGTGACTTCACAAGTTTTAAAATAGTCTACCTATATTATATGGATGGATGTATGTGTATCAGTTAATAACGCTAGAGGGATCGAATGAAATTCAGAACAGATATAACTTATAGTATGGAAAAGTTGTGGGTAAGTTATAAACATGAGAAACCAAAATAAATATTTTAAATTGTTTACTTAGATTTATTTGGCAATTACGTTCTCACCTGGGGACCAACCAATCTGATGTTAAGATAGCAAGACTGTGTAATAAATCTCTGAATTAATTAACGTTTTCTCAAATGATATCTATGAGATTTAATTTACAAATTGTAATATATAATGGTTTAGAGTTTAAATATATAAGGTTAACTAATAATATTATTTTATGATCACAAATCACAAAATGATTTGGAATCTAGTCATATTTATCTCTAATGAGCTTGAGTCTATTAATAAGAAATCAATTTTTTTCGATACCGGCAGCACACTAGCAATATCCCCTGGAGGTGTGAATATAGGCTAGCGGCAACTGTTAGTAAAAAGAAAACACTTAGTTTACCTTTATGATAGTTCACTATAAGATTCATGAAGAATATTATTCCTATAGGCGTTAATGCGTTCGCATTAAAGTTCAACATTCAGGACACGGGATTCGATAGAATCACTAATGGACTTCTGGCCGCAGACACTCAGTTTCCATACGCGGTAAGCCTTTTTGATTTATATATATATATATATATATATATATATATATATATATATATATATATAGATATATATATATATATATATATATATATATATATATATATATATATATATATATATATATATATATATATATATATATATATATATATATATATATATATATATATATATATATAATTCTAAGATCGATCTTAAAATATTTGATGTTTATTAAGATTCTAAGTGCACATTTGTTACTAATATAGCATTTAAATGCGGAATTTTTATTAATAAAATGAAATCCCCATGAAGTAATTATTATTATTAGTAATAATAAATTTTTAGCAAAGAAGTACAGTGAATAGTAGTAGAGATTGGTGATAGTTTAAATATAACTAGTTTAACAGAAAAATAATTTGTAACTAAAGGTATATTACCTACTTTGTGCTAAAGGTATTGTACTGTTTGTAGTATAAATGCTTATTCGCAGCGGTTTCTACAATTAGGTCTGACTCCTGGAACGTTAAGGTCTAACGTGTTTAACAAAATGACATTGATTTTGATTACCCTCGATTAGTTGAATGATTTTTTGTTTCAGTAGGGAGGTAGGAATATATATATATATATATATATATATATATATATATATATATATATATATATATATACGTTTTGATATTTTTTACAATAATAACAACCAAATAAATAAATGTTTGTCACATAAATTTAATTAAGAATATTGCAGAAACAAATACTAAAACTGTGAATGAAATACATCACACCATATAAGAAAATACTACAAATGATTCATTTAAGTTTTATTAAGAATAAAAATTCTAACTAGGTATCTATTCAAGAAGTAGGTCAAGTGCAAAATTCAACGTTGTGGCACCGATGTGGTGGAGTGTTGATCACTTTCCAACATGTTTTGACTGCAGCTTCCTGTACTTATAATATTGTAAATGGGTAAGTTGGGACAAGTTATCTAATACTTAATAATCTCTTTAGCGTTATTTATATTTTGTTCGAAACTTTGAGCTATAGTCTATGGTAGGTTGACGTCACAGGGCTAAACTTCTTCACTAGTTGAATTGATGCTCTTTCATAATACTCCCTTTCACCCATCAAAGAGTACTAGACAAAATGTGGTCAAATTTATTAGGAATCACTACTGGCTAATATTTTAATCCCGATAAGAAAATCCAAATGACCTTCTCATTATACCAGAAAGACTAGCAAGGAGTATTTATAGCCTATTGTGATACTCTACTCAATCTAGTGATTGTAACCTGTAATTTTAATCTTGACTAGGAATACAAAATAATGTCTTCACTAAATTTGATAAGTTAATGACATTAATCAGACAACACCCACATAACCTGGCTCGGCTGGATCTAGTCATATATTGTGCGTATAATGAGAACGCTTCCAATCTGCCAATCGAAAAAAAGTGTTATATCTAAATTTTTATGAATACCTGGCTTCATATAAAAATGTATCTTTATATTACTCTCGTGTATAAATGGCCTTAATTTTCAACTGCTTTTAGTATATGCATGAAATCTTGAATTATATTTTTTATAGTTCGAACACACCTATAGTACCCAGTGCGCACAGAGTATTCGCTGGATCTGCAATCCTAAGCAATGAAACTCCTGACAGAATACGAACAATTGCAAACTACACCATTCACCCTGAATATGTGGGAGCACCTTCTCTGCTAAACGATCTTGCTGTAATCACTGTAAGTACAATATTTTTTGTTCTCAATAGTAAATTCATACGAACATATTATTCTTGTAGCGTCTCATATTTTGCTTTAAAGCTTGGATTACCCTGTTGAATAATATTCTGATATTATTCAAGATGTAAGTCATTGAAGGGTAAAACTTCACAAATAGTGCAATTTATAAAGCTCTAATCCTAAGAGAAAAACAGAATGGAACTACTGCAAGAAAACAGAGTCCAATCATCGCTGCTTACGGCTTTTGAATAAAGAAATAGGGTGGTTCTGACCATGAAAAATTAAGCTTTTGCTCTCACTAGTCACTTAGTATGAAAATACAATCATAATAACTATAAAAGTTGTTTGTTTGTTGAAAGTTGATTTATGTCAAATAATTAAACTGATCTATATAATTGACTTAAAATTTAGTATAGTTACATTTTACGATGTAGACGGTCACTAAGAACATATTCTGTGTTTTATCCTTATCTGGGTAAAATATTAATGTAATTAAAAAATAGTTTTTGTTAAAAATGATAAGTTTCGGAAATTTAGATTTCCAATTTAAGTTGACCTCAGATTTATGTCATCAAACATATGGATTTAGCTTAGGCTGGAATTTGTAGGTTCGAACGTACGTATTCCGGGGGTGTATGGCATAACAGTTGCATTCGATAATACTGACTGTTTGCATATTTCATTTATATTTTAGGGTTTATAGGGTTTGTAATCCAAAATAAACCATAAGATATATCCAAAAAATTCTGCCCAAAGTCACTATTCCACGCGGACGGAGTCGCGGGCACAGCTAGTCTCTATAATACTATTAACATTGTTTCAGCTATCCGCACCGTTCCCAAATACAACAGTTGTGCCTTTAGCTCTACCAACAGAAAACTTCATACCAGCGGACTTTGCAGTATGCACTGTTGCAGGGTGGGGAGGATCTTCGTATGTAAACAATGTAAGTTTTAGATTAAATAACTAAAAATGTACTACAATATAAACTAAAATAAAAATTATTCCATTTACTAAAATTTAGGGAAACTAATAGCACTATAATTGAGGCGTATAGTTATAGAACCTACAACAGTATTTATAGAAACCCGTAAATTGAACTAAACCATGATCATTTAAGTGGAATATGATTCGAAACGCAAAATAAAAGGTTGAATATAGTCTTGTTGTTGAGGCATTTTTATAATTACAAATCGATAGATATGTATGTAACATAGTTTAGAATGCTTTCTAACTATGTACCTATATACTCGTATTTATCATAATTTTGTCAAAAAACGTTTTAGCGGGTTTTGCAACTAGACGCTTCAATTGTGCATGTGCGATTTATTATTAGTTATTGAAAATAATACAAATAAAGATAATATGGTGTCGATAATTGATTTTATCAATAACGTAAAGGTAAAAGTAAAATATGTCATTATATTATAGAAAACGGGTGTGACCGATAAAACAATTTCACTCATGATAATTTTCATTATATTATCATACCTAAAAATCATAGTTTTAAAATTACCTTTCAGGCTAGTGCTGAGCTTCGTTATGCCAACAAATATATATACAATCAGGAGCTTTGTACCTCATTGTACAACAGCGTAATCGGAATTGTTAATATATTCCCTTCAATGATTTGTGCTGCTTCATACGACATTTTAGCCGCTGGATGCACAGTTAGTATTTTTCATTTACTATATTAAAACAATTAATGAAAAAGTTGCGGAAATCTGTATAACGTTACTTAATTAGATTTACAAACTGCATGCATCAAACAACATCAATAATGTTGAAAAAATTTGATCTAATTAATAATTTGATATATTTTGACTTTAAATTCATACTTGTCCTTTGAGCCGGACTATTGAACTCGATTTTTTTCTAGGGGGATCAAGGAAATGCACTAGTCTGCAATGGTCAGCTTACTGGAGTATTATCCCTTACTAACAATTGTCAAGCTACTTCATACCCTGAGATATACACAAGAGTGTCCAACTACACAACCTGGATTCGATCAGTGACTGGAGGAGCCTCTTCATACAGACCGAAAATCGTCCTTCTTTTTCTTTTTACTTTAATACAAATATTCACTGCCAATATTTTCAGTTGAAAAACTAAGATAGTAATTGTATTTGATATTTAGATATATTAATGTTAGCTTTAAGTAATTCATTAATTTGTTTTAATTAATTTATAGAAATATATGAATTATAAATTATCTTTGTTTTTTATTATTCAGTACGTTCGACATTAAATACGAATTCACAGTGACCGTGTTTAAAACAGTAAATGTCGTGAATATTCGCCGTTCATTTCATTTAATCGCTCTTGACCACGAGGTTTACGTGTGACTTACGGGATATAAAATACATTTGACGTAAGTAGTGATTTTTTTCTTTATAATTATTTTCTAAATCATAGTTTTTGTCATCGTAAATATGTTTGTTATGAAAGTGTAAGGACCCTTACTACAACCTATTTACTGGTGTCGTGTTTTAGGTGCCGTTGTCAGCTAGTTCATCGCTTAGATTTTTGCTACGCTCACAGGTAGGATACAACCAATAGCTATCGCTAAAATTTTGCTGTACTACTATTACTACTAGTATTTACTGTTACTACTAGTAATTACTAATAGTTACTGTTATCATTGTTGGTATTAAAATTTATTAGGAATTTCTCGATTGTCAAATTGCTCGTCCATTAGCAGTATCTAATTGCATCTTATTTCATTATTCACGTACTAATACCTATTTTTTACTATAACATCTATTTTTATAATTAACCGTAACCGGCAACCTGCAGCAGTAACCGTTTGCAAATATTGCATATGCCAAAGTGAATAATCGATTTGTTGTTTTTGCAGTATAGAAAACCGATCGAACAAACGACAAACATGTAACAAGCGTCATATAGATCAATTTAACTTTTGTGCTACGATTTCTAGCAATTCAGTCATTTATACACACTAAAAACTCTTTTTTATGAAAATATTAACATTAACATATGCTTATCAAAGTCGAAATAACAAATTACGAGTAAAACTCATTCAATAAAACATATTCCCATGAAGCTTTACAATAAATTTATACATTAAAGGATGTAAAATGCTGAAGTAGGTATTTTACGGAAGTTTCGACATGCAAAATGTACTGTAATGTTGAAAAGTTATTGCCCATTACGGTAAACGCGTTTGAGGTCCAATTTACTTCTTACAAAGTAACTAAAAGGTTAAAGGTGTTATAAATTTTGAGCACGTTCATTAGGCACCCCATGTATCCCTCGCCCTGGCTTTTAGCCGGCGACACACGTCGGAATTTCGTAATAAGATTTCCTTAATTTAAGGCTACCAATATAGCTATGCATACGTCAGCTCATTGGCGAAATTCCTTAGTCAATGTTGATATTGTCGCCTTACATTTACATAATAAGCAAAATTCTATAAAGAATAGAGATTTAGCTCCAACAAATAATAAATAACCCATAATACACATTCCTCAAGCTTAGTTCATTTTTTTTCTTTTACGTATATGTTGGAGAAGTTTTGGATCATAAGTGAATGCTATTAACTTGAGAAACATATTATTTATATGTTTTTGGAAAGCGTTCTAGCCCCTCCGTTATAAAGTTATATGGCTCCAGCAACTAGAGCACAAAAATCTATGTATCTGTAGCTCCAAGTTGGCCAATCACGGATTGGTTAGCAACAACTTCTATTAGCATGTCTCCAGGTTACTGCAGTTCACGACCTAATATATTAGTCAGATAAGCTTGCTATATGATATATGGGGCAAATGCTAAAATGATGCTGAGGTCAGGTGTCTTGAGTGACATGTCACAATTAGTGAATTATGTTCCTGATATAAGTAACATACAATCTTCTTTAAGATCCAATCTAGTATATATCGATCCGTACTTATTGTTAAAATAAATTAAAAAACTTCATCATCATCATCATCATTTCAGCCGGAAGACGCCCACTGCTGGACAAAGGCCTCCCCCAAAGATCTCCACGATGATCGGTCCTGCGCTGCCCTCATCCAACCTATTCCGGCGATCTTGACCAGATCATCGGTCCATCTTGTGGGGGGCCTACCAACATTGCGTCTTCCGGTACGCGGTCGCCATTCGAGGACTTTTCTGCCCCAACGGCCATCAGTCCTTCGAGCTATGTGCCCAGCCCATTGCCACTTCAGTTTTGCAATCATCCGGGCTATGTCGGTTACTTTGGTTCTCCTGCGAATCTTCTCATTTCTGATTCGATCTCGCAGGGAAACTCCGAGCATAGCCCTCTCCATTGCCCTATGAGCGACCATGAGCTTTCTCATAAGGCCCATAGTTAGCGACCACGTCTGCGTTCCGTATGTCATCACTGGCAACACACATTGGTTAAAAACCTTCGTCTTGAGACACTGCGGTATTTGGGACGAAAAGATTTTACGGAGCTTCCCGAACGCTGCCCATCCGAGTTGGATTCGACGAGTGACCTCTTTAGCGAAATTGGACCTGCCTAACTGGATCGTTTGACCCAAGTAGACGTATTCGTCAACAATTTCGAGAGTACAGTTCCCAACTGTTACGGGGGTAGGTGCGACATGGACATTAGACATGATCTTCGTCTTGTCCATGTTCATTTTGAGACCTACTCCTTGGGAAGCTGTATTGAGGCCATCAAGCATATGGCTTAAGTCTTCCATGGTTTCAGCCATGATTACGATATCATCTGCGAATCTAAGGTGAGTGATGTACTCGATCAAATCAAAGGCTTTCTCATAGTCCACGAACGCCAAGCATAGTGGCTGGTTATACTCCTCCGTCTTCTGTATAACCTCTTTTTTAAACAGTTTCCACCAGCCTCCGGGGGAAGGCCGGTGGGGTATGTGGGATTACCTCCCGAGGGGGCTGCCTACTCCCCTCGGGCGGACCGGGGGCCAAGGCCGCCGGTCCTACCCACTAAAAACCCCGATCACCACTCTTGGCCTTAGAGGGGGCTTCGCAGGATCGCCTTTTGGCATTACTCTGCTAGGATCTTCTGTATAACCTGCCGCAGCGTATGTATGTGGTCTATGGTGTTAAAACCTTTTCGGAATCCGAAAAAAAAAAAAAAAAAAAAAAAAAAAAAAAAAAAAAAAAAAAAAAACTTACTCAGCAGCAAATATATAGAATCACAACTACAGTATTGTAAGTAGTTATTCATACTAACCAATGATCTATCTCAAGGAGTGGGTATAAGCAAAAGCTACAACAAATTCAGCTAAAATCTGCGTAATTCTATTCCTAGATTTATTTAGGCTTTATTGCCGACACAACGGGATACCATTAAGACATCCCACTCGATTCGGAAAGACAAACTGCTCGCAAATGTATTTACTGCTAAACGCAGCGTATTTTGGTTACATCGCCATCCAAACAGAGCTGCCACAAAAATGGGAAATACAGAAGCAATGCTTATTATAATATATTTATTTACAACACATCTACTCGGAGTTCTAAACAAAACTCTGATCTGCAGAAAATAAAATGTTTGCTGAATAATACAAAATACCGAAATGTATAGTTGTATCGTTATTGTATTCTTACATGAGAACTCTCATGTGGATTGAGGATATTTCGAAATTGCCCGTTAAGCAATGTTAGCATAAAGTATAAATATTTACTTCTGCACTATTTATTCTTGTGTAAATCTACCGTTGATTCGCTATATTTTCAAAGAAATTCGGCAATTCTCAGCAAAAGCACCGCGGATCGACCGCTTTTGGGAAATAAAACATTAGTCTATATGAATAACTCTTTAAAGCTTAAGTTGGCGATGTTTTTCAAGAGACAAGATAATCTGTTTCATTATTCTTTCTCTGCATTCAGTTCGCTCAGTCGCCCAAGATATAGTCATTTAGATTCATGCGGAAAAGTGAAAAGGTTTTTATTTAGTTGAGGATGATTTCCATGATTTATTTTATATTTAAGCATATATCGTTTTATTTACATTGTAAATACTTTGTTACATTGTAAATTCTATGCCCATCATTGTTAAGGTACTATCGCATATTATATAACACATCGCAAATTTTGATTGATAATAATAGTAAAATTTATTTATTGCACCAAAAAATTGCAAGTTTGTAGCTTAAATATTATAAATATTAATTAAACACCTAAAAATAAATAAAATTATTGATTCTATTTGCTCTAGAACTAGATCCATCTGTATCTCTGGACCGAGCTTCCTCTTCCATTTTTAATTAACTAGTAATTTTTTTCTAAACTTAAGGGGAGCGATGTATGTGCTTGAATTTTGACCGCTTTTCAAGGCTTATTTAAAAGGGAAGGAATAAATCGTTTTGAAATTTAGTATGTATATTCATTATACCTAGTCAGGTCATAAGTATTGTCACACAGTAAAAACTTTTCTTTTAGAATGCTGGCCACAAAAAAGTTTATTGAATTCGAATCTCGAATTGTTCATGAAAATAAAAATGTATACTTTTAGAATTTTACTCATTTTTTAAATATGGAGTGGACGTTTAAAGAAGACCGTGTTGCAGTTATTGCGTTGCATCGTTGCGGTTACGCGCCAATTCAAATTTTTAACATACTGAAAAATTTGAATATAACCAAAAGATTCATTTATCGTACCATCAAACGATACAATGAAGACTCTAGTGTAGATGATAGGTCAAGACATCGTTTGAATGCTCGTCTAATGGACCTGAGACTGAAGAGATGCCGCGCTTTGTTGAAGCGGTACGCGGGAAAAAAATATCGGGAAATTCTTTTTTCGGATGAAAAAATGTTTACCGTAGAAGAGAGCTACAACAAACAACATGATAAGGTGTACGCACACAGTAGTGAAGAAGCGAGCAACCGTATTCCGCGTGTCCAACGAGGTCATTTTCCATCCTCGCTCATGGTATGGTTGGGAGTTTCTTATTGGGGCTTAACAGAGGTACATTTTTGTGAGAAAGGTGTAAAAACGAATGCTGTTGTGTATCAAAATACAGTCCTGAAGAACCTTGTGGAACCTGTTTCTCATACCATGTTCAATAACAGGCACTGGGTATTCCAACAAGATTCGGCGCCAGCTCATAGAGCGAAGAGCACACAAGACTGGCTGGCGGCGCGTGAAATCGACTTCATCCGGCACGAAGACTGGCCCTCCTCCAGTCCAGATTTGAATCCGTTAGATTACAAGATATGGCAACACTTGGAGGAAAAGGCGTGCTCAAAGCCTCATCCCAATTTGGAGTCACTCAAGACATCCTTGATTAAGGCAGCCGCCGATATTGACATGGACCTCGTTCGTGCTGCGATAGACAACTGGCCGCGCAGATTGAAGGCTTGTATTCAAAATCACGGAGGTCATTTTGAATAAACTTTAATGTCATAGGAATCTATGTTTTGTTAAGTTCATTTTGGTATATGAATGGTTACATAATTAATAAACTTGTTACAATTATTTTACATTAAACATGTGACAGAATTTATGACCTGACTAGGTATATATTATTATTTTCATTATATATATTATTATTTTTATTATTCATTATATAATACAAGACTCGGATTTTTTTTGTTTTTTCATAATGGCTGCCGTAGTAACTAATCACCTGAAATCCTCGGTAAGATTTTTAGCTTTTCCTACAGTGATCTGAAATCAAAAAAATTGATTTGAACGTATTCATAAAACATATACCTTCTAATTGAACTTGTATGATTACAGTGGCTTACCAACTAATCAGCTATTCCAGGGCCATACGGAAGTCCTTCGATGCGTTCGTAGTACTCGTTTTTAATGCTGTAAACACTGTAAAAATACAATGAAATGATACCATGGAGCGCATTGTAATGGACATCCTCTTCACCAGCATTAAAGAGTTTCTCGCGCTTCTACTCTGCGGTTCCGTATTTTCTTCTTCTTTATTACAATGTTGATTTCCATGGTATTTTCTTTATATTAGTATCGCAGCACGAGCTGATTCACATTTTTCAGTTTTAGGATAAGTCTGCTTCTTTCTTCTTTTTTTTCTCTGCCTAAATCACTTCGCACAGAATGAATTCCAGAAGTATACTGAACTGAAATAACGGCAACACTGGATTTAAGTACTATATTATAGTAACTATACAGTTGTTGTTTTCATATAATTAAACAACAAAAGACTTTCTGAACATCTGCTGACCCGGGTGGACCACCATACAATAGACCCCAAGGTCAGAAATCTGAAAAGCAAGTAGCGAGAGTCGAGCGCTCAGTGACAGACTTAAATAGCGTTCAAGCGCCGAGTTGAGGTGGAGTACTTAAATGAGTTTTTAATCGATAAATAATGCGAATTTCATTCTAAAAATTTACAGGTATATTTTTGAAATATAATTTTAACTGTTTAAGAGAACAAAATCGATTTTTTTACATGTATCGCTCCCTTAACCTAAGTTTATATAATAAGTTATTAAAGTAGGTAATTTTCAGATTAAGAGTGATTTTGAGTGAGATTTCAAGCATGTTTCTGTTTCAATGAATTTATTATTCTACAATACAGATAAAACTCTCAAGTTCATGGTAATATATATTCATGACTTTAAATTGATTACACTTTCTTATAGACTCCGGAAAGTATACAGGAGTAATATTGGGTAAAGTATACTTTTTTAAAATAAAATACCAGAGAGAATTCAAAGACTTTCAACAAATAAGTTTAAAAAAGCTAACTATTAAGCAACGTCTGTGTGGGAAAGAATATTACACCATTAAATATTATATTGATGACCACACAGACTGGGAATAAAAACAATTATATTGCCATTATAAAAATAATTATATATAAGTATTATGTTTACTCATATTTTTTTCCTCCAATTTCATTTTATAATTAAAGTTGTACATAATAAAAGACAAATATAAAATAAGACTAAAAAAACATTCGCTTGAGAGTTTGTTTCGCCGTTTCTTCTTTAGCCAGCGTTTTGTATTGGAAACGGGATTAGAATTTTGACATTCAATAATTGATCTGTAAGATCTTATATTGAAATAAATTATTTTGATTTGATTTGATTTGACGTCTGTGCCGTAATGTCATCATGCCAGAACGCCTTCGGGGGTCACGGAATCGATTCTTATCCCAATCTGCATGTGTATGTACGTATTTACTATACGTACATATAACACAAGCGCTCTGCTGCTTACTTTTGAGCTAGATGGCACTGTGTGAATTGCACCAGATTATTTAATTATTTATGTGAAATTTGAAATGCAGCAACAAACACTCAAGCAGCAGCAAAACTTGCTTTTTCTTAAGATGATAAGGCAAAATAAGTTGTGAATGTTGAGATGACGACTAATATAATAAAAGAGAGTGGAAGAAGAGAACATGTCCTCTTCTTCCACTCTGTCTCTGTTGGGGTAAAGGCAGAAAGAAGAGATGGAAGAGAGACAGCAGTTGTACCTTTAAAATCTAAGTTCACTAATTATCTTTCCTACGTTGTATAGCACTTACTATTAATATTTACGTAATGCAGATTTCATGCTCGATAATTATATATCAAAGTAAACATTATGCCTAATTGGAGCGTGTAATCCCGTAATAACGAAGTTTACTCGGGTAACGTTACCTTAGATTTACATCTCATTTACGAAGAGCTCTCAAACACATAAAACACAACGCCACAGACGTTGTTTAAAATTAATACTCAAACAGGTTATGGTGTAGTTCGAAGATTTTACACTGGCATCGAAACGCTTTGTAGACCACTGTTTAAAAAATTGAAAAAATAAACCCTACCATGTCTTTATATAAAATAAACAGTCATTTTTGTCAAAAACACCACTGATATGTTGCCAACCCACCAAACAAAGAGTTCAGAAACTCAGGAGTACAACTAATAGTTAGCTATTATGTATTCTCAAACTAGAAGCTATCTTTACAAAGGAACTCCAGTTTCATGGTAATTAAAATTTATAATAAACTTCCCGGTACTAATAAGAGTACTCTCTAACAATTTGTCTAAATATAAATTAAATAGTTTGTTTTCGAACAAAAATATTTCATTTAACTCGTTTATGCTAGGCACAAACGGGTGCCTCGTAAAGGGCCATTGCACTTTTTACACATTACACATTGGACTGTGTAGTCCTTTATATAGTTTTCAGTACACTGAGTTCAATCAGGCCTCCGTCACTCGCTCAAGGCCATACGCTATATGCCTACCGTTCGCGGTATCATCGACAGAGGGCCGCCAAACTAAAAAAAATATATTAATAAAAATATATTATACCTATATATATTATATAAATGTAGTAAAAAACATAACAGCACTCTTCAATGCTTTGTTAAAGGAGAAACCGAATGTTGACGAAACTACATTGAGGGATATGTGGGACTCCGGGAAAGATGTTCAGCCATCCGACTACCCACTAAAAACCCCGCTGTTCTCCTATCGCCTACGGCCTACGGATATGTCTTGTGGTCTGCCGATTTCGTGGCCCGGGCCAGCGCCGGCCCGCCCTTTGTCTCAAGGCGGGCCTCTTCTAAAGTGTTGGCGCCAGGGGGTCAGGGTTTCGTCCCCCCGGCGCTCTCCTGTATTGTAGAAGATGAGGGGGGCCGCGGAACAGCACGCGGCCCTCTCCCTCGCGGCAATAGTGCGGGCGGCGGATCCTTCCCCGAGGGGCCGCCCGCGGCCGCTTTCTACGGCAGCCGAAGGTCATTGCTTGCCCTCCGGCACCTACGACGTGGCCTGCGTTGGCGGGAGGGGAGTGTGGTGGGGGAATCCCATCGGCCTGGTAACACCATATTACAACTTTTAAAAACCGTTGATTTTCCGTCGCTTTGCTCCTGTTTTCCATTATGATTATTTATTAAAATTATTTACCCGTTTTAGGATATTTTCAACTATAAAATTTAATAACAGAGAATTTAGAGAAGGGAAAAAAATATAAATCATTATTTAAAACTTTTTTTTTATTGCTGTAGGACAGCAGACAGGCTGACGGCCCGCTCAGAATTTAGCAGTTACCTTTGCCTATAGGTGTTTGTAATGCCAGTAGCATCGCAAACACGCTGCTGTCCCATAAGGGTATAGGAACTTGGGTCACTAATGCCGGAACACAATACAAGGTTAATATGGTGGAATACTTAAAACCAAAGATGGTCGCCATCCAGACGGGCATGAGACCCTACCACGTAGGGTGGCTTGTTTTCTCGCCTTTTACAACAGGCCGACCCCGGCCACAGAGGTCTCTTTCTCCGCCCCTGCACGGATAAAACTTAAACATACACATTTGATTGAATAATAAAAAATATGGTTGAATCGCAACATTCGTTTTATTACAATAATCGTCATAGGTACAATCCTAGCGCATTCTTACGAAGACGCGTTGGCGCGTGTCCCGCACGGCGGGCAACACAGTCTCGACTCTTTGTTCGCGTACTTAAGGTACATTTCTTCTCGTTTTGAGCGGCAGGTAATATTATTAAGATTTTGTAGGCTATTATAGCGTAAGTGTTTTCGCTTTTGTATGGGAGTGATGTATCTGTTACGTAGTAACTATTTATTAATCTGTGGTTCAGTCCCCCGATGTTGCGAAGCAGTCGGGTGAGTGCCCCAGCTGCCCTTATAAGCCGAGGGGCCAGACTGCTCAAAATGTGCCGAAAAGTTCCATCGAGAAGAAGTTCCAGATACTTGAGCGTTGCCCCGACGCCGATGCAAGCGACTCCCACCGTGATGTGTACCGTGACTTGTACAGGACCACCTCTAAGCCAAGCCTCTGAATTCGGTGTACGACCTGCCCAACTCCAGCCTTACCCCTAAAGCACGCCTGCTGGTAACTTCCACCGTGGGCTGTGACCAACGTGTCGTTGGCGTAACTGATTACGCCTACGCCGGGCGAGACCGTGCCACGTATGACCCAATCAAATGCGATGTTCCACAGAAGCGGACCTAGCATCGACCTTTGGGGAACACCGCATATGAGGTTTTGCCGACGCCGCTCTCCCTGGACCGGGAAGACGACAGCTCTATCTGACAAATAGTCACCGATGACGCGGCAGTGGTAGGTTGGCACTCCGTGATGTTGGAGTGCCTCGCTAACGCAGCTCCAGGGCAGTGGATTGAACGCGTTGGCGATGTCTAGAGATACCACCAACAGCACCTCGCCCTGAAAAGTGGTTTCCTCCGCTAGGCTCTGCAGCCACAGATGGGCATCTACCGTTGAGCGCCCTTGACGAAAACCATACTGGTTGTCCGCCAGGTCTAGCCTGATCATAGTAAGGTATCGGATGAGGTGGCCTGCAAGCACTCTCTCAAAAAGTTTGCCCACCTCGTCTGACAGCACTGTAGGCTAGTAGGTGGACGGCGCGTCCACCGGGTGACCCGGCTTCTGGATTAGCATCAAATTGCCTGTCTTCCACTCCCTGGGTCCTGGATCAGACAGTAGCTGAAGAGCCGTGTCAATTGGGACTCCAGGGCGTCGTGGGCTAGAAGCCACGCACGCCCCGGTATGCCGTTGAGGCCGGGAGCGGTTTTTTTTAGTTTTAAGCTGTAATACAGCCGCCTCCAACTCCACCCGGTCCACGCTGAGAACCGGAGCTTCGTCCGCACATGGGTCTGCCTGAGACAGAGCCATAAGAGGAGGCAGCGCATCAACGACCTCTTTGAGCAGGTGCGGTGGGAGGCTCTCGGCCATGGCCGGAGCTTATTCCGGAATATTTTGTACCGTCGGCCCCAGGGTTCTTTGTCGATGCCCTCCAAGAACTCTTGACACACAGCCTTCTTAGCCACCATGATGGGGGTCCGAAGGATATTCTTAGCGCTCCTGTACTCTTCGTACAGTTGCGCCTCCACGGTCTCCGAGTCGGCCGGACGACTACGCCTTCTGTGGTACCGAGTGACGTAGCATGCTTTGCGTAGCCACTCGAGATCGTCGTTCCACTAATACACTCGGTTGGCGAGACGGAAGGGCTCTGTCCTAGGCATCGCCGCGTCGCACATGTCATACATCCGCGAACGAAGTCGATCAGCTTCCTCGTCAACGTCGGGAGAATCCTCCGGCCTCCAACTCTATATATGGACTATCAGAACCTCACGAAAGACCTCCCGATCTAGCTTTTTAAGCACCCAGCGTGGACGGTCCACTCCTAGGAGATCACCGGCCGACGGGAGGAAACGTGAAATCGGATGTATCTGTGATCCGAATGCGTCTCTACCCTTGTCAACACCCTCCAGCCCTGAACTGAGCGTTGGCCCCTGGCGTCACACACATCCGTAGGTTACTATTACTATACTGTAACTATATGGTAACTGCTTACTTAGGTGGGCCGTCAGCTTTGCTGCTATAAATTATACACAGCAATCAAAATCACAAAACTGAATTATGTTGTCAAAATTAATATCGGTGTAGAAAACCACATATGACTATATCTAACCCAAGCCAAGCCTATATTTTAGACGCTGTTTAGTTGTTTGCATCGATCCTCATTGCTGACAGTTATTTTTATTGTGCAGTGGATATCAGCTAATAAAAAAAATTACAATCATTTGATTTTTACGGTGGTCACTCACAAAAAGTCAGTTCTACGTCCCAAACTACAAAAGGAAAATCATTTAGGCGTAAATCTTAATTTGTTACACAAAGCTAAATTTATTATATAAATATATATTTATATAATAAATTAATAATAATAAATTATAATATAAGCTATAATATAATAGCTTTATGGTGAATCCAGCTTAATGAGAGAAGAATTTATGAACTATATATACTTGCAGATTTTTATAGCTAAGGTTTGTTTCCACAAGAACGGAGTCACGGACAGTTAACCTCCGAAAAGGGTCAAAGGTTACTACAAGATTGGCCGGAATCGTCGGTGTGGTTAGGAACGAACGGTTATTTATGGCAATCGGGTATAAAACTTATGTCGAAAAGCTATTTCTTGGAATAATTTACGCAATGAGAAAATAATGCCTAACTATAATACAACCATGGAAACGTGTGATTACGGTCAGAAATAAGAATAAGTCCAAAGAAAAATATTTTATTACATATACTTAGATTTTAGGTGACCAGATAGCTACAGACAAAATCTTTGTTAGTTCACAGCAAATAAATAGGGGGCCGTTGGATTTTTCTTTCAAAGTCGCTTCTTCAGAAATCCAATTGGGCTAAATCCATACAATTAATTTTCTAGCGGCTCTTTCTTTCTATCTCTTTGCTCAGCTTAAGAAACTGTCATAAAAAGCACCAATGTGAATAACTTGGCAGAAGTTAAGTATTGTAACAATACACAGAAGATTGGGATGCAAATAGGATGATGATTTCTGGACATCTCGTTCTGTAGGTTTCTTCACGATATTTTATTGCAATGTGGAAGCTTCTATTGTTTAAGGAAATTTATATCTAGAGAGCTTTAAAACTTTACATTAATTACAAATGCTGATGGCTTTCAACTTACAACAAACACTTCAGTTCAAACTGTTCTTCCGAAATAGATATCATTCTCTATACTATCTACTATAAATCAAATTGTTACATAAATTACCAACAAATCTGTGATTTATGCAACAATTTGATTTTGTTTAAGTTCAAAGGTTTTTAAAATATTTCAATCCAACGAAGAACCGTGAAAAAATTAGGAATTTCCCAAAATTTTTCAATCAAATACCTGTTTGCATATTTATTAGAAAGTCAAGCACATGCAGATTGATACATAACAATGACGGCAATCACATATAGAACATTTCATCTATATTGGTCCAGTCTATAAGAAGTTCGGTGAAGAATTATTTGAAGGTAAATAACTTGAAACTAGGGTACATTTGTCTAAAGTAAAGTGCAAATACGGAAGTAAGAATAAAGTCGTAAATTCGTAAATGACAGTTTCAGAGGGACTCGACTGAACTTCGAAACTTAAAGGTCACAATAAAAATGTCGCATGGAGACGCATTGTTCATTATTTATTAGATGCTAAAGTATGCGTTTTTTCTAGAATCTATATAGAACTGAAATCCTAAGGTAGTTTACGATTGGACCACAGGTTGATTTTTATTGATTCAATTAATAAAGCTAATATTTTTGTTATATCGAAATGATTATTATCATATTTTATAATTGTATAATATTTATCGAATGTTTTGAGTACCAGCAAAATAAAAGATTTGCTTTTATCTCGTTAATAATTGTGAAATTAACATTACAAGTAAGTAAGTATAACAATTAAGGGGTAATTGTTATAGCTAGAATTTTTTTTAATGCTGTAGGACAGCAGACAAGCTGACGGCCCGCTTAGAGTTTAGCCGTTACCGTCTCTTATGGGTGTTTGCTACGTCAGTGGCATCACGAAAACGCTGCTGTCCCATGAGGGTACAGGAACCTTGATCACTAATGCCGGAACATAATACAAGGTTATTATGGCGGCATATTTAAGACCAAAGGTGGTCGCCATCTAGACAGGCTTGAGGCCCTATCACGTAGCTAGGGTTGTTTTGTCGCATTTTGCGACAGGCCGACCCTGGCCGCAGAGGTTAGTATTCTTTCTCCGCCCCTGCACAGATATCCGTTAAGTATAGTAAACTGAAAAGTTTAAATTTTAGGCTATTGCTAACGGTACAATTAATGGATGGAAAAAATACACTAACAAAACATACATAGACTGTAAAAATCACGGCTAGCTCAGTGCTATCCATTCCGTGGTGCTTTTTACTGAAATCGTAGTCTCACTTGGTTCGAACCAGCTACATACTGAATTCAAAGAAACTGACTTTAACATTTTGTTATGTCATTTTGAGCGAATCTAATAAGTCATATTATTTCTTCTTTCTTCGATTTTCAGACCTGTGTTTCAAGTATAAGAGAGATAAACAAATCACAATTCAGTATATATTTTTAATTAACAAATAACAATAAATAAAATTCATGATTTCTTTTGACTTAATAAAATTGATTTGAAAAATTGTAAGGACACTGTCAAATATATTAGACAAGGTTATTAAATGGTATTACAAGCTTCCTGTCAAGTGCTCCTGGGAAATATGTTAGGCCATATCGCAGTGGTCGATCATTGCCCAAATTAAATTTACTACCGCGAGCCCCACCAGATCGTCGTAACGATATAACAGTAGCCATTTATTGCCAATAATTCTTTTTTACTAGCAGCTTTTACAGGTCCTTGGATCGGTTGTATCGTTTTTCAGGACAGTACTGCCACCTTTTGTTATTTTATTACATATCGGTTTCCTTTTAGTCAGATATATAACTAATTTGATGTTCTTATATGTTGAAGTTTTAATTTTTAACATTAAGGCTGTACGGAAATATAAAATTTCGATGAAAAATTAATGTTATTGCATTATAATAGAATTAATGTAACCTAAAGTTTTTAGCAGTTCTGTTAAGTGCCAAGCTCAAAAGTTTGTCTTGAAGTTCAAATCAGTGAAATACTTTTCAGACCGAATTTCATGTAATTTATGCAAGGATATTAGAGTAAACCTAATATTTTTGATAAGTATTATTTTCATATTTGCGTTAAATCTTAGTTGCAACCAAAAATTCCACTTCGCACGGCCTTGGGCATCTCTGATAGTGAGTCTATTGGGCCCGGAGGAGGCGGTAAAGCTATGCAGATATGTTTCCAATATAAGTTACCATTTGCACTTTACACACAGTCCCTTACAACCTCCATTTCATAAGCTTTTATTCGTTCAATTAAATTGTTTTGAAGAAGTTTATGGAAAGTGGATATATCGAAGAAACTCGAAATTCAAAAGTTGATTTGAAATAAATCATACTGTAAGTTAATTATACAACAATAAGTAGTATATACTCAAGAAATATAAATTTGAGAACACATCCATTAGATTATGAATAATATGTTTTTACGAAAGAAATACGTTGAAATCGAAACATTTTCACTTCACTTTCAATTCACTTTTAAATATTTTATACTAAACTTGGGACGTCGATAGCATAAGTCAAATTAATCAAACGATATTTCAATTCTTTATCGAACAATGTTTTTGACAATATAAAACTCGAATAATTTTTTCAAAATATTTACAACCCATCACACGTCCCAAGATTTATTATATTGAAACGCTTAGAATCTCAATGAAAGTATTGTTTTCTGCTCAAAAATAAATAATAAACGTGATATGTATAAAGAATGTGATTTATTCTTTCTATTCTTTTTTAAAGTTGTGAGCGCTTTGTGTCAGCTACCATCTATAGGTTACGCGAGACAAGGCATTACAAAAACGCGCCAAAAAATAAAGTAAACGCCAATGGATATATGCACATAAAATTTCGAATCCCGTTTAAATCGACGTGTTACATGATGTGAGACATACAAATATTCTCAGGCTTAAATTCTAAATAAGTTTTTACTTAAATGAATGAGGTCTTCATTACACTACCTATTTTATGTTGACGAAAATAATCTAATCAACTTCTTTTGGCTACAAGGCATTCTTTATTCTAGGTAAAAATAAGTTTTTATAAAGACTACTATAATGTAATAATAACACTGATTTACAATTTTTAACTTTTTATTGCATATTTGAAAAAAAATTATCATGTCTCATTTTTTAGTATGAGGATAACTTTATTTTTACCTACCCACATTGTCAATCTGCATTCTATATTCAGTTTTCTTATGTTTTTGTGAACTAAAGTGGTTGTGTTTTGATTAAAATGTCTCATAGAGAATGTAAATCAAATTCAGATTGTTTTGTTACGTTTGTGGACAGTTTATAATCGCAAATAAAGGAAGGCCGATATCAGAATGTCCTAAAACAGCATATTTGTATTATTTTGGATTCTCAGTAAGTAATCGAGATAAAAAGTGGGTCCCATATGTTTTTTTGTGAAACCTTTTCCCTGAAACTTGAGTGACGAGCAGGGCGAGTGTTTTCACCAAGACCTTAAAATTTTTGAAGACAAACAATGATTTTTGGAACGAAATTATATTAGGAAACTACTACTGGTTTATTTCAAGAGAAACTGACGATGAAAATTGTAAAAAGAAGAGTAAAGTCAGTCATTAATAACCTTTTAATTTTGTATTTTATGTTATTTTTTTTTTAATATGTATTTCAACCCCTAAATATAATTAATAAATATCTTTTAAATTAGACGTGTCTGTATTTTTTAAATATTTTTTCCCGTACTCTGCATACGAAAATCTATAAACCAGTGTAAACCAGTGCAATGAGCAAATAGTAGACAATTTGTTCATTTGATTTTGTTGTTATGAGGATGTGCGAATCGCAAATATGTTTCCGCATAAGACGTAAAAAATGAAAGGCATGAAAGGCGAATTTAATTTTACACTTCGCTGACCATTTTGCATGACAAGGGTGTGTGTGTGAGAGAGTTATTATATTTACTTAATGATATTATTCATCGTGGTCCCTGTGGTGATTTTCTTTTGAGCAATATTAATAATATATATTATATGGTACAACTGTAGTGGTGCTTTTAATGACTGCATGTTTTGTGGTTTATATAAAAACTCTAAAAAATCTATAAGAAACGTGAATCTAAAAGAATTGTGTATAAAATTTTTGTGATACAGCATCCACAGCGTTACATCCCGATTGAAACCCAACCCTCCGCTTCCGTGCTCAGGGTTTGCTTTCCAACTATTTCTTTTTGATTTTAACAATCAACGGTAGCCGTAGTGGTGACTTTTTGGTCTTCTTGCTGGTTCCTGGCGGGGGTATATATAAACATTTGCTCCCCAAAGTGGGACCGGTTACTGTAAGCCGTGGCTGCAGCATATGAGAACATATATAATATTTAATTATTTTTCAAAACTCTTTAATACGAAAAATATTTAAGGCTTGAAATAATGTTATATTCTGTTAGCTTAGTGAAATCTTACTAAAACTAAATCTTGTTTTTTATATCTATCATAATTATATGGAAAAATAAATGTTTTTAAATTGCTATTGTATGTGTATAAAAATCTCGTATCACGAAGTATGTTCGGTATAAACTTCAAAGTACTGAACCGATTTTAATCAAATTTCGTACTAACTGTAATTTGGTCCAACTTAAAATATAGGACACCTTTGTTTTATTATTGACCATTTCATATTTTATTACAAATCATATATTTATTATTTGACAATAGTATGTATTTTTGGCCATGTAATGCGCAGGGAAGAATGCCATGTAACAAGGAAAATGATAGAAATGAGAGTGGATGGATACAGGAGTAGATGAAGACCAAAAAAAGATGGGATGGATTGCGTAAAAGATGATATGGCAAAAAAGGGTTTGAATGTTGGGATGGCGGCTAACAGAGGAGAGTGGAAGGAGAGAACATGTTGTCAGACCCCACATAGTTTGGGATAAGGGCACGAGGAAGAATATTTGACAATAGTGTGTATTTATTGGTTAGATCTATGAATTTTTAATAGATGGCAAAGTAAGTTAACTCATCGATACAACATCTTATATTTACTTTTACATTTTCTAATATTTAGGGTGCATAGACCAACAAACCCCGGCCGCCGTAAGGATCCGCCGCCGCGTGCTGTTCCGCGGTCCCTTTAACTCCTCAAAGAGCTGAAACAAGAGAGCGCCGGGGGGACACAATCCTAATACCCCCTGGCGCCAATATTAAAGAAGAGGCTCGCCTCGACACAATTGGCGGGCCGACGGCGGCCCGGGCCACGAGATCAGCAGGCCACATATCCGTGGGCCCGGGTGTAGGCCATAGGAGAACAGCGGGGTTTTTAGTAGGTAGTCGGATGGCCGAACGTCTTTCCCGGAGTCCCACATATCCCATGGTCCCCCCGGGCCGAGAGAACCTATCAAGGGAGGGTTTTTCCTTGAGACCAAAAAAAGGTAGCGTTGTTTTTCATTTTATAGATGATAAATAAATAAATGTATAAAATGAATAATTTTTATAATTAGCCACAGGAATGCGCGGCTGAGTCAGCTATTAGTATTAGTATAAAAACAACCATTAGTAGCCAAAAACAACCATAAGAATGTGACTTGAAGGTGTTTTTATTAAGCTGATCGTTATTATGATTCTATTTACGGCATATATTAATTTTAGATTTACATTTACGACTAATTTTAGAAACAATTGTTTTCTTTTTTAGGCCACATTAATAGAAGCAACCTGTAAGCTCCCACGCCGGGCTTAAGCCTCCGTTTATTAAAAAACATTTTTACAAAACAGACTGGTGTTTTCAGTGTGAAGGTTTTATCAAATCATTTCATTATATGAACGTCATCACTTGAACTTGCTCAGAGTGCAGACGTGTACTAGAGTGACTTCCAACCGATGCAACCCAGTAATCTTAGGAATAAAATGCTAGAGGACCTTATTTGTCGACCATTTTTATCAGGTGTACTAACTTGCAGATGCAATTTAATTATATCTCAAAAGTCTCTTTTCTTCATGCAGGGGTGGAGTAAGAATACTAACCTCTGTGGCCGAGGTCAACCAGTCGTAAAAGGCGACAAAACAGCCTTAACTACGTGGTAAGGATTCAAGCCAATCTGGATGCCAATCACCCTAGATATTGTGTTGTATTTCGGCATTAGTGACCTAAGTTCCTGTAACCCCATGGGACAGCAACGTATTTATGACTTCAATTCCACTTACTATTATTGATACGCAAATAAGGTTTCGTTCCAAACCGTACTTTTCTAGTGACATTTGACAGATAGAGGTCAATGACGTTCCTATTCTTATTCGAATCGCATTGTACTATTAAGCGGCCCGTTAGTCTATCTGCTGTTCCTCAGAAATTAAAAAAAAAGTCTCACTAAGTCCTCTGTATAAATATAATTCAGTTCAAATAAACATAAAATGACCAATTCAGAAAAAAAATATTTTTCAGAATTTATGTTGAATCGAACCAAAATTGTTCTTTTAACGAACACAATAAAATCTCAGTAATAGAAACCTATTGCGTGGAAATTGATATAAATATATTATTTTCTTTCCATTTCGATCTCATTCGTCGACCCTTGCCGTCGTGTCCCCGGGGGGTTGTATGCCACGACGACGTGACGAAACCGCGTCGTTATAAGAACGTGCCTACTATGACACTTGGTTAGGTATAAATGTGAACGAACATTCATCTAACGATAGGTTTTATAGATGATATTGTTTAGCTTAATTTATTTTATATTAGTTATGTCTGTAAATTTAAATAAATAAATATGTGACAATTGACAATCTCCGCGGCGTAACGGCTAACAAACATCCAGTACGCTTGTGGAAGTTACGGGTTCAATTCCCGTCTCACCTCTGGGTTTTATTTACAAAAGGTAGTATATTCGTTGTCTAGTACCCATAACACAAGTGCTATACTAATTAATTTGTTACTAGATGGCACTGTATGAATTGTCACAATATATTTATTTATTTACACATTCATGTAATCCCAAAGTAAGTAGCAAGACGCTTATATTAAACCCATAGACAAATAAGTATGTACTAGAAAACTTTTTTAATACAAGTTAATCAACAACCCTTAGATTCCTGTACCCCAATGGGACAGCAGCGCGTTCTCGATGCCTTTAGTGTCACAAACATCCATACTGTCCATCCATCCATCCATACTCAGACTGTCTGTTGTTCCTCAGCAATAAAATAAAACTCCTAGATGCAGAAGAGGATTCTAACCCGTAACCCCCACAGAAATTGCCATGCGGGAAAGCCTTCGTGTTGCCTTCGTCACTTGGTCCTCTGAATCCTAGTGGGAGGAAAAGGATTTTACTACCCTCCGCCATCCAGGCTTTTACGATACTTAGTGCAGAGAACACGATTTCTTTATTAATTTGCACATTATTTTTTGTAAGCAATAATACTTGTTCATCTCATATCATTGCAATCCTATCATTGCATTACTATTATATTTCGTTTTCAAAAACTAACCTGAGCGGAAAAACAAGTCGTTAATTTCTATTAACATATAAGGTGATTTTTATGTCATTTATTGAATTATAATTATGAAATTCGATAGATGGCTCAATTCTATAAAAACACCTACATCTTCATGACTTTCAATGCTCAGTTCTAACTCAACGTGGAATAAATTTATTGAATATATTGATTAATTTATCAGTGCAGGGGCGGAGAAAGAATACTGACCTCTGCGGCCGGGGTCGACCTGCCGTAAAAGGCGACAAAACAACCCACCACAGTTACGTGGTAGGGCCGTAACCCAAGCCCGTCGGGATGGCGACCACTTTTGTTCTTAAGTATGCCGCCATAATAACTTTGTGTTATGTTCCGGCACTAGTGACCCAAGTTTCTGTACCCTTATGAGACAGCAGTGTGTTCGCGATACCACTGCCGTTGCAAACACCATAGGCGACGGTAACTGCTAATTTCTAAGTGGGCCGTCAATCTGTTTGCTGTCCCACAGCAATAAAAAATAATAATTAATTTCCTGCATTTATAAAATGATTCTTTATGGAGATCAAATAATAACATCAGAGTAATGGTAAATGAGGCTTAAAGAACACAAGAATAAACGAGATTCTGATCTTATATTGATTAACGGATACGTTCAACTTATTCAGTCCTAATACTCCAACATCACTGTATTGTTCGGTTTGTATTTGTTCGCGTACACTGAATGTATTTTTAATATAAAAAAATAAAATCTATTTTATCAATCAAGTGAGTAAAAAAGTTAAATTAAAGTAAGAGTGAATGTAATTATCCACAAGATGGACCGATGATCTGGTCAAGATCGCCGGAATAGGTTGGATGAGGGCAGCGCAGGACCGATCATCGTGGCGATCTTTGGGGGAGGCCTTTGTCCAGCAGTGGGCGTCTTCCGGCTGAAATTATGAAATGTAATTAAGTGTGAAAATCGTCTTCGTCAAACATACTTATAGAAAAATTCATCTTTCATAACCTTTGGCATATATGAAAAACTAATGATTTGCCAGTTGTTTTCCGATAGCTACTGTCATATAATTTAGTTTTTATTTACAATCATCATCATCCCAGCGTTATATCCCGATTGCAGCCCAAACTTTCGTTTTGTTGCCCGGGTTCCGCTTTCCGACTTTTTCTGATCCACTTCGCATGGTCTTCAGCATCACTGGTATCTCTACCACAGAGCCCTTCACAGCCCAGAGCACGCATATCACCCTTTACCACTTTCCAGCCAGTACTTTTTGGGTCTACCCCTGCTGCCGGGGCCCAGCAGAGGCGGCGTGGCCTGACATTTATTTCCCACGTAAGTATCCGGTTGCCGTAAAACGTGGCCGTACCAACGGAGCCGACACTCCTGCAATTTATCCGCAATGTCACGGGCAGGAAGACTGCTGCGAATGCGGGAGTTCCTAACGCGGTCCTTCCGCGTTACTCTACCGCAGCATATTCATCTCCGTGACACGCAGTTTTGCTTGTGTCGCTCTAACACTGGCCATGTTTTACAGCCGTATAAAAAGACAGGCCTAATGATGGTCTTAAAGACCTGTCCCGTCAACTTTACCGGCATCTTGGGGTCACAAATGACACCAGTTACTTCAAGCCATTTGGTCCACGCGGCAGTAATGCGTGCCTTGAAGTCGCAATAGATGTCACCAGACACGTGAAATACAGATCCTAGAAATTTCACTTGGTCCATGCGCTCGACCGTGTAGCCGCCTATGCGTACGGGTGTAGGATCGATGGAATTACAGGCCAAGTACTCGATCATCGGCACTTAGTTTTTATTTATAATATGTCAGTCTATTTATCATCAATAGAGAAATTTAAAGACAGTAGAATTTGTTTACAAGAAAGGCGATTACATAGTAATTAAATGTGTTGCATATTTATTTGAATTGTGAAAAGAACAAAGTTCACGTTAATAATTGTAGTGGTTTAACATTATTCAAACTTATGACAGCTTGACTAGTGGTCAAATGCTTACCATTGATATTCAAAAACAGTGTCAATTGAAATAAAGCCCCTTTTTCTAAATGGGACAAAATTTATATCCAAAATATACATGAATTTTTTGAAGAAGGCGTTAAAATGACCCTTCAGAGCTGACACCACGTTGGCAATGCCCCTACAATCGACCATAAGCCACGGTGATAAATTGATATCATGGGCCGATTGCCTATCTGTTAAAATCCAACTTTAAAAATCATGCATAAAATTGCAATGACAAACTGTTTTTGATTAAATATTATGTTCGTCGGAATCACTATACGCTTGCTGCATGTAACATGACATCGACTGTGTTATTTCAGTTACTTGGATATTAAAGACGGTATAAAATTGCTTTCTTCCTTTTGAAACAGGGAGTAATTTGCACCCTTTTGTATTATTCTATATTCATATATTGCTATTATAGATTTCTATTAATAAGAGAATGGGTTAAAATGAGAACCTATAATGAATGGGTGCATTACGAAATCTCATCTAGATTCTTCAAAAACCTGACAAATATATATCTATACTCCGGACGCCGAGCAGGAAGAATTTCGGCCATTGACCTGTTATTATCTGTCTCTGCCACTCCCGCGTAAATATAATGCCGCTTTGCTCGCACAGAGCAATGACCGACCGTGGTCTCGAATGACTCAGCGTCCGGCCCGAGTATAGCTGATCCGGCAAATGTTATTCTGCATTATCTTATGTCGATATTTGTAAAAATGCAGGTTATTGTAATAAGATAGTATTATACCAAAAAATTTTTCCAATGCATTTTTGCTCTTAGGCGTACAAATATTATTGGGTAACAAATATTATGTTGAGGAAACCCATTCTTTTATTTTATTACACTAAATTCTATAACTTCCATTTATTGTAATGTAAAATGTTATTCAATATCGCCATTTATAAATATAAATCAATTGATTTATTACATAAATACAAATTAAGTATAATAAATCAAACTTTCAATTAAAATAATACAAAATATACATAATTGAATCAACTTTTCAAGAAAATGTCATAGTTTATGATTAAAAAATCGTTAATTTTATAATAACATTTCGAAACAAGAAATGTCTCTAAATGTTATCTGAATAAGTAAAAATTTTTTGGAACGAAGTTCCTTAACTTGGGTTACGAGTAGTACGATTTAGTAGAAATCGTCACGTAACGAAAGGCCATATGCTGTGTGTGTATCAAGTCTACTACAAGCAAATGAGCACACGAACAAGTGTGTGCCGCTCTGTCCCTATCTCTTTTTTTTTAATATAAAATCTCCCGAATCCAAAATGAATTGTAATACATTTAGAATATAAATTACAATGTAATAGATTTCAAGACGTTTTCCTTTGCCTAGCAACGGAGACGGCAGCCACATTTGTTCAATAAATTCAACAAAATATTGAAGTAAATTTATATAATATATATCGTAGTAACTGATATTTATTAACAATTTATTGATTTAAAGATCATTTACTGTGATTACAAGTGATAAAAGTGGTTTTTACAATACATATATTGTTGACTTAAAATTATATTTGTTTTTTTTTACAATTCCGCAGAAAGGCTAACTTTTAAAAATTGACATGGTGTAACTGATAACTATCTGTAAATTTTTAACAATTTATTATTTAAAGATAATTTACTGTGATTATAAATGATAAAACTGTTTTTTACATATTACTTTGAGTAGGTTTGTAGAATTTGAGGTTAATTGACGGTATATATTTATTTATTTACTTCATAAACTAAAATTTTTTTTTCTACAAACGTAGGATAACGCGAAGGATAAAATTTTTTGAAAAATTTTTAGCTCGTTACTCCAAAGAAGTATAACTTCTTACGTGCGTACATAATAAGTACACACACACATACTTTTTCATAGCTTTGTACAAAAAGACTGACGGCCCACTTAATAGGAAGCAGTTACCATTGCCTATGGATGTTTGCATCACCGGGTGCAATTCCAAGGCACCGGCTTCAAAGGCATCTAGAATCTGGGTTACTTATGCCAAAACACAAGGTTATAAAATATATAAAATAAATAAAAAATAGGGGTTCACAATTTGTAAACGGGGGTCCAGGAAAATTTATTTGCTTTCGATGATGGAGAACTAAAATGTTGGCTTGATTTCACCTATCAATGTAGGTAGATATTATTTTAAGAAGCTCAGCGACTGTTACTTGTTAAATCTTGCATAATTCATATTCAGTATAACGTGTCGAGACTTGCAAAGCGTCGATTATACAAGGGGACAGCCTCAATTTAATAAAACAAAGGGTGTAATTTCAGCTTTTTTTGGAAAATTGAAATTTATGAAGAAATATACTACTGGGCGCAAATTTTCCCAGTTTTCAAACTTGTCACAGGTAGAATACCTTGATGAGAATATTCAGAGGAACTGGAGGTGAAATTTAAAAGAGAGTATCAAACATTTTGACTGCAGGCAGAAATATCCGAGATACGGAACGGGGAGATTTGCGATTACTCCTAACAAAACTGAAGCCAATAATTATTTGCTGTCCATCCATCAAGTAGATACATCTCCTCCATTAAAATTATGACTATTTTGTGATTGCAATTGTAAAAGTTACGTTACATTATTAAAGTTTAATTTTGATTATATTACGACTGTTATCATATTACAATGTAATATGATAACAATATTAATTTATTAATATTGTAATAATTACATATTTGAATAAATACAACTCAAAAATATACTATTTTATTTTTATTTTTACCACTCCGAATGGGGAGTTTTCTAAATTAAATTAAGGAGAATTGATTGGTTCCTTGTGCTGTGAGTTGATGTTCTAAAAGTAAAGTTGGATGGAATCACTTTTTTGATTGGCCAACTTTACTTTTTGACGCCCGCTCACAGCACAATCAATAAATTAACTAACCAATCAACTTTCACTTTTTTTCGTAAACTTTTAATTCGTGGTTGGAACTCAGCTGCAATGCAAATTTCCATAGTAAGATCTAATCTTCACATTTTTGTCGTGTTTTGGGAATATGGTAGAAAAACAGCTGCAGGGGTCCACGGGAACCAGCTAAATTTTGAGAATGGCCTATGTGAAAAAAGTCTTGGAACCTCTGCTTTAGACGAAAACATAATTAGACACTTGGTAATGATGATCTAAAACAATGTAATTTAGTAATATTATATACTAGTTGCAAATCCCAATACCCGGCAAACGTTGTTCTGCCATGTGAATTTAAAAAACAGCCTAGGTCCTTCTCCAAGGTCCAATTTATGACTACATCGAAATTCATCAAAATTTGTTCAGCGGTTTGTCATGAAAACGTAACAAACAAACTCAGTTTCGCATTTATAATATTAGTTAGGCGAACATTACTAGAAATACGTAGTTTTAAATCCATGGCAGTTCTAAAAATCATAACACATTACAAAAGCTTCCAAACTTTTTATAAATTCAACTCGCATTTTAATTGCGATGCTTTGAAATTGCCTTTTACTGTAAAAGCGGCATAAGAAAAAAGGTATCACTTTTATCCTTTTATTTATCCCAACAAAAAAAAAAACACCGGGGTCGTAACTCCTGTTCACAAAGGAAGACGTTCTTTAACTATTTACGAACCTTAAAAGTCTACCGATAACGGTTAAATCCATCTAAAGTGCCGCGTATCTAGTTCGCCCTTTTCTGCCTCATGTCGTTTATCGGTCGTGGGTTTATAACTATTATTAGTACCAAGAAGTTTTGGGGCTTCTTGTTTAACCTATTTATATTAATTTTCATTGTATGCTATTAGTTTATTTGTTACTTATTATCTGTTACTTAGTTCGTACAGGGGTACGTATACTGACTCCTGCGGCTGTGGGTAGCCTCTCGTAAAAGGTGACAAAACAACACTAACTAGGCGGTAGGGTTCCAAGTCCGTCTATATGACAACCACTGTTCACTATTTAAGTCGCCAAAATAATCTTGTGTTGTATTCCGATATAAGTGACCTAGGCTTCAGTTTTCCTATGTGGACGGCAACGTAGGAAACGTGTGGACGGCGTCGCAAATATCCATAAGCCACAGTAGCTGTTTACTATTAAGTTGGGCGTCAGCTTGTCTCCCGTTCCACAGCAAGAAAATCATTAGTTTCTTTAGAATAAACATAGCAAATAGTTTCAAAAATACTGAAACTATACACCGGGCAACACAGGTTCGCTTAAAAAAGACTGATATTACTCAAAACTTTTTATTATCGAGGTGAATATCATTAGTTAAACGTATATGCATTCAAACACTTTCTTCTCATGGACAAGCTTCAACTGTACGAGTAATAAATTATTTAATAAACTCAATTCACAATTTATCAATTACAAGTACACAAACAAAGAAAAATGTTCAAGGAAACAGATGAAAATAAGGCAATAGTTTATTTACTATTATCAATTTCAATACTCAAGAAGTAGGTTACTTGTTTAAGTAATATTAAACAAATAACTCAATAAAATAGAAACCTCGAAAAATGTAAACTTAAATATAAGTAATAAAAACATAAACAGAAAAGGAAAAGTTTTTGGAGTTCTTAAAGTCAGGATTTGAACCCGGATCGATCTGAAACTCAGAGACCCAACCTATGAGCTACAACCAGCTTTGAAGTTTTATAGGGAAATTATTAGTGTTACGGTTAACTAAAGTTTACGAATTACAAATATTTTCAAAAACTGTTTCAAAATAATATTAAGTTAAATTATTCCCCAAAGTAGATTATTAAAAAAAAACTGTGTGTCATTGTAATAAATTCGCAATTCGAATAGATACATATGTATAAGTAATACAATGCAATCATTTAAAAATAACATTATATAATAAGCTTTAAGCCATTATTAATAAAGTTTGTATTAGTGGAGCAAAAAAGTAATGTCTGTTTTTCGTTTCATCGAGATTCAGATCACAATGATGCTAAAGAAGTTTTCACTTCAAAAAGTGGTTACTATTCAATAATATTAAAATTACATAATATATAATATTTAAATGAATAAAAGGATAAATATGTCAGTAGAATTAGATTGGGATTAGGATTATTATGAATTTATATTAATAAATTGTATACGAGTATTTAAGTTAACTATTTTATTGTGATTTGTTGTAACTGTTATTGACATTCTCAGATTATTCCAAGAAATTTTATATAGGAAATTTGAGGTTAACGTATTACGTCATAAATGGCTTTCCGCTTGATATAGGTCTGACATGGCTAACATCGGAAATATTTGAGGTGACCTTGTATAATGTTTCGATTTAATCTGAAAAAAAATAAATCGTGATAAACTTTAAGGAAATTTTATTTTAGCTTGCGAATGCTGTCAGTAAATAACAGAATATAAAAGACTTAGCCTATTTACCCAAAATGAAACTGGGTATAGTTATTACTATGTGCTTAGTTTTAATTAATACGTATATCTCAAAATTTGTTGTTCTAGGTGATTTACAATAATGTAACATAATTATTAGACCACCTCCGTGAGTTATGCACGTCTAACGCACGTCGGATGGCTGGGCGGTAACGTTCCGAGTCTGGGAGTTTAATATGATAAGTATCTATTTATAAAATCAAGCAACCCAACCCTTCGCAGACTCCTCTTTTCTTATATCGTAAGGACCAATGATAAGAATTGAGCTACCCCATTTCAGGAACAGCAGGCAGGCTAATGGCCCACTTAATACTAAGCATTTACCATCGCCTGTGGATGTTTACTAAGGACACCGCAAAAACGCTGCTGTCCTCGTAGCGGTACTGGGACCTGGGTCACTAATGCCGAAACACAACACAAGGTTATCATAGCGGCATGCTTATAGACCAGGGGTGGTTACCATCCAGACGGACTTGAGGCCTTACCACCTAGCAATACTTTACTCCTATTATTTGTATTCGTTATATTATGCCTATAGTTTGTTATGGTCTGAGTGTGTGCCAATTGTATGGAAATACCCAGAGACACACATTTTCACACAGTGTGCGAAATTTTGTTTAAAATATTTGTGTATTTATTTATTATGTATGTATATACATTATCTCATGACAAATAGAAAATACTACTCAAGTTACTTAAGAATCAGTTACTATTAAAACATTTATACGAACAATATCTGCCTCTAATAGTACTACCTGTTGATCACGACCGCTCTGTAAAGAGTGAAACGACTAAGAAGAAAAATCCTCCTTTGAATATTTATATATTTTTTATTGCTGTGGGACAGTAGTCAGGCCGACGGCCCACTCAATAATAAGCAGTTACCGCCACTTGTGGATGTCTGTGACACCAGGGCTACCACCAATACGCTGCCGTCCACGAAGAAATTTAATGACTCCCTTTTTAAAATACCCATGTCGTAGAGCAGTGAAAAAAACTTCAGCTGGGAGCTCATTTCACATCCTCACTGTGCGCAAAATAATCCTTCTGGAGAACCTTTGCGTGCATGACAGTGGAGGCTCCAAATAGTGACAATGAACGCCCGGCCGATGGCGAGCGGTTCGATGATAGAAAGTAGACGAAGGTATCAGTTGAAAAAAAATCTCAGAACACTCATTTCTTATGTTGATTAGTTTCTTAAGTTCTTTTGATAATTACGCGTATATATTATCATTTCCAATCAATTATAAAAAAATATGACTCGAGGGTGATACCTAAACAATAATAACACATCGAATTAAATCAATTATCTGTAACGGAATGGAACTCTGGTTCCGTCGTAAAACTTCCAGCAGGCTTTATGTGCCACCGGCATCTGTTCACATCCCCGACTTTTTATCGAATAACCATAATATTAACGTAAGGATTCACCACGAAGGGTGGAATTGAGCTTTATCATATAAAATAGTGGGAAATAGGGATAATGCAGAATTTGTTGAGTAGCACCTCTCCTATGACTGTGACAGTTATTGAAAAATATATTCCCCTAAATAATATTCAAAGTCAATCTTTTTCTTACTACCAGTATCCTAAATTAGGCTCAAGACTACGTAACTTCTCGTTCCACTATTCTCTGTTACCTGTCACCTCAATATTTATACCTTTTTCATCTTGCCTTTTGTTATCATTCTCCCTTTGGTTTACTCCCTCTTCTGTATCCGTCTACTCATATTTTTAGATTTATTTGTCACATATAAAAATTATTATTTACAGTAATTTGTAAACTTATAAAGTATTTTATATAATTAAATAGTATTCACAGTCATTTATATTTCTTAAATGTAAACGTATTTACAGAGTATTATAGTGAACGAATAGTAAATGCAACCATAGTAGAGGTAGTAGTAGCTCTTTATGTTTTGTACCGTGCATTTTATACAATATAATTAGCGTAATTAGAGAGAAAATAGAAAAAGGGAAAGAAAATGAATTGAAAATTAAACAAGTCTGTGAGATATTTGTCAGGTGAGGCGCCCTGTCAAGGACGATTTTTACCTTTGAGATTTGAATGGTTTCACTGTCCAGCTGTTTTTAAAAATGTAACCAAATATATATCATTGATATTCCTTAATGAAAATAAAATGGCTACGGATGGTTTTCGAAATTATGATCACTAATATACACCCTATAATAGAAACTTTTGTATACAAACGGAATTCATCATTTGATTGATAATAAAAATTAAAATGATCATTAAAAGCATTTATACCAGTTCACGCTGGTATAATTTTCTGAAGTCAAAAAATCCGGATTCAGAGTTGCTTGACTATGTCAAAATATATATAATATGATATAATATGAATGATAACCTTGCAAGGGAAATTGTTGTGTATTTGAACAATGTTATTCTATGTACTTCATTGTTGCAAATAAATACACCTATTTTATTCTAATTTTAATATAAATTTATATAATACATAGTAGATTAGTTATTGTTCATTTTAGCTTTTAAATGTATCAACTTTTCATTAAATTATAAACAAATTAGTAATTAAAGATAAAACATATTCTTGAAAATATGAATTAGCAATTTGTTATTTATCAATTTTATTTTTTGTTTTATTGTTAATATTATTACTCAGCTGTTTGTTTACTTACTGTGTTATGTTATTACATAGCAATCTCATCCACACAGAGGCAGATGGACATTTATTTAGTAGTAAAAGTTTTTATTTTTATACATAACATAATAAAAATTATTTTATACATATATATTTATATATTATAATATTATTTGGTATATAATTTAATTTATAGTATATATTATGTCTTGCGAAGACAGTTCTAGTGAAACCGAATTTCTGTCTTGCTCGTCTCATAGTTCAACCGGTAGTAGCTGCAGTACACCTCAACTCAGGGAAGAACTTGAGACCCAATTCTCAGGTTTTTCTTCTAATTTCAACATAGTTCACATAAATGCGCAAAGTATTCCGGCTCATTTCCCGGATATGCTGGCATCATTTGATCAGAAAATGGTTCACGCGGTACTCGTGTCTGAATCTTGGCTTAAACCGTCCTTACCTTCCATATCATACTCCTTACCAGGTTTCCACCTGATAAGGAATGACCGTGTCGGCTCAGGGGGTGGAGGTGTTGCGATATATTTGAGGTCACATTTCCCTTACACAGTTATAAGCTTGTCCTCACAACCACCAAATACTGACGCAGGTGAGCATTTATTTATTGAGGTTCTAATAGGGCATACAAAGGTATTACTTGGTGTTTTCTATAGTCCATCTCTTCACGTTAATTATTTCTCAAATTTTGAAACTATCCTACATAAACTGATTCCGTCTTATGCTCACACAATTATAATGGGTGACTTCAATACCTGTCTATTAAAACGTGACAATCGTGCTACCTCTTTAGAAGACCTGGCTCTATCTACCAATCTCACTATACTTCCACTAAAAGCAACTCACCATTTCCCAAATTCTACACCTTCCCTTTTGGATCTTATTCTAGTCTCTTCACTTTCTCACGTAAGTAAACATGGTCAATGTCCTGCTGATGCTTTCTCTTTCCACGACCTTATCTATCTTTCTTACAGGCTTCGTCCACCAAAAGCCAAGCCTAAGATTATATTGCAGCGTAACTTTAGTGGTATAAATTTAAATGATCTGTTAAAAGATGCTCGTGAGGTTGATTGGACCAGGGTAGTCAAGGCAGAATCTATCGATGAGAAGGTGTGTGCATTTAATACAGCCATATTGAAGTTGTATGATTTGCATGCACCTTTGCGTCAAATTAAAATAAAGCATCTACCAGCGCCGTGGCTCACTGAAGATATCAAAGTTTTAATGCATAAAAAATGTAAAGCCAGGACTAAATTTAAGACAAATCCAAATGATAACAATAAGTTAGCCTATGTGAATGCTCGTAATCGCTGCAATAGAGTGTGTAGGGACGCACAACGCCGATATATACACGAGTCAGTCCAAAATGAAAATCCAGCAAAAGTTTGGAAATTTCTTCGTTCTTTGGGAGTAGGCCGACAACCTGAACATCCTGTGTGTAAAAATTTCAGTGTTGATGATCTCAACCGGCATTTTTCATCTGTTTCCGATTTTGATCCTTTGACAAAATCAAATACTTTGAACATACTATCTTCACTACCTACTCCCAATCATCCTCCTTTCTTTCTAAGTCGATTTTCTGATAGTGATGTTAAGAGTGCAGTTAGGTCTATTGCTTCTAATGCTGTTGGTATTGATGGTGTTAGTCGTAATATGATCCTTCCCATACTGGATGTTATTACTCCTGTTCTTACTCACATATTAAATTACTCTGTGTCTTCCGGTACATTCCCTTCAGCTTGGAGGGAAGCCCAAGTAATCCCGCTACCTAAAAAATCGAACCCTACTTCTTTATCCCATTTTAGACCTATATCTATTTTACCGTTCTTATCTAAAGTCTTGGAGCGATTAGTACACAAGCAACTGAGCGCATTCCTAAATAAAAATTTACTAATGAACCCTTTTCAATCAGGCTTTCGCCCAGGTCATAGCACAACTACAGCATTAGTAAAAATAACTGATGATATCCGGTATGGTATGGATAATGGTCTGCTAACAGTGCTCTCGTTACTTGACTTTAGTACCGCGTTTAATACCGTCGATTTCGATGTATTATTAGGGATTCTTTCTACTCTTAACATATCTCCTGAAGTGATCGGCTGGTTTCAAAGTTACCTCTATGGTCGTCGGCAGCGAGTCCGGCTTGATGAAACTTATTCGTCTTGGCGTGACTTGATTGCTGGTGTTCCTCAGGGTGGCGTTTTGTCTCCATTATTGTTCTCAATTTTTATTAACTCCATCTCCAACCAGTTAACTTCATCCTTTCACCTCTATGCAGACGACTTGCAGATATACACACAAGCTTCTGTGTTTGAGTTATTTAAAGCATTTCACACAATAAACTCAGATTTAAACAGAATAATGCTGTGGAGTGATTCATTTGGGTTAAAAGTCAATCCACAAAAAACGCAGCTTATTGTCATCGGTAGTTCCAGAATGCTAGCTAAAGTTGAATGGGAAAAGTTGCCGAAAATTAATTTTGATGGATTATATATTCAGATTGGTGATAAGGTTAAAGATCTTGGTATTATTATTGACAGGGAGCTGTCTTGGCGACCTCAAATCGCTGAACTAAGCCGACGAGTTTACTTCTCTTTTAAGTCTCTTAATAGACTCAGAAATTTCCTACCGATTGCCACTAAAGTTAGGCTTGCAGAATCTTTGCTCATGCCCATTTTGGATTATGCTGATGCCAGCTATCTAGATATAACGCAAGAACAACTTAATAAACTTGAGCGCCTCCAAAATCTTTGTATCAGGTTCATATTTGGTTTGCGTAAATATGACCATGTTTCAGAATTTCGTACAAAACTCAAGTGGTTACCTATCCATCTTCGCCGGAAAACTCATATCCTTTCACTCGTTTACAAATTTATCTTTTATCCAAACGCCCCTATTTACCTCAGGAATCAATTCGAGTTTCTTAACTCGTCTGGCCTCCGAAATTTGCGTACATCTACTGAACTGTCGCTTAAAACTCCTGTTCATACTTCTTCTTTTTATAATAACTCCTTCATTGTTCATGCTATCAAACTCTGGAATGCACTGCCTATTGCTATAAGACAAGCTAAGTCACTACCAACTTTTAAAAAATTGGTTAAAAATCACTACCTATCTTTAGTGTAACAACAAAACATATATTTATTTATGTATTCTACAAATATAGATATTTAAGTATGTTTATCTATTTATTTATTATATTTTATATATATTATTGAATTTTATGTATATTATCTATTTATTATGTAAATAAAATATAATTATTATTTATTACCATACCTCCCTTCCACATCAATGTAACACCAATAATGTTCTATAGCCCGGGTTGCCTGGAAGAGATCGCTCTGTAGCGATAAGGCCGCCCATTGTAAGTCAAGTACTCATTGATTGTGTAAATAAGTTTCATTGTGTTTATATAATTGGTTTACAATAAAGTGTTATCTATCTATCTATCTATAATGAATTTCTAATTGATAACGGGTCAATTAAGGTACTTAATCGGCTACCCAATTTCAGTTTTTCAAAAATGATTTTTTATAATACATTATAATATAACGAATAATACATTATTCGTTCGAGTGATGTCTTGTGAACATTTTATTTTTTATTGCTGTAGGACAGCAGACAGGCTGAGGGCCCGATTATAGTTTAGCAGTTACCGTAGCCAGTGCCGTATTAAGCAAGCGCGGGGCCCGAAGCAAATCTTTTCAAAGGACCCCGCACCTAGACGCAAGTGTGCTTCCATACCTCAAACTACAGCACCGACGTAAAAACTACATCACCAATGCACTTATCGCCAATGGCTCAAGCGAGGTCCTGGGACGTGACTTCATCAAGTAGCCACCACCTGATTCGGCGATGGAAGCGCTCAACACGTTTGTCTTTGGGCTTCACGCAGAGGTCCATGACATGAAGACGGTGTTGTGCAGTGACAGTCTTGCCGGATATGATCTTGCAGTTGGCTACTTTGCTGATGTTGTGTCTCCAGTCTACAGGAGCTAGAGCTCATTATCGGACCGACTCAAATTCTTCACATTTATACGAGCCACTTTTTGTAACATGTGCTTTTATCGTATGAAATTCTGTTTTATTTTCGCCAAGGAAATAATGGGGTTTACCGATTGTATGACGTAGATTGTGTTAGTAGAAAAAGATGTAACGTTTCACCTTTTTGTGACATCAAATAAATTCAATATATTATGTTACCACGTGTTAATAAGTTTCATTTAAAAAATTACGCTCAGGCCGAGATGAGCGGATTTAAATATGCGGGGCCCCCTTTTGCGCGGGGCCCGTAGCAATTGCTACTCTTGCTATGTGGTTAATCCGGTACTGACCGTAGCCTATGGGTTGCAACGCCAGTGGCATCGCAAACACGCTGCTGTCCCATAAGGGTACAGGAACTTGGGTCATTAATGCCGGAACACAACATAAGGTTATTAAGGCGACATACTTAAGACCAAAGGTGGTCGCCATCCAGAAGGGCTTGGGGCCCTACCACGTAGCTAGGGTTGTTTTGTCGCCTTTTACGACAGGCCGCAGAGGTCAGTATTCTTTCTCCGCCCCTGCACAGATAAATATGATGTATATACATATGTAATATCAGTTGTCTAGTATTCATAACACAAGTGCTATGCAAGTTAGTTTGGAACTAGATGGCATTGTGTGAAAGATCCCAATATATTTATTTATATTTATTTATTATTCATTTGGGCGTCATCCACATCGGCAGAGTCAACCGCCATTGACGACGTCGCCAGCGTTCCGCTGACCCTCTACGTCCAACAACATCGATACACGAAATTCGGTTACGGGATATAACATACCCTAAAATTCAGATATATGATTATTAACTTTGTTCAAAGTACTCAGAATCCTTACCTAAACTTACATTGAATTAACACTGAAATTGAAAATACTTTGAAGAGAGTTTCAATTACTCTAACTAAAGTTACTTTAGATGAGATTTAGATTTCAGATTTAAATATCTAAAGGTGCGTATCGTTGTATGATAGTAATATTGTGCTGTAAAATTAACACCGTGTTACAAAAAACAATCTATAACTAGTGATATAAATGGCGCCTACGCAGGTGGTTAGATCACCGTAGATAAGATATTTGTATGATGCAAATAGTGTGCCCAGATCTGAATATAAAGGGTCCACCAATTGGTTATCTATACAAATAAATAAAATTAGAGGGTATGTTACAATATTAAAATAACCGCTTTTTACACCTGCGTGAGGAAGAAGATGCTGGGGCTCGTTACCTCCTCGATTTTGAAGAGGCCCACAAAACCGGGTCGGCGCCCGTCGGAGCCGCGGTCTGACTAACCTCTCACGTCCCGTAGCCTCGCCACTTAAGGCGTTTGAAGGACCAACAGGGTAGTTTAAGTGGGAATACCAGCGATGTGCGTCCCCCAGCCTAAAGAAGGGGACGTACAGGCGCATTGCACGGGGAGTCCCACACTAACCCGCCGCCCAGTCCCACACAGTAGGGTGTGCGTCATGCATTTCCACCTCCCAAAAAAAAATTATAAATAATAGAACACTTATAACATAATTAGGACAAATTAAAATTAAAAAAATTTAAAATACAAGATACTTAGGATGTAAGATAATGTGTATTGAAAACAAATTCATTTCTTCATCATCATATTAGGGATAAATCCCAGTTACAAACCAAACTTCTACTTCGGTGTTCATTGTCCGCTTTCCGAATTTTTATTCTCCATTTCGTACGGTCTTCGGCATCCTTGATAGTGAGTAAATTGGCACATATATCACCATTTACGGCGACAAGCCAGCACTTTTACCCCTTCCCATAAAGTTAATGACAACAAATTAATATTTACAAAGGCCAAAAAACGCGATAATGTATTTTCATATCAAGAAGTTATTAACCTAAGAGCAAACAAGAGCTCAAGTAAAGGACAAAACATATAATTATACACAAAGTCACTTGACGTAACGTACAACGTAACAAAGAGATGTCATCAAGCTCGCTTTAGGGGAAACCCTTTTCCTAGTAATAAATAAAATTCCAAAAGTGGACTTAATTTGTTTTATTTTATTATTTTTAAGAGGACATTATTTCGGTGCTGAGATCCTAAAGACTGAATTCTACAAAGTACATTTATAATTGATTAGAAAAGTTTTATGATCAAATGTTATGTAAATCTTACACACAATAAATATTATTTTCAAACTAGGTAACTTGAGCTTATCTAACATAGCTTCCTAGCTTTTTCACTGATTTTAAAATTTACCGTTACTAGCATTTCGCTTTTTAGTAGAAACTTCCGTTGTTTATTTACATCTTGGTCCAATTTTAGTTACGAGAACTGTCAATATCACCGAAGTTATTTCATATCATAGGCTTTTAATATCGGTTTGAAAAGAATTGATTGTACATATTTTATGTTGGTAAAAGATTAGGCTTAACTTAGTCGTCGTCTCCGCACTCAATCTTGTTATTAAAAATATGATGGTAGATTTCTTTTATTACCTGTTAGTTAGAAAACAATTTTATTCTTTTTCGAGACCAGAAATAAATGAAAGTATTAAAAATAACTCACGAAGGTGTCGAAGATATAACAAAAAATTCGATTCTACGATGCCCTCTAAAATGCTTAGGATTACAATCAGAGTTTAAGTCAACATTGCAACCGCTGCTGACTTTTAAGATTATTCGCCATCAAATCAGAAGACTGTAGACACGGTTAACCCGACATAATCTAGTCAGCCCTGAAGTTCCGTCGAAGTGTTGATATTGCGGCTTTCTTGAGAAAAGAATGTGCAAATGGTGGCAAATATGGGATGATGTGATGCGTGATCAATATCTTATTCATATAAAAAAAACTAATAGAACAATTTTGTTCTATTTAGACGAGAAAAAATGTATACCAAGTCATCAAATAATAATAATATTTAATTCACGCGAAAAAAATATAAATGTCTAGCCTGCACTATTTATAAAATAATGTATACTTGTTGTTCAATTATGATACTTTTTATTTGGTTTGATAAAACGGTCATCTATATGAAGATTGAGTTATTCAAAAGGCTTTTCGGATAAACACAAACTTTTAAATTAGTATATAAGTAGGATATTAAATATGCTAACAGGGGTCGTGTAAATGTGTTCAATTTAACCAAAAGCAATCTAAGAGGAGATATTCCAAATAAAATTAGCATTTTCCCTTAGGCATATTCTGATTGTATAAGACATGAATGACTAGACTACTATTGCTCTACTAAACAATTTTATAGCATCTTTTAATAAAAAAGTACTTTTTTTGTAGACAATTAATGAAATTTTTTGCAAATTAACGTGCGTAATTTATTAAACACATTATAGAATCATACAATCTTGGTTAAAATTATTTTAAGGTACAATGGAGCCGACTTATTTCTGAAAACAATATGTTCCAGGCGATCTTTGGATGAATAATATTTAGTAGTGTGTTGTTGTTTGTATACCAATATGTATTGGTACTAAAGAAGCCACTTAAAGTATTATAATATTATTAAAATAACGTGAAATAAAATATTTTTGCGTGTTCCGCTAATAATCACAAGGCGCATTTCACACACACTTCATATTGTGATTGGGTGATTTATCGAATACTTCGGAAATAAGTTGATTTCAATGAAAAATATTCAATTAAATATATTTGCCATTATCAAGTTTTAGAAATCTGTTTTTGGGCGTAAGACGCTTTTGTCAGAGTCCTTTATTCAGCTCAGTCAACTTACAACTTTAGTACACATACGAGCCTTTTAATATCTCCTTTATTCTATATAAGTAAATAAAGCTTGTTACTATTTGTTAACTTTAAGTGTAATAAAGTTTTTATTTAGTTTTATTAAAATTTTCAACCAACTTAAAAACCGTCAAAATTTATTGCGTTAAATATACTGACGGACTCATAAACTGCATCAAAGTCCAGGATTACTTTGAAATGATTTTTTTTAATAAGTATGCAAACTTTTTAGATTAAATTATATAAATATGGAGAGAGAACTGCAGTAAAACAAATGTAATGAATATAGCTGGGTATAGAAAATTTACTCGTAGTATCAGATTTGCGTGTTATTAAAGCAAAGTTTTAAATTGATTCTCATTGATTTTTTATTCTTTTGTCAATTGAATTATTGTTACCAGCAGAATTGTTGGATTAGTTGCTAGTTGGGTTGGGTTAGTTTTTTAACTCATCGAGAGTTTTTGAACCACAATGTGGATACTTCGTCCGAACAAGCGGCTCAAATTGTAGCATTGGTGCGGGAGGGCTTGGATCAACGAACGATTGGTAGAAATTTTAATTTAAACCAGTCTACGGTTTCTAGAATATACAGAAGGTTTGTGGAGACAGGTTCTTACAGAAGGAGACGTGGTACAGGCAGGACTCGAGCAACCACCGGTCGTGATGACCGATTTATTGTTACAACTTCCCTGCGAAATCGTTTCCTCACGTCAGTTAACATCAAAACAGAGCTTAATGAAGTGCGTGGAGTAAACGTGAGTGCACGAACAATAAGAAGAAGGTTAAAGGAAGCGGATATCACCCCTTTTAGACTAGCAAATGGTCCAAAGTTATCTGTAGCTCACAGACAAGCTCACTTAAGATTTGCGCGTGATCACCTGAACTGGACAGAAGAGCAATGGGCCTCCGTATTATTTACGGACGAATGTAGGACATGTTTATATGGTGCAGACGGTCGCAGAAGAGTCTATCGTCGACGTGGGGAGCAATATGCTCAAAGTTGCATTGAGGAGCGTGTTCCTTTTGAAGGCGGTTCGTGTATGGCCTGGGGTGGCATATCCATGAACGGGCGAACAGAACTTGTATTCATAGACATGGTTCGTCAAAACGGTAATAGAGGGGGTTTGACTGCACATCGCTACATAACAGAGATCTTAGAAGATCACGTGGTGCCTTACATGGAATTCATAGGCGAAAATTTTACTTTAATGCAGGATAATGCCCGGCCGCACGCTGCTGCACAAGTTCGACAATATTGCGAAGAGGTTGGGATACGTACAATAAATTGGCCAGCACGCAGCCCGGATCTTAATCCCATTGAGCATGGTTGGGACAGTTTAAAAAGAGCTGTATATGCGAGAAACCCTTTGCCCACGACAGTGGCAGCACTAAGAACAGCACTTTCAGAAGAATGGGACAATATTCCGCAAGATCTTTTAATAACCCTAATAAAATATATGCGGAACGGATTAGAATCCATAATAAGGGCACGTGGAGGTAATACACCTTATTAAAACATAAATAAACCCTTGCATAAACTTTGTGTCTATTGTTAAAACCAATTTTTAATTAAACCAATTTTCCTTAAATTACTGTTTTTTTCTTCAAAAAAGTCTTAAGGTTCTTCCCAGTACATAAACTTAAACTTCAGGATATGACCCTACGCTGTTTTAAAGTTCACGAACCAATCTAGATTCTAGAGGTTTCAATTTAAATCTGTATAGAAAGTTTGCATACTTGGTTAAAATATTTATTTCAAAGTCGTCTATTACTATGATGCAGTTTATGAGTCCGTCAGTGTAGTTTTAGTAAAGTATTTTTCCCGTTTTGTTCAATTGCTATCCTAGGTTTAAATAGAAAGGCGAAAGAAAAAACTCTTTTAATTAAAAATATTTATCCGTGCAGGGGCGGAGAAAGAATACTAACCTCTGCGGCCGGGGTCGGCCTGTCATAAAAGCCGACAAAACAACCCACCCTCGCTACGTAGTAGGGCTTCAAGCCCGTCTGGATGGCGACCACCTTTGGTCTTAAGTGTGCCGCCATAATAACCTTGTGTTGTGTTCCGGCATTAGTGACCCAAGTTCCTGTACCCTTATGCGACAGCAGCGTGCTCGCGATGCCACTGGCGTTGCAAACACCCATAGGCGACCATAACTGCTAAATTCTAAGCGGCCCGTCAAGCTGTCCTAGAGCAATAAAAAAAAAACTAAGAAATCTTCAATATATATAAGTGAAATACCACTCAACGCGAGATTCCTAAAGCTTTACACCTAGTTCACTAGACATTTGCCATATTTACTCATTTCGAGACATAGAAACTCACTAAAACAGATTTTATGGAAATTCTATCCAAAATTTAATTTAATTTATATGGCATAATAACGTTTACCAGGTCAGCTAGTATACAAGTGTATACCGATATTATTATTAAGGAGGTTTCTAGAAAATACATTTGATGACCGAATCTCTGTAGATATCAGAGGTACCAAATAGTTGTCATTCATGTCAGTAATTGTTGTCAATAATAATTGTTATTTTGAAAATATCTTAAAAAGCACCCCACGCTTTTTTACAATAAAATTTTTTTTTATTAATCCCACTAAATTTATTGAAAAAAATATTTTGTACCTTTTTGGTTTGATTTTTTATAAAAACGTGTTTTTTAGTTTTTTTAAACCATATTTTATTTTTTTACTTTTTAGTTCCATTTACTATAAAATAAAAGCGTGATAATATAAATTATTTGTTGTCAATATCCAATCGGTAAATATTTTTATTAATATAACGCCATCTTCTGGCTACGTTATTATTAATTTAACGCCATCTTCTGGGAATGTTATTCATTACGCTCCAGATGGCGTTTCGGCAGAATTTTGATTTTATTGTTCAAAGTAAGTGAAAATCGAGTCGATATCCGAAAAATTCCATTACATATAGGTCAAGTTAATATAAAACATATAAAAACGAATAAAAAAGAACAAAAATCCACCGTTAAGCGATTTTCCTAGACGGTTACCCATCCAAGTACTGACCGCGCCTGACGCTCCTTCACTTTCGTGATCGGACGAGAACTGAAAATTTATTAATCCTGAGGACCCTGATAAGGATAATGATACAAACTACGCAGATTATTGCATTGTCATCGGCCCTCGATATATCTACAAAGTTTGAACGAAATCTGGCCGTTTAAAGTGGGTCAAAATTGCCCCCAAAGGAGTCGGTTACAAACATACTAACATACAAACATACAAGTGAAGCTAATTTAAAGCGTGTAAAAATATAAAATATGATGAAATAATTTATATAAAGCCAATTATAGATTTTTTGTAATTCTATTAAAAGTGTTGAATAAGTGTTGATTCAACACGTTTAGTAGTTACAAAAAAAAATTTGCTTTTAGAAATAAAATGTAGCTATGTATAAAGTATTTGATCATATTATATTTGACATATTGTATCAATCTTTCTAATGTTTATCGAGGTCGTCGAGGGATGTCGACACGAGTGTTTGACCGTTGATATTCTGTCAGGAAAAACGACTTACATAAATGTTGTACCAATTATGATATGTAGCTTCCCAGGAACATAATTATACTTAACCAATAAGTGCGAGCTACATTTTCCTATGAATGGTGTGACAGTATTTTTGGATATTAAATATTTTATTATGGATACAATGTTTTCTTTTTTTAGAATTGAATTATAAGTTATAGAAAAAGCTTCATATTTTAACATATCCTGATTATAGGTATATGAAAAAAATACAGTGGCCTTTTCTCCGACAATTTTTGACATTCTCTCTTCATTTCTTCATGTATTTAATTATTTAATTATATATAATGTTTAATAAATTCTGAAGTATACAGAATTAAACGCACACGTCCGCTGCAACTCAAAAAATTTGTTTTCCTCTACGAAAGCCCACATCCCACATATATTTTCGGATCCACATCCGAATTAACAATATCCAATTCCCCAATTCAATACATATCTTTAAATTGTTTTTTTTGTAATTATTTTGAATCTGTTAATTAATTATAAAAAAATATATAGACCATCCTCAATCACGGAGAGAGCGAAGAATTTTTGGCGCTGTCCCAAAGACTACGATGGGCCAATTGATTGTCTAATTGTTTACTCAGGCGTGAATAGCCTAGTTCATAAAACTCGCTTGTCATGTAAGCTGTTCTTCTACTACATAAAACATTGAAAATATAATTTAGTTATAACAAAGTTGTTTTCAAGTAAAAAAGAAATTCTTAAATGTTTAATTCAAATATCAACAAAATAAAATAAAAATAAGGTAAAATTATCATCAATACAACGGGAGCTACATAATGAACGCTAGTTTTCCCCAGCAAGCGGGTAAATTTAAGAGGTCTAAATGCCATAAAAGGTGGTATCAGTGACTATTGGTTATCAGGGAGGCAGAAGACTATGCAAAGTAGAAAAAAATAGGAAAGGGGACTCTAGACACCAAAGTGGATATTTGGGTTAGAATTGGGATTTCAAAGCATAATGGTGATAATAATGATGACTTATCCAGCAATATATTTTTGTCGTAACTCTATTTACCGGATTTAATTATTTAATTTAATTTATTTAATTTGCAGAATTCACAGCGTTCCAAATAATACATAACATAACATAACATTTGCCAATTACTATTTAAATCATTATATCATTATATACAATCATTACTATTTAATATATCTTGTAGGAATATAATAATACTGCTTGAAAATACATGAAATTAAAAAACATATAGACACAAAAACTACATTGGTGTAATGAAAACATCACAATTCTGCCCTAAAGGCAAAAATGTATATGCCATAATATACCATTGTTCCTAGTTATATTAAACTACAATTGAATGGTGTGAATGTGGAATATAAAACAAGTGTGTGCGTGTGCAAAGTAGAAAAGGTACATAGTTGTATTTATTAACCGACGAAATAAAACGGAAGAGGTTCTCAAGTCGACGCGTATATATTTTTTCTTTTTTTTATGTAAGACCACGCATAACTTTATACAGAGTAGTCCGATTTAAAAAAAATCCAACCCTAAGGGTACAAAAACAGAGAATGATTGATTGTTTACTCATTGATTATATCTATGGCCACCCATAACTTTTGACAGAATTGATTCATTTAAGCATGTAGTAATTAGTAGATTATAGCTACAAAAAATTATAAAATAATAACGTTTTAACAACAAAATTAATCCGCTATAAAAACTGAAAAACAAAAAGTAATAAACCTTCTTTTTATTAATCTTAATAACTAAGTTCTTAAACTAATGTAAACTTAAACAAGCAAATTAATTAATTACGTAAAGCATGATGCGCGGCGGCGGCGTAGCGTAACACACCTCTTCGCCAGAAAATGCCGAGCATTTACGAAGTTAATGTCAGCGAGACAGCAACCCGACGAGCACACACGTGCGGACACTGGCGCTGAGTCAAAATTGCTTAGGTATACTTACATTAGTTTAAGAACTTAGTTATTACGGTTAATAAAAAGAAGGTTTATTATTTTTTGCTTTTCAGTTTTTTTGTAAATCTAGAGACCATCTAGAGACTCAAAACATACAACAACAATTTAGAAAAATTTGACAAAGTTCAGTTTCAAAAATTTGTCAGTTCAGTTCAGGGACATAATTACACTTACTCTGCGGCGTTACACAGCCGTTTAAAAGGAAAAGCATAATTATGGTTTTATAGACCTGTCCCTTCGACTTAACTAGGATCTTTGGGCCATAAATAACATCAGTCATCATGAACATATATATTAGTTTTCTTTGCAAATAATACAATGTTTAAAATATTTTAAATTTGGTAATATTAACACCTGAATTTGCCTCAAATATTTTCATCTCAATTGATCGACCTTCCGCTGGTTACACTAGAAAATCATAAAAGGTTCGCAAAAGTTTATTTTTTGTAGAAAATTTTATGACCATATCCATAATTTATTTTCATTGATTAATATATTTTCGTGTTCCTTAAAATGGTGATTAAGTCATACTTGTCAGTCAACGAGGCTGTAACTCAATCCGAGTAACATTTTTTTTTTTTTTTTTTTTTTTTTTTTACGGGGTGGGGAAATCCTCATGGACTACCTCCGCCTGGGGAAAGGCGGAGGGGCGTGCCGGATTCTTACCGGCTAAAACCACCACCCCGGTGTCTCCTCACACGTGCGCGCGGGGCCGCGGGAATCCAAATTCTTCCGCAGCCCCACACTAGTGCTGGCCCGGTGTGTCCGGGCCTCGTCTCCTGCACGGGGTAGTGAGGTGTTTAACTACCCCGTGCATCGCCTCAGAGGCGCGCGCCGACACCCGCGCGCGCCTCCACCTCGGGTCCATCGAATAGGGGGCGGGAACTTCCCCAAGTCCCTCGCCCCTGGACCTATTCATGGGGGCTGGAAAAGGGCGTTGTCCGCCCTTCTCCTGCGCCCGGTGCGCCTTCTGCGGCCGGGGAAGGGAGTCGAGATCTCCCTCTCCCGTTCCGCAGTTTCCTTCTGCGACATCACGTCCTCACAGAAGGACACCACTGCGTCCCACGACTCTGCGCTACCGACCATCCTCCGCACTACGGCCGGCAGCGACAGATCGTCTCCCACTTCATTTATGAGGACACGGCGCTGCTCCTCCCAAGCTACACACTCGGCGAGCGTGTGTTGCGCCGTATCCTCCCCGCAATGGACGCAGTGGTGGCACCGAGCGTCCGGCTCCCTGTCTATGCGGCACAGGTACTTGCCGAAGCAGCCGTGCCCCGACAGCACCTGCGTCACCCTAAACGACAGGGAGCCGTGCCTTCTCCCGAGCCAGTCGTCGAGTACTGGCCGGATCGCCTCGACGGTAGCGAGGCCGGCGGTAGGGCGCAGAAGCCTTTGCCGCCATTCCGCCACCAAGATCTGACGGAGCTCCTCTCGGCGCAGCGCGATCTGCCGCTGCGCCGGCTTCGAGCCCCGTGCCCGCTCTTCCTCGCGCCATCGATATAATGACGCGAGTACTTTCGCCTCTAGGTCCCAGGGCGGGGATCCGGCCAGGACGCAAGCCGCCTCGTAGGAAATCGTGCGATACCCGCGGACGACTCTGACGGCCATCGCCCTCTGCGGTTTACGCAGAATGGCGAGAGTGCTGGCCGTCATGTCCAACGCCCAAACAGGGGCCCCGTACAGGGCCATGGACCGCACGATTCCCACGTACAACCGCCTACAGGCGGCGCTCGGGCCCCCCAAGTTGGGAAGCAACGTCGAAAGCGCGCCCGCTGCACCCATCAGCTTGGGCGCCAGCCGCCGGAAGTGGGGCCCGAATTCCCATCGGCTGTCGAGCACCAGTCCCAGATACTTCATGGTGGACTCGACAGCTATCCGGGCCCCGCTGACCACGATGTGTGATCCCGGCGCCGGCGCACGTCGGGGGCCATGAAACACCATGGCCTCCGACTTGTTTAGGGCCACCTCCAGGCCCAGGCGCCGGATGCGGTTCACCACCTGTGACACCGCAGCCGTGGCTATCAACGTCGCCTCCCTGTGCGAGCTCCCCCGGGCAGTGACAAGCGTGTCGTCCGCGTAACACGTCAAGTCGGCGCCCGACGGGAGTTCGCTTCTCAGCACCCAGTCGTAGCCGATGTTCCACAGGAGCGGTCCCAAGACCGATCCCTGTGGAACACCGCACGACATGAAGTGCCGACCGGCACCGTCACGTCCCCGATAGGTGACGCATCTACCCTCCAGATAAGCCCCTACCGTACGGCGGAGGTAGGGAGGCACGCGATGGTATTTCAGAGCCTCCCGAATACAACTCCAGGGTAGGGTGTTGAATGCGTTGGAGATGTCTAAAGACACCGCCAGCACCACCCCACCCCGGGATACCGTCTCCTCCGCCAGGGCCCTCACGCGCATGATGGCGTCTATGGTGGAGCGCCCCCGACGAAAACCAAATTGGTTGTCGTCCAGGTCCGGCCCCTCTCTGCACAAGTGGCTGACGAGGCGATCTGCGATAATGCGCTCAAAAAGTTTGCCCGCCTCATCGAGCAGCACTATGGGCCGATACGCGGACGGCGAGTCCGCGGGGCGCCCCTCCTTCCTGAGCAGGACCAGCCTCCCCTCCTTCCACACACTGGGAAACTGACCCCGCTCGAGACATGCCGTGAAGAGCCCCCTCAGCTGGGGCTCTAGCTTCTTCAGAGCCAGGACGAGAGCTCGACCAGGAACTCCGTCGGGTCCGGGCGCTGTGTTCTTAGCCCGGAGTCGCGACACGGCCGCTCTCATCTCTGCTTGCGTCACCTCGGGGACATCAGTGCTCTCCTCTTCTGGAGATTCTGTGGCTGAGGGCGAAGCCATCGCCGGGGGAACGTGTCCCACTCGCTCAGGGAAGAGGGCCGATACCACCGCCTCTAGCAACTGGGGTTGCATACTTTGTACCAGTGGAGGCGCCCAGGGACGCAACTTGCCCCGTACCCAACGGTAGGGGCGCCCCCACGGATCCCGATCTAGGGACCCCAGCAGCTCCTCCCTGGCACGCGACTTAGAGTCGCCGATGGCCAGCCACAGAGTCTCCTTGGACGCGCGGTACACCTCATACAGCGCGTCTTCCTCGACGGAATCCCGTCGACGTCGTCTCCGGTATCGCGTGTACTGGCGGCGAGCCGCAACGCACTCAACGCGCAGCCGGGCGATCTCGTCCGTCCACCAGTACACCTGGCGCCTTGCGGACTGTTGGCGGACACGGGGCATGGACGCGTCGCAGATCTGCATCATCGCCCCGCGAAACCACAGCGCCACCGCTTCGACGTCGACGGGGCCGTCCGTCGTCGACTCCCAAATCCAGGACTGAACTAAGGCAGCTTCCTCGAGTAGTTCCTTGTCGATGCGCTTAAGCGCCCAACGCGGGCCGTCGTTAATCGGGGCTGTTAGATGGCGGCCGCTCGCGGTCTGAGCAGAGACGTCGAACCGGATATACCGATGGTCCGACAGCGTCTCCACCTCCACGGCGACACGCCAGTCGCGGACTCGGCTAGCGACAGAGGGGCTAGCGAACGAGACGTCCACTATCGACCCGCCCCGCTGCCGCACGCACGTGTATTCCGAACCCCGATTCAGGACGACCAGACCAGTCGTCACCGCCCACTCTTCCAGCACCTCGCCCCGAGGGTCAGTGACCGGAGATCCCCACGCTGATGACTTAGCGTTGAGATCCCCGAGCACCAGAACGGGACGAGGGTGATAGCGGCCTACTACGGCGCCCAACTCGACAAGAAAACTCTCAAAGTCGGCGAGACTCTTGTTGGGGGAGAAATACGCCCCCACAATGACGATGCCGCCCGAGACCGCAGCAACCCAGCCGCGGCCACGAGACGGGTCGATCAGAGCCTCGCCAATAATGGCCACCAAACCGTCAGCGCACCCCAACCAGTTGTCACGGGCGGGGATGAAGTACGGCTCGGCGACCACAGCCACGTGGATCGACCACTCTGCCATGCTCTGGAGTAAAAGATCCTGAGCTCTGGCACAGTGGTTGATGTTACCCTGGAGGAAATGGAGTTGTGCCATTATTGACATTCCATTCCCTCGGCAACGGTCCTGGGCCGGGAGTCGGCCGCGGAGCTACTAGCCTGCCGGGGCCGCGAGGTTTCCCCGGCAGGTTTAGAGCTCCTCTTCTTCTTGGCCTTGCTGGCAGGCGCGCCACAGGCCCCTCCGCCCACTTTATGTCCCGCTGGCTTCCCTGCAGCCGAACATAAGCTGCAGTTGAGCGCTGCGGAACACTGGGCCGCCTTGTGGCCGGGCTGACCGCAGCGATAACAAAGGTCACTACGGTCAACCTCAGCGGTGCACTTAGCCCGAACGTGCCCCTTCTCCAGGCACCGGAAGCACCGCAAAGCCCGGGGCTGCAGGAGTTTCACCCTCGCCGCAACCCAGCCAACCAGCAATCTGCCGCTTAAGGCGATCTTCTTCGCCGACGCTATAGGGCACCGAACCCAGACCACGCCGAGTCCGGTGGCGTCGGTGCGTATATCACCGGCCCGCACTTTGTCCGGCGGACACTCTCCGCTTCGGGCAACGGCTGCCGCCACCTCCTCAGAGGTCACGGAGTCGTCCAGACCAGCAATCCGCATCTCTGCGGTTTTCATTGGCCTGGAGACCCGGACGTCCTCAGGGTTGAGGACCTCCCTCATCTTGGCGGCCAGGGCGTCCGCCTTTTCGGCACTGCCACTCGCAGCACCAGCCACCTCGAACAGCCGCGCGCCCGTGGCAGCCTGCCTGAGGGTGACGGACTGAAGACCAAGATCTGATAATTTGATCTTGGCCTTGGCCTCGGCAATAACCGACTGGTACGTTACACCACGCTCCGCAGCTCCGGGCTGTAGCGTGAGCGTCACAGCCTCGGAACGTGGAGCACGTACCGCCGGCCCTTTGCGACCGCCTTTGGCAGTCCGCCGCGCAGGCTGCGCAACCGCCTTTGCGGCTCGGCCGGGGGCGCGCGCTGTTGCTGAGGCCGTCTTGGCGGCTTTGCGGGCCTTCTTGCGGCTCACGACTGTCGCCCAGGTCTCACCCTTAGACCCGGCAGTCGTGGGCTGATCACTCGATGCGGCTCCCTCCACGGGCTTTTTAACACCCTCCGCGGGCTTCCCCTTCTGAGGCGTAGGTCTCGGCGGGCCCTCAGCCCTCCGCCGTGTATCGGCCGCTAGGGGAGGACGGATGATTTCCGCAGGGAGGCGCCGAGAAATCGCCTCTATACGAGCATTGACCATGCTCCCGCACTGGAGCATGCAGAGCCGGACAATGCGCTCGACCTCGTCGTCGGTATTGGTGCTTGCCGGTCTCGGTGCGGGAGCCGGGGCCACTACCGATGCGGCATTAGGCGACGTACGTCGCTGCTGCTGCTCGCTCAGCGCAGCGACTTGTCGCCGGAGGTCCTCCAAATCATTTCGGAGACGACTGTTTTCCTCCTGCAACTTCGCGACCTCGTCTGAGGCCGTCCTGTTGAGGAGGATGCCAATCGCCTCCTTAATGTCCGCGGCAGCTTCCTTTAGACCGCGAGTGAACGTCCCCTTTAGGCTGCCGGATTTGGTGGCAACCTTCAGGACTAAGTCCACCCCGTCCAGGGCAAGCTGGCTTAGGGCCACCGCAGATGGTTCCCCCCCTTCCGCCGCTAGAGCAGCGCGTCGCTCACGTGCGCGTCGGGCCATTTGCGACACTTCGTCGGCCGCGACGGCTTTGCGTTGCTCTCTTTTGGTGGCGCTGAGCTCAGCCTTTGAGCTCCCTAGCGAGACACAACTCTCGCCACCAGGGTCCTCAGTGGTGACTCCCATGTCACTCTCTGCTTCTCTGGCCGCCGGAGTGTTGGAGCGCACGAACCTACCCTGTGCGTCCCTCCGCGGCCGTGTAGCACTCAGCCCTCTCGAAGCCTGCCGACCTCTCCTCGCGGTCGGCAACTTCGGGGCCAGCAGGCCTTCCTCATCTGAGGACAGGTCCACTGACCCACTTCCCACCAGAGCAGGGTCGCGTGGACGTTTCCTAACGGAAGACGGACCACGCGGCCCTCCGTCATTATTTATTTTATGACAGATTCCAGTAATACTATCAGCAACAGGGGCCTGGTCGCCTACCCCTGTGCGTCCGTCGGTAACCAATTTATCACTCGCAGGCCCGGGTACCTGCGAGCGCCGGGCGTCAACCGGATCGCATGACAAATCTCTCGAGGTCACCACAGGTGACCTCTCTCGCAGAATGTGGGCCCCCCCAGAATACGCTGGGCCCGTGCCTGCACCCGAAGGTGCAGGGGAGGATTCTCCACCCTGTTGGGTGGTACCTCCCTGGGGTAGTACTTTCTCATTCTGCATTTTCATTTTGGTCTATGGTGTGGCGCTTGGGACCAGGTTTTTCCCCCTGGCCATGCAGCCCATCGGCGCACCACGGAACCTTAGGCTTCGGGTGGGCTGTTATAGGTCCCCCAGCCCCAGCCCACAAAGCTGGGGGATTCCGGACGGGACTCGCATCCACGCCGCGTGCCAGTCAGGCGTGGGTACGACTACCAGACGACACTCCAGAAAAAACCAGGGAGTCGCCTAACGTCGTAGCCGGCCCAGCAAGACCAACCGACAGCGAGGATGCGGTTCCCGCCCCAGGAACACTCTCTATACAAGCGCAGCCGAAATGGGCATGGTTTCGACTGCCAAATCAGGTCCCGGGACAAAACCCGGGACTCCAACTAGCATTCGCAACCATCCCACCGGGGACCGCGCCACGCATATAGAGCGAAGTTGGAAAGGATGCGGGTAGTAGACGGGAAAAAAGGTAGGACTCCGCCGCCTCGGACGGAAGGGGAATGAGGCGGTGGATGCTCGGGCACCTCGGGTACGCACACCCGTGCACTCCTTGGACAGAGGAGCGCCCCTGAGGGGAATCCGAGTAACATAAATCAACTTGCAAACTTAAATTAGTTTCTTTTTAGATGTCTCTACCGGTGTAATATTTCAAAGAAAACGCGATGGACTTTAAGGTGATGAGTTTGGAGTTTTATCTTTATTAGCTGTACTAACGACATCATTTACGAGTGACATTGATAATTTTTTTTTTGCATACTTCATATATAATATATTATATGATAATAAAAAAGCAATCGATTCTCTTTTGTTTTTAAATAGAAGTCATTAAATTTGTTTGAGTCGTGTCGGAACGTGTTCTTAAAAATGAATAAAATTGAAGTTTGCATGGTACTAAAAGCTGGTAAATCAAGACTTGAGAGCAACATTAGGGGTTCATGCTCCTCCACATTCTACAGTTGTGCGTTGGTGTGTTGAGTTCAAGCGAGGAGGAACTTCCATTAACGACGACCCCCACACAGGACGCTCTACATCGGTAGTGACTAAACAAATGATTAAAAAAGTTGAAAACATTGTCTTAGCGGATCGTCGTGTTACTATTTGTTTTCTAGCAGACGAAATGAGAATTTCTATAGGAAGTGTCCATAATATTATACATAATAATTTGGGTATGAAAAAGAGTTTTGAAAAAAGATAAGAAAGAAAATTTTGGGCCTTTAAAATTTTCAAAATGGAGCGGATCATCAACGCACAACTCTTGGGTCTAAGGGTACAGGAACTTGGGTGGCTACACTTGAACATTATAAAATTTCTAAAAAAAAGGCTTTATAAAATTTCTTCGAAGCACTAGGTTGGTCCCCAGATGTGATACCGCCTAGCTTTCTAAGACTTTCTGGAATGATCTAGAAAGTTCCGAGGAAAAGTCCCAGATACTTGACCGTTGTCATTCAATTCTTCAATTTACAGTCCCTAATTTCATCAAAATGCTAACAATGTAAACAGCCCGCCCCTGTACGGAGATTTTTACAAATTTTTCAAGTAACGCCCTTTGAGCGAAAGGGAATCCGGTATCGCTATATGCTCGTCATTGGCCACGGGTCTTAGTTCCTGGAACGCAACGGTGGTCAATGGAGTCACGAAATATCCCTTCTCTGTTATTTTTCTTAAGACGTAAAAACATGTGTTGCGTGAGAAAATAAACAAGCAACGGCGTAGAAAACTCGCTAATGTTGTTTCGTTTCACTAAGATAACGCGCCCGCGCATAATTTTAGAGTTGCGATGGCTGCCATTCAAGAAGCTGGCCTCGAATTGATGAAACATCCTCCATATATACTGGACCTAGCTCTTAGTGACTTCTACCTATTTCCGCAGTTAAAGGAACATGTCAGGGGCTATAAATGTCAAGATGATGACGTTGTAGTCGCCACGGTGCATGATTTTTTAAGGGACCAGGAAGAAGATTAAAAAAAGGGAATTTTAAAAAGATATACAAAGTGTATAAACCTGAAAAGTGTCTACGTCGAAAAATAAAATAATATTTAATAAAAGATAATTGCGTCATACTCATTATCACTTTTTTAACACCCCTAGTATACAACCATTATTTTTACTATTATACATCCCCTTATATTCTTGTATCCAGCATTCAATTAATGTAAAGAGAGCTTAATATAGAAATTTATTTGGGTAGCGTAAGAAAATAGTTTGTGTAGAAAAGATAAGTATATAATTATTATAGTATACATTTCTCAAAGCATTCATTTCTGTGTGAAAGTTAGGCATTGGTACTAATTTTATGTTTTGGTATTTAATTTTTTTAATTAAGATTTAATAGCTTTTTTAGTTGTTTTTAAAACTATTTTAATATTTATTTGATATTTAAAACAATCTCAAATCTAAATATGTGAATGTTTTGACGCTGTACGCTGTAAGATTTATTCAATTGACAATAAGTTGAATACAAAATGTCATCCACAATTATGGTCACGCTCTACCCGGGAAAATAAACTAGAAATTTTATTAGTCCGTTCATGTATACGAGAAGGATATTCAAATATAAAATATAATTTCATTTATTAGGTGAAATTGAATTCCTTGCATTTTTTAAATTAAAAGTTAAAGGTAAATTAATTAAAATAAGAATGGATATTATAAGTGTAATAACCGCTCCTAATTTATTAATATTAAAAACTTTAAGAAATTAAAAATTTTATTTATAATATTGTTTATAATTTATTTTTGTTTCATAAAAAATATTTTGAATGGTTCAATTATTATTATTATTAATAATAAAATTAATAATAAATTTAATTAAAAAAAATATCATTACATCAGTAATATCTTATTATATTAATCTTATTATAAATATAGAGATAAAAAATTTAATTGCGAATTCAAATAATAGTTTAATTAAAATAATAATTTTGAAGATTACTGATAAAGATATTATTTTTCTTTGAAGATTTTAAAGAAATTACTGTATGATTTTTTTGTTTATACTCAAACATAGCTAGTCTTATGTTTTAATTTTCTCAGTTGATATTATATTTTTCCTAACCTTTATGATAAAATGTATACTTTTCTAAAATGGACCCTGTACTGTGTTTGATCTAAATATTAAATAATAACATCATAAACCTATGTAAACATTAGAGAACTCGGTCTTTCTTTGAACCAAATTCATAACAAATTCTGTCTCAAAAGAGCCAGGGGCAACTCATTTAACATCACTATTTCGCGAAAGGTCCTTTCTGAATGCCTTCCGGACAATGGTTTGTATAGTCTCAAAAATAAAAATGTTTTTAATTTTTTTTTACTTTTCGTATATTTTTGTTTATGTAAAATGACTTTAAGTATATCACCGCGTACTTTTAATAGTCCTGTCTACGGTAAAATAAAATTCATAACACCGCGATAAAACTGCTTGAAGAACGTAGAATATGGATAAATAAGGGTCTGAACCATACGGACAACTTCAAAGACTTGTGCAAAAAGAGACGAAAACACGTCACCAAAGATATTGAGGTACACCGTGAGCGCATAGTTAAAGGAATAATAGACAAATACATGGGCAAGAAAGTCTTCAGGAAAGCGCTTCAACACAACGGATCACAAAACTATTAAATTGTTAGGGAGCTCTAATCACAGACCAGAAATATCTACTAGAAGTCATGGAAAAATACTATGAACAGTTATACCAATCTGGGAATCCTAGAATTCTAATCCACAAGTACTGAAGTCGCGGAAAATAGAAAACGTTGGTTCTGAAGACATACCGAATATTACAGTTGCCGAGATTAAAACTGCCCTCAGACATATGAAAAAGGGGAAGGTGGCAGGTGAAAATGACATCATTACAGAAATAGTTAAGGAAGCAGGTGATAGCGTATTAGAAATACTAGCATCAATCATCATCATTTTTAATAAATGTCTACAGGAATGTGAAATACCAGAAAATTGGGAGTCGGCCAACGTAATCTTGTTGTTTAAAAAAGGTAATAAAACCAACCTCGATAATTACCGACCTATTAGTTTCTTGTTACAACTTTATAAACTCATGACGAAGGTAATTACGATACGCCTGACTAGTAAAGTAGACTTTTACCAACCAATTGAGCAGGCAGGGGTTCGAAGTGGGTTTAGTACAATGGATCATATATTAACAATGAGTTTGATTATCGAGAAAACGTCTGAATACGAAATACCTTTGTGGCTGGCATTTATATATTATAAAAAGGCGTTTGATAGTATTGAATTCTGGGCAGTCGTAGGATTTTTACAAAGTGCCCTAATAGATCACCGATACGCGGACCTAATCGACAAAATCTACAGGAATGCTACTCTAAAAGTCAATTTGCTCCCACAAACTCGACCTGCTGCTATTCGGAGAGGTATGAGACACTCTTTCGCCCAAACTCTTTACCTTGGCTGAATGATATATTTAAAACCTTACAGTGGGAGAATCTTGGTCTTAATATAACTGGAACCCGTCTGAGTAACGTGAGATTTACGGATGATGTCGTCTTGTTGTGCGACAACCCAGATGTGTGAGAAGCCTGAGATAGACGTGCGCCTCTTGCGTGGGCAGCGTACTCCAAGCTGGAGTTTGCTTTTAAGATGAAGTTTAAGGCGTCACAAAAAGCTTGTATATATGTATGACCAGTGTGTACTGCCAGTGCTAACCTGCGGAGCTAAGACCTGGATGTTTACGGAAAAAAAACTCTGCACAAGCTGAGTATCACCCAGAGAGTCATGGAAAGAAAACTGGTGGGAATTTCAGTGAGGGATAGGAAGACAAACAAATGGCTTTGCCATCAAAGCATAGTTACTGACGTAATCAAACGAATAGCCAAGCTCAAGTGAGAGTGGGCCGGTGAAGTGGTACGTAAGCATGGCTCATGGTGTAAGAGAGTTGTGGAGTGGAGACCATAGGAAGAAAAGTGCCCACTCGGCAGACCACAAATGCGCTGGTATGATGATGTGAAGAGAGTAACTGGAATAAAATGGATACAAAGTGCACAGAACAGAGAAGAGTGGCAAAGTTTGAAGGTGGCCTACATCAACATGATGGAGAAAAGCTATGAAGAAAGACGAAGAAGTCCAGGCTACATGGCTTTGCCATCAAAGCATAGTTACCGACGTAATCAAACGAATAGTCAAGCTCAAGTGAGAGTGGGCCGGTGAAGTGGTACGTAAGCATGGCTCATGGTGTAAGAGAGTTGTGGAGTGGAGACCATAGGAAGAAAAATGCCCACTCGGCAGACCACAAATGCGCTGGTATGATGATGTGAAGAGAGTAAAAAAACTCTGCACAAGCTGAGTATCACCCAGAGAGTCATGGAAAGAAAACTGGTGGGAATTTCAGTGAGGGATAGGAAGACAAACAAATGGCTTTGCCATCATAGCATAGTTACCGACGTAATCAAACGAATAGCCAAGCTCAAGTGAGAGTGGGCCGGTGAAGTGGTACGTAAGCATGGCTCATGGTGTAAGAGAGTTGTGGAGTGGAGACCATAGGAAGAAAAGTGCCCACTCGGCAGACCACAAATGCGCTGGTATGATGATGTGAAGAGAGTAAAAAAACTCTGCACAAGCTGAGTATCACCCAGAGAGTCATGGAAAGAAAACTGGTGGGAATTTCAGTGAGGGATAGGAAGACAAACAAATGGCTTTGCCATCAAAGCATAGTTACCGACGTAATCAAACGAATAGCCAAGCTCAAGTGAGAGTGGGCCGGTGAAGTGGTACGTAAGCATGGCTCATGGTGTAAGAGAGTTGTGGAGTGGAGACCATAGGAAGAAAAGTGCCCACTCGGCAGACCACAAATGCGCTGGTATGATGATGTGAAGAGAGTAACTGGAATAAAATGGATACAAAGTGCACAGAACAGAGAAGAGTGGCAAAGTTTGAAGGTGGCCTACATCAACATGATGGAGAAAAGCTATGAAGAAAGACGAAGAAGTCCAGGCTACATAATTACTTTCCTACAGGTAGCAAAGGAACGATACCGCAAGCTTTTCCACGATTCCTTTTGATATCTATTATTATTTTTGGGCTTCTTAGCAAAACTGAGTTACAAAGGGACATCGTTTCTAAAAATTGCGCAAAAGGTTTGCCTTGTGTAAATATTCAAAAGTGTAATTCAGACTCTGAAATTAAAAGTTTCGGTTTCAAGCCAAATCGTTTATCAGAAGAACATATTGAATTTTTTTTTAAAACAAGTCTATGCTGCGTACAATATTCATAAAATGTACTGCGTTTTATAAGGTTTACCATATACAATATATATTACGAGAAAACTTTCCAACACAATTCTCGAGAACATGAAATGCGGATCCTCCATTGCCCATACATACCTAAACCTTCCGGATGTTACAATTAAATTGTATTGTAAACATGTCTTAATTAGACAGGGACTAAGTATACAATTAAGAGAGCAAATAAGAGTATTTTCGGCAATTTTACACCGTAGCTTTATTACAAGGTAATGAATTAAACAAAAAGTGGTTGCGGTTTACAGATTCGAATTGTCGGAATGTAAAACAAAATTAATTTTCAACCCTTTAACACTACATTACAAATTTATCTATAGATTATAATGTTATTTGGAAATAACGAAAGAAGACAATTACATGTGGATACATCGAAGTTTTCAATGGGTTCAGGTTAAAACATATACGTTATGTATTTAAACGTCGTTTGTAATTATGATAAGATAATGTGCTACTGCTAAGTTACAAATACATTTAAATAATAAGCTCTTATCCATAAGCAACTTTCAGTTGAATAATTGTGATGAAGTTCAGAGACAATTTTTTAGAAAATCTTTGTATGGAAATCCAACTCTAGGTCCATAAGTGTTTATCCTTGTGGGTGTCGCAAACACCCATAGGCGACGGTAACTATTAAATTCTAAGCGAGCCGTCAGACTGTCTGCTTTCCTACAGCAATAAAAAAGTGTATACTTCTATAAGTTATGGTGTAGAAAATGTTTCATAGGAGAATCCAAAGTACTGTATTAAATTGACAACTACCGATCGTTCTGATGAAAATTATACATGTGCATTGTAATGAATAACCAGTGGACAATTGTCCACTCAAATCCCTTCATCGCTCAATTTCCCTTACAGCCAGTTGAGTTCATGTATAAGTGAAACAAAATTATTTCTTAATTGAAATTTCATACTAGAAGATAGGTAGGTTAGATACCTAGTAGCACAGTGATATTTCTCAGTGATTATCTCCGAGACCATACTAGAGATCCAGGGATCCCATGATGACTTACATTGTTTAAGCAGTTTTTATTTTGTCTAACGTATATATTATAGCGTAATTGCCACTTGCCGATGACGAAGTAAGATCACCGGTATGTGTAACTTGCCCACCCGCCTTGGAGAAACGAGGTGTGTACACTTCTCGTTTCCTCTAAGGGGTGGCCCAAGACCAGCTGTGGGCTTTTGTGGACTGTTATTAAAATAGAGGACCTAGTATATGCACAATCTAGTTTCAGTTTAATTACATAGTATATAATAACATAAATTACTTATATTGATAGTAATCATCACGAAGAAATAAGTCCACCTAGATGTCCATTACGTATGCCCGTTAATCAATACTATCGTAGTCGACTCTCTTTAGGAAAGTGTCCAGTAGTGGGCACATTATCGGCTATTATTATTTAACTTTAACTTTCAATCATTTGAAATATTCAAAATTTTAATCAAAGCCTTTAGAAATCCGGAGTGAAATGGGGAGCTTTTGTTTTAGTAAACCACTTAGTGGAAACAAAGTTTCAAGGCTGTTCGGAGTAAACAATCCTACGGATTTTATGTTGAATAGAAATTATTATACTGAATATTACCTGACAATAAATGAGGTTAAGTAACAGAATTTAAATGTCTTTAATTAACTTCATACTTCAGCCAAAATTGGAAGTCTCCTGTTTCACCAATAAGAGTACTTACTGCCTATTAGAAGCCATGATAATCTGACTGCTTTAAATAAAACCAATTTGTTCTAAAGAGATTCTGTTCTGAAGTGGAAGCTTTGGATTTACTTTTATGAAAGTAAATACAAGCATTGCTTGTTTTACGAATATTTGTGATTGCGTTCCAATGACATTTTCTCTCTGACCTCCTCTTAAAATCAACTCGTCAGGAGAACTCATTTTTCTGACATCGTGGTATTTACCTAATAATGGCATCTCAAGGAATTGAAGGAGGTTGTTACCTATAAATCATTAATTGACGCTACTGTTAAGATGGTTGATGATTCCATATTTATAGCAGCAGATTTTCACGAGGTTCCTACAACCTTTTTACAAGGGATTCCGACAATATACCAAAACAAGCTCTAAATTGGAACCTCCAAGAATAAATGTGGCTGACCTAAACAAACCTGACGGCGGTTAATTGCTGACAAAGTGAAGGCCTTCGGAAAGATCTGGAGCGAGATCAAAAGTGACGCTCAGGACCGTTCGGGATGGAGATCTACTGTGGGCGCTCTCTAACCCATTTAGAGGTCATAGAAATATGTTAAAAAATAACTACAAAATTAATGCAATTGTTTGTAACCGTTGAGCTCTCTCAATGACTAGTGTCACTGAGCGCTGGCTTAATAAAAAGTGGACTGTATAATTTTCTCTTGTATTGGTCCCCACATTAGATACGGTACTAAAACTGCACCAACCTCGCGATCTCCTCGATCTGGATATGCTCAGGTGCAGCTCGTGATTACGCACGGCGTCTTTCTTACAAATAGTTGTTTAAGCACACTGCACTCTATGTTGTTAAAGATTGAAGATTGGCACCGCCAATAATATAAGGAGTTTATGAAAATGCTTGCTCTTCGCACACGGTGCAAACAAGTAGTTATCTTTCTTGTCAATCGTTGACAAGAGGCGAGAAATTAATTGAACTATCCTCGCTTCAAACAGACATGAAGGTACTCGCCGAAAACTGTCTGAGCAATAATTTTGTACCTAAATCTAGGCAAGGACTGAACAGTAACAATAAACCAACTTCTCTGACGCATTTAAAAGAACATATTCGCTACGAAATCACAGCCATCACGGAATTGACCTGGCGAGCTGTCCTAGATATTTTACCGTTTGGCTATATTACTAGTAATGCCACGAACGCGAAGGGTAAGGTTTACATATTATTTTTTTTTTTAATACATTCCAGTGTTGTACTTTTATAATTAACAGACTTTTGGCATATTTTTTATTTTTTCAACACACAAGATATGAACTTTATTTTGAGACATCATGTACAAAATAAAACGTGCCGAAATGCCATATATTCATAACAGAGTACTCTGATCTAATTTTTGTTTTTCTAGGACTTTTTTGCTTTAAATACAACCGACAACATTTTCTGCAACGGTACTATTGTAGCAAAAATAGAACAAATATTACAAACTTGGCAGCCTCTGAGCCTGCTGTGCGACAAAAGTACATTATAACAAAGTTCATGGATAATTTAGTTTACATGTTTACTAAACTATAAATAAGCCACTAAACTGTTAATAAAAGCACCGCGGGTTGTGTCCACATTGTTCACTTTTGGGGCAGTTTAGCTTAGAATATTAGTCTTGCAAACTAATTCTTGTATACAATGTATGAAAAGGAGTTCTCTGGGATACTGATATTCCAAGGAATGAGCAGTGTATAAAATATATTATGAAAACAATTTTATTAAATATGGTCAATAAATATGTTTAATATAATGTAAATATTATAAATGGATGTAATGTATAAATAATGTGATAATTCAGGTTAATTTTATCAAACTGCCTGTGTGATTAAAGTAAATGAAACGGGAGGTAGATCCATTTCCTTTTAAGGCATCAAAACGACATAAATTGTTTATTATTTACTATGCAGGTGTAAAGATATGATAGATAGCTTTTAACTATTTAGTATAGTTAACATATTTATATGCAATATTAATAATGTATAGTAAATTAAACTAATATAAAGTAGGGCATAATTCAATATTATAAATGTGAAAGCTTGGTTAAATATTGCTGAATTACGTCAAAACTGAGCAAATGAAGCAAGCTGAACAGAATTAGAACATATTTTACAAAACGATAGGTACGTAGAAACCTGTAAGCCAGATCTGTTATATATATATATATATATATATATATATATATATATATATATATATATATATATATATATATATATATATATATATATATATATATATATATATATATATATACATACATACATACATACATACATACATACATACATACATATAAACGCAGGAGGGCCTTCACCAGAACTCATTGTAGATAATGTGAGCGTATATCGGATTGCAGGCATAGGTAGTAATAGTCCAAATTAATAAAAAAGTGAGTGAGAAAATCAAGTAGGCCACGCCGCTACTGACGACAAACAAACGTGCCCGTGCCGTCATATAAAATAAATGGAAATATAATATACTCAAACCAGAAAATTTTTTTGTCCTCCGTGTAAATCAAATGCCCGTACCAGACCACTTGCGTAGACAGCATCTCAGCCGTATAGTTTGGTAATTGCAACTATTGCATTTATTTTGGAAAAACCTACTAGGAATTTATGCGCGAATTAGTGGGAAAACAATTACCACTAGACCACAAATTCATTCCCTTTATTACTCGTACACTATCAAAAAATTGACTCGTGTATTTGTAGAAGTAATAAAGAGGCATGTTATCATTTTTTTGGTTTAGTGGCATTATATTAATACATTATAAAGTGGTTCTGGCTCACGGAAATTTTGGGTAAAAGGGTCAACAAACTAATCACCAGCAAGTGTCTTAATGATGTTATAATTATGAGAACCCGTTTCAAATTGTAAGGCGTACGTAATATACTCGTGTCAGTTAATTTTACAGGTACATTTTGTGGTTACCTTTTGTATTTTCATATAGTGTAATAAATGAACGGAAAAAATTAAAGATTTGAAGAAGATATTTAGTGAGAGAAATTACATAGTTGTATATATTTACATTACATTAACATTACAATGAATTACATAATTGTATCGATGACTGCGACTATCTTACTCGTTTATTTGATTAAATTCTATTCGTTTAATTTCGCCGTACTGGGGTGATGTAAGAATGCAGACTATACCAGGCGCGGGCGGCCTGTCGTAAAGGCGACAAAACAACCTCAGCTAGGTGATAAGGTCTCGAGCCCGTCTAGATGGCAACCACTTCTGATCTCTAAATGCTCACTGCTTACTATTAAGTTGGACGTCTGCGTGTCTGCTGTCAACAGCAATAAAGAAACTATCCGTAAAGTCCACAAATTTACCCGACAATTTTTATCTCTTATACTATAAATTAATTCCCATCTTGTAACAGATTCAAGCTAACTTAGTTATGTAAACAGATAAAAAATATATGTCAATTTAATACCAGAGAAGTAACTAGTCAAATCTGCTATGCGCATTTGTTTGGATCTATTAAAGAAAAAAATCTACTAATAAACAAATCAGATTATGGGCTGTATACCGCATTCCTAAAATTAGGATACAACGTTAAATAGTTACAAAAAATATATCATTTCGAGAGTGACCAACATGGTTTGAATACGCCAATTACTAACAGTAAATCAGTACATCTTGCTCAAAGGAATTTTTGCAAACTGGTGATAACCAGTTTTCAAAAATTCCAGAAGTAACACGTAAAATTAGTGAACAATCTAAAACGGATATGTACCAGCGTTTAACTGAAACGTCTGTTCTTTCAGACTGTCCCTGGATATTCAGACAATAGTCGCAACGTGCCACTGTTATTTACAGACGCACAGGAAGAGGAAACGAAAGCGATAACGTGTCGGCCCCGTTCACAACTTCATTGCATTGTCTGTGCGTCGTCTCCATTAGAGTGCAAAAAACCTTTACTTGCCAACTTTGTACAACTAGTAACTTACTTTAATTGTTTTGTATTCAATTGTTTTCTTTCAATACACTCTTTAGTTAAATTGTCAATAAGTGAATACATAGATTAACAATAAATATGTTTTTGCCTTTTAATGGCTACGATTACAACAGCCCTGATACGTGTGGAAGAAATTAATAAGTTTCCGTTGTCTTTGGATCAAAGTAGTAGAATCAAGAATGATTGATTTAACGTAGTAGCTAAAGACTACGTGTTATAGTGAATAAAAGGTAAAAAAGCAAATTTTACAGTCAGAACTTACGCTTTGTGAAATTATAATTTCAACTGAAAATTTACTCTGATGATGATGATATTTTTCCTCTTGAAAAGGGTCATAAATTTATGTGGATGGGCTAAAAACAATTTTACATAAAATGAAGGCTCTTGAGCTCCGAGAATGCACCGATTCTAGTGGCTATTTTACAGTCATAAGATTGATTTCCACATATAGTTTAGTATAAATATTTTAGTAGTTACTTTAACGGCATTATCCAGATTATCTAGACAAGTGTCTCTAAAAACGTTATGAATAAAGTGTTTTGGAGACTGCCTAAGAAGCGGATTAATTTATGAGGTAATAATCATCACTATCAGTACTCCATCGATCAGTCCGTGTGAAAAGTTCATAAATTTAAAATGAATCAGCGATAACTGACATATTGAGCTCATAAAACATGATAGTTGAAATGGCAAGAAACGACCACGTCTATAGTTAAAGTAGATCCAAAGAACGGTGGAGCAAGCCATTCGTAGAGTGGAGATTGCATCTAAGAAAATTTAATATTAGCAGCTCCCATGTAAACCGTTGATCTGGGCCAGGTTGCCGCTAAAGTAAACGGAAAAGACAAGAAACGGAAATTTGTAGTTGTTTGTTTGTTTCCATGCTTTACAAAATTTACATATAGCAAAGGACGATAGCTGACATGAAGAAAACACAGATGAAAAATTAAATGTTCAAATACAAAGGCGAGTCAAATCCAATATAATTCGGTGTTAGCAAAAACACACCCAAGCTGTCTTTTACAAACCCTATTACGTTTTTATGAGTGACAACCTGATTTGATTTTGCAATCACGTTTCAAGAAAGCCTGTTTAAGGCGCTGTCAGTCAATCCTCGGGTTGCTCATTCCATTCTCTTTTGTAACATAGGTGAAAACTTCCAAAGAATTTCACAAAGAGACAGGGCCGAGTAAAAAGGGCTTCCATGTTATATAACTTTAGGAATTTAGAAGTTCTCCAGCTGGATATTACGTAACCTCGTTTTATGTGAAACAGATGCGAAAACGAGGTTTTACCAAGTATTAAAGTTTGCAAAGATTACTTCTTCAATCTTGGTTTTAAGGTTATATTTTGACCTATTTTAAAGAAAATCGTTCTATTTATAAAAATAAAATCCCATAATTTTTTTCATAACCATTTTAATTTCGCTTGACGGTACATCATCTTCCAAATTTGTGGTCGGTTATTACTTTCTTAAAAGCCAAAAATATTGTTTTGTTAATTTTTTACCAATTTTTACCAGTATCCATGTTAGAAACTTTGAAAAATTGGAAACTAGTGCTATTCTATATATGCTATATATGTACTATGCTATATAATCTGGAACCCCTCTGAATACAAATATAAATGAATGATATACAAAACACAAAACAAATTTACCCGTTTTCTGTACCTTAAGCTGTATGGAGATATCCTTTCTTTCCGTTAAGGTATCCTTCTCTGTTTGTTTTGGGTATGTATGATGTATTGTGGTATGGTAGTGTGTAATGGTATGTATGGTGGTATGAGAAATTAGAAGTGAGGAGGGATCTTCACTTAGTCAATTACATATTCAGATTATTGAAAGATCTAATTTTTAATCCCAATGTCTTAATGTGTAATAACTTTTATACTATATACGTTTAAGAAAGCGTCGGTTGTTTGCTTTGCCAGCCAGTAAAACCAACGTGCTTCTCCAAGCGCCCTTAATTACGGCTCTGCGCATTTTAAACAGAATCTGTGAGGATTCACCAGATTTGGATATCTTTACATGTTCTTTAGGGAAATTCACGAGATATGCATTACAATGTCTGAGTTCGTCTATTTAAGTATGAATCAATAAATTGCAGTATCGATTTGGTTGTTGACTGATGGCTTTGTCAAAGATTTAATAAAAACATTGTTTTATTTGTTTAACACACCTATTCAATTTTACTTACTACTTAGAGGAAGCATAGTAGCAGTCTTTGTTGACTTCTTGAATATAATGTGTGAGTGTATTTTTTCTTTTTTATCTCTTTTAATGGTATTTATATTTTACTAGATTAGGTAACCGTATATTATTTATTTATTGTAATATTATTTGCACATCGCCGCTATATATTTTGTTACAATTTCTTCACTTGAGGGTTACCTAGAAGAGATCGCTTTAAGTGATAAGGCCACCCATTGTCATACAGCATTATATTTAAAGAAGAAAGAAAGAAAGAAAATATTTATTTGCAAAAATAGCGACGTACTTACATTAGTCACAAGAAAATTTATATAACAACATGATTAGAGAATTTGTGCGCCGCATTTTCAACAAACAAGGATTGCACTCAGCTTATTGCTGTGCCGGAATTATATCCGGCACAACGCTGATTTTCAGTGCAACCCTTTCTTTTAGCGTGATGTCAAGACGACTCAAAGTATTTATATACACACACACACACATGTACATATAGTATATACATACATATATATATATATATATATATATATATATATATATATATATATATATATATATATATATATATATATATATATATATATATATATATATATATATATATATATATATATATATATATATATATAACATATACATACACACACGCGCGCGCACACGCACACTCACACACACGTGTATGTGTGTGTGTATTACTTAACCAACTACAGATTTGAAGATTGACATTAAACTTCCGAAGTTGAAAATTCAAAACTGAATTACAAAAATCACAATTTCTGTATATGTTAAGTTAGTTTTAAATATATGTATGCGATAAAGTTTTTCATGAATGAATGTATCAGTCAATGTAATAAAACGTTCATTTATTTACAAAAGAAAAGTATATACGCATCAGTTTTCTATTACTAGAAATTATAACACAGGCAAAAGTGCAAGTTTTTAATATAATTAAGATTAAATTGATATTCATCATTTCTATCATCATTCAATCATCAACTAAGTGATTTAAGGGATTAATAAAAAAATGTCTTATTTTTTAATATCATATATTAAATTTTTTGCATACAATGATATTACTAAACTTAATTTAGTATCACAGTTTAAACATTACCACTGACAGCTTAATCAATGTTCAACTATATTACAACAAGATTCCGATTACAGTACACTTCGAAACAAATACACCATTATATTAAAACAACAATATTATTGCAAAAACTATTTACAACTTACAATTAAAATAAACTAATCAACCAAGCCAATTATGATAGCAAAATATCTAACAAGAAGAAATAACATAATGTTTAAAAGTTTAGAAGAAAATTTGAGCCAACGTATGAAGTAGTAAGAAACAAAAATATTATAAACATATTTTTAAGATACCGATGACCTAGGTGGTTGAGTTGTAAAAGGATTATATGTTTCAAACAGGTTTTAGATTCTCCATTATTTAATCTGTTTTAGTTGTCCTAGCCATGGCTGAATTACGTAGGGGACAAATGTTTAGCCGTCTCCACCCGGCCTCGGCCGGAGGGATTATCCCAAAATATGCTGGCTTGAGGTCGTATAGGGTAATATTTGTGGCAGTAGACTGACTACCAGAGAAACCGAAGACCGTGACCGTGGAGATAAAGAAGTCGGAAAACGGACACCGAGCACCGAAGCGGAAGTTTGGGATGCAACCGGGACTTAACGTTGAAATAAAATTGAATTATCCTGGCCATGGCTTTAGACATTTTAATTTACAGGACACCCATAGCACAAATTTAAGTACGTACTATGCAGTTTGTATATCTATTTCATAATTTAATACAATCAAAATGTTAATGTTTCGTAGTTCGATAACCCAGTAACGGTATGAAAACTTAGCGTTGTATGAACAACAGAATAAAAACAATTTTCATCTTCTTTGAAATATATAAAATTTCTAACCACTAGAATTTCACTCAAAAATAAACTCTATTTTTAATAATAAATGCTACGCTTTCAATGCTAACTCAGCGCGTAGCGAAATATCATATCATAACGACTTACAAAAGTAATTACTAAGAGTGATAAAAGGAGTGGGTATATTATATTATAAAATAGAACCTTCTCATACATACAGAATCTTGAAGTGTATGTTTAAAAACATGTTCTAAAGCTGACGTTAGTTTTCATTGACGCTGATTGACGTTAGTTTTCATTTAATTTCAAACTTCATGTGCACGTACTGACAACGAATTGGCTTGATTGGATAGTATATGCTATTATATTTTTTATTTTTATAAATCCAAGTATGTGTTTGATTTCGTGAAAACTAACTTAAAGTGATATAAGTATGCCAAATTTATAGAGAAATTGATAACATTATTTTATCTTTAAAATGCATAAACATTTACTTGTTTTACAGTGTTATAAGAAAGTGATATTGTTGTTTGTTTTTCAATGAGCAAGCTACGGATAAATGAATCAAGACTCTTGGTTACACCACAACGTTGTTACACAGTGAATAACAATATTTTTAGATTTCTAGAAAATACAAAATATCTTATTTCAATATTGAAAATTAATCCATTATCCGTGAAAAAATATTTAAGAAGCGCCATTTGCGCTCCTATCTTTTAACTTCGAGAATTATTTGCTGATAGTCTTTATTGAGGTAGCTTGATATTATGACTGAGAATAATATACAGTTACATAAAATAAACATAGGTTAAATTTTGATCAAAATTTGTAAGACAGACAATTTTGTATCTTATTAATTTCTCGTATTCATTATTTTTTACTTTACAAAATGCTAAGAGACACGAAAAAGATTAGTTAAAATGCAAGGAAATAAATATTGTAAAATATACCTATATATTGTTACATTTACTAAATAACCAAAGGGAAATTATTTTATGATGTATTCAAGGAAGGTTATTGGCACATTAATTACAAATATCCACAATTTGAATTATAAAATCACTAACTAATCAGTTCTTACCATATGTTCATTTTCACGGCCTCCTCGGTGCTACCTGGGAAAAAAGGGCTTTATTTAAAAGACAGTTCTATAGAGTCTATATATTTGAAGCCTAATTATAGGCTTTGAAATTTGAATAGATTAAAGCCTGTTAAACTTAATGTATTATATATTTTACTTTTTGTCACGTTTTGAAAATGATTACAATATGAATAATCTTAGGAAACAAAATTCGTTAACAAGATTTTGTAACGTGACTCTGACTATAGTAAAAATATTTCTGCATCAAGTTTTCTACTTGGCTGATTTTAAAAATTCATAATATTAGTTTTTCGATGGAGCTTAAAAATACAAACCATAAGCTTCAATACCTCACCACCTAACCTCATTCGCTTTTACTTGGTAGAAAAATAACCCGACAAAACGGAATTTTCAACTCAGTTTGCTTCCTGTTACATAAATTTCTATGAGCACTTTCTTTGTGTTAGGAATAATCTATGGAAGGTTCCAAAAAGGTAGTGTACAATCGAACGCTTCCAATATATACCTACATACATATGCAATATCCGGAAGCCGCGAAAGGGGGCGAAAGCCCTTTACTGAAAAGTAGGGCAAACAGGTCATTTACGCATAAATATAGGAAAACTATCCATTGTGTTCATCAAATTTAAGATGAAATGAACTGATTTATATTCTTATTACGTTATTAAAATACCTTTTATAAATATTGTAATAATTATAATAAATTAATGAAGGTAGGATATATAGAGGGACTAGGGTCACATTCTCTAATTTGTAGAGTTTGGCATACTTTGCAAAAGGAGGACCATATTTGTTTTTAATTTGGGGACTAGGAATACAGACAGCATTCACTTGTTAAAGCCTATAGTATTAAAATCTGTTTAAAATCAAAATTCTTGGTTCACTCAAACTCGCTGTCATTGCAGCACTCGGAAGCGAAGCGCACACAAGTCACTTTTTGACAAAATTAATATTGCAAACTTATGCTGATAAATCTATGTTTAGTGCTTCTAAGCAAACTATTTATGATTTTAATTATAATTTTATATATTTTTGTTTTATTTCTGGGTACTTTCTCTTATAGAAATCTTCCCACTAAGCGACCTGCGTACCGATGTCCTCCGTTCTGAAGAGTACCAAACCAGGAAAAAAGAACAGGGACAGTGAATCATACTTTTCATAAATTAAAGAATCATTCGTTGAATTTGAATTTCCAATTTAAAAATACCACTTCACGCAACAAATCATCTATTTTATCTATTTTTTGCACAACAAAAGTCTTGGATAATGTTCTGACCCTGTGAAAGTAACCTTGCGCTGGTCATCAGGCTGGGGATGTCCTACGTTTGCCTAGACGCGGTCTCCACTGTAGGACACGTTTGCTCTAACGTCCATCGGTCCTGCGATTAACATGACCGACCCATCACCACTTCAGTTTACATATTTTAATAGCTTAAAATGTATATAATATTATTTTATCAAAGATGAACGTATTCTAAAATTATAATATGACCAAAGTCAAGAGACTATAATCTAGTCTAAAAACCAGACTCTTATCTGAATTTAGCTTCATTTATTTTGTGGGTCTGGATACATAATTGAATGGGTTCTTTTGTATTGGTTGTAGATTTTTAATTTGAGATTATACCGTAACATTATATTTTAGTTGTATTTAAGTTAGTTGACTTGATCTATCACCATCTTTCTTTCAAAACATTGACAGATAGAATGACAACGCCACCTTGAATGATAAATAAAACGATACCATATGCCTAGTAACGAAATCTTTGATGATACTAAAAAAGTGCAATTATTCAACTTCGCGAAATTTATTTATTTATACCGTATATAACTTAATCTTACCTCAATTTTATAAGCTTAAATAGAACAAGCTTAAAATTCTTAAAAGTAATAAACTCACATATACTAAATAAAACTATAAAGCAGCAAGTGCCCGAAATTTCCATTGCTAATGAAGGCCGGTATCCTGGAGAGCTGGAATATGGCCAACAATCGTAATATCCGTATTAGGCGCTGCAGAATTTTAAATGCACCGGCTGGCGTACATAGTATGTGGATTATGACTGTCTTACCACAGAAGTTAGAAAGTGCAGAAATCAAGCTCTATACTATATTCACTCAAGCCGTGAACACATGAAATTTTCTGACAGTTTTTTACGAAATCTCTAAATACCCTAAAAAAGAAATAAGAGTTCCAAGTATTTGATTCGGATCCGTGTTTTAAAATTGTATTTTCTTCGTGTACGAATGGATTAAGAATATTGACCTCTGCGGCTAAGCTACTTGTCGGTAAAGGCGATAAAATAATCCAAGCTAGGCGGTAAGGCTCCAAGCCACCCCTGGTCTCTAAATGCCGCCATAATAATCTTGTGTTTCGGCATTAGTGATCCAGGTACCGATACCCCTACGCGGACAGCAGCATGTTAGCGGTGCCCCTGGCGTCGCAAACATCCATAGGCGATGGTAACTGCTTACAAATAAGTGTGCCGTCAGCCTATCACCTATCCCACAGCAATAAAAATTATATGTTTTTGATAAAGAAGTAAATTAGTGACAAGAGTTATTCAGTCAATTGTTGCCTTATTAAAGACCTTGTGAGGAACTCTCGCGTCCATAGCAAGTTTAGATAATACTTTTGGCACGCGGGGAACCTTACCACTGTATTTGTTGAACACTTTTGTTCGATCCTTGCATAAAGCGTAGTTGAAATCTCGCCTCCTGATTATTGTTATCCACCCTCACTTTCGTTGAGGTGAATAGTGAAAGCGAGCGTGGGACGATTAAAGTATCGCGTGAGCCTCTAAACACGCGGGACAGTCGACGTTCGACATCCCTGAAGATCACTCTCTGCGCCGTGCGCAATTGGCTTCAGCTACTCCTTTCTAACCCATAATTTTGTCAGTTCGGTATCTAGTTTATGACACTTAGCTGGTGCCGTGCAACAGTTCCTCCGCGAACGAACCTGAACCGAACCAGGAAGGGGTCGAATCAAGGTCAGTGCTTATTTCTTTGCCCACTGCAAGGCACCTCATATGTCTAACCAGCCTTGCACACCTCCCTCTCCTCTCTCATACAGTCCACTGCTCTTGAGCTATCCCACTCATCCACTGTACAGTGCAGTCTCGGTCCGTGAACAGCGTCGTACAACTTTCAACAACACTTTTACGACTAATCACAGTTTATTTTTTTATTATTTATGCACTTATTTATGTACAGTACACAAGGTTTATACATCTAATCAGAAGGCTACAATCTACTATTTTACAATTTATTACGAGAGTAAGTTGCGTTCTCGAAATATTTATTTATGAATATCCTACAGTCATATCAGACAAGTTAGAGACAAACTGATAGGTCCCTTTAATATGTCAACAAGCTTCTTGTTTAGAAAAACTATTAGATCTAACAATACTGTCTCTGTGGTTGATCTGAAGGCTAACTTATCTAAATTATATTTTACTGGAATGTGCAAATATACGTCCAGTAAACTAGTAAGTTTATGACAGGGTGATATTGCTAGTAGTGACTAGCGATGCCAACAATCGTACATAATGGAGATGTAGGAATGTTGAACACCGAGCAATTTAAAGTTACGGATTCACTTAATCTTGCATCTCTTGCATGAAATAATATTCCGATGAAATATTATTTTCGAAGATAATAACTGAACTCTGACTGTAATGAAAGAAACATCACCAGCTTAATGCAATTTGCCTCGCAGTATCCTAAAGGGATTTTTTTTAATGAAGTGACGAACTGGAACGCAAGCTCAGTGAATCCTTTAAATTATTCCCCGGGAATAAAGGGGAACGAATATATGTTGGTGTACGCTCAGTATGTGTTATTAATTTTACCTCTGTTGCTATTTGTTAAAGTCTAATAAAAAGACGTTGAGTTCTGCATAGAAAGTATGTATGCTTGTATTTTTAGTAACTTATTATTACTCGTATCTAAGCTTCATTTTGGAGCCTTGTGTCTACTTACATATGAATACCATATATTTTACTGCTAGAGTTAACCTTATCCTTATCTTTAGAGAGATCGGTCAGTAAATCTGCCAGCCATTCTTATCAAAAATATATTGGTGAGTTACACATACCGGTAACCTCGATATACAGGTTCCTGTTTTCTTTCACAGTCAGTATCTGAAAATTATATTATAATATGCATTGTAGTGTAACCTTAATGTATATTAATTATATCTAATATTTTACAAAAAGGTTTTACCAAATGTCTTTCGATATTAAGACATAAATAAATATTACTCGTCTGATTTGACGTATATTGTCATCCACAAGTCAGAATTATTTTATTGCTTTAATAATTTAATATTATTTAAGTATTATGTAAATAATTATATTTCTATATTTATTTCTCATTAAAATGTATATAGAACTATTAAAGCGTTTAATTGAGCTGCCAAACTACACATATTAGATGAATAAAAAAATAAATATGTCTAAGTGGTACATATCATCGTGAGTCCCGAGACCGAGAACTCTAAGTAAATCTTCGAGCTTGATGCTACTTAGCTTGATGCACTTACCTACCGGGGACTACTTAATGGGCGAGAAAAGTGCGATTCTTTTAAGGGGATTGTCATCAGTTTATCGTCGTCGTCGCTCGCGCTCGATACGTGCCGTGCGGTTGTTATAAACCTACCTGCTCGCGTTAATATTCATTGTGTAAAGTTAGAATAACAAAAACAAACACCCTGCATTAGCTAAATACAGTTATAAAACTATTATTAATTAATTATTAACATAACCATTGCATTTACAATATACTTTGAACATAAATCATTATGAATAAATGTGGTGCTTGTGCTGAAATTCTTTCGGATGGAGTCCATTGCTCTTCGTGCAACCAAGAGCTAAATTTCCATTGTGCTGGAATCACTGAGACAGGATTCAGGAAGCTAGGTGATAGAAAGCTTAATTGGCGTTGTACTAAATGCAAAACATCTGGCCTCTTAATACAGCCACTCTCCCCAGTCTCCGGCTCGGTAATTCTAGACGAGATTAGGACTATCTCGGCTAAGTTGGCACCACTAGAATCTCTGAATGAAGAAGTGAGAAGCATGCGTGCCGAATTTGCTGAGTTGAAGATATCCCTATTGGAAACTAACAGTGAGCTCAAAAATCTGAACACAAAAATCGTTTCTATGGACCACAGGCTGACACAAGTCGAGAAAACCCAAAACCAAGTGGATTTATTACAAGCTAAAAACGAAAAAATTGAGGAAGAATTAAGTCGTAAGGAGCAGTGGATGCGCCAGAATAATATTGAAATTAAAGGGGTACCCCAGAAAAACAATGAAAATCTTTTCGAAATATTGATGACAATCGGGGATAAAATACAGCATCCAGTTACCAAAAATATGTTTAATTTTGTCACTCGTGTACCTACACGGGAAAAAGATCACTGTAAGCCGATTATTGCTTGTTTTTTACACCGTTATACTAAAGAGAATTTCGTAGCAGCAGCCAGAAGTACAGCGAAAGTCAACCAGTTAACTGTTAGCAGCCTAGGGCTTCAAGGGGGCCATAAAATTTATATTAACGACCACCTAACTCCGCAAAACAAGCTATTACTTTCTAAAGTAAAAAAATTGGCCACCGAGAAAGATTACCGCTACGTATGGATAAAAAACGCAAAAATTCATGTACGTCTATCGGATACTTCCCACATAATAGTTATAAAGACAGAAAAGGATTTGTGCAAAATAGTGTAAAAGTAACTTCAACCTTGTATATATATAAGTATGTCCATAAGTGTAAGATAAATTATCATCTCAATGAACTACTTATATTTAATTTTATTACTTTAGTTTTTAATTTTCAAATGGTTAACGATTTCATTATATACTCTATAGATCGTTTTACTATTAAAACGTATTATGTTCACATTCAAGCTAAGATAAACCTAAGCATGTTATTGTTAGAGGTCATTGTATACGGTGTTATATCAATACTCAGATATTATCGCTGTGTTGCAGTCGTAACTGTGTATATAATAACTACGTGCGGTGTTCTGTTGCCGTGTGCCACCAACGTCTCAATAATATTACAGCTCACCCTCTATTGTTTTTATTATTATATAATATTTAGAATATGTATCATTCACGCGCATGCTTTGTTTTTTTTGTCTTTACATATTAAGAGTGAATAGAAATGCGGATTCGACAGTTGCGCACATTATGAAAACGATAAATGGTGGAAAGAAATATATTTATAATTCATTTGACAAGTCATGTAACTTAATAAATAACTTACCTAATTCTATTATTAATTATTGTTATGAACATGAATATGGTGTTCATTATATTACAAATAATAATACACTTTTAAATTATAATAATCACCGCATTTTAGTCATGGGGCTCGGTTGTTGTTGTCTGCCTTATGTGTGGGTGTACGTGCTTAGTTTAAATTTTGACTTTTCCATAATAACACACTATATGAAATATTATGATAGTCGTGTTTTAGAATTTATATTCGATTTACATTTTAAAATCTCACTCTTTATTACTAGTATGTCCCTATTTTCTGTTAATTTTTACTTATTCTCAACATTGTTATTTTGTAGTGTTCCAAGAAATATAGATTTTGATCTGTGTTCAAGTGGCATCACTTAGTGTATACTACCAAAACGTTAGGGGTTTGCGTACTAAGACCCTTGCTACTTATAGAAACATTAGTCTGAATAATTTTGATGTCATAATATTTACAGAGACTTGGTTAGTAGACAGCGTATACAGTGCAGAATTATTCGACGTACGTTACTTGGTATGGAGACGGGATCGCGAATATGATCATACTTTGCAGACCCGCGGTGGAGGTGTTTTGGTTGCAGTTAGGAGCGATATTACTGTCATAGAGAGGCCTGAATGGCGTAGCTCTGCCGAGGATATATGGCTATCAATAGTAATAAAGAAAAACCGACCTTCTGTTACTTACACCATTCATGTCGCTACTATCTATCTATGTAAGGAGAACAAGGGTAACTCGTATCAAGATCAACTACATAATTTTACAAATCAGCTACATAACTTAATGTTGCACCATCCGCTGGATAAGTTCCTTGTAGTGGGAGATTTTAATTTTGGTCACTTATTAGATTGGCGTGTCAATAATGATAGTTTTGGTCTATCACCTATCAATGTGTCTTCTCAACTGCTTGTTGATTTTTTGGATACCGTAGAAATGTGCAATCTTACACAATTTAATAACGTGCGAAATAAGAACAATAGATTACTGGATTTAGTGTTCTCTAACGGAATGGTAACTGTTGAAGAATGTATTGAATCTCTAGTAATACCCATAGATGAACACCATAAGCCCCTGGTTATACATACGGACTTTTTAGAGATACACAAGTTGGATGAGAGGACTTATAAAAAATATATATATCAGAAAGGAGATTATGAAGCTATTAATAGTGCGATTAATGATGTAGAATGGGAAATGTTATTAAGTTCACCAACTCTAGATAATGCAGTTAATTTTTTTTATTATAAACTATACGAATTTAGAGATATGTACGTTCCATTAAAATCAAAACGTTTGTCTTCGCACCCTGTATGGTATAGTTCTGCTCTTGTAAAAGTTTTAAAAGAAAAGTACAAATATCATCGCAAATATAAACTATACGGTAATTTATCTGATTATCACACTTTTGCTTTACTAAGAAGTAGAGCCAAGAGCCTGGAAAAGCTTTATTTTGATAATTATATTCAACAAATAGAAAAATCAATACTCACTAATCCCAAATCATTCTGGTCTTATATTAAAAGCAAAAGAGACAATTCCAATTTACCTAATTTAATGTATTACAATGGAGTGTCTGCAGACAATGGTTTTGACATATGTAACTTATTTGCCACGTATTTTAAATCCACGTTTCAAACTGCAAGTGATAATGATTTTAGTGACTCATCTACTCCTAATCCCAATATTCCAGTAAACTACATTAGTTCAATAGAAATATCTGAAATAGAAATTCTAAAGCTGCTCTCAGCAACGGATTTGTCTAAATCTGGTGGTCCAGATCATATACCCCCCATTTTTATTGTTAAATGTGCTAATAGTTTAGTTAAGCCTATTTGTTTACTTTTTAAAAGGTCTTTAAAGGAAGGTGTGGTCCCTTCAATATGGAAATCCGCGTTTGTTACCCCAATTCCTAAAAAGGGTGATAAGTCTAATGTTGAAAATTATCGTCCAATTTCAAAACTGTGTTTGTTTTCCAAAATCTTTGAGCGTGTTGTTTACAATCAAGTTTATGTAGTTCTTAGGAATTATATTGGTGAAGAGCAGCATGGCTTCCTTAGACATCGTTCAACTACTACCAATCTCATTTTGGGCAATGAATTTATAAACAATATAATGGAGCACGGAGAACAAGCGGATGTGATATATACTGATTATAGTAAATGTTTTGATCGCATTGATCACCGAATCCTTCTAAAAAAATTGTGTGATGCGGGAATACATGGTGACTTATACCGTTGGTTTAGTTCATATATAGATAATCGTACTCAAGCTATCGTACTGAAAGGATATACTTCACAGTGGTATAATGTGCCCTCGGGTGTGCCCCAAGGGTCTCTCTTAGGACCCCTTTTGTTTTTAATTTTTATATCTGACATAAAACTATGTTTCAAACATTCCCAAATTCTTTTATACGCGGACGACATGAAAATCATAAAATCAGTTAAGACTAGGTCCGACGCTGAGCTTTTACAAGACGATCTAAATAAATTTGTTGTATACTGTACGAACAATAAATTACAGTTGAATGTTTCCAAATGTTTTCATGTCACTTTTACAAGGCAGCGATTAACAGTAAACTTTTGTTATAAGCTCAATAATGAACCAATTAAAAAAGTAGATAGCATTAAAGATCTTGGAGTAATCCTAGATAGTAAACTTTTATTTGATAAACACATAAACAATGTGATTAATAAAGCATCCAAATCATTAGGTTTTGTGATAAGAAACTCAATTAATTTTCGTTCTTTGAAAACCATCAAAATCCTTTACTGTTCTTATGTACGCAGCCTATTAGAGTATGCATCACCAGTGTGGAATCCATTTTACCAAATTTATATATCTCGCTTGGAGAGTATTCAAAAGAAATTTTTACGATATTTAGATTTTAAGACTAAACAGAATTCTGAAAACTATCACGATCGATGCTTACGTTATCACTTTTTGCCACTTGAATACAGAAGATCCGTAAGTGATGTCTGTTTACTTATTAACATAGCAAATGGATTATCCGACTGTCCCGAACTTTTAGCTAATATAGGATTCCGTACACAGCATAAAAATTTTAGAAAGCGACAATTGTTAAGTGTGCCATTTGCACCTACTAATTATAGACAAAATAGCTTTTTTATTCGAGGTGCAAATGAATTTAATCAATTAGATGCCCAGCTCGATATCGATTTATTCACAACTAAAGTTAACAGATTCAAAGTAATGATGGGTAAATACTTTTTCGACACTGTTGAACATTGAATTGAAGTCGTTATTAATTTTTTCTTTTCTTTTTACTGTGTAGAGTAGTAGTTAATATCTAAATGTTAAGACTTGTAATCAGCAATAGTTTTTAAGAATGTTAGATTATATATACATATTGTAATTTTTATTAGCCTGTAAGTCTTACTAAAAATAAATAAATAAATAAATCTGAAATATACATTTTGTTATTTTTTATTTAGTCAAATTTAGTGTTTACAAAAGCAATAGCTTTAGCAATAGAAAAAAAAAATCTTTGCCCCTGAGGATTCTAGAGTAGATATTTAGGTAGATATTTTTAGTAATAGATAAACTACATAAAAAATTATTAAAGTATGCTTTATCTACTTGTCACAGATTTTTGTTTCATTTTACAGACTTCAAAGTATTTTAAAATTGTTCAAGTTACATCCCGATGAAAAGCACCGAAAATTGAGATTTTTAATGTATATTAGTTTTTTAACTAGTTTATATAGGTATTTTAAAAACATCGCAAATAAGTTAATGGAATAAATTAATGCTGTTTAAATATATGGTTTTATGTAATGAATCAAGACATAAAAATGCGTAAGCAAATTTTATGATTACGTTCATCAGAGTTGTAATATATTGAAGGTAAACAAATAGCATTTTACTTAATCGTTCATTAATCACATATATATTGAAAGCAAGTATTTATAAGGATAGACAATTAAACTGTAGTTTAAGAACACATCGACGCCAGTAGACTTTAATATCGTGCTTCGATAAATAATCGTACTATTTTAATTTATTTCTACCAATCGTCGCTCGTAATTGAAGTAATTGCTTCTAATGCTATACTCTCAATTTGGCTTCAAGCTGTTTCACGTTTTTATCTGCCACCCTACGCTTAATTAAGTGCAGAGTACATTTCGCGAGTCAAACCATCTAGTCCAGAGACAATGCTTGCTACCTTTAATTGTTGCATCAATTCTAAATTGTGCTGTTTCTCGCTCTTAAAGTATTTGTCTACATTGGATACAATCTTTCGAGCCCTCCCATGCAAAACAGCGCCTCGTTTATTCATTTTCGAGCACAATAAGTGAGACAAAAGTAAAAACAATTAACAATAACAACAAAGTTAACAGGAAACAACCGCGTAACAAACAGAATTAACAAATAAAACAGTAGCATTCCACTAACACATGCACTCGACGAGGCACGCCAACGACGACAAGATGGTTGCTGGCGTCTTCTTAACTTTTTTTACGTATTATCAGTTTTAGTAACTGAGTCTCAGTAAAACAAAACAAAACCATTATTGACACGCAAATAAGGTTTCGTTGCAAACCGTACTTTTCAAGTGACATTTGACAGATGACATTGACATTCTTATTCTTATTTGAATTGCATTGTATTAATCAATCATTAACAGATCACTGTTAATTAATTTACTTCTATGCACACTGTATGAACCAAAAGTAAAGTGTCGTCAATTTGAATGAGTGTACAACCAATGTTAAACCTCTTCTAAAACATGAGTTTGAACTTATTTGGAGGAACAAACGATTTCTAGGGTACATAGATACTCGTAAATTTGGGACAAAGTTAGTAAATTTATATCCAGTGAATTGACAAATATATCATTGAAGTGATGATGACAATAATATTACACTTTCCAAAAAGTTCCAGCTCTATTGATATGAATGAATATACTTTATTGCACAACACACAAAATATATACAATATAGGACAAAACAAACAAAAGATTGTACAAACGGCGGCCTTATCGCTAGAAGCGATTTCTTCCAGGCAACCTTAGGATGGATTAGAGTTCAAGAGGGCTGAAAATGGGGTAGTGTTGCATATTCATTTAAAATGAATACATAAATACAGACAATACATACAATAAATACATACATACAAACAGTGCATAAATAATATATAAAAGCAAACATTTAATCCAGGGAGTAATTTAAACAGCCTGTCAGTTCTATTACATAGAAACAAATACAAAAAGGAGGCAAAGGAAAACAATATACATGAACGCTTACAAATAGTTTTCCAGATAGTATTCCTTTATAAGTATTTAAAAGATCGGGAGTGATTTAGTAAGCCGGATATCAGCCGGCAGAGAATTCCAAAGGCGGGTGGCCTGAACAGTGAAAGACTTTCCAGAGAAATCGGACAAGTGATGAGGTATTTTTAACAGCCGGTCCTCCGAAGACCTAAGATACCTTAAATTGTCGGTGTGAAGGAATTGGAACCTTTCCTTAAGATGGGGCTTGTGGATTGAATAGTGTGTTATACAAAAACGAGAGGACATGAGCATTCCGACGAAGACGTATAGGAAGCCACTTGAGCTTAGCACGAAATTCGGAGACATGATCATACTTGCGTAAACCAAATATGAAACGGATGCAGAAGTTTTGGAGTCGCTCAAGTTTATTTAGTTGGCACTCAGTGATATTAAGATTGTAGCTGGGATTGTACAAGTACAATTTTAGTGGAATGTGGAAGAAAATTGCGTAGTTTATGGAAAGAAGATGCAGAGGCAAAATTTTTTCGGCTCACCTCTTGAATTTGAGGGGCCCAGGATAGCAAACCATCAAAATAAACGCCTAAGTTTTTAACTTTTGTACTAGGTGGTATAGAAATCCCTTCGAATACAACCTGAGTATTAGGCATTTTAGCAATCATTTTAGGGATCCTGATTATGATAAATTGCGTCTTTACGGGGTTAACAAAGAGACCATAAGCTTTACTCCAACCCGAGATGCAGTTTAAATCTTTATTAACAGAGTTTTAGTGTATGTTTTTGTATAATTTGTGTGATTTTTTTTTATTGAATAAAAGAAAAATGTCTCCCAATCAGATACGTACTCCATTCATTAATCAAGCTGTTAGAGAAATAAAATAAATAAGAAACTAAGTTATCATTTTTTACCTTGGGTACATAGCATGCAAATCTGGATGGACAGGCACATGCGTAGAGTGGCGTGGATGCGGTGACATCACCGCCGCGGCGTTGATGGCCCGGATACGCGCGCGCAGTCTCTCATACTGCTCAGGCTGATACTGTGCTGCTATCATCACTGAACTTCCTGAGTACTGCTTTAAATAAAAAAATATGTTTCAATACTAATAAACTTATATATTATTAAATAAATATTACATATATATCGGTATATATATATCCTATGAATATATTTTCTAGCATATAATAAAGAAAAAGTTAGTTTGTAAAAACTAGAAGACAAGTTTGAAAGTCTGTATTAAACAGAAATTGATTAAATTACTGGATTTAGAAAAAAAGGGAAATGCACACGAATACACTTTCTGTTTATAAACAATTTGGCAGGCATGTTTTGTAAATTTAGTGTATAGCTGAGAAATAGGTACCTTCAAAGCAGCAGCTGCTTGTTCATGAGTAGCACGGGTTAAGTCTCGTCCATCAACGCTTAATATTCGATCGCCTCGATGCAACATTCCGTATGCTGCTCCACCCGCACTCACACCAGAAACAAATACCCCACATGCATCATCTTCCCCACTGCAGCCTTCTACTTCGCCTCCAAGCCCGCCAACAATATCCATACCCAGCCGAGATCCAGATCGGACGAGTCGGACCATACGGACGCACCTGTTGTATAGAACAACCAATCGCTTTCGTAAGTGCTAAAAGTCGTTAAAGCGAAAAGAAGGCTTAATAATTTTATTCATTATGACTATATTTCACTATGCAAATCAATTTTGTTTTAAAGTTATATGGGACATTATTTAATTAGTACACAAAAAATACAAAGTTTTGTAGTAATAAAGTTAGTTGAGAAGTTGAGTCTTTTTAGATATTACGTACTGTGAAGAAAATTTAACACAATTCGGTTCAACAACTGTTTAGAGTTTTGAATCGCTAGAATACCTAGTTAATGAACTCTATAGTTGTTTAAGCCACCATATCACACCAGATCAAAAATTTGGGGTTGGGTGTTGTACTGCAACCCGCTAAGACGACGATGGTGAAATATATCAGTAATATACACATCAAAAAAGTCTAAGCAACATGCATGATATTACAAATTTACCATTTATACTAATTAATATCTAAGTCTTTACTCACTCAAAGTGCGTAGGTATGTAAACTTTTTTGTTATTGATGACCAAAGTACTGGCTGGTTGTAAAAAAAATTCGATTATGTTTTGTTTTTTCATAAAATTAAATGAAAGGGAATTTGTTTGAATTTAAGTGCGTTTTTATTGCTACGTTTAGTCTTGATTTTATAATTTTACCAACCATTTAAATAAAGTTAGCGACAAAATTGAATTGTTAGATATTCTTTACGTCATGGAGCGACGTCATTTGATGGCAAATGAAATGCAAAGAGCTGTGGGGATGTTGCAAGCGGGAAGTAATCAATCTCTTTTTTTTTTAATGCTTTAGGACAGCAGACAGGCTGACGGCCCGCTTAGAATTTAGCAGTTACCGTCGCCTATAGGTATTTGCAACGCCAGTGGCATCGCGAACACGCTGCTATCCCATAAGGGTACAGGAACTTGGGTCACTAATGCCGGAATACAACACAAGGTTATTATGGCGGCATTTTTAAGACCAAAGGTGGTCGCCATTCAGACGGGCTTGAGGCCCTACCACGTAGCTAGGGTGGGTTGTTTTGTCGCCTTTTACGACAGGCCGACCCCGGCCACAGAGGTTAGTATTCTTTCTCCGCCCCTGCACGGATACAATCTCAGGTATCTCGGCATTTTGGCATTCATAGAAGTGTTATTTGTCGTCTTTGGAAGCGCTATAATAATACAAGGGAACCCGCTGAACAGCATCCAGGCCGTAAAAGGAGTACAACCAATCGGCAAGACCGGTACATACAACTGACTGCAAGACGCCGATGCTAACCACTCGAGAGATAAGTTTGAGGCTACAAAATGCAAGTGTTGATGTAAATCCCCAAACTGTGCGAAATCGACTGCATGAGTACGGCCTACGAGCTCCAAGCCCAATTATGTGCCCACCGATACGTCACGGGATTCGCGCTCGTCGAAATGAATGGTGTAGAGAACGCAGAACATGGACCCAGGAACAATGGGATAAAATTATGTTTTCCGATGAGTCGCGATTCGGGCTTAGGCCTGATACAAAAAGGGTGCGAGTGTACCGTCAGCCCGGAAATACTGAAAGGCTCAGGTGCATTCAGGACGTTCATCCATACAGCAGCTCATCCACCATCCTAAAATTTAAATTAGTACATGTTGCTTAGACTTTTTTGATGTGTGTATTTATAAATAAACATTTTCTATGAAAAAATCTGTAATAACATTGAATATAATTAAACACCAAAGATGGATGAAAGGGAAGAAAATATAATATGAGGTTACCGTGGTATTTCACTTGGGTCCTCTTCTAAAAGCTCGTGTAGTGTCGAACACGAAGTGGCTTGTGTTTTAGCTATTTAACCAAACAATTAAATATGTTTAATTTATTAATTTACATATAAATAGGATATTACTAGTGAAACTAGGCTTTATTAACTCGGCATTTATTTATATATTAACATAATAAATGTCTTGATTATTCTAATGAGTGTGATAATTAATTTCTTGGTATTACTGAGAACCATGACGAAATTTTCTTTTTTTTTTTAATTGAAATTTAGAATTTTTATGGAAATCTTTGATTAACAATAGTTCTCTTTTTCTGAGCGTTAATTCTTGATTGCACCATATACACTTCAAATGTCGAGATTCTTTTGAATATTATCATAGAGCTAAACTTCTGTGTGTTTTCAAGCCTGTATTGCTTTCATAACCTCTTATTTTCGTTTTAAATGCAAAAATAACATAATAAATTGTGTGAAATAGATGTGAATATTTGATTTTTAAAGGGATGAAGTAGCTTCTATCCATAGCTTTTAATACTATACGCAATAATTGACAGAATAATCCGTTTCTCATTTTCGAAGGAAGTCACCCAGCGCATATTATTGAGAGTACATTTTTAATTACTTGTTAACATTCTCGCGGACATAAATTATATATTCAAATTCAAAACTTCGTCCATAGAAGTTAGAATCTTAGTAAGAAACGTTAGAGAATTCCTAAAGTAGCAACACTTTAGTTACTGTTGACTACAACTTACGCTAGCGGTCTTATCTAATATTCCCTTTACAGACGTAACAGTTGATGTGGTTATATAATTTACGTGGCTGATTGGTATAATGTACAGAGTAGTTTACATTGGATGACCATAAAAAAATAGGGCATCAGAGCGCAAGAAGATAGATTTACTCGACGTGGAGACGAATGCTCGGTATACCTAGGACGGCCAAAAGAACAAATAAATCTATCCTGAACCAGCTTCGCATTAAAGTCAGACTATCAACAATCTGTTATCGGAAGCTCCTTAGGTACTTTGGTCACATTGCCCAACGACAGCCGGATAACTTAAATAAGCTGACCGTGATGGGCAAGGTGGAATGAAAGCGACCTCGCGGCCGACCGCCTAGCAGCTGGTGTAACTAAGTAACTGCCCTCACTCGACTCCCAATAGCAACCGCTATTCGATACGATGAGGACCGAACGAAGTGGAAATAGCTTACGAGACACGCCACGGTTGATTTTTAAGGACACGATCTTCAGCAATGAAGAATTCAACCGTTGGAAGCTATAATTCAACAATTAAGTTATATCTTCCAGTAATTTATAGTAAATAGGGCCTTTTTAATTTTGATATTGCTTTATTTATTGAATAATAAGTTGAAAATGAATTATGAAAACCTTCTCTTTAAAACAAGTCGAAAACCTTGGTCTAAAATGATAAAAATAAAAATGCACTTCAAACTGATTTTTTACTGATCAAAATGTAGTTACAAAATACCAAGTCTGGTTTTTACAAGAGTGAGTGCTACTAGTATCTGGCTCAAAACTATAGCAGGATACAAAGTAAATCTCATAAGGCTCTTGAATCTTGTTTATTAGGATGATCATGCAAGCTAGTAAAAACCTTATTCTTGAAAGTCTCGGTGAAGCCCCTTAGACTCTACTTTTACTTATAATATCCTTCCATCCATTAATGTCTCTTTATTGGAATCTGTATCCTTGTAGAGGGAACAGATATTACCCCTCCCTCCCCTCCTAGTTTATCTAAACGAGTTCCAAGATGGTGCTCAGCATACTCATGTATAAGTATTTAATTGATTGCAGATAATTTCATACATAGCCTGAACCAAAATATATCGTTGCTTCTTGGCTAAAATCTCAGATTTGTTTGTTGGAAAACAAAGATGTAAAACTGATGATGGTCACCATCCAACGTCCAAGCATTATGTCTAGATTACATGCTTAGTTATCTAAGAAAAATATGTAGGATAGATTTGCTGTACCAATCGGTGTCAAGTTTCATTTTGTTTTAATAATTAAATAGGTCAAAGTATTAATCTTTTGTTTCTAACCTTGACCACTATACCATAAAAGAGACGACAATGACTTAAGAGCTAATTATCTCGAGTTAAACCTCAAGCTTTTGTTTTCAGGCGTTTTGTGATGAGGCCGAACTGGCTGTTCAAACGCCATTTTAGGTCAATGATTTTTATGACAAAGGATTAAAAAAAATTATACATAGACAAAAGAAATCCAAAAACGTTCTGTTTACTTTTCAGTTTGTTACTTATCTAACTTGTAATACGTAACATTATAAAGGAAAATGTATTGTTTATTTACCCATTTAAAAAATACTTATAATAATATTTAAATTAAAAAAAACAGATTTAGTAACTTGCTGGTTAATAAAAGGGTGGTATCTTAACTTACCAACCAAGTTTAACAACAATGACGGAAAAGAGAAATTTATTTCTTACTGTCGTTTTAAGTCTCCTACCCAGAAAAAAACACGAACTCTTCCTGTGAACTAATTTGTGTAATCTAAATATGTATTATCACTCAAAACTCCTTGGAAAAGTGATATAATGTCACTAAATAAGTGTATACTAGTTATACTAAAGTTTCCTATTGAATCCGTTGAAAATCCTAGTTATTAAATAAAGTATACCTATTAACGTATGTGTGTGAACAAGGAAGATGTCCTACATTCGTAACATATCCTATAACACGGTATTCTTATTATACAGCTTATTACTTGAAATGCCTGTTGGTGGATGTTTGAAATTACAAAAGGTGTGCTCACTTGAATAAAGCGGGGCGGTTCTCGCGACGGGCGGAAAATTGCCTGCTGGTAAAACAACTAGTGTCACGTGATCGCCGGTGCTTCGCAACGCTGAGACTGCTTGCGCGTGTGTTGCTCCTACTAGTGACGTCTCTATACCCTGTGAAAAATGTTTTTATAGAAATGTATTGTATATTACACCGATGTTTACTAAACGACACAATCCAGAGGGAGACCAGGGCGAAGAAAGTCCTCTGGAAGAAGTGGAAATCATTCAGATCTCCAGAAAATTACGACCCATACCGGGTGGCAAAGCGCGCCACTAAGAGAGCTATTGCCAGAGCTAGCCAAGACTACTTACAACTATTTTACGATAAGTTGCAATCGTCTGAGGGGCAAAATCTATACGTTGGCGGGCTCCAGGGTCAAAGCGGCACAGGACATTTCCATTGTGTAAAAGACGTTCTGAGCAACCGGCTATGCGAGGTCCTCGTGGCGAAGGAGAGATGGCGCTCGTATTTCCACGAGCTGCTGAACACGCAGCACAAAGAGGTGCAGCCGCTAGATCTTCCTCCCAATCAAGGACTTGTTCCACCGGTAACGCCTGCAGAAGTCAAGAATTGTTTTTGCCGCATGAAAAATCGAAAAGCTGTCGGAGCCTATAGAGTCCCAATCGAAGCCTCGAAGTCGATGGGCTCGCGTGGTGTTAAGATGCCCATTCTAACTGACCTTTTTAATCGGACATTTTTCACCGGTATGATCCCGAACCAATGGAGGCTGAGTATCATTATTCCAGTCTTCGAAGGCAAGGGGTAGGTGCAGGAGTATGGTAACTACAAGGTTATGTCCCACACCATGAAGCTCTTCGAGAGGGTTATCTACTCTCGGATCCAATAGGAGTGCACTATCTAGGAATGTATGGGTTTTGTCCTGGTCACGGGACCATGGACCCTGTTTTTCCTCTATAGACTGTCGCGGAGAAATACAGGATGAAGAATACACCTTTGCATTGCCTGTTTCTGGACATGCAGAAGGCCTTCGACTGCATTCTTCGTGAGATAATGTGGTGGGCACTGCAGTCCAAACGAGTTCCAGGGGCTTATATTGACATCCTCCGAGATATGTACCGCGATTACGATTCCATGGTTTGAACCACTGTTGGCGACACGAAACATTTTCCCATCACCGTCGAGGTGCACCAAGGATCCGTCCTTAGTCCGTTTCTGTTCAGCGTGGTATTAGACGTACTGTCAGACAGCATCAGAAACTCACATGAGCAGCCCCCGTGGCTGCTCATGTATGCTGACGATTTCGCGTTGGCGGATGCGGCCAGGGGTAGGATGGTGCAACGCGTGAAGGTGTGGAAGGAAACGCTTGAAAACAACGGTCTGAAGCTCAATGTGGCGAAGACCGATTACTTGGCCTGTAACTCTATAGATCCCACACCGTTCGAGTAGGAACTCGAACATCTATTCGAGATCAAATTCGAGTCAATTAACTGTGTATTTCCCTAAATAAAAAGTACTGTAAAGCCTTGCTCTTACAGTCCTTGACAGTAGCTCTCGGAAAGGTACAAGCTTGGAATAAAACTTTCCCAGAACATTAGATTTCTTAATAATCGGTGTCATTCAAATTATTAATAATTGCTAGAACAACATTGGCAATAATAAGGATACATTTGGAACATATATTTATTATAGTTGTAATTTATATACGTTGAGGTCATCGATCGTAGATCGTTAGATGGGCCGCTCCATACTAAAGGGCGCACAATATTATGTCATTCCTCAAAGAGGTACACGCACCACTCTTTTTTTTTATCTTAGTACGCGACAAGTGCACGCTGTGAGTGGACGCGGACTTAAAAAATTATTTTACTTTTGTTTCTTGTTTAAACATTTAATTATGCCTTCGTGTTCATTTTGGAAGTGTAAAAACACAAGCCGAAACACAAATATAGATAAAGATGTTACTTTTCATGCCTAAGTATTTGTAACCAATTTAATTTGATTTATTTAAAACACACGTCTCAAGCGGCTTAGCGGGACGAAGGAGGGGTGAAGAAGCGGCTGGCTGCCAAAGATTATACTAAACAGAACGGTTAAAGTTCTGAAGGTAACGATCTCTATACGGCACTGTTCCTTTTTGTGAAACTGGAATTGAATACTTTTATATTTACTTTAAAATAGCAATGACATAATAATAACTTTGATTATGAGTGATTATTATTTCTATTTTCTTCAATCTTAAGTTTAAATGTATATCAAATGTATCATTAGATTTTATACAGTACAGGTACAGTACTTTGATTTAATTAATGTGATTAAGTAACTGTGCATAATAATTTCTCACTGATTGTTTTGTTTATATTATATTATTATTTAACGTATTCTAAATAAATGATTTTATTTTATTACCTTATCTTTTTATTATTTTCTATCGTTCTTCCTAACCTAATTCCTTACAGTACTGTGTAGGTATATATACTTCAGAAATCAGAAGATTATCACTTCTGATCAATATTCTATTTATTCTATGACCAGTGATGACGTACCCGACGTGCGAAACTAATGACAATTCCGCGACGCGTGAGCACATGAGTAAATAAATAAACGCACAGAGACCAAGCTTCTAAAGAGCGAGCAAAATTGTTACGTATTCTGATAGGGTGTGCACAGGAGGATTAAAATAAATACACAAAACGTTTGTCAGCTTTTTTATGTACTACCCGTTTGCGCTAAGTTTGTCGTTGGCGATATGACATCACTTGAAAGGTAGTGTCAGCAAAAAGTAAATTATATTTAAAATATTTTTATTTGTAAAAAAAGATAGATACAATGATTTGATGATACAAGATATGTTAGCTTTATAGTAACTGACTCTTCAAATCTGATCGCGCCTTGCTGATACCGATATAATGCACACATGTTGACAAGTAGCATTAATGAAAAGTACAAAAGATGGGCTAAGCACATGAGTAAAAAAGATAGCTATAATTGGAACGATTGCACTTCAAGTGTTACGTCGAACCATAGATTATGAATTTGTTGAACCGAAGGATATTTCAATTCAATTTCGGTCAATTTAAACATCCAAGGTTACAAAAATTCCGACTAGGCTGAAAATTGGTAGCATCGTTCAATACACTAATATAAGGGAAATGTAAAAAGTTCTCATCGATCGTGCAAAACGTGCAAAAAAATTTACTAGGGATCAAAGGTCACAAAAACGGGTTTTTCGCGCTTTTAAGCAAAACGGTAAGTTTTATCATAAAATTAGCTCAGACAAAAACTATAGATTAGATAATTATCTATAAAAAATGTCTCAACACTTTTTTTCTCAGAGCCACCATTTTTTAGATATATGCTGACGAAGAAACATGCGATGTGTCATTATTGGGGCAATTTACTTGCATCCAGAATGAAGAAGACAATCAAAGAGAAGAAGAAGAAGAACAATGAGAAGAGGAAGCAGAAGTTTCTGATAATTTAGATTTTGATGGATAATTTTTCCTATTTCGTGCAACTTACTAAAATAACTACTTAAATCATTTATGATCAATACCAAAACGTTTTTTGCACCACCGCACCCATATGAGTTTCTTTCGAAATTGAGGCAGATACATATTAAATGAGGTATCTATCTTATCTAAGTAAAAATAAAAATAATTTATAGTTACTACTTACCTAGTGGTCTTTGGGATAATTAAAAAATATATGTTTTAATTTTTTCGATTGTTGTTCATACACACAGTACAATAAACCATATTTACACTCTTTCTAATTAGTTAAAATTTCAAATTTAAACAAACACGCACGATGCGGTGAGTGAGCCCTTTGTTTGAGCACTGGCCGAACCAGTATAAACAGGTTTCGTTCCGTTCGTGACGAGCCGCCAGTGCTCACGCACACACGCGCATCATACTTGTAGTGATGTACCTACCGTGGCGCGGTTGTTGAATCTTTGTCTCTGTACGTTTATTTTTTACTCATGTGGCGTGAGGGCCTATCTAACGATCTACGATCGATGGTTGAGGTTAGTAGTGAAATAAATTATAAAAAGCCTTTTTATAGTATCTACACAAATAAATAAAATTGGAGGGTCTGTTTGTAATATTAAAATAACCGCTTTTTACTAAGTGTATTTGGATGTATACACGGTACATATACCAAAATAACATTTTTTACAATTTTTGTCTGTCTGTTTGTCTGTCTGTCTGTTTGTTCCGGCTAATCTCTGAAACGGCTGGACCGATTTTGACGGGACTTTCACTGGCAGATAGCTGATGTAACAAGGAGTAAGTTAGGCTACTTTAATTTTAGAAAAATGGTTTTAGTTAAAAGTGATTACTTTCGGATTTTTTTATAATCCAATTAAGTTGCCCTGTGATTTATATCATCAATCATATAAAATAGGGTTCAGCTTAGACTGGACATTGTATGCTCGAACGCAGTTTGTATATTTCATTTATTTATATTTTAGGGTTTACAGGGTTTATAATCCAAAATAAACCATAAGATATATCCAAAAAATGCTGCCCAAAGTCACTATTCCACGCGGACGGAGTCGCGGGCACAGCTAGTCTTAAGTATGCCGCCATAATAACCTTGTGTTGTGTTCCGGCATTAATGACCCGAGTGCCTTGTACCCTTATGGGACAGCAGCGTGTTCGCGATGCCACTGGCGACTGCTGTCTGCCAGCAAAGAAGACGGCCAGCAATTATATATATATATATATATATATATATATATATATTCTAATATTTCTACGACACTGTGAATGAGTGGTCCTCGGTGGTCATCGGAATATTTTCACCTTTTTTCCATAGCATAATGACCGTAATGACCGGTAAACAAATTAAATGAATGTTTAATTTATGCATAAGGTTTCAATTTCATTCTTTATATAAAAAATATATTGTCGTTTTTAAATGTCTGCAATTAAAAAAGCAAAACATTTTATTTATAAGGGTGTAAGTTTGGTATATCATGCTATTACTACGAGTATTTACTCTGAACTAGTCTTCAAGCCGGAAGCTACGCAAAGTTTGTAGAGTTTCTACGAAGTTTCCTTAAGAAAATTAAAGATATTGTTCTCATAATCTATTAGTGTTTTGCGAAGTATTTTTTCTTTTCGTATAGTATTTCTATAGAGTTTATCACGTTATTAATTTTAGAATTATTTTCTAAAACTTACATCTTCATCTCTCACAGCCAAAATTTTATCTCCTAATCTCAGTCTACCGTCGTGGTGGGCTGCCCCACCAACCGCGATGTGAGAAACGAAAACGCCACCACCGCCCGCTGCGTCGTCCGCTCCGCCCGCTATACCCAGTCCAAGGCCTCTTATACCGCGCCACAAAGTCACCACTCGAGGCCGCCGAGCTCGGCGAACCCGCTATTTAGGAAATGTTTGCATATTTATATCTAACAAATATTATGTAAAATAAAGTGATGAAATCCGGAAGTGCGTAATTTTTCAAGGTTATTTGTGAATCAATAAAGCACGCATTTGAATATTAAAAAAAATATTTTTTATAGCTGTAGGGCAGCAGTCAGGCTGACGGACAACTTAATATAATAAGTCTCCGTCACCTATGAATGCTTGCGATGCCAGGAGCATCGCTAACACGCTGCCGTTCCCGCAGGGCTACTGGAACCTAGTCACATATGAAAACAATACAAGGTTATTATTATGGTGGCATATTTAAAAACCAAGGGTGTTTGCCATTCAGACAAGCTTGGAGTTCTACCACATATGAAAATTTTGATTAAATAATTTAAGTTCAAAATAAATTGTGATAAATTTGTCCATGAGCTATAAGAAATTGGCAGATCTTTTATTTTTGATATAAAAGAAAAATATGACAACCAAGTAAATAAAAATGTCAATAAAACATTTTATATCATATAAATACCCACCAATCTTACGACATTCCCAGCATTTTGGAGAATATCTACTGCTGCCGAATGTGGAACACCTTCCACAGAGGTATCATTAACCTGTTAAATAATGAATATTATTATTATATTAATAAATTCATTTTCATAACATAAATACTCGTTTAAAAATAATATGAGATACGGTTTACTCAAAGCTGTCTTGTCGGAAGATGGAAGTGAATATATAATGTTAATAATACCTGAATACGTGTAAATCATATATGAATAAGCTTGTCAATGATGACAAGATCTATGTATGTATTAATAATTAGGTTTGAGTCTCGTAATTATCACTGTATTATTAATTAGTAATTCGTAATTTATTAAAATTTATTATAGTAGATTTATAAAATAAACTAACATATATTTTAAGCAAAGCAAATTTTTAACACTGGATGAGATCCAAGTTACAAACTATAAGTTTGGCGAGTTCCGTAAAGACTTTCATAAGTAAGTACACGTTGAGAAACTTTGAAGATATTATTTTAGTAACATTAAAAGTCCTATCCGTCTCTTTGGTATTAAAATAAAATGAATCAGGATTCTACTTAATGTTTCGCCATTATATTTAATTTTTACGACGTGAAATACTTTATTATCCTTTTCTTACTTACTACTTTTTCGTGTTTTATCGTCGTTGCATCCTAAATTTTCAAAGTGATCTACGGCGTGAAAAGAAATAATTTGCCTAGCATTCAAGAATTCTGATTAATTTTAAGTAATTTTTATTTTTTTTTAATCGAAAATCTTTAATTGTATTTGAAAATTGAGCTTTTTCGCGAACAATATATGCTATGCGCGGCCTAGGGTTTACACAACGTAACTATTAAACATACTTGAAGCAATATATCGCCAATTTGCAACCGCCCATCATTCTTGGCTGAGCCGCCGGGTGCTAATCTTGTTATGCTGACGTCACCACCGGTTTCGCCGCCGGCTATGCTCAGCCCCAACCCGCTCGCACCCCTTTCTAGAGTCACGTCAGCGAACTCCCACACAGCCTCGCTGTCTGAATCTGTGTACTGTGGGGAAATTAAACATAAATCTACATTATTCAGTTTAGTACTGGCACGTGTCTTATCTAAGAAACTAAAGAAAGACAAATGTTTTATTTGGAACATAATACCACTTATATACCTTAGGTTGATAATACATTCAGTATGTCCCAATCTTGGATCCAAGCTCAAAGCATTGTGCCAGCTAATTATAACTGCTGCTAACTATAATGAAACGGAATAAGAATTGAAATTTATGAACAATTCATACCTTTATATGTATATATAACCGTTTTAATTTTCTGTGCTAAGGTTTTAAACTTAGTAGTATTGTAGTCCAAGCAAGAATAAAGAATAAAACTATTCTATCACATAAATAATTGTAAAATCCAACAAGTGGATAACTCCTAATGATAGTCCACAAGCAGAATACTTGTCCATTTTGCACAAGAAAGTGTCACGAGTGAATTTTGACGCAGAAAGTCGTGCAAACGCAAAAGCACTCTGTAACAAAACCTTGAACTCTGAGACTGCGAATGGGTAACTCCAGAAGAAGAAAATTGTTTTTCCATTTATAATTCCACGTTATAAAAAATTTATCTAGTTTAAGTATTATATTAATAATTACTACTAAGTAAATACATGACTATTTATTTAAATCCATCTATTGCCTGCTTACAAACTTTTCAGCCCAGTTAAGCTCCGGATGTAGCTTTCATTTCAGAAACTACTTCTATTTTTATTCTTAATTATAATGAAGCACCATTGTTGTTTTTAACACGAGTGGAGTTTCATTGGATTTTAATCAGGTTTTAATCGGACTTTTCTGTGTAAAGAAATAGCGATATTTCTTCACATTTCGTAGTCTGTTCTTTATTTATTGCTTTTTTATTTATTGCTGTAGGACAGCAGACAGGCTGACGGCCTGCTTAGAAAATAGCAGTTACCATCGCCTATGGGTGTTTGTAACGCCAGTAACATCGCGAACACGCTGCTGTCGCATAAGGGTACAGGAACTTGGGTCACTAATGCCGGAACACAACACAAGGTTATTATAGCGACATACTTAAGACCAAAGGTGGACGCCATCCAGACGGGCTTGGGGCCCTACCACGTAACTAGGGTGGGCTGTTTTGTCGCCTTTTACGACAAGCCGAACCCGGCCGGAGAGGTTAGTATTCTTTCTCCGCCTCTGCACAGATAAACACATCTTTCACATTTCCTCAATAGTAATATATCAAAGTGGTATAGACTATTAATTGTCTATATAATACTATTTTGAAACTCCCTATGAAGTAATGGACAGTCTTATTCTTGTATTTGTTCAGGATCAAACTGCTTGCAATATTTTTAATATTACAAATCTCCCGCCTTTTTAGTTGAATAAAGTTGTTTGTTACAGATTAATAACACAGTTTAAAAAGTAAAAAGGTTAACAAAGGTTAAGTTATTTATAACATACTATTAGCCTTGTCTACAAAGGTTATTCTAGTAATGACTGCATTAATGTGTATTTCACTAATGTAAGATTCATCAAACTATTTAATTCCATTTTCTATTGTGGTATTCAACGTATATTAAATTGTATGGCATTTAAGTTATTAAATAAATATTTGTTGTATAACTTTATACTTATAATTAGGAATGCTTTCAAGTTTAACATTTAAAAATAAGTTTATAAAATATTAAAATGTATATCTTATGGGTAATACCCATAAGATATACATTTTAATATTTACGTATCGGATTTACAGATTACAAATTTTAAGAACATTTTATTCGGATTATATTTAACATTTACCATTAGTTAATGTTAAAATATTGTTAGTATAGTATATAACAGTAATTAGAAAAGCATTAGAAAAATTTATATTTTGAATAAAAAAGTATAATATTTTTTTATTGAAAATTCAAATTATTTTTACCTATCAGTGTAGATAAAATTATTTTAATATTTGTCAAGTACGTTTGTAATCTTTTATCAATTGGTTAAAATTGTCACAAAAAAGCAGCTGAAATCAACGATTATTTCGCTAATTGATATATTGACATAAAATCCGTATTACATCGGTATAACAATAAATAACAACCGGAAAAATACTGTACCTATACTTTTATCTTATTTTTTTATATTAAATGTTTAACAATTAAAAAAAATTTTTTTAATGGAAGTGTGCTGTATCTAAATCTATCAGTGACTGTTAATTGTTTTCTTCGTGCAGGGGCGGAGTAAGAATACTAACTTCTACGTCTGGGGTGGGCCTCTCGTAAAAGGCGACAAAACAGCCTTAGCTACTTGGTAGGGCACCAAGCCCGCTTGGATGGCAACCACCCCTGGTGTATAAGTGTGCCAACATATTAACCCTGTGTTGTGTTCTCGCATTAGTGACCTCCTGTAGCCCTATGGGCGTTTTTGCGATGCTCCTCTTCGCGCAAACATCCTTAGGCTACGGTAGGTGTTTACTCCTGACGACCTCGGTGGCGTAACGGATAACGCACTTCGGTACGCTTGCGGAGGTCACGGGTTCGATTCCTGTCTCGCGTCTGGGTGTTTATGTATAATATGTATTTATTTACAAAAAAAAAGTATATAAGTAGTATATCAGTTGTCTAGATCTCATAATACAAATGCTACTTAGTTTGGGACTAGATGACGCTGTGTGAATTGTCACAAAATATTATTATTATTATTACTGTTCAGTGGGCCGTCAGCCTGTGTGTTGTTTCCTAGCAATAAAAAAAGAAAACTACAAATTGGTCAATTTTATTAAATATATGTCTTGGCCTAGTATTCGATTTATTTGCCAATATCATTCGCTTTAAAAATGAAACAATCCGTCCTAAGGTTTTCTCGGGACACAAAGGCTGAAAATGGCCAATATTACTAACGTAGGTCGCATAACATAGACTTAAAAAAAGAATACAACAGCTGTAAAACTTGGTGTGGGAAAGGTCCTTGTGTTATATATTGCTAAATATTGTAACAAGCTGAATAAGCTATACTACTAACAGTTTTTCGAGATAAATTTTATTATAAAATCAGTGTGTTTATGGTATATAAAAAGACATCACTCGCGCATATGCTCGAACCTTCTCGTTCATCAGTAAACGCGCTCATAATCCTCTTAACAATAACAGCCCATAACATCAGCCACTGTTAGGCTCGGCCATCTAGAACCTAGATATGAATATAGCTCTGTAGGAATCTCCAATATACCCATCACACTTGTTCAAGGTGAACTGGCAGGTTGTGAATAATGCATATATGAAGGTTACTCCACGATGTTTTCTTTACCCAAACGTTAAGCGAGAAAAAGGGTCTAGTAGTGCATACCATCGTGTAATACCAACCCATGACTCTAGATTTGTCGAATTTGATACCACTTGGCCAAAAAAGTGCCTTAAAAGTTTTCTTAAGGAGCATTAATAGGTCGCATCCTTACTAATGCGTCGTGTTCCGCGGCCACGGCACTAAAGGCGTGTGAAGGAACACCGGAGTGGTTTTAGTGGGTATACCAGCGACGGACGTCCCCCAGCCTAGAGAAGGGGACGTACGGGCGCATTGCACGGGGAGTCCCACACTATTCCGCCGCCCGTTCCCACGCGGCAGGGTGTGCGTCAGGCATTTTAACCTCCAGAGAAAAAAAAAACAAAGAACACTTCAAGGAGCTTTTTTGAATATTAACATTAATATAATATACTACTTATTGGAACATTAATTCAATTATAATAGTCTCGTATATTTGTTACTCTTTTTTTCACAGAAGTATTTCCATACTACCCTTCGGTAGAGGTACTCGTAAGAACTGTATTTGTATTCGAAAAGTAAAAAAAAAACTATTAACATAGTTAATGTTTTCAGTATTGTACTGTCACTAACTACTCTAATAATACTAATAGTCGGCAAAGATATTAAATGTTTAACTCATATCTGAATTCGTTGACAGAAACTACATTCATAACATACACTATAACTACATCAACACCATTCTCACGGGTTTTTGAATTATAATTTACAGCATAGAGCTTTTTCAACTTCTACATATGAGACAAATTTCTTTACCTCCAAACTTCATAGACATAACACTATCATGATGATTTTTAAATTTTACATATAGATCATTTCGTAGTATAAATAAATAAAGTATAAATATTTATTGTATATACCTCCAAAACTATTACAAAACTGGACTCAAACGTTTAAGAAAATTCCCAATTAATTCATTCTTATTTTTATAATTTACTAGTTGACCCGACAAACGGTGTTCTGCCATATGAATTTAAAAAAAAGTAGTCTATGTTCTTCTCCAAAGTCCAATTTATGACTATACCGAAATTCATCAAAATTGGTTCAGTCGCTTAGAGGTGAAAGCGTAACAAACAAACAAACTCACTTTCGCATTTATAATATTAGTTAGGTTGTCAGAACTTTATAAAATATCATATATTACATTTTATTGTCCCGGAACTGGAATGCATATCACGCTTTATAACATCAAGCTACTTGTTTTACCGGGGCTTGGAGAACGCAGCATAAATATATATTTATTACCCACTAGTTGACACGCCAAACGTTGTTCTGCCATATAAAATAAAAAAGTATCCTATGTCCTTCTCCAAGGTCCAATCTATACCAAAATTCATCAAAATACATTCATCGGTTTAGGCGAGAAAGCATAACTCACTTCCACATTTAAAATATTATAATAGGATTGATTGTTCATACTTTTAAGAGAATTACAGTTTTAATTTTTATAGCAATTGCTTTCATTATATTTCGTTTAAAATGGTAATTTTGCAAAATTGTATTAGGTGAAGATTCTTATAAAGCCAAACACAGAAATGAATTTTCGAGGTTTAATGGCTATCGTAATGCTTTTATCAACGAATATTTGCTTAAATTAATTCCTAGCTATTGGACTCACTCTTATAAATGTGAATGGTGTACTAATAAAATTTGCAACAAACATTTTACTTAGTGTTAAATTGTTTTATGTAATTTTTTTATTGCTGTAAGACAGCAGACAGGCTGGCGGCCCACTTATAATTTAACAATTAATGTCGCTTATGGGTATCCGCAACGCCAGTTGCATCGCGAACATGCTGCTGTCCCATAAGGGTACAGGAACTCGGGTCACTAATGCCGGAACACAACACAAAGTTACTATGGCGGCATATTTAAGGCCAAAGGTGGTCGCCATCCAGGCGGGCCTAGGGCCCTACTACGTAGCTAGGGCGGATTGTTTTGTCACCTTTTACGACAGACTGACCCCGGTCGTTGAAGTCAGTATTCTTTCTCCGCCCCTTGTGAAGTCTTAACAGAACTTTGAAATGAAACATTTTCCTAAAAACAAAATGTTATTACAAAAACAACTTCCCACAAAAAGCTACATTATTAGCATAAGAATTTTATTACGTATATAATAGAGGCTAATGGTGTACATAAAAAGGTATAAACGCGGGAAGCAGGTATAAGGCAACTTTATGTAAGCCTGTAAAAAGCAGCAAACTTCTCGTTTTCAATGAGCCGTGCCCGGCAGCTCGTATTACAACGCATGTCTTACTGCTGAATAAAGTTAAATGTTCAACCATACCATAACAGAAAACAAGAACGTGAAAAATTTCACCAGGATACGGTATTACTAAATACTTGTTGGTCTAAAGACCTGGAGCATTGATTCCAAAGTGTATGTATATAACCCACAATTCATCAACAGCCATCAAAGGTAATAGATACAGACGCTGTTAACGTTTGTTTTTTATTGATTTATAATAGACCTAATACCGAGATGCTGATGGTATGTATTTTCACCAGCCACTGACGGGATCAGGCTTCTAATATAAATATTTTGGTTTAGTAGGAGGATTTTACAGAATTTCTATGAAATGATTTCAATTTGGGCGATAGTACAATATCATTGTACATTAGAACTATGAATTTATAAAAAAATATAATAATTGAAAATAATTTTTGATTAATAATCATTAAAATGAAATGCATAGGGTAGTGAGATAAACAGTTTGGCAACCTTTGCCCTGAAGCAAAAAATGTTTTACGATGAAAAACAACGCCACGTTGCCGGCTGGCTAAACTTCCTAAAATGAAAATGGGTAGAAACAGTTTCAACCCAAAAAAAGGTTAATGATTTGCTTTGTAATTTGCTAAAGCGCCAGGCATGGATTGCCAAAATATTCCTGACTTAATTTGCTTTTGTAATCGGATGATTACTAAGAGTAATTTTAGTATGCATTCATTACAAGGATACGGGACATTTATTCCTGGATGAGTCGACGTTTGTAATTTGCATGTAATGTTATGTTTGCATTATGTCGCATTTGCTGACGAATTTTTTTCTTGTGGCTATATATTTTGTTGTTGATATTTTCAGTAGATTGTATCATAGTAATCTTTGAAGTGAAAGTCCTCAACATGGGAAATGCCCTCGTCACGGACGATCACATCATTCCTGATGTGATGAAAAAGTCCCGAGTAAATCCAATGATACCAATTAATTTGCAATTTGATGATTTCATTTTTTTGGAGTTGAGTTTTTGATTACTGTTTAATCTTCATCAGCATTTTGATTGGAGTAGGTTCAAATCAAGATTATTAGATCACAAAGGAATCCTAGCATTGAATGCGAAACAGTCGACTAACTGCATTGTTAATTCAGTTTGACTTGTATTAAAGCAGTAACAAAGCAAATGTGAAGCAATCACTCTAGCAATATTGAGAAGATAACTAAAAAATAAGAGTTGTAAGACTAAAGAATATTGAAAGGTTAAATGGAAAAAACATAAAAAATCTTAGGAAACAAAAAGTGTTGAATGGCAAATACTATCAAAGATTACTATGATAAAATCTACAGAAAATACTGAAAATATCAATAACCAAATATATAGCCAAAAGAAAAAAATTCGTCAGCAAATGAGACATAATTTTACATGCAAATTACAAACGTCGACTCATCCAGTATAATAAAGTTAATATTTTTGACAACGAAATTTTTTCTCGGTGAAATTTATTCCGGTAATTAATTGTGATTGCACTTCTGCGTTATTCTTTGCATTTAGCTTTTTTAATTCTCATTTCATATTTCTGATTTAGTAAACTAATTTTTTTACTTGATAGTAAGTAATTACTATCGTATACAGATGTTTGCGAAATGGAACCTAGGTCGCCAATACCGTAACACCACACAAGATTATTATGGCGGCATATATATAAACCAGGGGTGATTGCCATTCAGTCGGACTTGGGGCTCTACCAGTTAGCTGATTTAATTTACCATAGCACTTCGACAACATAATATTTTGAAACTTTTCGTTTCAAATCGTAAAAATGATTTTTTTTTTCTTGCAGAGGAACAGCCGACTGGCTGACGACATACTTAACAGTAAGCAATTATCGTTGCCTATGAATGTTTGCGACGGCTAGGGGCACCGCGAGCATGCTACTGTCCCATAAGGGTACACGAGTCTGGGTGATAAATGCTGAAATACAATACAAGGTTATTATGGCGGCATACTTAAGAAAAAGGGTGGTTGCCATCCAGCCGGGCTTGGGGCCCCACTACGTACCTAGGTTGGGTTGTTTTTTCGCCTTTTACGACGCCCTTACCCCGGCCGCAGAGGTCAGTATTCTATCTCTGCCCCTGCACAGAGAAAAAATGCATTTAAAATGCAATTTTTCATTACTTCATTAGCAGTTATGTCTAAATTATAATTTTATTTAAGAGTAGTGTAACGTTCTTGTTTGGCCACTTTTTTATCTTGCGTTAAATTAAAAAAATGTGTTAGACCGTCCAAAAGGATCGAGCTTTATTTGGCAGAAATGCTACCCAGAGCTGCTAATAAGAGATTGTTGATGGAAAAAGACAGAATCTGTTTTTTGCTCTATATACCACATCTATTTTCAGAAGGTTAAACACCGCACTTAACGAATTCTTTCTAATTTTCACAAATACGTGAAATATTTACATTAGAAACAGATCAAGACAACCCTTACAGTACAGATAATTTATTTTTTTATTTTTGGATAGGTTCCATTTTTTATCCTTGGATAGGTTCTAAGGCAACGTTACCACTCTGGTTAACTGAGTTGATCATCTTACTGAGTAAATGTTAGCCCTTTGTTTTCCGACGTATATCACGCCTTTCAGAGAGTTTTTTAAAGAGCCTAGGACCTAATGTCTCTAGTACGATCAAAAACAAATTTTATTTTATATTGATCAATTATATTTTCCCCATTTTACAGATTTGTAGCAATAAATCTTGCAAAATGTTCATTCCGTAGTAATAGTAACATAATAGCTAACCTGGTAGCTTCCTGCGCGCCGGCCGGGGCTCTGCGCCGCCTGTTCATGTCCACACTCATAGTTCCCCACGTTAGCTGAAAACAAACATACATTTACAACCTGACCTATTTGCTTCATACAATGGAGGATTAAAAATTTAAAACATAATGTATTAAGAACACAGTAAAAAAGTTACACAGCTTCAATCGAACAAAATAAATATTAGTATTGCGTATTTCATTTTCATCATAATATGAACTGGCAAAGTTTGTATTTTTCTTGCTAAATTAAATAAAACCCAATTAATTAATCATTTCTGAAAAAAATGTTCATAAAGTTGTATCTTCTAGCATTACATTTCCTACATATTTCCCAAAAATTACATTCTCTTGGAAGACAAAAAGAATATATTCCATATCTATATTCAGAGTATGTTTATTTCACTGTTGCACTTAATATGTATAGGGTCAAACGAAACTGAGCAAACTTTTATCGTCTAAACATTCAAATAATCTTGAGTTCATTTCATGAAATGAGACACCTTATCGTCCGCGAGTATTTTTGCAAACGAACCGCTTTGTTATCAAGAAATAATAACGGGTTTCAGATTTATTTTGAGAAAAGGTTTGCAATAAGATTAAGAAGAACTTTCTTGTACAAACAAATTTACTTCAAGATTTAAATTTGTGTCAGGGCTAGATGACAGTATTTTGTTGCATTATCCTGCTACAAAATGAGTGCCACTCTAACTAGGATACTATAAAATTTGACAAAAGGTATAATATATAATAATACAATGCCAGTTCATAAGAAAACATCGAAGGACAACATTCGAATTTCATTTTCGAATTCGGGGACTCGGGCTGTACTTGCAGTCATCGAATTAATACTTCATATCATACGATACATATATGTTAGTAGCCCATATGTTTAACAGTATATTATTAACGAGTTATAGTGGAGTCATTGAAAACAGTTTATTATTATGGTTAATTTTGATTACTAGGCGAACAGAAATTTAAATAATGAGAAATAATACCATAAGTTTTATTTTCTCATTGTTTCCTCTTCTAATTGCAACATGTTTCAAATACGATCGAATGACGTCATTATATGAAAATACGATACTTCTATTTGAAAGCGATTTGTGAATTGAATTAAGAGGCTGTCTAATATTTTACTGAGGTATTCCTTTAACACATCAGGGAAGACCCATATATCGTATTTATTTTTCATTTGAAAACACTGCTCCTACCGCAGTGTTTATACCTGTGTATAAACCTCTATCACGGCTTTTTATAACTAACGGACATGATCACCCAAATAAAATCCAACTAATTGTAGATAAAATTAATAAAAAAATTAAATTAATAAATGGCTTTATTATTATTATTAATTGCAGATTAATAAATATTTTTACTGCGCGGATTGAACTCTTGATCCATTCTTGTCATCAATCTAATCACAATATATTTGAGTTTATGAATAATACAATTTAATTTTTTACAATTAATACTCTATTCTTGTTATTTTTGATTCCAATGCTTTGAGCATTGATTTTGCCCATGTTTTGGTAAGAGAAGAATTGAGAGTTTTTGAAGAGTTTTTTGAGCTAGACCACACTCGACGAAATTAAACAATATAAAAATAAACGTTCTTTAAATACTATAACTAAAAACTTGTTATCTGACAACATGAATTCACTTTCGAATTCATTTACATAATGTAGTAACAGGAAAAGGTTTTTTGATTGATGCTCGATACATAAAAGTGATCAAGTGCGCAATGTTCATTATAAGAACTGCTGAAGCAAGTAATCCGTAATCTAGCGACATGAAAGGAAAATAAAGATGGATTATTCTAGCCACAATTTGGAGAACTGGGGTTATTTTATTAAGACCTTTTCTAAATCAAATATGTAATGATTTTTATAGGATCTGCTAAGTCAATAAACCCGAAAGTGTTTATATTGAAAACTTTTTTTTAGGTTATTCAGTAAATTTTAATATGCGTTTAATTTTATTAACATTTTGTTTTAATATATTCCAACTAAAAGAAATGTTTATTGTTACAAAAACATGTTTCGATGGACGTCTAAAGTTACGTAAATTGGTAAAATTAGAATTTAATATGTCAGGGGAAGTTTGACTAGTGTAGTGTATACCTCTATAATATGAATCGAAGAATGGAACGTAACTAGGAAAACATTAGTGGAATAAGGGCAGGAGGAAGAAAAAGAGAGTAAATAAATGATAATAACGACTATCAGAGGAGAATGGAGGAAGTGAACATGTGTCAAACCTTATATAATTGGAGATAAGAGCAGGAAGAAGAAGAATACAATACGATTGGTTCAGCTACGTCAATGGCCTCGAACGGTCGCTTATATGGGTTCGATATTTAAGTATACCTGTATACACACATTTCGATACGATTGTGAAAGTCGTAAATAAGACGAAATATCTTGCAGTGGTAATAAATAGGACTTAATTCAGCATACGTTACACAGGCAAACCATGTTTGTATTCTGTTGTCTGCCAAAGTGAAGTTAAAAAAAACCTCAAATACAGCTATCGTGCTTTAACACAATTATAAAAAAGGTATTAATAATGTGAGATCTTTACTTATTATTGCTTGAAAATTAACAAAACAGATTCCCTGTGCAGAGTAAGCACAATTTCAAGAATAAACAACAACTACGGAACATTGTTTTGAATTGTGGTATATTTTAACATTTCTAGACAACACGACATTACAAATTGAGATAAGCAAATATAATGCAGTGGACTAGCGCGCCTTGCACCGAGCATGTGCGGCGATTTATGACGTAATATAACGCTGGAATATGAAGCACATAAAGTAGATACTTATGGTTAGCAACACCCAGTACAGTTTTAGTGCTTCATTTTATAAATTTAATAAGTGAGCATTCGAAAACAGCAGCACCATATAACAAAAAATTGTAAAATAACAGATTAGTGTATGATCATATAATACGAAAGAAAGAATGCCATGCTACAAACAAAATATTTGAAATGAGAGTAGAGAGAGAAAAGAAGGGGTCGAGCAAAGATGGGTGCATAAAAGTTGATATAACGAAAAATGTAAGAAAAGTGGAAGAATAGAATGTGTTTTGCCGACCCCTATATAATGCGGGATAAGAACAGTAAGAAGCATTTGAAACATTCGTAAAATTATTAAATAACATCGTTTTCAATTTTTATCTTGTGTTTAAATTAGAAATTTTTTTTGGTATAGATATTTTATCTCACGAAAACGTGCGAGCCATACTTGTGTGTGTAAATGAATATAAATGGACATGAGAACAAAACATTTATCATTTAATATGTAATTTGCAAAATTTTAGAGAATTCGATAATTATTCTCATAATTTCTTCAGACCATGTGTTAAAATTCATACTTTTTTTATTTCATAAAATTGCCTCTGTGCAGGTTTGGAGTAAAAATATATTACTAACCTCTGCGGCTGGGGTCAACCTGTCGTAAAAGGCGACAAAACAACTCTAGCTACAAAACTAATTTCTTCTAGGCCAGCAGCGCGTTGGTAATGCCTCTGCTGTTGCAAACGTCTATAGGCGACGGTGACCACCTACGAAGGTGGACAGTTCCGTGGGTCAAGAAGATCATGCATTAATTTCAAAATAAAAAACAAGTTAAACTTTCTAATTCAATAAATATATTATTATTGAAAGTTAAAATCAAATGACTGAAGACTTTAACACAGTTGGTGTAAACATTGATTTTTGAAGTGGAAGGAGCGCCTTGCGCACCCCAGCCCGGGGGCTCGCCACCATCGAAGCGGTGAGGTCCGTCTTGGCCAAATGGCTGGTAAGGCGCTACGGCGCCCTGACCTTCCGCCTGACGCAGGTCCTCTCGGGGCATGGTTGCTTCGGGAGATACCTTTGTCGCATAGGACGGGAGATGACGTTGGGGTGCCACTACTATGGCGCGAGCGACGAGGAGGACACGGTGGACCACACTGTCGCCGTGTGCCCTGCGTGGCGCGAGGAGCGCCGCGCCCTCGTCGCCCAAATCGGTGCGGACCTGTCGCTCCCGGCCCTGTTCTGTCCATGGTCGGGGGCGATCCTGGATGGACGGCTGTCGCCTCCTTTTGCGAGGCAGTCATGTCCACAAAGGAGGCGGCGGAGCGGGAGCGGGAGTCAACCACCACACTCCCCTCCCGCCAACGCAGGCCACGTCGGCGGCGCCGGAGGGCAACTAACGATCTCCGGCCGCCGTAAAAAGCGGCCGCAGGCGGCCCCTCGGGGGAGCACCCGCCGCCCGCACTATTGCCGCAAGGGTGAGGGCTGCGTGCTGTTCCGCGGCCCCCCTCAACTCCTAGAGTTATTACAGGAGGCCAGGAGGTTGGCGCCAGGGGGACGAAAGCCTGACCCCCTGGCGACAACACTTAAGAAGGGGCCCGCCTTAAGACAAAGGGCGGGCCGGCGCCGGCCCGGGCCACGAGATAAGCAGGCCATATATCCGTTGGACCGGGCGTAGGCGATAGGAGAACAGCGGGGTTTTTTAGTGGGTAGTCGGATGCTCGAACATCTTTCCCGGAGTCCCACATACCCCTCGGTCCCCCGGGCCGGGGGAACCCGTCAAGAGAGGTTTTTACCCGAGACCAAAAAAAAACATCGATTTTAGACGCAAATATTCAACCGCAAAGCCCATTACTTATTTGCATGGTGCAAGTCAGACTACGAAAACCACTGTCAGTTCCATACTGGTATAAGGAATGTAAGACTGCCAACTTATTCAGTTTTGCTACTTCAGCATGCACGAAATGAACATTTCCAAATATACTATATATATTTTCCAAATATACTATAATTGTGAGATATATTTGAAATACAACGTAATGAATTTCTTAAGATAGTAACACAAATGTCACCATTGAATATAAAAATACTTGTAATGTTGTGCTTTGGTATTCGTCCATTTTCAGCTAAGTAATTTATATAAAGAGGAATGATGAACCTTAAAATAAATTAATACTATGATAACTTTATTGAAAATAACACACTTTATTATTTTAGACAAACATATTTATTATTATTCTAGACCAAAATATTTACTATTACTTTATTACTTTAAAATAATCTATACTACTATTATAAAGAGGAAAGATTTGATTGTATGTTTGTTTGTTTGTTTGTTTGTTTGTTTGCATTGAATAGGCTCCGAAACTACTGACCCGATTTAAAAAATTCTTTCACTGTTGGGAAGCTACACTATCTCCGGGTGACATAGGCTATATTATATTTTCGAAAAAATTAGGGATCCTTACTAAAACTCCAATAATGTAGCCCAAGGTGTAAAAAAATTACCTAAAATATTATTTAAATCGCGTGCGCTGCGAAAACTATTGATGATAGAATAAAATAATGTACTACGACTTTGCAGAACACATCATTATTTACAAAAAGTGTCGCGATAGCATATGTCTAACTATTATAGTTATGCCACAATAAGTGTTCTTTTATTTTAAAAATTTAATTGATATGCCGCCCCTAGAAAAGGCTCTTTATTTGTATCTTGGTATTAATCCTTATCAAAATAAATTACTTCATATTCAAAACTGCTTCAATACCTTTATATAACTTTTTGAATTATTCAATTCGGATATTCCATTCGAAAGATATCACGAGTTTAAAAATGTAAGTATTAGAAAAATGTTGCGTGGTAGCTGCGCACCCTGTTCGGCTAGCTAGGCAGCACCTTATGCAACGTAGGCGTGCGTCACTGGGGTTTTTACAAAAATATAAAAAAAATACTTATTAAAAAACAACGAAAAATAAATAAAAAATAATAACAAAAAAATCATTAAAATAAAATTTCATAGAAATAATAATATTCAAACTTTTTTTATAATTTTGGTTTGCCCTCAAGGGCGCTCCTCTGTCTGAGGAGTGCACGGGTGTGCGTACCCGAGGTGCCCGAGCATCCGTCGCTTTACTCCCCTCTCCGTCCGAGGCGACAGAGGCCTTCCTACCTTTCTTCCCGTCTACCTCCTACATCCTTTCCAACTTAGCTCTCTGTTTGTGGCGTGGTCCCCGGTGGGATGGTTGCGAATACTGATTGGGACCCCCAATGAATGGGATTGCCCTGGGCCCTGATTTGGTAGTCGAAACCATGCCTATTTCGACTGCGCCTGCACAGAGAGTGTTCCCAGGGCGGGAATTGCATCCTCGCTGTCGGTTGGTCTTGCTGGGCCGGCTACAACGTCAGGCGACTCTCTGGTTTTTCTGGAGTGTCGTCTGGTAGTCGTACTCACGCCTGACTAGCACGCGACGGGGATGCGAGTGACGTCCGGAATTGGCCGCGGACCTGTCGCTCCCGGCCCTGGTTCTGTCCATGGTCGGGGGCGATCCTGGATGGACGGCCGTCACCTCCTTTTGCGAGGCAGTAGTGATGCACTCCACCACACCAAGGACAGGCACAGGTGGAAGAACATTATAAAAGAGAAACTGAGTTCTTATAAGGGGAGTCACGACCCTCAGTAATGAGGTACACGACTCAAGGAGGAGGAGTGTCTGCAAGGGAGGTGGCGGAATGGGAGCGGAAGTCCGCCACGTTTCCGCTACGTTTCGCCAACGTAGGCCGCGTCGTCGGCACCGGAGGGCGGGCAACGACCTCCGGCCGCCGTAGAAAGCGGCTGCGGGCGGCCCCTCGGGGGAGGATCCGCCGCCCGCACTATTGCAGGGAGAGGGCCGCGTGCTGTTCCGCAGCCCCCCTCAACTCCTAGAGTTGTTAGGAGAGCGCCGGGGGGACGAAACCCTGACCCCCTGGCGCCAACACTTTAGAAGGGGCCCGCCTTAACACAAAGGGCGGGCCGGCGTCGGCCCGGGTCACGAGATCGGCAGGGTGGGCCCGGGCGTAGGCAATAGGAAAATAGCGGGGTTTTTTAGTGGGTAATCGGATGGTCGAACATCTTTTCCGGGGTCCCACATATCCCTCGGTCCCCCCGGGTCGGGGGAACCCGTCAAGAGAGGTTTTTCCCCAAGACCGAAAAAAAAATAGAAGGGTTTAGGTATGTGTGTGTATATAATTTTTATGTTGAAATTTTTATTAAATACCCGTGCGAAGCTGGGGCGGGCTGCTAGTAGTAAATATTCTTGCTTAAGTAAGACATATTTTCTATTCTGTCATAAACCTTCTATTGTTATTTAAATTCTAAATTTATAATACGACATTTTAGTAAAAAAGCATAAGGTAAGAGAAAAGTTCTTACAATGAAATAAAAATACAAAAGAAATCATAGACTAAATAATATAGCATCTTTTAAACTCAATTTTTTTTCAATAGTTTCATCCAAAAACACGTACAATAATGTTCAGATGTTTCTAGATACAGATGGCGTTAATCTGCTTAAAAATATTTACATTACTTCCTTATTCTCGTTATAAAATGATGAGATTTAGTTATTTGAAAAACACTATTTGGAAGCCTACATTTTTAAGCAATATACAAAAACACTTTAAGCATATATCGATTTTACTACTAACAGTCATTTTGAACAAGTCTGTACACAACTCAGAATAGTGTTATTAGCTGTGTACACACTGTATTGTGTTTCTATAAACAATGGAAATTTACTAACCACATTACAGTTGCACTATTCTGTCTTATAACTTCTAAAGTTGCCCTTAGTATCATTAGATAATAAGATATTATTTGTAATTTTACATATTTTTAGGAATATGTTGAGACATAAGCTATTTGTATATTTGAAAGAAAACGAGATTTTTTAAAAGCAAAGAGAATTACGTCTCGTAGTCACTAAATCCCCTGATGGCTACAGAGTGGTGATTTTTATTACAAAAAATAGGCAAACATAAGATGTGCTTTATATGTCAAACTGTAATATTATAATTATACAGTATTCAGAAGAGATCGCTATGAGCAATAAGATATTTATATTTACTCTTTGCCTTCGTTGAAGTTCATTTTTATAAAAAGTTTTCCATCACTTTGTAAATAAATATATAGGATTAAGATTGCCATTGAGAAGGCCTGCAAATTTACTGAGAAACAATTTACTGAGACAGCTCTATGAAACTGGTGTGGCCTCGGTTCAAGCTGACGACATCCTGTCCAGCGATATCCACCCAAACAGGAGGGTCAGGAGGCCGTCAAGGCTGTATAATATTACCGCTCCTATTTAATATATATGCTGAGCTCATTAAGCGCATCACACTTGAGAACTGGACGGATAGTGTGTCGGTCGGGGGTTTCAAAATCTCTAACTTTCGATGCGCTGACGACTCTTCGCTATTCGCCACCAGCGCTAACCAGATAGAAGAACTACTTCTAAAAATGAAAAATGTGAGCCTTGAGTTTGGGCTAAAGATCAACCGCAACAAAACCAAAATTATGATTTAAGCCGGGCCAACACCAACCCGCCAGAAGTCACTCGAATTGCAGACTACGGTTTAGTTGAGTCTAACATCTAACTTGGAAAATTAATCTCGAGCGGAGGTAGATACATAGAAGAAGCGAAAAGACGTATGGCTATGATCAAATAAGCGATGGACAGGTTGAGAAAAGTTTGGAAAAATAGAAATATCATCAAAACTACTAAGATCCGGCTGGTTCAGACACTAGTTTTCCCTAATTTTCTATATGCTGCTGAGGCGTGGAAACTGCGAGAGTTGGAGGAAAAGAAAATAGACGCTCTGGAGATGTAGTGCTGGAGAAGAATGCTTGGAGTATCATGTACTGAGTTTTGGATGAATGCATTTATACTCAAAGAACTCGGTATCAAGCTGTCTGTCAAGACAGACGTCTGGACCAGACTTATATCCTTGAATATTTTGGATACGTCTTAAGCTGGGATGGCGACTCAATTGAGCATATTGCCATACAGGGTAGAGTGGAGGGCACTAAATCTCGCGGCAGATCGCCTATGCAATGAACCGACTAGATTAAATCCACTGTGGGCGATCCCCTGCAGCAGTGCAATAGAAACACCAGAAATGGAGAGTAGTAGACTCAATAATAATACCATGTCGACCACGACCGCTCTAAAACGAGTGTTACAAAGGAGAAGAATAGGATAAGAAAATATTTATAATAAGCTCATAGAAGCAAAGCACTTGTGCATTTGATAACTGATATACTATTGTACTTATAAAACTTTATTTTGTGTATAAGAAGAATAAAATTCATAAGAATCAAGACGCAAATCAAACCCAGAACCTCTGCAAGCGTCCCGACGTGCAAAAGCATTGCGCCACAAAATTCTTGAAATTTTTAACGTAACTAAGAAAAAACTGTATTTATGTGGTATGTTTTTCTGACAAATTCGTTTTTTTTTATATTGCTGTAGAACTGCAGACAGGCTAACAGCCCACTTAGAATTTAGCAGTGACCGTCGCCTATGGGTGTTTGCAACGCCAGTGGCATCGCGAACACGCTGCTGTCCCATAAGGGTACATACAGCACTTGGGTCACTAATGCTGGAACACAACACAAAGTTATTATAGCGGCATACTTAAGACCAAAGGTGACCACCATCCAGACGGGCTTGGAGCTCTACCACGTAGCTAGGGTAGGTTGTTTTGTCGTCTTTTACGATAGGCCGACCCCGGCCGCAGAGGTGAGTATTCTTTCTCCGCCCCTGCACGGATAAAAATCGTATAACTTTTCTTCCAACAAGATTTTTGTCTTAGATGTTGACTAATATTGAAATATCTAAACTTGAGCCAAATTTTTTTGAGGTTTTCGAGGATTATAAACAGTTTATTTTTGCTATTCTATAATTTTAAATTTTGTTACATAGATTACAGTGCAAAACATTGTTTGAAATCAATATAACAGGGTGGATCACGTGTTTGCTATTACTGATTATGAGCTACGTAAAGATAACAGACTCAAACTGCAAAAGTAAACTTAATAACGTGTGTTTAATATTTTACATTGAAATATATTATAAAATGTCAATTCAAATTTAAGTGATGTGTGTATTTGAAAACTAAAAATATAAGACATCTACATCATCGACAACCATTGTCTATTATAAACTATTCGGTGTATTTTTTTATAATTGAGATGAGCAGACAGGTAAACGGCTCACTCGATAGTAAGTAGTCCCTGTCGCCTATAGGCGTTCGCAATACCAGAGGCATCGCCAACATGCTGCTGGCTTCGAAGCGAAACTCGAACCTGTTTTACTAGAGCCGGAACACAGTAAAAGGTCATTATGGTGACATGTCTTAAAACCAGGGGTGGTTGCAATGAAGTCAAGCTTGGAGCTCTACTTCCCAGCTAGGGTTTAACGACAGGCCATCCTCCCACCGCAAGGTTCAGTAATGATTTTCCGCCCTGCACAGTGAGAAATTATCAACAAAATCGTATTACTTACAAGTAGCAATCTTTCTAGATTGCTATTTATTTCCGGATGTGAGATGGTTGCAACCTAGTGCATAGCCGGGATGCTTTGAACATCGGAATCAATTTAGCGACACGCCGGGCGTGTGTTCAAAGCGTCACTTTGTCGAATCGTGAATTCAATAATGATTTCAGGGCTTTTGTGAACTGATCATCATCACGCTATCGTGATGTTTAATACACGCAGCAATTACTAATTTTATCTATGTTTATAAAATAATGTTTAAAAGAAGTAAGAAGAGAAAAAATAAATAAAAGAATGTCAAAAATAACTTATTTTGATAATTTTTTAACACTCGTTTCTGATGTTTGCCTGATCTTTGTGGAGTCAATATAATTTTGAATTGTCAATGAAATTATTTGTGTTAAATAATGTCAAGTTCAAATCCTAGTTTTTATCGCGTTGTGTTTTAACACAATAAAATATATATTCTCTATTTCAGCTTTCATTTCGTCTACTGGTTTCTTTTTTATTTAAATATTATTAAATTTGTTTGCAGAATCGGCAAAGTTACAGGCCAGTTAAACTTTGGCACAATATGTAATTATTGAGATGACAATAGTGCTTTGACATAGTACTTTAATAACGTTAAAATAAATCATCGTCGATCATTAGTCAAATTAAAATATATATGAAGGGATTCAGCTTATATAGATTGTATCTACCTAGTCAGGTCATAAATTCTGTCACATGTTTAATGTAAAATAATTGTAACAAGTTTATTCATTATGTAACCATTCATATACCAAAATGAACTTAACAAAACATAGATTCTTATGACATTAAAGTTTATTCAAAATGACCTCCGTTATTTTGAATACAAGCCTTCAATCTGCGCGGCCAGTCGTCTATCGCAGCACGAACGAGGTCCATGTCAATATCGGCGGCTGCCTTAATCAAGGATGTCTTGAGTGACTCCAAATTGGGATGAGGCTTTGAGCACGCCTTTTCCTCCAAGTGTTGCCATATCTTGTAATCTAACGGATTCAAATCTGGGCTGGAGGAGGGCCAATCTTCGTGCCGGATGAAGTCGATTTCACACGCCGCCAGCCAGTCTTGTGTGCTCTTCGCTCTATGAGCTGGCGCCGAATCTTGTTGGAATACCCAGTGCCTGTTATTGAACATGGTATGAGAAACAGGTTCCACAAGGTTCGTCAGGACTGTATTTTGATACACAACAGCATTCGTTTTTACACCTTTCTCACAAAAATGTACCTCTGTTAAGCCCCAATAAGAAACTCCCAACCATACCATGAGCGAGGATGGAAAATGACCTCGTTGGACACGCGGAATACGGTTGCTCGCTTCTTCACTACTGTGTGCGTACACCTTATCATTTTGTTTGTTGTAGCTCTCTTCTACGGTAAAAATTTTTTCATCCGAAAAAAGAATTTCCCGATATTTTTTTCCCGCGTACCGCTTCAACAAAGCGCGGCATCTCTTCAGTCTCAGGTCCATTAGACGAGCATTCAAACGATGTCCTGTTTTTCTTCGATATGCCCGAAGCCCTAAGTCTTCATTTAACACCCTTTTCACCGTGGTTCTGCTTAACCCTATCTGAAGGGCCAACAGTTTCTGTTTACGTTTGGGATTTCTTTGAATTCGTGCCTTCACAGCTTTTATCACTGCTGGAGTCCTAACAGACCGAGGGCGACCACTTCTTGACCTGTCATCTACACTAAAGTCTTCATTGTATCGTTTGATGGTACGATAAACGAATCTTTTGGTTATATTCAAATTTTTCAGTATGTTAAAAATTTGAACTGACGCGTAACCGCAACGATGCAACGCAATAACTGCAACACGGTCTTCTTTAAGCGTCCACTCCATATTTAAAAAATGAGTAAAATTCTAAAAGTATACATTTTTATTTTCATGAACAATTCGAAATTCGAATTCAATAAACTTTTTTGTGGCCAGCATTCTAAAAGAAAAGTTTTTACTGTGTGACAATACTTATGACCTGACTAGGTATATAATCTCTATCTCGCTTTGTAAGCGAGATAAAGAGAATGAGAAAAACTAGAATGATATCGTTTTTATGTATCTCATTTTATACCTTAACTAAATGTTTAAACTCATGAGCTTCCTTATTTGACTTCGGCAAGGCAATATATTACTTTAGTATGTACAAGAACTGTATAATGCCAGAACTAATTTCCTAAATTTATACATATAACTTTAAACATATGCTTCGTTCTATCGAGAAAATTATTCTCATTCCCTGTCATTCGTAGGACGGTGTCAAAATTAAGTAAATGAGTTATTCATTCTGCTAGTTCACAAGTGAAATAGAAAGAAGCTGTATACGGTTTTTCCATTCGGGGCTGATATCCCCATAAAAACGAAATATATCCTAAACTATTTCATGTATTCATTCATTTATCTTATCTATCTAGATCTTTATGTGCCATTTGTGTGCCGAGAACTGTACTGAACAGAGCATAGATACATTCCAAACATTCTAAAATTTAGTCTTTTGTACTCGTACCTCGTAATATACTAATACAGGTAAGTAGTTAAATTTATCATAAGTCATGTAAACGTATACTATAGCAAACATAATCAAATAATACTTACAATCTTCATTAATCTGCAACTCAATTTTGTCGAGATCTTCGACGTCATCGTCATCAAAGTCAGTCTGGACAGTGGCATCTCGCGTATAGTTCTCTAGTGCGATAACATCGAATGGCGCGCGCTCCTCGGGGCTGGGCGTGCGCTGATTCGACGCGCAATGCGCGTTTTGCGCCTCGTGCCTTGCGCGCTTGCATGCTGCGCACCCGCAAAGGGAGCCACGCACACGTAGCAGCCACACTAGCCCGAACAGCGCCATCCACGTGGTCATGCTGTGTCTCCAGTATCTCCCATCACAACTCTTCACACATTGTCACTCACAGATTATAACCTTAACATGTTTTATAAATTTGAACATCACTTTAAATCACATTCCTTTAATGAAATAATTTCTTCAAACAAAGCATGACTATCCTCACCAATTACAAATAAAGCTTTTAAAATATAAAGAAAAATATGATAACTATGGGATCTAATACTTAAACGAGTACATGTTTATTGGGATCAATACCAAATAGCTGAAGTGCATTTAATAGTGCTACTTTAACACAACATACTAGATACGTGAATATTCCCACAAAAATGCCATAATAAGATACATTATTGAGCTCTTAGCCACATTACAGCGTATGCCAGAAAGAAATCGATGAAATGATAAACGACGCCAATAAATTGCAGCGCTCATGATATTAATGGCAGTTGTTACCGTGAAGGACTCATGAAAAATATCAATTCGTCACGAGCGATCGTCGAAACTCTTTGGGGAGTAAATTAATACTAAAAGATTGTAGAGGGATATTTTCTCGGTTATCATATTCCAAATTCTCCGAGGACACTTGATTTTCGTCGTCGTATTTCGGAATCAATATTCCTGTCGTGGCTATTTCTTCCCGGCCGCGCGAAATTGAAGAACGAAAGTACGAATATTGGAAAATTGACAGCCCTCGAAACTTAGCCTGGAAATGTTAATTTCTTATTTAAAGCTCTTGATATTTTGAGAAATAATAGTGAGAAATTTTCGTTTGAAAGATTTAAGAGTTTGAGAGTTTAAAGCTATTTGTCGATTACTTTTTCATACTTACAAAAACTGGTACAAATTTGTCAAAATATTATATAACTATTAGTTAATTTTTCTTAAATTTATTCGTTCCACTTGGATCCCGGTTACGGGGTCCTGTATGCACTTTAAAGAAGTGTATGCATAAGAGGTTGATTGGAAAAATCCATTTCTCCATTAAAACTAGCCATTGTACTTATTTTACTGATATTGTCAATATTATAAAATTAATTTTATGAGGATAATAAAGAAAATTCTTTGTATTCTTTAAATTAAGAAAGAATGATATGTCAACAAATAATTTATTATTATGAATGTGAAATTAAATTTTACATATATTTTATTACCTTACATCCAGCCTTGCTAATCCATACTTAATATTATAAATATGAAAGTGATTTTTTTTTATTTGTTTCAATTTCACGACTAAACTGCTGAATCAATTTAGATACATTTCGGTACAGACATAGATTGGACCTAGGAGTAGGGCATGTTCTACTTTTTTAAATTTATATGGCAGAACAACGTTTGCTGGGTCAGCTAGTAATCTAATAATTATACAAAATAAAATTTTCACATCACAAAGTTGAAAATGTAAAGTTCACAGATTAAGTTTGATTTATAAGTATTTGTCATTCAAGATAATTTAAACTTAGTTGTCAAAATATCGCTTCGTATTCAAACTTTACGAAAATATTGAGAATAATATCAGTTATGTCCAAGCTTTTAACATTTATCAATAGCGAAAGGCGAAGTGATATCTAGTGAAAACTAGTTATAAATAAAAGCTTTTACTGAATTTACTATCATTTAAATTGATTTTTATTGAATTAAAAATAAAAGTACGATGGGAGCTATTTAGAAGAATAATCAAAATTTTAATATAGTGAGTTGTCTGAAAGTAAAATATTTTAATACAATATTGAAAACTATCACTGAACTGGTATTTCATATGTTGTAATAACTTAATGTATTTTATTGTATGCCCAAAATATATTTTTTTAAGTATTTTTATCACATTCGTTATTATAATTATGTGTATACACTGATAAACATGTTTTACATAATTTATTTAGACATACATACATACATACATATTTATAATCATGCCTCTTTCCCGTAGGGGTAAGCAGAGACCACTTCTTTCTACTTGCTACGATCCTTACATACTTGTTTCGCTTCGTCCACTTTCATTATTCCTTTCATACATGCCCTTCGGTTTAGGGTACTCTTGACCTGGCCTTTTTTCAAGACGTCCCTGATCTGGTCTCGAAACATCCGCCTAGGTCTACCCCTTCCAACACTTCCATTCACACTATTAAATATCACATATATCAGACTTATAAAATATACACTTAATTTGATTCTTAAATTATTTTATTTTGTTAAGATTCATTATGTTGCCTGATTTTTCTTTAATTATTTTAAAGCCTCTTTAATTTTATGCCGGAAATTGTTGTGGAAGGTATATATTAAAATTGATTGACATGTCCGGGTTCATTTTATTTTTTAACGAAATAAACACGATAACGGTTTTGAAACTTCTTCTTAAAATGCCTTACACAAAGAAAGCTTTTTCATAATATTTAAAAATTTATGCGGGCGTGAGAGAGACTGTATCTATATACAAAAAAGGTTTTAATAGTAAGTATATTGACCGCAACAGATATTTAAATAGTAAAATTACTATGCATCTCGTAATGAATAATTAAGAAAAAAACTTAGATTTAATTATTTTAGTATGCATTTTCTATAACTTATTGTTAATGTGTATTGTAAAGAAGAAAAAGAAGTATCATCAATATTAAAATGCTCAGGTCCACGGCCTATATTGAAAATGAATACATACGAATCAATTGTTTTTCCGTGCAATGGCAGAATAAGTATATTGAACCCTGCGGCCAGGGACGAGCTGTTGCAAAAGGCGACATAACAACCCTATCTAATACAGTAAGCCTCCCAGCCTGTCTGGATGGCTTCTCTTGGTCTTTAAATATGGTTCCATAATAACCTTGTGTTGTGTTCCGTTAGTGACCCAAGTTCCAGTTACAACAACAACCATTGATATGCAACCCATATCCATAGGCGACTGTAACTGCACTATTAAGCGGTCCGTCAGCCTGCCAACTGTTCACAGCAACAAAGAAAATCAGCTTTAAGGTCGCAAACAAACTCGTCGAATACCTCCTTTGTTGGTATGGCCATATCAAATAAATGTGATAAAGATATGTGATACATATTATCTTTCATCGACCTGGAGGTCAACCTTACCAGAATATCTCGAGAAGTTCCAGTGTGAATTTAGCACCCAAGATCTCATGACTTACTGCAAAAGTATGAGGAAACCCGAGCTATTATAATGAAATAAGGTAAGTAAAGGTTATTTATTTATGTGTATAGTGAAAACTTTAAATACCTCTGGGAAGAATCACTTATAAAGAGAATGAATACAACATTATTCCGTTCTAGCTAAAATTTGGAATTAGCGTATCAAATAAATATTAGAATGCCGTAACAGGTGTCAAACGTATCACTCTTTTAAGTAGTTCACAGAGACGGAAGTAGTTTACCGCTCGGATATTTTTCAACGAAAGTTGCTTTAAACATGAATTTAGACTCATTTATTCCATTTTTGTGGCTCTTTGATCAAGAAAAGAAGTTGGCGCCAATACGCTAAAGACTTTTTTTTAGTAAAAGTAAAGTAAAAATTTAGTTTTTTATTACTAAATATTTATTTATCCGTAAACATCAATGCCTCGTAGTAAATATTCTGGTAATCAACGCACACCCATGTAGGGTTCTCTACCTTGCTTCCGCAACCACTCACATCTAGGGTGGTAAGCCACTAAAACCCCTGTCGTAGTCATTGTGGGTGATCACAAGATGAAGATGATTTCTAAAAGTTGTTCTGAAATATTGGCCTCTGAAAATATTCAACAACGTATACCAGGTTCTCCGGTGAAAGCTCCGGATACAACGGATATGAAACGCTTGTAATAATTAAATAAAAACACTGGCACAATTCATACAACACCATCTAGTCCCAAAGTAAGTAGCAGAGCACTCGTGCTATGGTTACTAGGCAATTATATATATATATACATATACACACACACATATATATCTAATATATAAAATTCTCGTGTCACAGTTTTCGTTGCCATACTCCTCCGAAACGGCTTGACCGATTCTCATGAAATTTCGTGAGCATATTGAGTAGGTCTGAGAATCGGCCAACATCTATTTTTCATCCCACTAAATGTTAGGGGTGACCCACCCCCAAATTTTTTTTTAATTTTTTGACATTTTATTATTTATATGGCAGAACAACGTTTGCCGGGTCATATATATATATATATATATATATATATATATATATATATATATATATATATATATATATATATATATATATATATATATATATATATATATATATATATATATATATTGTATACACATACATATACATATATATACACATATAATATACAACGGCAATCGTTCCAATATACCAAAGTGATTGCGCCGCATAAAATCTATTTTATTATATAATAAAGTATTCTAAACCTGTAAAAATTTTACGGATCGTATTCTATACATACGGCTTTTATCCATAATTAACAGTAAAACCTCTTCCTCGCGAACATGAGAAACCTGATAGTTAACAAAAGAATATCGATCGAATAGCCATTATTCAAAAGATTCTCTAAGGGCTTCAATGGGCTTATGATAATCTTTCCCTTCACAAATATACGCATAAAATATAATTTATAACGCAAACAACCAAAAAATGTACTCATCTTGTATTTATAATTGTAATGTATTAATAATTATAATAATATAAATTATATGATATTAAAGGGGTCTGCGTTATAGTGGAGGGTGGCGAACTACGTGGTACCGCGATACACACATCGTAGGCTTGACCAAAATAATATAAGTATTTTGACAGCTGCATCTCCTTCATTGGAACCCGATGGAATTACCCTCCTCAGAGTTGATAGTCGAAATTGACCCACTAAGCCAACTTAGAGCTCCAGTGGCTGGAGCCAGGTCAACTAGGGGCTAATTTATTTTAAGTTTATACCTAGACAAAGAACATCAGATCGAGAAGCCAATACTCTTTAACCAAGATGTAAATAAATGATAATAAAAAACAAAATCCTCTCACTAATGAGCTTGGACCTCCCCTTAGAGGGAACGGGCAGCCTGCTACGTTTCTCCAACGTGTAATTACATGTTACACATGTCACTAATCTCGGTATACGAATTTCTACATGATGATTTGCTATACTGTGGCAATTACATTGTAATATCCACAATTGCTGGGAAAGGCTGCCTAAGCGGTGGATGCCATCGTAGGATTTAAATACGTTACATCGAGGTTAGTGTCCAAGTATGAAACCATTTAGCGAACACCTACTTTAATATATCGCACGCTTAATTATAAACTGACCGATTACAATTTAGGTCTAAAGTGAGATAATATAACGGACAGCCTCGTATCGACGCCCTCTATCGGACAAACTAAGGTTTATTTCGATATCTGTTTCCCACACTGAGTTACCGCTATTTAGTTATAAGTCAATATATGGGATAGTCGTAAATGACAAAACGTTTTTTGCGATTTCCCAAAAAACAGGTTTTTTGACTTAGGTCAGTTTATGATTAAGCGTGCGATATGTTACATCTTTGTAGGAATATGCACAATTCAATAAGAAGAATAATTTAAAAAGAAAATTTCCGTTAACATGAATGAGAACGAATACACTCAAATCGTGTTGGAAATGTAGAATTTTATGCAGCGTTGAGACGTGTTTGTCATACGAAATATGCGGATGAATGTCGCATGAAGGCCACTCGGGGAATAAGTCTCGGCATTTCCCCGTGGACCAACTTTTGGAGACCTGAATGATTCAAAAGGCATTACTTTTGTATATCACATGATATGCATGGTTTTGAGTATTCTTTGAATTCTTTTTCATTTTAAAAGACAGTTGCTTACTTTGTACAAAGCAAAACACGTAGAAGGGATTTTACATAAACATACGAGTACAATTGATCGTAAGTAATATTTTATCCTGCATAGTGATCGGTATGGGTTGTTATTTTGTCTTATATGTGGCTAACGTCAAGGGTTCGCTTCCCGTCTTGCGTCTGAGTGTTGATATGTGTTTTCAAAAACACAAAATTTTGGGAAAACGCGGTTAAACATTCGGGATTCTCGATATTTTTACTCTATCATTTATAAAATATCGTAATTTAAAGTGCTATAGCCCTGATTTTTTTTATATAGACTATGATAAATGTACTACAGAATTAACAGCTGAAACATTACAAAAAAAAAATTGATTCAAATACGCACTGAAGCCTTACTAGTTGAGTCTCTCTAGGAGTAAGAGGCGGGTGCGCGAGAGGATGGTGTGAAAGGGACACAATTACAGTATTCATTTAAAAAAATTAGCTTTTTTCTGTTTTTGTGAAATCCAAGTGGTAGAACTGTGATATTGAGCCCATATAACGCAAAAAGTCAAAACCTGAAAATTTCGAGTTGTGCCCATATATTACTAAGGGAGCGATATGTAGTTTATTGATTATTTCGTTTCCTATAACACAAGTGATATAGTAATTACTTTGGGACTATTTGGCGCTGTGTGAATTGTCTTAGTATATTTATATATGTTATTTATATTTATGACCTCCGTTGTGATAGAACCCTAGACACCATAATACCAGACGTCTTGCGTGACTACTGGGCCAGTCGCGTCGTAAATTATGTTATGTGAAAGTTGTAGCTTTATTACATTTTCAATTAAGCAGGGCTATTGCTTAGAGTAAGAAATCACAGTTGGAGCTGCAGTCATCTCGGAAATTTGGGTTCAAATTACCCTTGTATTTAAGCATATATGTATATTAATTTGGGAACACATTTAAAGACTTATGTGTTTTAATACGTAATATTCGTAGTTTTCAATATAGGTAAATCAACTTACTAAAATAGTTAATTCTTTGAATCTTAAATTCTATTGATTTGTACATAATTATTATATTCTCTACTCTATTTAACTTGATTAATATACGTCACTTTCCATTTACTTCACAAACATACACGACATTTTAAGTTAAAAGTCATGTAGAGAGAATGTGAATTTCAAATACCATTTGTCCGTATTTTTCACCGAGTCACCGAAACATATTTACTACCATGACATACATTTTCGATTCTAAAACCCTAACACAGCTCATTTTATACTTATTCAGAAAAAAAAATTAATTACAAAAGATTAATTACTATTTCCAGTTAGGTGATTAATAATATCAGCCTATAACATACCACTACTGGGTTTGAGAGTAGAAGAAATAGTATACCTGTCACGTTTTTCTAAGATGGATTAGGTTAAATATAGCAGTAAACTCGGTGTGCAGGGTCCGTTACAATGTTTTTCTTCATCTTCGTTTCCTACTTAATATTATTTGAGAAAAACTGCTCAAAAATGCCGTTATAGGAATCATTCCCACCTCTGGTTTATGTTTCGTCAGTGACGTACGCTCGTATGACCCTGCTTACAAACGGGTATGTTAGTTAACAAGTTAAACGAAATTAATAAAACTCACCGAGTACAAAGTAGATTAATCATGACAGCTACCATGAGCGATTAGGGAAAATTTACATGTACCAGTAGTGTCGGTATGAAGATAAATTGTTTTGTTCGAATACTGACTCTGTTGGAAAGATATTGAGTAGTTGTAAATGGTTAATACGAAAAAAGAGTAACTTATCTGTTATGCATATTTTACATAAGATGGTAGCCACCTAAAAGTTGGCGCAGTAACGGATTTTTTTTAATAGCCTTTATTGCTGATACTGAACATTAATTTTACACACAGTAGCAAATTGTTTTAACTTAGATCTATCTAATACATCGGGTTTCCCGGTTCAGTGATCAGCGTGTCCAGTGACACATAGGCCTCATCCAGCTGCTTCCATTCTTCTCTATTGGTAGCTTTTCTAGACCAGATTGTCCCTCCAATCATCTTTATATCATCTGTCCATCTTTTAGCTTGTCTACCTCTTTTTCTTTTGCCATTACGTGGTTGCCATTCTATTATAATTTTAGTCCATTTCATTCTGCTTTCCCTTGTCATATGTCCTGTCCATCGCCATTTTAACCATCTTATTTTCTTTTACTAAAGAAATACGTCATCCACCTTTGTTGTAGATCTAATGTCTGCTGCTCTTTAACGCAGCAGTAACGGATAGAGTTACATAAATAATGAAAGAGAAACAAGAAAACTTTAACAACTTACAGTATTTTGACTAATTGGAGTTAGTTGCATATGATAAGAAATGTCATGAAAATTCGGTGTGAGAGTTTAAAATTAATCATACTGTACTTCACCACTACCGTCCATGGTCTCTTCAGTTGCATTCGAATCTTAAAATTTGGAGCCCGAAGTTTTTTTAATTTTTTCACGGTCACAAAGCAAAATTTTAGTGCACCTTTTGCATCGATGCCTTTTGGAGACTTTTATTTCTTGATTAAGAAAACTAAATAAAATAACTGGAATAGATATTGCCAAATACTAATAAACTATTTTTTGACACTATTTTCTAACATTATTTCCTGAAACTATAAGAAAAGATACCGAAAGGTTTCTTGATTGTGTGTAAACCAACAAAAAACATTAGTTGCCTTTTAAACTCTATGTAAGAGATACGGATTCGCAAAGTAAGGACCATAATTCAATTCTGGTACTCTGTGGGGTTTTAGACAGTATGCCGTTATCGTAGCCCCTGGCTAGCAGCACAACGACGGTGGACATAATTAGGTCAATTTCCCTCGCAGTCTAAGTTGGTATTGATAATTACGTTTCCTCGGAATAAAAAAGGTAATTGACACGGATAAATTTTAGCACTTTAGATTTATACACATGTTCAAATATATAAGCTAGTAAATGTGCGTATATCAACCGTCTTAGAAACAGAAACCTTATACGGGTCAAAAGTGTTGATAGTATAAACGGACATTCGTTATATGGACGATCGTGCATGAGAAGATAACGATAATTAGCTACTGAACCCTACGTCCGTTCATAAAGAGAATTAACGTTCAATCTGTCAGCGCCTTCTTTTATCCAATTACGCGTTACAACATGATCACTATTTCTATACTTCATTATATGTCTTAATATGTAGAGGTTACAGTTCATCATCTTTCGAGTTATTCGTATTAGTTTTACTCAAGGCATGGGATACTTTTCTAGTTTGGGGGCAGTGGCTGATGTTTTTGTTTTATGGCTATTATAACTATACAGAATTATAACTATACACTTGGAAACCAAGGTATTTGAACATTGTCGCAGAATTAAGATTCTGCGCATTTTTGCGACAAGGCCATACAGCAACAGTACCTTTCCTAACTGAGGTCTCGAGTTCCATTTCCATCTCGCGTCTGGGTGTTTATGTATAATATGTATTTATTAACAAAAGAAAAACTATACATGTAATATATTAGTTATCTAGTGTCCATAACACAAGTGCTATGCTACTTACTTTGGAAATAGATGGCCTTGTGCGAATTGTTCTAGTATATTTATTTATTACTGGTAGTTAAACATTTTTTTATTGCTGTAGGACAGTAGAAATGCTGACAGCCTACTTAGAATTTAGCAGTTTCGTTGCCTACGGGTGTTTACAACGCCAGTAGCATCACGAACACGCTGCTTCCTTATAGGACAGTAGCGTAGATTTTGGGTCACTAATGCCAGAATACAACACAAAGATATTATAATGGCATACTTAGCCAAAGATGGTCGCCATCCAGATGGGCTTGGGGCCCCTCCACGTAGCTAGCTAGGATGGGTTATTTTGTCGCCTTTTACGACAGGCTGACCCCGGCCGCAGAGGTGAGTATTCTTTCTCCGCCCCAGTACGGATAAACTACATATTACACAAGTATTAGGCAAGTCTTTCATTCGGAGACTAACCTACAGCTCATAGATTCGAATCCGACGATCTATTATACCGCTTAGGCAGCATTTCCTGGTTCTTACAATGGAGGAAAACATCGTGCGGAAGCCTACATTCCGAAGTCACCCGTATCTTTCAGTCCACCCTGGACAAGCGGTGCAAGTGGCTGTCAGGGATCAGGAGGAGGCCTAATTCCAGCAATGGGTGGTTATGGGCTATTATTATTTAAACTTGATATTTATGCCACTGCCACCTAGACTATAAACGCTGAATAAATTAACAGAACTCTTCTTTTACTTCTTCTACTTTTACACGAAACCCTAAAACGAGTCGTCTTAATCGGATATTTAAATTTATCACCTATATTACCCTGGTTGTGTCAAACTAATCTGTTTTATGGTAACATTAATTCTATACCCCATCTAGGATTTGGACTAATTAGACTTTGCTACTTTTATCTTATACAACTATTATAATACATAGGTATTATATTACACACGAGTATAGACTCGTATTATTAAAATACTGATTGGCTCTTTCCGTATAATTTTCAAGGCTGGAATAGTGGTATAATTAAAAAATAAAATTACAATGTGATCTACCCTCAGTATGTTCGCGTAATTAAATTTACACTTATGTACTATTTATATGAAATGTATTAATATGAAATGGATTCGGGAAATAGTGGATGCCGCAGGATTAGCTACAAATTTACATAAAAATCCACATAAACGAACACTTATCGGGCATAGTATTAAAGGATATATTCAATCTATTAAACTTCTCTTACAGACTATCTTACAGACGTCGTTTCAATTAACACACAGAATAGTCATTTCAATTATTAATAATTAAATTAAAGAATGTTATATATACGCGAGTAAAATATAAATGTGAAATATTGCAAAACAATATTAAATACCACTTAAAACCTCAGACTTATATCTGTCGAAAAGTTATACACAAAATCTTTAAATTTCACTTGTTCAACAAATCACTGGCAACACCGAATTAATTTTATAGGTCTTAAAATTTCATAGATCGCGAATCGCGCAAACTCAGTTCGCTCGAAGACGGGACGTGTTCCCATCACAGATTCCCGTTTGGCACTGAATACTTTTGAAAGGACTGGATGGTTCACGCATGCGAATCGTAGTGGAATGCTTTAACTCTGATGACTGAGCTCCTGTAGAGTGTCTGATAATGAAACCTAAGTGGTATACGATTTAAAGGCTAAGTGCGAACGTATCACGTTCGGCGCTAATTACCATAATTCATGAGTAGGTGAATTTGCCAAACTTTTGGAGAAAATATTCCCTTTCGAGACGGCCAAACACGATTGGCCTAGCACTGTAATTTAAAAACATCCCGCAACATTTTTAATAAATAAATGTTTCTATGAAAATTATTTTCACATTTACTATTTTACCATGAAAGTTTGACAACGTCACGATTGTGCACTAAAGCAATTTAAGCCCGAACATCACGATAGTGTAGCACAGTAAGTTAAGGGGAGGGGGATTAAATAATTATTTTTGGAATACCTTTTACAATATTAAAAGATGTTCTGTAGTCAAAACTCTTAATATCAACAAAATATAAATTAGGCCTTATAGGTATATAAATGTTAATTGACAACTTTGATGATGTTATTTACTGTAGAAAATCTTACAGACGTCGTTTCAATATAACATATATTTTTCTAGCAACATAATTGTTTGAATACATTATCTAAGTATTGATAGTAAGTTTGAAATATTCGAATGGGGTATATACATAAAATATATAAATTCAGTAATTTTATTACTTTATTCCTATTATTTATTGCTCTGAAATAACATACAGATTGACAGCAGCAGCAAGCTTAGCCCATGTACGTTTGCAACGCCAGGGCATCGCTAATATGCTGACGTCCGCGTAGGGGGACTAGAACCTGGGTCACAACACAAGGTTATTATGTTGGAATATTTAGAGGACAAGGGTGGTTGCCATCCAGACGGGCTTGGAACCCTATCACCCAGCTAGCACTTTTTGTCGCCTTTTAGGACAGGCCACCTCTAGCAACAGGACTCAGTGTTCTTACTCCGCCCCTGCACGGATAAAATATAGCTCTGGAAAATTAAGTGTCAAGGAAAGTATGGACGCAAACGTAGGCTTACAGCATTTCAGCCTGGTAATAACACTCAATAGCGTATATTGAAGCTTCAAAAATCATAAATTTCGTACACATTTAATAAAGAAAACGAAGAAAAATAATCGTTCACTTCGATATAAAACGGAGATTGGGAATGTTAAGATACTTGTTTATTCTGTCGGCATGTCGCCGTGTTTTTGGACTATTAGACGCATAATACAATCAAACGCAACTCCAGTGGGGCACTCATATATCTAGTCTTGCTGGTACACTTAGTTCCGCCGCATATGCGATAAAAAGAGTTAGTTCATGAATGTGGACACAGCAAGACTGGTTTACTTTAGCTACTTTCATAGTATTATGTCATATTGTATTCTTCTCTAGGGTAATGCGGATTTAGACACAATTTTTATGTTACAAAAAAAGGTATTAGGGCCATCTATAATCTAGGTGCTACGTATTCTCTCAGAGCTCTTTTTAGAGAAATAAGGATTATGACAGACTCATCGCAATATATATTTAAAATAACATTATAAATATTCACACTCATATTTATAATTATGTGAAATTCAAAGATGTTCATTAATACCAGATTTAATCATAAACTAGTCCTACCATCTTTTAGGCTAAAAAAGGTATCATCCTCTTTTATGGGCATAGGTGTACATTTTTATATTATTAATTAATAATTAATTTTATAGATTCCGAAGTATATTATTGACCTACCCTTAATCAAATTCAAGTCTTCGGTTAAATAATTTTTATTAAAGAAGGGCTATTACTCGATTAGCAAATTTATTGAATTTAAAGCTGCTTTTACATAGCTATATATGTAAGTTATTTGTGAGTATCTTGTCGCTTCTTCTCCTTGTAATAGGCAAACACGTTGTGAAGCGGTGGTAACTTTATGTTATTTTGCAATTGATATTTCGACTTTCAAAAAATGTTCTAGAAAGGAACTTATTTCGATTTTTTATTCTCAATTCAAATCTTTTGATTTGAGTTTGAGTTTGCAGTTTAAAAGAAACATTTTGAACGATATTTTCTAGAATATAAGAAACCCAAATTAAAAGATTAAGAGAAGAGAAAAAATTACACTAGAAAATGTCATTTTTCTTTGCAGAAAGTCTTAGAGTCCAGAAATACTTATATATTCTAATCTCGCTATAAAATCGAATCGAATCTAAATAAAATCTAATGTATATCTTGACTAGCGATTTATTTATATTAAAGGGTCCAATTATAAATTATAAGTGAGTGTATCACATAAAACTGTATTAAATCGGTGAAATGGCAAAGAAAGAGTTCTGTGATATACAAACGTATATAATTATATAACGTAAAAATTTTGAATTATATACGAGTATATACAACGATGAAACTTTTCAGGCAGTAACGGAAGTCAATAAGTGTGTGGAAAAATACGTCAACACGATAATATTTATACGAACTTACTTTTCGTTCATATTTTTTTTATTTTCGTTTTGTTGGATTTATTTGAAGAAACTTGATTTTATTTTGAAAACTTGTATCAATTAAGATACTATATAAAAATAAATATTTTATTTTGTTAAAAAGATTTCCTTATTCATTTCTAGTATATATGCGTGTTCTAGGCAATATAAAATATCGATGGTGATAAATTTTAATGTCATGTCAGAAGGATTTTACACGTTTACGCCTAAAAATTATGCCAGATGGCGTTTTTGTGTAATGTTTATACCTGTTTATACAAGAAATCATTTAATTCTAAGAAATTTAAGCACTTTCTTGAAACATTATTTATTTTTCTAAAATTATTAAAAGATAATACTTATTTTTAGAATCATTATAAATTAAACGTTCTTCAATTTTCTGAGCTAGACATTTCGTTGCCTCTAAAAGTGTGCAATAGTAGCCATATTGAAATACCTGAATTAATTGGTATCAATAAGATATTTCTGTACATGGAATCTTTGACTACATTACAATAAGCTTACCTTAAGGATATACACAAATAAATACATTATTTTATCAATAAGAGGTGAGTAGATAACAAAAACAAGATTTGCAAAATGTTACTCACATTTTGATCCTAACCTTTTATCATTTCACATTAGACTCGTTTTTTTAATAAAAGAAAAGTATAAAAGTGGTTCAATAAAGATCCCGGAAAAGGGATCGCATTAAGCTATTGAATATCAATATCTATGCTCCCTTGGTCCAATAAATCTCGTTATTCTCACTGACACAGAATTTGTACTGGCTTTATTTCCGGTGACAGAGCGATGTGAACACGATTGCTATCTGAAACCGCTTTTACTCCTATTGCTGCTTTATCCTTTTAACCGGTCCAGTATTGGATGCTCTTCCGATCACAACTCATTTCAATAGAACAGCATTCCTAACATCAACATACTGCTATTTGGCATTAAAATGGTTTAAAAATTAGCAAATTATGTGTTGATACATATTAACAGCATTAATTTAATAATAATATTATGGCATATACTTACTTTTGTAACTCTTTAGCTAAGGATTAAGCTAAGGTTTTTTTAACAGTGATCTGCACTAAGCAGAAATCTATATCCCAAGGTTTCAATTGACAAATACATATTCAGGTGAGAGGGAAGAATAAATATTTAAAAATTACAATACATGACCGTACAAGACAATTTACATAGCTACTTACATAATTTGTGGTTAGAAACTAAAATTCTAAACAATTTAAAATACAAAAAAGTAATATTCTAGAAATAAATCATAATAAAATATGGTACACATGAATATCATAAGCATTGTCAGAATTCAAAGAAAATAAACTATTAATGAAGACATATTAAGTAACTTTACTAATATAATTAAAAGTTTCAAAACTAATTGAATCAAATGATTGATTGAATACTATGATTGATTTGCAAAATTTGATTTCAGCAAGAAGAGTTTAAGGCTTAAAATATATTTCAATAAAATTGAATAGCTTACCGGCACAAGGCTTTAACTTATAGCTAGATTAGCATAACTTAGTTTGCAGCCAATGCAAATTGGTGCAGAATTCTCGACGCAGGCCCATCTGCATGTTCGCCGGGTTAAAGTGCAAGATTGGAATTTGAAATGTTTCATCTTCACAAGATTTGTGAAAATAATTTCACATTCCTTCATTTGCTTTTAAGATTTTCATTCATTAATATTAAAAAGTATTCCGGTGCTATTGTGTTTTATTTATTTTATTATTTTTTTAATGTTGAGGGCAGTCAATCTGACGGCCCCCTTAATACTATTAAGCAGCCGTCCACTTGTTAGTACCCTCGCCTGTGGATGTTTGCGACTCTAAGGGCACCGCGGACATGCTGCTGTCCGCATAGGGGTATTGGATCCTCGGTTATCACTCACACACATTATTGTATTTTGTTCTATTACTAATGATATAACAAAAACACAATGGCGGCATACTTATAGACCAGGGACGGTTGCCATTCAGGTGAGTTGGGGCTCTACTACCTAATTAGGGTACTTTTGTTATCTTTTACGACAGGACGACTCAAGTCGTAGGGGTCAGTATTCTTACTCCGCCCCTGTGCGAAAAAAGAGCTGACTTCGAAAAAGATTACATTTTGGTTGCTTTTCACTAATTTTTCAAATTCAAATATTTATTTGCACATCTAAGTGTTTACAATAACATCTTACATTAAACATATGTATAGCACTTAAAACTTAGAGGGTCATCTTCTGACGCTGCAAACTAGTGGTCACAATATTAATAATTAAAAATTATTCATTATTATTAGAAAATGGACTATAATAAAAAGCAAAATAGGAAGAATGAGAATCAAAAAATTACAATACAAGAAATGATAGTAATAAAAAATATAACTCAACAAAACACAATTGTCTATTTTTCACTAAGTATTAGTTTGTCATACATATTATTTGTATTATTAAATTTTCCCAGTGGTAAATTTATGTTTCAATCAAATTAATTATTCTTAACGATTAAGTTTGTATTTATGACTAGTATCTTATTTATTAATGACATAACAATTTGATATGTATATTATAGATTCATGATTTTGACCAAGGATACAATAAAAAATATAGAGATGATTAAAAGTAGAATAGCGTCTATTTCTTTGGCGGAGGTGAGGACAAGGCTTTTTATATAAAGGTTCAGCTTTTTTTTGCAAATATTACGCTTGAAAACAGCAAGGCCATATTTCAGTAACTGAAAGACTTTTATAACAGCAAAGGTAAGTACAAAATACAATTTATGGTAATGTTAAACATAAAAGCAACATTGCAACTTATTCAGAATATTGATATCCTCTGACTGTTACACACAGAGATTACAGTAGTGTATATCTGATCCGACCTGCGATAGCATCGATAAGCAAGGGCTGATGGAGTCTTTCAAAATGTGTCAGTTATTTATTTATTTAATCTTTCAATTTCTTCCTGTTTATTAAATATAAACAGAGAAAATAATCTAATGAAATCAGATATGTCGTGTTTATAATATGCCGTGTGGCCCCAGCCAGCGAAAAGAATAGGGTCACCCCAGGTCATTCCAGGGGAGTCGTAAAAGGCGACTGATGGACTACTCCTTTGCCAGCTTGCATGCAGCAAAGGAAGTGCATCTCTCGGTTTTCCGCTAGTGGTTAAGAAGTCGGACGGCAGTCGCTTCCACAAAAGCCAAAACTAGCCAAAATTTTACATAGTACATACGAGGAAAAGTCCTGTCACTTATAGGGCGTCGCCGCAAAGCGACGCCCAAAAGCTTCGCCCGGCTTCTGGAACAAGTGGACAAGGGCTGCCGTGTCGTGGGTGAGCTCGGGTAAAGACGTTAGCCCAATCCAAACTCCGCTTCGCAACATGGAACAATGGCACGCTAACCGGATGCGCGAAGGAGTTGGCCGATGTACTCTCCAGGCGGAGGGTGGCCGTGGCGTTACTGTAGGAGACTCGGTGGAAGGCCAGGTGATCCCGGTTCAATGGGAATGGCTACAAGTTGATCTACACAGGTGCACCTGGTGGGGAGAATGGGGTAGCCATTGTGCTATCGTGGGAGCTCTAGGACGACATCTTGGAAGTGAAACGTTGTAGCGATCGGCTTGTGGTTGTGAGGGTACTTATCGGTGGAGTAATTACTCACTTGATAAGTGCCTACGCGCCACAGGTCGGTTGTAGCGACGCCGATAAGATAGCGTTTTGGAATCTACTCGGAGAAGGGCTTCATTGAATTACGTTGTCACATGGGGTCGTTTTGGGTGGTGACCTGAATGGTTATGTGGGGAATTTGAGCTCCTCTACGGTGGAATTGGATACAGGAGCAACAACGTGGAAGGGGAAGATATTCTAAATACGTGTGCGGCTGCCGAATTCGCCATCGTGAACACGTATTTCAAAAAGAGACCCGAGCATCTCTTCACCTACAAGAGCAAGAGGAATGCTACCCAAATCGACTTCCTACTCACTAGGAGACACCACATCAGCAAAGTAGCCAACTTCAAAGTCATATCTGGTGAGAGTCTCACTGCACAACACCGTCTTCTTGTCATGGACCTCTGTGTGAAGCTCAAACACAAACGTGTCAAGCGCCTTCAGCACCGAATCAGGTGGTTGCTGCTTGATGAAGTCAAGTCCCAGGAGTTTGCCTCTGCCATCGGCAACAAGTGCGCCGGTTGTGAGAGCAAACCAGTTCAAGCTTACTGGGACAGGATTCAAGCAGCTATCCTTGGTTAGGCGAGGAAGGTGCTTGCTCTGTCTAAGGGCAGTCGCAAATGTAACAAGGAGACATGGTGGTCTGAAAGAAGATGTAGTGACAAAAATTGAGAAAGGTATGCTGAGATGGTTTGGCCATGTCGAGAGAATGAATGAAGAACAATTGACGAAAAAAGTGTATAAGGCGAGTGTGAATGGAAGTGTTGGAAGGGGTAGACCTAGCGCGGAGGTTTTGAGACCAGATCAGGGACGTCTTGAAAAAAGGCCAGGTCAAGAGTAACCTAAACCGAAGAGGATGTATGAAGGGAATAATGATAGTGGACGAAGCGAAAGAAGTATGTAAGGATCGTAGCAAGTGGAAAGAAGTGGTCTATGCGTACCCCTACGGGAAAGAGGCGTGATTATATAGTATAGTATAGACATGGTGGTGGAACGACATAGTCCAGAGGGAGACCAGAGTGAAAAAAGCCCTCTTTAAGAAGTGGCAAGTATCCAGATCTCATGAAGATCGCGACGTATACAGGTCTGACAAGCGCGCCACTAAGAGAGTTGTAGCTAGAGCCAGACGAGACCACTTACAGCCACTATACGACAAGTTGGAATCGTCTGAGTGGCAGAAGCTCATCTATAAGTTGGGGCGCACCAGGGTCAAGGTGGCACAAGATATTTGCCGCTTCGTAAAATACCTGGGGGCAACCTGCTATGCGAGGACCTCGGGGTGAAGAGAGATGGCGCTCATATTTTCACGAGCTGCTGAATAAGCAGCACAAAGAGGTGTAGCCGCCTGATCTCCCTCCAAATCTAGGACTAGTGTCACCGATAACGCCCACAGAAATCCAGAATTGTCTTCGCCAAATGAAAAATCGTAAAGCTGTCGGTACCGATGGAGTCCCCATCGAAGCCTGGTAGGCGATGGGCTCTCGTAGTGTAGGTATCTTAACCCACCTTTTCAACCAAATACTCCTCACCAGTATGATTCCGAGCTAATGGAGGCTGAGTATCATTACTCCAGTCTTCAAATACAAGGGGTCGGTGCAGGAGTGCGGTAACTACCGCGGTATTAAGGTCATATCCTACACCATGAAGCTGTTCGAGAGGGTTATCGACTTTCGGATCCTCCAGGAGTGTACTGTCCCGGAGTGTGAATATGGATTTCACCCTGGTCACGGGACCATGGATCCTATTTTTGCCCTAAGGACTGTCACGGAGAAATACAGGATGAAGAATATGCCTCTACATTGCCTGTTTCTGGACATGCAGAAGACCTTCGACTGTATTCCTAGCGCAATGACCTGATGGACACTGCGATCTGGATGTGTGGAGTGACGCGAAAGGACCACGTTAGGAGCTCCCGCATTTGCGGCAGCCTTCATGTCCATGACATTGCAGACAAACTGCAGGAGTGTCGCCTTCGCTGGTATGGCCACGTTTTACGGCAACTGGCTAACTACGTAGGGAATAAACGTCTGGCAATGCCGCCTCCGCCGAGCCCCGGCAGGGGGGGTAGAGTCAAAAAGTGCTGGTTTGACGTCGTAGGGGTGATATCCGTGCCAATGGGCTCACTACCAGGAATGCTGAAGACCGTGCGAAGTGGAGTTGAAAAAGTTGGAAAGAGGACCCCGGGCACAGAAACGGAAGTTTTGGTTGCAACCGCGATTTGACGTTGGGATGAAGAAGAAGAATCTACTGAAATCAGAAACACCTTAAAACTATTTTCAACTTTGTGAACTGTAATCAGAAAGTATTTAAGACATCCGCTGCCTACGCTTGGAAGAATTTTAAAACTTACAGTCATCTGACTCCTTTTGAAGAGTAGGCAAACTATTTTGAAATGCTGCAAGATGCTTCAAATCAAGTCACCTTAAACTTGCCATAAATAGTTTTGGACGGGCTCCAAGATTATTTAAGTTCACCGTATACTCTTGTGTGAAATTGGGTATTCGAGTAGAAACATTTTAAGGAGTAACGGCCTATGTAGCAAAGTAGTACACTTGCCATTTTTTTAATACAATCGATCATATGTTTATGATTCATAGAAAAAAAATTATGGAAATCGGTTAACAGATCATATTTTTACTATACAAGCCAATAAAATTCATCTGAAGAATAAAGAAACCTCACAGGATTTGTTCTTGATCTTTGGGTTTTGAAAGGGTTTCGATCTGCACAAGGTTAGTTAAGATATCCATTTCCACTCAAGAACATGTTGACTCGATATCTTATTAATTTGATAATAGAGAATAGTGGGCTAGTCTAGTTAGTAATATATATTATAATTATAGCTAGTAATAGGCTAGTGCTCCAGCAATAAAAAAAAATATTGTTGTTTATACATATAAAAAGGAAGTAATAAATGTTCGGTAAAATTTTAAAGGTTTTAGTTATTCCCAGCAATAAGCTACTTTATTAGAATGACCGATATTAATTTATTCATTGTTAAGTTTAAATTTAATTTAATAAAGTAGTATAAATTATATTTTACTTTACCATCTTTGAGGTTATTAAAATTACAATGCAAAAAAATTATGCAGAAACATAATATGTATTCAAAATAAATCACTGAAACTAACTATAAATGGTTTTATTTAGTTTATTTTTGATCTTTTTAAAAGTGGCATCAACTTTCGGTTGCATCTGAATACTTCACTTCAAAGCTCATGATTATTGTGTGTACTTATGTGATAAAAATGCAAAAATTAAAAATTACGCATTTTTTGCGTGGATAAGTTTCTACATTACTTTTTTTGCTGAGAAGGCACAAGAAAATATATGTATGAACTATTATGAACTTTTTTAAATTTTCATTGCAATCTTTAGATGAAATAAACTGACAAAAATTAAAATAGTCGCTGATTAATAATAAAATTATTCTTGGCTGTGATACAATGATGGATAGCAGCACTAAAAATTAATATTATTAAGATAAATGATTTAAGAACACCCTTTTAAGGAAATGGTAAATTTGGGGCAAGTATTCACGTAATGAAGGATCAGACTCGATTTCCGCGGGGCAGAAAAAGTTGAACATAAATCATTTCCTCAACGCTTCGTGTAGATTTATTCAAACATAGTGATGTGACATCTAAATCAAATTTATCACTCTATATATTATTAAAGTTAACATACATAGTGTGATGGTGAATATACGGAATTAAAACATATTTATACTAACCAATTTCATTCTTAAGCTACTATGTTTAGTTTTGATTCTAATTTTAAACTTGTAGTTTATCTCTAATCATGAAAAAAGGGTGGAGTGGATATGTTATGCTGATTCCATATAATGTGAGATAAAAGTAATAAGAAGAATCAATCAACAAATCAACTAGGTTATGTATAAATATTATAAGAACATTTTATTAATATTAATATTGGCCTATAAATTGGCCGCAATTAGTTTTAACTTTTAATTATTTAATCCTTTGAACATGAAGTTTGAACAAATGGACTCACAGGCACATAGAATAAAAAAATATGAATATGTTTTTAATCCTACTCCTAAACAAACACTTCTATATATTTTTAGGTTTAATTTGCACAAATTCGTAGAATTAATAACAAACTGCAAAAAAATATATAAAACATTATATTTAAATGTTAGGGTATTTTTTTTTTGTTTGCAAGTTACGCTGCAACAATATCGGTTGAAGACTTTACATAATCGGCTTGTATGTGCTAGCTGAGCCTTGTTTCCATTCGCTCAGGTATTTGGCAGTAGAACAGCGAAAATTTTTGTGGGTAGACCCATAGAATCCCATATTCCCCCCACTTGAAAATGAATTTATATCGAAAATAAACTTCTACAATAAATATATAATGAAAAATATAGCAAAATTTTGTAATATAGTTAAAATATTTGAGGAAGAATTAAAGCTTAAGAGCAGTAATATTATATATTACTGAACCACCATCGAAGCGGTGAGGCCCGTCCTGGCCGAATGGCTGGAAAGGCGCCACGGCGCCCTGACCTTCCGCCTGACGCAGGTCCTCTCGGGGCATGGTTGCTTCGGGAGGTACCTGTGTCGCATAGGGCGGGAGATGACGTCGGGGTGCCACCACTGTGGCGCGGGCGACGAGGAGGACACGGTGAACCACACTGTCGCCGTGTGCCCTGCGTGGCGCGAGGAGCGCCGCGCCCTCGTCGCCCAAATCGGCGTGGACCTGTCGCTCCCGGCCCTGGTTCTGTCCATGGTCGGGGGTGATCCTGGATGGACGGCCGTCGCCTCCTTCTGCGAGGCAGTCATGTCCGCAATGGAGGCGGCGGAGCGGGAGCGGGAGTTGACCACCACACTCCCCTCCCGCCAACGCAGGCCACGCCGGCGGCGCCGGAGGGTCAGTAACGACCTCCGGCCGCCGTAAAAAGCGGCCGCGGGCGGTCCCTCGGGGGAGGACCCGCCGCCCGCACTATTGCCGCGAAGGTGAGGGCTGCGTGCTGTTCCGCGGCCCCCCTCAACTCCTAGAGTTGCTAGGAGAGCGCCGGGGGGACGAAACCCTGACCCCCTGGCGCCAACACTTTAGAAGGGGCCCGCCTCAAGACAAAGGGCGGGCCGGCGCCGGCCCGGGCCACGAGATCGGCAGGCCATATATCTGTGGGCCCGGGCGTAGGCGATAGGAGAACAGCGGGGTTTTTTAGTGGGTAGTCGGATGGCCAATCATCTTTCCCGGAGTCCCACATATCCCTCGGTCCCCCCGGGCCGGGGGAACCCGTCAAGAGAGGTTTTTCCCCGAGACCAAAAAAAAAATATACCTATATATTACTGAAATTAAATATTTTTCTTCCTCCTGCCCTTATCCAACAATATATGGGGTCGAAACAACATGTTCTCTCCTTCCATACTCCTCTGTTATACAAGTCATTGTTTATATATTATTTATTACCGATATTAAATAAACCCTTAATTTTTTTTTAATTTTTAAATAATATATTACATATTCAAATTCCATTAGGCTATTCTAGTGCTTAAAATACTCCTTTAAGATAGCTATTAAGTGCTACTTAATAATCGTATACTTTTGGGGTGTTAAAATTCATTGGGCGCACAGCACTAATGGAGTTACATCCAGGGGAGTGTCAAGCGCATCCGCTTGATGTCACATAGTTATTTATTACTCTATTTATCCCGATACTGATCCCATAGGTATTTTTGTAGGAGTAATCATACACAGGAGGTGTGCATATATTTTTGTATTTCCATATAATTCTAAGATGCCTAAGATATGTAACATATTACATAACAATATATTACATTAATATAATTTTGTACCTATAATACATTGTCAGGTTTTTATCCGTGCAGGGGCGGAGAAAGAATACTAACCTCTGTGGCCGGGGTCGGCCTGTCGTAAAAGGCGACAAAACAACCCACCCTAGCTACGTGGTAGGGCCACAACCCCGTCTGGATGGCGACCACCTTTGGTCTTAAGTATGCCGCCATAATAACCTTGTGTTGTTGTGTTCCGGCATTAGTGACCAAAGTTCCTGCACCCTTATGGGACAGCAGCGTGTTCGCGATGCCACTGGCATTGCAAACACCTATAGACGACGGTAACTGCTAAATTCTAAGCGGGCTGTCAGCCTGTCTGCTGTCCTACGCAATAAAAAAAAAGGTAATGTTACATACATAATAAAAGCTGTTATTTATATTATATATATTTGCCAACCCTCCCACAAATTACATATATTTTATTTATTTTATTAATAATAATAATTTATTTCATAACAATACTTATAACTATATACATTAAATTGACAATTAAGTTACAATCAAACAATATATTAATTAATATTAAGTCACCTCGAAGAGATCGCTTCAAGTGATAACATAAGTCTGCCATTTTTGTAGAATGTACCATTTTTAAATATATGTAACAATGTAAATTATTGTAAAATAAATAATAAATAAATAAATATTAAAAGCTATTAATTTTTATTTGTTTGATAATATCTAACAAGTTCATCAAGGTAAAATAGCAATAATATTATCATAAGTAGTCGAGGTATCCCGTACCCGACATACGCATTGCTTTTAAAACTTTGCGCGATCTTTCCACCATCTCAAAATATATTAGTTCTTTAATACATCAGGCCAAAATTAAATATCCTTCAGATATGAAAATATTTTGTTATGTAATCCAGTTAGTAGCTATGATGAAGTCATAAACATTTTAATAGATTTTGTAACTATCGTAAAGTAGTTAAACAGTAGTTAAACATTTTCTCTTGAAATTATTTCTTAGTAACCACCCTAGGTTTATACCAATGGTAGTTGCCATTCAGACGGGCTTGGGAACCTACCACCTAGGGTAGCCTCTTACGACAAACTAACCGCGTTCGCAGAGTATTCTTACTCCGCCCCTATATGAAAAAACATATTGTTTTATTGATAAACATATTGTTAATTAAAACAAGGAAATACAAAATAAAAGTAAACCAATTCGATCTAATAGACTAAAAACAATATTATCATTCAAAATCACTTACCCTCAGGAATAACAGTTAAATGTCAATCAACTTAAATTTGTTTGGGAATACGGAGGAAATTTTTACGCCAACCAAAGCAGTTTTGTTTTACTTTGAGCCTCGTGAGAATTTATGATAACAATTTCCGCATCCGCGTAAAATTTCTGAAATTAGCACGCAGTTTTTGCTTTGCTGCCATATTTGAAATTAAACTTATATATAAAATATTATAAAAACACACAAAATTAATGTTAGATAATTATTTTACTGTTTTATGCTCTATTTCTTCTCCTCCTTACCTTAGCCCTCTCCCCTTTTTATATCTTGTATAATTAGGATTATACATTGGAATATTAATTAAACTTACATGTTTAATATTTATGTTTATAATAAGCTGTAGATAAGATTTCATTCGTTTCAGAAAATTATCATGATTGTCATATAAATAGTAACAGTTTATCTTATTCGTACTTACGAAAAATGGTTCTACACAATAGTCTAGTAATAAAACTTGTCATTCAGTTACTATACTTACAGTATTTTACTACGTCTTTTAGATGAAGTTAAAGTAAAGGAAAAAGTACCATATATGGAATTATTAGAGGATGAACCATAGATGAATTTGAGTCCACTTCAACACTAATAAGGATTTTGGGTCCTTTCTGTTAGCCGGGTGCAAATGGTAGATTAGGTTAGATTATTTTTTACTTACTATTAATTAATATTTCTGGGCCACACTGGTGACAGAGCAAGGGAGCAATATATGTGTGTGTGTGGGGGGGGGGGGGAAGAAGGGTTGAATTAGCCACACAAATACTGGTCAAAAAATAAACAATATAACATACAAGCAGCCTGTGTCAGAACGCACGGGCACCCGTTTCAGTACACAAGCTACTTGTAGGTTATGGTTGTTTTTAATGACCATTCATATGTGTGGCTAATTGCGCAAATTATTCAATTCAACCTACATACACATAGATATGCCCCCTTGCTCTGTCTCCGGTACGGCCCGGAAATATTAATTAATAGTAAGCAAAAAACAGTAAGCAAAAAATAATCTAAACTAACTAACTAAAAGTACCAAATTTTGTTTCGTGTGCATTACAAGCATTCGAATCGAAATGAATTCAAGCAAATCTCTTTTTCTAAATTAAATCAATAATAAACTTATTGTTGTTTTACCCTAACCGTGCTTTTTGTACATAACCCGGATAGAATAAAATATATAACAAAATCAAATGTAGCACATATTGTGTTTTCAAGCTGAAACTAAACACGCAACTGGGAATTAGAAAAAATATAAGAATTTTAATGAAAATTCTTAATAACTTTAAAAGAATACGAACAATCTATAAATCACATTCTATTTATAGAGAAATTTAAACGACTCTTATGTTTGTATTTTAAGTCCGGATTAATCCAGTTATTGCATTAGTCATTAATTATTAATGGATTTAATAAAATATCACACAATATTATCTCTAAAAGGTAATATATCTCACATTATCTCTAAGGAAATAAAATACGGATGCAAGGCAACTTTTAATGACGTTATCAGTTTGTAAACTCGTTTCTCTTTAGGGAAGCCCCAGAAGGTTGCGGCGGTTGATTAAGATTGTCGTTGTGAATAGGTAAAGGCACCTGAGCCTTGTTTTAGTTTGCACAATGCGGAGCTCGAGTGGAGTCGTTCTAAGCGGGACTGTTTTGGCAAGTCTGAGGTAAGACCTAAGTGTCCGTATAACGCATAACAAGCTTTAAGTGATTAACTTAATGGATATTAATAGTGTATTATTGCTTATCACTGCCATTGATTAAAATATATCTACTTATTCACGGATTTAAAACTCGTGTTATAAGTTAGCAAGTTGTAAAATAGTTATATTTAGTAGAATTTTAAATATAATATTCAGTAGATCTTCACATAAAATATGACTTGCAGTTTAGTCAACGGTTAAACATTAAAACGTAACGATATAAATTTTATATGACAAATAACAGTTGTGAAAGTTAAAAGATAAAAGAGAAGTAATTTTTCAAAGAAATTTATATTTCAGTATAAGCTTATTAGTTTATCTATTAAGTTATTAATAAAAAAAATCAATTTAAATATGACACTAAATCAACATATTTTATAACACAATCATTAATGTCTTATTTTTGTTTTTACAACACATTATTTTTGTAAATTGTTGTGGAAATTCTATTTGGGATTTCATCAACTACGAAACAAAGATTTTCTGAGAAAATCGTCAGTATTGCGGAAGCTCCTTTAGAGTTTCATACACATTGTGCAGTTCCAAAGCGTAGAAGTTACTATAAAGTTTGCATTAAAATCTTATGTATTTAGAACTTGTTACTTTTGAAATATTTATCATAATTATAACGTTAGTAAAAACTTAGGAAAAAATGTAAAGGTAAAACAAAAGCTATGTGATGATAGGTGCTAAATTCTAAGTGGGCCTTTGGAATAGTCGCTTCAATTGACTCTTTAATTTAGCTTGTGTAAATCGAAGCTCTGTTCTATATAAATATATATATATATATATATATATATATATATATATATATATATATATATATATATATATATATATATATATATATATATATATATATATATATATATATATATATATATATATATATATATATATATATATATATATATACCTAGTCAGGTCATAAATTCTGTCACATGTTTAACGTAAAATAATTGTAACAAGTTTATTCATTATGTAACCATTCATATACCAAAATGAACTTAACAAAACATAGATTCTTATGACATTAAAGTTTATTCAAAATGACCTCCGTGATTTTGAATACAAGCCTTCAATCTGCGCGGCCAGTTGTCTATCGCAGCACGAACGAGGTCCATGTCAATATCGGCGGCTGCCTTAATCAAGGATGTCTTGAGTGACTCCAAATTGGGATGAGGCTTTGAGCACGCCTTTTCCTCCAAGTGTTGCCATATCTTGTAATCTAACGGATTCAAATCTGGACTGGAGGAGGGCCAGTCTTCGTGCCGGATGAAGTCGATTTCACGCGCCGCCAGCCAGTCTTGTGTGCTCTTCGCTCTATGAGCTGGCGCCGAATCTTGTTGGAATACCCAGTGCCTGTTATTGAACATGGTATGAGAAACAGGTTCCACAAGGTTCGTCAGGACTGTATTTTGATACACAACAGCATTCGTTTTTACACCTTTCTCACAAAAATGTACCTCTGTTAAGCCCCAATAAGAAACTCTCAACCATACCATGAGCGAGGATGGAAAATGACCTCGTTGGACACGCGGAATACGGTTGCTCGCTTCTTCACTACTGTGTGCGTACACCTTATCATTTTGTTTGTTGTAGCTCTCTTCTACGGTAAACATTTTTTCATCCGAAAAAAGAATTTCCCGATATTTTTTTCCCGCGTACCGCTTCAACAAAGCGCGGCATCTCTTCAGTCTCAGGTCCATTAGACGAGCATTCAAACGATGTCCTGTTTTTCTTCGATATGCCCGAAGCCCTAAGTCTTCATTTAACACCCTATTCACCGTGGTTCTGCTTAACCCCATCTGAAGGGCCAACAGTTTCTGCTTACGTTTGGGATTTCTTTGAATTCGTGCCTTCACAGCTTTTATCACTGCTGGAGTCCTAACAGACCGAGGGCGACCACTTCTTGACCTGTCATCTACACTAGAGTCTTCATTGTATCGTTTGATGGTACGATAAACGAATCTTTTGGTAATATTCAAATTTTTCAGTATGTTAAAAATTTGAATTGGCGCGTAACCGCAACGATGCAACGCAATAACTGCAACACGGTCTTCTTTAAGCGTCCACTCCATATTTAAAAATGAGTAAAATTCTAAAAGTTATACATTTTTATTTTCATGAACAATTCGAATTTCTAATTCAATAAACTTTTTTGTGGCCAGCATTCTAAAAGAAAAGTTTTTACTGTGTGACAATACTTATGACCTGACTAGGTATATATATATATATACATACTTCTGTATTTACATGCAATGCAATCAAGTTCAAAATGTAATAAAATAAATAAAAATATACATATATAACCTGTTAATTAAAACAAAACAATTTCAAACTTGTTTCAATGCTAATTTGAATGATTAAATATACTACTCAAAATGTAAACAAATTCAGATTGCAACAATTATCTGTTACTCGTGCGTAAATAAAACGGATTATTACGGCATTGTTTTAATAATTCGATCATAAATCTAAGTTATTTTATGATAACCTAGTTATATTGGTTTTGCTAGTTTAATTACTTGATTTAATTTAAATACACTCGGCACATACACCAACCTACATAGTTTTATGCTAATATCACGGGTGACATACAGGTACGTTCCCTGGAACCGTTTCCACATCACTGTAATTACCCTGTAGCGTAACAACCCTGTATTTATTATTTACCCTGGGAACTTACGCAATCATCGAGGGCGTAGTGGCTGCAAATAACAATAATCAAAAGTTGTACCTGCGAAGTCTCCACGTAAGGTTTTGGCTGACCACGTTGGCTTGCCTCCCGGGTTCCATAGTGCCCGACTTGTCAGTTTATCAAAATTATAAAGATAGGGCATTGTTCAATTGTTATGATTACTTATTGACTATTATTTGGATGTCGTTGAGTTATTTAATTATCATTATATTTTTATTTCTGTAGGATAGAAAACAGGCTGACAGCGCGCTTAGAATTTAGCAGTTACCGTCACCTATGGATGTTTGCATCGCCAGTGGCATTGCGAACACACTGCTGTCCCATAAGGGTACAAGAACTTGGGTCACTAATGCCGGAACACAACACAAGGTTACTATGGCGGCATACTTAAAACCAAAGGTGGTCGCCATCCAGACGGGCTAAGGGCCCTACCACGTAGCTAGGGTGGGTCGTTTTGTTGCCTTTTATGAACCCCAGCAGCAGAAATCAGTATTCTTTCTCTGCCTCTGTACGGACAGAATATATCTAAGGATAATTGATCATTATTTATAATACTTTAGCAGACATCCAAATCTTTAACTAAAAATTCCAAGGCCTATTGTTAAGTACCATCAAAGGCCAAAATTTTTTTCGAATTAAGAGACTATTTGTCCTTACAATATGCCATAGCGATACAGGAAGTTTTGGGCTTAACAGCCCCGCTTTGAAGACTCCTCAACCTGTGGTAGCCTCTTGGCTTTCTGTCAGTTATTTCTTGCAAAAACATGCAATAAATATATATATAATAGATACATAAATACTAACATTTTCGTTGTTAGTGAACATTAAGCTAAGTTGCTTAACAAATAAATAAATTAATATAATATACACTTCACACAGCGCCATCGAGTTCCAAAATAAGCAGCAGAGCTTGTGTTAAGGGTACTACAATACATAACTGATTTGTACTTATGTAGATATTTTTTTCTTTTGTATATAGGTGTTGTACAAATTACGCTAATCTATTATGTACAGTATCTATATACAAAAGTATAAATGTACCCAGAATAGACCGGAAGGCGTATCGACCGCGGAGATATTAAAAATTTTAGTCTACTTTTTTTTTAATAACACCAATTATTTTTCTACAGCCTGTTGTACACAGTACACGGGGCAACATTGTCAGAAGTCAACTCAGGGCTGAGCAATCACTCTTTCCCCGATGATTTTATGTTCGGGGTCTCGACGGCCGCATTTCAAATCGAAGGAGCATGGAACGAAGGAGGTAAGCTCCAAGTTTTAGGTGTCTCATTACTTCAGTAGACAGGTGGACGGTTGCTATTGGCTTCGTACTACGAGTATCAGCCTCAGAAAAAAAAAGCAAAAAACAGAATATCATAAAATGCGTATAAGGACCCATAAAAGAAGCAAAAAATGTAATGATTCTACATCGATAATGCTTAAGGGTATGAATGAGAATATAAATACTTCTGGCCTTAGTTTGAATAATTCAACTTTGAATCTTTAGTAACGTACTGAAAACATTTTATAACGATTAATTATTATTAAAAAAATTTAACATCCCTTACACCCCTCCTACTTTAAAATTTAACAAATATCTGAATATATATTCTACTAATTGACCCGTAAAACGTTGTTGTCCCATGAATTAAAAAAGTAGCCTATGTCCTTCTTATAGGTCCAATCTATGACTATATTGAAATTCATCAAAATTGGTTCAGTTGGGGTGTAACAACATCTACCCTACCAACCAACCCTATCCACATCCCCTGGCCCTAACAACATCTGCGGGGCCCAATTCAACCATACCTGCAAGTCGGCGCACCTTGGTGAATAACGGACGAGGCCCTGACGACGACTTTCCTTTTGGGGTTAGGGGGTCAGACGGCAGTCACCCTCGTAAAAGCCGACACCAGCCAAATCAATTTATGGACAGAAAACGAATTCGAGATCATATATAAGGACTAAGGCGCCTCCGCATAACGGCGCGCAAGAGCTTCGCCCGGCTCTTGTGAAAAATGGACAAGGGTTATCGTGTCATGGGCGGGCACGGCTAACGACGTTAGCCCCAACTCACGCAGCCTAAACATCTCGAAAGATTTGCTTCGCAACATGGAACATAGGCATGCTAACCGGACGCGCGAGGGAATTTGCCGATGTACTCTCCAGGCGGAGGGTGGCCGTGGCGTTCCTGCAGGAGACTCGGTGGAAGGCCAGCAGATCCTGGTTCACTGGGAATGGCTACAAGGGATTGCTTTCGGGGTGATCTGAACGGCCATGTGGGTGATGAATGTGGGGAATTTGAGCTTATTCACGGTGGATTTGGGCATACGGTAGCCGCAACGCGGAAGGAGAGGACAACCACAATACGTGTGCGGCTGCCGACCTTGTCATTGTGAACACGTATTTCAAAAAGAGACCCGAGCAACTTATCACTTACAAAAGCGGGAGGAATGCTACCCAAATCGACTTACTACTCACTAGGAGACACCACATCAGCAAAATAGCCAACAGTAAGGTCATACCCGGTGAGAGTCTCACTGCACAACATCGTCTTCTTGTCATGGGACCTTTGCGCTAAGCCTAAAGACAGTAGTAGTGGCTGCTTGATGAAGTCACGTCCCAGGAGTTCACCTTAGCCATCGGTGACAAGTGCGCCGGTGGTATGGGCGAACCAGTTCAGGCTTACTGGGACAAGACTCAGGCGGCTATCCTTGGATCGGCGAAGGAGGTGTTTGGGGTGTCTAAGGATGATCGCAAGTGTGACAAGGAGACATGGTGGTGGAACGACACAGTCCAGAGGGAGACTAGAGCGAAGAAAGGCCTCTTTAAGAAGCGGCAAGCGTCCAGATCTCCTGAAGATCGCGACGCATACCAGGTGGCAAAGCGTGCCACTAAAACAGCTGTTGCCATATCCAGACGAGATCACTTACAACCACTTTATGATAAGTTGGAATCGTCTAAATTGGCGCACTCCAGAGACGAAGCGGCACAGGACATTTCCAAGTGCCGCTGCGTAAAAGACCCTGTGGGCAACCTGCCATGCGAGGACATCGCGGTGTAGGAGAGATGGCGGTCATATTTTCACGAGTTGCTGAAAACGCAGTATTAAGAGATGCAGCCGCCAGACCTTCCTCCGAATCAAGGACTAGTGCCACTGGTAACGTCTGCAGAGGTCCATAATTGTCTTCGCCACATGAAGAATTGGAAAGCTGTTGGATCCTATGGAGTCCCCATCGAAGCCTGGAAGGCGATGGGCTCTTGTGGTGTGGGCATCTTAACCGACCTTTTCAACCGGACACTCCTCACCGGTACGATCCAAAGCCAATGAAGACTGAGTATCATTACTCCAGTCTTCAAAGGCAAGGGGTCGGTGCAGGAGTGCGGTAATTACCGATATATTAAGGTCATGTCCCACACCATGAAGCTCTTCGAAAGGGTTGTCGACCCTCGGATTCGACAGGAGACTGTCTCGGAATGTCAATATGGGTTTCGCCCTGGTCACGAGACAATGGACCCTTTTTTGCCTTAAGGACTGTCGCGGGGAAATACAGGGCGAAGGATACGCCTCTGCATTGCCTGTTTCTCAACTTGCAGAAGGCTTTCGACTGTATTCCTTGCGCGATAATCTGGTGGGCATTGCAGTCCAAAGGGATTCCAGAGGCCTTTATTGATATTATCCGAGACATGTACCGCGATTCCGATTCCGTGGTTTGGACCGCTGTTGGTGACACAAAATCCTTCCTCATCACTGTAGGAGTACACCAGGGTTCCGTCCTTAGTCCGCTTCTGTTCAGCGTGGTATTAGGCGTACTATCAGAGAGCTTCAGAAACTTACATGAGCAGCCCCCATGGTTGCTGATAATATCGCGCTGGCAGATTCGGACAGGGGTAGGTTGGTGGGATGTATGAAGGCGGTCTGAAACTCAACGTGGCGAAGACCGAGTAGTTGGCCTCCAACTACACAGATACCACACCCGTTCGCATAGGCGGCGATACAGTCAAGCGCACGGAACAGGTGAAATACCTGGGATAAATGGCAGTGTCGCCTTCGCTGGTATGGCCACGTTTTATAGCCACCGGCTACTTATGTGGGGAACAAATGTCTGGCCATGTCGCCACCGCCGGGCCCCAGCAGGAGGAGTAGACCCAAAAAGTGCTGGCTTGACGTCGTAGGGATTGATATGCGTGCCAATGGACTGACCAACAAAAATGCCGAAGATCGTGCGAAGTGGAGAAGAAAAAGTCGGAAAGCTGGGCGCCGAAACGAGAGTTTGGGCTGCAACCGGGATTCAAAATTGGTTCAGCGGTTTAGGCGTGAAAGCGTAACAAAAAAGAAAAAAACGCACTTTCGCATTTATAATATTAGTTAGGATTGTTCCTTAAAATTTAGTCGTATAATTAATTTGGTGACAAACAAGTTTAATAAAAATATTTTTTCAGGCAAAGGTGAAAGTATGTGGGATACATATTTACACAAGATGCCAAACTTTACGGCAGATGGTTCAAACGCTGACATAGCAGCAGATTCATATCATAAGTATATGAAAGATATAGATATGATTAAAAATCTCAATGTCGAGTATTATCGAATGTCAATATCATGGTCTCGGTACGTGGAATGAATATTCAGAGCACTTATCATCATCATTTTAGGATCAAATTTCAGTTACGAATCAATCTTCTGCATCATTAACTGTGATCCATTTTCAAACCAGGCCAAACCTTTTTGAATGTACCTCTAGTAATAAGTCGCTAGCTGCCGTAAAAATGTGGCGTGCTACCTATATACTTACCTTAAGGTAAGAATATAAGGTAAAGTACCTTACCTTAAGGTAAGAAGGAAATAGTTCTTGGTTGTTAAGATGCTCACCCATAGAAATTTCAAAAAAAGATAGTATAAGAGAATAGCAGAAGAGCATTTTTAAATAAAAAAAATCTATACCATATTATATTACTATAACATCACCTATAACGACCTTCAAAATATAAACACATCAAAAAAGTCTAAGCAACATGCATGATACATTACAAATTTACCCTTTATACTAATTAATTTCTAAGTCTTTATTCACTCAAAGTGCGTAGGTATGTAAACTTTTTTGTTATTGATGACATACTGGCTGGTTGTAAAAAAAATAGATTATGTTTTGTTTTCTTCATAAAATTAAATGAAAGGGAATTTGTTTGAATTTAAGTGCGTTTTTATTGCTACGTTTAGTCTTGATTTTATAATTTTACCAAACATTTAAATAAAGTTAGCGACAAAATTGAATTGTTAGATATTCTTTACATCATGGAGGGACGTCATTTGACGGCAAATGAAATGCAAAGAGCTGTAGGGATGTTGCAAGCGGGAAGTAATCAATCTCAGGTATCTCGGCATTTTGGCATTCATAGAAGTATTATTATCGTCTTTGGCAGCGCCACAATAATACAAGGGAATCCGCGGAACAACATCCAGGCCGTAAAAGGAGTACAACCACTCAGCAAGACCGGTACATACAATTGACTGCAAGATGCCAGCCGATGTTAACCGCTCGAGAGATAAGTTTGAGGCTACAAAATTCAAGTGGTGTTGATGTAAGTCCCCAAACTGTGCGAAATCGACTGCATGAGTACGGTCTACGAGCTCGATGCCCAATTAGGTGCCCACCGAAACGTCACAGGAATCGCGCTCGTCGAAATGAATGGTGTAGAGAACGCAGAACATGGACCCAGGAATAATGGGATAAAATTAAGTTTTCCGATGAGTCGCGATTCGGGTTTAGGCCTGATACAAGAAGGGTGCGAGTATACCGTCGGCCCAGAAATACTGATATGCTCAGGTGCATTCAGAAAGTTCATCCATACAGTGACCAAAACCATCCTAAAATTTAAATTAGTACATGTTGCTTAAACTTTTTTGATGTGTATACTTAGTTCAACAGACAACGACAAAGGATAATTTATAATTGAGTACAAACCATTTCAACTTGATGTTTATTTTCAGTTTACTACCTCACGGAACTGATAATTATGTAAACAAAGAGGGTGTTGAGTATTACCGAAATCTGTTTGAGGAACTTCTAAAAGTAAACATTACGCCTATAGTTACCCTTTTTCACTGGGATTTACCTACTCCCCTGATGGATTTAGGTGGTTGGAGCAACCCAGTGATGGTGGACTATTTTGTAGATTATGCTAAAGTTGCTTTCGATTTATATGGAGACATTATTAAAACTTGGACAACTATGAACGAGCCGCATCAACATTGCTATAATGTGAGTTTTGAAGATTGATATTTATTTAGTAAATGTAACAATTTTGAAGTAAACATTTGTTTTTCAAGGTTAGGTTGTTGTGATTGTTATTGCTTTCACCAAAAAACTATTTTCTTCGTTACGGTTATGCGTAAATTGATGAGAATATTCATTGATATAAATTATTGTGATTCCAATTGCAACTTAGTAATCTTTATAAATGTTTCTCAAATAAGTCTACGCATGAATAATACTAACACTCCATCAGCATAGTTTTTTTCCTAAATACAAAGTCTATCTTGATCATATTTAAATACAAGTATTTTAATATTTTTATGTCAATTCATCTCGGTCTTCAATAAGAAGAATGTATAATCAAAAAATATTGTATAATAATGATAGCTCAATCATAAATTGGGTTAAAATGTCTTTTAATGTCAAACTCTCATTTTTGTTTATAACGTTGCATCTTAAAATCGAGCACATGCATTATATATATATATATATATATATATATATATATATATATATATACCTAGTCAGGTCATAAGTATTGTCACACAGTAAAAACTTTTCTTTTAGAATGCTGGCCACAAAAAAGTTTATTGAATTAGAATTTCGAATTGTTCATGAAAATAAAAATGTATAACTTTTAGAATTTTACTCATTTTTAAATATGGAGTGGACGCTTAAAGAAGACCGTGTTGCAGTTATTGCGTTGCATCGTTGCGGTTACGCGCCAATTCAAATTTTTAACATACTGAAAAATTTGAATATTACCAAAAGATTCGTTTTATCGTACCATCAAACGATACAATGAAGACTCTAGTGTAGATGACAGGTCAAGAAGTGGTCGCCCTCGGTCTGTTAGGACTCCAGCAGTGATAAAAGCTGTGAAGGCACGAATTCAAAGAAATCCCAAACGTAAGCAGAAACTGTTGGCCCTACAGATGGGGTTAAGCAGAACCACGGTGAAAAGGGTGTTAAATGAAGACTTAGGGCTTCGGGCATATCGAAGAAAAACAGGACATCGTTTGAATGCTCGTCTAATGGACCTAAGACTGAAGAGATGCCGCGCTTTGTTGAAGCGGTACGCGGGAAAAAAATATCGGGAAATTCTTTTTTCGGATGAAAAAATGTTTACCGTAGAAGAGAGCTACAACAAACAAAATGATAAGGTGTACGCACACAGTAGTGAAGAAGCGAGCAACCGTATTCCGCGTGTCCAACGAGGTCATTTTCCATCCTCGCTCATGGTATGGTTGGGAGTTTCTTATTGGGGCTTAACAGAGGTACATTTTTGTGAGAAAGGTGTAAAAACGAATGCTGTTGTGTATCAAAATACAGTCCTGACGAACCTTGTGGAACCTGTTTCTCATACCATGTTCAATAACAGGCACTGGGTATTCCAACAAGATTCGGCGCCAGCTCATAGAGCGAAGAGCACACAAGACTGGCTGGCGGCGCGTGAAATCGACTTCATCCGGCACGAAGACTGGCCCTCCTCCAGTCCAGATTTGAATCCGTTAGATTACAAGATATGGCAACACTTGGAGGAAAAGGCGTGCTCAAAGCCTCATCCCAATTTGGAGTCACTCAAGACATCCTTGATTAAGGCAGCCGCCGATATTGACATGGACCTCGTTCGTGCTGCGATAGAGGACTGGCCGCGCAGATTGAAGGCTTGTATTCAAAATCACGGAGGTCATTTTGAATAAACTTTAATGTCATAAGAATCTATGTTTTGTTAAGTTCATTTTGGTATATAAATGGTTACATAATGAATAAACTTGTTACAATTATTTTACATTAAACATGTGACAGAATTTATGACCTGACTAGGTATATATATATATATATATATATATATATATATATATATATATATATATATATATATATATATATATATATATATATATATATATATATATATATATATATATATATATATATATATATATTATATATATTATATATATACGTATATATTTATTTGCTATTATTATTATACTATTTGCTATTATTATTTATCTTATTACTATTTTCTACCTGTGAACTAGCAAGAGGAAGCAATCCCTTTTTTATTTTACCTACCTTTTTTATTTGTGGAGTGTATGCGAGTTATCGGAGGTGATCAAGTCCGACTATAAGTGCTATTTCTCAATCAATTAAAGTGACTTTCGTTAAAAACTGTGTGATCATTTCAAATATACCGACCAATTAATTGATGTATGATTAATAGTGTTATTCAAATATACTGTACGTTTTAGGGATACGGCAGTAATTATTTTGCCCCAGCTCTGATGTCGTATGGTGTGGGAGACTATCTTTGTGTCCACTATATGCTTTTAGCTCATGCAAGAGCTTACCAACTTTATGACACAAAATATCGTCCACATCAAAATGGTAATTATTGATTCCCTTAATACTCTATTATGATAATTCTTCATCTTGTGTTTTATTGTATTTCTTAGTTCTTCTTATTAATTGTTTCTCTTTTTCTAAGCGTTCACTCATAGATACATTTGAAACTTTTATATCAAAGCCGTTGTCCGCAATTCGTCTGCTGTTCTTTGCCCTTTTTTCTTGGATAAAGTTACAAGAAAAGAAATAAAATGATATGGATCAAATTTAGAATTTGCAGATGCAATTTAAATTATTTGTTTTATAAGAAAAACCAAACTCAACCTCCTACCAGTATACTAATCAAAGAAGTGATTTGATCTATTTGCCGCCTTTTAAGACACTTTTGTAAAATAATAGGATAGTTTTATATTTTTTTTGACTAGGAATAAACTGCAAGTTATTGTTTGAATTATTTAAATGATTATTATATCATTTTTATGTATTATTTATATTGTAGGAATAATTGGTATCACATTAGATTGTTTTTGGGTAGAACCAAAAGATCCTATCAAACCTGGAGATCAAGAAGCAGTCATTGACTATTTACAAATGCATGTAAGTTATTAAAGTTTATTTATTGTATTTTTTAACTCATAAAATACATTTCTCCTCAAAAAAATCGAAATAGGCCTTAAGTTTGGTTTTGAATGATGTATATCTTTTTTTTACATTTAAACAAAATATAAATAATACAAGTTAATTGTGGATATTATAAGGTATCATTTAACGAATATCATAAATCTCATCATATCATTAATGTTTCAATTTAAAATTAAATTTCTTTAGCTATTGTGTTTTGTTCAACAGGTAGGTATGTTTTTGCCCTTTAATAAGAAATTGTTGAAAGTTAGAAACAAAAATGTGATACTAAAAAAATGTTAAAAAAGTTTATTTAGTTATCTCGTATTTTCTTCTCGGGCTCTTATCACTGCTTCCATGCGGTTCCTCATGGAAAGGATAAGCGTCACAATGTTGTGTTGTGGGATGTTATCCCACTCTTCTTGTATAGTTGTTTTAAGCTAGCCTAGTGTCTCCAGAGCAGGATCTTTTGCTCTGACTCATCTCTTCAACTCATTCCATAGGTGTTATATGGGACTCATATCCAAGCTTCCTGCTGGCTAGCCCATAACCGCAATATCGACTTCGCTCAGGTATTCATTTACAATGCCTGCCGTGTGAGCCCAGATAATATTCTACATAAAAATTAAGTCTTCGCCAGTAAAATGTGCTTAGCGTACGACATAAGACTCCAGACACTCTACGATGTAACGTGGCCCATTTAGTGACAATAACCTAGGTCCAGATACAATCGCATGTTCGGTTTTTCCATCGGCGCAAATGCCTCCCGATACCATAACCGACACTTTCTTTAATGCAGCACTGTATAAAACGCTCTCCCTATCTAAGTACTCAAGTGCAATGTTAAGACGCGCTCTTCGGTGGTCTACCGTCAATTTTGGACCATTAGCTGAATTATGAGGTTTCATGCAACGTTTCGTCAATTTTCTTCTTATGATAGAATCGCTTACAGTCAATCCTCGAACCTCACGGAGCCGCTGCTGCAGTTTAATAGAGTTAAAGTGGCGATTTCTTAGAGAAACTGACACAATATACCGGTCGTCTTACCGGTAGACGTGACTCGATGTCTACCAGATCCTGGACGGCAAGTAAACATACCAATCTCCCGATAACGCTCTATTGACAGCAAACAGGCTTAGATGCAATTTTGCAGCCACAACACGCTGACTATGCCCTGCATCCAGCAATACCACGACTTGAGCAGCTTCTATGGGCAAGATATCCACTTTTTTTAGGAAAAGAGCTCTTTGGTAGGATGTTACAGAGCTTAGTTAACAATCACGCTCAGCTCTGAGCTCAGCTAAAAAAACGATAATATATGCAAAAAAATATGTGATTAAGTGCAGAAATCCCGACGAAAAACACGTTGAAAACAATCTCTACATTTATTTATTGGATGAAAATTCGAAAATTTTATTTCAAATTTGGAATTCTGGTACCTACACATTGTGTCGACTAAGCTGTCAGTCATTTATTAGCGTATTTTTTTAATGATATCAGTCCTCTTTTTTATTTAAATGCCGCCTGAATAATACTTGCAGTAGTGTTCCGTTTTTTTTAATGAGAAGTATATAAACGATTTCTATCATAACTTACATAATGTGTAAACGGGTTTATATTACTATTTTTTCCAGTTTGGTATGTTTGCTCATCCAATATTTTCTGAAGAAGGCGACTATCCCGAACTTGTACGCGAAAGAGTAGACAACATGAGTATTGCACAAGGATTTTCAAGATCGCGTCTACCAAGATTTTCCCCTGAAGAGGTAAGTAGTATTCTGATAAAAAAAATTATTTTACAGCTATTTTATTTTAAGCTTCTGTTCATTTATGTTCCTGTCTATGTCATCGTATCTTAAATGAGCTGATTAGACTATTTGATGCTGTTTCTATTTGTATTTTATATGATCGATATAAGTTGTTTGAACCAAAGAAAGAATAAAGTATTAGTAATATGAAAAAATAAAGTATTAAAATTATGATATAAATTAAAAAAGAATAAATAGCAGAAAACATTTATTGTAAAAAATGATTAATTTCCAGACTCACTGTTAAATAAATGACATGTTATATCGCCATCAATTAGACCAAAAACAGAAAATTTATTAATCACAGGTTAAGGCATTGAAAGGAAGTTCAGATTTCTTCGGGCTCAATCATTATACAACATATTTATTAACCCCCTCGAAAATGGAGGATGAATGGAGAATACCTTCATGGGACCACGATACTGGGGTGCAGATAACACAAAACCCCAACTGGCCAAAACCAGGTGCTGATTGGCTATCGGTACGTAATCATATTTAATTATTAAATATCTAAGCTATTAAACTAACCTTAATTTCATACAATATTTGTACATGGATCTTTCTTTATCCAAAGAGATAGAGCTAAAAAAACAAATGGATCATCTACAAAATTATATGGCGAAAAGAGGTGTTAATGTTGAAATGACAACTAACAGAGGATAGTGGTAAGAAACGACATGTTATGCCAACCTATCATAATGGAATAAAGATAGGTGGAAGAGGGCCTTACATTATAGTTAGGTAAATAAGTATATTAATACCATAATTAGTCTGAAAGCTGTTGGTCAATTTCAGCATTTATTCAATCACTCAGGTGGGTCACCTTAAAACCCAACAAAAACACATACAGTTCCAGAGTTCTCAGACCCATAGTTCCACCGTAAAACGTGAAAAACAGAAAAAGTTACAAGTTGAGAGGCTTAGGCATATCAACTTTTTATCAGCTCGAGCTGCGGCCAGGAATATCTCCTCGGTCCCTAGTTCATCGTCGTCGTCCTTCTAGGCGTCACGCGACAATCTTTAGCCATCAGTAAAAGTGGCGAAGAGGGGAAGAGGTAGCCCCCTCACTACTACAGGCTAGTGATGACCTACCACGCTAATACTGCAGCCTGGGAAAGGCAAAGAAGGCGCTCACCAAGGCAGATCGTGAAGGAACCGAGATCGACCTCGAGCAAAGTGTCGCAGAAAAGAATAAAGCTCCCATGAGCCTTAGGGTGACGCGGCAGGCGGCTGCAGCCACAACATTTGACAAACCAGAGGCATCACTGGATCTTAAGAAACAGATAACTGATTCAATAGTGGCCTCAGAAATCACCAAGGCCTCGAAGGGCACGCTTGTAAAGGCCCTTAAAGATTCCGTCACGACCGTTTCTGAAGCAGCCGAGCAGTTGGTCAACCGCATTGCCACCGAGGAAGTGGCTGTGCTTCAGACGGCCAACAACATATTGGAACGTGAGGTCGCGGAACAGAAGGAAGAGGTGAAGCCACAACGCACCGAGTTGATGGAGGTGCGAACAGCTCCGTCTGCCGTCATCTCCCGTTTACCTGTGGCTGCATATAGTCAGCCATCGGAGGTTAAAGTAGATGACGTCATAGAGTCCATCACCGCTACGATGATAACGCATCAGCGCTTCCAGTTTGGAATCCATCAGGATTCCAGGTTCGCAGCCCTGGAAAAGTGCTCCGGACCAAAAATCCTGCAGCCCCGTATCCTTCCTCCCGTCTAGCCGAGCTCTGGGAGAATAACAATTTTCCACCTCAGCCAGCTCCTGTCTTTAAAAAGGCAGGTAAGGCAAAGACGTCAAAAGCTGCTGCCGCCACCTACGTTGACCCTACTCTCCCACTCCAGCCGTACTAGAGAAATTGAAGGCCGAGCACCGTCTTGGAGGAAGCGCCTGCGGTTCGAGCCGTTCCAACAAGAAAGGGGAAACTTGTGGCAGCTAAGCCACTGCAGAGACAAACACTGGGGGAGGCGGAAGTTAGGGCAATCTAATAATGGATCTACGCCCACTCCGCTTTTACGCCCACTTCACATTCTTTCTCCGCCCCTGCACGGATAAAAATTCGGTTATGCTCTTTCACACTAAGTAAGTAAGTATACAAAGTATACCAAAGTCAACATGGCCGGCCCAGCTCGCCTGGGCGGGAAACGTATACGACAGGGCATAAGAGGAACACTGGGGTGATTTTTAGTGGGTAACCCAGCGACGTGCGTCCCTTTGGCAACTATTCCACACTATCCTGCCGCCCCGCCTGACGGGATGTGCATTGTGCATTAAGTATTTCCCCCTCATAACAAAAAAAGGCCATTTTGGTAGCGTTTTGAGCGTCAATTACTAAACTAACTTGTATTTCCTAATTATATACCATTTATCTTTGCGTGATATAAATTACATGGGATAAAACACAATAAAACATGTTCTAAGTATTTGTATATGCAGAATAGTAATAATATTTTTTTTTTATATCTGGTAAATCAAAGTAATAAAAAAGGTTAGAAACGAACGAAACGTTAGAAGGTCAAAATTTCTTCGAGACCGGCAGCGCGTTGGTGCTGCAAACGTTCATAGGCGACGGTGACCACCTGCCAGTGTGGACCGTTTGCCTGTCTGCTGAACTCTAACTGTAAAAAAAAACGAAGAAACGACCTCCAAAATTAATGTCTTGTTTACATTGAAGTAAAATACCTATCATAAAATGCTAATTCGTATAGCCTTTGAATTCAATCAATTATTGAAATTATATTTATTACATAACATAATAAAATATTCACTGTCTGCATAAATATTTTAAACATTCTTGAATAAATAAATAAATACTATAATCTAGATTAAACCTCTCTAGATAGTTTTACTTAACTTAAAAATACTCTGCAATAATATTAGGTCTTTACCTATGAAATTGCCGTTTTGTATGAAAAAATTTAAACGAATCTTTTTCATGTATTTTTTATTTGTATTAATCGAAGTAATCACCCATGCAATCAATGCATCTTTGCCAACGCAGTGACAGTTTATTGATGCCCTTCTTAAAGAAATCAGCTGGACGGGAGGCAACAAATTCTTCAAAGGCATTTTGTACTGCCTGTCGGGTATTGAATTTTTTTTCCGCCAAGAATTATCCGAATTCTGGAAAAAGTAGTAGTCTGTAGGCGCAAGGTCTGGTGAGTAGGGCGGATGAAGGAGAACTTCCAACCCCAGTTCTTGCAACTTGGAGACCGTCTGCTGTGCAGTATGAGGTCGCGCGTTGTCGTGCAGGAGCAGCGTAGACGAGCGTTTGACCAATGCTGGTTGGAGATGTGCCAGCTTCTCCATCATTGTGTTCAGTTCTTCACAATACACTTCTGCAGTAATGCTCACCCCGTTTGGTAAGAAGCTGTGATGAATCACACCGGCGCTAGACCACCAAATAGTGATCATCACTTTTCTAGGGGTAAGTTTTCGTTTAGGGCATTGTTTAGGTGCTGAACCAGGATCCAACCAACTTGCTGAGCGCTTGCGGTTATCAAACAGAATCTATTTTTCATCGCAGATAACAATGCGGTTCAAAATTCCTTCATTTATGTGTCTGTTGAGCAGTGCAAGGCACGTCTCGACGCGTACTTCGTGCTGGCGATCGTTGAGATCGTGGGGCACCCATTTGTCAAGTTTTTTACCTTGCCAATTTGACGCAAATGGACCTATATTGTTTTGACGCTAACGTAGAAAGCTGCTGCTAATTCAGCCGTAGATTGTGTATCATCAGCTTCCACAATCGCCTTTAATTCGTCATTGTCGACCAAAGTCTTCGGACGACCGCGAGGTTCATTTTTCAGGTCGTAATTCCCAGAACAGAAGCGAACAAACCAATAACAGGTGGTGCGTTGGTTTGTAGTGTTAGCTGTGTAAACGTCGTTGATGTTGGGTGCCACTTGTGCCGCGTTGCTGCCTCGACGGTATTCATATTCCATAATTACTCGAATTTTTAACGTATCCATGACGAAAAAGATTGAAATGCGATGAAAATGTAACACTAATCAATAAACAAATGACTACTTTAGGAAAAAGAATTCCATGTTTTTAAAATAAAATTAATTTGAAATTAGAATTCTTAGCCAAACAAAAATTATTTTGATTTGAAATGGCCAGTACTGCAGAACGGCAATTTCATAGGTAAAGAGCTATTATTACTGCATCTAGCCAAAGACTTCCCACCATATTCGGTAGAAATTTCCACAGTTTCAATTAGTTGTGATACTTCATTATCAAATAATTATAAAGCGGTAATATTTGTATAAATTAAGACGGCATAATTATAACAATAATCTATCTATATCTACTGATTGACAAATAACTATTTGTTATATATAGATATATAGATAATAAAGCTAATGTGTGTGTACTCGTACTTGCGAAGAAGTTATGTTTCTTTAGCGTAACAAAACAAAAATAGCTAAATGTTTAATCATACTCTCTTTACTCTTTACTCTTTGTTGATATTTAGGTGGAAATAAATAAAAAGAACGACTAATATGAAAATTCAACGTGTATTGTTCGTACATAGTACATAGGTTACAAGCTTGTAGATTATTTCAGTGATAAATAATGTTGCCAACTTATGATAAAAGTGGTTGCGTTCTTATTTTGCCAACACTCCCCACAGAACGCAGACCCATTTTACTGATACAGAACAAATGTTTTTCAAAAGTAGTACCTTTAGTCAAGTTATCAGCTACCATGTTGCAACCATTTACAAATTTAAATTTAACTTTAGAATTAACAATGTTTTCTCTAAGAAAATGTAAACGAATATCTATATGTTTAGTTTTTGGTTTATAACAGTCTGTTGATGCCAGTCTTATTGCACTTTGGTTGTCACAGTGGATGAGTAGTGCGTTGTCCTCGCCTTGACCGAGCTCAGCCTGCAGTTGCCGCAGCCACAGAGCCTCCTGGGTTGCCGCCGCCATCGCCATGTATTCGGCCTCCGCCGTGGATAGTGCCACGGTTTGTTGTTTACACGAATTCCAAGATAAACAAGCATTCTGAAACAAAAAAATATAACCCGTGCACGATCGTCTATCCACTGGGTCGCTCGCCCAGTCAGCATCACAATATCCAGTTATTTCCTTTGAGTCATCTTTGATATAGCATAGCTTTAGATTCCTGGTTCCTTGAAGATACCTCATAATCCTTTTTATTCCAAGCCAGTGTTGATTTCCTGGATTATTACAGTACTGACTCAATTTGTTAACTGCATAGGTAATATCAGGTCTCGTGACATGTGCCAGATATATCAGACATCCCACTGCTTCCCTGTACGGGATATTTTTGTTTACATCTTCAGGATTTATCTCAAATTTTGCATTCACCTCTATCGGGGTACGAACTGGTTTACATTCAGACATATTAAAGCGGTTCAATACTAGGTTAATGTATTTTTCTTGATCTAACATAATCATACCTGCCTCTCGGTTCCTATTTATGTTTATGCCAATACAATTCTTCATTTCACCTAGGTCTTTCATACTGCATTCTTCTTTTAATTTGTTTTTAATCTCTGTTGTTTTATCCTTATTATTTGTGAATATCAAAAGATCATCCACCCACACTGCAATGAATATAGTTGTAGATTCATTTACTAAATAATAAATACAGGGATCCACATGTGATCTTTCTAAGCCAATTTTTAATAAAATATTGTTCAATTTAAGATTACACTGCCGGCTAGCTTGTTTGAGTCCATAAATTGATTTATGTAAAATACATACTTGATCATTTTCTTTGTAGAGTTCTGGTTGTGACATGTATATCTCAGTATCTATATCACCCTGAAGAAAAGCACTTATGGCATCCATCTGAAACATTTCTAAATTATATTTCGCAGCCAGTGAAAATAAAAAACGAACAGATGTATATCTTACAACAGGAGCATATGTCTCATCATAGTCACTTCCTTTTCTCTGAGCATACCCTTTGATAACCAATCTTGCTTTAAAACAGATAATTTCACCTTTTTCATTTGTTTTAGTTTTATAGACCCATTTACATGGTAAGACTCTTTTCCCAGATGGTGCGTCTACCAATGACCAAGTTTTGTTTTTAATCAGCGAGTCATACTCTTCTTGCATAGCCTTCTTCCATTGGTCAGCATGAGATGATGATAATGCTTCGTCTGCTGTTTGTGGATCATTTGAATTAACTATTGGACAAAAGTAACTTACATCATGGTCATCTGTTTCTGCATACTGAACAGCTCTCCGTGGGCGTAAATTTATGTTTCTTGGTGACTCGAGATCAATCGATTGATCTGGTATGTAAGATGAATCTTCATTCTCGCAAGACTGATAGTCCTCACTTGACTCACCAGTAAAATGATCTGTGCTGTCCTTTAATTCTTCTTTACAAGTTTCTTCGTGTGACATATCAGATATCTCTGAACTGCTGTTGTTGGATGTACAAGGTAAGTATATATTATTATCATATTTTTCCACATTTTCTAGAAATACTACATCTCTACTTTTTATGATTTTATTGGTATCTGGATCAAGTATTCGGTATCCTTTGGTAGACTCACAATAACCAACAAACAATAACTTTCTGGATTTGGAGTCCCATTTTTGGCGTTTTTCTTTTGGGACATGTGTCATTACTTCACAGCCAAATACTTTTAAATTAGACAAGTTAGGTTTCTTACCAGTCCACATTTCCATAGGAGTTTTACCATTAATTGATTTTGTGGGTGATCTGTTAATTATATACGCTGCCGTTGCAAGAGCCTCTGCCCAGAACTGTTTTTCGAGTTGAGCGTCAAACAACATACATTTTGCTCTTTCCACCAGAGTCCTGTTCATCCGTTCGGCAAGACCATTCTGCTGGGGTGAGTACGGAGCACTTGTTTGATGTTCAATCCCATGTTTTTTCAAGAAGTTTTCGAATTCTCTATTGCAGTATTCTTTTCCATTGTCAGAACGAATTACTTTTATTTTCCTCTCATGTTCATTCTCTACTTTGTTTTTGTAATCTTTGAAAACTTCTACAATATTCAATTTATTTTTCAAAAAATAGACATGAACTAGTCTTGTGTAATCATCTATAAAAGTAATAAAATATTTCATACCTCCCAAAGATTCTTGTTCCATTGGTCCACATAAATCAGTGTGGATCAGCTGCAATGGTTGTGAAGATCTTGAACCAATGTTGTTAAAGGGTAATCTAGTCTGTTTCCCCGAGAGACAGGTAGTACAAGTAATGGAGCCTATATTTTTGTCTGAGAATGGTTGAACTCCCTCCGCACACTCTGGCAGCTTGTTAACATCTGAAAAATTCAGGTGTCCCATGCGTCTATGCCACAGGACAAAATCATTTAAGTTATCTGAACAAGACAGGTTAGAAAATACCTCTCTGTGTGTATTTAATAAATATAAATTGTTCACTAGTGTGGCTGAACACAGGAGCTTGCCATTTCTTTCATAGATATCACAACCTTCATCTCTAAAATTTACATTACAGCCATTTTTCACAATAGCACTGACTGACAGGAGATTTGCAGCAAGTTTAGGTATGTATAAAACCTCTCTTACCTGAATTTTACTTTCTTTATTACCATTTAGCAATAAATTTACCTTTCCCATACTTTCCACAGGTAGTGGTGTCTTACTGGCAACAGTTATGGTGGGTATCGGTGAACTTGTAACATCATACATCCAGTCACATCTATTTGTCATATGCATGGTGGCACCCGAGTCCACATACCACAGGTCCGGATTCATTGTCTGAAAGGATGCTGAAAAAGCTGCAACAAAACCTTTATTTCCTTCTGTATTTTTTTCATTCTTCTTTTTCGGAGCACGACAATTCTTAGCAAAGTGTCCATGCTTGTTACAATTATAACATCGGGGTCCTTTGTAAGCCTTTGTTGAATCATGTTGATTTCTTTGAATGACCTTTTTCCTTGTGAAGAATGCTGAATTATCGGAGCATTGAACTTCCTGCAGGAGTTTAGTTTTAATAGAATCAGCACTTATCTTGATGCCAGAGCTCTCCAGTCCCATGATCATGGGCTTATAAGCTTCAGGGAGGCCGGCTAACATCAGTGTACCGAGCCATTCATCATCAATGTCAAACTTAATATTCCTGAGCTTGTGGGCGGTCGACATTATTTTATTCACATATTCATCTATGCTTGGAGAAGATTCTAATGTAGTTGTTATCAAGTCTCTCAACAAGGCTACTCTCCTGTACAACCCGCTGTCATCAAAAGCCTGTTCCAAACTCTCCCAGACTTCTTTACAAGTATTTGCATTCTGAACATGTACGTAAATGATAGGATCCAATAACAAAATTAACTTGGATTTCGCCTTGGTTTCCTTTTTTTTTTGGTCTGTATTGGTACCTGTGACACAACTCCATAAATCGTCGAGTTCGAAATATGCTTGAACTGCAAACTTCCAACTGGCATAGTTATCTCTTCCAACTAGTCTGTCGATATGAAATGGATTGTAAACTGAATTAGACATCTTCTTTCCGATTTTCTTGATTTCTGATCGAGCACGCCACTCCAGTTAACCTCAAAATGTATGACTGACAAAACACGCCGGCCGGTTTTCTTAGTTTTAACTGCGTTTCAATTTTTCTTTTATTTCCACAAGTAGCAATCAACCACGCTCTGCTACCATGTTGATATTTAGGTGGAAATAAATAAAAAGAACGACTAATATGAAAATTCAACGTGTATTGTTCGTACATAGTACATAGGTTACAAGCTTGTAGATTATTTCAGTGATAAATAATGTTGCCAACTTATGATAAAAGTGGTTGCGTTCTTATTTTGCCAACACTCTTTGTAAAAAAAATGATAAATTAGTAAAAAAGAATGTATAATTTAAACAAATAAATTAATACATACCGACAATTAACTTTAAATCTATAAATGCATTTAAAATAGTTTCCTACTATTTGATACTTAATGGCAGCACTGTTATTTTACATCGCGCAATAGTTTCCAAATTGTGTTTCATACATACTTTGTAGGTTTATTAAGCGGGGAAGTTTCTTTCGCCGTTTCTTCTCCCCCAGCTATACAAATTCCGAAACGGTAGTAGATTAGAATAGGATTGGCTTCACCGGTGAAGTCGATAGACCCCAATTAAAAACTTTTGCCACTCGTGGCGGTTCTCAATTGTTCCCCATGCAGCGGTCGAGCCGGTAACGCACCTCACAGGAGGCGCGTCTCCGAGCACGCTGCCACGGTTGATCGACCCCGCTCCCACGGGGTTGGAATGCATTAACGTCCGAAGCCGCTGTCAGAGGCAACAACAGCTTTAGCTTTAAGGAAAAAAAAAAGGTTTATTAACAATTGAATGAAAAACTACTGTGATTAAAAAAATTCTATATCATAATGTTGCCTGGAAGAAATCGCTTCCAGTGATAAGGCCGCCGTTTGTACAATCTTTTGTTTGTTTTGTCCTATATTGTATATTTTTTTTTTGTGTGTTGTGCAATAAAGTATATTCATTCATTCAATGTTTTGCAAACTCTCCAAAAGTAGTATAACTTTCAAAAAGAACTCTATAAATAAAAATGTTCCCTTTATTTATAATGATTATACTATAATGTACAACAATACAATAACTGACGTAAAAGGAAACTTTTAATATAATTGTATGCTATATCATATCTATAAAAAGTGTAATTTAACGACTTTATATTGATTCAATAAATACTTGATCTTTCAAATCGCAAGACTATAAAATTAAATGATACCAGCTGTGTTACGATACTAAAATAAATAAATAAAAGGGTTTTGTTTGCAAGAATAGCTGAATCAAAGAAATATCAATTTGAAGTTTGTACTTTTTTAATGATTTAAGAGTCATTAAATACTTTTTTTTTTAATTTCCTAACATATTTCTTCAAGCTTGTCCCTTTTTCAACATCTCTTTTCGAGGTTTAAAGTATACTAGGGGTGTTCAATAAAAAGTTATAATGAGTATGACGCAATTATCTTTTATCGATATTTTTAAATTTTCGACGTAGTCACATTTCAGGTTTATACACTTTGTATATATATATATATATATATTTTTTTATAGCTAACAGTCCCTTTTTAGAAGTCTTCTTTCTGATCCCTTAAAAAATCGTGTACCGCGGTGACTACTGCGTCATCACCTTCAAATTTATAGCCCCTGGGATGTTCCTTTAACCGCGGAAATAGGTAGAAATCACTAGGAGCTAGGTCCGGTGAATATGGGGGATTTTCCATCAATTCGTAGCCAGCTTCTTGAATAGCAGCCATTGCAACTCTGACTTGTGCGCGGAGGCGTTATCTTGGTGAAACAAAACAACTTTAGCGAGTTTCCCACGCCGTTTCTTGCGTATTTACTCACGCAACTTTGTTATTTGTGCTGCGTACAAATTCCCCGTAATAGTAGCTCCATGATTAAGGTATTCGATCATTACCACCCCTTGACTGTCCCAGAAAAAATAGCCCATGTATTTACCAGCAGATGCAATCGCCTTAAATTTCTTTGGGGTTGGAGATGATGGTCTCGTCCAAGTCATGATGGACTGATTTTTTGTTCCCGGTTCACGTTTCGTCCATAGTTATAAATCGTACCCAAAATCGGTCAAGATCTTGTTTGTAACAAACCCGAACAACTTTATGAAATTCTCAGTTGCGTTTGTTTCTACGCGTCAGAAGGCATTCTAGGCACCCAGCGCGTTGACACCTTGTTCATACCCAAATGGTTGTGTTGTAATATCACGGACACTTCCCATAGAAATCTTATCTCTTCTTTTTTGCTATAAAAGAAATAGTAATACGACGATCCGCCATGACAATGTTTTCAACTTGTTTAATCATTTGTTTAGTCACTACTGATGTAGGACGTCCCGTGTGGGGGTCGTCGTTAATGGAAGTTCTTCCTCACTTGAACTCAGCACACCAACGTGCAACAGTAGAATATGAAGGCGCAAGAACCCTTAGGCCGACTTGCGCAACCAATCACTAAACCGATTTAGCGCTAAGCTTATTTAAATCGTCATTCTGTCCCTGTCACATTGACAACATTTGACAGGGACAGAATGACAATTTAAATAAGTTTAGCACTAAATCGGTTTAGTGATTGGTTGTGCAGGTTGGCCTTAATGTTGCTCTCAAGTCTTGATTTACCAGCTCCGTAGCAAAAAAAATTCAAGTAAAGATATTTTACTACCGCGCGAACTTCAATTTTATCCATTTTTAAGAACACGTTTCCAACACGACGCAAACAAATCACTATTTAAAAAAAAAACAAAAGAGAATTGATTGCTTTTTTATTATTATTATATCTTATCTCTGGTCTATGCCTGTCAGTATTTTTTTCTTTCTAAGGAGAATATTGGGAATGCATCTGCGAGACATCCGCATAGCTAACACAATAATAAATATATGGGCACAATTCACACAGCGCCACCTAGTACCACCTAGCCCAAAGTAGCATAGCACTTGTGTTACTAGACAACTGATAAACTACATTACATACATCATCATCATCATCATCTTAGCGATGAATCCCGGTTGCAGCCCAAACTCTCGCTTCGGCGCCCGGGGTCCGCTTTCCGACTTTTTTTTTCTCCACTTCGCACGATCTTCGGCATCTCTGGTGGTCAGTCCATTGGCACGCATATCAACCCCTACGACGTCAAGCCAGCACTTTTTGGGCCTACGCCTCCTGCCTTTTGTAAATAAATACATATTATACATAAACACTAAAGCGCGCTACGGGAATCGAACCCATGACCTCCGCAAGCGTACCGAAGTGTGTTGGTTGCTACGCCACAGAGGTCGTCAAATAAAGAAATATATCATTATCTCTATATACATACTTGCCTTTTACATAAGTTAATTACTGTACTTGTTACTTACTATACATTTTATTAGTTCCTGCTTCTGAGAGCTTGTTTATTTCAACGCAAGGTGAATTTTTTATGTACAACTAGCTGTGCCCGCGACTCCGTCCACGTGAAATAGTAACTTTGGGCAGCATTTTTTGGATAAATCTTATGGTTTATTTTGGATTTTCAAACCCTATAAACCCTGAAATATAAATAAATGAAATATGCAAACAGTCAGTCCTAACGAATGCAACTGTTACGCCATGCGCCTCCAGAATACGTGCGTACCTACAAAGTCCAGCCTATTAAACTCTCTTAAATTAGAAATCAAACCTACATTGTCACTTCCTATCTTCAAAAATTCGGTCAAAGAACATTATCTTAATAAATAAAGTGTTTGTCGCATATATGTGTAGTAATGTAATTTTATTGTTTGTCATTTACTTTTTATTGTTTTTTTTTTTCTATTTTTTTTATATATTGTTATGTTATTAATGTACACCGCCATTATTTACTCCTTAATGTGATCCTGGTTAGGTTGTCTGGAAGAAATCGCTTATTAGCGATAAGACTGCCGATTATTCCTTTTTTTGTAAATTTAGATTTTAAGCAGTTTTTATTTTATTATTTGGTGAACAATAAAGAGTTTTCTATTCTATTCTAATGTCCAGCCTAAGCTGAACTCTATTTCATATGATTGTTGATATAAATCTGAGGTCAACTTAAATTGTAAATAAAATATTCGAAACTTATAATTTTTAACAAAAACTATTTTTTTTTTCTAAAATAAAAATAGCTTAAGTTACTCCTTGTTACATCAATTATCTGCCAGTGAAAGTCCCGTCAAAATCGGAACAAACAAACAGATAGACAGACAGACAAAAATTGTAAAAAATGTTGTTTTGGTATATGTACCGTTTATACGTCCGAATGCACTTAGTAAAAAGCGGTTATTTTAATATTACAAACAAACACTCCAATTTTATTTATTTGTATAGATTTATAACCTTTGACACTATTGGTATTTTATATTACCTCGTCGTGTATTAATGTAACAAATTATACCTAATAAGTATAATGACAGCCCATTAGGAACAAATTCTTTATAATATAAACGAATACTTAAAGCTGTAACTTAGCGTAAGTTATTTATATATTTTTTTATTGTTGCCATAATATCGGCAAACACTAAAAATTAAACGACCTAATATGCTTTCAAAAGCGTGCTAAGGTCGTTGTAAAGATGATAAATCTCTTTGTCATCTTTAACAACGCGTGTAAAACGAGGTTAAGTCATTCTAAAGCAACTGTTACAACTAGAACTAAAACTTTATCCGTGCAGGGGCGGAGAAAGAATACTGACCTTTGCGGCCGGGGTCGGCCTGTCGTAAAAGGCGACAAAACAACCCACCCTAGCTACTTGGTAGGGCCTCAAGCCCGTCTGGATGGCGACCACCTTTGGTCTTAAGTCTGCCGCCATAATAACCTTGTGTTGTGTTCCGGCATTAGTGACCCAAGTTCCTGTACCCTTATGGGACAGCAGCGTGTTCGCGATGCCACTGGCGTTGCAAACACCCATAGGCGACGGTAACCGCTAAATTCTAAGCGGGCCGTCAGCCTGTCTGCTGTTCTACAGCAATAAAAAAAAATAGAACTAAAAAAAACTAGGTCGCAGTGCAAAGAAAGATCCACGATGTTTGTACTTTTGTATTTTTGGTGTATATTTAAATAGGAATAGAAAATGGCACAAAAAATAATTCTGGCAAAAGGGTGTCCACTTTATTTCACCATATGATGATATTCATTATAATCCGAGCCCCGAAGCTTTAAATTAAGCAAGGAGGAACTAGTTCAGTGGATATACCAGCGACCTGCGACGCCTTGTCAGCTGTAGGTGCAAACATACGCATTTCAGGGGAATCCCACTTTACCTTACCGTGAGTTTCTAATCGTCGGGGTCTACATCAAGCATCTCTACCTCAAATATAATACAAAAACGCAGTAAATAGCTTATAATAAAAAGAGAAGACATATGTTGTCTTTTCAAATTACTTTTTTATTGTATTTTTATCGGTTGAATTTGTCTGTGAATTTTTCTTATCAAGTATTTATTACATTACTAATATTTTCATTTCCACGAGGACTTTCATTATTGAATGTAAGCTATTATTATAATATATTTTAATGATAAATTAACTTAACTATAACTCAACTAACTATGGCCTTTATTGAAAATTATTCCGGTTTTAAGTATTTAGTAGATTTTAATTTCAAAAATATATATTAATTTACATTTATAAAGTGTTCATGATCGATAAGTATGACATTTAGCGGTTAATATTACGCTCGCCGTGATTGAATTGAGACAAGCGCGCCAATGGACTCACTGACAAGAATGGCAAAAACTATGCAAAGTGTAGAAGAAAATATCGTAAAGTCGGCAAACATAAGTAAAATTTGGGTTAAAAACGGGATTTTTCTATAGTATTATCGTGTTGTTGAAACATGAACAAAGAAGGAAGCTGCTTGTTTATATGTATGTACCACTTGTATGCGACTAAACATAGAAATCTATTATACGTGAACAATATTATATACTAGTTGACACGGCAAACGTTGTTCAACCATATGAATAAAAAAAAAAACAAGATTATCCTATGTCCTTCTCTAGGTCCAATCTATGACTATGTCGAAATTCATTAAAACTGGTTTAAAGGTTTAGGCGTGAAAGCGTAACAAACAAACTCACTTTCGCATTTATAATATTAGTTCTATTGAGTGATAACATTTTCCCGATCGTAGGTATACCCACCAGGATTTAGAAAACTTCTGAATTGGATTACAAAAACTTACGGCAAGGGAGTGCCAATAATTGTAACCGAGAATGGCATGAGTGACGGCGGTCAATTGGCCGACTACGACAGAATATCGTATTTCAATAAATACTTGTATCAATTGCTGCTGGCGATACATGAAGATGGATGTAACATTAAAGGCTACTTCGCCTGGACCCTAATGGATGATTTTGAGTGGAACGACGGCTATACGTAAGTTTTGTTCTTTTATTTAATATATCCGTTTCTACTGGAATGAAATTCGGTTTATCGTAAAATATTATTAGAACCGAGAGAAAATTTTGAACTTGATATGATTTCGTTTCTACATAAAACACAATATTTTTATAATTACACTTGATACATACGAGATCACAATATATTTTTAATAATCATCCTGTTTAATAAGCAGGAATAATTTTACGCCTTTAGGGTTTCATTGAATAGTATATGTTGGCAAGGGAGAGTGACTTGGATTAGGATGATTCTGAGACGTACCTACAACTTTTTTTTCACAACAAATAAATGTCATCATGTATTACGGAAGCAATTTTTGATCTTTGATATTCAATCATTTTATTCTTTGACCTTATTCATATAGTAATACTTTAATTATAAATGATAATTTAAATATATTTGGTCAGGGTCATATTAAAATTTTGACTAGCGTCTGCTTGGTGCCAGGTGTTAGCTCAAAGACAGTATATATGTATAAGCTAATTTACATTTTATAAAATGAACGAAATACATTATTTAAAATAATGTTGTATCTCATTAATAACGAACATAGGCCTAAAATAATATAATTTTAAAATCGTTTACATTGAATTTAATTATAGGAATATCAAGTTATTTTATATGAAGGACTTGTTTTAAGTTTTGTTTTCTAATGGAAAAATTCCAATAGTATTGTTAATCTATCTATTTAAATAAAATGATAAATGTCTGCAGTTGTGCGCGTATTACGGCAATACTACTGGATTTTAATTAAATTTTCTAAGTTTTATTTCTAAGAAAATTGGTCCTAATCTAAAAAAAAATATTGCGATATCTTCATTTAATATAAAGTTATTAAAGTTTTAAGAAATGTGTGTTTAAGAAAAGGTAACAACAACCAAAGAAGTTCTTCTTTTACTAGTTTATCAATAATAAAAGGGAAGCAAAGTCATGCTGAAGTTTTGTATTGTGTCTGATCAAAAATGGATCCTGAGCTGCAACCGTTTGTATAAGCTGATCAATGATGGCAGGTTTTTAAGAAACGTAGAGCACTATAATTTAAAAAATGGGCATACATTTTAGATTGAGTTCCATGAATTCGTAGAAATACTGTTTGTTGTAGCTTTATAGCCTTTACTCATGCGCAATACTTATATTCTACTTCATATAATGAAAACTATTATTTTCTTACATATTTCTTTTACAGGACTAAATTTGGGCTATACAAAGTAGACTTTAATAGTCCAGATAGAACAAGGACACCGAAACTATCTGCGAATAACTATGCTGAGATTGTGCGCACGCGGCGAATAAACTTTGATTTATATAAACCACCGCCCAATTATAGTCTCAATCGTTTATAATAAAATAGAAATTTCCAACTAATATAAAAATATTTAAGTTATTATAATTTGTACATAAATATAAAATCGTTTCAAAACTTGTTGTTTTCTTTTTCCTACGTCTTTGTTTCTTATTTTTCGGTAATTTCTACTAGACCATGTCTATATATGGCCGTGTAATCCAGGCTTCGTCACAGGGTCAAAAACAAAAATAAAATATTTTACCTTACTACTTACCCATTGAGTTGCAAATTGATTACTTCTTCTGATAGTTAATAAACAGCTATCGATCTATTTTCCGCCAGGTTTGGGTGGGTTAGATAACACAGTTGCTCAAATTTATGACACTTTACAACAACAATTCATTGTTCTTCTTTGATAAAGAAAAAATTGTATCGAAAAGAGTGTTGTGACAAAACTGAACAGTGTACGTTGAGCTTCGAAGTAATTCTGCGAGGCAATCAGGATAAAACACTTACAACAAGAAAAATAGCTTTCCCACTAAATCAGTATTAATTATGCCAGCTTCACGATAAGGTTTATTTTATCTAAAAACAATAATTGACTATGATGATAATGAATTTAGAATTAGTGGATCATTGTCGGTGGGACTGGTTCGTAAAATTGAAAGTCATTCAGAGTTTCTCCTATGGACCAAATCTGTAAAAGCAGATCACTCACAACTTGATGTATGCAGCCATGTCCATCGCAAGATCGACGAGTGATGAAGTAGACGAGTCTTGGAGTGGAGATGAAAATAAATAATAAAGGATGCCGTCTAGAACGTTGGATCGATAACCTGTACAAGATGATCGAGCTGGATGGAAAAAACACGATTTTATACCACTTGCATTACTTTGTTTAGAATACCGTATTATTATTACCTTTACATCCTATAACGTTTTTATCCGTGCAGTGGCGGAAAAAGAATACTGACCTCTGCGACCGGGGTCGGCTTGTCGACAAAACAACCCACCCTAGCAACGTGGTAGGGCCCCAATCCCGTCTGAATGGCAACCTTTGGTCTTAAGTATGCCTTAATAAATCTGTGTTGTATTCCGGCATTAGTGATCCAAGTTCCTGTACCCTTATGAGACAGCAGTGTGTTCGTGATGCCACTGGCGTTGCAAACATCCATAGGCGACTTTAATTGCTAAATTATAAGTGTACCATCAGCCTGTTTGCTGTCCTATAGCAATAAAAAAATAGATCAAGTTTAGTTATACAGTTAAATATATGAACCATAACTTAGTTAATAATTTAAGTAACGTGGTGGTGTTATAACCCTGACATCATAAACAAACTCATCTCAAGCACACACTTCTACTTGAAAGCACGTAACGAAGGTAGGTTTTATGTTAATACACTTTTTATGGAGGTTATTATCATAACATAATCAGTTTGTCTACTTTACTTAACTGGCTCTTGAGTGGGGTCACGTACCTAATAAATTAGATTACAGTTGTTGCCAAATTTAACGATTAATCTTGAGTTAAAGCATAAATATTGCTGTGTTATCATATATAGACGGTTATTATAGAAATACTTTAGATGATTGTATATACACATTCGAGTCGTAATAAAATATATCCATAAGAGCTGCGTTTCAATAGAACTTTTCAATTATAGTTCATCCTAACTAACTAATATTATAAAAGCGAAAGTGAGTTTGTTTGTTTGTTACGCTAAAATTTTTCATTGCATTTAGATTATCGAGTTGATACAATGTTGTGAAGTACATCTTTCAATTTAGTTTATATTGAAAAAAGCAGCACGGGTTTTTTAACATACAATTACCTAAAACTACCATATCAAAAAAACCTGTTTGCAAATATTTAAAAATATTTTGTCCGGTGTATCTTGTCTTGTTTCGGGGCCGAGAAATATCTCGGACACTTCGACCCAATGGGATCTTTTGTGTTCCCCTAGATAGCAATCACTCCTCTCCAATCTCATTGAAGATTTGCTTCATGAGCCTAACAATGAGATATGCAGATAGGAGCCTGTAGTATTCCGGTGTCGGATATCCTACCCCCAAAAGATTCATTCGCCTCCTGGCCAATGCATCGCATGTACACAGTAGGTGTTCTATGCGTTCTGTATGTTTCCCACACAACCTGCACATGGGTGTCGCGGTTAGACCCATCTTCATGAGTATGTTATTGGTTCCAAAGTGCCCAATAAAGGCCACAAGCAAGTAACGTATTTGCCCCCTGCTCATGTTCCAGATGGCTCCTCGTGCTTTGTACGTGGATCCCAAAAAATTTTTGGAGTGTTCCAGACCGATTCTGGTCAGCCAGTGTTGTTGTTGACTGCGGTCTGCAAAATCCCTGAATGTGGCTTTCACGAGGCTAGTCGGAATGCCTACACATGGTTCTGGACCCATAAAAACATTAGTTGAGCCCTCTCTTGCCAGTCCGGTGTAGGATTTATATTAAAAATAAAACTAACAGATACGAAGTATAACCGTATCGTTTTACGCAGAAGATATTATTATCAAAAATTCACAAGTACTAACTCGTATATTCAATTGCAGCAAAAGTTAGTTTTTAGGAACCACAAAAATAAAAGATAAAAGAGAAATACACATGGTAAATAGTTGTATCTTTAGCAAATAATCTTAATTTTTACATTCCGTTTTCCATGCAAGGGAGGAGTAAGAATACTAACCCCTGCGGCCGGGGTCGGCCTGTCGTAAAAAGCGACAAAACAACCCTGACTACGTAGTAGGGCCCCAAACCCGTCTAGATGGCTATCACCTTTGCTTAAGTAGTTATTAAATATGCCGCCATAATAACCTTGTGTTGTGTTCCGGCATCAGTAACCCAGGTTTCTGTACTCCTATGGGACAGCAGCATGTTCGCGGTGCCCCTGGCGTCGCAGACATCCATAGGCGACGGTAACTGCTTGCTATTAAGTGGGTCGTCAGCCTGTTTGCTGTTCTTCAGTTATAAAAAAATCACACATCTTAATTTTCACTTCACTCAAACTAAGAAATAAAATTATTTCATTCTTTAGGTAATAATTAAATTGATTAACATTTGTTTACCAAGCATTCTCAACATAATATGAGCATTTAAGATTATCTGTTTACAGTGCAAATGTAGTAAACGAATTACCAAATCACAATTCAAGTCACTGTTTCACAATAACTTGGTGAATTGAGTATTAATATAATAAGTAAATATAGCAGATAACAGGAATAGGACCTTGAAAGTATTGCGATAGGATAATTTACATTTAGGTAGGTGTAGCTCAAGGCATTAGAAATAGTTCAGTGATAGTAATCAATATTAAATAGTTAAATTACACAACGGATAAAGTAATGATTATTACTTAAACAACAAGTGGCAGATTTTTAGCAGGTAATCATATGTAGTTTTATGATATATCAGATTTTTCATAAAAATCACAGTTATTTCTATAAAATGGATAAGAGCAGAAATGAATAGTTTAAAGAAGTGAGTAGTTTGAAAGTAGCACCAGTGATTAACAAGAGTACCAGACTGGTGCGGTATGGTCATCTGAAGCAAAAGGAAGAATGTCATGAGATATGGAAAATATTAGGAATGATTGATGAATTGCGTAAATAAGTAGAAACATTTAAATGTTGAGAAGACGCTATCATGTTGTGTTGACTCCACATAATATGGGATAAGTAAAGAAAAAGGAAGAGTTTGAGTTTAAGAGAGTTTGGGAATAGGTATTACTCAATTTCGCTTTAAAGTGTCAAATGCCGCGAATATCTCACTTCTTTTCACACTCGCAGTCAGCTAAGAAACTACATATTTGGGCTTTACTTTTAGTGTTGAAGTTCATTTTATCTGATCTATTTTCTTATTATCGGGAGTTCTAATAATTCAGACATCGATGTAAAAATGCATGGAGACAATATTCAATGACATATCTCAGGCTGGCTCTAAATGGAACCCTCATAAACCACTGATATGAAATATTTTTCAAAATAATTTTCATTCCAATAAAACTTTTAACAGTTCCACAAATTTCTGTCTGAGAACAATAAATTAAAACAATTTACTTTTATAATTTCCAGTAAAATCAAATGCATAATAAGCATATATTATTTTCAAAGCGGATATAAAATAAGCTATATAAAATCCTATGACAGATATAACAAAATATTTTAATAGCATAATAATATTGAAATAAATTTACATTTTTAGTAAAAATCGCTAATATTTACCAAATACGTAGATTTCAAGTTTGTTCCTAGACTATTTTATGCTATTTTTTGCTTTATGTTTGTTTGTATTCGTGAATAATTTATAAGAATATTCTCATAATATAACAATAGAATTCGGATAAATAATTAGAATACGAAGAATAACATTTTACTACGTCTCATGTTGATTTTTTATATTTCAAATTACTATTTTAAAATTACCTTTTACACCTTTTAATTTAGTTCATTTAATTTAACCAATATCCCGACATTTATCACCAAGTTAAAAAATATTTTTGATCTGAATATTTTTGTTCAGATAACCATTTTTATCGTTAAACTTATTTCATTCTATAAATTTTATGTATTAATTTATAAAGTTTAGTTTTTTCACTTATTTAAACCTGAGATACGTTGGATCTTTCGTTTGTTGGTGAATATTAATATTAAAACTTTGTAAAAATATGAAAATGAATACACTCATATTTGCCTTATTTTCATCTCACACAAGTGAAAAAGTAGAAAATTTTAAAAACAATACTTATAAAAACAACATAATAAATATAATAAAAACAATAATACCCAACTATACATTCCTAATTCAAGCAAAAGCTGCTTTTATTGTGGCTAAAACAGGAGAGGGGTTTCAGGTTCTGGTAGTTAGCTCAGAATGCCCAGAAAGAGATCCGTTTTGCTGACCGTTTTCCCAATGTCAAATTTTCGCTTTACGTTACATCAATTCGTTGAACAAACAGTAAATTTTAAAAAGCTAATCAGACAAGGTCTACTTAGCAAAACAAAGATTCGGAACACGAGGCAAGTTTAAAAGTTACAAGATAAATAAAAGGCCAAATGCCTTTGATGAATAATGAATAAAAACAATTGTAAAAGTAACGGTCAAGATAAATAGACAACATAGAATTTTATATTCGATTCAAATGATGTTTGCTTCAATTATCATTCTCTTTGGATATCTTCTTATAAACTGGTTCCAAATTAATGCATGATAAACAGTATTTTCTCGTTGCCTACTAGGAAAAAAACTTTTTAAAAACGCTAAGTTGCTGCTAAAAAACTTCACGTGTTCAGCATAAAGGAATTTTATAAATAAAGAGGAATTACACCATCCTTATCCACGTCAAATCAAATCAAATGTCCTAAACATTGTTAGGAGCTTTAAAAGCTTTTTTACATAAAGACAGTTATGATGTCTAGGCTTTGACAATCTACTGGTTCTTATACCTATTTATAGTATATCTCACAACTATCATGCAGTAATACTAAGTACTAATCTCTGCGGCTGGGGTCGGTCGTAAAAGGCGACAAAACAACCCAGCTACGTGATAATGCTTCAAGCTCGTCTGGATGGGAACAACCCATGGTGTATAAGTATGCTTCCATAGTAACCTTGTGTTGTGTTCCGGCATTAGTGACCCAGGTTCCTGTACCCCTATGTGACGGCAGCGTGTTCGCGATGCCCCTCAAAGTTGACCCTCCGCGATGCTTGTTATATAATAAATCCGTATATGTATCGATGTACATATAAAAGGAGGTTCAACCAGTAACGTCAATCGAAATAATAATTTTAATTAAGAATTACGTATTTAAGTAGTTTGAATAGAAGAGTGATAAAATGAGTGATCACAGATACGAAATCTTGTTTGATGAGAAAATTACAGAATTTCATATAAAATTTAAATAATAATAAGTAATTAATTTCTATCACACACCTAACACGATGAACGCCGGTTTCTGATGATGTTCTAGCCGGAAATCGCCTTTACGACTGGAACACCTACGTTGTGTTTTCTCGAAGTAGTGAACCTAGATTCTTTTTTTAACCGATGATTTGAGACATTGGAAGCTGTATGTTTTAATACATCTACTTATTTCTATGGGACTTAACGGAGGATGTGACAATAATATACATAACTCTTGTAGCTTTATTACTACAAATAATGCTAACCACGATCGCGAATCGGGAATATTTTATTGAAGAGTTGAAGCACAACAACAGAATATGTTGCCCGGTAATTTAACCCACTGCCTCTAAATCCCGCAACTAACTTCTACATTTAGTGATTTCTTGCGGAAAAGAGGAATAAGTGAATTTTATAATGCAAAGCGTGAAATTGCTCAAGCTGTGAGCAGCGCTTGTACGTTGGCGATCGAAGACCATATTTGCTATGCCTGTCGAATGACGAGAAAAAGGACTCTGGCCAACTCATTAAAGTATAGCAAGGAAATAGCATCTTGCGTCATGTCGAAAGAGAAGACTAAGGTCAAGCTCAAGCACGTACATCGAATCAGCACATTAATAGCATTGTGGATAGTATGTGTTTATTCGGGCTTATAGGCCACGTACTCACACCTCTCACAGATCTAGTAATCCTTTTTTTATCGAAGTAATAGATTATAATTATAGATATATAGTTATACAATAGGCAAAACCGCCTCTCCATAATAGTGTTCAATCTCGCTATAGTAATCAAGAGTTGAGTGATAAATTGAGATTCCTATCTCATTTTAGAGGAGAAGATAGGAGAGGATTGGGATTATTAGGATGACATTTAAAACATCACTGACAGTTAAAAGCAATGGATCGATTATCTGACTAATAAGGTTCTAAAGGTCATATTATGCTAGATATATCACGCTTTAATGTCTATCATTCCTTAACCAATGTGCCATGTACGAGACAGCAATGAACAAAATAACCTTAGCTATACCAGGGCCGAGTAAATGCAGCGTCATTTAAATGAGGTGAAGAATATCGCGCACGAAATGATTCTACATTATACATGCTTATCGATATAAAATTTGTACCCATGCGTGCGCTCAAATTAGAATGTAGCCAAGTATACAGATCACAGACATTGAGATTGCAGATCCTTAACCGCACTCGTCCGTTCATCGTCAGCATAGTAAATAACCCTAAGACGAAGAATGGGAGTCGACGTTTGGTTTGGAACATCTCAATCTCGTAGTCTACACTTCCTGGTTACATTCCAGACAAGCATAAATCACTATTAAGTGATGGACGAAATATATATAATATTCGGACCTCAGCTTGGTAGCCAACAACTCCTTGCTATTATGAATTAACTAGAAGAGTTCAATTAATCTTACAAGAATCTAAATCCCATGAAATAATATGATCACAATCTTACGTTAAATTCCAATTTCAACCTAAACCTTTTGTGTTGGTGCTCGGAGTCCGTTTTCCGATTTTTCTTCTCCAATTCGCACGAACTTTGACATCTCTGATAGTGAGCCCATAGGCACGCAAGTCACTGTTTACGCTACTAAGATTAGCATTAAAATTTACTCGACGTCTAGGCCGGGCTCTCTTCTCAATATAATGAACTCAATCAGAAAGCGTATATTTCATGCAATTATGATTGGGTCAGTTGGTTTTCCTTATGTTCTAAATTAATAGCTATAATAAATTAGTGTCAAAACAAATAGGTATGTTGTGTCTATGTAAGTGAATGTGTGATGATTTAAAGTTACATTGAATATAACATAAATATACTTGTATTTATAGAATATAAAAAATAGTTTAATGGGACATATTATTTGTGACTTATTTTATTATGTTGAAATTTCACTACACGTAATCAAAAGAAGTATGTCTCCTACTTCTATAGCGCTATTACCTTGAATCAAATATCGGGATTATAAAATATCTGTTCAATAAGTTAAATATTGAAACCACAAGTTTGTGAATACAATGACGTTTTTCTATAATCTTTAGTATCATAAAGGCTTACTACTTATACTTATTAATATTGAAAACTTTTTAGGGCACGAATAAAGCTAGAAACATTGGTGATGTAACTGAACGTGGCGATTTATATTCTATTTTTCAGAAAATATATCAGTTTGAATATCTGATTTTCTTTTATTATTAATGAAATTCTATATCTTTTTTTTTAAGTGTGTGTGTACTTATGTACGCACGTAAGAAGTTACACTTCTTTGGGGTAACAATATAAAAATCATTCTAAAAATTTTTTATTCGCGTTATCCTACGTTTGCAGAAAAAAATTATTTTAGTTTATGATGTAAATAAATAATTACATACTGTCAACTAACCTCAAATTCCAACCACTTTTATCACTTATAATCACAGTAAATTAGGCTTGGGCTTAATATCGTTTGGCATCTGTATGGGGGTAAAAGGGGTCAGAGCTGGTAGAAGTTGGGTCCCTGATTATAACGGTGCTAGCTTATTACAATGTAATCCAGATTTTTCGAGGAAATAATAAAAATTATTTCTAACCTCAATCACATAAAAAGTAAAAATGAAACGTTAAAATGTGCGATTCACAACTAAATCAGTACCAGTATATTATTGTCTGTGGTTCTATTCGGTTCTATTTCTGAGAATTTAAGCCGTCTGGGGCAAATCGTTGAATAATGCTTCAAAATAACTAACCTACTGAACCAAATTTTACAACAAATACATACAATGTTGACTTTAACTATTTAAAAAGGTTTCATCATCATTCTATAAAAAAAATGTTTTAATTTCCATCTGTACTTTTTTACAGTGGAAATTCAGTGGACAGGCAAATGGCCGTGGTCACCGTAGCCTATGGACGTTTTCAATCCTAGAGGCTATCCCAAGATTATGGACTACCGACTCAGAACACTCTCCGTTGTACAAAAATACGCAAATACGCAAAGAGACGCAGTCTCTCTTAATTCCAAGCGTGTCTAGACCGTCTGTGAGTATGGTAATGTCGACAATATGAACTGCGCTTCGTTGGATGGAGTCTAGGGGATTGAGCTGACAGGCAAGTGCTCCAAGAGTAGCAATTACTACGGGCCCCGCGCAGAAGGAGGCCCCGCTTATTTAAACCCGCTCATCTTTTCCTAAGTATCTACTCTTTCTTCTTCCTGCTCTTATCCCAGCTATGTGGGGTCGGCACAACATGTCCTGTTCTTCAACTCTCCTATATTAGTCTTCATCTGAACATTCACACCTTTTTTTGCCATATCATTTTTTACACAATCCATCTATCTCTTTTTTGGTTTACTTCTCCTTTTGCATCCAGCCACTCTCATTTCTAGCATCCTCCTTGTTACATGATTCTCCTCTCTTCACATTAATGGCCATACCAGGATAACCTATTACTTTTCAGCTTCTCAATCAGTGGCGCTACTTTCAAGGGCCCTTCGAAAGAATATGCTACGGGCCCCGCGCTTGCTTAATCCGGCACTGCAACCCATTGTTATTTTAGAGGTTACCCACAAAAAATAGTAAAAATTGAGGGTGCTTTGCCCAACCAAACCCACAGGTTGGTGCAGGGCACGGAAGGTTTCCCGATCCCTCTCGGAGAATATCGTTGGGTGTGGACCCGGTCAATCCGATCTCTGCTACGGCACGACTATACTCCTCAAAGACTGCACCAGTTGGCGGGTCAGCCTCCCAGACTGAATAATCTGAGTGCCGTGTCCCTTACTAACTAGCGGGCGGCCAGCGGACAGCCGTTTCATCGGGTCTCCTTCCCCCGCCCCAATCGATGTGATGGGATTTTGCACATCTCGGGTTTGAAATTTCGTGGGCACTCTAGAACTTCAGGTTAGGGAAGGGAATATTTATTTGTTCCAGACATGGTCAAATAAAGTATAAATCAGAGCCTACTTATACTTAAAGCTACCGGGTGATAAATGTTGTAACTTTATTATTTAAAAAAAAATCATGTAGCACGGTTAAACTAAAGTCATCGATTTTTTTTTATTTGACATGCACACAGCAATTCATTTACGAAAATTTTGAAATACATTTAAAAGATCTGATCTAGATCACTTAAAACTAAATCAGTAAATCGTATATAATAATAAATTAAACTAATAATCCGATATCAAAAATATAGCTTCAACATACTACATGCAAACATACTTAGGTTTATTTACAGTTTTCGAATCACAATAATAGAATTAGAATGGCCCACATACACAATTTAACCCAATAAGTACCAATGTTGGGAACATTCGGGATGACTCACATAATATTTTTCGTTCCATCTTCTTTTCTATCACAACTCACTTTCTTATTGTGTATATTCTGTAAAAAATATGTCTAACAACATAGAAAAAAGTCTGTACGAAGTGGAACAGAAAAAGTCGAAAAGCGGACCCCAGTAACCGAAGGGAACTATTAAGTCTCAGTCGCAACTCAACATTCAGACCAACATTTCTTATAATCATCTTAGCATTAGCTAAGATGATTATAAAAAATGTTGGTACTTAGTGGCAGTAGCGTTGCATAGTAGGAGCGAGGCAGGGGCGGCCCGCCCCGGCCGGCACTTTTTAGGGGGCTGCAAAATTTCACAATAAATAATATAAATATTTGAACTATTTCATATTTTTATCGCAAAAATTATTATAGATCAACAATGAGTACATTAAGACTAACTAATTTAGCTATCTAGGTGTGTGATGCTGTAGACATTGATGGTGCAATAAAATACTTGGCTCTTAAAAAGTAGACGTATGAATGTTTAATTAAAGACGAAAGTTTGGTTTTAATTCTTAGAAGAATGTACTTACATAATTTTTCAATAAACATACAAATATTACATAATAGTATAGTTATAGCTTTTATTGAAAATTGATTTGCGTTTTATATTCAATTCGCTACTTATTTAATCTTGTCGATCGTCAAGTTGTACCTAATCTTAAGTGAAAGGGCATTGTACCTAATTTATCAATGTATCTAAGTGGTTGAAATAAAATATACCCATCAAAAAAGTCTAAGCAACATGCATGATATTACAATTTACCATTTATACTAATTAATTTCTAAGTCTTTACTCACTCAGAGTGCGTAGGTAAGTAAACTTTTTTGTTATTGATGACATAGTGGCTGGTTGTAACTGGTTTTGTTTTTTTCATAAAATTAAATGAAAGGGAATTTGTTAGAATTTAAGTACGTTTTTATTGCTACGTTTAGTCTTGATTTTATAATTTTACCAACCATTTAAATAAAGTTAGCAACAAAATTGAATTGTTAGATATTCTTTACGACATGGAGCAACGTCATTTGACGTCAAATGAAATGCAAAGAGCTGTAGGGATGTTGCAAGCGGGAAGTAATCAATCTCAGGTATCTCGGCATTTTGGCATTCATAGAAGTGTTATTTGTCTTCTTTGGCAACGCTACAATAATACAAGGGAACCCGCTGAACAGCATCCAGGCCGTAAAAGGAGTACAACCACTCGACAAGACCGGTACATACAACTGACTGTAAGACGCCAGCCGATGTTAACCGCTCGAGAGATAAGTTTGAGGCTACAAAATTCAAGTGGTGTTGATGTAAGTCCCCAAACTGTGCGAAATCGACTGCATGAGTACGGCCTACGAAGTCGACGCCCAATTAGGTGCCCACCGATACGTCACGGGAATCGCGCTCGTCGAAATGAATGATGTAGAGAACGCAGAACATGGACCCAGGAACAATGGGATAAAATTATGTTTTCCGATGAGTCGCGATTCGGGCTTAGGCCTGATACAAGAAGGGTGCGAGTGTACCGTCGCCCGGAAATACTGAAAGGCTCAGGTGCATTCAGGAAGTTCATCCATACAGCGGCTTATCCACTATCCTAAAATTTAAATTAGTACATGTTGCTTAGACTTTTTTGATGTGTGTATTTTTTGTATTAATAAACGTGATTGTAAAACTTAGATAAACTTTTTTATTTATAATCTAACCTGTATAATGCAAAATAATGATGACTGATCTTGCTGAAAAGTTATCTAGAATTAATGTATATAATACTAGCAGGCTAGCCCGGCTCAACACGGGCAGATTTTTCATTACTGCTCCGCTCCTATTGGTCCTAGCGTATATATAACATAGTCTATAACATTTCTCAATAAAAGCTTTCCAACACAAAAATAATTTTCAAAATCGGTTCAGTAGATCCAAAGATTTCCCCCTACAACTACACACTAACGTCACAAACACACAAACTTTACCTCTTTATAATAATAGTATAGTATGCATTAAACTGAAATACCTAAATAAAGGACGGCAAAATTGTCTTCCGCCCCGGGCGGCCGTCACCTTCGCTACGCCACTGCTTAATGGGTTAGCACATGAAACAATAGAAATAGTATCTCTTGTGGATAGTAACGTGTCTATCCATCGCAAGATATATTGAGAAGTCCCCAGTGGCTTGCCCTGTAATAAGTTCAAATAAATTATTAGATCTATTAATGTTTCTATTTATTATAGGTATGAATGAGTTTACGTTCATTTTATTTCTCTAGACTTGATACTGGTCTTAATAATTATAGAATAATAGATCCATTGAAGTCTAAGAAATATTGAAATAAATTTTACTAAAATAAGACTAGCAGTATACATTTTAAGTCAAATTCTTTCAAACCATGTTAATGTAGAGGAATAGGGATATTGCAAGAACTTACAAAGTCTATTAAAAACCTATAATTAGTCCGTGATAGTCGTGAAACTGAAGCTAAACTTGAACTATTAACCAGTTAAATAGAGTTGTAATTACCTGTATAACGATCTGCGGGCATTCGGTAGTAACCGCAATTTGTAGTGTAATCAGTTTAGCAGCAGCTTGTGTTACTTGAGCTTGCGGTCTTAAGCTGATTGTTATGGTTTGCAGGTTAGTTTGCTATAATCATAATAATATTAAAGGTCTCATATCTTTGTCAGTTATGTCAAAATCCAATAAAAATACATGATTGCACAAACCGTTAAACTGGTGTCCATATATAGTCTATTTTGTACCGATTTAAAGTTTCTATCATCTATTATAAAACTATATAGTGTAGAGTACGTATTTGTATTATCTAGCTGTAAACTTCAAAATGTATAAATTTAAATATGGGCTATTGAAATGATCAACGTAAAAACTTATGAAATTTCTGCACTCACAGTTCCATCTTTACTTACAACAGTATTTATTACAAAAGAAAAAATAATCTATTATAATTGATAATGAGATCTCAATATGCTTAGATATATCAAGTATATATCAGATTTATATATAAGTATATATCAAGTATATTTTTTATTAATAAGATTAATAAAAAATAATTGTAGAAATTAATAAAAATTATTGAAGAACTAAATGTTTACATTTGATAAAACCGGCGTTTTCAGCACGCTTTTATTGACTTGACCTGTATGTATCTATATATCCACGTAAGGGAATTTTCGGACTTGATTTTTATCCACTTTAAACGATCAAAACATTCTAAATTTTACACACTTGTCTAGACCTCATGACAATACATAATTTAATCATATTGTCCTATAGTCCTTATCAAGATCATCAGGATTAACGCTTTTTTACCTTTTTTTATAGCTTGAGTTCAGCAGACAGGCAAACGGCCCTCCCTGGCAGGTGGTCACCGTCGCCTATGGACGTTTGCAGCACCAGAGGCACCAACAACGCGCTGCCGGTCTCGAAGAAATTTTATAACGCTTTTTTTGAAGAACCCCATATCACCTCCTGCCGGATGATGTTAAATTAATAAAAATATTTACAGATTGGGAATTGATAACAAACAAATTATAGGTTAAAAAATGTAGTTAATCGAAAAAAGTTAGAAATAAATTATGGTTTAAAAACTAAAAAACACGCTATTATAGATAATCAAACTAAAAAGTAAAAAATAATTCTTAACGTAAGAACAATTAGTGACGAGAAAATTAATGTTACTGTTCTGAAAGCGTGGGGTACTTTGTACGATATTTTAAACTAACTGCATTTCGGAATGAAGCTAGTTAAAAATTATATCGATTGACATCTAGCATCCCGCGTTTTTTATAATAATAATTTACTTATTTGTCAAAGAACATGGTCCATTATTTACATTATAGGACTCAATCATAATAAAAAAGAATTATAAATAAATAAATAAAATAGTTAAAATAATAATAATCAAAATTACAACTATCAAAAAAGAGAACTGTTTTTAGAACAGTGACATTAATTTTATCTTCAGTAATTTATTTTGTGTTAAGAATTATTTTTTTACTTTTTAGCTTGATTTTTTAATTTTTTTTAACTATTTATGTGTAAAGTGAATTATAATGAAATTAAATAAATGGTATATATATATATATATATATATATATATATATATATATATATATATATATATATATATATATATATATATATATATATACCTAGTCAGGTCATAAATTCTGTCACATGTTTAATGTAAAATAATTGTAACAAGTTTATTAATTATGTAACCATTCATATACCAAAATGAACTTAACAAAACATAGATTCTTATGACATTAAAGTTTATTCAAAATGACCTCCGTGATTTTGAATACAAGCCTTCAATCTGCGCGGCCAGTTGTCTATCGCAGCACGAACGAGGTCCATGTCAATATCGGCGGCTGCCTTAATCAAGGATGTCTTGAGTGACTCCAAATTGGGATGAGGCTTTGAGCACGCCTTTTCCTCCAAGTGTTGCCATATCTTGTAATCTAACGGATTCAAATCTGGACTGGAGGAGGGCCAGTCTTCGTGCCGCATGAAGTCGATTTCACGCGCCGCCAGCCAGTCTTGTGTGCTCTTCGCTCTATGAGCTGGCGCCGAATCTTGTTGGAATACCCAGTGCCTGTTATTGAACATGGTATGAAAAACAGGTTCCACAAGGTTCATCAGGACTGTATTTTGATACACAACAGCATTCGTTTTTACACCTTTCTCACAAAAATGTACCTCTGTTAAGCCCCAATAAGAAACTCCCAACCATACCATGAGCGAGGATGGAAAATGACCTCGTTGGACACGCGGAATACGGTTGCTCGCTTCTTCACTACTGTGTGCGTACACCTTATCATTTTGTTTGTTGTAGCTCTCTTTTACGGTAAACATTTTTTCATCCGAATAAAGAATTTCCCGATATTTTTTTCCCGCGTACCGCTTCAACAAAGCACGGAATCTCTTCAGTCTCAGGTCCATTAGACGAGCATTCAAACGATGTCCTGTTTTTCTTCGATATTCCCGAAGCCCTAAGTCTTCATTTAACACCCTTTTCACCGTGGTTCTGCTTAACCCTATCTGAAGGGCCAACAGTTTCTGCTTACGTTTGGGATTTCTTTGAATTCGTGCCTTCACAGCTTTTATCACTGCTGGAGTCCTAACAGACCGATGGCGACCACTTCTTGACCTGTCATCTACACTAGAGTCTTCATTGTATCGTTTGATGGTACGATAAACGAATCTTTTGGTAATATTCAAATTTTTCAGTATGTTAAAAATTTGAATTGGCGCGTAACCGCAACGATGCAACGCAATAACTGCAACACGGTCTTCTTTAAGCGTCCACTCCATATTTAAAAAAATGAGTAAAATTCTAAAAGTTATACATTTTTATTTTCATGAACAATTCGAAATTCTAATTCAATAAACTTTTTTGTGGCCAGCATTCTAAAAGAAAAGTATTTACTGTGTGACAATACTTATGACCTGACTAGGTATATATATATATATATATATATATATATATATATATATTACTGACATACACAGGTCACATATATACATCCAAGCACACACAAACAAACACACATACATACACATATAACACAACATAAACACATGTTATTTAATTTTAATTAAGAAAGTGGATTTTAGATATAATTATTTAAAGCAAAATTATGACTGCTAAGTAAATTCATGAAAATAGTTAGCAATCTCGCTTGTCGTTAATGTAAAATGGAAAATATATACGCCACTGACCATTGTCCGGCACTTTCCTTACCCGACATACCCGACAATAATTATCTCTGTAAAAATCTAATTTAGTAAAATCTATTTGCTTATCTCAATACAAGAAGACGCAAATATAAAAAAGAGATGTACTAGTGTCATCGTATGATACACAACAGTGGACTTCAGATTTGAGTGGCGATTATGATATTCTGAAACTAATAAACATAGATATAGTGATTAGTTAAATTTACTGATAGTTTTTATATGTCTTGTTATATCATTTTCCAGAACTGCCTTATCTAAGCTATCGATAAAGAGTATAATAAGATAAAGTATAAAGAAGAAGTTAGAGAAGGTTACAAACGCAATGTAATTATATTTTCAAATTAAAAAAAAAACATTTAACGTAAAATTTCAAGGAGCACATTTCTAACCAAATACATTTTGTAAATAAAATATTTCTTTGTTTGGACATTCAAATGGTTTTAGTACTTTATTTCTCATTTTCATCTTAATTAAGAGGTTTTAAAGTTAGGGTAAGTTAATAAACCAACCGTTAAATGAGTGCAATTAAAACAAAGCTTGTGTGAAGGTTACGAAGTCGTTGTTACGAGAGAACTCCATTAACTTATTTATGTGCAAATATTTATAATTCTCAATGAAATATAAACGCCTGTTTACATTGAGATTAGATATTGGGAATTTATTTAAATCTCACGATATCTGTAACATCATTTTCAAGTAAACTACTTGAATGTTTCGTGTTTCTATCAAAAGCTTGGACTTGTCTAAACCAAAACCTCCGATATATTTATAGGAAGAAAATAGTGTCCTTTGCATCGGTGCCTGTTCGTAATAATTTCTATCGTCGTGTCGATATAATGAACAGAAGTAAACCTTAAAATAGACTGGGCAAAATTTGGCATTGAGGGGGAGGGCTGACTGACGTCTTTCCAAACTCTAAAAAAACCTTTTCTCATAGCTTAGCCTTTTGGTTAGCAGAATGCACAGCTGAAAAGTATTGAAGTTTGAGGGCCTTGGTGAGATCCTTACACTTTAATAGGTAAAAAAGATTGTGTGTGACATCATCAACATAAAAGGGTCTGTTTTGATATAATTATTTGTAAAAGCATAACTTTTTTTTAATCTTAATTTTGAATATATCTATCTTGTACTTCGCTTTTTAATATAAGGCAAAAAATTATGAATTTTCTGATTGCTCTTATAACATTTACAATTGTAGCCTTTGTAGCCGTTTATTAATTTAAAAAAGTCTTATAACAGTTTTAGCAACGAGAATTGTAAACAGCAATTCTCAACCTCTGCTGAATGCAGGCTTCTCCAAGTATTCTCAACGAATCCTGGCCCCTTTTCTTATCCAACCAATTCTACCTGTATGCAATCGTCGGTCCATCAATCGTGATACGTTATCTTCAATCCAAGAGTCACCAGCTACAGTATCCGTCAATCTTGCGACAGATATGACTGGTCCACTGTCACTTCAGCTTGCGGAAATAATGCCCAGGCCTTTACTGTTGAAACTACGTAGATAATTTTCCAAAAATGTTTATACTTGCTTTTGCAGGAACAGATAAAACATAGTGTATACAGCAATACTTCCAGAAGTTGAGTAACTATTATTTGACTTCTAACTAATTAAATATTAAATGGAAGTAGCAAAAAAGTCATCAGTGTCTAAATTTATATCTTCTTAAGAATTTAGTAAGAATTAATTATACTTCAAAGCGTAGATATGCTTAAATTATAATAATGTTGAATATTTGTGCTTAAGATTTTGCGATACGTTATATACTGCTATTTATCGCTTAAAATCAGTTGCTATCTTGTCCTGTACCTTAGATTTTTTCCGTACGTAAAATATCAACACAATAACACTAGTAACTGTAAGTTCACCTTCTTGGAGGCTATTTCAAATTGTTAATTTAATGTCAAAACCATACTATAATTATATACTTAATTCAGAAACTTTTAAACAATTTACACAAAATCAATGTTTCTATAATCGTCAAATTTTCACAACTATTTTATTGGTATTAGATTGTTTTGTCAAAATAAAAAGGACTAAAGCATAAATGATAAATTGCTTAAATAATAAATAATATAGTACAATGTATGGCCTAGCGTACACGAAGTTTTAGTTGAGGATATAAATTATCTCGTAAGGACATCAGGATATTCTGCGTTTAGTTTATGTTCAGTCAAGAGTGTCACATTGATGATAATAAGGGTCTATTAGTATCAGAGGAATTCGATTAGCTGTTGATTAATTCCTTTGAAAATAACCAAAACAGATATTATGCTTGATGATTTAGAACAAGAAATAATTTCATATATATGTTTCGGATTAACAACATTTTTTTTATGAGGTTACATGAGAGCAATTTTGTTTATTTATTAAAAATGTCTCTCTGTAGATAATATAGCGATTTATCATAATTTTTATAGCAATCGCATTTTATAGTAAATCGTCGTCTATGTATATTTGCAACACAAGAGTTATTGCTAACGCGCTCGGCCTCGAAGGAATTTTATAACGCTTTTTTTGAAAGACCCGTCATCGTTCTGTGCTGAAGAAACTCAACCGGCAGCTCATTTCAAATCTAGAAAGTATGTAATACAAACATTCTTAAAAATCATTTTATACAGGAGATAAGAGACTCCATGTATTAAATGGATTAATTTAATTAAGACTTACAGGTTTTATTTCCTTCCAGAAAATATTTTTTATCGCTGAGTCAGGTGATGATTTTCAAAGAACAAAATAGTTTCTTTAACCTTAAATCTTATTAAATATGGAAAACATTTTGAAAATAAAATTCTAGTTACTCCTAATTAATTACAGTAATGAAGAAGTCTCATTACGATCCATCAAAGTCCTCGTGAACAAAGATTGAACACGAAGATTAATTAATATGCGCATACATCAATAACGGGGAGCTTAATTTGATCATGTAGGTATAAACGATCGGATACAATTTCAAGGCGAATGTTGAATATTGTGAAAGATAATTGAATGTAATGTCATCATCATCATCTTTGCGTTGTATCCCGGTTGCAGCCCAAACTCTCGCTTCGGCGTCCGGGGTCCGCTTTCCGACTTTTTCTTCTCCACTTCGCACGGTCTTCAGCATCCCTGGTAGTGAGCCCATTGGCACGCATATCAACCTTTACAACGTCAAGCCAGCACTTTTTGGGTCTACCCCTCCTGCCGGGGCCCGGCGGAGGCGGCATGGCCAGACATTTTGTTACCCACGTAAGCATCCGGTTGCCGTAAAACGTGGCCGTACCAACAGAGCCGACACTCTTGTAATTTATCCGCCATGTCACGGACATGAAGACTGCCGCGAATGCAGGAGTTCCTAACGCGGTCCTTCCGCGTCACTCCACACATCCACCGCAGCATATTCATCTCCGTGACACGCAGCTCTTGCTTGTGTCGTTCTAACACCGGCCACGCTTCACAGCCGTATAAAAGGACAGGCCTAATGATGGTCTTATAGACCTTTCCCTGAAGGGACAGGTCTATAAGACCGTCTATAAAGTTGAAACTTTACCGGCATCTTAGGGTCACAAATGACACCAGTTACCTCACGCCATATGACCCACGCGGCAGCAATGCGTGCCTTGACGTCGCAATCGATGTCACCAGACGCATGGAACACAGATCCCAGGTATTTCACTTGGTCCGTGCGCTTGACCGTGTCCCGTTTATGCGTACGGGTGTGGGATCTGTGGAGAATTGAATGTAATGTCATACATAGAAATAAATAACTGTTTTTTCTTATATAAATTAAAGTTGCATATAAAATAAATAAAGAAATATCTTTATAAGTTTTTTACAATAATGTTAAATTTATTGTTAGGGTTATAAATAAACCCAATAGTTTGAGTGCCTTTGGCTCTTAAGCGAGAAACTGGCGTGCATTAAATGAAAAATTACGGTGCTAATAATAAAAGACAAAACGTTTCTCAAACGTCCGATTCAATTTCAACGTTAATATATCTGCAGGTTCGTCTGTTCTGTAGGTGAAAGTGTAAAGAGTAGCTAATCATAGGCCAAAAGTTGCTTGCTGCTCAGACATTTTCAATGCTATTATTATATTTTATTAATCACTCCTATCTATCCAAAGATTGCCTGGAACAGATCGCTTCAAGCGATAAGGTCGCCATTTGTGCCATGGTATTTTAGATACATGTTGCTTAAATTTTTTGCAATAAAGAATAAATAAATAAATAATTTCCAAGTTCGTACTTGGAAATTATTTATTTATTTATATGTCAACATGATCTTAGTAAGTATTTATTGTAGTCAACATGATCTTAGTAATTTTATTGATACAAAACATGATTATATCCACTATGATGCATTTTTACATTCCAGACTGGGAAAGCAGAGAGTTAGTTCTTTGTCTGTGTCTTTAGCACAAGAAAAGCTTATTATTGTGTAATCACTCTAACTACGGGCACTAATGCGGGCCTATGACTTTACTCAATAGACTACGAGCTTCAAACAGAAAGTTTTTGAAATATGAATATGTGTATTTGAAAATTAAATTATCTTAAGTCTTAATCGTAGTTGAGTTAATTAACTCCAACTGCTTCGTTAAAAACATTGGCAATATTTATTAAATTTTAAGAACTTAAAGAATACCACCTGCTCTTAATTTCAATGAGTTATGAAGATATCATTAAACTACTATATTGATATAATAAATCGTTTATTATAATAGTAATGGATTAATTGATGAAGAAATTATTTAAGACGCATTTACTTTTAGAGTCTATTAAAATTTTGAATGAAGTTAATTTATAGCACTCATTAAATTTTCCATTAACTCAGAGATTTCAAGATGTTACCTAATGCCATTTGTGAGGGACTGTGAGGCAGAAGATCTAAAATAATTATACCTATAATGATTATCTTCATGAAAATGACAACATGTAGACATAGCATCAAATTGTTATTCTTTGTGCAGGGGCGGATAAAGAATACTAACCTCTGCAGCCGGGGTCGGCCTGTCGTAACAGGCTAATCTATGAGTAGGTTGGTCTCTGGATGAGCGGGAAATTAAAAGGATTACTCACCCGCCACTGGGACCCCGTGCACTGGTTCGTATCGGAAGCGGGCACTACGGGATCTTGCTCCCCTTTCTTTCACTTGGTCAAGGCCGGGGGCAGCGGTTGCCTCTAAGCGCGGTTCGAAGTGGACTGTGGCGCGGGGGGCCGATCGCCGCGAGAGCTCGGCCGCACTCCTCGCCAGCAGCATGGTATCCGTCCCTCTTATAGCGGGTGTAGGAGCGGGAGCGGATAGCGGAAGCGGGTATAGGAGCGGATTATGGAAGCGGGTGTAGGAGCGGAAAAGGAAAAGACCGGTGCATGCTCAACGCCCGGCGCAAACATCCTCCGCCGCCTTGAGAATACGTAGTATTCTCAAATATTACACATAAATAAATACATAGCATAAAATAATTACATAAATTACATAAATATAAATAAAGCGGAAATTACATATTTAATTATATATTATTGCGTTGGCAAGGGACATAGCTTTATAACAGGCCTCTTAAATGTCCCATTGCATGTTTTTACTAATGCGACGCGAATTATTTTATCCTTGCCAGGGTATACAGCAGTGACTATGCCCAATGGCCAATGAAGCGGGGGAAGATTATCTTTATTAATGAGCACTACAGTCCCAATTTTAACATTTTCAGAAGAATCTGTCCATTTTTGCCTAATTTGCATATTATGTAAATACTCCACGTGCCACTTTTTCCAAAAGTGTTGCACCAAATTATCCAACATCCGTTTCCGATCTAACAATGATTTACGCTCGGAAGAGACATCAACTGCGGGAAGAAATTGGAGTGGAGTGGACATTAGAAAGTGCGCTGGAGTCAATGCTTCCGGGTAAGGGTCTTCGGAAAGGACGCATAGCGGTCTGAAATTAAGGATGCATTCTATCTGCGTCAGCACAGTTAACATTTCTTCATATGTAAGAAGCTGATTTCCGACTACTCGGGCCTTCTTTGGTAAAATACTTAAATGTTGTGCCTCAAAAGGCAAGTCGGAGTTGGATAGCCTTCTTCCAACGCGTATTAATTTTTATCTACAAAGACTAAGGCGTTACATATTTGCGGGCAGCGGTATTATTTTTCAAACTTAAAGTATTTTGAAAAATAAATAATTTGAACTAAAATTATTATTTTGTTGGGCGGTATTTAAGACAGTAACATCTGTATTAACTGATCGTGGTAAAATTTTTGCAATGGTAAAATATATATAATTGTATTTAATAACTTATTAAAAAATGAAATTCTTAAAAAAAGTCATAAATTATATTATTATTTAGCGGTGCGGTCATAATACAAATTAAAGATTTATTATTATATTCTGGCAAGTCTTCACAGTTTTCAGGATGAAATTGAGCAATAGGCCACTCAGATATTTTATGGCGGAGCCACCTAGGACCCTACCTTGCCACCATAAGTTGTGATTTTGAGTTGACGATTTGTCGGGTAAAATCCCCCTTGAAAGGCAGTCGCTAGGGTTTTCCTTACCCCTGTCGTGATGAAAATATCTAGGATCTAGGTTTCGCTGACACTTGGCAATACGATTGCAAACAAAAACACTCCATTTATGTGGAGATGACTTAATCCAGGATAGTGCGATTTTTGAATAAGAAAAAGCGTATATATTACTGATTTTTGTACGAGCGTTATACGAATCATATACCAATTTTAAGTGTTTGGACATCAGCAAAGCGGTACATATCTCCAACCGAGCCAGAGATACCACCTTTACAGGTGCCACTTTGGATTTGGCGCACACTAAATTAATGTAAATATTATTATAAGTATCAGTAACATGTAAGTAAATTACTGCGCCATATGCCTTTAAACTGGCGTCAGAAAAACCAACAAGGTTTACGGTGCACTCGGTTGACACTGCAACGTGTCGCGGTATATTTAATGAAGATAGAAGAGATAATTGTTGCGTAAATTTTTGATAAAGAAGAACAATATCTTGAGGTGGATTTTCATCCCAACCAATGCGAAGTGACCACAATTCTTTAATTAATAATTTTGCGAATAATATTACGGGAGCGACGAAACCAAGGACATCCCATAAGCGGGCAATTGCTGATAGAATGGAACGTTTTGTACAGGTTATATCTATTGCAGAAGTTGCGAAAGTAAAGATATCATCATAAGGTATCCATTTTAGACCTAAAATATTTAAATTATCTTTATTCGAGAACTCAATTGACGCGCAATAGGATTGCGGCAAATGGTTAAGCAATTGCTTCGAATTACTTGCCCACTTTGTTAGTTCGAAACCACCAGCCTTAAAGAAGGCGATGAGTTCATGCGATAAAGTTTTGGCTTCCTCTAATGATGTGACAGATGTCGCTAAATCATCCATATATAACTCACGAGAAGCTATACTGGAGGCGCGGGGAAAGGTATGCTTTTCTTCCATGCATAACTGACGCACTGTACGCATTGCCAAATATGGGCTAGATTTTAATCCGAACGGAACACGATTAAATTGAAATTCACGTACAGGCTCATCGGTGTTAAAGCGGTATAATATCTTTTGATATTTTCTATGTTCCTCATTAATTCCGATTTGAAGGTACATTTGTTTTATATCAGCGGTAAGAGCAATAGGAAATAAGCGAAAATTAAGTAATAAAACAAATATATCCGACTGAAGATTAGGGCCAGAATGTAAAATGTCATTAAGTGACACCCCGTTATGACACTTTGCACTGGCGTCTAAGACGACTCTAACTTTAGTTGTTGCTTTGTCACGTCTTATAACCGGATGGTGCGGAATGTAATATCCTACGTCACTATCGGTGTCGGTGTATGGTATCTCGGACAAATATTTTTTGTTAATATATTCTTTGATAATGCTATTATAATTTTCGCGGAGATCTCGATCTTTAAGTTTATTTTCTAAGGTAAATAAACGACGGAGCGCCATAGACCGAGAGTTGCCGAGATTCGAGGGTTCTTTACAGAACGGCAAAGCGGTGCAATATCTGCCCGTAGAATCACGAGATACAGAAGTACAGTATAACTGTTCACATTCTGAGTCGGCGGGGCTTATAAATTTTTGTGCGGGGATTTCTTCGAGAATCCAGAATTTTTCAAGAGCGGTGTTTAATGAAGCGGGATCATTTTGCGTGATACAAAAAGATTTTGTATTTATAGTTGCGGATAAATCGTTATTTTTATTAAAAATTGTGGGAATATCTCCCATGAGTATATACCCGAATACGGTTTCAAGCGCGGGGGGAGCGGGTGGAGAAATAATTTTTCCTCCTAATAATAGATAAGGGAATAACTGTGCGCCTAGGAGTAATTCAATGTCACCAGGCACATGCCACAAAGGATCAGCAAGCGGTAAATTAACTAAATGTTTCATAACAGAAACGTCAATATTTTCAGATGGTAATTTATCCGTGATACAATGAACAACAAGTGCAACGATGTCGAAATAATTCGATTTATTTTTATTAGTTATTTTTATTTGAACATATCCTAAAATACTTTGTGTTACGGAACCGACCCCTCTAACATAAGAATTAGAAAGAGGTATAATGTTCAAACCTAGTTGTTTACAACAAGAAATTGTAATAATATTATTTTGTGAAGCGTTATCAATTAAACATCTAACAGATACGTATTTATTAAAATTATTTTTTGTATATACTTGAGCGGTTGACAACAAACTATTTCTGTATGTTGCGCTATTCTGTGGCAAATTCAATCGATTCGTGAGTACGCGCGGGCGATCACATAATACATTCAGTGAATCATGAGTGGGCGGCGTCGCCGCAAGAGTAGACGTCTCGCTCGCACCTGCGCGTGTTGCGCACACGCATGCAGCGGTCTCGCTTGCACTCATTACTTGATTGGGTTGTTGTTGCTTATAAGAATCGCAATGTTCTATTCCAACCGAAACTACCTTACTATTATTTTCAAATAAATGCAATAGGGAGTGATGACGTTTATTACAATGTTTACATACAAAATTCGACTTACAGTTTAACGTAGAATGAGTTAAACTTAAACAATTTAAACACGCGCGTTTGTTTTTGACGAAATTTAAACGAGAATTAGGGTCTAATATTTTGAATGACGGACAGTTGTATAAATGAATATGCTCAATTTTATTACAAAATACACATTTATTTTGATTATTGCGGGTAACAAGAGATATTGGGCGGTTAATTGAATTTGTATTGAGCGGTGAATTATTTGTATTATTACGATATGAGACGGTAGGTATGGAACGTTCAAGTATTTTTACTTGAGATTTAATAAATTCGACAAAGTCTTTGTACGATGGAATATCTTTATGTCTCATAGACATCTCAAAGGCTTGAATTGTAGTTTGATCTACTTTTCGTAGGGCTAAATGTAATAGTAAAAAATCCTTTAAGTCTGAAATATCTAACTGCTCTAATGAGGCGACGGATGAATTAAAACATTCGATGAAAGTATTTAATGAGGTTGCATTATGACTCGCGTTTTTAATGTTTATTAAATTGTTTATATAATGGGAGCCTAGTACCCTCAGATCTTGATATTTTTGGACTAGACTTTCCCATAACGTGGTATAATTTTCCCCAGAGGGTATGATACCAGCAGTTAATTTTAATGCGGGTCCCGTTAGTTTTCCGAGTAAATATTGAATGCGTTGGGAATTAGTTAAATGTAAATTATTATGTATATTTGATTTAAAAGATTCATAAAACAAAGGCCAATTTTCTATTCTTCCATCAAATGATGGTAAATTAATAGGCGGTAATTTAAGTTTGGGTTTTTCGTTATATAACGACTGATTTTCAAATTTTTGGTCTTTTAAATCGTTAAGTTTATTTTTAATACAAGAAAATATTTCTTCAAATGATAGAAATGCGTTATAATCGGGAATAAAATCGGGATCTAATTGTATTTTCTCGATATTTAGCTCGTCGAGCGAATTAGTGAAATCAGATCTTAGTTGCTGGATATTGGCGGACACTTTTAAGAAATTATTTATTGTTTCTTGAGAAGATATATTGCAAGATGCGTCATATATTTTCTGTAAAATATTAAAAAAGGCCTGCACACGTGCTTCTAACATTCGGGCCTTTGGAGATAACACCATTTCAGAGATTTTACCTTTGGGCATTTTAAATATTAAATATAAATACTAAGTATAAAAGTAAATATATAAATAAATGTAAATATATTAAAATAACAAATATAATATAACGGCAGCGGGCGATTTAAACGCGGGCGTTGCAATATGGCGGAAAGTAAAAACGGAATATTGCGATCCGGTCGAAGGCGTACCAGACTTTTATGGATGAGCGGGAAATTAAAAGGATTACTCACCCGCCACTGGGACCCCGTGCACTGGTTCGTATCGGAAGCGGGCACTACGGGATCTTGCTCCCCTTTCTTTCACTTGGTCAAGGCCGGGGGCAGCGGTTGCCTCTAAGCGCGGTTCGAAGTGGACTGTGGCGCGGGGGGCCGATCGCCGCGAGAGCTCGGCCGCACTCCTCGCCAGCAGCATGGTATCCGTCCCTCTTATAGCGGGTGTAGGAGCGGGAGCGGATAGCGGAAGCGGGTATAGGAGCGGATTATGGAAGCGGGTGTAGGAGCGGAAAAGGAAAAGACCGGTGCATGCTCAACGCCCGGCGCATACAGTCTCTGTGTGATCTCAATAGGCTTGCACTATTTTTGAAGTGAAAACTTCTTTAGCGGCGCTTTGCACTTTAAATTATTTTATATTTGATGGATAAAAAATGTTAAACTCGCGTCAGGTCCCTTGTCCTAATCGAAAATTCGTAAGATTCGTAAGACGGAATTTTTCTCCAGTAATACCAACTTTATTAATAATGACTTAAGGTTTATTTTATAATGTAACTTATAAATGATTTCATTGCATTACTTATACATATCTATTCGAATTGCGACTTTATTACAATTAAATACAGTTGAGTTTTTGAAGTGAAAACTTCTTTAGGCGCGTTGAGTGAGATATATGAATGAGTACTTTATAATATACTAGATGAAACGTGTTTCATAATACACATGTAGGTACAAAATTTAGGTAGATATTTCTGTAGTTATTGGTTCTCAAGGAATATTGAAGGCAAAGCAAGGCATAGATTTGTATAGCATCGTTCAATGTGTTTAATAAATTTAGGAAATTAAAACTGCAAAAGTCAAGATGTCATCTGGTGTCAAATAATGTCAATGGGTGTCAGTTTAATTTTTTAATTAATATTATTTTATTATTCAGGTTAGGTTTCGATCGAGTCTACCGTACTGCATGACGAAATTATTAATATAGATACATATGTACACATTATAAATGTAATATTGTAATATGTTTATACTTTATAGCATTAACCTATATTTTATAACATCACAATAAGCATATGTGTGGTGTAGGTTTACCAAACAAATAATTTCGAATGAAAAGAAATGAAATAAGATATCAATAAATAATCTACGTTTTTCAGAGAAAGAAATAAAAAGAACAAAATCGAGAATATCTGTTAGAAAACCTATTTGCTTGTGTTGTCTACTTGGACAACACAGTCATAGAGCACTTTGTTTCTCTTGGCGTATATGTCATTGTATGACATACTTTTGTCTTCTCTCAACATTTTGCAATTACTTACGTTGTCATGATACTATTTTGTTAATATTTTATAATTATATATATTTCTGTCTTCTTCTTCTTTCAGCCTCCTTCAACCATTTTGGTGTAGGCCTCCTCCAACTTTTTCCACTCGTCGCGACATTGAGTTTTCTGGATCCAATTTGAACCAGCGACCCTTTTTTATATCGTCCTGCCAGCGCATCTGTGGTCTTCCTTGAGGGCGCTTATCCACGGTCTCCACTCAAGGACTCGCTTGCACCAAGACTCTTCCTTTCGGGCAAAATGGCCAGCCCACCTCCACTTTAGGTGACTTACTCGTGTTGTTACGTCTGCGACCTTGCTTTTTTCTCGTAGCCATTTATTAGTTTTTTTGGTCCATCAGTGTCTCTCCTAGTAGCTTTCTCTCAACTGCCCTCTGAGCTACTTCTAATCTATTTATGACATCTTTGGCGAACACCCAGGTTGCGGCACCGTAAGTGAGCACCGACAGGATGCACTGATTATATATCCTAGCTTTTTGTTCTGCAGAGATTTTCATCTTAAAAGCAAAGTCGAGTTTCGAGTAGGCTGCTCACATAAGCCTTATCCATCTATGAAGCTCGCTATCCCGGTTGTCTTCGCCCATTCGGATCTCCTGCCCTAAGTAAACGTACTTCTTTACTTGTTCTATGGTGGTTTGGTTGATGGTTATTCTTATGTCAGTTCCATCCCTGTTTGTCATTATCTTATAATTATGGGAATAAGTTACTACCTATTGTTATTTATAACGATAATCAGAGTACTCTTAAGTTAGTTGATAATGAAAGTTGAGAACTAAACACATAGACGTTCAACACCATTTTATTTAAGAATGTGTACAAAGTGGTACTGTAAAATTAGTTTATAAGTCTTCTAATGATTTAAAAGCAGATTTGTTTACTAGATTTAACATAATTTTTTTGTTGAATACCAAAAATCCTAAGTTATAAGTTTTTACTTCTATCGGCAGTCCCTATTTTTTTATCTTATGTATATATTTAGGAGTAAACTAATATTTATTCATATAAAATATAACTAACACTATTAAAAACTGAACATAATCATATCAGTATCTACCGAGAAAAATAAAACTTCACTTACTCCAGTTAGCATGGTATGGTAGTCATATCCGTGCAGGGGTGGAGAAACAATACAAACCCCTGCGGCTGGGTCGGCCTGTCGTAAAAAGCGACTAAAAACCCACCCTAGCTACGTGGTAGGGCCCCGAGCCCGTCTGGATGGCGACCATCACTGGTGTATAAGTATGCTGCCATAATAACCTTGGGTCGTGTTCCGGCATTAGTGACCCAAGTTCCTGTACCCTTATGGGACAGCAGCGTGTTTGTGATGCCACTGGCGTTGCAAACGCTTGTAGGTGACGGTAACTGCTAAATTCTAAGTGGACCATAAGCCTGTCTTCTGACCTACAGCAATAAAAAGCATGGACGAGCAAAGCACGAGGTAGCGTTATTGCTACTTCAAGTAAACGCGGTTATCGCAATAATCCTATTGTTATTTATCTAAGAGTATGAAACATTTCTATAAAGAGTGATAATGTGAAACGGTACATATATTTTACTTCCAAAACACTTAAAATTTTTTGTTATGCTTAATGAGGAGACGAATGCTGCAATATAAAAAAAAACATGTATTAAAATTTTAAAAAAAACATATTCTAAAACTTCAACGGAAATTTATATAATAGGTTTATAAACATTACTAAAGTTTGAATAAAGAAGTTAATTCTGATTCTGAATAGAATTTCACGAGGAAAAGGTTCCACTAGGTAGTGGAAAAGAAAGCATAGCAAAAAACTCCACTAAAAAACTTCGACTGCACACTCTTGGGACTCTTAGCGAACATTAATAAAAGGTGCATGACTCCTAGGTAAATTACGAAAATACATGTAATATATTTTAACATTTTATTTAGTGTTCTATGAAACGAAAATGAAAACGAAATGTTGAATAATAACAATCAAAAATTTGTTGATCCATTCGTAGTTACAACTGTATCCGTTTTATTCTGATAAAAAGTAGTCCAAAATAATATTCACTATCTTGATTTATGAGAAAAACAACAGTAATCTTTGATTTTATCTATTAATGTCAACAGAGATGTCCTAAAAGCAGGCAATAAAATGCTGAAAGCACAACAGTAGTGAAATTCTCAGTAGTTAACGGATGTCGAACGGAATGCGATAACACGAAAGGCCGATTCATCTTCCGCAACGTGTAGTAGTACTCTTAGAGCATTTCTATGGAGGCGATTTGATGGAAATTTTTGTTTAGTAATTTTTTTGTTCATAAATATATATCTAATTAAAAATAAAGCTAGTAAAAAACCAAATAAGTACCTAGATATTCTTGCTTATTAACCAGCTTAATTGAGGACGAAGGATTTAAATGTAGATAAAAAAACAATTAATGTAGCAATGTGATTTATCAATTAAGTGAAAAATCTGTACGGATTTGCTTTGCCAAATGGGGATTCAGAAGACAATCGCCCTCAGGCTGAAGATCATATTTTTATGTGTAACATAAATAGTATATGGTATGACACCAACTTAATTTTACAGTGATATGTATGTAGATAATAAAAAGAACAAACTATATTTTTAATTTGTTAAAGGAAGCTAATTAATATCGGTTTTATATATTAACAAATTATTATTAAATAACAGCACTTAGTGTCGCCATTTATTTGATTATGCAATTTATTGTACACACATCGTATCGGCATAACGTGATCATTTTAATGCCCATTCCACTTCAAATACTCTAAGTCCTTAACGTTATGCAGAGGGGTCCCCACACCATCGTAAATAGCTCCCTTTAAAGGAATAACCCAGTGAATTTATGTTTGATTTATAAACCGGAAAAATACTCTTTGATTTATAACGAACTTTTCCCCTTCAATTTCAACGGCTTTTAGTAAGTCATCACTTGAAATAATACGGCTAAAATGATTGAGATATTTACTGAAGTTAGTAAATTATCGCTTATCTTATTCATTTACGCAAATATTTTTGCCGGTCAACTGTGTCTACGTTTGTGATGATACTATTTGTGATAATACAACAGTTATTATTCAATCAGTATACGAGCATGGTTTACGACTTACATGGTACGAGAATAGTATTTCTTTAAAAAATTCAACCTGAAATATCTTTAATATGTATTATACAATAATTTATGATAAATAAGATCAATAATTACATTGAATACTGGGAGTAAGCAAATTATACTTAAATTACGGATAGTATTCTCTACGTGCAGGGGTGGAGGAAAAATACTAACTGCTGCGGCCGGGGGTGGTCGTAAAAGGCTACAAAAAATCCCTAGCTAAGTGATAGGGTTCCAAGCCCGTCTAAACTACTCCTGATATCTAAATATGCTGCCATAATACCAATTGTTGTGTTTGTGTTCCGGTAGAAGTGGTCAAGTTTCAATTCTTCTGTGTGGAAGACAGTATCGGCCATGAATGTTGTATGGCTAACATTCATAGGTAACAGGAACTTCTTACTATTAAGTAGGTAGTTCTATCTGCTGTAATAGAAGATAGACTAGATAGATAGATAGATAATAAGAAAGTAGATTAGATCATACAGACTATCGAAAATACTAGTAAGTTTGCTTCCGAGTTAACACTCTATTCGAGAGATTGCAGTTATAAGAACATTATGGCGCCACAAAATCAGGAATTAAGCACCTCGTGTGGAAAGGAAACAAAAAAGTAAAAGCACATCTACACAGAAGAAACGATTAACATGTGAGCAATATTTTAATGTCACAAACCATTATTTCAGAGAGCACCATAGAGAGCAAAATATGTAATATTAGGTAGACAAAAGTTTAATACGTGACTTATTCCAGTTTAGTTATTTCTAGTAAAACAACAAAACATTTGTCAGTTTGTTCATTTACATTATTAAACAATTGCATTAATTATGAATAATTATTATATTAAGTTTGGAGAACTTCGCAAATTAGCCGGACAACAAAAATATATGTAAGTTTATTTATAACTAACTATATATGAATAAAATAAAATAATGAATGAAATATATGTACATATCATTCATAAAATTGGAAGTTCACTGAAATATTTCTAAATACCTGACGAGAACAAAAAGTGTCAAGGTGCCCATACCAATGCAAATGGATGCGCAAAGGTCCTGGATACACAACTATGTACTTTAAGTTTTGAAGATTAGTCTATATAAATTATATTGGTAAGTTATCGTTATATTCGTAAGATTATCATTATCATCCCAGCGTTGTATCCCGGTTGCAATCTAAACTTCCGTTTTGGTGCCCGGGGTCCGCTTTCCGACTTTTTCTACTCCACTTCGCACGGTCCCTTTAAGACCCTTTAAGACACCAAGCCAGCACTTTTTGGGTCTACCCCACCTGCCCGTGTTCGTGTTCGTTCGTGTCACTAACAGCGGTCCGAGAGTCGATCACCCTTTCAAAGAGCTTCATGTTGTGGAACATAACCTTAATACGATGGTAGAGGCGAACTCCTGGGACTTGACTTCATCAATCAGCCACCACCTGATTCGGCGTTGAAAGAGATCGACTCGTTTGCCTTTAGGCTTCACGCAGAGGTCCATGATAAGAAAATGGTGTTGTGCAGTGAGACTCTCGCCGGGTATGACCTCGCAGTTGGTTACTTTGCTGATGTGGTGTCTCCTAGTGAGTAGAAAGTCGATTTGGGTCGCATTCCTACCGCTCTTGTAGGCGATAAGATGCTCGGGTCTCTTTTTGAAATACCTGTTCACGATGGCAAGGTCGGCAACGTATTGAGGATGTTTTCCCTTTCCACGTTGTGGCTACCATACTGAAAGCTACCGTGAATACGCTCAAATTCCTCACATTCATCACCCACATAACCGTTTAGATCACCACCCAAAACGATCTAATGTGACAATGGAATCCCACGAAGCACTTCTCCAAGTAGATTCCAAAACGCTATCTTATCGGCGTCGTTACAACCAGCCTGTGGCGCGTAAGCGCTTATCAAATGGGTGACTACCCCACCGACAAGTACCCTCACAATCATAAGCCGATCGCTACAGCATTTCACCTCTAAAATGTCGTTCTGGAGCTCCTCTGAGAGCACTATGGCGACCCTAAATTCCCCACCATTATATATTATATTGAATTAGATAAGCTTGTAGTCATTCCCAATGAACCGGGATCTGCTAGTCTTCCACTGAGTCTCTTGCAGGAACGCCATGGCCATTCTCCCCTTGGAGAGTACATCGGCCAACTCTCTCGCGCGTCTAGTCAGCGTGCCAATATTCCAAGTTGCGAAGCGGAGTTTCCTTTTGGACGGGGCTAATGTATTTAGCCGTACTTGCCCACTGCATAGCACCCATAGTCCACTTGTAACAGGAGTCAAGCGAAATTTCTGCGCGTCTTTATGCAGCGACGCCCTATCCATGACAAATCCTTTTCTTGTACGTACCATTGTTTTTTTTTTTTGGGTGGTTTTAGTTTTTACGGGAGCGACTGCCCTATGACCTCCCAGCCTCTAAAGGGAAGCCATACAATTATATGTATATATTATATTGGTAAGTTGTGATATCCAGGTCAAAAAGAAGTGTAATGTGGCAGTATTGGTAAAGTACATTATCGTTGACTAACCAAAATATTTTAAAGTATTTGTCATTGTTAGCAATATAAATTCAACTTTAAGCATATTTTATTTAGCAATTTCTATTTATGAAATGAAAATGTATGAAACAATAAGGACTGGTCCGCATTCCAAATCCCGCCTCGACCTCAAACGATTCAATATTACAATAAACTTATATCAGCAATGTTTTTACAAAAATAAGGTCTAAAGGTAATAAGCATTTCCGTATACGAAAGAGTGTCGACCTACCGACCTCGCATTTATCTTCGTGATATTACTAAAACAATAAAGGATAAAGGGTTCCATAACATAAAAAGGAATACATATAAAACTGTTATCTTTTTGATTTGTTGCCAACAAAACACGATACACGCAATACGCTGTTCTTGTAGTAAAATAATGTAATCTTAGTTCAACGTCATCATTTTAACGTTAAATCCCGGTTGGAAACTACTGTCGCAATGGGTCTACTTTCCGACTTTTAGTCTACACTTGGCATTGACATCCCTGCTAGTGAGTCCATTGGAATGCATTTTGTTACGCCCTTTACGAAGTCAAGCCAGCACTTTTTTGATCTATCCCTCCTGCTGGGGCCCGGTGGAGATGGCATAGTAATATATATTTTGTTCCCCGCATAAGTACCCGGTTCCCGTAAAAGAAAGCTGTCGCGAATGCGAGAGTTTGCCGCAGCACATTTGTCTCCGTGACACAAAATTTCTTTTTGTGTCACTTCAGCACTGGCCATAGGCTTCCCAGCCGTAAAAGTGAGACCCAGTGCTGTACATGCCAAGTTCGCCACATTGAGCTTCAGACCGCCGTTTTCAAGTCAGTTCTTCCATGCCTTCGCGCGTCGCGCCAATCAACTCCTCCGAATCCACGAGCGGGATATCATCAGCAAACATGAGTAGCCAGTGGGGCTGCTCAAGTGTGTCTTTAATGTTTTTGACATGACTTTTAATATCACGCAGAACAGAAACGGCCTAAGGATGGTGATCGAGAAAGTTTTGGTGTCACTATCAGTATAATCCATGCCACAGAATTCGAATAATACAATAAGCCTAAAACAATCTTATTCCTAAGCACATAAAATATCTTAATAATTATCTTTCTTTTTTACAGTTTACGTTCCTTTTCAGCGCGTTATGAAGTTCTCGACGATGGGAAATAGCAGTAGATGAGTCACAATGATGATATATTTTCTATACTCTCTCACGGATCTCGTAAGCTGAGGTAAAAGTAATTGTAATAACTTTCGTAAATAGTGATGACCGTGAAAAATTAATTTAAAGTCGAAATTTAAAACCCTAACGTGTTGGACATGTAACATCTTAATAACAGAACACGAAATCAAGGATTTATTCTGTATATTGCAGTCAAAAGGTAGAAGTGAATAAAAAAAATTGTTCTGGCGATAATACCAGGAAACTTGTTCAGAAGCTTGCCTAAATTTAGATTTAAGGATATCGCTAAAGGTGACTAGACAAAAGGTTTCAATTTTGAAATTAGTTTCCAATTCAGTCTTCTCTAAGATTGTATGATGCCGGTCACGCAAATCTATTAAAATTCATTAAGTTTTTTAATAGATTTGCGAGATAAATTGAATATTCATGCTTTTCTATGCAACAAATATGACGAGTATTTTTTCCGTTGACTCTAGGGGAAGGGTCGAGTCCAACATTGCAACATTATATAGGTATAATGGCTTTCTCTACTTTTTTGGGAATTTCACGTTTGACGTCCATTAAAGCATTTCAAATAAGATTCTCCGTAACAAATTTTTGAAAATAAATAATAGTCACTAGGAATCAATTCCAAAACAAAAGAGAACGCAAGAGCAATTCTCATTATAATATCATTAAAATCCCATCTATGATTTTCCTTGGGATATTCCCATCAAAACTATAGGGTATTTGTATTATCCTGCTGTAATACACGCCAATTATTTAGCTTTTCAAGTTGATATTGATAAGTTCCTGTCACAGTGCCCCAGATAAATGTTTTAAATTGTTTTTGTTCATTACGTATCTCTAAGCAGATAATGGGTAGTAATAATTCATTTGTATACTCATATTATGGTCACTATTAATCGCATGGGCTTTCCACGAGGGACTCTTACCGGATTTACGCCACTCCTCAAACTAGCGTTTTATTTCAGTATTGAACAAATTCAAGTAGTAGATAAGTTCGCAGCCTGAAGTATTTAATGAAAGAAAAATTGAGATGTATATTTTTTGTTTTTCAATATAATCTCTCTCAAGTAAAATACACTTGTCTTCAAAATGACGATCAATGCTTTCATTTCATTGTCATACAAAAATCTCCGGCCCCGTAAGATTCTTTTCAATTTGGAAAACAGAAAGAACTGCTTGGTGCCAGATCTCCTCGTGTCTTTCAAGGCCTGCCTCGCAACACGCGCAGTGTGAAGACCCGCCCGCGATTTTGCAAGAAATGCAAAAATAACACTCCGTGAGCTAGCTTTCCACGTCGCTTCTGCACAATAGGCTCACGAGCCTGAATCACCAAATTGGCATAATATTAAACGTTCATTTTAGTTTCTTTTGGTATGTAATCTATTAATACAATTTCCTCGCTATCCCAGAAGATAGTAGCCAACTTAGACGCCAACTTTTCCACCTGGAATTTCTTCGACGGCCTTTTTACTTTTTTAATCCATTTCATCGACTCTTGTTTGGACTCTAGATCATATTGGTGAATCCATGTTTCATCCACGATGCCAATCAAATCACAAATTTCATAAATTTTATTGTCAGCTAGTGCCAAAAATCCTTACAGATCAAGTTGTCGTTGCTTGTCGAGTGGTATGAGCATTTACGGTACTCAACGCGCGCATTTATTTTTCATGTGTAAATTTTAATGTAAAATTTCTCCAACTTACTTTTTGCAGATTTGAAGTTCTTCAGCTATCTGCCACAATTTAATTCTTCTGTAGGCCAATACTAATTTTTCTACTTTTTATTCATTTTCTTCGATCATTACCGTGACAGGGCGGCCCGCGCGGGGATCATATTCGCTGCTTTCTCGTCCTTGTTGAAATGCGAGCCCATTTTTTCACCATTGTATATGAAGGCGAAGAATTTTGAAAAACCTGTTGTCGCCTTTGTTGCGACATAAACAATGTAGAGTTTGGAATATTTAAGTTGTTTAAATTTGTATAGATATAGATTTTCCTGTTTGAATTAGTACAGTGTATGTTAGTTCTTAATAGAGGGCGCTGGCATGGCAACGTCTTCCAATCGCGGGACAGCTTACCAAACACTGGAAAAGGCCTTAAAAAGATGGCGGTTTGGTGGTGGACGAGGGTTTTAGGCCAGCGACTCACTTGACGATTCACTTGAATTAGGAATCTTGAAGAAATCGGTCATATAATACCACAATATAAGTAAAAATTGTATAAAATGAAATAGTTAAGAGTGTTCGAAAAATAAAAAGTCTGTTTAAGTGAATTATGAATTCGTACCGTTCATTCATTCTCGTATATTCTATGAACGCTACTCAACTGAATGGTTTCTATATGGTTCAATTCCCGGCCGCTGTATTACCATATATGGTCTGGTTAATTTATTTCATTGTTACGTACATTTTAAGGTGCGCGCGATCGAAACAATTGCTTGGTTTGTTTACATTTAAATACCCTCAATGTTAAATATTGAAACTAATTAGAAATGATTATTAAGTACTAGGGATTAATTATTTTACTCTTGTTACAACGTAACATGTTGTAATGTTTGTTGTTCGACAGATTTCAATTGTGACGTAAAATTTGATTACGGGTTGTTTTTATACTACCACTGAGTAATTAATGATAGGAGTAACAATATTATTAGTGATCGTTAAATACCTTAGGCCGCGAACGTATCAGCCGCCCCTCGTAATACAAACAAAACAGATGAAAAAAAAAACGTTGGCTTGAATAGTTGTATGAACATGTTTAGACTGATCTGAAGAGTAATCAGATCACTGAAAATAGCATCAATAAATTATTCAACTATAATGTATCTGATAGTTTAGAAATACTTTAATATTTATGTGTATGAATCAAGATATATAGGTATATACATAAATTGACTACATATTATATACATGGAATTAAGAGTAGACCCACCCAAGCTATGAACACTTGTATTTACTTTGTATGTTAGACAGGGTCTACGTCACTCAGTACCACATTTCCACATTCTGCCAGCGTACTCTTGTCATATGAATGACATAGAAGTGTGAGATATTACAGTTAGGGTTGTAAGATTTAACATTTCGTAAAATTAAATTTTTTATTTAATTTTAAATTATTGTAAAATTATAACTATCATCATAAATTGAATTTAAATAAATAGACAAGTAACAATAAAAGATAATAAAAAGGAAATTCATAAAAATAAAAATAAATTGAAACATACAAAGAAAATTTACCTTATACTCGTATATTAGTGAGGCTGAAGGACCGTATAAAGAATGGCGCAGCTTAGGTCAAGAAAGATGGTAGCCGCGGTGCGGGAAACAAGGGTAGTGCGGGTTTAAAATTACCAAATGAATCTGTGGTATGTAAATATATACAACACCCGTAACCACTAAAACTAGCGTCACAGAAAGCTACTATATAAACTTCGGATCCTATGTTTACACCTGTATGACGCGGGATGCTCAATATGGACAGCATTGGAAGCTCTAATACAAGGGCACTAAAACGCCGTTTAATAGATTCCGAACGCGTTTCATCCCAGTCAATTTTACTCATCCAAAGTTCCTTATGGCGAATAAAATGACAGGCGCGACAAGGCCGAGCGAGTCAAACAAGCGAGTGACAAACGAAAAAATCGAACGTTTTGTGCACTTGTCATCAACTTTGACAGTGCTTAAAGAAAGAAAATCGTTAACGGGATTCCAAGACAAACCTAAAATTTTACAATTATAAACATCTGTCTGCGAAAAATTAATGGACATACGATGCGAATCATGGAAATGGCGAAGTAAAGCGGGCAAATTATAGTAATTTGCCTAGCCTATTTGATCAGATTAAATGAACCTAATTTAAAGAAATCAATTAAATTGTGCGATATACTCTAAGCGGTCGGTTCATCTGGAACCAAATGAACAAAATCGTTAAAATTATATCTATCTTGCGGAATTCACTTTATAAACGTTGAACAAAAATAAAGATGCCTGTGATTATTATGTTTACATAAATGACACTTTTCAATGTTGTTTTTAACACGCTTTTATTAGCTACCTACGTATGTTAGTATGTAACGGAAACTTTGAACCTGATTTTGACCCCATTCAAAACGTCGGATTAACTAGAAATTTGGCATACTTATCAAAGACTGATGACAATGAAATGATTTGTGTAGTTTGTATCATTATCCTTACCAGGATCCTCAGGATTAATAAATTTTCCGGCCGACATATTAAAATATTACTTATAGACGGTTTGTTTACTTTGGGTAGATCAACTTGCTCTCGTAATTAAATAATTAATTTGTACCGGAAATTTGAACAATAAAATTTGGGGTTTTAGACTATGTCGGGCCTCTGCTGCTTGTCAAGTAGCCAAACAAGCCAAGGCACCTCACCTCAAGTAGCCCTACTAATATATGTCAGGCCCCCCCAGGGGCCCTGTAAACATATTTTTAAAACAATAAAGTAGAAGATTCCACCAAACTCATCGTCCTAGTCCTCAATTACTGACCCCCGACCTTTCCCGCTCCCATTTCTCGGCTCGGTCGGTCGTGTGACGCTGACGTCGGGTCTCAACTGTAAAATAATTTATTTTTCTTTTCCTTATATGTCTTAAAATTATTTTGAGGATATTTTCATGAAATTGGGCTCGATATTAATATTATTTTAAATTGTTTTAATCAGCAACCTTGGAAATTTTACCTAAACTTTGGAATTGAATTGATCTGACCAAAAATTGTGACAGTGACACCGACCCTAACTTACAACTTTTACTAATGGATGATCGCCTGGGAACACCACGTGACGTTGGCTTATTACTTTTTTTAATTATAACAGTGACATTAATTTTCTCGTCAGTAATTTTATTGTTATAGCAGCAGCGGCGTGTCGTCGGCGTGGGCGCTAGCCAAGAAGGGGATGGCACGGCGGTGATCGAGTAGTTTTTCGAAATCACCATCAGGCGCCGCAGCACCTAAACTAACTTGTGGGTAGGCAGGGAAAAAAGGATAGGATGAGGCGCCTATCTATATATCAAATAACAAATAATTAATCGACACTGGTCAAAATTACTAGCAAGTCGCTTAGCTGAGCAATTTATTAAAATAATTTGGTTAAATTTATACTTATGAACGTTTATGTAATTTCTTAAATAAAGTGTTTTTTTTTTTCAAAGTTACCGTGCAGGGGCGGGGTAAGAATAATATAATAAAAAGTAAAAGGCGACAAAACAACCCTAGCTACGTGGTAGGTCCCCAAGCCCGTCTGATTGGCAACCACCCTTGGTCTATAAGTATGTCGCCATAAATAACCTTGTGTCGTGTTCTGCATTAGTGACCCAGGTTCCTGTACCCCTATGGAACAGCAGCGTGTTCGCGGTGCCCCTAGCATTGGAAACATCCATAGGCCGACCGACACCACCGTCGTAATTGATTACTATTATGTGGGCAGTCAGCCTGTTCACTGTTCCTCAGCATTAAAACAAATCTCGTTTCGCTGATTATAAAAAACTAAATAAAAGGCAAGACACATTGGTATGTACCGTTGTGTGAATCTTCACAGTATATATATATATATATATATATATATATATATTTATTTATTATGCGATATTTTTTAAAAACTTTATATTTCAGTTTGGTTCTAACTTTTACAGTATTTAAATGTTTCCCAACCCTGCTAGTTTGGTAACAGCTACGAAAGCCCTTGACGCATATTTGTTTTCTTGTCATGAAAGAAGTGGGGCAAAATATATGACATATTTAAATCACTGAAATCGGAAATTAGATTTACTACTCATAAATTTGATTGTCATCTTAATTGATAATTTTGAGTATGTTATAAATGAACTTTATCTGCGGTCTTACTGGAACAATTACACTGAAACAATATGTTTTTAATTGAAATGTTTTTATGTCACAATTCACACTTTGTAACATGAATTTTCACCTACTTTGTAACAGCTTCTTCAACTACTATTACGTAATTTAACTAGTGCTGTAATCAGAAGAGATGAATGAATTGAAAATGCATGCAATGTATTAACCTCTCCTGTTTCATATAGATAAAGTTTAAATGACGTCATAAATATACGTCATACCGAGTATAATCAACGGTTGACGACATGTCATGACCACTAAATAAGCACTATGGCCGTCTTCAAAAGAGAAAATCGCTATCAAAACACGTTACATTGGAAATTGCCGTAATTTGTTAACCTTACGTCTCCCCAGAGCGCTTTACGTTTGCTCACATTTTTGGAATTTATGAGCACGATTTTTTTATTATTACCTATTTTGTTCTACCTGCTGCTGGATTTTTAGTAATGAACAGAAACAAGTTCTTACATTAACATCAAGCAAATTGATGCTGAAATAAAACGTTTTATTATTAATTACTTTCAGGTGAACGGTTTCAGTTATATAGTATAGTAAGTATGAAATTAAAAAGAATGGTGGGTATCTGAGTTATATAAGATATTCGTCATAGTATCTGTGCGTTCATTGATGAATTATCGAGACCGCTGTAATTTCTCACACAGCAATCCTGAGGAGCTTACGTAAAGCAAATTCCATTTACAGGAGTAACACTGTCCTCATTCGGTTCGAGCATATATGCTTTCCCAGATCGAGGTTACATTTATGCATCAATCAAATGAATAAGATGAAGAAAAAGATGATAGAGATGTTACTCTACTTCATTACAAAGCCTGTGAACAATGTTATCCCTATTTTTTTCAGTTTGGAGGGTGCTTATTTAGAAATACTCAGTTAACGTACTCATTAAGACATAACTTCAATCGTAAATTTACAATTGCAAGTTGCACTTAAGAATGGTTTAAAACTAGTGAAACGAAGTGAAATTAATAATAAAAGAAAACACGCGGGGCAGTCTTTGGGGACTGCCGATAGAAATGAAAACTAAACAACTTGTGTATTGTATCGTCGAGCTATTAGATTATTATTTTCGGTTTGTAATAAATTGTTTATAATCAAGCATTAAAGTTTAAATTGGTCATTAACACTTCTTTACAAACCAAAAATTGTTCACGCAAAAAGTGCTCAACGCGCCGAAGTTTTCACTTCAAAACCTCAACTTATTTCATTGTAATACGTATAAAGTCACAATTCGAATAGATATGTATAAGTAATGCAGTGCAATAATTTAAAAGTTACATTATAAAATAAACCTTAAGTAATTATTAATAAGCTTGGTATTACTCAAGCAAAACTCAGTCTTACGAATTTTCGATTAGGTCAGCATTATAAAGTAAACCTTAAGCCATTATTAATAAGTTTGGTATTACTGAAGCCAAACTGATTGATGAAATTTTGATTTAAACTATGATAATGAGAGTAGAAACAGAAAGTAATATTTGAAATTTAGGAAAATAATACGATATTAAATTCCCATATTTGTGAACTTTTTACTAGAGGGACCTAGTAAAATGCTAGTAAAAAATTTGCAGCAACCGTCTAACCGTGTAGGATAAGTTCAGTATAGCAGAGATGTTACACTAATTTTTTTCTATCCAGTTAGACGGCTGTGCAAATATATGGCTATAAAATACGTAAAATATATGGCTATAAAACCACTGTTGGAATCGGCCTTCTTGTGTCTATATAGTTATTTTTATAAAAAAGTCGGAATATGAATCCCGGGCGCCGACGTGAATGTTTGGGTTGCAACCGGGATTTACAGCTAAGATGAAGACGATACTTTTTACAAAAAGTATTTGGTTAGTAGTTCATCTATTGTTAATAAATTTATTCTTTTGATTCATTATAAATCGATATTAATATTATAAATATGAAAGTTATCATGCATGAATAAAAATTCATATTAACAAAATTTACTTAATCACGCTAGAACTAGCTATTGGTTGTCGTAGGAAATAGAACATGGGCTCCAAACACTCGACAAAGCCTTGAAGTGGCGACCAAGTTAGTATCATGCGACACATAATATCAAAACGATGCGACGCAGTTCCGACGCGACTCTTATCCAGCTTTTACGGGAAAGAAAATTGGATAGACGCGGATAAAGTTACTAATTAATTGTACGCGTATCAGTATCATCTGCTGGGGATCTCCTGGTTTGCCTAACGCACCGTTGACCTGATTGAGCAAGGGAGAAGCCCTATCTGTTAGCCTAGACATCGCTAAGGCCTTCGATCGGATCTGGCAGAGGGCTCTTTTTGCGAAGTCCGCTTCTGTCAGACCGCATATGGAGTACTGCTCAGATTTATGGGCTGAAGCACCCGCCTGTCAGCTCGATACCCTAGAGTAATGACGCACAGTTCGTGTTCTCGACGATCCCATACTAACAGACGGTCTAGACTCGCTTGGACTTCGGAAAGACTTTGTCTCTCTTTGCGTATTTTACCGTCTCTACAACGGGGAGTGTTTTGAAAAACTATTTAGAATGGTGCTCTTGTCATCTTTCTATCACCGCACTGCCCACCATCGGCTGGGTGTTCATCCCCATTTCTTGGAGCCTCTTTTATTTGTACGAAACGGTTCTCAAGAACGTTCATGTTGCGTACTCTCAGGATTTGGAATGAGCTTCCGGCTGAGGTTTTCTCAGTGCGGTACGATATGGGGTTCTTCAAAAAAAGCGTTATAAAATTTCTTCGAGGCCGGCAGCGCGTTGGTAATGCCTCTAGTGTTGCAAACGTCCATAAGCGACGGTAACCATCTGCCAGGGTGGCCTGTCTACTAACTCTAGCTAACCGCGTAGTAGTATTGGAACCTGGTCACTTGATGCCGGAACATAACACAAGGTTAATTTGGCACCATACTTAAGACCAAGGGTGGTTGCCATCCAGACGGGCTTGGGACCCTACCCCGTAGCTAGGGTTATTTTGCCGCCTTTTACGACAGGCTGACCCCGACCACAGGGGTGTTAGTATTCTTACTCCGCCCCTGCACGGAGAAAATACTCGTATATTCCTGGTATCTTATATTGAATTGTTACACTAAAATATTCGTCTTATATACAAACGTGTTTATGTCTATTGTGGCACTAGATTAACATTCGAGTTTTCCTTCTCAAAGCTATAATGTATAAGGAAACGTATAAGTAAGCAGATTTGGTTAGTTAATACAAAATGTCGGCGACAAGCCTTCTTGGTCACGTTTTCGCTAAGTCATCAAGCACCGACCACTACAAATTGTGAATACTGCGATTGGAATCAAGCCAACAGTTTATAGATGCAGCCTTTCTACGACTAACGAGCGAATTATTCCAACCCTTATCTTTTGTTTTTATGGTTACATATAACATTATAATAACAGCTCATGACGTCCCACTGTTGGCCACTCCGTAGAGGAATGGATAGGATACCGATCCCGCATCTTCTTCTTCTTCATTCCAGTGTCAAACCCCGGTTGCAACCAACTTCCGTTTCGGTGCCTGGGGTTCGCTTTCCGATTTTTTCTACTCCACTTCGCACGGTCTTCAGCATCCCTGGTAGTGAGCCCGTTGGCACGCATATCACCCCTTACGACGTCAAACCAGCACTTTTTCTTGTAGTTTCGGTTTTTCGATCTACATATTTTGTTAGCTTTTCCGATATGGTATTTTGTAAAATGTGAGTGTTCGGTACAGCTATGTCTACAATAAAGGCGGATTTGTTGGTTTTGTCATTTAATCTTTAAAAAAGTGGCTTAGTGACAAGTAACATGGGAAAAATAGCTATTTTTATTGTACAAGTTAACGGGCATTTTTTTAAATTTTATTAATTTTTTTCGTGACTTTCAAACAATTTTCAGCAACTATATTATCATATCAGAAGTCAGTAATCATCATTAAGTTTAATATACTTTTTTTATTAAAATAGTTACTCAGGTTCATTGTGACTTTTTAGGTTTCGATCACAATAGCACCTATTATAGGCAGGGGATTAGCTTAATTCATTATTTTCACAGGCGGGGGGTGGCCTGTCAAAAAAAATCACTTCATTCGGCATTTTTCGCCTTATGCGTACCCATGCATATGACCTTGAATGTTTTGACCATTGTCAAGAATTATATCAAAATTATTTAGGACGACATAAATGCACTAATACATTGCTACTTTCTAGTTACTATCAAAACAAGAAATAACAGTAGTTCTAGTAGTTCAGTAGTATTTAATAAAAAAATAAATAGATATAAATAATAACAACGGATATTTTTATTTAAAAACAACACTAATATTTAACAACACACAACGTTGACATTTAAATTTCACATAGTTTTTTTACGTATGTGTCAGGTTTGTTAGTCGAGCCCTGTTCCGTTTGAAATTTGTAATTTCAGTACATTCCTTGGCAATCAGAATTCCTGACACGTAACACGGCCGCGGTGCAACGTTCAACACACAGTTTTATTTCCTGTCCTATTCGAACGACAAAACAAACTTATTCCGACTCCGCCGTGTACAAACATACGTGTGCTTTTTTAAGTGTTTTCATTTTCTATTTTCTTTTGTTACGTTTTGGTTTAGTGACTGTTCACTCGAATCAACTAAAACCTATATAAACTTCCATGCATCTGGTAGTCCTTCGATCATCATAAATCAAGTATCTATTTCGATTGTATCCAAAGCGTCCCGTTTGAGTCTAGGGTTTCGAAGTCAATGGGCCCTTCATGTTCTTGACCAAGAGAGTTAGTGGTGGAAAATTTGTGGAATTTTTGTGACTTAATTTTTTTCATGAGTGACTTCTGTCTTATCTCTCAAACCTGAAAGGTAGGGCAGAACATTAATGTGTGTGTGCACGTGCGTGTGTATCTCTTTTCTCTTTCTGTTCTTTCTTTCTTGCTCTCTCTCTCCTCTATTTCTCATTTCTATCCTCTCTCTACTTTCTCTCTCTCCTCTCTTTCTCATTTCTATCCTCTCTCTATTTTCTCTTTCCTCTTTCTCTCTCTCTTGCTCTCTCTGTAGTATGAACATGTTTATTGTGTTTGTTTTCTCAATATTTCTTTCTTTCGCTTTTGCTAAATTTATTAGACTTCATTTCGTTTGTAGAAGCCTAGTTATCACATGGATTTACTTTACTAGATCTGGTTCTTAAGTCTGAAGTATTTATTGTATCATCTAAATGTAATTAACTTTACGTGCTCCTAAGACATTGTTGCTAATAATAGAAATTATGTTTAATAGTCATTATAGTATAACGTTAAAACTAACAGATGTATTAATACAATGATATAAACAAACTGAAAGCTTGACGTTGTAGTTCCACAACGAGAATAGGTTTGAAGTACAACACAGCGGAAACGGAACATATGAGTGACGTTGACTGTACTAAACAGACCACAGTAAAATAGTTGCCACAGAAACAATAAGCTTTCACCTTATTGATATTTTGATGTTTATTCATTTACAGACAATTGCAATCATTCTATCATTGAATCCAAATTGCACATGAAACTTCAGTTTTAGTGCCTGCTTTTAAACGTTGTAGAGTATTTTAAAAGAGTAGCAAATTTTTTATTGCCTGTAAAATTGAAGAGGCAGAAATTAATTAGGTGTCTTTAACGACTTTTTCGATTTGAGATGGTATAATCCTAACCTCAAACTAGGACAACACAGGCATTTATTTATCGGACAATTGTACTGTGGAAATAAAGTGCAAGAATCAAAACAACTGATGTCTATAATAATTAAACACATTATATACATAAAACAATTTCAATTAAAGTTTTTTTTTATTGCTGTAGGATAGCAGACAGGCTGACGGTCCGCTTAGAATTTAGCAGTTTCCGTCGCCTATGGGTGTTTGCAACGCCAGTGACACCGCGAACACGCTTCGTAAGTGTTATGACCGTGTGTGACGTATTCGATCCCCACGGAGAACAATATATTTATACAATGCAAATTGCTTGTTTTAATTTAGGTATAAGTTACCATGAATTTTATGTTTGTAAAGACGCCTTGAGATACAATTTACGATTTAATTTCAATATGCACATGGGTGCACCTGGCTGAACAAGTGACAAATTTCTAAGACAAATGTTTCTAATTGTAAAGAAGACATAACGATAGAACACTGATCATTAAAATTTTATATGTATTCAAATTATATCAAATCTAAAACCTCTAAAGATTTTTATTGTTTTCTTAGGTGAAATTCAGCAGACAGATATATCATTACCTATTTGCTTTACTAGAAGCAGTGTCTAGCTTGAAGAAATCACAGAGGGTTCTATAATATCCCGTACTACAAAAAATTGTAAAATAAAAGCGTTCCTGAGAATCATAGTATAAAGGAAACAAAAGGCAAGGTAATGTGACAGTACGCCCAGCCAAAGACGACCAAACCAAAAAAGACCACGAAGACAACCAAACAGTCCTTCAGAATAACGTCTGTTCCACAGTCGGTAAATAATGCGACAAAATATACAAACAAAATTCTGAGTAGTTATAGAACATTGCGGAACATGAAAACGCATCCACACAATATAACCGGTGCTGCTCAGATCGTTATCCGCACCAAACTTTCATTTCCGTGTGTCCGACACGTGGAAATTGCTAGTCACCTAAAACAAAATAGACACATAAAACAAAATCGAAACCGATTTTGTTTTATGTGTCAGCAACATATTGTCTACTTGTTACAATCTGTTCTATAAATTGATATGCAAAAATTCCTCTTTGCTGTAATGCTCGTTGCATTGATTTATCTAATAGCAAAGTAATTATTATTTTCTTGAATTAATCTAATTATTAAGCCGCTAAATGTTTATCGCTGAAATGTTGATTAAACTTCTATAATATCATATTTAACTTTCTCTCTGTGCAGGGGCGGAATAATAATACTAATAATCTCTGCGGCCGGGGTTGGCCTGTCGTAAAAGGCGACATCATCATCATCATCTTAGCATTGAATTCCGGTTGCAGCCCAAACTCGGAAAAGGCGACAAAACAACCCAAAGCTACGTGGGACCTCAAGCTCGTCTGGATGGCAACCACTCTTGGTCTATGAGTATGTCACCGTAATAACTTTGTGTTGTGTTTCGGCATTAGTGACCGAGGTTTCTGTATCCCTATGGGACAGTAGCGTATTTGCGGTGCCCCTGGCGTCGTAAACATCCATAGGCGACGGTAACTGCTTACTATTGAGTGGGCCGCCAGACTGTCTGCTGTTCCTCACTAATAAAAAAAATCAGCATCATAATTCCATTTCAACTAATTAAAAGTTAAATTAAATTCAAAGCACAAGTGCTAAAGATAATGCCTTTACGTATTTTCGCTAACACTTTTTGTGTCGTGAAACTTTTTGCTTATTAGCGACGAGAGAGAACAAATGTATTTGTCTAATGTGCTTTAATGTGTTGAAGCACTCACAACTTAACTCACAACAAAATATTTACTTTATATGATTAAAACGTGTTAATTAGATAAGCTATTTACATCAACCATAATTTTCAAAGCCTTTAAAAGAGTCTTCGCTGTTAATCATCATTAAAACTACTTTATGTTTGTTAAAGGCTGGTAAAATTCGTTAATATTATAGAAATAATATATAGAATAATATCTAAATGACTAAAACTCGTGTAAGTTTAATGATAGTTTGAAATTTGTAGAATAGCATATTTATAAGTATGAAATCTCTTAGAAATATTTTATTGGGATTTATTAGTACTTTAACAAAAATATTTAACATTAAATTTTCCTCATACAGTTGCTTTTAGAAACGATATTACCACAATGCACTTGCGGTGAATGTTATTGATACATTTTTATTGATACAATTTCACAGGTTTTTCTTCACGATTGTTTAAAATAATTCGAGGTTTGCACAACAAATAAACCATGCAAACAGGTTTATAGATCAATAAAAAGCGACACAACACTTTGGATTAGTTTAAAAATCGCCATATATCTCTTTTAAAATACAAGTACATTCAAACCTGTTATGTAAATCATGCTTGTAAGGTTAATAATAAAAAAATATATTATTTTTTTAAAGTTCAAGGTAAAAATACGACAAAGGCGGGTAAGGCGAGAACAATAAAATTCACAAAAGTACGAGTAGGCAACTGCATAATGTACAATAACGTCAAATTCGTTGCATTGATTTACAATACGATCTGCAAAATAACCGTTTATAACGTGAAAGTTTGTCTCCGTGCATTATATTGTTTAAAATGTACAAAGCGCGCTAAATATATATATATATATATATATATATATATATATATATATATATATATATATATATATATATATATATATATATATATATATATATATATATATTTATTAACATTAAAGGTATTGTAATAAATATGAATAATGATTACACGATTCATCTCATTTCAATAGAAGCTTCAAATCATATTAATGACAAAATGCTAGTGAAGCGTGGAATTTCCATTTCTCAATAGGAGTGAATTTTCACAATGTCTGCACTCTGGTAGATATTCCGTGTTTAATATTCATGACTAGTGTTACGCCAGCTTTGCTTCCTTGTGAAACTGCCACGTTGACTCAAAACAGTACGTTGTTCTGAATACTTACTTATTGTAAATATTAGTATATTATTGATTACTCGAACTGGTTTTTTAAATTCAATTTTTACATTGTAATATTGCCCCTTGTAAGTACTTTAATTTGTTATAATCAAAAATTCCTAGCAATGGTCTGTAGAGAAGGAGCGGGATTACGAGTGTCTCTCGTCACTGGACATCGGTCGCCACTTTTCGTCGGTCCGCTTATCGTCGGAGGTTGTCAACCAGTTATAGGCGTAGGCCTTGAGAAATGCTCGCAGTACACACTAGGGCCCATCACCTGCAACCTTCCACTTTGAAGAAGTTTAAGATAAGATAGCAAAGAAAAGGCGTAAGGGGCGTATACGACAGCACATCCCTCCGCTCAGGCATTGGACAGGGTGGGAACACTCAGGTGACTAAATTTGATATATCAATGAAGTGCGAACCCTTGTTAACTGTAGGGCCACACGAGCAGATTGCACGGAAGTACCAAGCTAACCCGCCGCAAGCCCTCAAGTGGTAGGGGTTGTATCAAGTATTTTCACTTTGTTAAGGTAAAAGCACCCAATACCGCGGCGTGCAAAATCGTCATCAATTACCTATATAACAGATGTTTTCATATTTTAATTTAAAAACAATAGTTTTAGTACAATTATATATCCGCGAAATTGTAACTTACATAATTTTACCACGAACTAGCGTGCTCTAGTGAGAGTATCATAAAGTGAACTCTTTAAAAACATGAGTTTGTGCGACGCCAGCGTAGGAACCGGCTATGTCCATACAAGCACGAAGCTATTCAAGTAAATACACCTGTATTTTTATCACGTCATTTCTAAAGTAATTTACTTTATATCTGACTATGGATATTATTTACTTGTTCCATGTCTCTCTTTGCGTGTTAAGTATTTTATACTTTTTTGTTAAGTTATATATAAAAACCCGCGGCGTTAGATGCTTCAAATGGGTGCTAGCTTCCAACATCGAGGGTGCCCTCGGCAATAAATAATATAGAGGGTGGAAATGTTTTTCTTAAAAAATTCTAAATCACTGTTTTATATACATTGAATTTAAGTAATTTTAATCCGATGTATGTAAAATACAGTAAATGCTCATTATTTTACAAACGTTCTAGGAATTAAATTCTAGTTTTTGTACTGGGTGTCTAAATATATCATAAAATACTTGCAATATTATTATGATTAAATATTTTTAATTTTGTATATCTTTCGATTCACAATAATATTCTTCATGAGGATTGAAATATCTTTCATCGAAATAACAACAAGAAATGATACATGGATAATTTTTTATGGATATTTCAAAAACCAACAGTCGGCACCCATTACCGCGCCATGCCTCGATAATAGATCATATGAGTATCTATTACCGAGTGATAAGGTAGTCTGTTTTCGTATCTAGAGTTTAAATGATGTTCTATCAGCTTTTGCTCACGAATTTGTCCACATGGTTTAGTTATTATAGTATTTTAAATGTGTTAGGATTCTTGCTAACCTAATACCATCTGCTTATCTAAAATCTCTACCCACAGCAGAAGTACAACGTTTGAATAAAACATTACGACACAAAAACGAAAAAGCTATCAAAGCAGGCAGATCTCATCCAGAAACTTCTGGTATGAAAAACAACGAAAGACCAAGTAAAACAACACCCCAAATAAATTGGACAACGATTCCTCTAATGCGTCGTCGTTGTTTGCTTGATACCTTAGAGTATACATAAGCAAGCTTATGTTATACTCTAAGCTTGATACTGATTCGTATGATTCAGTTGAAAAAAAAAAGTTTAAATTATATCAAGCCTGATACAAAATACCATTGATTGGCATACAATTTCAAAAAAGCTAGCCAAAATTGAAATAGTCTTTACAAATATTTGTTTTTTTTTTTACGTTTTGGAATAATAAAGTAAAACACAAATCTATGAGTATTCTTATGGTAAAAATTAAAAATAATACAATCAAGTGTGAAATGTTGGAATATTACAAAGAACAACATCTAAGTAATATTGTGCGATGGATTCACAAGAAGTATTACATGCCTGCCTATATTCGGATACGGATTCACAAGCAGACATAAGAAGCGGCATTGTACGAGTATATTGTGAAGGAGATGCCAGACCGTTGGACATCTTTGTTATCAAAATTATTGACTTTAGTAGTGTATATATAAGTAGTTAATAGTGTTTACGTTACAAATTTATCTGAGTATTTTAAAACTACGTTAGTTTTAAGAAATTTGAATAATCCCCAAAAAGGGATTGACGTCAGACAGGCGGCCAGTTATAAAAAAACAAGCCACGACTATTAGTACAACATGTACGCAAATAAAAGGCGAACGCAAGTACTTGGAATGAAAATGAGACTAGCAAGTTGGAATGTAGGTACGTTGACTGGAAGAGGAAGAGGGATAGCAGAGGTATTAGAAAGGAGACTAATAAATATAGCTTGCTTTTAAAAGACGAAATAGAAGGGTTTGAGAACTCGAGATATTGGGGCGGGGTATAAATTTTACTATTGTGGAAGTGATGGTAACAGTAACGACGTGGGTGTAGTATTAGACAGCGAATTGAAAAAATGTGTGACGGATGTTAAAAGGATAAATTATAGACTGAGAGTGGTAAAATTATTGGTAGGCGACTGTACGTTGAACATAATGAGTGTTTATGCCCCGCAGGATGGATGTGACGACAGAATGAAAGAAAGATTTTGGGGGGATTTTGATACAGTTATGATCAACATAGCAGATAAAGATGATGTATATGTGAGTGGTGATTTTAATAGTCATGTGGGAAAAATGAATGGGAAATATGAAAGAGCATATGGGATACTGGGATTTGAGAATAGAAATGAGGAAAGGGAAGCTTTATTACAAGCTGCTTTGGCATTTGAAATTATACACGTGAAAGATGATATTTTTATTGTTTTTAACGGCTCTGTTTGATTCATTCCTACTTAACTATATTTAATTATGATAAAATTCAACAAGAAGTAATATTTTTTCTACACTCAGTAATAAGAGACACACGCCGCAGTGATAGATAAACAGTAGGCCATGCCTCGGTTATTACCGAGGCAGGTTATGAAGCCTTTCTGATTAAATAAAGCTGAAATAGGCAAAATGCTTCAAAATAATAATAAAAATTAAGAGAAGTACAAAACAATGAGGACATAAAAAGTAAAAAAATCCTAATTTCCCAAGCATATTCATCATTCCGTAATATTTTACACTTACGTCATTCTTGTATGATTTACATTGGTAATAGGTACTTTAAGCCTAAAAAAATGGGAGGTCAGAAGTAAGTCACTACAATTTCGTACATGTTTTTGCAATAACTCAATAAAAGTAAATATCACGTATACACCAATGCAAATAGACACGTATTAGAATGCCGTATATCAACTAACTACTAGTTCTATATGTAACCAAAAATGCTCGTAGGAAGAATATTACTAAATGAACTAAAACTCATAATATGCCCAAAGTTTCTTGGTACTATACTCCTAATCCTACTTTTATGTGCTATTGTTCATTCTAGCATAATACTGTTGTCTGTTGAATTACTTTTATGGGTGCTTCAGCATGATTTAATATTATCTACATTGTTTGTTAGATTTCGATATATTTTGGCATAATGGTAACAGATGTGTGTGAGTGTTGTGCTGTATGTATATATACATATAATATGTATGTAACAATCAAGTAATGAAAAATATTATATAGATTCAGTATATAGTAAATTAAAGATAAATCTTCGTCGTATGATTTAAAAAAATGTATTTGGTTATTTATTCCTTGGTCAAAAGTGGTTTCAGAGACTTATATTGATATCATTCGAGACATGTGCCATAATTCCATTCCAGAAGTTTGAATCTCTGTTAGTGAAACGAAACTCCCGCTAAACCATCTCTGTACAGGGGGCGAGTAGGAATATTAACTTCTGCGGCCGGGAGCCTTTTTTATTTTTTTACGGGGTGGGGAAATCCTCATGGACTTCCTCCGCCTGGGGAAAGGCGGAGGGGCGTGCCGGACTCTTACCGGCTAAAACCACCACCCCAGTGTCTCCTCACACGTGCGCGCGGGGCCGCGGGAATCCAAATTCTTCCGCAGCCCCACACTAGTGCTGGCCCGGTCAGTCCGGGCCTCGTCTCCTGCACGGGGTAGTGAGGTGTTTAACTACTCCGTGCATCGCCTCAGAGGCGCGCGCCGATACCCACGCGCGCCTCCACCTCCGGTCCATCGAATAGGGGGCGGGAACTTCCCCAAGTCCCTCGCCCCTGGACCTATTCATGGGGGCTGGAAAAGGGCGTTGTCCGCCCTTCTCCTGCGCCCGGTGCGCCTTCTGCGGCCGGGGAAGGGAGTCGAGATCTCCCTCTCCCGTTCCGCAGTTTCCTTCTGCGACATCACGTCCTCGCAGAAGGACACCACTGCGTCCCACGACTCTGCGCTACCGACCATCCTCCGCACCACGGCCGGCAGCGACAGATCGCCTTCTACTTTATTTATGAGGACACGGCGCTGCTCCTCCCAAGCTACACAATCGGCGAGCGTGTGTTGCGCCATATCCTCCCCGCAATGGACGCAGTGGTGGCACCGAGCGTCCAGCTCCCTGTCTATGCGGCACAGGTACTTGCCGAAGCAGCCGTGCCCCGACAGCACCTGCGTCACCCTAAACGACAGGGAGCCGTGCCTTCTCCCGAGCCAGTCGTCGAGTACTGGCCGGATCGCCTCGACGGTAGCGAGGCCGGCGGTAGGGCGCAGAAGCCTTTGCCGCCATTCCGCCACCAAGACCTGACGGAGCTACTCTCGGCGCAGCGCGATCTGCCGCTGCGCCGCCCTCGAGCCCCGTGCCCGCTCTTCCTCGCGCCATCGATATAATGACGCGAGTACTTTCGCCTCTAGGTCCCAGGGCGGGGATCCGGCCAGGACGCAAGCCGCCTCATAGGAAATCGTGCGATACCCGCGGACGACTCTGACGGCCATCGCCCTCTGCGGTTTGCGCAGAAGTCGTAACCAGCGACAAAACAACCCTAGCTAGGTAGAAGGGCTTCAAGCCTGCTCCCTAGCTCCTGGTCCCTAGATATGCCGCCATAATAACCTTGTGATGTGTTCCGGCATACATAAAGATTCAACATTTATCGGAGACGATAAATGCTTAATAATAAGCTAATATTAAGTGGGCTGTCAGCGTGCTGTTTTATAACTATAAAAACTATAATGTACCAGGCAACCGACCATTCAGTCCATTTTTGTTCGGCGTAGTTTCGTCAGACACCATAATGTAATTAAAAAATATCGCAAATTATTATACTTCCCCTAAATAATTCATCCTTCACTTACACTTACAAAAAGACAAACAAAAATATGGAACAGAAGTCACCTAACTTTTTTACAGGGGTGATTAGATTTTAACCTATATGATATGGAGCGTAAAACGTAAATATTTTCCTATAAATATCATATAGACATAACTATTTATCAAACAGATACTCGTATCAAAAATAGATAAAGAACTTTCGGGATATCAAACCTAACATATTAATATAATATTACTACGAATTTTCATAATGCAATATGCCTGCTACTAGATAGCTTTATTTGAATATTTTCAAGAGATGCACTCTTCAGAAGGTTGAATATGGGCGTCCGTTGAGAATTCATACGTTTATTCATGTCATACATTTGAGAAATCCAATTCACTTCTCTATAATAACTCTAAAACTTACGGTCGTAATATCAAAAATGGCTTTTCGAGTTAATATTCCGTGAATATTCTCATTCTCGTTGCCATATTTAAATAGATGGTGACGAATCAAAGGTTAATATTAAGATGATAAAATTTATCATCAACTCCAAATATATTTGTTTGATCCTTGCATAAAGTGTATTTGAAGTCCCGCCTCCTGATTTTTGTTACCTACCCTCATTCCCAGTGAGCTAATGGTAAAAGCGAGGGTGGGACGAAAATAATATAAGTAGTAACGCGCAAGCTTCTAAAGGAGCGGTCGACCTCCCTGATAGTTACTCAAGACTCTCATTGGCCGTGTCATAAATTTGTGTGTTCGGTGACATTTAGCTGGTGCCGTGCAACAGTTCCTCCGTGACCTGAACCGAACTGGGAAGCAGTGGAATCCGCTCCTCTCCTCTCTCATACAGTCCACTGCTCTCGAGCTATCCTTCGATAGCTCTCGAGCTATCCTTCTCATTCCTGTACGGCGCAATCCCGGTCCGTGACCGATATCATACAATAATTTCTTAGTAAGTACCACTTGTGTCATGGGTACTAAATAACTGATAATTAATTGTGTGCGCATCGCGGCAAAACTACTGGATAAATTTCACTAAAATTTTCCAAGTTTTATTTTTAGACACTTGGCCCTAATCTAAAAAAATATTGTAATGTCTTCACTTAATATAAAGTTAAGCAACGATTTTCTTGCCGCGGAGAAGTGAGGCAAGCGGTGTAGCGCGCACGCGTAGGAGAGAGGAAGGTACCTGTGCCTCATGACGAAAGCAACGCGGACGAAGTCGCGGGTTGGCTAGTTATACATAAACATCCACACGCGAGACGGGAATTAAACCCGTAAAAGACGTTGGGCTGCTACGTCACGGAGGTCGTCTAGATTAGCATATAAGCAGTATATCAATTTATTTATTTATAATACAAGCGTTGTGTTTACTCTATGGCACTGTGAATTGTCCGAGTATATTTATTTATTTATTTATGGCACACCAACAGTACACACATTATTAAGTCACATTACAATAAATCACTTAATATAAAAGTTCTGATGTGTGGACCCATTATAGGAGTGCACAGCATTTACAATACAAATGTCGTCAATAGAGTAATAATTTAATTAATGTCGATAATATACATAGTCACAATTATTATTTCAAGTATTAACACAGTCAAACATGAATCAATTTGGTATTATCAAGATTAATAAAATTAATAAAAACAAAACAAAAAGAGTGTAAAAAGAATCAAGGCAATAAAATAAATTAAAATACAAAATATAAGCGGAAACATGCAGCATATTTAGTTCAAATAACAATTTTTTAATGCAACTATTTTACTGCTCGTGCTATAGTGATCGTCAATCAAACCATGACCAAATAGAACGCGAATTTTTGTAGCCAAGCTTTATAATATAGTTAAATTTAAAAAAAAAAAACAATACCGACACACATTACTTACTCGTACATATATGATGTATTTTAACAAATATAATTTTGAAAATTATATAAAGTTGACAAGAGCTAACCTTTATATTTTATTAGTACTAATTTTAATGAAATTAATAATAAAATATATGAATAAAAAACAATATAAATTACAGGCATAAAAGTCCGAACATCATAATGAAAAATTTTAAATTATGACTTATAAAAATTCTAATCACCTCTTACGCCGTAAAAACAACAGAGGCTTTATTCAAAATATTAATTCATAATGTAGTAAAACCTTAATAAGGATACTCTGTGATAATTAGAAAGTAAATTAATTTATTCATGGTCACACTTTGGTTTTAAGCCACATCTCCATTTTCATGTGTTTTGTACACAACATGCTACGATTTAATGATCTATATACAGTACAGTCATGTTTTGAAGTGAAATTTTTTTTAATGCTGTGGAACAGCAGGCACGTTGACGGCCCAAATTAATGTTAAGTAATTACTGTCATCTATGGATGTTTGCGACATCAAAGGCACCGCTAACACGCTGCTTTGTTCGTGTAGAGGAACTGTAACCTGAGTACTCAAGCCGGAATACAACAAAAGTATTATGGTGGTATGCCTGGAACCCTACTACCTAGCTAAAGTTGTTTTATCACTTTTTATGACAGGCCCAGCCATTGGTGTCAGTGCCTTTACTGAGAAAAACGCACCTGCACGGAGAAAAACGTAAGACGAAACTGTTGGAGGTAAACAATGTGTTAGGAGAGTATTTCGCTTGCTTTAGAGTAAAACAGAAGAAGATATTGAGTCATAACCCTTCTCACTTTATCTCTTGCTCGTTATCCATGGTTGCATAGGGTTCGAGTGACGTTGCGGTCACTAAGTACAGCTGTTGGTGCATCCATTGAAACACCCGTATATAATAAACCAGCGCATGCCGAATAGGTAGGTAAGATAGGTTTTGTTCTGTTTGGATTTACACTAACTTTATGCGATATTTAAGTATCTTACTTTATTAGATAATATTTATTGTTTAGTTGTTCTACACTGATAATATCTCTTCTTAAAATTGAAAAACATGATGCGCAGTGACACGATAATTGTATGTAATTATAATAATGTGCTTTTTTCCGTGCAGGGGCGGGTAAAGAATACTCCACCGCTGCGGCTGGGGTCGGTTTGTCATAAAAGGCGACAAAACAACCTAGGGTAGGGTAGGTAGCTACGTGGTAGGGCCCCAAGCCCATCTGGATGGCGACCACCTTTGGTCTAGGTATGCCGCCCTAATAACTTTGTGTTGTGTTCCGGCATTAGTAACCCATGTTCCTGTACCATTATTGGACAGCAGCGTGGTCACAATGCCACTGGCGTTACAAACATCCATAGGCGACGGTAACTGCTAAATTCTAAGCGGGTCGTCAGCTTGTTTGCTGTCCTACACAAAAAAATTACATAAGTATTACAATTTACGCTTATTATAAATAATTTGTGATTCTTAATTAATTTTCATGTTATCGATATTGAATACTTTAATTGAAAACTATTTACATACATCAGATTCATTATTTAGATATAATATATTTACATAATTAATCTCAAGTACATAATAAGTATATTTTATCATATTTTAATCAAAACTAAAACCTAAGCTTTAAATGAACACGCAACTTGTACGTGATTCAAATAACTTGAGATCAAAGAAATTCATGAAAAAGTGTAAATTGAAATAAAAGTTTTCGCTCGAGTTTTATTCAACGAAACCCTGTTTAAATCCAAAAAATGACGTTTCGCGTTTATAAATTCCATAACAAGAGAGATGAAAGAGAGTTGCAGAGTTTCGTAAATTAAAACTTGTGCAATTTAACTTTTTGCAGCTCATCCATTACTTCTTAAAGTTAGTAATGGTAAATCTTTAATAAAACATTTGGGATCTCCTTGAGCTTGATCGCAATTAGCGGGCAAATTGTTTGAAGCCAGAGCTAATTTATAATACACGGTAAGTTTAAGAGAGATTCTGCGTAAACATCTTTTAATATTAACCAGATTTATTATCACAGTGAGCCAATTCTTTGGCTGTTGGTGAAACAGTCATTGTCTATATTAGAGTAATAAGGCCTTGTTTCCGATATACGCGGTAAGCCAGGCGGTTCCGGATGTGAGAAAATTAACAATGAACCGCGGTTTTATACGATGTTCTTAAATTAATAGACTAATTATTACTAAACCAATTATTATTATCATCATACAATATGATTATGATTTATCCAATTTCATGATTACAATATATTTTTGGCTGGAATTAACGACACATCATCAGTGCCGCGTCGAAAATCTGCTTTGGTTATTGTTCTACGACACCCCATGCCATGAGTTATATTCTTATCATTCATTTTATTTGTAATAAATTGGTTGGATATATTAACTGTTAAATAATTTCACGTGTATAAATAAATGTAACTAAACTCTATAGACCAATATGATCATCAACCCATCTGATGATTTTATTAGATTCTACAAACAATTCACTCATTGTTACCATGTTCTGTGGTAGTAACCCTATAAGAATGGGATAATTTTGTTCCCAAAGCATTTTTTCTTATTTACTTAGTAAAAGATATGAATAATTAGAAAATCTTAAGTAATTATTATTCTCTGTGAAGTGAAGCAAATTTGTATTTAATGTGTATATGTATTGTTATACTTTTAATTGTTATTTTTGTTAATTTTTATGTTTTCTTTATATTGTGATGTATTGTAATTGTTTGTTTCCCAAATAAATAAAAATAAAAAATAAAAATAATTACTTAATTACTATTTAGTAGGGTCAACATTTCGGCTCAAGGCTCGCATATGTCGGCACTAAAAACTAGCGTTGGGTCAGAGTACTTCGACACAGCACCATGTTGAGTGGTCGACCTAATTTGTTAGATATACATATAATTGTTTTTTTTATTTGTTATTTTGTTACATCAAATATATGTATTTTCTTTCTTTCAAATCTTAACATTCATCTCCTTGGATCCCTTAACACGATTAAAATATCAGTCATAAGACACCCACATAACCCAAACAAGAGACATTTCAGATTTTTAATACCGTCAAAACATGCACTTTAGTTTCGAACAGATGTATGAGACTGTAGTTTGGCCTGGCTTTTTATACATCTTTTAGGAATGAATACAACAATAGGTCTTCTCAAAAGAAGAGCTTTGACCAAAGCTAAACCCAAGAAGCAGAAATATATACTAAATAAATATATACAGTTATTTTTTTATTGTTGTGGGAAATCAGACAGGCTGACGGTCCGCTTAGAATTTAGCAGTTACCGTCGCCTATGGATATGTGCTACGCCAGCGGCATCGCGAACACGCTGCTGTCCCATAAGGGTACAGGAACTTGGGTCACTAATGCCGGAACACAACACAAGGTTATTATGTGGGCATACTTAAGACCAAATTGTGTTCCCCAAACGAAACGTGTGAAAAATGTGTTTGCCATTCAGACGGTCTTGGGGCCCTATCACGTAGCTAGGGTGGGTTGTTTTGCTGCCTTTTAAGACAGACCGACCCCGGCCGCAGAGATCAGTATTCTTTCTCCGCCCCTGCACGGATAAGTGTATATTGGGACAATTCACATAATGCCATCTAGTCATAAAGTAAGTAGCATAACACTTGTGTTATGGGTACTAGACAACTAATATACTACATATATATTTTTCTTTTACAAATAAATTATGTACACAAACACACAGACGCGGGGTATCGAAGCCGTGAGGTCTGCAAGCATACCGATATGATTCAGCTGTAACTCCGCGAAGTCGTCAAATTATAATTATAAATTATACAATATTATCTCTTCAATAATACTATTTTAATAAAACAGAAACATGTAGAGCCTAATTATACTCGAAACGTATAAAGTTCAAGGAAGTACTAAATACAGTAGATATTATCAAACTTTAATTTCCCTTGCCCTATTGTTTCAGAGATATTATTCAAGTTCTATAAACTTATAACGATTTGTCGTTCAGTGTGAACTCAGAGAGCAGTCATCTGTAAAGTCCAATTATTTACCCAATGATGTTCCATCTATTTAGTTGAGATTGAGTTTGTTATTTATAGTGAAATTAAAAATATTAACATTGCAATATCACCTTTATAGGGTTGGTGTAATTTTACTCATCATCGAGTACATTTTTAATAGAAAATATATACGTAGTATAGACAGAATATAGAATACTGGTTATGATTTAGTGGAGTGTAATAGGGGTGTTCAATAAATAGTGATAATGCAATACATCTCCTTGGAAAGACAAAAAAACACTGGAAAGCATAGCTCAGACATTAGATATTATAATAATTATAAAAGCAATCAATTCTCTTTTGTTTATTTAAAAATAGAAGTTATTTGTTTGCGTCGTATCGGAACATGTTCTAAGAATTGATGAAAATGAAGTTCGTGCGGTAATAAAATATATCTGCTTGAAAAATGTTACTATGAAGCTGATAAATCAAGATTTGAAAGCAACATGGTGTGCTGAGTTCAAGCGAGGACGAACTTCCATTAATGACGACCCCCGCACGGGACGCCGTACATCGGTAATGACTGAACAAATGATTAAAAATGTTGAAAACATTATCTTGGCGGATCGTCGTGTTACTGTTTGTTTTATAGCAGAAGAAATGAAAATTTCTATTTGAAGTATCCATAATATTATTCACAACCATTTGGTTATGAAAAAAGTGTTAGCGCGTTGGATGCCTAGAACGCTTTCTGACGCGTAGAAACAAACGTGACTGAGAATTTCACAAAACTGTTTGGGTTTGTTACAACAAGATCTTGACCGATTTTTGGTTCCACCATTATGACCCGGAAACGAAAAAACAGTCCATACTTGCAACAGACTGTCATCTCCAACTCTGATGATATTTAAGGCGATTCCATCCGCTGGTAAGATCATGGGCTGTTTTTTTCTGGGACAGTAAAGGGGTGGTAATGATCGATACCTTAATTATGGAGCCATTATTACGGGGAATATGTACGCAGGACAAATAACAAAGTTGTGTGAAGAAAGATGCAAGCAACGGTGTGGCAAACTCGCTAAAGCTGTTCTGTTTTACCAAGATAACGCCCACAAGTCCAAAATTGGATTGCTGCCATTCAAGTAGCTGGCTTCGAATTGATGGAACATCCTTCATATTCACCGGACCTAGATCCTTGTTATTTCTACCTACTTCCGCGGTTAAAGGAACATCACAGGGGCCATAAACTTGGAGATGATGACGCAGTAGTCGCCGTGGTACACGATTTTTTAAGGGATCAAGAAGATATTTTTCTTATAAAGAGAATTTTAGCTTTAGAAAAAATATATACAAAGTGTATAAACCTGAAAGGTGACTCTACGTCGAAAAATAAAATAACATTTAATAAAAGATATACTTATACTCATTATCACTTTTTATTGAACATCCCTAGTACACGTAGAAGAAGGGGGCAGCCAAGGATATGGTGGACAGAGAGCGTAAAATATAATATGATAAAACATCATAATCACCCTAGCAGTAAATCTCGGTTGCAACCCAAACTTTCGCTTCGGTGCTCTGGGTCCGCTTTCAAACTTTTTCTTCTCCACTACGTGCGGTCTTCGGCATAACTGGTAGTGAGTCCATTGGTACGCATATCACCGTTTACGATGTCAAGCCAGCACTTTTTGGGTTAACTCTTCCTGCCGAGCCTGACGGAGACGGCATGGTTAGACAGTTGATGAACATGTCACGGACATGTTCAGACAACGGCAGCCTTCATATCACGGACATGAAGGCTGCCGCCAAGCGGTTCTTAACGCGGTCCTTCTGCGTCACTCCACACACACACTCACACATCCACCACAACATATTCATCTCCGTGACACGCAATTCCTGCTTATGTCGCTTGGGCACCAGCCACGTTTCATAGCTGTATAAAAGGGAATATAAATGATAGTATGGTAGGATCAGAACAGGAAAAAGAAGGGATTGAATATGAGTAGATATAAATAGAACTTAATTTAATTTCGAAACTGTCTAAAATTATAAGTAACAAAGTAATTATTTGCTACGCCAAAAGTTCCTAATCTAAAATAAAACCTCATTTTCAACCTTGGCATCGAACTTTTAATTTAACTTGGAAGGTTGATTATAAAGTCAAAATGCGAATCAGGCTTAGCCGATATCCATTCCATTAGGTCGGACAAGGGAGTAAATGGTTTTCATTAGATTTACCCGATATCCATAAGGCGATTTCACGAAGCTTTTTCCAGCGTCGACAATGCGATGTTACAAAGCACTTTATCAATGCCTAGTCGTTTGTGCAATGGAATTTTATAGCTCATCTTAAGTACTTGAGGTTTTCTTTAATGATGATGTCTTCATGATGACGTCATATCTGTTTTTATCATTATTACAATAATGTCATATAATGTTGCATTTAATAATTTACTTTTTACACGCTTTTTATTAGCTTCACCTGTATGTTTGTTTGTATGTTTGTAACCGACTCTTCACACAGTACATACAGTTCTTCTTCACAGTATATCCAGGCAAATACACCCGTAGATACAACCAGTCTAGTTTTTTTATGTGTCTCCTTCATGGCAATCTGTTTTCCAACAATAAGCCACTTCTTTGTTTGATTTCTCAGTTTGTGTTTTCCTCAAGAGCCATACTTGTATGAAAATTCTTTTCACACGACCCTCTTGATGTTAAGTAGTAAATCTTTTATGCAGGCTCGGTATGTCACTTCTTTTTAGCCGGGTATGCTGAAGAGCGCCTTCTCTACTCAGGGCGTATGCCAGTTTGTTTACATGGACGGTCAGTTTCTCCTGGTATTTCAGGCTGTTTTGAGCTATTTTCTGCCGAACTGTTTTTAGGCCGAGGTCGAGGTATATGTACCTATTACTTAAACAATGAGGGATGCCAAACCTTATTCCAACAACCAGTCTAGTAAAAAAAATACAGTTTGATGTCCTAAACTATAACCTAAGATATTGAACTTTAACAATTTAAAGTTCAATATAGTTTAAGAGATTAGAAATATATTAGACTACGTAGGTTTTTTTAGTGTTGAGAAACAGTAGATACCAAGGCGGCCCACTCAATAGTAAGCAGTTACCGTAGCCTATGAATGTTTGCGACGCCAGGGGCACCGCTAATACCCTACTGTTATCCTATGATACCCCTATGGGTATTCGATTTGGTTAAACTGTTGAAGTCAAATCCTTTTTAAATGTAAATAGCCCTTTAAAATGTACATTTTTCGATTCCCAAATGTATCACGTCCGTCAGGGTCGGTCGCAAACATTGCTGGGTTCCATGAGTTCGTGTCGGGTCGAATAATAAATGTACACTTTAACCCCATTGTTATGCCCCTGACACGTTCACCTAAATTGCCACATTTACGTTTTTAAACTCAAATAAAAAAGGGAATGTAAAGAAATTAGTATCTACGCTAAAACATTAGGTCGAGTAACTCCGATGCCCCTAACAATTATTTTTCATATCTACCCGCTATGAGTTACAATGATAATACGTTTTAATTTAAGTATATATACGTGACGTTAAACTGCTTTTTACCCTCTGAATTGTAGAGTCATAAGCACATAATTGTCATGTCATCATCATCATGATCTTAGCGTTAAATCCCTGCTAAAACTCAAATTTCCGATTCTGTGCCTGGGGTCCACTTTCCGACTTCTTCTTCTCCACTTGACACGATGTTTGACATCCCTAAAACCATGTTTAATTTGGCAATTGTTGGTTGGACCTCCCAATCTCAAAAGGAAAACCGAAAGCTTATTTAGGCAGAAGGAGTCCCTTTAATTACATGGGGTGACTCTATTCTTCACACTGGTCGAGGCTTTACGGCACACGATCGTAGTAATATTTTGGAAATTTAAATAAGGTAATAATAGAAATACGACAGATGAAAAATTATGATGTGCATTTTGAAGAACTAAAAGCTGATCACGCAGTTAAAAATTGGGTTATAAAATAAAGTTCTAGAAATGCGGCTCCAAAAACGAAGGTATTTGCTTAGAACAAATCCCACGCCAACTAACAAAAGGTGTAGCAGAAATCATACATTACAATAAATTGCTAATCAAGTATAGAGACATTATTTTATTGGAGCAAAATTAATGTCTGATAAAAGCCTATAATAATTGCAATTTTATAATAACGACAACCTTTTTTTTGCTCTGTGCAGAGGCGGAGTAAGAATTCTAACCCCTGCGGCCGGAGTCGGCCTGACGTAAAAAGCGACAAAACAACCCACCCTAGTGGTAGGGCCCCAAGTCCGTCTGGATGGCAACCACCCTTGGTCTTAAGTATGCTGCCATAATAACCTTTTGTTGTGTTCCGACATTACTGACCCAGGTTCCTGTATCTGTGTGGGATAGCAGCGTAGTCGCGGTGCCTCTAGTGTCGCAAACATCCATGGGCGACGGTAAATACTTACTATTAAGTTGGCCGTCAGTCTGTCTGCTACTCCTTAGCACCAAAAACAAGAAAATTTGAGAGCTATGTTCGCAAAATATTTAAAATATGTTTCGAGTTATCAAAATAATTGAGGAAATTTTCATAAATTTAGTGGTTTTTATCCGTCTGAACAAATCAGTATAACATGAAGTTTTTGATTGCTTACAGAACCTCAGTTGGTTTATAAAGAAAATTTTCAATACAAATTTAATCTTGAAATTATTAAAACGCTTTACAAATATTGTTCTAAATTAAGGTTGATATATAAACAAAAGAAGAAATTTTTATGAATATTATACGATACCTTTAAATTAAGATGTCTATATACATAACTAGAATACTATACCAAATATCCTTTAGAATATTCTTCACTTTGAGAGTGCTAAATTCACAACAAACATATTTCACTCAAAGACGCGATGATTGGTTACAATGTAAATAGGAAACTACAGGGTCTATATAAAAATTTCATATGATGTTCAGATAAAGGGAGCGTACAAGAATTATTCATAAAGCTTTCCGACAAATAGGCATTGGAAAACAGCCCTCCGTTTTTCTGAAAATGACCTTATTTATGTGCTACGTACTGCATACCTAACGACTCAGTCGCCCACCGCTAAATGTTTTTAACAATTTTATGAGTAAACAGTGAGAGCTTAGTATACGTAGTGTACCGAAAGCTTGTAAACGAAAACTTTAGGACAAAACTTTAATTATAAAGTACACATATATTTGGGTATATTCAATTATTTTTATAGATAGTTTTCTTATTGAAATTTTAAGTTTTTTTTACAAACAGATTATAGCAATATATATGTAGAGATATAAATATTTCATCTTACTAGTGGTCACCCAGTGATCTAAATTCGACCATACTTCATTTAATTTTTAAGTTTGAACTTATTACGGTGTCTTTGTCAAAGGCCTCTATACCTCTATAATCTAAGGTTTCATCATAGCTACTACGCATCACTGTAAAACTTCAAAACGTTTCGCATTGCAAAACCTGAATTTTAAACCAGTTTCATAACCTTATATTCGCATTTTGTAAATACTATCCTCACAAAAAGGCAAAAGTAAATCAATTCAGATTACTTATACACCATTTTCTTTATGCTTGAGCAAGATGAGTTTAACAAATTATAAATATCTATTCAAGTAAAAACAATTCCAATGTTTCGTTCCTTGTTATTGGTCAATTTTGACATTCAATAAGACCAAACAGAATATAATCACTTAAGCCTATAGACAATTCTTCTTCTTCTTCCTGCCCTTATCCCAGCTATGTGGGGTTGGCACGATATGTCCTCTTATAATATATATATATATATATATATATATATACTAGCTGACCCGGCAAACGTTGTTCTGCCATATAAAAAATAATATGTCAAAAAATTAAAAAAAAAATTTTGGGGGTGGGTCACCCTTATCATTTAGGGGGATGAAAAATAGATGCTGGCCGATTCTCATAGATACCGGATAAGCACAAAAAATTTCATCAAAATCGGTCAAGCCGTTTCGGAGGAGTATGGCAAAGAAAACTGTGACACGAGAATTTTATATATATATATATATATATATATATATATATATATATATATATATATATATATATATATATATATATATATATATATATATATATATATATATATATATATATATATATATATATATATATATATATATATATATTGTTAATGGTTGTAAAAGGCGACAAAACAACCCACCCTAGCTACGTGGTAGGGCCTCAAGCCCGTCTGGATGGCGACCACCTTTGGTCATAAGTATGCCGTCATAATAACCTTATGTTGTGTTCCGGCATTAGTGACCCAAGTTCCTGTACCCTTATGGGACAGCAGCGTGTTCGCGATGCCACTGGCGTTACAAACACCTATAGGCGACGGTAACTGCTAAATTCTAAGCGGGCCGTCAGCCTGTCTGCTGTCCTACAGCATTAAAAAAGTTATTATTAATTAATTGTTATTTATATATTCACTAACGTATATTATGAATTTAAATATTATATTATTATGAAACTAGCCTTAATGTTCTTTACCAAGCCATGAACTCTTATAAAAAAAACATAAGTAAGGTATGTTTTTTTTACACTTAAAACACAGTAGATATATGTGTGTATGTTGTGTATCATTCGAGCAGTAGTATATATTATTTCAATTAATTTAATGTATTTCTAATAGATTTCTGGCAAAAATAACTTTATGCACTTCTCCTCCATATAAACTTTAACTGTGCCAAATTTCATACTCCTTTGTCCACGCAATTTTCGTAAAAAGGGGTACAATGTTTTCGCTTCGCGTGTTAATATATAAATGTAGGGATTTAATCCTCAAATATTAGCTCACATGGCTAAGAAGCCACACTGAACTGGATGTTTATATCATATTAAATAGTAATTTAATTTAGTTTTTCATTGTTTGTTTTTTTATAAGAAAATAAATAAAAAAATTAATATACTGGGAAGGTAAGTAGTATTTGTGGTATGGGTAGTGAATAAATGATACATTACTTATGGATTTTTGCCATGCATATATTTTTTGATATGCATTTTTGTAAATAAATATATATTTTACCCAAATACACAGGCCTGGAACAGTAATCGAATCTGTTACTTAAGCAGGTGTTCCGACGTGCATTAGCCGTTACACCACGGAGGTCGTCAAGACCTTAGGAATGGCTACAAATAGAAAAGGCTAGCAAAAGTTTTGTCTTATCATAAAACGACACAGATTCCAGTCTCTGTAATAATAATTTGGGATGCAATTAGTATGAAACTGGTAAAGAAATAAGTATTGATTAAGTTATTAATTAACTCATCGTCAAGTGTATTATTTTCTTTAAAAAAGTGTTTAAGTTTAGAGATTATAAATTTAATTACTTTTAGTTAAAATATTATGTTGTTCACTAGATATTTACATACATTCATTCAAAAATTTTTAAAACCAATACTACAAATTAAAAGATCAAAAATTGTTTACATAGCTGAACTCTCCTACTAATTCATATTTAAAATACGAGTACACGAATTTCCAATATTAATGGCTGTAAAAGTATAAAACAGGATTATAACGCGATCAATTGTTTCGTGTAATCTCGCCCAGGGAAGTTATGACAGCGAACATTATTCAATTCATTGTTAACGTGTACTTTTAATAAAAAAAGCTCTCGAAAGCATTTTTTCGACACAATTCCAAAAATTACTTCTCATCTTGCTTTCTTTTGAATCTTATAACTGGTTTCACTTGAATATACACGGTGTATTTCAAGTACATCGTATACTTAAATTTGATTAGGCCATCTACAAAAAAATATTATCATCATCATCCTAGCTTTCTAATTTTTTCTTCTCCACTTTGCATGGTCTTTGGCATCTCAGATTTTGAGTCCACTGGCACGCATTTTTTATGACGTAAAGCAGATTATTTTAGGTCTGCCCTCCATACTGGGGCCAAGGGAGGTGGCGTGGTTAAACATTTTTTATTGCTAAGAGACAGCAGACAAGCTGACGGCCTACTTAATAGTAAGGTAAGTAACACTGTTGCCTATGGATATTTGCAGCGCTTGAGTCACCGTTAACACGCTGGCGTCCGCCGTGGAGCTTAACGTTGAAAAATTATATTGAAATTAGTAGATCAGTCTGGAATCAGTAATCACCAAGTTATTTTTGCTCGCTGTATAAAATATTCAACAACATTTAAATGGATAATGATCTCTTTGGAATTGCTGAAATTCAAAAACAAAAGTAATAATTCAAGTCACGTTTCATACGAATTCAAAGGTTAGCCTCGAATAAAACGAGATTTCAATCTAAAGAACACAGCGAACTAAATTAATCCTAGTTAAGTAAAAAGCAATAATTTTTACAATGTTCTGACGATCAAGTTGAAAGAACGTTGTTTGCAACATTTGAAAATTCCATTTTAGACAAAGTTTCTACTGTCAAATTTATGTATAATGAAATTAAATAAAGTGAAAGAAAGAAAGAAAATATATTTATTTGGTGATTTACAGCTATAAACATTTAAACATTATTTATACTAAACTGCAACAATTAGCACCAAACGAGGTCAACAGCTCAGTGAATTACTGCATCAAAAGAAATCGACACAGCACTGATTTTCAGTGTCAACCCTGACAGTGAGAAATAATAAGTGGTTATATAAAGTCAAAAATGGATGTGATACCTCTAAATTATTGGAATATAAATTCATGTAAATGACGGACATAAACATTCAAGTCTTATAGTTTGGATCCTGGTCACATCAGCCATTGCTTCTTTTTTATTGTTGTGGAACAGCAAACCTGCTGAAGGCCCACTTAATAATAAGCAGTTACCTTAACCTATGAATGTCTTTGATCCCAGGAGCACCGCCAACATGCTGCAGTCAGCGAAGAAACTTTATGATTCCCTTTTTAAAATACCCAATGTCGTACAGTGGTGATAAAACTTCAACTGGAAGCTCATTCCACACCCTCACTGTGCGTAAAATAAACGTTCTGGAGAACCTTTGCGTGCACGATATTAAAAGATCCAGATAGTGACGATGAACCCCAAGCTGATGGCGAGCGGTTCGAGAATAAAAAACGAATGAAGGTACCATTTGAAAAAATTCCTCACCGTTATAGTGTTACGATTTTTAAATGTGTAAAGGTTTTGCCCTATATTTACATTCAACAGTGTATGTACCACAACAGTATACCACAACCTGAAAATAGAAATAGGTATTATTATTTATATCTATAGAATATTATCGTATTCCTAAATATAATGTATTATTGTGTAAATAAGCGAAGAAGAGCCATATATAATATACGTAACTTCATTGACCTACGAATTGTAATCTTTCTAATCCTTTCGAAATTAAATTATGTTTAAATTAAGTTATAAGGTTCAATATAATTATTATCTACAAGTTTAATGAAGTTCAATTAATTATTTAACTGGTAACATAAAATTATTTACAATAGTTCTTGTAACTTACAATCGTTTCTAACGATAATAAATACAAAAAAGTTATAGCTAAAATGTATTTTAACAATAATAACCATTCGATAAATGGCAAAACCTTTCCGTGACCAAAATATTAAAGCTAACAATATAAAGAATGATTTATTATTATGTGGTTATAGACTAAAGAAATATGCTCACTAATATTTACCTGCTAAAAATATTGCTGTTCCGTGGGGTTCCTTGAAACTAAGGATGTGGAGAATCAACGTACATCTTTAGACAATATTTGGCAAAACGAATATGTGTAAGAGATTCAGTTAAACTCTTTTTCCCGTCCTTATCCCAAACTATATGGGGTCGGCGTAACATATCCTGTCCTTCCACTATTCCCTCTATTACCCGTCATCTGAATATTCACATCTTTTTTAACAATATCATCTTTCACACAATTCATCCATCTTTTCTTTGATCTACCCCTCCTCTTGTATCCATTCACTCCCATTTCTAGCTCCTTGTTACATGACTTTCCTCTCTTCACGTTATATGATCTTAACAGACTAACCTATTACTTTTCAACATCTCAATTACTGGTGCTCTCCCCTCATATACTCATTTCTAATTTTATCCATTTTTGTAACTCCGCTCATCCATCTCAATATTCGCATCTATGCTGCATGCAATAATCTTTCATCTTTTCCCTTTGAGGCCCAGAATTTAAATTGACATTTTGTTCCCATGTGAATCACATAGTTAATAAGGCTTTCCAAATTTTGGGACTTATTCTTAGAGTTGGAAAAGATTTTAAAATGCCCTCCACATTGACCTTACTGTATAATTCTTACGTGAGATCCATCTTGGAATATGCATCTACAGTGTGGAACCCACAGTACAATATATATAAAGACAGTATTGAATCCGTACAAAATAAATTTATATAACGCTTAAAATTTAATATAAATGTGATCGTATGAATCAACAGTTGCCTGAAATTCATTCATTATCAGTGCTTACTTAAAATTACTCAATAATCACATTGATTTCCCTTTCCTTATAAGTCAGGTATTCCTGAGGTGTCCCCGTTTAAATTCAAGGCATGTGTCACTTTTTTCATTACCTTCATTAAAGTCGAATCTAGCAAGAAACACTCTTTTACACAGATCTTGTCTTGAATATAATAAATCTTACACCAGTGTAGACATTTTTTGCTCTAACATTATAAATTATAAATTAAAAATAATCGAATTATGCAAATGACTAAAGTATTAAGTATTATATTTAGATCTCTCAATTCTTTTTAATGTATTTTGTAATTTTAATTTTATGACATCACTATTGTTCTATTGGATGATGCAATTATGTGTATTACCTATAAGTGGAAACTTTACTGATTTGTTAATTTTTATGTTTTCTTTATATTGTGATGTATTTATTGTAATTGTATGTTTCCCAAATAAATAAAAATAAATAAAATAGAATTCTTATAACGGACTTGTAAATTTTACTTTTAACTCTAAACGGTACTTGTAGATCACAAATTGTTCCTGAGACCTGTCGCCATTTCATCCCATTCTCGTCTCTCCCAGTCTCATTTCATGCATTCACTCTGTTTTTCACATCTCGGCCTCTCACCGTTGTTCTGGATTAATGATCCGAGTTAGCGGAAGTTGGAACAAATTGGCAGAGATAAGCCTTCTAAGGTAATCGGGGTAAAGCCGGAAATTCTGCCATAGTCACAAGATAAAAGTTCAGTTTTGGTTCTACTTATCTATAACCAAAGACCTCCAATCTCACCTGCCATTTATCCAATCTGCTCTGAACTTCGTGAGCATTTTCTCCAACCAGAACAATGACATCGGCAAAGAGCATATACTAAGGTGCCTCTTCCTGTATTTCTGATATTACTGCGTCTATCAACAGGAAGAACAGACAAGGACTAAGAGCCAATCCTTAGTGTAAACCCACCGCATATGGTTCTAAAAAATACATATGTTATTTTTTCCGGCGTTAACGTTTTATGCGTTAGCGGAAGGAAAGAGTGTTGGACATCACCTGCTCCCATATACATACATCCCATATATATACATCCATCTTATAATCCAGTCTGAAATATATTATCAACTGGTCCTGTCTATGGCAAACAATTTTGTTGGTGAAAAATTTGCCTCAAGAGAGGATTGTGAAAATCGACTATCTCAATTTTTCGCCAATAAGGACGAGTGCTTTTATGAGAGAAGCATAATGGAATTACCAACCATCAAATGGCAACAAGTTATTAAACAAAATGGCACATATTTGTCCTAAATCGGGCCATTATAACTATGCTAAGTAAAACTTTCAATTTTATGCAAAAACTAATGGTATTTTTTTACTACACCTATTATTCTGATGGCAAAATACTAAATACACAAAAAAAAAAACAATTTTGAACAATATTTTCTTTTCTTACAAAAAATAATTCGATGTTTTATAACATAAACAATGATAACTAAACCATACTAATTATTGGACAGCATTTACGAGAAATCTATCGCAACATCTTCCACTACTGTTATTGTATTCTTTGAATATTACCTTTTTTATTCTGTATATTTTCTGTATATTTAAAATTTTGTTGTCTAAATTTTTTTTTCATAAATAGTTCAACATTTCTAAGTCTATGTTATGGTAAAGCAGTATTGAACTCATTTTAATTTTTTGAAAAATAAAATGAGCTTTTTCATTTATAAGGTTAGAATAAGAAAAAAATCAAAATGTTAATAAAACTTGAGTAAAAGGTGTACATAATAGAATTTTTTATTAGACAATGCACACAGCTATTGTTGTGTTAGGTATTCCTAAACCTAAAGTAATTAGTATAGCATTTGCGTTATGGATACTGGAAAACTCATATACTAATTATATACTTTTTCTTTTGTACACAGATATAGATTATACATAAACACAAACGCAGGCGTTCTGACGGGCGTCAGCCGTTACGAAACGGAGGTCGTCAAGATAATGATCAAACCATAAATTACAGTAACTTTAATGAAAAGTACGAATTTGCTAGCTAGTGGCGTGAGTACGGCGAATAGGTACGACTGCGACATCGATCAGGCCCTCTTAAATGGGTAAATAAATAAACATTAACAGCAATTTGTTATTGCAGGCAAAGATTTATTCTACAAACCCAATATTGTAGCTCGCTTACGACATAAACTATTAAGAATGCAGAAGTAAAGCACAAGATGTACAATGTTCAAAGTATGACCCAAAAACCCATTGTGCTAATCATGTTTTGTAGAGAATGTATATCTGTGTATAATTTCTCCTTTTTAAATACTTTTCTCTATACCTATGAAAAGTTGTATAGCATATTATGACAAACATACAATTTCTGGATACGAAAACATAAACTATATAGAATAAATTATTAGTAAATCACACAATTTATTGTGTGATTGATTGCATGACGATTAAACACGGTACTATCTTATTTAAAGTCGGCAAAGCACTTGCATACCCTGATTAATTACTATGGTGGTGTGTCTACGTGACTACTATACATTAGCAACAAATAAAGCCCAGCTGACTATTTTTAGAGATCTAACCTTTTTTTTTATTACTGTAAAACAGCAGACAGGTTAACGGTCACCTAAGCAGTTACTGTCGTCTAAGGATGTTGGGGATGCAAGAGAAGCCACGAATACGCTGTTGTCCACATAGGAGTAGTGAAGCCTGGGTCACTATATTGTTTTTAATGCTGTCTTCATTTATATTTCATTATATATTTAAAACATAAATTTTTTGGCTATTTGTTTCTATTTACTACTTTCCTTGCTATAAAATTACAAGAATACATGAAATCAGAGCGGTGTTTTTTACACATAAGCTCTTTAATATTTTCTTTATTTATTTTAATGCTTATTTTATACTCAATACAAAGGCGTTCTCGGCCATAGATGGGACAACTAAAGAGCAGATAAGGTACAGTTTCAAGTACGCCTAGTTCACAAGCGTAAGAAGGGTCCCCCTTACACTTGAAGCGGTAACAAGTAACAAGAACTCTGAGGACACTCCGTGACCCGTAAAAATTGGGGTCTGTAGGCTTGTGAGCTCCTTGTCTTACAACTTTATATGCCCACGCTGCATTTAGGAAAAAGATTTTGGTAATGGCTGCAGTCTTCCCTTGTATCGTATATGTGTCGATACGTGACCTCTGGTCCTATTGATCGATTGTTTTCATAAGAGTAGACCGCTTTACAAATGAAACCGGACACTTATGGTAATTTAGCTTTATGTTATGACAAACTGCTGCTTCTTTTGCTAGTTGATCAACTCTCTCATTCTCTCCAATGCTTTTGTGGGCATATACCCAATATAAAACTACTTCATTTCCCTCTGCTAAGCATCCTTGAATATTGCGTCTCGCTTCAACTGCTAGTGGGTGAACAGTTTCTCAGTTAATTAATGTCTGGAGGGCTGAGCGCGATTCACTATATATATACCAAAACTATTAGCTGAATTTTCTAGAATTTCCTCAGTAGCTCTACATAATATAGCCAGTAATTCAGCCTGGTAGACGGTACAACAAGACGGCAACTTGAATTTTTGGTATTTGGTTTCTGCATATTTATATAGACAATGATTCTCCAACACTATCTTCAGATTTGCTTCTTACCTCGTTTTGGTCTACCAGGCATTTGAATTCCACTTCTACAAAAACATTCAAATAAAAAACTTCAACATGAGTTGAGGCACTTCTCTCTTTGTAGAAACAAAGAGAGGTATTGTAAGAATACAATACTGCCATCTCCTGGATCTTTAGATCCAGGGGGAGCAATCCTGCCAGCAGTAGAGCTGAATTGAGATAAACAGTACGATAAGCCCTACACAGCTTTTGAGTGAAACCTCCCTGAACTGTACTTAACTGCTTGCGCATACCCAATTTGTTGGTAGCTGGAGCCCAGGCACTAGCTGCATACATGATGACTGCCTCGACTACTACTACCTCGTATATTGTTCTAATAACTTCTGGGTTCAAGAACCAGATAATCTTCGCAGCTCTAGCCAGTTGTTTATAAATATTCAGTGCTTTAGTACAAACGCTAGTAATATGGGCGTTGAAGGTCAATTTGGCATCCAATATGAGACTCAGGATTTTCATTTGTTGCACCGCCAAAACCACACCCCCTATATTCAGACGTGGTGTGTTTTAAGGTTCCGCGTAATCGTCATAGCTTTAGTTTTATGCAGCACACATTTTAGTTTATTTCTGACACCCCATGCATTCACATAGAAGAGTGTGGCGCTGGCCTGGCGCTGTATGCCTAGCGCTTTATTAAAAACTAGCACAATATCATCAGCAAAGGCATGGCAATAACTTCTCCCTTTTTCCAGGCCCTCGAGGAGTGGATCGAGACGGTGATTCCAAACAATTGGACCACCTATTAAGTCTTAAACACAGTCCTTAGTAGTAGCTCTGGTTACTTCTTCTTCCGCGTATCTGATTCTTATCTTATCTTTGTTCAAAATAGGTCCACAAGATTTTACGAATATTTCAAGGGCAATTTATTTCCGACAACCATAGTCTAATTATAGACCACCAAGCACCATCAAAAACTTCCTCTATGTCCAGGAATACCAGTGTAATAATTTTTTTCTCCCCAAGTTCAGCACGTATGTGATATACCAAGTCATAGAGAGATTCGTCCATACTTGTTTGGGGCAAAAATCCATATTGGTTTTTGTTTAGCTGAGGTACAAGATACTATTTCAGCCGATTAAAAATCATCTTCACCGGGACCTTGCCCATCACTAGCAATAGTCTTGTAGGTATGCAAGTTTTAGATGTATTGTAATCACAAGATTCTACTATAATTTCAGTGTACATTTCTATATTTTCTTCAAGTGTTATTGTGTGCGTAACTTCATTTATATCCTTAGCATGTATTTGATTTTGTGTAAGAAGGGTGTTCATTTTTTTTTTATTGTTCACAATTCGCTTTCTGACTATATTACTTGACTAGATCCTTGTTGTCTTTCTTCTTCTTCTTTTTCAACCTTTCACCACCCAATGCTGAGTGTAGGTCTCTTCTAATGCTTCTCTTCTTCTCGGTTCAGTGCCTTTCGTATCCAGTCCTTACCGGCCACTCTAACAAGGTCATCGGTCCAACGCATCGGTTGCCTGCCTACATATCTGTGCCCTACTCTAGGCCTCCACTCAAGCACCTTGTTGTATGTTTAATGAACAATTCTCTTTCCTCTTTTACTTTAATTTTAAATAATGTTGTATTGTGATCCGAGCTAGTCAGGCTACGATCGACTTGCCAACTGTCAACCAATTCCAGCATATCCGTGGCACAAGTCGTGATATCCACAATGCTGGTGAAAATCTTATTGGAACACAAAGTTATTATGGCAGCATACTTAGAAACCAGGGGTGGTTGAGTCCAGACAAACTTGGGACCCTAACACCTAGCTAAGGTTGTTTTGCTACCTTTTACGATATCCCGATCCCGATCACAGGGGTCAGTATTCTTACTCCGCCCCTGCATAAAAAAAACCTTATAAATTATCTAAATAGTTGTAATGCAGTAACATAAAAATTTGGAACATTTTTGCACGTTAATGTGTTAGATTAAAATAAAAATATTGTTGCTTTATTTTTATTACAAACATTTTATTAACTTCTAGTGTATTTCAAAATTAAAATAAGAATGCTTGAGTTCACATAGTATAAACCTTAATTTCTGTTTGTTCTGTTGTTAGTGCCTACGGTCTGTTCATTCTCATTGACTTACAAAACAAGTGTTGATAGCCTCGAATCCTGTTTTCGTCTCACGTACAAAGTTTACTTTTTTCTATCTTCTTTGTTGAATTCAATTACTTGTTACAGACATTGGTCGGGTAGTAAACGCTTCTCACGAAATGAACGGCTTAGTCTGACTTTCGAGTTGATAAACATACGCCTTTTATCACTCTATATTGAAACTACTAAAATATTTAATCGTTTTACATTATTTTTGTAAAAGGATGTCTTTAGTTCCAAAATTATTAAATAATTCACTAATAATGTTAAATCATATCTCACATTCTCACATCTATCTTATAATTCAAAAACATATGGTAATAACTTTAAATAAAATTTTAAACATGCTGGAAGTAAAATGTCTTGGAAACGTGGATATGCGTATACTTTTTTTTTTCAAGGAAAAACTTTTGCTCTTAATGAGACTACGTAAGACCACCCACTAAAAACCCCGCTATTCTTCTATAGCCCAAAATGTACGAACACTTAAGAAGATAGTGTTCAAACATTAAGTAATTACTAAATAATAATACATAATATAATATAATAACTTAAGGTTCTTAAGGTGGCAACTTTTAAACATAGACTTTTTCTATAACTGAACTTTACAAAACTTGCAAAGTGCTCACAGTGAGACAATTATATATACTGCATGTAGTTATATTTCAGCATTGTGTCACACCATTTGTGGCTGTGAATGGGCGTCTTAAACATAAAGTTTGCACTCTTCCTAATTCAAATGTAGCTTTTACAAGAAAATTTTTTTATTTATTTAGGACCTCTTATTTATAATAAAATAAATTATGATATTTCTGTCTATAGCCTGTCTTTGCCTGAACTGAGAGAGAAACTTTGGACTTTCCTGCTTTCCAAAACTTATGATGAAACCGAGCAGTATATTGAATCATTAATGTAACATCATAATAATATATAATTGTTTCCATACACAATCATACACACACACACCCACTCACACACTCAATCGAACATAGATGTGTAAAATGATGTGGAGCTTATTATTCATATTTGTATGTTTCGTTGCATTATTTGTAGGATTTAAATGGCCGTCGTTCCTTAACACAGGCTATAAGCTGGCCTATTTAGAGACGACGACCATTGCAATTGAAGTGTATTGTTATTGTAAAATTGAATAAAGATTATTATTAATAACTTATTACATTACAATATTTAAAAAAAAATGTAACAATTTAATCGAATAGGTGTCAATCATCAGTCAATAAAATAATAAATTTTTGATTTAGTTATCAGTAAAGTCCAATATTAATTTCTAGTACCTATAACTATATGAAAAAAACAGTAATGTAAGTAAGTACCTTACATAATGTAACCAAATGATACAATTATAATATAATCTCACGATACAATACCCTCTTACATATTATTTTTTATATTGTATATTAATCTTTCCCGGTAAAGGCAACAAAAAAAAAACCCTAGGTGAGCTTCAAGCCTGACTAGATCGCAATAACCACCCCTGGTTTTAGGAAATGCCACCATAATGAACCATAGTTGTGTTCTGGAACTAATTCCAGTTCTTCTTCGAGGCCGGCAGCTCGTTAGAAATTCCTTTGGTGTTACTAACGTCGACAGGTAACGGCGACCACTGTCTGCTGATTATAGCGAAAAAAATAATTGAAATAATTGAAATTAAGTCAGTTAAATAACTAGTAGTAATATTCTTTAATAAGTATCAAACTAGCTCGGAGAAAACGAACCCTTTTCCAATGTGTTTAAACCTAGGAACTTGTGTGTTTATAGAAACTTTTATTTACTAGGCGATTAACTATAAAACACTTATAAATTATAAGAATATTATTAATTTATTTAATTTCGTTTTTCATAAAAATTTCTGACTGATTTTCAGATGTTAAAAGTTTAAAAGAAAATAGCTCAAAATGCTCAACAGCTTATGAACCGTATTCAAGTTGTTTGATGAACGTTTAAAACTTTGAACTTTTCGCTGCAGTAAGTTCTTGCTTAAGTTTTGAGTGAGATTTTTCAGGTTTATTTAATCAACTTTTAATTTAGATTGCATAACAAAATTTTCATCCATGCAGGGGCAAAGAAAGAATACTGACCTCTGCGGCCGGAGTCAGCCTGTCATAAAAGGTGTCAAAACAACCCACCCTACGTGCAGCTACGTGTTAGGGCCTCAAGCCCGTCTGGATGGCGACAACCTTTGGTCTTAAGTATGTCGCCAAAATAACTTTGTGTTGTGTTCCGGTGTTAGTGACCCAAGTCCTGTACCCTTCTGGGATAGCAGCATTTTCGCGATGCCACTGGCGTTGCTAATACCCATAGGCGATGGTAACTGCTAAATTTTAAGTGGGCAGTCAGCCTGTCTGCTGTCCTACAGCAATAAAAAAAATTATCTTTAAAGAGCTTTATTTCTCACAAAAACTTTACAGCTCGCTTGAAATGAGATTAACATTAAAACATCATATGATACATTAGCTCTGACATGTCTTTACAATATACTGGTTTTAGTTTTCTAGTATTAAATAGTTAGTGTTAGCATTAAATACTGTTAAATACAAATTGTTTGAGTTTCTGTTATTTCTGCTATTTAATTTTTCGACGTAGTCACCCTTCAAGTTTATACACTTTGTATATATTTTTTATAAAGCTAAAATTCCCATTAAAAAAAACCTTCTTGATCCCATAAAAAATTGTGTACCGCGGCGACTACTGCGTCATCATCTTCAAATTTATGGCCCCTGAGATGTCCCTTTACTTGCGGAAGTAGGTAGAAATCACAAGCATCTAGGTCCGATGAATATGGAGGATGTTGCATCAATTCGAAACCAGCATTTTGAATGGCAGCCATCGCAACTCTGGACTTGTACGCGGGGGCGTTATCTTGATGAAACAAAACAACTTTAACGAGTTTGCCACGGCGTTGCTTGCGTATTTCCTAACGCAATTTTGTTATTTGTCCTGCGTACGAAGTCCCCGTAATGGTAGCTCCATGATTAAGGTATTCGATCATTACCACCCTTTGGTTGTCCTAGAAAAAACAGCCCATGATCTTACCGGCAGATGGAATCGACTTAAATTTCTTCGGAGTTGGAGATGACGGTCACTTCCAAGTCATGGACTGTTTTATCGTTACCGGGTTATAATGGTGACGCCATGTTTCGTCCATAGTTATGTATCGAGCCAAAATCGGTCACAGTCTTGTTGTAACAAACCCAAACAGCTTTGTGAAATTCTCAGCCTCGTTTGTTTCTGCGCGTCAGAAAGCATTCTAGGCACTTAGCGCGCTAACATTTTTTTTCATATCCAAATGGTTTTGTATAATAGTATGGATACTTCCTAGAAATCTTCATTTCTTCTGCTATAAAACAAACAGTAACACGACGATCCGCTAGGACAATGTTTTCAACTTCTTTAATAATTTGTTCAGTCACTACCGTTGTAGAACGTCCCGTGCGGGGGTCGTCGTTAATGGACATTCTTCCTCGCTTAAACTCAGAACACCAACGCGTAACCGTAGAAAATATGGAGGAGTATGAACCCCTAATGTTGCTCTCAAGACTTAATTTACCAGCTTCGTAGTTGAATTTTTCAAACAGAGATATCTTATAACCGCGCAAACTTCAATTTTATAAATTTTTAACTGGAGAGATATAACTTTAAATTATTTATAGCATAAAATTCTTGGAACATTTTTATTAAGTATGAGTAATATTTGATATAATCAAATAATGTCGATACATTCACTCAGTTCTGCACCTAATGTATAATAAAATATGTTCTGAGTCATTTATAATAAAATATGAATGATATCACAGTAGAAACTTATTCTATCTATCAAATATAAATAAATATTATTTAATATATACTTATTCCATTCATACAGTACTTCGAAGGGATAAACTCATAATACAAAGACGCCTGTTCTCGTCACTCGCCCATCACTCACTCCAGTTGACAAGACAGATTGTATCCAAAATCCTACGCAAAGGTTGAATGAAATAAAACTTTGTACTCTCTCGAAAACAAATATACAAATAAATCTTAAGGATGCTGGCGTGTAATAGCTCCCACTAATTCTTTTAGAGCGCAACTGAAACTCGACTGTCAGTGTGTAATAAACATTCAGTCCGCAAAATAACTATTAGATCAGCAAGATTTCATGATTGATCAGCAGAGAAAACATGTCTATATGCAGTGTGTTTGATTGGTATGCATATTTAAAACATGGTGAGCAAAATAACTAATTGGATTGCGTTTTTGTTGAAAAATCGGCAATGTACGTTAAAACGTATACGTTGCTAAACCAAGAGCTGTTAAGTAAGTCCACGTTTTTCAAAACCTATTGCACAAGTAGTTTCTGTCGCGTCTGGTACTAATGGAAATTACTTTTACTAGTTCGTCAGATGACAATATTCAGGCGGACCCTAAATTATCATTAACACCAAGTTAAAACTATGTAGAAAAATTATGACATTAATTATTTATATTATGTCAATATACACAACGTCATCAAGTTCTAAAGTAAACAGGACAGTGCATGTGTTATGGGGTACTAGACAACTGATATACTTTATACTTTTTTGTGCAAATAAATACATATTACACATAAACACGTAGACCCATAACGAGAACCGAAGCCGTGACCTGCCACGTAGGTGGATATGGAGCCAAGACGTTTTTGTGCAAAATTCTAATTCCACTACTAACAAGTTGAATAGAATATAATAATTTTGATCCGTGCAGGGGCGGAGAAAGAATACTAACCTCTGCGGCCGGGGTCGGCCTATCGTAAAAGGCAACAAAACAACCCACCCTAGTACGTGATAGGCCCTCAAGCCCGTCTGGATGGCGACCACCATTGGTCTTAAGTATGCCGCCATAATAACATTGTGTTGTGTGCTGGCATTAGTAACCCAAGTTCCTGTACCCTTATGGGATAGCAGCGTGTTCGCGATGCCACTGGCGTTGCAAACACCCATAAGCGACGGTAACTGATAAATTCTAAGCGGGCCGTCAGCCTGTCTGCTACAGCATTAAAAAAAGAATAAAATAGAATGAAATAGATTAAATTTAAAATATAACATTACACATATCAATATCTTTAAATATACCCAATGAAGTCTGAGAGCAGGTCGCGAAGAATTTGCTAGATAACATAGTAATTTATTGGTCTATAATTCATCGCAAGAACCATAACTAAACCGGTAAGGACGACGCATAGACTAGGAATCTGAATTTTTCCTAATATATTATATTATAAACGAATAGATGTATTGTTACATTTATAAAATACAAGATTTTTGCAGATATATATTTGCTATATCTAGGCCATAACTTCTGATCGATCCGGGTAGCACCTCCGAATATTTGCAATCTACATGAACTTACTTGGAACAAGCCTTCGGGCTTAGTTTGAATGTTCATAGGACATAAGATTTACATTTACTTTGTTAGACTTAGTTTTTCAGGATCGGGGATTCAAACTGCAATCGCATTCGTAACATAACCTAACATACATTCAGTAAAAAAAATTCAACTCCATTTGAATATTAAAAATTGAATCTTTAAAATCTAAACCAAAGAAGAATAGAAAAAGCATAATTACAAATTAGATTAAATTAAAAATCAAGTGTTAATGTTATATTAAATTCAATCTCTCTTGAGATGTCGCTGTCGCCGTTCAGTAATAAGAAACAGGAAAATATTTTATCCAAAATAAAGCTATAATTTCATTGCTTCCACATTAATTATAATTCTCGTATAGTTCGCTACACATGTATATGTCGCAACGCAATTATTAAAACAAAATATTTTTCATATTATAATAAACTAGCAGCCCGTCCCAGCTTCGCACGGGTATTTAACAAAAAATTAAAAATTAAACCCTTCTATTTTTTTCGGTCTCGGGGAAAAACCTCTCTTGACGGGTTCCCCCGGCCCGGGGGGATCGAGGGATATAAGGGACTCCGGAAAAGATGTTCGACCATCCGACTACCCACTAAAAAACCCCGCTGTTCTCCTATCGCCTACGCCCGGGCCCACGGATATATGGCCTGCCGATCTCGTGGCCCGGGCCGACGCCGGCCCACGCTTTGTCTTAAAGCGGGCCCCTTCTAAAGTGCTGGCGCCAAGGGGTCAGGGTTTCGTCCCCCCGGCGCTCTCTTGTAACAACTCTAGGAGTTGAGGGGGGCTGCGGAACAGCACGCGGCCTTCTCCCTCGCGGCAATAGTGCGGGCGGCGGATCCTCCCCCGAGGGGCCGCCCGCGGCCGCTTTCTACGGCAGCCGGAGATCGTTGCCCGCCCTCCGGCGCCGACGACTCGGCCTACGTTGGCGGGAGGGGAGTGCGCTGGCGGACTCTCGCTCCCGTTCCGCCGCCTCTCTTGCAGACACTACTGCCTCGCAAAAGGAGGCGGCGGCCGTCCATCCAGGATCGCCCCCGACCATGGACAGAACCAGGGCCGGGAGCGACAGGTCCGCGGCCAATTCCGGACGGGACTCACATCCCCGTCGCGTGCTAGTCAGGCGTGGGTACGACTACCAGACGACACTCCAGAAAAAGCAGAGTCGCCTGACGTCGTAGCCGGCCCAGCAAGACCAACCGACAGCGAGGATGCTATTCCCGCCCCGGGAACACTCTCTGTGCAGGCGCAGTCGAAATAGGAATGGTTTCGACTACCAAATCAGGTCCCAGGGTAGAACCCGGGACCCCAATCAGTATTCGCAACCATCCCACCGGGGACCACGCCACGAAAAGAGAGCTAAGGAAAGGGTGTAAGAGGTAGACGGAAAGAAAGGTAGGAGGACTCTGTCGCCTCGAACGGAGAGGGGAGTGAAGCGACGGATGCTCGGGCACCTCGGGTACGCACACCCGTGCACTCCTCGGACAGAGGAGCGCCCCTGAGGGCAAACCCTTCTATTTGCGTCAGGTTACTAAAAAAATAAAATTATAAAGAAAATTTGAATATTATTATTTCTATGAGCTATTATTATTTTAATGATTTTTTTGTTATTACTTTTTATTTATTTTTCGTTATTTTTTAATAAGTATTCTAATTTTTGTAAAAACCCCAGTGACGCACGCCTACATTGCATAAGGTGCTGCCTAGCTAGCCGAACAGGGTGAGCGGCTACCACGCAACATTTTTCTAATACTTACATTTTTAAACTCGTGATATCTTTCGAATGGAATATCCGAATTGAATAAATCAAAAAGTTATATGAAGGTAGTGAAGCCGTTTTGAATATGAAGTAATTTATTTTGATAAGGATTAATACCAAGATCCAAATAAAGAGCCTTTTCTAGGGCCGGCATTTCAATTAAATTTTTAAAATAAAAAAACACTTATTGTGGCATAACTATAATAGTTAGATATATGCTGTCGCGACACTTTTTGTAGATAATGATGTGTTCTGCAAAGTTGTAGTACATTATTTTATTCTATCATCAATAGTTTTCGCAACGCACGCGATTTAAATAATATTTTAGGTAATTTTTTTACACTTTGGGTTACATTATTGGAGTTTTAGTAAGGATCCCTAATTTTTTTGAAAATATAATATAGCCTATGTCACCCGGGGATAGTGTAGCTTCCCAACAATGAAAGAATTTTTTAAATCGGGTCAGTAGTTTCGGAGCCTATTCAAAGCAAACAAACAAACAAACAAACAAACAAACAAACAAACAAACAAACAAACAAACAATCAAATCTTTCCTCTTTATAATAGTAGTATAGATTAAAAAATGAACTTGTAAGTAGTTCCTGTATTAGATAAAACATAGAAAATAAAATATGCAGGTCTAAACAGAATGTTCTTAATTAATTATTATCTTAATTAATTTCACTTTGTGGTAAAATAAAAAAGGCGGTTCTAACAAATTCATATTGTGTCACATTAATAACTGAAATGTTGCGAACAACTAGATGGCAACTTAACGACTGTGATCATTATAATATTCGTGCAGATTTCGCTTGGTTTTGCTCTGTTATTAATTTAATTAATTCTTTGAGAGCGATTTCATTATTCTTTAAATAATATGCTCCCACTGTATTGTTATTGTTTAAATAAATATATTTCTTTCTAGCATGTTTTGATATAGTTTTAAATATTGGTCATGTATTTTAAGTAAAGAATGTGAACAAGCCGTTTTGTCTTTAAGGTGTCATACAATTCTGCTACTATCATTAGCTCCAGAGTAGGGTAGGCGAAATCCAACTCTTCAGTTTCACTCATTGCAGATAATGATTTTATAATACAAGGATTACTAGTACATTATGAATGGAATATGTATTATACTTAGAGAATTTCTTCAGTTGTGTAATCATAAATTACAGACCCAAAAAGTACAAGTTGTAGCAGACACATACATGCTAGTTTAATTTGTCAATCTGTGCTCCAATACTGCATTCCTGTGTGGGATAGAGCAGCGAAAATGATACTTTGAATTTGTTTGGAAAGAGCCCAGAGGGATGTATTAAAAGTAATGGTAAAGAAACACTTCAGGTATCCAACAGTCCAGTTGTTCTCGGATTGTCAGGTGCTTAGTGTTCTTCAGATTTACATACTTGAGACTTTATTCAGAAAACATAAAGATGTCCCCATACCGATTGCTGGGAAATGTAAAATTAAGATAGTCTGTCCTACTGGCTATCATAAAACAGCGTTTGCAAAACGTCAGTATTATGTTTTCAGCTCATTATTGTACAATAAAATTAACTGCCACTGTCATATAACAAAATGAAATAGATATGAAGTTAAGTGATGTACGTAAATATAACATACACACATACACACACAAAAAATGGATTCTTTACGATAGCTGCAAGCAAAAAATGCAATGGCTTACCCCAGGTTAAACGCCGCATCAGTGCCCTAAAGCAAAGCTTACCAATAAAAACGTAATGGGAACTGTTTGGTGGTCTCTTCGTGGTGTTATTCACTATAGCTTTCTGGTCTGATCAAGCAATAATAAGAGATGTTTACTGAACCGAACTTTGAATAATAATGGCGAAACTGGTAGCGGAACAGCCCCGACTCGTGAATCGATCTTCACTATTATTTCTCCACGATAATGCAAGACCTCACACTGTACGAGGAACTGTTGTAACTCTACAGGGACTGCAGTTACAATACATCACTTTAAATGATAGATGATGCGCAGTCGACTAGGCGCCCTATCTCACTCGCACCCGCTTGAACAGTTGTTACCTCGCTCTGGCCATAGAAACTGACGAAGAAGGCGATATTGACGATGATCATGCCATGGACTGGATATAGAAGGAGTAATGATGAAGAAAATGAAAATATCGACGACAATGATTAAATTTATAAAAACGATTAAATATTTTTTTTACATGTAATAATATTTTTTTTGTATTTTATAATGTTAAAATGACCTTTTTTACTTTATATAACATGGCTATGAACGTAATAAAATAATTTTTTATAAAGAGCGTTATCGACTAAGCACTCGCGCTCGCACCTACAGCGGACTTTCAATGTGTCTAGCAAGATGTAAAAACCATTAAAACTGTCCGGCTATTGCGGTACCATTTTTTTATAGGTCCCCAAGTAACATATATAAAATTTAGCTTTTATACTATAACGAAAGTATAATGATAATTCCTTAAAGTTTAGGGGTGTCTGGCAGGGGGTAGCAACTGTCAGAAGTGTCCGGCAATCGACGACGAGATTTCTAAAGTTATCCCGAAGAAAATATAAAAAAATTGAGCTTATTCTTTAACGAATTTAAGGTCCTATTTTATGCACCTTTACTGCCTGTTAACTGCCCAAGTAACCACAACCCAAACTCTATAGTCGCTGGTCGTTCTTACCTGTATAGGGGATATGCACAGAAAAATTTTCAGCCTTTATAAAATGACGAAGGTCTGGGCTCTTGCTCTATAATATGTATTTATTATTATTATATATTATGTTCGAAACCGATCGGTAGTTTTAAGTTTTACAACGGCAACACTGTACACGTCACTCATGCGCTCAGCTTGAAACGGACGGTACCCTCCTTGAATAAATTGTACGGTTAGACTTGGGAAAGTTATTACATTCGGCTCGCCAGTTTATAATCGAGATTAAAACCCGTTAAGGACAATCGTGGAGTAAGTGGAGTTGTGGCATGGCTATTTTCACGTGCCAGGAAGATAGTTTCGCGTGTCTGCTGCGCCGCCACGCCGTACCTCATCATCCCCCACTTTTCCTACCACATCCTCACCCTGAACCTCCTATCCTAAGGTACGATACGACGAGGTCATCGGATTCGTGGTGAGTAATAGGCTAATTATATTATAATACTAGCAGCCCGTCCCAGCTTCGCACGGGTATTTAACAAAAAATTAAAAATTAAACCCTTCTATTTTTTTCGGTCTCGGGGAAAAACCTCTCTTGACGGGGGGACCGAGGGATATAAGGGACTCCGGAAAATATGTTCGACCATCCGACTACCCACTAAAAAACCCCGTTGTTCTCCTATCGCCTACGCCCGGGCCCACGGATATATGGCCTGCCGATCTCGTGGCCCGGGCCGGCGCCGGCCCACGCTTTATCTTAAAGCGGGCCCCTTCTAAAGTGCTGGCGCCAGGGGGTCAGGGTTTCGTCCCCCCAGCGCTCTCTTGTAACAACTCTAGGAGTTGAGGGGGGCTGCGGAACAGCACGCGGCCTTCTCCCTCGCGGCAATAGTGCGGGCGGTGGATCCAGCCTCGAGGGGCCGCCCGCGGCCGCTTTCTACGGCGGCCGGAGATCGTTGCCCGCCCTCCGGCGCCGACGACGCGGTCTACGTTGGCGGGAGGGGAGTGCGGTGGTGGACTCCCGCTCCCGTTCCGCCGCCTCCCTTGCAGACACTACTGCCTCGCAAAAGGAGGCAACGGCCTTCCATCCAGGATCGCCCCCGACCATGGACAGAACCAGGGCCGGGAGCGACAGGTCCGCGGCCAATTCCGGACGGGACTCACGTCCCCGTCGCGGGCTAGTCAGGCGTGGGTACGACTACCAGACGACACTCCAGAAAAAGCAGAGTCGCCTGACGTCGTAGTCGGTCCAGCAAGACCAACCGACAGCGAGGATGGAATTCCCGCCCCGGGAACACTCTCTGTGCAGGCGCAGTCGAAATAGGCATGGTTTCGACTACCAAATCAGGTCCGAGGACCCGGGACCCCAATCAGTATTCGCAACCATCCCACCGGGGACCACGCCACAAACAGAGAACTAAGTTGCAAAGGATGTAAGAGGTAGACGGAAAGAAAGGTAGGACTCTGTCGCCTCGAACGGAGAGGGGAGTGAAGCGACGGATGCTCGGGCACCTCGGGTACGCACACCCGTGCACTCCTCGGACAGAGGAGCGCCCCTGAGGGCAAACCCTTCTATTTGCGTCAGGTTACTAAAAAAATAAAATTATAAAGAAAGTTTGAATATTATTATTTCTATGAGTTTTTAGTTTAATGATTTTTTTGTTATTACTTTTTATTTATTTTCGTTATTTTTTAATAAGTATTCTAATTTTTGTAAAAACCCCAGTGACGCACGCCTACATTGCATAAGGTGATGCCTAGCTAGCCGAACAGGGTGAGCGGCTACCACGCAACATTTTTCTAATACTTACATTTTTAAACTCGTGATATCTTTCGAATGGAATATCCGAATTGAATAAATCAAAAAGTTATATAAAGGTATTGAAACAGTTTTGAATATGTAGTAATTTATTTTGATAAGGATTAATACCAAGATCCAATTAAAGAGCCTTTTTTAGGGGCGGCATTTTAATTAAATTTTTAAAATAAAAGAATACTTATTGTGGCATAACTATAATAGTTAGACATATGCTGTCGCGACACTTTTTGTAAATAATGATGTGTTCTGCAAAGTTGTAGTACATTATTTTATTCTATCATCAATAGTTTTCGCAACGCACGCGATTTAAATAATATTTTAGGTAATTTTTTTACACTTTGAGTTACATTATTGGAGTTTTAGTAAGGATCCCTAATTTTTTTGAAAATATAATATAGCCTATGTCACCCGGGGATAGTGTAGCTTCCCAACAATGAAAGAATTTTTTAAATCGGGTCAGTAGTTTCGGAGCCTATTCAAAGCAAACAAACAAACAAACAAACAAACAAACAAACAAACAAACAATCAAATCTTTCCTCTTTATAATAGTAGTATAGATTACTAAGAAAATTTATATTACGGCGCCGCGCAATCGTGGCATATGTTCGGCAGGCCTTTCGTGCTGGTTTTCGGAGCCCTAAGCTCAACGAGGGGGCTGGATTCGGACCGAACATAATATTTTATTTATATTTTTTAGTTTATTTGTAAGTATTGTTTTATAAAATAAAGTATTTTTTACATTTATATTGTATAAAATTATATGTAATTATATTAAGAAATGTAAATAACTAGTAAAGAAAATAAATAAAGAGAATATATAATATAGATATTGTAGATGTAAGGACAAAACTAAAAATGTATAATAAACAGGAACAGATGTCAAAATATAAATAAAAATATAAGAAAAGTAAACAAATATAATAAGACAAAAAATAAATAATAATAAAATAGATACAGGTAAAAAAATTACCGCAGGGCCAAAAAAAGAGAAACTAAATATTGTCCCGAAAAGTTATAAAGTAGCACAAGATACTGGCTACGATAGTAGACCTAGCAGGTCAATTAAAAAAAATAGGAACATGGGCTATTTTTTTCACTATGCAGGCTAGATGAGCTCGTGGTTACCAACAATTTCGCATGACAATTGCCAGCTGATAGTCTTCCATGTCTCAACACTGTCAACCTTAAAAATACCTTACAAATTTCATCTAATAGGGTACGATAGCTTGAATTATAAATAATTTAATTGGGTCGAATACCCTAAAGCTAACTTTCGAAATCCTTCACTATCAAGTATGTTAAACGTGGTTATGTAATGATATCATTTGATGACCGCCTTGGCGTAACGGCTAACTCTTTGGTACGCTAGCGTAAGACACGGGTTTGATTCTCGTCTCACATCTGGATGTTTATGTGTAATAAGACAAAAGCTTTATATACCTATACAATATTTGACGACCTCTTGGCGTAACGGGTAACGCACGTCGGTACGTCGCTGAGATCACGGGTTCGATTCCCGTCCAGCGACTGGGTGTTTATATATAAGTATTTATTTACATTTTTTTTAATTTTTTATTTGTTTTTATTGCTGTAGGCCAGCAGACAGGCTGGCGGCCCGCTTAGATTTAGCACTTACCGTCGCTTATGGGTGTTTGCAACACCAGTGGCATCGCGAACACGCCGCTGTCCCATAAGGGTACAGAAACTTGGGTCACTAATGGCCGGAACACAACACAAGGTTATTATGGCGACATACTTAAGACTAAAGGTGGGTCGCCATCCAGACGGGCATGGGGCCCTACCACGTAGCTAGAGTTGTTTTTTCGCCTTTTACGACAGGCCGACCGCGGCTGCAGAGGTCAGTATTCTTTCTCCGCCGTTGCATGGATAAAAAATAAAGGTATGTTTGTAGTATATTAGTTATCTAGTACCCATAACACAGTACTCTGTTACCTACTTGGAAATTAGATGACGCAGTGCGAATCGTCTGAGTATATTTATTGTTCTAGTAAATACAATATATTATATATAAATAACAAGAAACTAATAATAAATATTTACTCATAACAAAAAAAATTCAAACAATTATGTTACAACTGTTTTATGAATTTCAAAGTCGTTTTAAAAATAAAAGAACAAGACGGCAAGCAAGGTACGTCTACGTGACTTGATAGGGCTTCAACTTTTCCTTTTCAAGTTACTTTTCATTAGCTAGGTATTCACTGGTAGCTGGAATAATTATTACGTGACCGTAATACCAAATGGTAATAAGTAGAAGCCACTAATGAGTGGTGAAAGAAATTAGGCGTACCGTGAATAAAAATAACTATTTAAAGGACATTGTGTGTCCATTGATTACGTCATGCTTATATTTGACTCAATTTTGTTCTCTAATGTTAGGAACTCACTACAAAGGTATTGTCAATGATAAACCCTATAGTTTTGTTATAATAAGCTTTCCTTAAAGTTACATCGTATTTACTATTCAAAATTTGTTGCAAAGGCACTTCCATTCATTTATTACTTAACGAAGTATTATTTGAGAATTACTTGTGTATCTAAATAATAACATTTAAAAAAGCGGCATCCCAGCGTAGATGATTCTTCCACAATTAGTCAGCTTACCTAAAGTAAAAGTCAATCGCTTGATTGAGTCAGATCACTAGATAGACTAGAGGGCTTGGGGCCCTATCACGTAGCTAGAGTTGGTTGTATTATTGCTTTTTACGACAGGCCGCCCCCGGCCGCAGAGGTCAGTATTATTTCTTCGACCCAGCACGGATAAAAATGAGCTGAAAGCGGTGAGAATTTTTGCATAAATATATACTTATATCTTTCTATAGTTTTTACAATATCTAGTACATGCGAATGTATCAATAAATTTGAAAATTTTCTATTTTGAACCTATACTGTTCGACACAGATTAAAAATAACTGTGTCAATTGTCCATTCAATACACATTTTTTCTACACTGTGGAAAACTCCATAAGGAAAAATATAGAAATAACATTACTAATTGGTTTGTACAAACGCAACTGTCTTCCGACCAACTCTGAAAGGAAAACTTTACGTCAGAGCCTGTTTATTTATTTAGCAGGATGCGCCAGCTGTTACGTGAGATTGTCTCGAATAAAGGTCTTAAAAGCTGTCTTTACACCGCAAATTAATAAATACTTTACCTTGAAACTTGACCAATTTTAAATTTTTAAATGTAATATGAACTAGTAAATTCATTTGTATTAAAACAAAAGTTTGAAACTAACTATTCAAAGCCATTTTACTTTGAGCCGCAACAAAAGGAAATTGTTCGCAATCCAGACCGAGTTATATTTATTCGGGGTTTTTCACGGACCAGTTGTAATGCTAGCTCCCATTTTCTCTTTTACTATTCCATTAACGCTCTCAATTATACGGCGGACATTCGAATGCGATTACTAAATTGGCTTTTCAAAAGAAATTGCTCTCGTATTTAACGCGTTATAAAATTAAACCGTTTCATTGAGGACATATTTAACAACTTTTTTGTTAAGGATTTGGATGTTTAAGAGAATTTCTCAAATGACTTACTATTAGTTGCTAATGACTACTACTTAGTCGCTGATATATATGAGAATTCGTTGATATACGTCACATAATACTTTTTTATCCCGAGAAAAGTACATTATCAGTACTACGTTGAAACTCTAAGAAGCTGACGTGGTTATTTCGGGCTCATCCAATTACCCTAAGTGGACGCTTTGTTATGCTGCTAGCTTGTAGTAGGGAAATTCAGTGGTAGCCGTGAAGGCATATTGACTAAAAATACGGACAAAATCATGGCCACCTTGATTTACCATCACCGCTACGGCCCACGTCTTATGGGAATTCGGTCTTAAGATCGGTTTTAAGTCATTATTGTTCTGCGACGGCCTACATCAGAGCTTTACAAACTTCCCACTCAAAGAAAAATGGTAAATAATAAACATCTTCAAAAGCTTCATAACCTTTAAAAATAAACAAATATTTGTTTTTACTTCCGTTTCCGTTTTAGTAACTAAAAGATTTTTTTGAATAACCTTTTATACGAAACGTTGCTTTTAGTACATTGTAACTCAAATAAATCAGTTTGCCCGGAAAGTAAATTAAAAGCAATAACATATCTGCAATAACCTTGTTAACTGAAGTTATTAATATAAATTTACTTAAATGTAGTATATAATATAATCAAGTCTTAATAAAACTGAAATAGTAAACAAATAAACAGTAAAAGTATGTATTTGAATAACGTACTGAAAATTAAAATGATATTGACGTGTTAACAGCTACATAATACGTTTCTCAAGGATTCATAAAAAAACAACTAATGAATTTATTATTCTGCTAGTTCAAAGCAAGTGAAAGGTGCCATTTTGTTTTTATATTTCGAGCAGTAGACGTCAAACGATGCTCCTGTAGAAACGAAATTTAGTAAATGTTTGATATACCCAGAAAAAATCTCTTGATCTCAAAGACATAAATCTCTTTGTAGATAACAAAGATGATTTCTAAGATATTAATTTAGTAGCATATTAAGGGTACCAAATAGTAAAATTATTAAATATTCTATGGCAATTCTCACAGCATCACCTAGTCCCAAAGCAAGAAGCATAGAGCATGTATTATGGGTATTAGATAACTAATATACCACTTAATTTTTTTAATAAACACACACACATACACACATATTATACACACACACACACACACACACACACCTTAACTCAGGAATGGAATTAAACCCATGACCCCGACAGACGTTTCGACATGCTAAAGCCGTTAGACCACGGATATCGTCAATGATGAAAACACATTTTATCTCATTTTTACTACCATACTGTTTATATTTTATTTGTTTCACTTATATCTCACTACTTAAGGTTTATTCAAAATACACAATTCGAATATTATTATTCCAATGACGTTTCTTGGCTTGACTTCCCAAAGAATTTCGAAATAGAAACGAAGCCGTAACTTAAAATTACGATGTTGAGTTATTGCCGACCGACCCTACTCAATGTCTAGACAAGTGCAATCCCTTAAAATAATTAAAAGATTCTTTACGGTACAGACGTCTTATGAGGGCAATACTTTTCATTGAATTTCTTGGCATTCATGTAACTGACTTCCATTTTCCTTAATGATATATATTTCTTGTTGCCGTGGAACAGCAGTCAGTCGGCCCACTTAATAGTAAGCAGTTACCGTCCCCTATGGGTGTTTGTGACGGCATTGCGAATTTGATGATACTGGTGCTTCTGGATACGTGGGTGATTCGCTAACTTCGGCTACAAAACTGTATACGGTCTTTTCTATTCGTTCCTTCAGCAGTAAATCATATCTGAATGATGTATCAAATATTCGTTTTAGTGTTGGTTTATCATCATCATCTCAACGTAGTATCCTGGTTGCAACCCAAACTTCCGTTTCGGTGCCCGGGGTCCGCTTTCCGACTTTTTTTACTCCACTTCGCACGGTCTTCAACATCCCACGCATATCACCCTTTACGACGTTAAGCCAGCACTTTTTGGGTCTACTCCTCCTGCTGGGGCCCGGCGGAGGCGGCATGGCCAGACATTTGTTTCCCACGTAAGCATCCGGTTGCCGTAAAACGTGGCCGTACCAACGGAGCCGACATTCCTGCAATTTATCCGCAATGTCACGGACATGAAGACTGCCACGAATGCGGGAGTTCCTAGCGTGGTGCTTCCGCGTCACTCCACACATCCACCGCAGCATATTCATCTACGTGACACGCAGTTCCTGCTTGTATCGCTCTAACACCGGCCACGCTTCACAGCCGTATAAAAGGACAGGCCTAATGATGTTGGTTTTAGATCAATCAAATGCACACCTGTAAAAAGGTTTTTCTAGGTTTTCATCCAGTGTTGGAAACTGTCATTAATTTTGTACTTAGATTTAATTGTTCTGAATCTAACCTGACGTCAAATCACGATGATAAGTCAAATGACGTCAGATAATAAAACAAATGTGTCATTAATTTTTGTTTTAAAATCTAGTTTTTTTATTGCTGTGGAACAGCAAACAGACGGACGGCCCTGTAAATAGTGAGCAGTTACTGTTACCTATGAATGTTTGTGGCATTGTTAACATGCTACCGTTGACGTAAGGGAACTAGAACCTTCTGCGAAGTTACACTTACGAGTTTGCCAAAATACAACGCAAGATTCTATTTGACTATTATGGCACATATTTAGAGACCATGAATGATTGCTATTCAGACTGGCTTGGAGTTCTACTACCTAGTGTTGTTTTGTTGCCTTTTACACACAAGTTGCTCCCAGCCGCAGAGGTCAGTATTCTTAATCCGCCCTGCACGGAGAAGACTGCTATGTACTGTGTAATACATGTTTGAAAACTTATTTAAGTTGAATATACACTCTAAGGGCGCCTTCAAATTACCCGCAAAGCGTCGCGCCGCAGCAGCGTGGCTGCAGCGCTGCGGCCGCGCTGCTGTCGCTTGGTTCGAGTATCATAGTGTTGTATATTTATTTTCACGATGGACTCTGATGAATAAACACAGCTCTTATTGTTACTATTAAAACGAAAAAGGAGGTTCAACAAAGAAAAGAAAAGAAAACCTAAGAATACTTTGCCGTTATTTTGTTTAAGTCAACGAATTGAATTTGATAAAGTAAAGGACCACTGTGACAAAAAGTTTCAGAATTAGTTAAGATTATCAAGAAAACATTTCTACGAATTACATCTCTGTTTAGAACAATATATTGGAAAACAAAATACTATATTACAAAATCCTTCAACCTGATTTTCATTCATGTTACAAAAATTATGTGTGTACCATCTCTAGTCGATCGATGAACTGAAGCGCGGCCGCAGCGCGGCCGCAGCGCTGCAGCCGCGCTGCTGCGGCGCGACACTTTGCAGCTAATTTGAAGGCGCCCTAATTTTGTCACAAAGACTGTGTGTTATTTCACGGTAAAGAATATTCGTAATTTTTTTATCTTAGTACTTGGAGATAATTATAAGTATGTTCAACGGACGCAATAAATATGCACAAACTGTAATTCACGCTCTTTCATCATAGAAAGACCTAGAATATTTTTTATTGACTAAATGTTTACATTTGAAATATTAATATATACAATGATTTATTCATATTGAGTGCAAATAAAAAGCAGCTTAAAGAATTTCGTAATATTATTAAATTATATCTTCAATATATTAGTTGCATATTATTTTAAATTATTTATTTCTTTCTTGTGGGTTGAATTTAAACTTGTGACAGTGAATAAACATGTAAAAGGCAGATATGTGAATATTGCTCAATGCGAATGCATGTGAAAAGCGTATGTAGCAACAAATCTATACATACCGTATGTGTGGCAGACAAAAGCTTTTAGACGGAACTCATGTATATTATTTCGCTAAAAATAAAAATCATTTGCGTTAGCACATTTGGTTCCATGTTGTGGTAACTTTACTTTTGTGAAATCTAAATTTCTAATGGCGTTATAACAATTTCTTAAAATTATATAATAGCACACAAAACAGATTACATAGCTATTGAAGTTTGTGTACATTTTCATGTTTTACGTATATGAGATACTTAGGTTAGTAAAAAAATGTACAAAAGTTACACTTTCTTCTACTTTTCTTTTTATACCTGTGGGGAATATTACTACTTTATTTGTTTACAACACTTTCACCACTAAACACAGTTTATTATTTATACACTTATTTGCCTACAGTAAACTTGTGTTTTATTATTTTTTTAACATCTATGCATTCTATATCTATATATACATTGCTCGAAAGCTGGAGAACTGCTAAAAAGTATAGCTTGAACCTATAAAGAAAACAAACAGTGGTTTATTTCTGCACTTTCAGTGTTTTGTGGTCAGACTGTGAATGTTTTACACCTTGCCCCGGGCTATACATTGAAATATTTATTTGTCGCCGCCGTATTCAATGTTTGTAACACAATTCGAAAAGTCGACAAGGAGTAACGAGAATATAGACATACGCCTTTCGATCCATCCAAAACATTAAGGCTTTAAGTGAACACTCGTAATGTCATAAAATAATCTAACTCGGAATACGTGAAGCTCATATACGCATTCATATGCTGTTATAAAATGTATTGAATTTTGTAAAATATAATTTATTATTCTCCACCTGCTAAGAGATTATGGCTACATTAGAAAGTTGACCCTGATGATCCCATCAGGCTTATTTTTCTAGATTAGAAGGCCTCTACTGCCGCCTGTTTGTAGGAGACAGGCATGTCAGAATCACGCTAGGCATCTCTTCCTCTCACGTAGGGTCTAGTCACCGGAGATTGTCGATCGAGCTCCGTAGTAAACAGTCGCGGGCATGGTCCTGGGAGGGTGATAATACAGCCCACGTATATAAATGGCCGAGAAGAAGGCGCGCGTGGATGTACCGCATGCACAGCTCTCCACTACGTGAGTAAGAAGATTCCGGTGGCCCAACAACCCCTCAGCTTAGAAGAGGCTCGCAAAAGCGGGCTGGCACACGTCGTGACCACGGTCTGCTGAATGTAATAAGCAAGCAACTGGGGGCGCACAGGCGTATTGGATGGCGAGTACCATACTACCCGGCCGCACGTTCCGGCGCACCCGGCAGGATATGTGTAGTGCATTTCTACCTCTAAAGAAAAATCATCAGAAAAGTTCCACCTATAAGTTTCCATGTATTTCCTTTAACACCTTCCTTCTTTATCCAACACAACTAGAATTTTCTTAACCACACTGTATTCTTTACATTATCTTGCCATACTACACTAGTTTACGCCCCGCCCCATACATTTATTTCTAATTTTATCCGTATTCAGAACCTGCATCTCATAATTTGCATTTTCGCAGCATCTAATATTTTTTTCCTTTTGTGAGCCAACATTTGAATTCGTGCAATTGTAAATTACATTACAATTGCATGAATATTACTAAATTAGATAGTAATCAAGGAATTTTTTAACGCAAACAAAATAAGCAGAAATTGGTTTAATCAAAAACAATCCAATTCTCTGAATATTGTTATTATTATTTTACTATTATAATAATAACAATGTGTAATTCAAAATTTGTTTCAAAAGAGTGATTGATCTTTGCTTTTCTTTGATAGTTGTTTGTTAGTTTACATTACGGTTTTTAAACACCAATATCAGACTAAATAATTTTTTCACTGTAAAAATTGCTGTTGCATATATTTGTAAAATCTTATAGAGAAGGTAGGAGAGTAAAATATATTATCAATGTACTCTGTAATTAGATGCACAATAAATATACAACCTGTACCAACATGGTGTTTTATTATACTTAATAATTGATATATCGAAAAAAGTTAAATCTGAATTCCAAATTTGTCAACTTTTGTAGATAATATAAAAAATACATTTTCCCTTTTTTTTTGTAAATTATAAAAAAAAATTAAAAATATACCAATACATAAGACAATAATTGTCGGGTTTCACATTTCATAGCGCCGTAGATAGGAGGTGGGCTCTTCAATAGAAGTTCTTTGAACTCGGTTGCATAAAGCGCTGCCTCGCTGAGCTTTTCTTTTTTTTGCGGAAACATGCCGACAAGAGCTGTGGAAATGAAGACAATTTCCCACTCTGGCCGCGACAGTAACTGTTTTAGTTTCATTCAACGCTTCTGCTTTACAAGTGGTAGGAAATTGTTTACGCAGTATATACTAAAACTTTATACAATATTTTTATGAGTAAGAATAATCAATATTACCGTAAGTTAATTAATACTAATGTGAGTATACATTAATATTTATAAAATAAAACACAGTTTACAAATATTAGGTTAGGTACTTATTCCGGGTGCTTAGCAGAGCAATGTAGAACAATGCTAAACGGTGATCCTGCGTAGCCCCCACCAAGGCTAAGAGTGATGATCAGGGTTTTTAGTGGAGGGTAGGCCCCTTTGGAGGTAATCCCATATACCCCGACTTTCTCCCCGGAGGTCGGTGGAAACTGTTACAGTTTCCTCGGTATACAAAAATAAAGAAGTCAGGTATTTAGTAGCTCAATGGTATTACATTAGTTATTACCGTATAACGACGGTTAAGGAAAACCTTGTAAGGAACCTGCAAACCAGTATCACTGGTTTGTGTAACCAATCATTCCGACTCAGACAAGCCTGGCGGATATAATGTCCGTCCGCTTTAAGCCTAGGTCTAAGCCCAGCAGTAACATTACAGGGACATTATAGACTATAATTAAATGTTAGACAAATACGTTTTTGATATTTTATACGTAGTAAATTTTTTCTTGGCTGTTCATAAGATTCTCAGGCAAAGGTTAGTTTAAGCCTTGGACAATATTAAACAACATCTATCAAAGATTGAATGACTACAATACTAGTGGTACCGTACTGTGCGTAAAAGCAAATCAGAAATTACGGAAGGTCTCGAGAACGCGTCAATAAATCCCCATAGCAATCCCAGAATTCCAATATCGACTCAACATTACGAGTATTTACATGTACAGTTCACGTTTAACAGGGAATATTTGTATGACTGTACGACTCATGATATTGCTTCGATTCACGCGACATTGCTCGATTTTGTCGTCTGTTCATATTTAAATTTTAACTTGTGTACATTCGGTGAGTACGTTTTATTTTCCGGATATTGCAACATTATGTAATATTGACATTGAATGTCTTCAAATATTTATTAGTAGTCGCTTTAATGCTACAAAAAAGTAAATCTATGAATGAATGAAAATGCATGAAAACTCTTTATTGCATACAGATACTTAAAACTAACTTAAAATAGGTATACAAAAATATAAGCTGTATGGCGATGGGCGACCTTATCGCTTAAAGCGATCTCTTCCAGGCAAACCGAAGTAAGAAAATTGTAACAAAATAAATAGCGGTGATATGCAAACAATATTACATTAATAAATATCATACGATTAATCTAGTAAAATATAAATACCATTAAAAGAGAAGAAAATAAAATAAAATAATAAAACACATACATACATATATTCAAGAGGTCAATAAATACTGCTACTATGCTTCCTTCAAGTAGTGATTGAAAACTGATGTTCTAAATGAATGTACTGTTTTCGCTTTCCAAAAAGTAAATCTATATACGTGAATCAAATTGAATGAAATTTGGTGCAGGTACGTTTATATTAAGGTGAAGTGCAGGAAGCCAAAGTTTTATTAAAATGCTTAAAACATATTTTAAATTAATAAAAAAAAAATACACACACCACCACGTTTTTGACACTCACCCATGCACATATTTGTGCGTATACGAGTGTCACAAATACTTTTTTGATAATGATTACAATCTGTAAATGGTTCATTTAAAGTTAATAAAAGTTTTAACCGTTCAAAACTTGTTGATTTGATCATCGATAGTTTGAAATCTTATTTTATTGTTAAGAGTGAATTGACATAGCACTGTAAATTTCCGTTGAAAAATTGAAAATAGCTTTGGTTACAATTGCTTTTTACAGGATAGTCTGCGATTTACCTTCAAAAACGACTTTTTTTGTTATCTGAGAACTATAGTTCGTGAGATGTAATAGGCCCGTTTGGACAGCTGTCATTTTGACGTATTTAATGATGCGGCGAAAAGAAATCGTTATCATGAGCATTCGATTATAACGGAAAATCAATTCTAAATTAAAATTTAATTTTAATCGTTCCTTTTTTAATTCATTTACTTAAATCAAGATTTGATTTTAAACGTTTCATTTAATATTTTAGTTTTTAACACCCGGCAAAAAGTAGTAGTGTTATTAATTTTATAAGTTTGATTTTGTGAGAGATAACTTTGTGTCGAAATAATTTTAAATGTCGGGGGTTTTTAATTTATAATTGTAAGTTCTCAAAAGTGATAGAATGATACAATGGAACACAAGAAAACTTGAGTTCTGTTGAAAAAATAAAACAAATCGCATCATAATTTAATTCTCCGGTGTCCGGGGTCCGCTTTCCGAGTTTCTACTCCACTTCGCACGGTCTTCAGCATCCCTGGTAGTGAGCCCGCTGACATAATATAGGCGTTACGTAACCTAAATTAGCATAATTATTATTTTCAGAAAAATAGCATTTCTACTTTTTTTTAATTTATGTCGCTAAAATCAATTTTAAACAAACTTATACATTGATTTGTTAAATAAGCTAAACTGCGCAAGAAACTTTTAATTTTTTATTAAAACTAAAACGCCAGAACACGTTTTTCTTGAATTTGTTTCTAATTGACATATTTTATTCAACGTCTGCCAATAACAAAATCGTCCTATATTTTTTCCAATTAGCCGAAATGGCGACAAGTCGCCAATCACACTTTATAGTCGCCTCTACACATTTGAAATAGACCTTGAGCGAAAAATCGCCAACTAGGCACCACTGCACTAAGCCATTTAACTTTGACATTTCCTATTTTAGCTTTGGGTGTTATGCTCAATTCAAATAAAATGGATTTCATTAAAATTATTTCATTGAATCATTTTGTTTTTTTGAATTTTGAATTGAATTCATTAAAATTATTTCATTGAATCGATTATTTATTTCCGGTAAAAATCAGCGATCAAATTAGTTACAACACTCTGGTTTAAAAGAAAAAGGACTTAGAATGTAACTGTTTTTGAAACGTTTCGTAGACATACAAAATTACATATATCTTAGGATTATTAAGTGAAAAAAATAAACTTGATATGAATTCTTACATAATAAATAACTTGTGATAAAAAGATATGGTGTTCGGATCGTAAAAGTTAATAATTATTTTTTTATGATTTTGTTGATTTGATCTTAAGTTACATTCTAATGCCGCTACGACCTGTCAGGACGGGCCTATTAGATCTCACGAACTATAGTAAAAGTCTATAAGTCACCTTTTACCACTCCCTAAAGAAGTGACGGGCTACCTTATTTCTGGCTGCAACTTAACGGTCTTAGCATTCACAGGCAAGTTTTCGATAATTTATTTGCTTAGGACTGTGGAGTCTCTTACAATTAAAAATCCTTCTTTTTCCTCCTGCCTTATCTCATATTATATGGGGTAGGCACAAAATGTTACTTTACTTTACTTTGTTAGTTGTGGCTTAGTTTTTACAACCAGCCGCCTGCCTCACGTTAGCCCTTTTTTGGGGGAAATCTGTCATCCTTTTTATATGAATTATTTTTCTGGTTTCACATTAAAAATAACTTACACTTAAAAATAATAGAACATATTAACCTGATATTACTTTCATAAATTATATGGGGTAATTAATTAAGTCAGCCTATGTACGAAGAATACTTCGCTCTGCGTGCATTAATCAGGAAATTATTGCTTTATCTCGCCCACGTTACACAAGTCTCTTAGCTGTAAACCAATTAAGATAATATATAGGTATATAAAGGTTATGTTACTATTTTGTGTTACTTTTGGAAAAATACAGTAAACGATTACAGTGCCTAATATTTAGTAATGCTAAACGAAAATGCTATAAACTAGTTGCTAAAAAATTAATAGCCATGTGATACTAAATAATAAGAAGAATAGGGCCATAGATGTTGAAAAATGCGACAAATAAGTTATTCGTTATTGTATATCACATGAAAAAAAGAATGGTATTCCCATTCCAGTTTTCATTTAGGGGTTGGTATATCCGTGCAATAACCTAAATTATATCCACAGCCATGCCATTTGTTCTTTTTAGATTAAAAAGAAACTGAAACAAAGACAGGTTGCGAGTCTTTTAAAATTAAATATATATTTCTTATTGTAAAACTTACTAAAATAATTTCCCTTATTTTATTTTTTCTTATCTATACTACTATTATAAAGAGGAAAGATTTGATTTTGTTAGTTTGTTTGTTTGTTTGTTTGTTTGCTTTGAATAGGCTCCGATACTACTGACCCGATTTAAAAAATTCTTTCATTGTTGGGTAGCTACACTATCCCCGGGTGACATAGGCTATATTATATTTTCAAAAAAATTAGGGATCCTTACTAAAACTCCAATAATGTAACCCAAAGTGTAAAAAAATTACGTAAAATATTATTTAAATCGCGTGCGTTGCGAAAACTATTGATGATAGAATAAAATAATGTACTACAACTTTGCAGAACACATCATTATTTACAAAAAGTGTCGCGACAGCATATGTCTAACTATTATAGTTATGCCACAATAAGTGTTCTTTTATTTTAAAAATTTAATTGAAATGCCGCCCCTAGAAAAGGCTCTTTATTTGGATCTTGGTATTAATCCTTATCAAAATAAATTACTTCATATTCAAAACGGCTTCACTACCTTCATATAACTTTTTGATTTATTCAATTCGGATATTCCATTCGAAAGATATCACGAGTTTAAAAATGTAAGTATTAGAAAAATGTTGCGTGGTAGCCGCTCACCCTGTTCGGCTAGCTAGGCAGCAGCACCTTATGCAATGTAGGCGTGCGTCACTGGGGTTTTTACAAAGATTAGAATACTTAAAAAAAATAACGAAAAATAAATAAAAAGTAATAACAAAAAAAAAATCATTAAAATAAAAACTCATAGAAATAATAATAATCAAACTTTCTTTATAATTTTATTTTTTTAGTAACCTGACGCAAATAGAAGGGTTTGCCCTCAGGGGCGCTCCTCTGTCCGAGGAGTGCACGGGTGTGCGTACCCGAGTAGCCCGAGCATCCGTCGCTCCACTCCCCTCTCCGTTCGAGGCGACAGAGTCCTACCTTTCTTTCCGTCTACCTCTTAATCCTTTCCAACTTAGCTCTCTGTTCGTGACGTGGCCCCCGGTGGGATGGTTGCGAATACTGATTGGGGTCCCGGGTTCTACCCTGGGACCTGATTTGGTAGTCGAAACCATGCCTATTTCGACTGCGCCTGCACAGAGAGTGTTCCTGGGGCGGAAATTGCATCCTCGCTGTCGGTTGGTCTTGCTGGGCCGGCTACGACGTCAGGCGACTCTGCTTTTTCTGGAGTGTCGTCTGGTAGTCGTACCCACGCCTGACTAGCACGCGACGGGGATGCGAGTCCCGTCCGGAATTGGCCGCGGACCTGTCGCTCCCAGCCCTGGTTCTGTCCATGGTCGGGGGCGATCCTGGATGGACGGCCGTCGTCTCCTTTTGCGAGGCAGTAGTGTCTACAAGGGAGGCGGCGGAACGGGAGCGGGAGTCCGCCACCGCACTCCCCTCCCGCTAACGTAGGCCGCGTTGTCGGCGCCGAAGGGCGGGCAACGATCTCCGGCCGCCGTAGAAAGCGGCCGCGGGCGGCCCCTCGGGAGAGGATCCGCCGCCCGCACTATTGCCGCGAGGGAGAAGGCCGCGTGCTGTTCCGCAGCCCCCCTCAACTCCTAGAGTTGTTACAAGAGAGCGTCGGGGGGACGAAACCCTGACCCCCTGGCGCCAGCACTTTAGAAGGGGCCCGCTTTAAGACAAAGCGTGGGCCGGCGCCGGCCCGGGCCACGAGATCGGCAGGCCATATATCCGTGGGCCCGGGCGTAGGCGATAGGAGAACAGCGGGGTTTTTTAGTGGGTAGTCGAATGGTCGAACAACTTTTCCGGAGTCCCTTATATTCCTCAGTCCCCCCGGGCCGGGGGAACCCGTCAAGAGAGGTTTTCCCCGAGACCGAAAAAAGTAGAAGAGTTTAATTTTTAATTTTTTATTAAATACCCGTGCGAAGCTGGGACGGGCTGCTAGTCGTTGATATTAATATCGAAGATACTACTTGCCTTTTATTAAAGAAAAGATAAGATTTAAGAATATAAACACATATGTAAAATATATTGTACAAAATAAGTGCTAAATAATGCTTGTTAATAATAATATTTGATCGTTTAATGTTTATACCAACAAATTATTAAATACGAGTAATTATGTGCCAAAATGCTCTTTACGCCTTGCATCTGAATATACCGAATCCGTTCAAATAGCGAGTCACAAAATGGACAGCTGTCCACAAACCCATCATCCAGTAACCACACGAACGATTAAAGCTGTTGCAGTTTATGCAAACACTGCTATGTCACAATCTCAATTGATATAAAATTTTATTGTTATATTAAACTAGATAGGTAGATGTCTTTGTTTCGTATTACCGTGGAAAATCCGACAGGTTCTTCATCATCTAAGCGCCGTATCCCGGTTGCAACCCAAACTTTCGTTTCGGTCTTCCGGTTTCCGACTTCTTCTACTTTATTTCGCACGGTCTTCAGCATCCCTGGTAGTGAGCTCATTGGCACGCATATCACCCTTTACGACGTCAAGACAGCACTTTTTGGGTCTATCCCTCCAACCGGGGCCCGGCGGAGGCCGCATGGCCAGACATTTGTTTCCCACGTAAGCATCCGGTTACCGTAAAACGTGGCCGCACCAACGGAGCCGACACTCCTGCAATTTATCCGCAATGTCACGGACAGGACGAAAAACTGACAGGTTGACACCCTTAATAATAAACAGTTACCGTCGCCTACGGATGTTTGCCAGAATCACCGCTAATACTAACCATCCGTGTAGAAGAACTGGAACCTCTTTTATGCTGGAACACAACATAAGATTGGTGGCGTATTTAGAGACCAGCAGTGATTTCTATCTAGACGGACTTGAAACCCTACAGTCTAGTTCAAAACAAAAGGATGGCGAAGATTTATTTATGATAGAGACGAGTGGAAGAAGCTAGGAGAGGCCTATCTCGAAGGGCAACTTGACCAACTGGTTGCTCAATAATTCATCTATCATATATATTTATTACATACTTAGCATATAAATATATTCCAAGAAATATTTTTACATATTATTTTTAATTTAACTTTGTATGTTCAGATGCTAAAACTGTAAATTTTGATTTGATCAACGAATTAAAGTTTTTTTTATTGCTAAAGAACAGCAGACAGGCTGACGGCCCGCTTAGAATTTACCAGTTACCATCATCTATGGATGTTTGCAACACCAGTGGCATCGCGAACGCGCTGCTGTCCCATAAAGGTATAGGAACTTAGGTCACTAATGCCGGAACACAACACAAGGTTATTATGGCGGCATACTTAAGACCAAAGGTGGTCGCCATCCACACGGGCTTGAGGCCCTACCACGTAGCTTGGGTGGGTTGTTTAGTCACCTTTTACGACAGGCTGACCCCGGCCGCAGAGGTTAGTATATTCTTTCTCCGCCCTTGCACGGATATAAAGCTTATTGAAATTGAATGTATTTCAGCCAAATATATATTTGCAGTCACAAAATTATATTTGTTTCTTTTTAAATATTAAATATACGCGGATAAACGATGCCGTTAAGTAAACTTGTAAAAAGCTGCGCCATTTTATATCGGTTACTTCCAAAGCTTACTGGGCCGAATTCGTCGTATTTCGGAAACTAACATTTCGTTTAAACGCCCGCATCCATTTACCAAAGTCCACCAAATCGGAAATACTATTCAAAGCCGCTCGACTTGAATAAATTCAATCTGATTGTTTGGTTGTACACTCAACAGTCACAGTACAAAAGACATGTTAGTTTTATGTTGTGATTTATGGAAACATAGAAAGTTAAGAATTAGCTGATATTTTCCTACAGCATAACGATTTCACGAAGTACAGCATTTTATCGATTAGTTAAGATAAATATTGTTTGTATTTTGTATAGGATATATTTTAAATATTAAAACAAGTTTGAACAGTGCTAGTAATTGAAAACACTAAAAAGTATATAACAGATGGGTATGGTCATACCATGTGAAGGATTTTTTTTTTATTTGGAATTTTCTTTTATAAATAAGAAGATATTTTATAGGATCTCTTAAAAGAAAGTTTATATTTTGTGAGCCAATAAAATTAAAAATAAAATGTCTTTTAAAAATAGTTTGAAGTACAGTATTGGGAATTTGTTCCTTAAAATAATATCATCTAAATGTAAGCCTTCGCTTTCACGGCATTCATTAGTCGTGGTAAAATTTCTAATGAGTAAATAAAGTTAGTTTTTGAATCCATCTCGAATTTTTTTATGTTGCAGGATAGCAGACAGGCTGACATCCCGCTTAGAATTTAGCAGTTACCGTCGCCTATGGGTGTTTGCAACGCCAAAATGATAATTTATTCTTATAAGTGTGGATGCACTGGTTGGCGAGATTGGCCAGGCCTTGTTGGTTATGATCGCTTTCCTTAAACTATATGTCGTTTTTTTAAATTTCTAAGGTACATAGCATTTTACAAAATCTTTACATTGTTAGACTTTTTTTTATTTTTTCACGTAAATTTTAAGTATGTTATGAAAGAAAGTATTTATTTTCAGATATTACTCGTGAATGAAGGGATAAATACAACCTGTTTTTGTTCTATAAAGCATAAAAAGCAACGCACGGAAGAGGATTTATAACAGAGCTCATTTATTACCTGTTCGTGACTTAATAATATTTTATTAAAAAATGAAAATATGTGTATACTTGTATATTTCATATATGAAACCACCGCAAGGCACGGTATTGACTTACGTTCAATCATCAGCATGTTTATTTAACATAAATATACCGACAAACTCCTCATATAAAATGTCAGCAAACTTACGTCATAGTCATATCTTAAAGTCATAATTATCAAAAAATTACAATATTTTTATGTCTTCTGTAATAGAAAAAAAACGTGCATAAATACTGTCTTACGCAGACTCCTTTGGAAAGCTTAACATCTGTTGATTGTCTAGTCGAAATAATGCATCCAAAACAACACTTTCTAAGTTTCTATTCATCTCACTTATATTCTGGATGCCAAGAAGTGCGAGCCAGCTAGCACCACCTCAGAAAGTGTTTTTTGCATTAGATAGCGCTTTGCGAATTGATATTGTATTCTTTTATAACTAGAGTTCAGCAGACAGGCTATGGACGTTTGCAACACCAGAGGCATTACCAACGCGCTGCCGGTCTCGAAGAAATTTTATAACGCCTTTTTTGAAGAACCCCATATCGTACCGCGCTGAGAAAACCTCAGCTGGAAGCTCATTCCAGATCCTGAGAGTACGCAACATGAACTTTCTAGATAAAAGGAAGAGGCTACAAGAAATGGGGATGAATACCCAGCCGATGGCGGCAGTGCGGTGGTAGAAAGATGACGAGGGCACCATTCTAAATAGTTCTTCAGAACACTCCCCGTTGTACAGACGGTAGAATACGCAAAGAGACGCAAAGTCTCTCCAAAGTCCAAGCGTATCTAGACCGTCTGTGAGTGTGGGATCGCTGACAACACGAACTGCGCGCCGTTGGATCGAGTCTAGGGGATTGAGCTGACAGGCCGGTGCTCCAGCCCATAAATATGAGCAATACTCCATATGCGGTCTGACCTGTGTTTTATATAGCACAAGCCGACTGCCTTGGACTGAAGTACTGCTTGGACCGGTTTAGCACAACTAGTTTTTTGGAAGCAAGCTTAGCTTTACCCTCTAATTATCCCCTAAACTGCACATCATTCATGATGTCGACGCCAAGGATCCCAATACTGCTTGCGATGAAAAGAGAGGTTCCTTGAAACTGTGGCGCAGGTGCAAACGGGGTTTTCTTGGCAGAGAATACGCAGATCTGCGTCCTCGAGGGGTTGAACTGGACAAGGTTTTGTCGTCCCCATTCAGAGACTCTCTCTAGAGAGTTCTCTACTTCAGACACAAATCTGACCCGACTTTCTTCCAAAACCGTATCTAATCCGAAACCAAACTCCGAAAGTACATCTTATTAAGATTCTATTGCCCTTAATGCAATTATATGAGTAACATAACTAGCTGACACGGTAAAGGTTGTTTTGCCATATAAATTGATAAAAATTACGTTTTGAACAAGATTTACGTCAAACTATTCTTAGTGAGCCTCTACATCGAAAAATGAGCAACGATGCTGAATTTGAAGTGAATCGGCTGTATGGTTTTAGAGCTCGTGAAAAGTGGGTTTTTGTTTTTATATTTCTACCTAAATTAAAAAAAAAAAAACACTTTGGATAAGATTTTCATAAAACCTGTTCTTAGTGAGCGACTACATCGCAATATCAGCAATTATGCAGAATTTCAAGTCTATCGGGTGTATAGTTTTAGAGAGTTTCGTGATGAGTGATATATCGATTTCTACGTGAGGAAACCTGTACACAAATTTCACCTGGGCGTGTAACCCTCTATTCCGCCTTAGACGAACGTGGTGGGTGCACTGTCCATTTCCTCCTAAGGCGAAACGCAAGTCGAACCGTGGGACCTTATAGGCTGTAATTATGTATTATTATTAGCACTCCTTATTTAGTATTTACATGGTAAATACAAGCAAATACGGAATGTACAAAACGCTTAAACAATGAACAGGTTAAACGGGTTTTGTTTTCACTTATTTTACGAATATTACATTTTTATGGATTCTCTTCGAAAACATTGCTCAAATATTTTTATATCAGAAAATAAGAATAATTCGTTTACACAACTTTGTTTTTAGCTTACCCGTTTGACGTGAAAGGCGGTTTTATATTGTACGCGGCAAACAATAAAGAACAGACTCCTTTCTTCTTTGTTCCTTTCAAAACCTCGCGCACTTCACGTGCACTCCCACTGCGTCTATTTACTTTTGAGCTTCTCAGTATATTTAGTAAAAGGCCTGTTTATCCCAGCGTTTGTTTTACAAATTTAATAAAGCCTTAAACTAATACTCGAATTACTAATTTATATATAAACAAATAAAATAAAATATTTATTTTTTCATAGATTATTGTCGAAAACTACAATTTTTTTAGAAACGTGTGATGACATAGCTCATTTACAAATTAATTAAAATTATTTGTATTTCGTTACATTTTATTTAAATTAAATATAAAATAAGAATTAGAAACTTAAACATCTGATCTACTATTGCCATAGATGTTCATACCACATAAATTATCATGGGCATCATTATGGACAGTGAAATGTCGTGGAGACCGCAACTAACTGAAATCAATATATAGATATTTCCTTCGTCTCTCAGAAGGCTCAGAAATTTTCTTCCAATTGCTACCAAGGTTACTCTTGCATAAACTTTATTACTACCAAAACTTGATTATGCAGATGCCAGCTATCTAGACCTCACTTAAGAACAACTTAATAAACTTGAGCGTCTCTAAACTTCTGCATCAGGTTCAAATTCAGTTTACGCAAATATCATTGTATCACTGTAACTTATTCTAGGTTTCTTTGTACATAGATTTAGCTGGTGAACAATAAAGTGTTTTCATTTCAATTCATTTCAAATCAGAAACTACGATAAAATATTCTCGATTCAAAATTTCGGACGTTTTTTATAAGGATAACAAAGTTATGTGACGGTATCGGCCATGGGAAAGCAAATCGATTATTAGGTTAGAAAATAAAAGTGTCTCTAATGGACATCACTCTTGCGCACTGCGAAACGTATAGTCATAATAATCATAACCATAACTTTTTATTTAAAAAAATGTAGGTTATTGTAATAAGGTGTTATTATTAAAAAAAAGTTTTCCAATGCATTTTTTGCCATACAAATATTATTGGGTAACAAATATTATGTTAGGGAACCTCCACCTAACGCAGGTCCTCTCGGGGCACGGTTATTTCGGGAGGTACCTGTGTCACATACGGCGGGAGATGACGTCGGGGTGCCACCACTGTGGTGCGGATGACGAGGAGGACACGGTGGATTACACTGTCGCCGTGTGCCCTGCGTGGCGCGAGGAGCGCCGCGCCCTCGTCGCCCAAATCGGCGCGGACCTGTCCCTCCCAGCCCTGGTTCTGTCCATGGTCGGAGGCGATCCTGGATGGACGGCTGTCGCCTCCTTCTGCGAAGCAGTCATATCCGCGAAGGAGGCGGCAGAGCGGGAGCGGGAGTCGACCACCACACTCCCCTCCCGCTAACGCAGGCCACGCCGGCGGCGCCGGTAACGACCTCCGACCGCCATAAAAAAAGGATCCGCCGCCCGCACTATTGCCACGAGGGAGAGGGCCGCGTGCTGTTCTGCGACCCTCCTCAACTGTTGATTCAGGAGAGCGCCGGGGGATGAAATCCTGACCCCCTGGCGCCAACAATTTAGAAGGGGCCCACCTTAAGACAAAGGGCGGGCCGGCATCGGCCTGGGCCACGAGATCGGCAGGCCATATATCCGTGGGCCCGGGCGATAGGAGACCAGCGGGGTTTTTTAGTGGGTAGTCAGATGATCGAACATCTTTCCCACATATCCCTCGGTCCCCCCGGGCCGGGGGAACCCATCTAGAGAGGTTTTTCCCCGAGACAAAAAAAAGGGTACCTATTCTTTTATTTTATTACAATAAATTCTATAACTTAAATGTTTTTATTATTTATTTAATCAACATTTATAAATATTAATCAATTGTAAGTATTACAGAATTACAAATAAATAAAAATCTAAATTAAAATAATACAAAATGCACATAATTGAACACATAACTTGTGAAGAATTCATCATTCAAAAAATCGTTTTTTTACAATGTAATAGTATGATAACACGCGTAATATAATTAAAATTAAATATTAATAACGTATCCATGAGGGTCATAAATTAATGAAAAAACATAATAATAGCACTCTCGCAATAAGCCGACAGGGGTCGAATATTTATTAAGTATGAAGTTTAATTACGATAAACGCGACGTTGTATAATATCCCCGAATTCGGGTGAACTCCCGAAAAGTTAACCAAAATTACATTCCTAAACAATAACTACGGAGTTGATTTCACCCGCTATTAATTTTAGTGGAATTATTTGTTCCTTTGTGTAATATTTTTCTGGATAGGCCTTTTGATGTAAATAAGTGGCCATTTATTTATGGACTAGCTTACGCACGCTTGACTACAAAAGTAAGGTTTCTCTTGTACCTTACCTTTTTTACAATACTTCGTTCTCGTCGAGTGATATAGTAATTATTTTTACATCACACAACTGCTTCTCCTGATCGATTCTTATTGGGATTTCCAATGATGAAAAATGTTTGATGTTAAAATCACAAAAAACAAAAACATACATACATGTGACTGGAGCCATCTGATAGAGAGTATTACCTTTTCAGTGACTTAAGCCTTATAATTCCGCAAATAAAATTATTGTCTCCATTATTGTTCCTTTTGTTTTGTTTCTTTTATTTCCTTGAACTTTTCTATTAGTTTGTCACCTTTTTTCCTGACACTTTACCACTATCAAATTTTATCTTTACTTTCCTTATTATACTTTTTTGGTAAATATTTTAAGTTCCGTTGAGGAAAACGAAGTCGTTTTGTTTTAATATTAAGGCTTGTTGGTTTTACTTGTAAATAACAATAATAGCTATAATAATAGGAATTAAAGTATGAAATTGCCGTTGAATAGTAATAAATACTTTGAATTGACATAAAATCTTCATGGTATGAGATTTTCGAGTAAAATATTTTTCACGCCAATGCGATTTTTTTTTAAAAATGTCTTTCTGATTTTTGACTTTCAATTTTTTTATTCAGCTTATACCGGAAAGAAGGATACTTCGAAAACCCGAGTCATTTTTAAATACGAGTTTCGACGCGGAACTAACGCGACAGAAAGTGCCTATAATATCAACGCTGCGTTTAATGAACGCATCGTGCGTTTTTGGCTTAAACGCTTTTGTAATGGAAACTAAAATTATTGCTCCATGATATCACATCTCACACTGCACGAGAAACCGTTGTAACTCTATAGGAGATGCAGTTAGAAACCATACGTCATCCACCGTACTCGCCAGACCTTGCTCCAACTGACTACTATTTTTTTGTTATTTGGACAATTTTCTACTTGATAAAAAAATTTCTTCCCAGGAGGCAGTACCAAATGCTTTCACACAGTTTGTCGAATGTAGATCTTCTGAGTTCTATTGTAAAGGCATAAATGAACTTCCGTTTAGATTGTAGCAATGCATAAATATTGAGGGTTAATATTTTGATTAAATAAATTTTTTACACCTTACAAAAAAAAAACAAGTTTAAATTTTTCAGTACAAATCGGCAATTTCATACTTTAACCAACAATATTTTTCTATTTTATATTTAAGCATTAAGGATGCGAACACAGCATTGTTAGTTATGATATTTTTGTATCTGGCAAGTTATAAAATTGAACTGTATTTTTTGTGATATAACTTCCATTTTTCTTCTAGTAAATTAAAATAATAAAAGGTCAACGTGGTATAAATTATATAAAGAAATTGAAGTTTCAGTTGTAATCCTATGTTAAGAACCCATATTAAATGCTTAGAATCAAACAGCATATTAGGTGTAAGCAGTTCCACTAAGACTTCTCGGCTAAAGTTAACATTCTTTAAACTTATAAATCGTTTGAAATTAATAGTAATAGAACGATCACCGGCGAATATTATTCAGAGCTTTTAGACAGATTAGATATTGATTTAAAGCAAAAACGACCACGTTTGGCGAAAAAACCAAACCTGAACAAATTGCTGGGTTGGCTTTGGGTTCAATGAAGAGGTCATAACCATCAATATCTTCTGCCTGTTTGTTCATGGTAAAAAAGTGTCACGGATATGCACCGACGTAAATGAGGCTGAAAAAAGCTAAGAAGCTAGAAGACTAAGCTAAGAATATTAGTTTTGCCCTGTGACAGTACATAACAATACACCCTGGGGTCCAGGTGGTGATGAAAATTATGCGTATACTATGAATATTTGTGAAAATCATCACTAATTTCAAAAGAAATAAATTACAAATACGAGTACCAAGGTGTTGGCAAGATTTCAGAAAGACTGTATATGTCTGCAAGTTTTACCATCTTTACAGCGGTGAAACTATTCAAAATTACGTCTTCATTTTATCTGCACCAAGAGAGTGATCGTCAAGGAATGAATTCATTAATATTTCCTAGAGTTGCTACGGACTTGCCTGCAAAATTTATTTTGCGTATGGATCTGAATGTTTTGAAAACTTTTTTCGTGGCAATGTATAAATGTTGTCCGTGCCCTTGAGGTAATTTGGCTATGCCCCTGGTATTGCATATTTTTGCAGGATATCCTGTCTTCACTCCTCAGTCCCAATCCTGACACTCATCCCTCCTAAGTGCCTGTATATTATTCTAAAGCGGTAAAATTATATTACATGACAAACATGAAATATGTTTCAGTAAATAGTAGTAAATCAAACATATTCGTGTAATGTCATGTAACATGAAGGTTGGGAAGTTGTAAGACTTCCGCCGTCTGAGGACTCTTGGGGGGCAAATTTTTAGCTAAGCAGCTTATAATGTTTAAACTCTCTCCGGAGTACACTACGGATCACCTCAGCATTGCTACTTTTTGTACCGGTCTTTTTAATCTTAAATTTTATAAAATAAAAGGTTTTACTCCTAAAATTTTAAGCTCGTGTTTAATTTCGTTCTACGTTTACTGTACAGGCGTGAATACATAAAAAATTTAAATCAGAGAACTTTACCTCTCTTTTATTATTTTTATTTTTTCTTCGTTTTCTCTTAACTCTTTCTTTTTTGGACAAAAGATTGCAAAACTGACGCAATAAATGTTAAATGTATAAAATTTTGGTTAAATTAAAAACATATTAACACTACTCTTAAATTTATGATAGCAAAAAGCTTACCATCTGAATAAATATAATTTACTGATAATTATTCTAAAATGAAATAAGTATTGCGCATTCTTTATATATTCCAAATTTTTGAATACTATTTCAAATAAAAAATAATCTAGCGCATGACTGAGGTAAACAAAGCTTTATTTCGCAAAAATCCAATATTTGTTTCTGGAACTTTGATTGTGAATATCGGCTATCGACATCAATCCTTTTTACGGTTGATAAAACGGCCAATAATAAACAGTGGGCATTCAACTTTATAGGCTTCGTTAACAACACTATAAAATTATATTTCCCTTTTTTAATAATATGAAAATATCAGCCTTTCGCTGTTTTCTTATTTTCAAGAACTCACCAATTAGGGTATAACAATAGCATACAATTTTGTTACACAATATTATTTTCTTTGATCAAAAATTGTCTACGTATATAAAAAATATAATAACGTTATTAAAACGAGATGTGGTCATGTACCTTTTTTGAAAGCATGTTTATAAATGGTAAATCATTTACATCAAAAATATTTTATAATAAATAAGCGCGTACTTCAAAAGATCCTTTCGGAGTTTATTGACTTTAAGTAAAGGATTTTTTTTTAAATGCCTGAAGTTTGATTTAAAGATATCGATATAAGCCTAAAACTGCCGATGATTTCAACATACTTGATTTCCCTGAGAGGATAAAGTAGGGTAGACTGGGTACGGTTGAAACAATTTAGCGTATAACGTGCATATCATCGGAATTAGTTATATGAGCAATGACAAAAATATGTTAAATAAAAGACCATATATCTGTCTACTAATGGGCAGTGATATTTCAATTTTTTGTATTATATTTACTGTGCAAAAGCATATTAAAATTATTTTTTTATCAATGTTCAAACCTTTAGCGATACTTCGGCTATATAAAGGCACAACATCGAGTTCAGTGAACAAATCCCCATTAAATGGAACAATCCCAGTAGTGCGAAAGCCAGCTTGAATATTGAATTATGTAAGAGCAAGTAGCATAGCAAAGCTAAAATCCCTGGGATGTCATATATTGTCATTTTCTAGCCGCGGTAGCTTCGTATCAGTCCATCGCAGGTCGAATTTACAGCTTTCTTCAACTGACTGAATACCAAACGATCAAGCAATTGAACTATATGTGAGCAGTGTGGAGAGAAAGGCTATTGTCACTAAAGTACTCCTCTCTGCTGAAGTTGCTGAACCTAGTTGATATACGTATACGTCACGTCTAGCTAGTCTCTCGGGTTTTCACCCAGTAGTTATAACGGTCTATTTAGCATTATGTATATTTTATGGTTCAAATTTATAACAGTTCATAAAGGTAACCAAATTGTCATAAATCTAGTCGCTCTTGATAGGCTTGTCTTCAAGTATTCTTAGTTCAAGATTTCAATTCATAAATATGCGAAACCATTCTTCGCCAGCCATTGTCATCCCAAGTCCGAAATGGGGATTAGTCGTACTTGACAATTAGTTCGTATGCCAATTTCATCTCATCTGTACATTTAATTAAATATTTAGATATCTCACACTCTTGTTCCTGGTTAAACACTCGATTGTGGGTGTCATTTTTTGATTTACATCGTCACCAGCCACATTTCCTTACGTACATATCTCAAATAGAACAGTGATTCAGTCCCTTTCTTTTTGCCACTTTTCCTAAAGAAGTTCTCGATTTTACATCTACATACCGTATGCTTGGCATCTAAAAACAAGAAAAATAAACTTTGAAATAAATAAACTGTTTCAACCGTACCCACAAAAAATGTTTCAACTGTGCCCAACCGACCGCCCCCCCCCCCCCCTTCTAGGTATAAAACGGTTCACAGTAAAAATGATAATAAATTTAAATAAAAACCAATTATACTGCCATATTCTACAAACTTTAATTGAAACGATACAAAACTTTCAATACTCTAACTTTAATCAAAACTGTAATAATTGCAAAAATATACGAACAAAAATGCTTACTTTCCATCAAAAAACAATGAGGCCTCCTATAGATAAGCACTATAATTCGTGTATCGACTTGTCGCCCGCTTCGTACTCCCCTTGTACTCCTTACCTTATCACGCCCTATTCACGAGATATTCGCTTTGTTTCAACCGTCCACCGTTTCAACTGTACCGAGTCTACCCTAGTTTTAAGTTATTCATCATTATAGATTTATTTACCTTTCTAGTTTATTTTTTCGTTATATGTATTGTACTGACGTCGTATTGTAAAAAACAATGTAATACGTATTTTCACTTATGGCACTGCCCGTATTTTAAAAATTGAGATAATAAATGAAAACGATCATTCGTTATACAAACAACGTTCGGTTTATAAATTAACTTTATTTGAGATAAAGTCGAGCTCTTTTCATTAACACGCTTTTATTTTTTAACACGCTTTTATAATTTTCATGTGTGTTTATTTGTTTGTAACCGACTCGTTTGAACTCAATTTTGACCCACTTGAAACGTTGTAGACGTATTAAGAACCGATGACAATACAATAATTTGATAAGATTATCTCACTATCCTCATTAGGATCGCCAGGATTTAAAAAAAGGTGGCGTGAACTAAATAATACGCTTTAATGATAAATCGAACTGAAAAGCAATAAATTATAGAGTAAAAAAATCTAAAGGACATGCTTTTATAATTAATCAAACTAAAAAGAAAAAAAAATCTTAACATAAGAATAAAAGAAATGACTAGAAAATTATTGTGCTCGATATTAAACGTTATAATTTTTTTTACTAATTTCATTCCCACTTTTAGAACAGTGACATTAATTTTCTTGTCAGTAATTTTATTCTTATGTTAAGAACTTTTTTTAGTTTGATTAATTATAAAAGCGTGTCTTTTAGTTTTTTAAACTATAATTTATATTTTATTTTTAGCTTGATGAACTATAAAATATAACTTATTTGTTGTCAATACCCAATCGGCAAATGTTTTTAATAATTTAACACCATTTTTTGGCAGTATTAATAATTAAACGCCACATGGCGTTTCGGTAGATTTTTTTTTATTCTTCAAAGTGGGTAAAAATCGAGTCCGAAAATTCCGTTACATACAGGGTAAGTTAATATAAAGCGTGTAAAAAGAGAGCAAAACGCCATCGTTACGCGGTTTTTCCAAGCGGTCACCTTTCCAAGTACCTACTTATCGCCCGCCCGCCCAAAGCTGTTTAACTTCGGTGATCGAACGTGAACTGGTCCGAAAATTCATAAGGATACTGATACAAACTATAAAATTATGGCATTGTCATCAGTCTTTGATAAGTGTGCTAGGTTTCAAATCAATCCGTCGTTTTAAAAGGGATCAAAATGACGTTAAAAGATTACGTTACATAATCGTAGATACATTTATACATACATGGATACATACATACATACACACATGCATGTATATGTACACAGATACACAGGAAAAATCCTCACACCTAGGGATAGAATGGTAAAAGATGGAAAAAAAAGCCCAACAGGAAGAAAACTAACGTTAGGCCTAAGCTTATCCGTGCAGGGGCGGAGAAAGAATACTGACTTCTGCAGCCAGGGTCAGCCTGTCGTAAAAGGCGACAAAACAACCCACTCTAGCTACATGGTAGGGCCCCAAGCTAGTCTAGATGATAACCACCTTTGGTCTTAAGTATGCCGCCGTAATAACCGTGTGTTGTGTTCCGGCATCAGTGACCCAAGTTCCTGTATCCTTATGGGACAGCAGCGTGTTCGCGATGCCACTGGCGTTGCAAGCATCCATAGGCGACGGTAACTGCTAAACCCATAGGCGACGGTATCTGCTAAATTCTAAGTGGGCCGTAAACCTGTCTGCTGTCCTACAGCAATAAAAAAATACGGTGCCGATACGTCCGAAAGAAAGAGAAAAGTGCGCCCACATTTTTTTAGGGGCCGTTCATAAAATACGTCACGCTAAAATCAGCTTTTGACGCCTCCCCCTATTATCACGCTGTGTCACACTTCACCGACGCAACTTCATAGATCACTACACACACGCTAGACATATAAAATCTAAAGAATAAACAATAAAAGGTTACATGTGTTCGTACGCAAATTTTCGTTGCAAAGGGAAGTGACCAAAATTTATGGACGTTGGTAAACGTTAGTAGAATTCTTGCCTCCGTTGGCCAAACTTGTGGACTCGGCACTAACTGGATTAGTCTATGGACGTTGACGAACGGCCAACGTCACCGGAACCGCAATGAAATATTGCCGAGGTATTTCTCTTAGGAAACTATTACATGAAAGGTTTATACATAATTATTTAGATGGTGCTATAGTTGTCATATATTCCGTCTTACTTTATGAGGCCACGTATGTTAATATAGTGGTTTAGAATTTTTAATACTACCAGTTAACGAATCGGCTGACCCAGTAGTTTCGCTAGTAGTCAAGTATAGTCGAATCTGTGAATTCGTTTCCCACGAATGACAAAATATTTGTTTAAACCAAATGTATACATATAATGTTCTGATTTTTTTTATTGCTGTACGACAGCAGACAAGCTGATAGTCCACTTAGAATTGAACAGTAACCGTCACCTATGGATGTTTGCGACGCTAAAGGCACCGCAAACACGCTACTGTCCCATAAAGGTACAAGAACTTGGGCCACCAATGCCGGAACATAACACTAACTTATTATGGTGGCATAATTAAGACCAAAGGTGGTACGCTATCGAGACGGGCTTGTTGATGGTAGAATGTTTTGTCGCCTTTTACTACAGGTCGACCACGGCCGCAGAGGTCAGTATTCTTTCTCCGCCCCTGCACGGAAAAAAATGAATTGCAGGGAATTTTAATAAATATACTGAAATAATTTAGATTTCGTATTGTTATAGATTCGTAATTTCTTATAATAGATACAAAAATAATGAACCAACTACAAATTGTACGAAATCATGCAAAAAATCTGAATAGTTCATCATTGTATAAAAACTTTTTTTTTTCATTTCATTTCTTTTATCTTGTGATTTTTTCAAGACCAGAAAAGTGTTACGGATTATGATTGATGCTAGCGAAGTGTCATTTTTGCCTTATGCTAATATTCCATAGTAGCTCCTGGGCTTTGGAGTTAAAGTTTTAAATACAACCGATATTATTCATTCGGTGATGTTATTGATGTTTTATGTTTTGGTAATGATTTGTACATCACATTTCAGCATTCGTTAGAGTTAGGACGGCAACGTTTTTGAAACATTGCCTCACAGTAAAGTTATCATTCGTTATTATTATTATATCCGTAGATAAATAACGGATTTACCCTCAAATCACACGCTTCCCTTACGTAGGATTATCGCAACCTTTGCGATTTACTACACGTGCTTTCAACAGAGTCAATAATGCCCCATTTCTTGAACCGTTAAAGTTCAATTAACGTACCCTATGAAACGTGGAATGATGTATAAAAATGGTACCGGCGGTGGTAGCTATAAAATTCGCAAGTATTTTATGATGAAACCATAAAATTGGCTTATGCCAAATGCATAATACGTTCTCACACAATACGTACATTAAATTATAAGTTTCATATAATGCACCAAAATTAAGTAATTACGAACTCTCAAATACATACATTATCCTTTAATTTGCTCATTTATGTCTATTGTTATGTTGTAAAATTGTCAATACGGGGCTTCTAACAGTTATAATTATTTATATATTTATTCATTATTTATATATTATCGTAACATTTATTTTAACTCGACAATTTTAAGGAATCAAAGATCACAAAGCGTTTTATACCATTTCTTATATTGTTTAGGGGTTCAAGGGTGGATGATGCGTCATACATGACTCGGGGTCAAGAACAGTCAATTAGCCTCTCTCTACCAACTCCACTCCCAGCCTACGCGCGGTGAACCCTGTTACGTCGAGTAACCTTAATCAAGATTGCGGTAACCAACCCCTTTGTAGATATAGGTCGACAAGCAGTTAGGGAGTTCGGGGGTCCGGACCAATACTTCACTTAATCCGGATATCAGGCGCTGGCAGCAGGGCGTTCTGAGTACACATGGTATCGCTGCGGTGCAGAAGGCAAGGGGAAACCACTGCACTATTTTCCCAGGAAACTCGTAATGAAAGCACAAGGAAAAGAGATAGCGATGGCATGCAATCCGGCTACCACCCGGCGCCATGTCGGTTCCAGGTCGCATGGTGAGAAGTATGCTACTGGCTCCACTGTAGTGACGCATCAGGCTCAGTGTGCGACAAATGTTACTGGTGATAACGACACGCCTGTCCAAGCTAAACGGCCACAGCTCCGGAATAAGATCAGAATCGGGACATGGAATGTACGGGGCATGCTGCAACCAGGTAAAGAGGAGATAATAGGACTGGAACAATCCTGCCACAGGTTGGAAATTCTCGCAGTTACTGAAACGCACAAAAGAGGATCCGGATTTTACACCACCCCGACGGGTCATACACTATACTTTTCCGGGCCAGAGAACGAGAGCAAGAATGGAGTAGGTATATCGGTGTCACCACTTATCAATAAGTCAGTTCTTGGCTACAACCCAGTGAGTGATAGAATAATGACTATGAAAGTGAACACCAGGCCGTGTCGCCTAAATCTTGTTGCCGTGTACGCACCCACGGCCCAGTCATCGGAAGCGGAAATTGAAGACTTCTATGGCTTGCTTGAAAACACTCTTAAAGACTTACCCAAAAGGGATATAACACTAGTGATGGGAGATCTAAACGCGAAGGTTGGAACAACCAGTCGGGATAACCACCTAAGAGATGTAGTAGGGAAGTATGGTGTTGGAGATAGGAATGATAGGGGTGAGATGTGGCTGCAGTTTTGCGCGGAAAATTCTCTCACTATCATGAACACCTGCTTCATGAACCACCCACGACGCCTGTACACATGGGTGATGCCAGGAGATCGCTTTAGAAACCAAATCGACTACATTGCGGTGGCAAAGCGATGGAGATCCTGCATCAGTAACACTAAAACCTACCCGGGGGCGGATTGTGGAAGCGATCACAAACTTCTGGTGGCAGAGGTCAATGTCAAACTTAGAAGATGCCAACGAGCTATAGTCAAACAACAAAGTCGACCGGCAGGGCGGTCACTAGAGACGTTCAAGGAAAGCTTCAATGACAAAGCCGAACTCTTCCAGATCGATCGGAATTCTGACGTGGATATGAACTGGGAGAGAGTAAAAGGCATGATCATTGCAGCACGAAAAGACAGCCAAGGTCGTGTTGCAGATCGCCCGCGGAAGATTTGGATTTCTGAGGAGACGTGGGAGGCGATTAAGGAGAGGAAAGCTGTGCTGGCCAGAGGTGTCTCGGAGCGATCTCGATATCGTTCGCTTTCAGCAAAGGTGCAACGCTTATGTCGTAGGGATTATGACCGGTATCTGAACTCTATATGCCAGGACATTGAAGAGCATGCCCAGACTCTACACACAAAAGATCTTTTCATGAAAGTCAAAGGCATCACCCGAGAGTTTAAACCTAAAACTTGGGCAGTTGATGACGGTCAAGGCAACTTATTAACTGAGATAGATCAGGTTACAGAGAGGTGGCGACTTTACTGCGAAAGTTTGTACGAAGATAGTACAAGCGTAGATGGACCTGCAATGATAGCGAATGAAGACCTGCTCCTGGAGCCGGAAATTCTTGAGTCGGAAATAAGAGATGCTTTAAGAAAGCTAAAGTTAAACAAGTCAGCCGGAAGAGACACTATATTTGCTGAAGAGTTAAAGCATCTTGGGGACACAGGTGTCCAAATTCTGAAGGATCTGTGTAATCAGATTTGGACAACGGGAAAATGGCCTAAAGATTGGAAGGAATCTCTTTTGATACCATTGCACAAGAAAGGCTCGACGAAGAAGTGCGACAACTATCGAACGGTGGCGCTTGTATCCCATGCTAGTAAGATTATGCTCTCTATCGTTAATGGACGCTTACTAACGTATCTGCAACGGCAAATACCAAGCGAGCAGGCCGGTTTTGTCAGAGGGCGTGGGACGAGAGAGCAGATTGTTAATGTCAGGCAACTGATAGAAAAAAGCAGGGAGTTCAATGTTCCAATGCTGCTATGTTTTATTGACTACTCCAAGGCGTTTGATTGTGTAAGATGGAGCTGTCTATGGAAAATCCTTCAAGAAATGGGCGTTCCTCTGCACTTGGTTTCGTTGATTGCGAACTTATACAATGGTGGAGAGTCGATGGTACGAGTTAATGATGTGGTGTCAGGACCTTTTAAACCCCAGAAGGGTGTCCGGCAGGGGTGCATTCTCTCACCTCTTCTATTCAACATCTACGGCGAATATATCATGAGAGCAGCCCTGGAGGGGTGGGAGGGAGGCATCTCGGTCGGAGGTAACAAGATCAGTAACCTTCGATATGCGGATGACACTACATTGTTTGCTTCCTCGGAACAGGAACTGGCTGCGCTGTTTGAAAGGGTGGAGCGCGCGAGCGAGAGGATTGGTCTCTCCATTAACAAGGCCAAAACAAAAGTTATGGTGGTCGATCGGGGTGGACAGCTTGCACGTACAGGAGAACTAGCGGGCCTGGAATTCGTTAGCGAGTTTGTTTACCTGGGTTCTTTGATCAGCGACCAGGGAGGCTGTAGCGGAGAGATCCGTAGACGCACACAAATGGCCAAATCTGCAATGAGCAAGATGACTAGAATTTGGCATAACAGAAGCATCTCTAATACTACAAAGATGAGAATTGTGCGATCTCTGGTCTTCTCGATCTTTCTGTATGGCTCAGAATCATGGTCTATTCGTGCGGCTGACCGGAAAAAGATCGAGGCTTTTGAGATGTGGTGTTGGAGGAGGTTGCTACGCATACCGTGGACAGCAAAAAGGACCAACACATCCATTCTTGACCAGCTGAATGTCAGAACCAGATTGTCCACGACCTGCTACAAGCGAGTACTTGGCTATTTTGGCCATATCGCTCGAAAGGAGTCAGACAACCTCGAAAAACTGATAGTGCTAGGTAAAATAGAGGGGAAAAGGCCCAGAGGACGGTCACCAACCCGATGGTCGGATCAAATTAAGGCTATCACGGGGCTCACTTTGCCTGCAGCTCTGAAACAGGCCGAGGACAGAGTGGTGTGGAGGCAGTTCATCAGCGTCTCCGTAAAGGCTTATCAAGACGGGCACGACCTTCAGGAATGAAGAACACGACGAAGAAGAAGATATTGTTTTGTGTTTTAATATAATTAAATATACCCAAATTAGAATCATATATTGTACCCAAATATAAATTTCCTTATCTGGTTTTGATTTTAATCTGTCCCCTGCGGTCGGAGGAAGCCCGTCGTAAAGGCGACAAAACAACCCTAGCTAGGTGGTAGGACTAGAGTCCTCGCTCGGCTGGATGGCAACCACCCCTGATCTCTAAATATACCGCTAAAATAAACTTGTGCTCCGGCCGGCATAAGTGACTCAAGTCTAAATTTCCTTACGCGGACGGCAGTGAGTCCGTCCTTGTGTTAGCGTTGTCCTTGGCATCTTGTCAGTGCTCTGCAGCCGCACTGCTGCGGCGCGACACTTTTCGGCTAATTTGAAGGCGCCCTAAGTTGGTCGTAGCAATACAAAAAAAATCTACCTACTCACTATTATTCTATAATTATTATACACTATTATTCACACTATATTAATTCACTACTCACTAAAAGAATTTATTTTGCATTCTTTGCATTACAGAAATAACATTTTCCTTTTTATGATTCATAATTTTACATATCTTTTGACTTTCTGTTTCATTAATATTTATATATTATGTTTTTTTTAAAACAAGTATTAGTCAATAACAGTACAAGTATACTCGTATATCATTTAACTATTACCTAAGTAAATTAATATAGTTATCTAGGTTTTAATATAGTGTATATATATAATCGTGTATATATATATATATATATATATATATATATATATATATATATATATATATATATATATATATATATATATATATATATATATATATATATATATATATATACAATACAATACAATACAATACAAATTTATTTTTATACACATTATTTAAAACACATTATTTAATTAACAAAATTAACAAAAACATCAGCCACTGCCCCCAAACTAGAAAAGTATCTGTGTCTTGGAGGCCGAGGCAAAAAATTTCCATTGCACAATCCGTGCGGTGTGGGTGTGTGTATATGAGAGTATGTTGTGTATGAATACATTACATAAGTGTATACACAATACTATACAAATAAGAAGAGTATTTTATATACAGACATACTGGGAAATAAAATATTATGAAAAAATATCATGTCATTGGTTTGATTAGATTTTCAGTGTCATCATAATTAAGTTTTTGCAACCAGTTTGAAACAATGTTCTTACATTTTGATTTATGGTAGGAATAAAATTTTAATTGTATGTTCAATTTATTATATAGATATATGCCCAAAAAATCAAAAAAGCGATGGGAAGAGCTAGTGTTACAGAAACGTTTTTGAGATATCTTATTTTTTATTCGTTTGGTACATCGTGGATTATATTTTGTAATGGAATGCTGTCTTATAACAGTTTGTAGTATAAAAAGTTGACGTACTGTAAGTACTTTGGTTGTCTGATATAGGGCTGTAGTTGGATGGAAATAAGGGAGGGAGAACAAAACTTTCAGCACACATCTCTGTGCTCTTTCGAGTTTCAGTAGATGAGTTTTACAAGAACCTCCCCAGACTGTAATACAATAAGTTAACAAAGATTGACATAGAGCAAAGTAGGTTGTCATGAGAATTTTATTGTTTGATATGTGACGTAGGTTTTTAAAAATAAATATTAGTTTTCTTACCTTAGATGTAACATAGTCTATGTGTAGTTTAAAGTTTAAATTTTTGTCTATAATAATTCCGAGGTATCTGATACTAGAAACATTTTCCAATTTTGGACATGTACATTGATTCAATGAATAACTACACGAGTGTGCAAAAATATTCAGATTAAGAGTTAGCAAAATATTAGAAGTTCTGAAAGAAAATGCAATATATTTTGTTTTATCAACATTGAGAGTTAAAAAGTTGTTTGACAACCAAAGATTAACTTGGTCGAAACCCAATTGGGCAGATTTATATGTATCTTCCCATGTTTCACCTGTAAACACGATAGCTGTATCATCTGCAAAAGTGACCATCTTGCCATTAGGGATCATTAGCTGACAAAGATCATTTATATAAATAAGGAAAAGAGTAGGGCCTAGTATACTACCCTGTGGTACCCCATACATAATATCGACCTCATCACTCGTCCAATCTCCAATCTTAATGCTCTGCTTACGACCCTCAAGATAACTTTTGAAAAATTTTAGCTGTGTATCTCTTATACCACAATAATGCATTTTTTCTAATAATAAAGAGATTTGGATGGTATCGAACGCCTTAGCCAAGTCAAGAAATATAGCTAAGACCTTTCTACCACCATCCATACTACTAATTATAAAATCAGTGAGTTTGTGGACCGCATCACTTGTGGATTTACCTTTACGAAAGCCATATTGCGCATCTGATATAAGATACTTAGCTTCAAGAAATTGAACTAATTGTTTGTTAACTATTTTTTCAAGAATTTTAGATAGCGCTGGCAAAATAGAAATTGGTCGATAATTGCTAATGAGTCGTTTATCACCACTTTTGAATATAGGATGTATAATCGCATGTTTAAACTCAGAAGGAAATACACCTGTCTTGAGTGATAAGTTGAAAATATAAGTCAGTGGTTCAGAGAGTATATCTCTGTATCGTTTTAATACAGAACTAGGTAAATTATCCCTACCAACGGCACAAGTGGACTTCATATTACCAATAAGCGACTTTACTTCATCAGCATCAGTTGGCAAAAGAACGAACGAATTGACATACGAATTCATTGCTGGAGGTTTAGTTAGTAGAGTATGTTTTAGGCCAATTTTCTCAGCGAGATCCTTTCCCACATTTGCGAAAAAGTTATTAGCAGAATTAATAGCATATTTTGGATCATTAGAAATCAATTCAGAAGCAGTGGACTTAACTTTGTTTGTGCCTGTAATAGTTTTAATAGTCTCCCAAAGCTTTCTATTGTTTGTACTATATTTTTCAAGAAGATTTTGTTCATATTGAAGTTTTATTTTTTTGAGTAAAGAATTGCAAAAGTTTCTATAACGGATGTATGTAACTTTTAGTGTATTATTTGTTGGAAACTGTTTTGATTTTAAATGAAGCCTGTCCCTATTTCTCACACACCTCACCAAACCCGGTGTAATCCAAGGTTTTATTGGGCAAAAACGCCTTGATAAACGTTTTTGTAAAGTACATTGTTTAATAAGAGTAGTAAGAGTATTATTTAAAAAGGTCGTTGCTTGATTTGCATCATTAATTTGATATATTGGAGTAAAGTCAATAGTATTTATTGAATTATCCAAAGCTGAAAAATTAATTTTATTAGTATATGTGGAGCTCAACATTTTATTAGGTAATAGCTTCAAGGAAAGCATCACAGTATAGTGATCTGTTAAAGTGGTATGAGAGACCAGGCAGGTTACATTATGTTTTGTTTTAACAATCCAATGGTCCAAACAAGTAAGTGTATGAGTTGGTTTGGTATGGGCCGGTAGCAACCCATGAGAAGCAAGGAGATTTAGGTATTCATATGATCGCTTGTCTAAAGTTGAAGGTGCAATGTCAATATTTAAGTCTCCAGTTAACAAGATATTGTTGAACCTTTTTAAACTAATAAGCAAGCGGTCTAATGTTTCAAGAAATTTAGAAATATTAACCACACTTGGAGAACGGTATATTGCAAGAACAACAGTGTTATCATTTATTTTGATTAAAAGACAATTTGCATCCTCTATTTGGGGCTCTGTAATTATGTAAGGATATGCAGATTTACAAAAAACCACAACACCTTCATTTTGGGTCTTGTTTAATTTAGTTGATTCACTGTTGTATCCCTTCAGAGAATACACAAATGGGTTTTTGGATAGCCAACATTCTGTTAAAATTATAATATCCCAGTCAACCTTAGACATAGACAAGAGGATCTGGAATCCATCAAAGTTACGGTTCAGACTTCTTATATTTTGTGTAATTAATTTCAAATTGTTAACATTAGAATTTAGCAGTGTATTACACTTTTCTATAGGGCAAGTTATACAGTTAGCTAAGCTCAGATCATCCAAATCATCATCTATATTGAAATCGAATGTTGACTATAAAAAATAGTATGATAATCTGATATAAATTAAGTGACACTGGTAATAGTATTAGTAGTATTAAAAAAGTAAAATCATAAAGGTAAGTGAGTAATTTCGCATCATGTATGCAAAGTAATGTATAAATTAAATCATATATATGTTCATCCAGGTATATAATACAATAAATAAAAATTAATATAGTATATTGTAAACATAATTTTTTGAAATGTGTATTAAGTTTATTGGTGTAAGATGTTTCACAGTTAGAAGGAGTGTGCAGAATAGAGAAGCAATATAATATTAATTTTAAACAATACTCTCTCAAAACAAATATTTTCATTTTAAATAATAATAAAATTAAGCTGAGATAATAAAATGATAATAATTGACAATTCTGATTAATACAGTTACATATTAACATCAGTATTATAAGAACATTTACTATAATTAGTCATTGTGTTGAACTTTTGTTACCCATTTGATTTAATTGAGACTCATTATTGATTACAATATATGAACTGTTATTGTCTTTTCTTAACAGAATGCGCCCATTGGAAACCCAACAAAACCTATAATTATTTTCCTTAGCAAAAGATCGGGCCATGTATGAGAGTTTTTTCATTCTTGCTGTAATCTGCTCTGCTACAAAAACTGGCTTAGGGGGACCCTCAAGTCCTAGATGAGACGAATTTATTTTCATAGTTGGATGGTTTTTATTGTAAGTCTTAGCAGCTTGCAAGAAGTTGGTTTTCAACATACCCGTCATAAATTCTATTGAGATAGATGAGGTTTTGTTATCCTTTCTAGAAGGTAACCGGCAGACATCTCGAATGTCTTCCTTCAACACATTAATTCCTAATTCCTTACTTAGATACAGCACAGAGCTATAAATACTTTCTTTTGTTTCCTGATTTATTTTTGGCACATTTCGAAGTTCAGCACAATTTTTTATCATATATCTATCAAAATCTTCTAATTTATATTCTAACTTTGAGATATGATTGGTGACAGCTGTTTTTTGCAATTCAAGACTTGTGATTTTAGATTCTAAAAAAGCTAGTTGATCAGTCATAAATGTCATAGCCTTTTCTATATCCTTGTTAGTATCTTCAATTGTTGAAAATTGACCTTTAATTTCCAAAAATAGATTTTCAAGTTTTTCCATTCTAGAGTTTTGTGAGCTTATCAGATCCTTTATCATATTTTTTATATCACTTTTAAAATCTGAGAATTCAACCAAAAGCTTGTCATTCGAGACATTGCATTGTTTAAATCGGTTAGTTGTATTTCTGGAGTTGCCGTTAGACGCTAACTCATGCTCATAATATCCTTTGCCGTGGTCAGAATCTGAATCACGGGATGTCCTTACATGTTTTGCAGCTATTTGTTTTTTTGACATCTTTGAGCTCATGGTGACAATCAGAGGACACCAAAATAATTGAAATTATATAATTTAACTAATTATCACAACAGAAAAACCAACTTGCAAAGGAAACAAGCCAAAATGTGAAATATATAATCGCGGGCAAAGCTATAAATTTTCAAATTAACACTTTTAATTATTTTCTTAAAATATCCGAATTGGCCGCCATGTAAACTAATCTTTAACGCCTTTAAATCATTCGTAACATTGTACTCTCACTCTTTCATTGGTTCATTCACTCTCGCAGTACACTAAACGTAAACATTCCGCACTCACATTATATTTAAACACCCGCTTTATTAGTAATTCTGTGTGGCAATACGTAATTTATTTTTCTCCCTAAATAATGTTTGTTTTAAACTTGTATTTTCCTTTTTCTCTGTAAAATTTTATATTAATGTTTCATGCTATTTACTTTTTTGTCTTCTTTATATATAGTCTACAAAGTGTGATATTTTTAAGGCCAATTTCCTGTTCATTACAAATATTAGTATGTAAGTTCGAAATTTGTGCTGTATGATCATTGTTGAATTAATAAATAAAGAAATGCACTGCTTTCAGATTATTTAATGCATACTTTTCTTATATTTTTAAGGAAACACAATTTTGAAAGTGCATAATCGGCCCATACATTTTAATTTTAAGTTTTAATAAGTTATTTCTCTTTATAGGAATATTTTTCGTTTGATAATTAAAGCATATTAAACGTTCTATTAGAAAATTAAACACTTCAGTGTACCAGAGCAGTATAAAGTTTTTATTTCCTTTGTAAACTTTATCTATATTAAAAACAGGGAAACTACTCCCGAATTTAAAGTCTCCGCTGCAAATCCTCTGACAACATACTTCATTTGCATCTAAGTAATAAAAAAGAAAAAAAAAACGTGGAATACTAAGAACCAGCGGAAACCTGCTTTACACTTTTCAATGTTTACATATGAAAATTTGGAAACACTCCAACGGAAACCTTAAGTAATACATAATGCAAATTTTATCTACAGGGTTTCAGGGCGAAGTTTTCGCACAATTTGAATTGTAGATCGTTACAAATAAGTTCATAAAATAGCCAGTTTAAAAGCCTCGTAGTGATGGATTCAAATAGGGTACCTTTGCTTAAACACCCCATAAAATAGTCTAAAACTTTCAGTAAAGAAAATATAGTCATTGAATTTAATAAACGTAACTCCTCATAAATGATGCTACTTATTTAGTCAACTACATTTAATTCTAATTTGAGTTTGTTCGATAAAAATTTTCAAGCTATGTTAATAATACACGAAACATATTTGTACGTGCATAGATATAAATTTTTTATTGCTTTTTTTATTGCGTAGGACAGCAGACAGGTTGACGGCCCGCTTAGAATTTAGCAGTTACCCTCGCCTATAGGTGTTTGCAACACTAGTGGCATCGCGAACACACTGCTGTCCCTCCCATAAGGGTACAGGAACTTGGGTCACTAATGCCGGAACACAACACAAGGTTATTATGACGGCATACTTAAGACCAAAGGTAGTCGCCATCCAGACGGGCTTGGGGCCCTACCACGTAGCTAGGGTGGGTTGTTTTGTCGCCTTTTACGACAGGCCGACCCCGGCCGCAGAGGTTAGTATTCTTTCTCCGCCCCTGCACGGATACATGAGGAACAACAGACAGTCTGACGGCCCACATAATAGTAACCAGTTACTAATGCCGGAACACAAGGTTATTTTGGTAGTATACTTGACCAAGGGTGGTTGCCATCCAGACGGGCTTGGGGCCCTAACACGTAGCTAGGTGGTTTTATCGCCTTTTACGACAGGCCGACACCGGCCACAGAGGTTAGTATTCTTACTCACCCCTGCACGGAGAAATAAACAATTAAACACTGATTACTGCTAACAGTAGCATAGCCAACTAGATTCTGTACAAAATAATTGTCGTATCTGCAATGGAGGATAGATTATAGTTCAAAAACCCGCCAGACTGCAGCACTGGTGCAACAACAGTGTATGCTGTAAGTATGCTGAATTAAAAATTCTCTAGTTCACTCTAATAACTACCGCCGATTTCCTCTAAAATTTACTCTGTTGTAATTGTGGCCCTACCTTAATTTTATATATTTTGACTTAAATATACCTATATATAGATAATTTAAATATACCTTCTTCTTGCAAGACCCTCCATAGTAGATACGATAATTATTTTGAATAATGAATGAATCTAGTTGGTTATGCTACTGTTAAAATCAATGCTTAATTACACCTTAATGCCATTAGAGTACACCCTCCAAACAACCTCGAAATGTTAATGGTACTTGGTAAAGTTAACGGAAAGAGGCAACATAGGGGATCTCCGTTGCGATGGACAGACCAAATAAGATCCTTACCGGCCAAGCCAGTTGCAGAGGCCAGGATTGGCAGAAAATAAGAGTTCCTGGCAAAGTCTAGTACGGTGAGTGTTGACAGCCCCTACAGACTAGATACGACAGAAATACACCATTGCCGTCTTGCCGTACTGTCTCACGAGCACAATCCCAGACTAGTCTCAATGCTTTCCTGGATACAAATCATGACATTTTTGAGGATGATTGGAATTACTTTCTGACATTATTTACTCTGTTCTGTGGGATATTGTAAAACAGTCGCGGACTTCATAGCATCATCATCTTAGCGATGAATCCCGGTTGCAATCCAAACTCTCGCTTCGGCGCCCAGGGTCTGCTTTCCGACTTTTTCTTCTCCACTTCGCATGGTCTTCAGCATTCCTGGTAGTGAGCTCATTGGCACGCATATCACCCTTTACGACGTCAAGCCAGCACTTTAAAACAGTCGCGGACTTGACTTGTATTAATTGGTATTTATCGATTATTATTAATTAATCTAACTGGCTGCAACCGTTTTATTTCAAAAAAAACCATAATATCTACAAGCGGTTACAGAGACGAAAATAATAGTACAAAGATTTTCCATCCCTTACCCATTTCAGTCTTAAAAGAATTAATCCGGTGCCCTTTATGGTAGGTATTGTTAATTTGGAATCATTTAATTCCAGGTCACGTTTACAGTATAATCTGTTATGTAAATGTTAATAGTCTGTGCCATTTTTTTATGCCCAACTGGAATTATCCTGTTGGGAAATGGGCATTGAACTTTGGAGGATTAACCGGACCTCATATGGGGTAGATTCTCTAAGCGAGACATTTAATCAAACACGTATATCCACTGGCTCACTATTTTTAATGGTGGTGTGTATCATGTTATTGAGTGATATAAATAATTAATAATTATTAAACTTATATAATATAAAATAATTTAGTGACAGCTCCGAATAATATTCTTACATTTTTGTATTGACATAACATAACTTTCGAAAATATCTAAAAAGTATACATATAACTAGAAAGAAGAATATATATGAAAGTATACAATTATTCGATTTTAGCAGTGTAAGAAATCAGGTGGCGAGTGAGGCGCCACAGAACTAGGCTGAAATATTCTACCATTACATTCTAATGGGGGTATTTTAAAGAAATATTGCTAGTGTTACATATGTTTAAGTTACAATATAAATAAATGAGATCATGGTTGTCAAGACTTTCGCGGCACAAGGCAACCTGTAAACAACGGAGAAATCTAGACCATAAAGTTTATTTTTACTGTGAGCTACCAAAAGACAATTGCTCTTGTAAATATCAATTTGAAACAAATTATTGTTATATTTCTTCAAAATAGAAATATAGTATGAAAATATAGGCAGCTCCATCTAGTATCAAATTAACGGGTATATACCTTTTTTTGTTAATAACACCCAGATTTTGTTGTACAATGCCGGTGTTACGTTGTAACAAGAGTAGGATAATTAATTTTCTTTATATAATATTTAATCCTTAAATACTTAATAAAAATTTCGAATTAATCTCAACAATATATAATAATTAATCTTGAGGGTTAAACGGAACGAACCAGATAATAATTTCGATCGCGCACCTTAAAAGTAGGTAGATAAGAATTAAACGACGGCTGGGAAGAATCTTCGAGAAATCGTTCAGTTGAATAGCGTCCATCGATAAGTAAAAAGATGAATGAACGCGAATCATTCGATCGGTTACCGGTCATCGAAAATACTACAAATGAACGAAGAACGGGAACCAAGTGTCGTCAGGGCTTACGTCACAAATAATTCTTTGCCCCTCTGGCCTATAGCTCTGTCATTGTCTAAACGAGTAGCGGGTCCAAAGTACAGGTGCTACCCAGTACTTTTCCATGCCAAACCATTAGAAGCCAAATCTGGAACCTTCGAAAAAGTGGGCGGTGCCCTGACGGCCAGTATAAAAAGGCGAAGCTGCGATGGACGCCAAGATTCGCACACCGGGAAAGACGCCTGAAAGTAACCGTCCTTCAACAGTTAAGTTTTTTTAACGTGCGCGTGTTGTAAACATATTATAAAGTTGTAATATAAAGTTTTAGTGCATAACCCTCAGGTGAGCTCATAAAATTAAGTCCATTAGGGCCGGTCGCTATTGCCTAGTTTTGTGCCTAAAGATTAATCCAAAATAAATTATTATTATTCTTTTTTATATTTAAATATTGCAAGTTAATATCAACAAGAAGCTACCGGGACTAGGCACGTGGGTGTAAATATAAATCATAACCTAATTATTTTGTGTTAGGCGAACGTGCTCGCCGCGTTATTGTTTTAAATTCTTTAAAAATATATAAAAAATGTAATTATACTCGCGAAGTGTTTAACGTCGTGGCTTGTATGTATTCTTAGTTATATCTGTTTTTTTTTACTGTAAACCTAATGTAGTTGTAATAAGCTTTTAATGTTGATGCCACCGACGTATCGTCATAAATCTTATATATGTATAAAAATTAATGTCGCTAATTAGATCTAGTAATCTGTAAACGTAAGTTATTTTGTAATACCGTACTAAAACGGATTTTCCTTTGGAAGCCGACGATTCATATATCGAAGGTCATTTCATTGAATTATTTTTTTATTTCTTTTTATATGCTGAAACTACCTATCTCTGTTCAAATTTATACGTAAACTTTTCTTTGTGTTTATGGCGTGGTGGAATGGTGAAAGTCCGAGTAATAGTAGTTAGTCGATTCCTGGTTAGACAATTTTCATTTTTATATTTTTATTTAATTTTCATTCCGTATTTTGCTTGTTATTATAAAGACGGTCATAAGCTATCACCACTCCACTTTCGCATTTTATAATGTAACGCGAAGGATACCGACACCACTCCTGGTCGTCCAGGGTGTCAGGGTGCCGGGTCTTTCGCGCTACAGAAACATCTTCGACGCATTTCAGAGGAGAGGGTCCACCGTACGGGCTGAGAGCAGACGCCCCAGAACGGGTCCTTCGGAACAACAACCCGTAGCTGCCTTCCTTCGCAGCGGTCTCGAGGCAGCCACCCTCAGTACGGGCTGGAGCTGCAGACCACTTCCAACGGCAGGGCACGTCAGGCCCCGTGAAAGGAAAGGACGTTGATGACCCTCCACGCGCAGGACGAGGCCTAAGCTAAGTCACCCTACACCCATACGATTTAACGCCAATATAAACCTCTTAGTGCTTGTACCCACGTCCCGGTTATATATGGTAGACCGAACTCTATTTTGTTAATTCATTCAGTACGTTATATTAGTAATAAACTTGTATTCAATTTAAAATTGTTTAATTTCTTATCTATATTTGTCGACGACCGTCAGGTTGTCGTAACACCGGTCACAGTCCAAAAGTGCATCGTACAAAGGGTGAGAGGGATAGGAGTAGTGGACTGTACGAAAGAGGAGGGGGAGAAGAGCAGTGGGCTAGAAATGTGCGATACCTTGTAGTGGGCACATAAATTCGCACTGACCCTGATTCTACCCCTTACCAGTTTGGTTCAGATCCGCTCGCAGAGGAACTGTTGAACGGCAGCAGCTAAATATTACAATTTAGGCACTGATCATACAATATTATGGCACGGCCAATAAGAGTTAGGAGTAACAGAAACCAATTGCGCATGCAGAGAGTGGTCTTCAAGGAGGTCGAACGTCGACCGTCCCACGCGTTTAGAGGCTCACACGATACTACTCTCGTCTCACGCTTGCTTTTACCATTCACCTCACCGAAAGAGAGAGTAGATAACAATAATTAGGAGGCGAGATTTCAACTAATAATTACCCATTAATACTTACTAGATATTCATCATCAACATCCGGAATTTGAGACACGAATTAAAATCGTTTAAAGTCGAAAACTGAAAGTATGTATATTATATTTAGTATTATAAACCGGCGTGCTTTTGATATTAAGCCCCCTCTACTGAGTTACCCTGTGGACTTAAAGTGGAGCTAAAGTAAAGGGAAAAAATTAAAGCTCTGATATAAAGTTCCTATCAATAATAATTATTAGTCTTATGAATGTGATATTATTTCAGGCCTATTGTTACTGAAGCTTAAGAAACTTTCGGAAGTTTCTATATTCAAAGTGACGGCCCTTTTGAATATGAAACATCAACAGGGTAACTGGAATTTCATCCAAAAATAAAATATGTTTAATAAAATACAGCAATCTGTACAACAAAAGTCAATACTTTACTTACTAAGGAATGTGCTAACAAGTGTTATCACACACCTGAAAGGTTTCAGGTTCGAATATCATTATGACGTGTACCACTTAGAGAGGTTTTTTCACCTAATTAGCATATTACAACATGATTTCCATGTACTAATGGTGAAGGAAAGCATTGTTAAGATAGCTGCATACCGAAATCATCGGTATGCGTAAACTGACAATCCGATTTGGACTAACGTGGTGGGTATGTCCCTTCCGTCTAGGGGGATACCCGAGCCCATCAGTGGGACGTTATGGGCTGATATTATATTTAATATAAGATAGATTTTACCGCATCACTCACAACTTACTTCCCTCAACAACTTTGGAACATTGCTATTAATTTCATTCAGGCATTTTTCCAGTTAAGGAACTTAAAAAATTCCGTCTTGTTTCAATTTCAAGAGGCGAGTTGCGAACAACAAAAGTGCACTTAATTTTCACAAACTCTGGCGGATTTACGACGATGTCGGTTAAGTGAAATTACTTTTTTATGATACTTTCCGTAATTCAACATTAAATTCCAGTTTGATCAGTATATTCTTTACCATTTTTAGTGTAGAGAGAACATTAAAACTGGGATCTTTTCAGAAATGTAGCCCAAACTTATTCTGAAATTAATTTTTACTTTTTAAAACAACACTGAGTACACAATTTAGCACTTACATCTACATCTATTTAGATATATATTTTCTAACATTATAAGTTTCCGCCATTTTTTATGAAAATAAAGAATTTATTGTAAAATAATGGTATATTACGTTTATTTTAAAGTATTTTCCATCATTAGCCACTAATTTACCCCATTTTTCTGGCAACATTCGGATACTAGGTTGAAAGAACTCCTCATCTTTTGAGGCTTTCGGCGAATCAACACTATTTTCGGTATTTTCATATAATGCAAAGCGCTATGGAGACATATCATGTACCAACAACCTAAATAAATGGTAATCGGAAGGGTCTAAGTCTGAATATCATAAAAAAATAAGAAATACTGGGGATCAAGGGCCAATCGATACGCGAAAGCATTCTGGAACTGCTAATAACGATGGTTTGGGTCTTTGTTGGGTTTACCCTAAGGCCATATGCTTGACTCCAGTCTAAAATAGATTAAAGATCCTGATTCATAATATTGACTGCGTTAGTTAACTTCCCAGAAAGTGAATGTGTATAAATCTGGAGATCATCTGCATAAAAGTGGTAGGATCTGTGAAGTTTAGAAGTGATAGAATTAATAAAAAGAGCGAAAAGTAAAGGAGACAAAACGCCACTCTGAGGTACGCCTGCAGCAATAGTGCGCCAGGATGAAAAAGTATCATCTACGCGAACACGCTGCCGACGCCCTTACAGGTAACTTTGAAACCAGTCAATTACCGTTGGAGATATGTTAAGAGATCGAAGCATACCTTATAAAATATCATAATCGACGGTGTTGAACGCGTTGCTAAAATTAAGCAAAGGCATACGGCGGGTGGGACAGGACTTCCCAATTAAGTGTTTCAAGTAGGCTTTGACTGGCGCCACAACATGCGTCATCACCTAGGAAAATAATATTGCTGTGTCTGGAATTTTAGGGGTCGGTTTCTTTTTAAATGCCTCGCTCCGTCTCATTAATTACGTTCGGTAAAGACCTCCAGAAATTGTTTCGTTTGATTTAGGCAACTCATTATACATACACGACACCAAGCTGATCCCACGAAGTACACAGCATGAGTTTTGTTATATGAATAATCAGGCCCCGTGATTTTCTCTTCTTTGGCTATCTTAGTTTAATCACTAGCTATACGATGAAAAATATCATGGTGTAATCCGTATACATGTAGGAATGCTTTTGGGGGTAACTAATTCAATTCCAATCCCGAGTTAATATATAAAAAATTACTTTCAAAAGTTACATACTTTAGGAGTAAATCAGTTTTTTAGTATCCATGACACAATCTGCTACTATCAATAATGTGATTTATTTACTCAGTCAACTATGTCGATAACTGTTCTTGTTTTGTTGCAAAAAAATAGAATAGAATATTCTTTATTGTACAAAACAGATACAGATTACATTATTGATAAAAAATAAAACGTACAATTGGCGGTCTTATCGCTGAAAGCGATTTCTTCCAGACAACCTTTGGATGGCCAACATATACGGAATTTTGTTGTGGTCTAGTTATACAATACTATGAAGAAGGATATAATAATAGGTTAACAAAATATTCAAAAGTAGATAATTTTAATATATATATATATATATATATATATATATATATATATATATATATATATATATATATATATATATATATATATATATATATATATATATATATATATATATATATATATATATATATATATATATATATATATATATATATATATATATACCTAGTCAGGTCATAAGTATTGTCACACAGTAAAAACTTTTCTTTTAGAATGCTGGCCACAAAAAAGTTTATTGAATTCGAATTTCGAATTGTTCATGAAAATAAAAATGTATAACTTTTAGAATTTTACTCATTTTTAAATATGGAGTGGACGCTTAAAGAAGACCGTGTTGCAGTTATTGCGTTGCATCGTTGCGGTTACGCGCCAATTCAAATTTTTAACATACTGAAAAATTTGAATATTACCAAAAGATTCGTTTATCGTACCATCAAACGATACAATGTAGACTCTAGTGTAGATGACAGGTCAAGAAGTGGTCGCCCTCGGTCTGTTAGGACTCCAGCAGTGATAAAAGCTGTGAAGGCACGAATTCAAAGAAATCCCAAACGTAAGCAGAAACTGTTGGCCCTTCAGATGGGGTTAAGCAGAACCACGGTGAAAAGGGTGTTAAATGAAGACTTAGGGCTTCGGGCATATCGAAGAAAAACAGGACATCGTTTGAATGCTCGTCTAATGGATCTGAGACTGAAGAGATGCCGCGCTTTGTTGAAGCGGTACGCGGGAAAAAAATATCGGGAAATTCTTTTTTCGGATGAAAAAATGTTTACCGTAGAAGAGAGCTACAACAAACAAAATGATAAGGTGTACGCACACAGTAGTGAAGAAGCGAGCAACCGTATTCCGCGTGTCCAACGAGGTCATTTTCCATCCTCGCTCATGGTATGGTTGGGAGTTTCTTATTGGGGCTTAACAGAGGTACATTTTTGAGAGAAAGGTGTAAAAACGAATGCTGTTGTGTATCAAAATACAGTCCTGACGAACCTTGTGGAACCTGTTTCTCATACCATGTTCAATAACAGGCACTGGGTATTCCAACAAGATTCGGCGCCAGCTCATAGAGCGAAGAGTACACAAGACTGGCTGGCGGCGCGTGAAATCGACTTCATCCGGCACGAAGACTGGCCCTCCTCCAGTCCAGATTTGAATCCGTTAGATTACAAGATATGGCAACACTTGGAGGAAAAGGCGTGCTCAAAGCCTCATCCCAATTTGGAGTCACTTAAGACATCCTTGATTAAGGCAGCCGCCGATATTGACATGGACCTCGTTCGTGCTGCGATAGACAACTGGCCGCGCAGATTGAAGGCTTGTATTCAAAATCACGGAGGTCATTTTGAATAAACTTTAATGTCATAAGAATCTATGTTTTGTTAAGTTCATTTTGGTATATGAGTGAATGAATAAACTTGTTACAATTATTTTACATTAAACATGTGACAGAAAATATATATATATATATTATTCAAATTTTAAATCTATACAATACATACAAATAATGTAAATAATAATAACTTTAAAAGAGATTCTGTATGGTATAAAACATTATTTATTTCGAAGTTCTAAAAAGTGTTCATGGACTAGTTTTTTAAAAGAAAGTATAGACTTCGCTTGGCGTATATCAGTAGGAAGTGCATTCCACAGCCTAACAGCAGTAGCTGTAAATGACTTTTTATAATAAAAAGAGGCATGTGGAGGTATTTCCAAGCGCAACTTTTTGCTAGGCCTCAAATGCTTCAGATCGCTATTTACCAAAAACGTAAAACGTTCTTTGAGATACAAAGGGGTTCTAAGATCATAAAGGGTGTTATATAGAAGAGCAAGGATATGAGCATTCCGGTGAAAGCGGATAGGAAGCCACTTGAGCTGTTGGCGAAATTCTGAAATGTGGTCATACTTGCACAAACCGAAAATAAAATGGATACAAAAGTTTTGTAGGCGCTCAAGTTTGTCAAGCTGTAATTCAGTGAGGTCAAGATAGCTGACGTCTGCATAATCAAGAAGGGGTAATAGAAGGAACTAAGCAAGCGACATTTTAGTGGCTCGAGGTAGAAAGTTTCGAAGTCGCCTCAGCGAAGCCAAGGACGTAAACAATTTCCTACTAACTTCCTAGATATGTGCACCCCAAGATAATGAATTATCAATGATAACACCTAAACCCTTTGCATTGTTACTTATAGGAATTATAACACCATCAAACGAAATACTGGGGATCAAGGGCCAATCGATACGCGAAAGCATTCTGGAACTGCTAATAACGATGGTTTGGGTCTTTGTTGGGTTTACCCTAAGGCCATATGCTTGACTCCAGTCTAAAATAGATTGAAGATCCTGATTCATAATATTGACTGCGTTAGTTAACTTCCCAGAAAGTGAATGTGTATAAATCTGGAGATCATCTGCATAAAGGTGGTAGGATCTGTGAAGTTTAAAAGTGATGGAATTAATAAAAAGAGCGAAAAGTAAAGGAGACAAAACTCCACCCTGAGGTACGCCTGCAGCAATAGTGCGCCAGGATGAAAAAGTATCATCCACGTGAACACGCTGCCGACGCCCATACAGGTAACTTTGAAACCAGTCAATTATTGTTGGAGATATGTTAAGAGATCGAAGCATACCTTATAAAATATCATAATCGACGGTGTTGAACGCGTTGCTAAAATTAAGCAAAGTAAGGATTGTTAATTTACCACAATCCATTGCTAACCTGATATCATTCGTGATTTTTACCAAGGCAGTGGCAGTACTGTGACCCGGTCGGAAGCCAGACTGGAGGAGATTTAAAAGCTTATTTTTAATTAATTAATTACTGAATTGATTGTATACAAGTTTTTCAAGAACCTTAGAAAGGAATGGAAGGATAGAGATAGGTCTATATTCAGTTATTGTTTTTGGATTGACTTTTTTAGGAATAGGGATAATCTGGGCTTCCTTCCATAAACTGGGGAATAGACGTCATAGATAAATTTATTTTTTATAGAAGCCATTATCGTCGTGTTCTTCAGCGGTGAAATCAAAAATCCGTCTCTCCAAATCAACAAATAATACTGTACATTATATATACACCTAAGTTCATTATACATATATAAGTATTTACAACAAATTGAAACCTTCAAACGGGGCGATCACACGAATGTTTCACATGGGGCGCACAAATGAATTGGTGGTGTGAACTACAGCGCTGTCAAAGAATATTTATCATTAAAGAAGGTTTTTTTGTTAAGATATAAAATGATGATGTTTTGTTTGAGCGTACGTTCTAAAAAGAACTTAAGCAATGGCCTTATGTGACAGCATGACATTTATTTTAAATTACACGTAATAAATTGGTCTGTGGGACGATTCAGTATAATGTAAATATTAACTGGTTAATTTGTATAATAAAATTAAAAATAATTCTATTTAAATATAATGCACAATTTTATATTATTAACAAAAACCAACTAACTTAATGATGCACGTCCCTTTAAACCTGATTTTGAATATTTTATTTTAGAACTAGCTGTGCCCGCGACTCCGTCCGCGTGGAATAGTGACTTTAAGCAGCATTTTTTTGGATATATGAGGTCAACTTAAATTGGAAATTCAACCTACTAGGTCCAGCCTAAGCTGAACTCTATTTCATATGATTGTTGATATAAATCTGAGGTCAACTTAAATTGGATTATAAATTTCTGAAACTTATCATTTTTAACAAAATACTATTTATTTTTTCTAAAATAAAAATTGCCTAAGTTACTCCTTGGTACATCAGCTATCTGCCAGTGAAAGTCCTGTCTAAATCGGTGCAGCCATTTCAGAGATTAGCCGGAACAAACAGACAGACAGACTGACAGACAAAAATTGTAAAAAATGTTGTTTTGGTATATGTACCGTGTATACGTCCGAATGCACTTAGTAAAAAGCGATTATTTTAATATTACAAACAGACCCTCCAATTTTATTTATTTGTAATAATGTTGGCCACGAGACATATTATATTGTTGACGACCTCCTGGCGTAACGGCTAATGTACTTCGGTACGCTTGCGAAGGTCACGGGTTCGATTCCCGTCTAGCGTCTGGGTGTTTATATTTTTCATTATAAAAAAATTGAAAAAGCCTTTTATTTCGTGTAGATTACATTTAAATTCTATGTTAGTGTTGTTAAATTGGTATTAATTAAAATTATTTTTAGATTTAGTAGTTAGTTTTGATCATTTATAATTAATCCTATGTTAGTTCTATTGTTTTTTTTAATCTGAAAGAACCCCTCTGTAGGTGAAGGCCTCCTCCAAAGATATCCCGTCCTCTTTATATTGGTTTACTTGAATCCAGTTGCTGCTGGCAATTTCTTTTAGCTCATCTTCCCAACTATCTACAGGCTTTTTTTGCCTTGTGGACCTGCCCATGTGGTCACCCTCTTCGTCCATCTCCGGTCTCGTAGGCGTACCACATGACCGGCCCACTTCCATTTCAGTGATTGAGCGTGTATCAATCCATCTCTTGCCTTAGTAATTTTTCTAATTTTTGTGTCTTATTTTCTGTATCTTTTTAATATTCATCATACTCCGCTCAATTCCTCGTTGTGTTTATATGTGATCGTTGCTCTAACTGGCCTGTGGTCTAAAGGGTAGTTGATATTCAATACTTCTATATTTTGAAATATTTGGGGACGGTTCGATAAAACGAAATTGATTTCGTTTTTATATTTTTATCAGGAGAGATCCATGTCTATCTGTTTTAATTTATTCATATAATATGTGTTAAAATTGACAGCTAGTTTTCGGTAGAAAAATCAATTTCTGTCCTCATTCCTTTCAACGTAGCCGTTTGGTTTCATGACTAAATATTCTTCATTTTTTGGGTTACCAATTATACATTTATTCATTTTAATAGGTCTTTACCTATGAAATTGCCGTTCTGCAGTACTGGCCATTTCAAATCAAAATACTTTTTGTTTGGCTAAGAATTCTAATTTCAAATTAATTTTATTTTAAAAACATGGAATTCTTTTTCCAAAAGTAGTCGTTTGTATATTGTTTAGTGTTACATTTTCATTGTATTTCAATCTTTTTCGTAATCATGGATACGTTAAAAATTCGTGGCAGCAACGCGGCACAAGCGGCATGCAACATCAACGACGTTTACGGATCTAACACTACAAACCAACGCACCACCTGTTATTGGTTTGCTCGCTTCCGTTCTGGGACCTGAAAAATGAACCTCGCGGTCGTTCGAAGACTTTGGTCGACAATGACGAATTAAAGGCGATTGTGGAAGCTGATGATACACAATCTACGGCTGAATTAGCAGCAGCTTTCGACGTTAGCGTCAAAACAATATTGGTCCATTTGCATCAAATTGGCAAGGTAAAAAAGCTTGACAAATATGTGCCCCAATAATCGCCAGCGCGAAGTACGCGTCGATACGTGCCTCGCACTGCTCAACAGACACACAAATGAAGGAATTTTGAACCGCATTGTTACCTGCGATGAAAAATGGATTCTGTTTGATAACCGCAAGCGCTCAGCAAGTTGGTTGGATCCTGGTTCAGCACCTAAACAATGCCCTAAACGAAAACTTACCCCAAGAAAAGTGATGGTAACTGTTTGGTGGTCTAGCGCCGGTGTGATTCATCACAGCTGCTTAACAAACGGGGTGAGCATTACTGCAGATGTGTACTGTGAAGAACTGAACACAATGATGGAGAAGCTGGCACATCTCCAACCAGCATTGGTCAATCGCTCGTCTCCGCTGCTTCTGCACGACAACGCGCGACCTCATATTGCACAGTAGACGGTCTCCAAGTTGCAAGAACTGGGGTTGGAAGTTCTCCGTCATCCGCCCTACTCAGCAGACCTTGCGCCTACAGACTACTACTTTTTCCTTTAACTACTTGGCGGGAAAAAATTCAATACCCGAGAGGCAGTACAAAATGCCTTTGAAGAATTTGTTGCCTCCCGTCCAGCTGATTTCTTTAAGAAGGGCATCAATAAACTGCCACTGCGTTGGCAAAGATGCATTGATTGCATGGGTGATTACTTCAATTAATACAAATAAAAATACATGAAAAAAATTAGTTTAAATTTTTTCATATAAAACGGAATTTTATAGGTAAATATATTTACTATATTCCGTGAAGCTCAACAACGTAATTAAAATCTGTAAGGTATATTTTTGTGGATTTTTCTAGGAACAGAAGTCTAGTATTATTTCTATGTAGGTATCAATTGACTTCCTAAACGAAGTGTCCCCCCTGCAAATGAATGCCTTAGAGAGTACAGAACAAATTCAATACCGAGAACTCGTGTATCTCAATTGTACTTCGCCTTCATCAAGATAACGTCGAATGGGGATTCGGCAAATTGCTCTAAACATAGTGCGAATTCGTACTAATACAAGCTTTCGCTTTATTCCACACAGTCTACAAATTCGTTTAGGTCGAAATACTCATTTTGGTAGGGATTTCCAATTCGCTCACTAGCGATTCCAGATAGTATACTGATTTTGCAAAATTATATGGATGGACTAAGAAGGTAAGGTGTTGAATGTAAAAGAATGTACTAGTTTTACAAAATTACAATTACTTTAAAATATTTATTTTACTCCATGCAGGGGCGGGGTAAGATTACTAACCCTTGTTGCCGGGGTCAACCTGGCGTAAAAGGCGACAAAACAACCCTAGTTACTTTGTAGGGCCCCAAACTCATTTGGATGGCAACCACCCTTGGTTTATATGTATGTCGCTATAGTGACACTGTGTTGTGTTCTGGAATTATTAACCCATGTTTCTAGACCCCTATGAGACAGCAGCTTTTTCATGGTGCCCCTAGTGTCTGTTACTGCTTATTATTAAGTAGGCAGTCAGTCTATCTATTATTCCTTAGCAATAAAAAAAAGATTAAAAACATTTCTAACTTGGTATGTCTTTTTTGTAGCTGTTACCGTTGCTTAAACAAGGTTCTCAATCTAAAAAAGGAGAAGATAAGAAACGGGTCAGAAAAAGAAGAACAGGAGTAAATGACAGCATCTATAAAAATCAAATATAGGAAAATCTATTTCCTTATACTTATTTGCACCAGAATATAAGGTTTCACGGAAGGCGGTACTCGAAGCTAATTTAAAGTATTAACTTTGACTCAATTTGGCTAAATTGCTTGTACTTAAACGTTCCCCAGCTAAAGTTAAGATTAACTTATATACAATAAAAATCTGCAATATTTTCCAACTTATGTCAATAGAAATAATGGGTCTCTGCCAAGTGGTTGGCCTCCTGCAAATTACATTCTGCTTACCTCAGCTTTGCAGACTCAAGCACAAAAAATCACGAAGAACAAATCGAATGCATATTTAAATACATTTTTTATTTTTATATCCCGCTCGACGCTCGACGATCTAGTGAGGGATTTTAATTTTATTATGACTTATCTAAAAAGTTTATAACAACTCAGTAAGTAGCTCAGGTTTTATAACTTGCAATGGTAATACAAATAATCGGTTACTTTTATTATGTCAAGAGTATCTCATTAAAGGCCAGAATTAAGACAGAATTAAAATATTTTATTTTCTCTTTATATACCTATATTTGGCAAACATACAATTACAATAAATCACAATATAAAGATAACATAAAAATTTATAAGTCAATAAAGTTTCCAATTAAAGGATATAGATAAATCAAATTTGCATCGTAGTGCTGTTAACATCGAGAAAAAACCTATATATCTGCTTAGACAAGCGTGGATGGCATGCTGACCTTTCACTCTAGGGGGAAAACGGAACCCAGTACTATAAGGGCTATTATTAAATATAGTGCAGGGGCGGAGAAAGAATACTAACCTCTGTGGCCGGGGTCGGCCTGTCGTAAAAGGGGACAAAACAACCCACCCTAGCTACGTGGTAGGGCCCCAAGTCCGTCTGGATGGCGACCACCTTTGGTCTTAAGTATGTCGCCATAAAAACCTTGTGTTGTGTTCCGGCATTAGTGACCCAAGTTCCTGTACCCTTATGGGACAGCAGCGTGTCGGCGATGCCACTGGCGTTGCATACACCTATAGGCGACGGTAACTGCTAAATCCTAAGCGGGCCGTCAGCCTGTCTACTGTCCTACAGCAATAAAAAAAATACTTTGGAGAAGGACATTGGTTACATTTTGTCGCGAAAATGTAACTTGAAGGGGGCGAAATAGGGGTAAACGTAATTAAGTTCTGTTCGGCGGGTCAGCTGTTCTATATAATTATATGTTATATACTCGTAAATCAAAAATTTTTATGCTTAATTTTTGCTTGATTAACATTGGTAAACGCATACGCGGTTGACATCAGAGATTCAATATTCGTGAACGACCTCTTCTTGAGTACTCGAGACCGCAAAGTATGAAGCTTACTTTTTGTCCCCTCCATCTTTTGTGGTTGAGAAATGGAATAAACATTTAAATTGTCTTATTCAAATTAGGTTATTTGAGAATCGTACGGAAACACATAATATTTAGAAAATGAAGACCCGATAAAATCGACAAAGGAGGAAAATTACATTTAGTGCTCGAAAAACGTTTTGCCTGTTCCTTTTGGTTTATCAGTCGCTGATGCTAGAAATCCCTCTTTATGTTTGTACTTCTAATGTAATTGGATTTTTCACCAATCAGCGAAAATGTTGCGTTATTTTTATCGCATCAGATATGTAAATTATTTGCTTACTCTTTTAACTGCAAAATACACTACAAACTACACAGTATTTGGAATTTGTTTGTAATTTTTAACACTGTTCACTTTATTCGTGATACTAGTGCTTGTATAAATGTTGTAGTTAAAACTCTGAAGTCCTACTTAATGATTTTTTGAAGTATACATGTCCATGGCTACATGGAAAATATTGCTTTGAGCGATGACCACTATTGTACTCGTACTACTCAGTTAAAGACTGGGTGAGGAAGTAATGTCTTTTTCCTCCTGCCGTTATCCCACATTATATAGGGTCGGCACAACATGTTACATGTTGTATTGTTGTGGCTTAGTTTTTACAACCAGCCGCCTGCCTGACGTTAACCCCTTTTTGGGTGTCATCCTTTTTGTTTAAATTATTTTTCTCGTTTCACATTCAAAGTAGGACACGAAATTTCGTTGTCAATCATATAATATATCCTTCAATGACACTTTTATAGGTTTCTTCTTAAGTAAACAATATCCGAGTATCGGTTTAGATGTGCAGGGTGGCACTTTTGCCAGGTCGGCGTCTTTTACGGGGTCCGTGCAAAATTCACATTCGACAACTACGTCACGAGGAGTTCTAAATAGGAAATTCGTAATGTCAAGCATCTTCGAATGCTCTTGGTCCCACATTCCGTTGCGTTTTAATGCAATCACAGGCAGCTTGCACATAATGCGTCCATCTTCATATACACACATCAAAAAAGTCTAAGCAACGTGTACTAATTTAAATTTTAGGATGGTGGATGAGCCGTTGTATGGGTGAACTTCCTGAATGCACCTAAACCTTTCAGTATTTCCGATCCGACGGTACACTCGCACCTTTCTTGTATCAGGCCTAAACCCGAATCGTGACTCATCGGAAAACATAATTTTATCCCATTGTTCCTGGGTCCATGTTCTGCGTTCTCTACACCATTGATTTCGACGAGCGCGATTCCCGTGACGTATCGGTGGGCACCTATTTGGGCATCGAGCTCGTAGGCCATACTCATGCAGTCGATTTCGCACAGTTTGGGGACTTACATCAACATCACTTGAATTTTGTAGCCTCAAACTTATCTCTCGAGCGGTTAACATCGGCTGGCGTCTTGCAGTCAGTTGTATGTACCGGTCTTGCCGAGTGGTTGTACTCCTTTTACGGCCTGGATGCTGTTCAGCGGGTTCCCTTGTATTATTGTAGCGCTGCCAAAGACGACAAATAACACTTCTATGTATGCCAAAATGCCGAAATACCTGAGATTGATTACTTCCCGCTTGCAACATCCCTACAGCTCTTTGCATTTCATTTGCCGTCAAATGACGTCGCTCCATGACGTAAAGAATATCTAACAATTCAATTTTGTCGCTAACTTTATTTAAATGGTTGGTAAAATTATAAAATCAAGACTAAACGTAGCAATAAAAACGCACTTAAATTGAAACAAATTCCCTTTCATTTAATTTTATGAAATAACAAAACATAATCTAAATTTTTTTACAACCAGCCACTATGTCATCAATAACAAAAAAGTTTACATACCTACGCACTTTGAGTGAGTAAAGACTTAGAAATTAATTAGTATAAATGGTAAATTTGTAATATCATGCATGTTGCTTAGACTTTTTTGATGTGTATATTTTGGTTGTGGCTCACAGCAATCTTCCTCTTGGCAATAAAACAATACCTTCGGCGAAGGACATCGTAGCAAGCAGTGATAGCACATAGGTGGATCTTCACAGCACGTTGTTGGACAAGGGGCCACTAACATCGGACATACTGCAAATTGCTCGCAGTTTTCAGGGTAAAAGCACGCCATTTTTATTTAAATTTTATTCTTTTTCTTTTATAAATTTTATATCATAACAAATATTTTTCCACTAGAATTTTAATAATTTTGACGTATTTGAAAAAAAAAGACGAGGATGTAATGTGAATGTAATAATTTTTTTAATATTATCTGACTATTTTAAATTGACATATTGAAGAAAAATAAGTTATTGACAATTGATAATGAAATGAAATATATACATATGAGAGAGATGATATTAAAATTATGTATATTAGTTAATTTATGTATGTTTGCACGCCGAAATAGTAAAACATAATGTACCTGTTTATCCAGCTTAGTTAGTAACAGCTTTTATAACTATGTTTTGAGCAAATAAATGATTTTGATTTGATTTGATCTCCTCTTCTTCTCTTCATGCAGGGGCGGAGAAAGAATACTGACCTCTGCGGCCGGGGTCGGCCTGTCGTAAAAGGCGACAAATCAAACCACCCTAGCTACGTGATAGGGCCCCAAGCCCGTCCAGATGGTAGCCAGCCTTGGTCTATAAATACACCGCTTTAATGACATGTTGTTGTGTTCCCGAATTAGTGACCCAGGCGTTGCAAACACCCATAGGCGACGGTAACTGTTTACTGTTAAGTGGGCCGTCAGCCTGTATGCTGTTTCTTAGCAAAAAAAGTCTAAAATCAAGTACGTAATAACATTGGCACTTAACAAATCGTCGGCTTAATTATCAGAATGTGTAAATCCATTTGAATAAACTTTACTGGAGTTAGTAAACACTTTGTTTATGCTATGCATGGGAATTATTTTACTCATAACACTGTCACTCGTAACAAATTAGCCATATTTTTGTAGAACATACAACGTAATCCAATAGATAGGCATCAAAATTCTCCACAAGTCATCTAGTTAAATTTAAAAGTCTTGTTTTGTGGAGTTTAGTATTCTGATCATTAAGCCAACAAAATCATTGCTTAATTAATATATTAATAACACAATACTAATTGTAGGTAATTGTTAATAATGAAGCGGTGTTAGTTGAAATTAATTAATTATATTAGAAGTAATTCCTCCATTCCGACCACAAACATAAGATTGACGTACAAATTAATATAATATAATGGAACAATAGACGACATTCAATAATATGTCTTGCAGCAATTCAAGTGTAAATTTTCATAATAATATGGAAGTGACATTTTTGTTTGTTAAATTAAGGAATTGTTTTAACATCGTCAGTATGAATAAAAAAAGAAATTGAATAAAATTTAATAAAATATATTTAATAATGTGTCATTAATATCACGTATATGAAAGCAGACGCAAATGCAAAAGTCCTTCATCATCATCATCATAATCTTAACATCAAGCAAAACTTCCACTTCGATACCTAAGGTCCACTTTGCGACGTTTTCTTCTCCACCTTGTATGGTCATTGTGGAACTACCCCTCCAGCGGAATCCGATGGAGGCAGCATGGCTAGTCATTTGTTCTGAACGTCAGTAAACGGTTACTGTAAATTATGAATACCATAAGAGGTGTCACTCCTGAAATAAATACATACACTTGATACTTCAGCATAAGCTTCCATGCCTTGATGTCACAATTGATGTCACTAAATCCTTGCTCGATCGTGTGACCGTGACTTATGTCACTTGTAAAATCTGTAGAGATACAGACTAAGTGCTCAGTCTTAACCGCATTAAACTTCAGCACACGTTGCAATAACCTTCTTCTGTGCGAATCCGAAAACGTGATATCTGATGGTACATGAGTACCCACGGAGGCTGGTGCTCGTGTGAGTTTCTTATGCTGCCTGACAAAACTTCTAATCAAAAAGTCACGCTGAACAAAAACGGACTGAGAATGAATCTCTGGTGTCCCTCGATTGTAATTAGGAGGTTTCGAATAACCAACCGCAGTCCAATATAAGGAATCGGAATCGCTGTACAGATCACTGTGGTCTCCTGGAAGTTGAAGGAAAAGAAGTAAGAAATGCTACTTAATTACTAAACGAGAAGATAAAGACAGACGGATAACGGACACGACATTTAAATTCTAATTCAAAATGTAAATAATTTTCGATTTATCTAACGCTAATATGACCCCGAATGAATTAATGTTTGATTATAAACAAGTGCACGGCCCAAAGCAGGGATGTGAATTGACGACGAGCCTAAAATCAGTGGTACGAATCGCAAAGCAATAATTATACCATTCGAAATTAATATTAGTTAGAAATTAACTGTTCAATTAACGCTTATTACTAATTCGTGCCTGTTTAACGGATTTAATGCGTTTAGGGTTTGATTCTAAGTTTACATTAATTATTTGATCCCTCTGTAGTCTCTTATCTAAATTAGACAATGATTAAATCGATTTACACACCAAATTTTTCACATGCTTTGCTTTACATTAATAAAACGCATTGAACTTCGTTATTATACTATGTAATAATTATAAATAACTCATATTTCTCTAAGTAACAAATGAGACCATGGCTCTTAGATACATATCGTACTTAAGAGCATTATTTTCGCAAATGATATATTGTCTTAGAATCTGTGCACTGCTCTAATTTACTTGCTAGAAGAAAAGCCAAGAAATACATATGTTTATGCATAAGTCTTTTCCGGTTTTACTAAGAGATGGCTTCACCGAACAATATGCCTCGTATAAATTCGACACCATGTCAGTTTATTTGTATGACAATAACCTTCAAAAACACATACAAGTTGAGTCTGCCAATTGATAGCATCTCTGTTGTATTGTTAAGTGATCATATCGACGTTTGTGTCTGAGAAAGAACATTTGCGGCACGCTTTGCTTTTTCTATTTCATCAAAAGAAAAAGGCAGTGGAAAGTCATCGTTTGCTGGTACAAACATATGGTAAACACGCTCCATCTGGTAACTCCATTTGTACGTAGGTCGTCACTTAATGACGACCTCGGTGGCGTAACGGATAACGCACGTCGGTACGCTCGCGGAGGTCACGGGTTCGATTCCCGTCTCGCGTCTGGGTGTTTATGTATAATATGTATTTATTTACAAAAAAAAAATTATATAAGTAGTATATCAGTTGTCTAGGCCCCATAACACAAGTGCTACTTAGTTTGGGACTAGATGACGCTGTGTGAATTGTTACAAAATATTTATTTATTATTTATTTATTTATAATGCGGAAAAAGGATTATATGGAGTTTGTATTTTCGTTTTCGGTCTGTTCAGGTTTTTTGGTTTATGAGAAAAATAAGACAAATTGATGAATTCGTGTGACGAGTTTAAAAAATATAATATAAATGAAATATGAAATGTATAAAATATTATTTATGTTCGCAAACAGGGATAAATCGTCCTACAAGCTAATAAATATCTGAGGAAGAATACCGTTTGGTTTTTTTGAGGTTTTTGTTTTCAGAGATTTCAGAGAAATATCACATTAGGTTAACCCCTTAGCAACGTACGTCAAGCTACTAATGTGATCCTTATGTAGCTCCGAAGAAAGCTTTAAAATATACAGTGATTTACAAGGGGCACTCCAGATTATAATCAATTGCAGTACCAGTCATCCATTGTCGGTCGACGTAAGGCCAAATATAATAGCAGCCCGAAATCAAGGTAAACAAGTAAAATTGTAAAGGCGGCCATCAAAGTCAACGAGAGTGAGATAGCAGATAAATTTACAAATAAAACAATAATAATATTGGGTCAGTAGCGACTTATGAAAGCCAACTGTTAGCAGATGGAATACAAGATATAACGAAGAGACAACTGAATCTATTACAAATAACTTTCTCTGTAGCGTAACAAGGGCGATCACAGCTATAATGAAACTGGAAGGCCATATGAAGTCCTCAGTCCTCAAGTCTTCAGAGGGCGCAGATAGTTTTGCGAGTACATTCGTGTCACCCTGAAGCAGACTAGTCGCAAAACCTAGAAAACCTGCTATTCCAGTGTCTGGTTTTCGAGCAAGAAAAGTATAATATATAATGTGGGAAAAAATAGAGGTACATATAATAGTTAAAAATATGAACCTATTTATAATGTAACAGACACACCAGTCTACGTTTATAGAAATAATTTTGTACAGAAGTACCACGCAATAAGTAAATAAAATATGTCGAAATATATTTTGAATATACGTTTAATTATTTAAGAATTTTATTTAAATAAGTATGATTACATAATCATACTGTATACTGCATATACAAATAGTCAAAACTTTTATGTACTGGATAGATTCTTAAAATACTTGGCATGGATAGCGCGAATTAGCGTCCTACCCATGGGTACCCATGGGTCGGGCGATTTTGACACCTGTGCGAACTCGATTGCTAACGTGGTGGTGCAGGGAATGGAATGTTTTATTTCTAAATTTGTAGTGCCCTTTGGCGGTTCGGGAAAGCCATGGTTCGATAGACTTAGTGCTGAGGCGGTTAAGCTAAAGCAAAAGGCCTATTGAGCCTGGACTACAGCAAGGGCTTGTCAGGATCCTAACACTTCTGACCTGAAGAAAAAATATAACGTTGCCTCCAGGACCCTAAAAAAAAGGATTGCGAGAGTAAAATTTGAGCACATGTGCAGGATTGACAATCGTCTCGCTTGCTATCCCTCTGAGACTAGAGCTTTCGAAGGAAGCTGTCGAAGGAATCTTTTGTCGGGCGTCCATACCTATTACTATTGTACTATTATACTATTGTTGATCGAAGGTTTTGAGATTCAAAATTTAAAACACATTCGAATATAGAACAGTTCCAAATTCAAAATTGTCGGGAAATATGGAAGCGACAGAACTTAAAAGGCATGCCTAGATCGACGCTTTAAGTCAACTATTTTGAACAGCCCCACTTTAGAGTGGAATAAATGTTATAATAACTGGTTTGAGCGAATGAAAAAGTGTATTAAGCTACGTGGTGAATATTTTGAAAAACAATAAAAAGTACTATAAGGTTCTAGTTGTGTTTTTTCTTCAAACAACAACACTTAAAGGAATTATTATGTTTGAAAGTGTTCAATTATATAACGAATTGCCACAGGACTTACAAAACTTTAAAAATTTTAACACGTTTAAACAGAAACTCAAATAATTTGTAATTAACAATAATTAATACTAACACTATTTAATACTAGAAAACTAAAACTATTATGTGAGATCTAATGTATCATATGATGCTTTAATGTTAATCTCATTTCAAGCGAGCTGTAAAATTCTTGTGAGAAATAAAGTTCTTGATACCTAATATAGTTACACTCGTATCACAGAAACTTGATGAACAGTTTGATAACTACGTGATAGCGACATGATGTAGTTAGCATCAGCTAACGTGTCGCTTTTGGGCTGTCAGTGTGCGCGCGGAAATCATAAAAAAATACTCTAATTTTTTTTAACACGAAAGGAGTATAACTTAAAAAAAAAACAGCTTAATATTTAAGAAAATTGACGATAGTTTATTGTTTTAAGAAGTGTTCTCCGTTCCTCTCTATACATCATCGCATTCGATGGAACCACTAAGAAAAACAAGCAAATTCCCGAAACATAATCCTTCTTCTGAAGAACGTTTCATTCGCATTAAAATATTATATCTCGGATACTAGATAGCATTATAATAGGGCTTATTTTTGGGCACTTATTCGTATCAGGTATCAGGAAGCTTAGTGGAGTTATACCAACACCAATCTGAAGATCACTGGTTCGAACTCCACGATGACAGGCGCCACTTACCAACAACATCGTGAGAAAACCTTCACTTTTATTCAGATCACCGGTATATATTTATAACTTGCTAATCCGCCTTAGACGTGATGGGTATACTACCCTGTCTCTCTAGCAGACTTTATTACGCAAATGCTCAGAGGCAGTATTAATTAATTGTTTTTTACAAAGGCGATATCCAGTTGAGCTTAACAGCAAAGATGTAAAATGATTCGGCATTGCATTTAATAATATCCAAAATCATACAAAAAACCTGAATTATTATGAAAACACTGCTACATGTAATAAATATCATTTGACATAAATATATACCGGTCCATAGAACAGATATAAATTTCAATTCAATTTTAGGTTTACCCCCCTCTTTTATTATATATTTGAAATATACATACAATATTTATAAATTAATATATATCCATAAAACTCTACGGTTAACAAAATAAACAACTACGTATTAAATAATAGTAGAACGAATACGATAACGCGACCCGATACGTCATCCACTTAACTAGATATTTATGCGAATATATTTATTTAAAACAATTAATGAACATAGCACTGCGCGGACGCACTGGAAATCAGTTCCAACAAGTCAGTGTTGCGTGTTGAACGCCAGCTCATTGTGTTTATCTATTTATTTTAAACGAACCAAGTGAGTATAAAAATTGTAATTTCAATTTTAAAATCCGTCAAATAACAACTACTCGTATAACATGTATTTTAATAATATATCAATGAATTTATAAATTTTAAACAGATGTTTAGTTTATTTCCATTACAATTATTTAAATATTGCTTAAATGATTTAAATTTCTCTTGACGTATAACGACTGGATACTGGTTTTTTATAGCAACTGAATATAGTTTTGTATAGTTTGTTTGTTATAGTTTATATTTTTAATAAAACTCTGAACTCCGTCATTAGGAACAGATCCAAATAATTATTTTCTTACTTTGAAGAGAATTACTAGTTTTAATTGTGATTATCATTATAAATTATCGCTAATTAAGTATCAGATAACTATTTGAAATCCGGTTTCTCAATCTATAACTATTGATAGAAAAAAACTCAAATCATACAAAGACAGACATTAGATTATTTAATCGACCATTGCATTTTTCCACATCTATTTTCATTAATTGTATCTGAATGAAATGTTGTGCATATATTCTATATTCCGTACATTTTTATGTATGTAATTATATAACATTTAAAGTTTTAAAGGTATAAACTAAAAAAGTTCTATCTTATAATAATCCAAAGATTTTAATACTCTGCCCTCTCAACCGTAAAGCTATTAACGCTTCTTCTAAATAATTTTAACATATTATTTATCCGTGCAGGGGCGGAGAAGGAATACTTTGCGGCCGGGGTCGGCTTGTCGTAAAAGGCGACAAAACAACTGACCCTAGCTACGTGGTAGGGCCTCAAGCTCATCTGGACGCCTTTGGCCTTAAGTATGCCGCCATAATAACCTTGTGTTGCATTCCGGCATTAGTGACCCAAGTCCCTGTACCCTGATGGGACAGCAGCGTGTTCGTGATGCCACTGGCGTTGCAAACACCCATAGGCAACGGTAACTGCTAAATTATAAGCGGGCCGTCAGCCTGTCTGCTGTCCTACAGCAATAAAAAAAACTTAAACTTAGATTCATCGTTTTATTCTTCTAATCATATTTTTCAATGCCATTACGTGAATTGTAATGAAAATTTTGACGCTCCTTTACTTGACATGTGACAAAGCCGTTTAACTTTATATTTCCTAGGCAGATATTAACATCCCTCAGTGCTTAGACCTCTCATCAAATCTGGCATTAAAAAAATTCTTGGTATTTTTAATTGCTCTTGAACAGCAGAAAAGCATCAGCTTTTCTGCTGTTCAGGATCTGCTGCAAGCAAGTTGATGGGATGGTAAGCAGTTACCGTCGCATATGAATATTTGTGACGGCAGAAGCACTCTTAATATGCTGCTATCCGCGTAGGAGATCCAGAACCTTGATCGCTAATGCTGAAATACAATACAGGGTTATTATGGCGGCATATTTAGAGGCCAGGGGTGGTTGCCATCCTGGTGGTCTTGGAACCCTACCACCTTGCAAAAAATTCGAAGTACTACTAATCTAGCAGTATTTATTAGTCTTGCGGAAATATGTAATCGTTTATAGATTTATAGTGAGCTATTAACTGGAAATGGAATCGTACCCTTATATTAAAATTTAAAGAAACGATTAATTTTAAACTAATCTAGTTTAAGTTGTTAAAAATAATTACGAGTCATCATCATCTTTGCGTTGTATCCCGGTTGCAGCCCAAACTCTCGCTTCGGCGCCCGGGGTCCGCTTTCCGACTTTTTCTTCTCCACTTCGCACGATCTTCAGCATCCCTGGTAGTGAGCCCATTGGCACGCATATCACCCTTTACAACGTCAAGCCAGCACTTTTTGGGTCTACCCCTCCTGCCTGCTGTTAAAAATAATTACGAGTATTTCCATCAAATTAAAGTAAAATCTATGGGGGAGGGGGGTATTTACATTTAGACACATAAATAACGTACATATTTTTGAAATATCAAAAGTAAGGTAATTTATCAAATCATCATACACAACTGGTATTGTACTTTATATTCGTCCGTATCCATATCTGACTCATACTAAGCCGTACTTCAACAGAATTTTATTGTTTTCTGACTCTTTTCTTAAATGTAACCATAGCAGAAAATTAAATTGCGAGCTGCAAAGATAAAAGTTTGAGAATAAAAACTAGAAAGAAAGCCGCATTTAACACGATAACAAATAATTTTCAGTATAAATATAGATAGATAGATAGATTATTCTTTATTGTCCACCAAAGATTATATACATGCAAAGTAACTTAATATTAAACTTATAACTAGTGCACAATAGGCGGCCTTATCGCTAAGAAGCGATTTCTTCCAGACAACCTTAAGGTCGGAATACAATAAAAAAAAAATCCTTTTGCTATAGGTGGCGTGCTAAAAGTAATATGTACTAAAATAATATATAAAAACAAGATATAATAATAACAAACAATATAACATAAAATACAGAATATAACATAAAAGCAAATAGCGTAAGTAGAATAAAATATAACACAAATGAATTAGTTTTAATCAGTCTTTAAAGGCTTCATCCAGATAATAATTTCGGACTAGTTTTTTAAAAATTGGTAGTGATTTCGCTTGTGTGATTGCAATAGGCAAGGTGTTCCATAGTCGGACAGCCTGTACAGTGAAGGAAAGATTGTAATAGGATGAAGAGTGAGAAAGAGAAAAATATGTTTGCTAATTATTCACATCTCATATATCATTCCTACTTCCTGTTGGAAGGTTATAAGTTTTTATTCCCATAATGAAAAATATGACACCATATCATTTATAAATAAGATATCCGATTGTGTATAGAAACTAAGAATATTTATATCCATTATATTCCAATCTGCAAAGACGCTTAAGCTAAATATAAAATTTTAATCGAAAAAAATGTGTTGAGAAGTTTATTTTGCTGTTTCTTGGCATAAATAATTTGTTTTATTTTATTTTTAAACAAATTATTTTAATTGTTTTAAGTCAAAGTTAACCAAAAAGTTTATATTTCTTTACTATATTGAACGATTTTAAACGTAAAACTGATTATGTTTCTTGCCTTGGACGAGAGAGAGTAGTTTATTTTTGTGACCTTTGTTCACAAAAAACAATACGGTGATTTTCAACCAGTCCACAATCATAATATTAATTATTCAAAGATATTGCGCTAATTATAATTAAACGTAACGAAACCTGAATACGCAATTATTGACGTAGATCATTATACCTACATATTATTCATTATTTTATCATTAGCAGGAACAAATGACAGCTGGTTTAAACAACATTTAAGTGCGTAAATTATTTTTATAAAATAACATATTTTATAAGCAATTAGAATATAAACTAGAATTAATATATTTTCATATCTTCTTATTCCTGCCCTTATCCCAAATTATGCGGGGTCGGCACAACATATACTCTCCTCTATTAGCCGTCATTTGAACATTCACACCTTTTTTAACCTTAATATATTTTACACAATCCATCCATCATTTCTGGGTCTGCATTCTTCTTGTTACATGACGCTCCTCTCTTCGCATTATATGGCCATACCAAGCTAACCTATTACTTTTCAGCTTCTCAATGACGGGCAGAGTGGATGGATACGAGAGGAGGGGTAGACCAAAGAAAAAATTAATGGCTTGTGTAAAATATGATATGGTTAAAAAAGGTGTGAATGTTTAGATGACGGCTAACAGACGAGAGTGGAAGGACAGGACATGGTGTGCAGACCCCACATAGTTTGGGATAAGGGCTGGAAGAAGAAGATTAGCTTAGATGATTAGAAATTTCTTATTATAAATGATAATATAGTTTATAACAATTAAATCCTGGAATCGATGTTTTAGTCAATGTAAAAAGAGATCCGTGTTAAAATGGACATTTTTATGGATATAATGAAATTAAGACAACGAGTAAATACTCGTTGTCTTAATTTCATTCTACGGTATGTACGTATGTGTATGTACTATGGTATTTTAATAAAAGAAGATATTAAAAATATAAAAATTAATAACGAGTATGAGTAATGTTTTGTGGAGATGGTTGAACAGATCGTGGTCACCTTTTTAGGAGTTCCCAGACATGCTCAATAGGGTTAAAGTCGGGGCTCCGCGCTGGACAATCTAAACGACGAATAACAACCTCTTGCACATAAGCACCTAAGTCGCCAGAACGTGGGTCTGAGCATTATCGTCCATGTAAATGGTATCTTCACCAATTACATTCAGTGTGGGTTGTGCATGTTGACAATGGATATCTGTTATGGACCTTTGCACCTTTAGTGAGTCATTTTCAATAAATACTATCTCGGTATAATAGCTGGAAGTTGGCACTCCGGCTCCAGCACCCGCGCCGCACGGACGTATTCACGCCTGCGCTCCCGAATCGCTATCGAGCTCCCCCACTCCGCACCTCGCCGCATCGGTCGGATACCCGCCGCACCTCGCCGCACCCGCCGCATCGGACAGCCGCCGCGCCCGGGCCTAGCCTATTGTATTCGTAATACAATAGCAGCTACCTTATCGCGGCCGCGAAATTGTTTCTTATATTACCGAACGGGTGGACGCAATTTGTTGCGAAGTTAATTCGCAATTGATTGCGATCCGCCTTACGGGCGATTTTACCACTTGTAAATCCACGCGAGTGGTCAGCCAAGGGATACCCAGCGGTGATAACGCACTTGGCTGAGGCGTGCCCCGAGCGCCTGCCGTTCCCCTTCAGGGAAAGGCAAACTCGGACGGGTCTGGACCACCCGGCCTTGGGGGGACTCCTAGTCGGGCCCAGATATCGCCCATTTTCCCACCTTCCCATCCCTCTTTCCATTCTTTGGGGCTGATTTTCCCCCAAAGCAGTTAGGGGCCTTCGCACAATAAGATCGGCGAAGGAAAAAACACACAGCTTAGGGCTCACCCTAGCATACACCCCTCTGCCTACCCCGGCAGAGGGACTTGAACACATTCGCGCACATCCCCGGGCTGTCCCACCCGAGGATGGACGGGAATAGGGACCACCCGTCGCCATACTCCCTGGCCGAAATCATAAAATTCGTCCAGGGAAGCGACCCCCAAACCCTTTTGGTGCTCCAGCAGCACATCGCGGAGCGTTGCGACGCAACGCAGCCCCGACCCGCGCCCCCGCGAGAGCCGCTTACCCCGGCCGTAACCGCGCCCCCCCCTTCCCTCGCGTCCGCGCTCCGGAAAGCCGCCGCGCCGCCAACACCCGCCGCGCCCGCGCCCCGCAAGCAACCACGCGCTGCCGTTGCCGTCCCTTCCACCTCCCGCGGACCCGAAATCACCGCGTCTCTTCGCCCCGCCGACTCCGTCCTCAACGGAACGGCACACTCCCTTGCGGCTCTAGTGAGCCCGTTCTCGCCAAATTCTCCGGCTTCTCCGGTGAAGAAGGGCCCCGAGGCCCAAAAAAAGCGCGCCCCAAAAACGGCATCCGTGTCGGAGAGCGACACGGACTCGTCCGAGTCGTCCTCCGACATGGAGGTCGACCCCAATGTGGACTCGGAGGGCTTCCGAGTCCACACCAACAAAAGGAGGCGCAAGGCCCCCTCATCATCCTCAGGCTCCGATGCTGCGCCGGCCAGCAAGGAGCCGCGTCAGGCGGAGCCGACGGCCCCAACACCGCGTCGCGAACGCCCCCCACCCCCCCTCATAATCAGAGATAAACATCTCTGGAGGGATATTCATGCGGCCCTCCCGCGTAATTCTATCCATCTCGTGGAAGCACGAGACGTTCACCACGGTATCAGGGTGACCGTGAAGTCAACTGAGGACCACCGCGCCCTCACGCGATACCTCCTGGAGCACCGCATAGGGTATTATACCTATGCGCTCGAGGAGGAGAAACGTCTCCGCGTGGTCATCCGCGGACTCCCCAAGGAAGTCGAAACTTCCGAAATCCTGGAGGACCTTCGCTCCCAAGGCCTCCCCGTTCACGAGGTGCACCGGATGCACCGCGGCAATACGCGAGAGCCATATAATATGGTACTCGCGATCCTTGACCTCACAAAAGAGGGCAAGGAAATTTTCAATATTAGATCGGTGTGCGGGCTCTCAAAGCTCATCTTCGAGAGCCCACACAACAAATCCACGCTCCGGCAATGCCACCGGTGCCAACTCTACGGGCACTCGGCGCGCAATTGCCAGTCCCGCCCCAGGTGCGTGAAGTGCCTCGGGGACCATGGCACCGCGGAGTGCACCCGCACCAGGGACTCTCCCGACCCACCAGCCTGCGTCCTTTGTGGGAAGACTGGGCATCCCGCGAACTACCGCGGGTGCTCGGCCGCCCCTAAGCCCAAGCCTAAGCCCAAAGGCAAGCCCCCAAAGGGCAAACGCCCAGCGGCCGCCCCCAAACCGGTCTATGTGCCGGCACCTGCCCCGGCGTTCAACGCCTGGACAGGACTCCCCACCCTTCCACCCCCTCGACAGGCTATAGCTGGCTTCACAACAGCTAAGCCTGCTCCCAAACCGGCCCCAGTCGTGACCTCCGCGGCACCGGTCACCGCGTCCCCCTCTGCCGCAGAGGACCTTGCACTTGCGACCAAGTTCGCAAAGTCGCTCCCTTTCGACCTCCAGGAGGTCAGGATCTTAGCGAACAAGCTAAGACAGGCCAGGTCTGTACAGGACCAGCTCCTCATCGCCATAGAGCATGGGGAGCTGCTTCAGATCCTCGCCAGTCCCGCAACCCATTAATTCCTAATGGATTGCACAAGTAGGGAAAAACCCCGCTCATTGACTCTGGCTACATACAACGCCAACGGCCTGCGTGACCAACGGGAGTTGGTTCATGAGTTCCTGAAGGAAGAAAATATAGACATTCTTCTCGTGCAGGAGACCCTTCTCAAACCCAGCATTGGCGATCCTAAGATCGCCAACTATAAGATCATTAGAAACGACAGGCGTACCGCCCCTTGGGGAGGCACGCTCATCTACTACAAGAGGTCGCTGCACTGTTCCCCAGTAAATACGCCTCCGTTAGACAATCTTGAAGTTTCTGCCTGCAGATTAGCGATGACAGGCCATCAGCCCATAGTCATCGTCTGCGCGTATCTCTCTTGCAAGCGACCGCTACTTCAAGCGGAGCTTGTATCCCTCTTCAGTCTAGGCCCGTCGGTTATCATCGCCGGCGACCTAAACTGTAAACATACTAGCTGGAACTGCTCCAGCTCCAACCCTAACGGCAGGACCCTCCTTCGTCACTCTGACGAGTTGCTTTTCGGCATCCTAGCCCCCATTACGCCCACCCGGTACCCGTTTAATCGGGCAACCGGAGGCACGCCCAACGTTCTCGATTTGGCGCTACTGAAGGGCGTGTCCCTCCAGTTCCGCTCAATCGAATCCCTAGACGACATCGACTCGGATCACCGCCCAGTCGTCCTTAAACTAGGCCCTTCGCCAGACCAGACGCCTCAGACCAAGTCAATCACCGACTGGTCCAGGGTCAGGGACTCACTCCAACGCGGAGGACTCGCTGACCCTGAGCAGGCCCCAGCCCCCATTAGGACCCTTCAGGACATGGAAGGGGCGATCGAAGCCCTCACTGGCCACCTCCAAAACGTCGTTCGGGAGTCGACTCGGCAAGTCCCATGCGGGGACGGCCGATTTGCGCTCCCGAGGGACGCGAGGGAGCTGCTGAGGAGGAAGAGAGCCGCCGCCCGAGCCTATGACAGCTTCCCATCAGAGGAAAACCGAGTCGCCTTTCGTTCACTTCATCGGGAAGTGAAAGCCCGCATTCAGGAGCTCAGGAATCAACGCTGGGAAAGCCTGCTCTCGGAGATCTCCCCAACGCACCAGGCATACTGGAGGTTGGCGAGATCGCTGAAAGCGGAATCCCTCTCGTCCATGCCGCCTCTCGAAAAACCCGACAACACTGTCGCGTTTGACGATGACGAAAAGGCGGAGTGTCTCGCCGAGAGTCTCAGGGAGCAATGCTCCCCCAACACCGCGCACGTCGACCCGGCCCACCTGCGTGAGGTGGACGCTGAGGTCGAACGGAGATCCTCTCTTCCCGCGGAAGACTCACTCGAGCCTGTCACGGTAAAAGAGGTACAGGACCTAATAAAAGGCCTCAGGCCCCGGAAAGCTCCCGGAGCCGACGGCATCTCCAACAAGCTGCTCAAGCTACTCCCTATACATCTGTTGATGATTCTGGTGAGCATCTTCAATGCCGCCATGGATAACTGCTCCTTTCCCTCCGCCTGGAAGGAAGCCGACGTCATCGGCATCCGAAAACCAGGAAAGCCCGCTGCGAAACCCTGCAGCTACCGTCCGATCAGCTTGCTCAGCGCGCTGGGCAAGCTGTACGAACGCCTCCTCTTGAGCAGACTCAGAGACTTCGCTTATGAAAATAAGCTGATCCCCGACGAGCAGTTCGGCTTTCGAGCCCTACACTCGTGCCCCCAGCAAGTGCTCCGCATCACGGAACACGTGCTCGCGAACTTCAATCGCGCCTCCAAACCCTGGAAGACGGGTGCTGTCTTCTTCGATGTGGCGAAAGCCTTCGACAAGGTCTGGCACAACGGCTTGATTTACAAGCTGTACAAACTGGGAGTGCCGGATAGACTCGTGCTCATCTTACGAGACTTTCTCCTTGATCGGAGCTTCCGCTTCAGAGTGGAGGGCACGCGCTCATCTCTCCACCCCATCAGAGCCGGAGTCCCCCAGGGCTCGGCTCTGTCCCCCCTACTTTTCACGCTGTACACCAGCGACATGCCCCGTACCCCACAGGTACATCTCGCCTTATACGCAGATGATACCGCCCTCTTCACTTCCGATATCAGTCAATATCGGATCTGCAGTCGTCTCAACACGGCGGTTGAGACGCTGGGCAACTGGTTTCGCACTTGGCGGATCGAGTTGAATCCGGACAAGAGCGCAGCGATCATGTTCGCTCGCGGCCCCCGCACTCAAAATGAGAGTCGGCCGACTCACACGAGGCGGCAGTCTCTCGTCCCCATACATCTATTTGACCGCGTCATCCCTTGGGTTGACGAGGTCAAATACCTAGGAGTCACTTTAGATAGAGGCCTGTACTTCAGCAAACACATCAGGACGGTAAGGAACAGAGCACACTTTGTGCTCGGTCGCCTCTACCCAATGATATGCGGGAAGAGTAAGATGTCCCTTAGGAATAAGGTGACACTTTACAAAACCTGCATCCGACCGATCATGACGTACTCGAGCGTAGTCTTCGCCCATGCCGGCAAATGCTACATCAACTCGATGCAGCGGCTGCAGAATAAGTTCTTGCGCATGGCAGTCCAAGCGCCACTTTACATGCGCAACGCGGACCTTCACCGCGACCTGGAGCTCCTTCCCGTGAAGGAGTACATGGTATCCCTTTCGCGATCCTTCTTCGGTCTCGCTCCCCACCATCCCAATCCACTGGTGGTGGAGACAGTCAATTACACGCCCAACCGCCGAGCACCCCACGCACGTCGTCGCCCGCGTAACGTGCTCACGGATAGACGCGACCCCATTTCTAGGACGCTAAAGCGAATGCTCTCGCGGACGCAATCCCCTCCAGTCCGGCATGGACCAGCCCGACGAAACAGGTTTAGGGATGCCTTCCGCCCCCCATAGCCTGTAGCCATACACAATCACACATTACAGAAATACACGTAGAATAGATGTGTTGCGGGGGAGTTTCTTTCGCCGTTTCTTCTCCCCCAGCTATAAGCACTCCGAAACGGTAGTAGATTAGAATAGGATCGGCTTCACCGGTGAAGTCGATAGTCCCCAATTAATAGTATTCTTGCCATTCGTGGCTGCTATCAATTATCCCCATGCAGCGTTCGAGCCGGGAGCGCGCCTCACAGGAGGCGCGTGACCGAGCACGCTGCCACGGCTGATCGACCCCGCTCCCACGGGGTCGGAATGCCTTTTCCGCCCGGTGTCGCTGTCGTTGGTCGTCTGAGACGATGACAGCTTTAGCTTTAAGAAAAAAAAAAAAAAAAGCTGGAAGTTACGCCCGCCTAAAACATAACGGACCCCCCACCATAAGGGATGATTTCTTCAAAACACACGTTGGTATAGTGTTCCCTTGGTTGTCGTTACACTCACCGACGTCGGTCCTCATCATGCAGATAAATTAGAATTCGCTACTCCAGTTACCTAGTGCCTAAGATAGGCAATTTCTAGTGAACCTCAATCGAGCAATGCGGTGCTCACGAAGTAACTTGGGGGCACGCGCTGGTCGTCGACTACGTATATCATTCGCTAAAAGCCTCCTCCTTACAGTTCATAGGCTGACTTGTGCTCCTCGTACCTCTTCAAGGATTTTTTTGAGGTCTATGTAAGTGCATTTGCGGTTCCTCAGCGCCTGAGTCACTAACAAGCGGTCGTCTCGTGATTGTGTGCAACGTTTTCTCCCAGAACCTTTCCTTCTCTGAACGGAACCTGTCTCTTGGTATCGAGTCCATATTCTTTGGACGGTTGAACGACTCACGTTTAACCGCTCTGAGATGTAATATAACCCTTCTCTCAGCAGCGCTATAATGTTACTAGCTCTCATTGCTTTTCCTGCCATTACAATAGACACAAAGATATCTGTTTTAAGTCACAATAAGGGGGGATTATTTGACAAACATGAATTATTGTACTAAAATAACGAGAAGTCAGTTGCCTGATAACCCTTTAACCGCAAACCCGCGAAAAGTCAGTAAAAATTCACAAACTGAAAAGTGGATTATTATTCTTAAAAACAAAAGGTTCAGATTTCAAACTCTTTGTTAAGTGCCAGTTACATAGTTTAGCTATTAAAACATCTTTAGAACTAAATTATTAACAATAATGTAGAAAAATCAAAACCGTCCGTTTTTTTTTTGCAAAAGAGTTTTTTTTTTCTGTAATTTACTACATATTACACCAGCCGTATATATTTAATAAAGGGAAAATATTTTTGATTACAGATATGGTACCTGATCCAGATAAACGTCAAGTAAGCTTCCCCCGACTTAAATATCCACTTTTTCGTGACGTAGACCCAAAGATTGCCTCTAATTGGATTCGCGGTAAACAGCAGCAAGATGGTGCAGAAGGCTTATGGAGGATACATAATAATTTATATGATCTGACTAGTTTTATCACAACACATCCTGGTGGTTCACAATGGCTGGAATGTACTAGGGTAAGTTATTAATTCTTAATGAACAATTTTCTTCATCATTCGGTACAAGAAGTTTTTTATAATATTTTACCTGTTAAATTACATATATCGGTCTTATTATTCTGTTTGTGGTTTAATTGCCTTTAAAATCAAGAAAACTACAAAAAGTAAATGTAACAAACTTAATAAACGGTTCTACTAAAATCTTGAAATTCTAATTGTGTTTAATTACTTTCAATATATAATAATTTGCCAAAAATACATGTAGGTCTTCATAATTTAATTCCCAAAATACAAATTCCTACCACCATTTTTTGGAGATTATTATATAAAGATTGGAGGTAGTGTGAGATTTCCCCGCGCAATGCTCCCGTGCGCACCTGTCTTGTGAGAGGCACGTCGTTAGTTTCCTTGTACACATGGAAAATTGGGACACAACGTTAGTCTGATCGCGGCCTAATTCCTATCAACCTAGTTAGGTGCCTTCTTAGCAATTTGACTTGTGGTGAGACCACAATGCATTGACTATCAATTTTGTTTATAACGATTGATATCGAGTACCCCACGCTTTTTACTCGTAGAACAGTGACATTAATTTTCTCGTCGGTAATTTTATTTTTATATTAAGAATTATTTTTTCTTTTTAGTTTGATTAATTATAAAAAGCATGTATTTTAGTTTTTTAAACTATATTTTTTTATAACTGATTGTCATTAAAGGATATGTGGATGGATATATGCACTCACCGCAAATCACTTTAAGCCTTTGACATGTGATATGTGTGAATTCCGGTTTCCCAAGAGAGCATTGGTTTCAATCTAATTTATGATGACAACATATTCGGCTTATACCTACGCATGTTATAGATTAATACCATTTACTTCGTTTATTCATTAAATATGCTGCAAAAATTCAACGCGTAGCAATAGTTTTATCTTCTACGTAATAAAAAATATATTATCATTCTAACAATCTTAATTCATTTGCTAAAATTACAACTAACGACTTTAAAATTCATCGATGTTTTTAATTAAGAACAATTAATTTTTATTGTTCTGTACTTCTTAAAGCCATACATAATTAATTTTAATAAATGGAAATCAAATAACAATAATCAGAGAACAAAAGTTGTGTGTTATTATATTACTCTATGTCCAGAAAGATTTGTTAGGTTTTACCTGTGACCCTTTACAAGCAAATTTTAATTTTGTTTGTTTGAATTCAGTCTACGGCGATAAATATGTCAATCCACCTAGATCATAAGGCACCGTAAGACTTCAAACAGACTTTTTCGATATCTCGTGGACAGGAAATGGCATTATTTACTTTTTTCTTTTAGAGATCATCTACCTGATATTATTTCTACATTTTCGTACCTCAGAGTATATTCTGATCTACAAAAACGAGGGCAAAAAGTATTCAAAAATTTTGTTTTGCATTGAAATCTTGACTACTGGTGCAAAAAGAATAGAGACAGACTGCAGCCTGATTTCACAATTTTGAAAACTGATTTATGCAGAAGCATTGCATTTTTTACCTTTTATATATACATTTAGTATATTCCGTATACATATTTGTTAAATTAACATATTTGTTGTTACCTTGGGATTAATACCAGGCACAGATACAAGGAACGTAACGAAACATTTTAAATGCATTATAAACGGCAAAATGGTTGGCGCCGGCGGTATTTTCGAACGTTGAGTCATTATTATATAAAGTTTTTCATCCTCCTCTCAAATTGCAATTAAAAATATACGAGCAGAATTCCCACTATGGTAGGCATCTCTTCCATGATGCATATGAATTACAAAAGATCCCATTGGGTCGAAGTGTCCGAGATAACTCTCGGCCCCAAAATAAGATAAGATAACCTAACAATATACAAAATGTCTAATATTGGAAGTGAAAAACGGAGAAATCTTCACACTGAGATCCCTGATGTGTCTAACACTACTATAATAGCGATTTCCGTCTTCTATAAATGACTAGGAAGAAATCAGAGCCCGACCTTTTTAAATTATATGCCATATAGAAGAATTATTTGTAGTTTGACTCAAATATTATTAAAAAGAAGTCAATGTGAATTTTAAATGAGAGTTAAAGAGTATTTTACATTTAAATAGGTTCTATGAATTTTTAAACAATTTATTTGCATTAATTGTACAATATAATTCACAAAGAGTAATGAATTCTGACCACATTGTCATTATTAACAAAACAGTAGTAGTATTGTTAATTTAGTGTGATCATCATGATCATTTGAGTGGAGCGCCGATCGATATCGTGATACTAATTTAAGTACAGCATTTACAGACCACCAAAAATGAAGTAGTATATTTGAGCCCTACGATCAAAACTACGTGTATCGTAATTCCACAAATTCACATTTAAATTATTTATTGTAAGCATATAAGTTATCACGAGATTATAAAATATTTTTGTACCTATGTGTTTTGTAATTTTACACTATTAAATTTTAACACAATATTTTCATAATACACACTACTACACGCAATATACAAAATGTCTTATATTTTATAATCGATAACAAATTAATTTAAACAATGTCTAATATTATTATTAAGTCATAATATTTAATATAAATATAAAAATGTCAGTTATATAATTACATCAATTTAATATATACAACTGAAGTATTCTCTGAGTAAAAACATTTGTTTAAAAGCCATTATTTGATTTTTTTAAATAATGACACACGAATGCTCTGGTCCTTTTATAAATTAAGATAGCCATACAATAAACATTATTTTTATATAAAAACAAATCTATTCTTGGAATATTACTATAATACACAACGGAAATCCTTCAAGAAATTTGGTAGTTTTTATTTCAAAGTGCAATTGCTCAGTTTGACAAATGGATGCTCTTTTCGTACTTTTAATATGTAAAATAAGTATTTTTTATAAAAAAATTCAGTGGATGACAATCTGTATCATAAGTGTCTTAAAACAAGACTTTTTCTTCACAGGGCACAGACATAACAGAGCAATTTGAAATTCATCACTTAAAAGGAGTAGCTGAAGCATTATTGCCAAAATATTTCATCAAAAAAGCTACTGTGCCACGAAATTATCCCTTTACATATAAAGAAGATGGATTCTATAAAACGTTGAAAGTTAAGATTATGGAAAAATTACCTGAATTACCGAAAGATCTCAGAAAAAAGACTGATGTGATAATAGACTCTCTGTTGGCAACACTTTTGATTCTTAGCCCTATATGCTGTTGGGTTTTTAAGGCTAATTATCTTATAGGTATAGGCTTAACAATATTTAATGGATATGTATTAAGTCACTTGACCACCTCTGCACATAATTATTTTCATCGAACAGATAATTGGCGAATGTATTTGTTCAATCTAGGTGGAATGTCTTACGCGTAAGTTCTATTTCCAAATATTCATCATCGTTCGAGGGTTAAATATTTATTCTAATTTTGAGTTTGTATTAACGCCTATATTTCACACGACTACTATTAAACAACTACTACTACTATTAAAAGACGTAATTTGTGATATTCCATGAAACTCTTTGTGTCTCTTTCTACTGTCATAAAACATCAAACAACTGGGATTTTGCTGAACTTGTTTTCTAAAGGGATGGTTATAATATAGACTCAAAATCTGGACAGGAATGAATCGGACAATATCATATATTCCATTTGTAGTGTTATATTCATTTCACTTGCATTTATAGGGAAGAAAATTTACTATATTTTAAAAGAGCATTCATGAGAAAAACAATTATTAGATTTTTAATCATTAAGTGTTGTTTCATTGTGTCAATTTCTTCTATTTTCTATATTATCATCTACCAAGTCACATTCTACATTATATTAAAGCATAAATCAGATCAAAAATCATAAAGAAACAACGAATCCTTTACAAACTGGTTCCTTTACAAGGATAAATTAAAATTAAAGATATTTTGATTACAAACAAATTTTGTTTTTCTCATATTAATAAGAACAAGGTTACTTAACAGCAATGAATTAAAAAAAATATTTTGCCTTGAGTCGTAATCATGTATCTGACTCAAACACAATCCTTTTGTATTAATTGAAGGTTTCTAGTACAGTATTCAAAACTCATGTTGTTTTCAAATTAGTTTATTCTTAAGCCATTACTACTTTATATTATTTTTTTAAATACCATTGTCAATGGTAAGGATTGTGACTATGTTACCTTTACTTAGGTAACAAATAAAGATTAATTATCAAATGTTGGTTTCAGGGATTGGCGGATATCGCATGCCATGTCACATCACTTACACACAAATACCGCTCAAGACATAGAACTGAGTATGCTTGAACCGTTTCTCCAATATCTTCCATACAAGAACAAACCATTGTGGGCACAGATGGGAGCTTACTACTTCCCTGTTATTTTCACGCTTGGGAACTTGGCACTCTTTATTACTGAGTAAATTTAATTTTTAACCAAATTTAATTTACTATTATGTACGAAAAAGGAGTTTTTTTTGTTCTGATTGAATTACGTTTCATCCAATTTGGTTTGTAAGCAACTAACGCCCCATAGAGACCTTTATATACTTATTTTCATTGAAAGTAGTAAATAAGTTATCTAGTACTCATGCAACAAGCGATTTCTGTTTACTTTAAGATTACATAGCGATGTGTGAATTATTATGACTTATTTATTTATTTATTTATTACAAGCTGTGCCCGCGACACCGTCCGCGTGGAATAGTGACTTTGGGCAGCATTTTTTCGATATATCTTATGCTTTATTTTGGATTACAAACCCTATAAACCCTAAAATATAAATAAATGAAACATACAAACTGCGTTCGAACCTAGAAAGTCCAGTCTAAGCTGGACCCTATTTTATATGATTGATGATATAAATCTGAAGTCAACTTAAATTGGTTTAATAATTTCCAATACTTATCATTTTTAACAAAATCTATTTATTTTTCTAACATAAAAGTAGCTTAATTTACTCCTTCTTACATCAGCTATCTGCCAGTGAAAGTCCCGTCAAAATCGGTCCAGCCGTTTCAGAGATTAGCCGGAACAAACAGACAGACAGACAGACAAAAATTGTAAAAAATGTTGTTTTGGTATATGTACCGTGTATATGTATACCGTGTATATGGATGTCCATATACACTTAGTAAAAAGCGGTTATTTTAATATTACAAACAGATCCTCCAATTTTATTTATTTGTATAGATGTATAGATTTAGCATAACAGCGTAGAAAAGCAATTGGACATAATCCGCCCCTAATTTTGTATTTTAAAATAATAAATGTAAACCAATTGTAATATAATTTTTCAATAATATAGCTGAATATTGTTGTAATAATACTGGCTTTTATACATATTGTTCTTTAGTATTCAAAATTCTTCATGCATTCTATGTTACTAGGTTACCATATACTTCAATAAGAAACAAACTAAAATGAACAAATCTTTTCTAATTTACTAATACAAAATTACAACAAATATGCTTTAAATATTCTACCTATTATACCTCAAATGATTTAAAACAAATAGTAACTTAATTACTTCTTGTGGAAATAATGCAACAAATATAATAATAAAAAATTGTTTACAATAACAAATCGTACAGAGTAGCAAAAAATTAGATATCATTGCGTCATAAAATTAATTTGAGGCAAAACCATAATACGTTAACGTCACGTCCGACGCGATATATGACTATTTTAGATACTGTCTCAAACCTTAAAATTCAAACAGAAGTTCTTTAAGTCTTGTATCGTACCAAAACAAGACTTAAGTTCGGCGTTTACGAGACCTTTTTTATTGCTGAGGTATAAGCAGTTACCGTCGCCTATAGATGTTTGCGACGCTAAGAGCGTCGAGAACACGCTGCTGTCTCATAGGGTTATAGGAACCTTGATAACTAATACCGGACACAACGAAAGGTTATTATGGCGGCATACTTAAGACCAAGGGTGGTTGCCTTCCAGATAGGCTTGAGGCCCTACCACGTAGCTAGGGTGGTTTGTTTTGGTCGCCTTTTTCGACAAGCCGACCCCAGCCGCAGAGGTTATTATTCTTTCTCCGCCCCTCCACGGAGAAAAACAAAAAAATCTACGCCATTTTAGAATTTAATGCCAAAGTTAAATGCGATACAAAATTTGTTTTTCACGATTTCTGGATAAAGAACAATTTTAAAATTCTAGAACCTTTACATATAGTATAAATATTCTTCTGTTCGTGTGTATGTGACTGAACTCTCCTAAATGGTTAGAACGATTTTGATGCAAATTTTGTGTGTATGTTTGTTGTGGTTTCTAAAATGGTTTAGATTAACTATTCGATCCACATAAAAAATTTTTTCGTTTTATTTATATGGTAGAACAACGTTTGTGGGTCAGCTAGTAGTATCATATAAAATTATAAAAGATATTCAAATCTTGAAAAACATTTTATATTCCAACATTTACAATAACATTCTCTAGAAGAGAAGGAAAAAGAAAAAAACGCGAAAACTAACAACAATTATTATTTTCAGATTGGTATCGACCGCTTTTGGGTATTGTGGTAAACGTTTCCAATGGACTCATATAATTCCCTTCACCTTACCAGTATGGATGTGGATATTGGGAGATCTTTCTATCGCGTTGAGTCTGGGGTTATGGATGGTCACGTTATTTTCTTGCAGCTTCTTCTTTATTTTGTACGGATTGACGGCTGGTCATCATGCTCACACCAACTTCTTCGAAGGAGACATACCCAGGTTGAACATTATTTAATATATAATATGTAATAAAACGCACGCGGTGCTGATAATATACATCTCGAAACTAACCGGTTACCAGATGTATTAAATCATCAACACCTTTCAAATTTTATATGATTGGTGTTTAGTGGATGAAAGAGCGGTATTACGCTGAATTTGTGGAGTCACCCGAAATTTATTTTCCCCAATTTTCTCTATCCAGTCATTATTTTTATTTGAACATCTTTATCTCGGTGCAGGGGTGGATTCGGAATACTGGCCGTTGCGGCCGAGGCTGGCCTGTTGTAAAAAGTGACAAAACAATCCTAAGTAGGTGGTAGGGCCCAAAGCCTGTCTGGATGGTAACCAGAACCCTAGCTAAATTTAGAACCATAGCTTCTAAATCTGCCGCCATAATAACCTTGTGTTGTATTCTGGTGTTAGTGACGCGTTTACGGTACTCCTAGCGTATATAAGCTCTTATTATTATCTTAAATTTGCGGCTTTGATATAACATAAAACTTCTTCTATTTAACTTATAATTTTAAGATAACTATTCCGATCACAAAATCAAATGATCCAAAAATATTTTATGAATTTTGTGTACTTAATTTGTTCATTACATACATTTAAAAGTGTCCGCAACAATCAACAAATAATAAAAGCGCTTAAAATAAATTTAGTTATGAATAACGACCATAATAACTTTAAAAATTGAAGATATTTAAAGCATAAAATTTACATTTAGAATAAGAAAGCATATATTCTTCATTTTTATTTATACCTATACCGATGTTTGATGTTTGCCGATGAAATTGTGCTGGTTGCAGAAAATGCTCACAAGGAGATTAGAAGGTGTTGGGTTAAAGATAACTAGAACCAAAACTGAACATCTATTTTGCAATTTTGGTAGAATATCTGACTTCACTACGATGATTACCTTAGGCGTGACGCTGCCAATTTGCTCCAATTTCCGTTACCTCGGATCATTAATCCAGAACGACGGTGATATAGGCCAAGGTGTGAAAAATAGAATAAATCCAGGATGGATGAAATGGCGACAGGTCTCAGGATTAATTTGTCACTCAAGAGTACCACTTAAACTCAAAGTTAAAATTTATAAATTCGTATTAAGGCCTGTCGTATTGTATGGATCGGAATGCTGTGCCACAAAGGGGAGGGACGAAAGGGTGTTACGTGCAGCGGAGATAAGAATGCTAAGATGGATGTGTGAAGTTACGAATATGTATAAAATTTGAAATCAGTATATTACAAGAAATGTGAAAGTAGCACCAGTTATTGAAAAACTTTAATATGATAGACTAACGTGGTTTGGCCAAATAATGCGCAGGGAAGAATGCCATAAAACAAGGAAAAGGTTAGAAATGAGAATGGATGGATACAAAAGTAGAGAGGTAGACCAAAAAAAGATGGATGGGTTGAGAAAAAGATGATATAGCAAAAAGGGTGTGAATGTTCGATGACGGCTAACAGAGAAGAGTGGAAAGAGAGAACATAATATTGTGCCGACCCCATATAATGTGGGATAAGAGCAGGAGGAAGAAGAAGACTCTTTACTTCAATCTCTAATATGATGTGCGTTATTTTTTTTATTAAATATATGGGGCATTTCACGTCAAGCGGACAACCAAAAAAAATGAGGTCGTGAATTTTGTTTATACTCTGGTCAGTTACACTTCTAGTAGACATGGATGTGTACACACCATTTTTTTTTCGTATGATACTTTATTGCTGAGTTATGAGCTTTTATAAATTTACTAAGAATGAAGTCATGAATTTTTGGATGCTTATTATTTGTATCAACTAATTTGTAAAAAAAAATTAAAAGTATTGTTTCTTATTAAAATTAAAAAGTTGAAGTTTTTAATTTTTTTGTCGAATTCTAAATTTGAATTTTTTTTACGTATAGTAAACCGGAAGTGAAAATTTCAAATCGATTTTTGAGTAACTTCGACACTTTTTTTTAATATTTTAACCTTTTATTAAAGCTTTAAATGCAATAATTCTTCACAAAAACTGACCAGAGTATAAACAAAATTCACGACCTCATTTTTTTTTTGGTTGTCCGCTTGACGTGAAATGCCCCATATATTATTTGTAACTTTCAAATTGTCACAGTAATTCAAAGTAAACTTTAATACATTAAATTTTCAAACTATATTAAACAAAATTGGTATACTTTTTTAATTTTCTTAAAGCCGCGAATTCTCCATAGAATATCTTCGGTTGGCTTCGCTTCTAAAATAACATAACTTTCACAATATTATTTACATAAAAGTGATATTATAAAAGCAAAGTTTTCTTATGTCGTGACTTGTGAAATGTTGTAAAACATAAAAAGTTAGGCTGAGGTTCATTTAGTGCCAAAGAAAATGGTTAGGTAGGAAAAAATAATCTCAAATATTAAGCTCAACTTCTTTATAACGGTCTGATATTTAGGCCTTTTATTTTAGATATGATACTCAATCTGATTTTATCTATTCTTCTGTATTGAGATTGTAGGGTTATAAAACACGCATTGAACAAGCTACATGAACTAACTTTAGAGAAATCTTATTCAGCTACAGTCACGGTCGCATTATTTTAGAATAAATATTATAATAACAGCCCATAGCGTCCCACTGCTAGGCTGTCCCCGAAAAAGTACGGATAGTATACCCGCCACGCTTGTCCAAGGTAAACAGGTGAGTTACATATACTGGTGTTATCAGGATACAGGTTATCTCACGATGATTTCCTTCACCGTTGGTACATGGCATTTATGCTATAATATGCACATTAAGTGAAAAAAAAACTGGTTCTGAGTGTAACACCAGATACTTTATGTTAGAAACGTAATACATAACTACAAATCTCATATCCACTCCATAAACTTAACTTTGAGGTTTTGGCGTGCGTTAGCGCACGTCGGTACGCTTGCGGAGGTCGCAGGCTCGATTCCTGTCCAGAATGTCTGTGTTTAAGTATAATATGTATTTATTTACAAAAGAAAATATATGTAGTATATCATTTGTCTAATACCCATAACCCAAGTGCTATGCTACTTTGTCTGGCTATTATAAACATAATCGAGGCAGTCAAAATTTGAACTTAGTCTAAAACTGGAGCCAGAAACTACAAGTGTAATTTTTGTTTCAGAGATGAAACATTAGACTGGGGCTTACATCAGATGGCGACTATTGTCGAGAGGAAAGACTATGCAGGCAATCACTTTAAATCTTTAACTAGGTTCGGAGACCACGCCCTTCACCATCTCTTCCCGACACTAGACCACGCTGAACTAACATATTTTTACCCCATACTATTTGAACATTGTGAGAAATTCGAAGTACAATTACGTACTAGCACATTTTACCGCGCTCTAGTGAGCAACAGTACGCAATTAGCGAGGAAACGACCTCATGATTTCAGAGTGAAGCTAAATAATACTACTAACGATAACAGCTTCAATTAAATTTAAACAAATTCTAGTCAAAAATATTGATTTCTCTTTTATTAGGAATTGGTTAAAATACACGAGTTCGATTCACATCTCGCGTGTTTGTGTATAATATACAAGTTTTTATCCGTGCAGGGGCGGAGAAACCATATTGACCTCTGCGGTCGGGGTCGGCCTGTAAAAGACGACTAACAACCCAAGCTAAGTGGTAGGACTCCAATCTGGTCTGGGGCACCCAATTTTAAATATGCCGCCATAATAGCTTTGTATTGTGTTCTGCCATAAGTGACATAAAACACAAATGCCAGACCAGAGTTACCACAATTCATTTATTTTAAAGGGATTTTTATGTTAAAGGTGTTTAATTTATACATAATTTGAGGTATTATAAGGTGTTGTAGTATAACGAAAAGCTGTCTGTCATAAAGACGCAATTATTTTTGCTTAGCAACCCAGTCAGTCAGGGATAGCAAGCTCGAGATAATATCATTTGTGAGATACCTGTAGTCGATAGCGGGGGACTTTAAGACTGGATGCGAAGTATTACAGCCTCGCTGTTGAAACCGATACTGAAACTAATACAGGTCACACTTTTGATTACCGCCGTTGGAAGTCTTGGTATAAAAGTAACTATATCAATTTCTAAATTTACGTACTACATTGAATAAAAAAAATTACCAGCACCTAAAGGCAAAGGAAAATATTGTTAAGGAAACCTGCAAACCGACCTATGTAGTATGAGTAGAGGTGTGCATTATCCCTAGTGTGACGCCGAACGCCAGTAGTTGGATCTTATGTGTTCTAATAATCATGTATACCGTACATTCTTAGTATTGTAGTTGGTTTTACATTTAAGGAAAAATTATTAAATGCACAACTTTGGCAAAAGTAAACCTAATATTATATGTAGTATTCATAGGTTATAGAATATAGGTAACAGGGTAATATCTTTATAAAAATGTATTTTATGTGTAATATTTTATAGGAAATTTATAATAAAATTAATAAAATTTATAATAGAAACCAAAATTTGTAGAGTTTTAAGTTAAACCGCTGTTGATTAAAACAAAATAATTACTATTAAATACTTGCACAACGACTTGTAATAAAGATGACGAAAAAAAACATACTTATATTTAAAGGCTGTGGTATATTATGAATATTTAATATTAATTTTATATCATAATTTTTTTATTAATCTTCCCGTATTTGTTCAAAATCATTCGTTGAATTATTTTATTTAAAAATATATTACTTACAACACTGCAATGAATCCGGGTTTCCTTTCTTTAAAAAATGTTAATTTTTCTGCTTTTGTCTTATTTACTACTTACGTATATATGGTAAATTAGGATTTAAGAAACGCTATTTAAATATTTATTAATTTTCTTCTTTCATGCACTAACAACACACTTGTAATTTGTAACAAAAATGTTGATTGTATATCCGTTCTAAATCTATTAAGTTTATGACTTGATTTACGAATTTAAGTTTAATGTAGCCAAATATAAATTTTTAATTATTATTTTAGAGCAATAAGTAGCCTTGTGCTTATACTATGGATGATTTGGTCTTAGAATCACTTTCACGACCGCTGATATGTATGGCCATAGAGTGTGTATGACACCAAACGAAAATTATAAATAATATGATGTTATATTTATTGGATATGTGAATCTTTCTATCTATCTTGGTGCAGGGGCGGAGTCAGAATATTCATCCCTGCAGCCGGGCCGCTTGTCGTAAAAGGCATACAACCCTAGCTAGCGGGTAGAGCTCCAAGCTTGTCTAGATAGCTCCACCCTTGGTCTTCTAATATCCGTTATGTTCCGCAGGTTCCAGTTTTCATACTCAGAAATAAGTGTGGTTAAGTATACTATGTGTTTAGTCCAGTAAAAGGCCCGAGATTAGCAGTGGGTTTTAATTTTAATTTAAAACAAATATTAGAATCATATAATTATAGTGATCTTTATTCAATAAAACAGATTCCATGAATTCGCATTTATACCCAAACAGTTGTCTTAATAGTGAATAACAAAGCTCAAACAGATTAATTACGTTGAGAAATTGTTCTCGACCCCAAGTCAAATACTAAATTAGCTTGCTCTCTTTAGATGAGCTTAGCTAATTTAGACAGTGTATTTGGTATGTCTACCGCTTGGATTATGCTTACTATTAATTTTAGAGAATCTCAAGCAATTTGTTATTCAGTTAAAACATTACGTACATACAACTATATTAAGAAAAAATTGTGTAAATACATTAAAATCCGTTTATTAAGACTCCGTCTATATTGACCAACCGCTTAATATAAAGTAATTACAAAGCAAAGTTTGATTTCACATAAAATTCTTATAACAAAGTCGTATATAATGACAATAATGGCATCGGTTATAGTGACATGTCGTTTATTATGACCCATTTATAATACAATAAATGCATACGTATATACAGAACAAAAACATGAAGTTGTTTATTTTCTTCAAACTGTTTTGTATGACGTCCGCTTAATATTATAACGTATTTGTCATTTAATTTTGATGTCATTATAAATGGATTCCACTGTAAGCAATAGTAAGCGATTTTTTTATCGTAGTGATTAGTGTCACTATAGAAAAGACTACAATATACCAAGTGGGTTTTAGTAGCCCATTGGAATGCAACGTACAAAAGTGGATTCAGCGACAAAGGCTCAGGTGATGACCAGAGTTTTTAATGTTACATACAATAGTAGATGACCCGGTAATTTGTTGTTTCGCCATAAAAATTTAAAAAATTATGTTTTGGACAGAATTTCTACAAAATTTGTTCTTCTTCCAAATCTTAAGTTAATCGGGTGTATAGTTTTAGAGATCTCGCGATGAGTGTGGTATTTCGCTTATAGATATATAAATATATTTTGGATAGAATTTTCGCGAAATCCGTTCATAATGAGCGTCTACATCGTAAAATGAGTAAATATGCCAAATTTGAAGTCAATCGGGTGTATAATAATAATAATATTCTTTTTATTTCGAATCATACACATAAGTCATAATTCATAGGGGTTAGTAAATACATAGTATAGTGTTAGAGATTTCGTGATGAATGGCATTTCGCTTATTATATAGTATATATAGATTATACATCAACACCCAAACTCGATACGGATATCAAACCTGCGTAATAAGAAACCATTAATAGTATAAATCTTTTTAAAAGAAGTTATTTGACAGCCCTACAGACTCAGTGGCTACGTAATTATGGTTGAGTCGTACGATCTGCACATAGTTTCTTTTGGTCTGGATGTACATGTCCGTCTGTTGTATTTTTGGTAAGAAAGCCCATGCGGGTATCACATAGAGCAGGAAAATCTCTTTAAAAATATTGAAGAAATCAAAACCTTGATACGAATTTCCTTTGTCTTCCACATGGATAAAGTAGAATCCAACGAACCGACAAACTTGCTGAAGAACATTCATCTAATTTGTTTCTGTAGAGAAAATAAATAGGGTACATTGTTTTCCTTTTAGACTTTGTGGTACTGGGATTCGCAAAAACTTCACGGGATCTGTCTGTATTAAGTACAAATTATGAGTTCTGGTGAGGCTGAAGGACCGTATAAAGAACGGTGCGGCTTAGGTCTCAAAAGATGGTAGCCGCGGTGCGCGAAACAAGGGTAGTGCTGGTTTAATAATTAACGTGGAAAGGAAAGGAGACGGAAATACCCAGCAAGTCAATCGGCGACTCACCTGAGGTTCTCTTTTCTGCTATCTTCCACGGCTGTTTTGCGGTTTGGAGTCTAGGCCTTTGTAATTAGCGATTCACAAACATACAAAAACTCGTGCGGGCTTAACCAAGACTCGACGGTACGTATCGTCGGCGCGGGCGGTAGCCAAAAAGAAGACGATGCAGCAGGCAGGGTAGGCAAGGAAAAAAGGATATGATGAGGCGCCTGACTAAGTTCGATATTACCGGTAAACGTTTAAGACATTTTATAAGAACCCATCTTCTAGCTCTGGAAAAACTTTTTTTTTTTTTTTTTTTTTTTTTTATTTTAGGCTGACGCCCCGCTTAGAATTTAACAGTTACCATCGCTTATGGATGTTTGCAACACCAGTGGCATCGCGAACACGCTGCTGTCCCATAAAGGTACTGGAACTTGGGTCACTAATGCCGGAACACAACACAAGGTTATTATGGCGGCATACTTAAGACTAAAGGTGGTCGCCATCCAGACGGGCTTGAAGCCCTACCACGTAGCTAGGGTGGGTTGTTTAGTCGCCTTTTACGACAGGCCGACCCCGGCCGCAGAGGTTAGTATTCTTTCTCCGCCCCTGCACGGATAGGAAACTAGAGTGGCTTAAACTCAAATTCAATAGCTATACTTAAAACTACTTTTATTGTACGTTTCATTCTATCATAGTAAAACTTTAAATATTTTCAACAGCCGTTTTCATCAACTCATTTATATTAATGGAGGATTTAAGAATATAAAAATAATACATACCACAAAGAACACATCTGCAGGGGTCACAAGTTCAATAGCTGTCCTAAGTTTGGGCGTTTATTACTAATATGTAATTATTTACTAAAGAAAGGTATAAAACAATGAGTCTAATACTCATAACAATAATACTCTGCTGCTTACTGTAGGACTGAAAAGCGCTGGGGAAGTTATCACAGTATATTTTTATTACCTGGATAAACTCAAAAGCCAAAATTACTCATATCTATTCCAATTTTTTTTGTACCTCTTTGACTAGTAAAAGTAACAATTATCGAGAAAGATCTTCGCAAGCACTTTCAGCATTCAGCGCACTTTGTGCTGAATTGTAGGTACATATGATTATAAAGACTCCGAGCTTCAAAATGCAAGGTTTTTATGTAACTGAGATTAATTAAATTAAAAAGAAAATATGTTTTACAGACGTGGCAAAGAAAAATATATTATATCATTTTATTTAACTCTCCGTGAATTTATCTCATTTTCTTAATAATGTTATTCATCTTCAATGAATATTTAAAATATATATACTCCCGCATAAACTCCCGCAGACCATATTTAATCATTATTATTTAAATAAGATTACTCTAAGTATGATTAAAACACTCAACATGCATTGAGTGATATATCAAAAGCGTTTCGTATATTTCTGCTACATTTTTATATTTAACGTAAATTCTAATACAAACATCGTCTTAGCAAATAACTGTAGCAAAGTAACGAAACAAAATAAGAAAATCTTAAACTATCTTTAAATTAAGGCGCCGAGATGCCACTCGCCTCTCGCTGCAGCGTAATTTCAGTCACCTAATTTAAGTCGGCACTCACTTATTTCGTTGAAATTGTTGCAGTTTCCAACTAGCTTTATTCGTTGAAAACATTTAACCAAGATTTCAACTAATTTAAATCTTCTTCGGACTTTTCTGTAAAGCGAGTAAATTATTTATTTCTATTTAGTTTATTCGACTACGTAAGAAAATTTGCAGCAATGTACAAACTAATCTATACAAATAAATAAAATTAGAGTGTCTGTTTGTAATATTAAAATAACCGCTTTTTACCAAGTGCATTCGGACGTATACACGGTACATATACCAAAACAACATTTTTTACAATTTTTGTCTGTTTATCTGTCAGTCTATCCGTTTGTTTATTTTGATAGGCCTTTCACTGGCAGATACCTACCTTCATCAGGTACGACCTAGTGATGAACAATACTTTGAATAATATAAAAATTTATATTTTCTAAAATCTTTTTGTTTTTTGAAAATAACTACAAAAATTATGCAAGGTACTTATAATAATTTTCGTGAAAGACTATTTCTTTGTACCTAGGAATGTTTTGCATATCACAATCAGATTTACAAAGACTGTCTCTTTAAATAGCTATTTAAAAATTGTCTTTACGGATATCTCGTAAGCAACTTCGACGCCCGGATTCTGCTGTGCCAGAATTAACTTAGGCAAGAAGAACAAGAAGTAACTTAGGCTATTTTTATTTTAGAAAAAAAATAGTTGTTATTAAAAATGATAAGTTTCGGAAATTATATCCAATTTAAGTTGAACTCAGATTTATGTCATCAATCATATGAAATAGGGTTTACCTTAGGCCGGACTTTGTAGGTTCGAACGAACGTATTCCGGAGACGCATGGCGTAAAAGTTGCATTCGATAACACTGACTGTTTGCATATTTCATTTATTTATATTTTAGCGTTTATAGGGTTTGTAATCCAAAATAAACCATAAGATTTATACAAAAAATGCTGCCCAAAGTCACTATTCCACGCGGACGGAGTCGCGGGCACAGCTAGTATATAAATAAAACTAAACTTATAATATTAATGAAAAAATATAATGAGAAATTAAATTCTAAACTGCATCCCAGCTGCATAACCTCTTTGTTTAGGAATACATTTAATCAACTTTTGATGTAAAACTAAAGTTCTTCTGCCATATATGGTAAATAAAAAAAAATACACTTTGGATAGGATTTCCTTTAATTCCGTTCTTAGTGAGAGTCTACACCGCAAAAAGATTAAATATGCTAAATTTCAAGTCAATCGCGTGAATAGTTTTATAGATCTTGTGATGAGTGTGTATTTTTCTGATTTATATAATTCTTCTGTGCACGTGTATAAGACAGGATTATGGCTCGCTTAAAATTTAGCATTAGCCAGGGGCATCGCGAACACGCTGCTATCCGCGAAGTGGTACTTGAGTCTGATCACTTATGCCGGAACACAACACAAGGTTACTATGGCGGCATATATAAAATCCCGGGGTGGCTAGCAACCACACGGGCTTGGAGCCCTACCACCTAGTTTGGGTGGTTTAGTTGCCTTTTACAACAGGCCGACTCTGGCCGCAGAGGTCAGTATTCTTTCTCCGCCCCTGCACGGACTAAAATTTCATTTTCCTATTCCACGGTCAAGCAATGTTCCTTAGTATTTATCATACAATGAATAAAGATAATTATTATTACAATTGACGACCTCGGTGGCGTAACGGATAACGCACTTCGGTACGCTTGCGGAGGTCACGGGTTCGATTCCCGTCTCACGTCTGGGTGTTTATGTATAATATGTATTTATTTACAAAAAAAAAGTATATAAGTAGTATATCAGTTGTCTAGTTCCCATAACACAAGTGCTATGCTACTTAGTTTGGGACTAGATGGCGCTGTGTGAATTGTTACAAAATATAATTATTATTATTATTAATTCATTCCACTACCATTTTATTAATATGGCAGAACAACGTTTGCGTTGTCGGCTATATAATATATATATTGCGCCTAATAACTAATTCTTCGCAGCATACATTAGCGTTGTACATTGCTATAAACAGAAACAAAGTTAACGTTTTTTGACGCATTTCAACTTTCGTACACTAGAACCCTTTTACACGAACATTACAGAATCTTTGTCGCATACAAAGTTAGACCATTATTTAAAAACACATGGGATATCTCGTCATATAATATAATTTTCACTAACTGTACTCCATAAACTTGACTAATGGCTGGGAGTAAGGTGTACAAAAGCGAATTTAGTTTAAAAAATTTAATATCATTTTTTTGTTGCTTTGGAACAGTAGACAGGCTAACGGGCTACTTAGGAAACAGTTACGTTGCCTATAGGTGTTTGAGACCCTGGCCACTACCAACACGCTGCAGTCCTCGTGGGATGACTGGAACCTGGATATTTTGTGTTAGAATAAAACACGAGATTGTTATAGCAGCATATTTAAAGTACGGGGGTGATGGACACCCAGTCAGGTTTGGACACTTACAACCTAGCTAATGCTGTTTTGTCATCTATGACAGGCTGCCCCCGGCCGCAAGGGTCAGGTCTTCTTACTATCTTTAAGAATGCCTGCTAGACTTGAACTGGCTCTAGATTCGATTTTCATCACCCATCTGACCAGACATCTTCATCACTTCTTCATTAGATATCTGATTTCTGATTCTTTTCAATGTAGGTGCATTGAGTGATTTTTAAATGGGATGTCTTTAATAATACTGATGACAACTAGATTTTGTATTATTGGTTTGGATTAAATATACATAATTTTTATCGATTGTTCATTTTTTTGTTGCTGTAGGACAGCAGACTGGCTAACGGCCCGCTTAGAATTTATCAGTTACCGTCGCCTATGGGTATTTGCAACGCCAGTAGCATCGTCAACACGCTGCTGTCTCATAAGGATACAGAAACTTGGGTCACTAATGCCGGAACACAACACAAAGTTATAATGGCAGCATACTTAAGACCAAAGGTGGTTGCCATCCAGACGGGCCTGGGGCCCTACCACGAAGCTAGAGTGGGTTTTTTGCCGCTTTTTACGACAGGTCGACCCCGGCCGCAGAGGTCAGTATTCTTTCTCCACCCCTGCACGGATAGACGATATTAACTATAAATAAACACGATGAAATAATTATCACTAATACATTACCTAATGTATAAATAAACAAAAGGCTTAGTAACTGTGGGGTATGGAATTTTTACCGAATCTTAGTTCTTGCCACGGTCGGAAGTGAGTGTATGGACCGCCATCACCTCTTTCTACGAAGCAGTAATAACAATTATATTTTAAACAACACCTCAGGGACGTGAGCTTGTTAACTTTTGATCATATTTGCTGACCGTGTGAGGGGACATAAATATTCATTAGGTCGTGTCCTGTGGGTATCTTTTCTTACTGAACTTTATTACACACTGGATTTTTGACAGTCCCCTCAGTTGAGCATTAAATTCGAGAACATGTTTTTAAACTTCCTTATAAACTTATTTGTAATCGTTTAACATAATTAATTTTTATTCTTAATTTTTTTAAATAGACGTATTGTCTACAAAGTTTTTTTCTAGATTATGAGAAATTTGTACAACTCCACCTATATTATACGGAACCTTAGAACATTTTTTCTTAATATTTTTATATAGACGTTCAATAATTGTGTTTGCGTAGCGACATTTGTTGATGTTCTAAGACGTGTCGGGCAAACCCGCAAGTTGATGCAAACCGTCAAAACAAAAAAAGATGCCTGCCTCGGTCATGTGTTCAGACCCGAGAGATACAATTTACTGCAACTCATTATGATGGGCAAAATTGCGAGGAAACGTCGAGTAGGCCGTCGGAAAAAGTCGTGGCTTCGAAACATCCGCGAGTGGACCGGAGTCAAGAGCGCCGCGGAACTGTTTCACCTCGCCAGGGACAAAGCGAGGTTATCAGGGCTGATAACCTTCAGTAATTGGAGAGGAACACGAAGAAGAAGAATTGATATTTGCTGAGGACGAAATACTTGATTTGAGTTTTTAAAGGCAAGCCTTTTTGAACGCCTAGCCGGGATAGCCCTGGCTAGTGCGTTCCGAAGAGCAGGTATCATATATCAGGTAGACAGGTATTTCAGAGGTTACCAAAAGTCTACATACACAATGGACTACCACGAAGAATAGAAGTGAGGACTGGAGATTTCAGTATGCCATCGCAACCACCCAGGGTATTTTTACTGACCAGTTGAGTGATTGCAGTAACACTGGATTGGGAACAGAACTTGTGGAAGTTGAGTAAATAAGTCTGAGAACATATTACTCCTTAATGTCTAACCCTGCTTCAAGTACATGCTCCTGGCAAGTTCATACGCCTTAGCATCCTAGTAATAGGGTCGATATTGGCAGTCACTACGTTAAAATATCAGAACCGGGTTTTATTGTTAGCAGTTAGGGATTTGGACAGAACTTTAGGAGTTAAAGTGGCTCCCAGCAAACGTTGCTTGGCTTATCTCTCCTATACAATTTTTTGTCCTACGTTAAACCACTTCCGCCTTTGAATGTTATTATAGAATGTTCTCGAGTTTTGTTACATATAGAATGTTCTTGATCCCTCATTTCCAGCTTGAAATTACCTTATAATTAAACATTAATTGTCGTAATTTGATTTTACAAAATATGGATACCTTATATATTCCGCTTTTAAATGCGTTTTTTTTTCTACAATTGACTCTTTATCTACCTCCTGCACCATTGAATTGTTTATCTGTATGGCCAAGATATTTACAGAAATTTGGAATCCTCATATGATACTTACCAATTACATAATAGTAAATTACATATTGGTTACATTAACCGTAGAATTTTTAATTATGATCGAGGTTTCATTCCCGTGTCCAAATGTTAACCGGTTGTTAGTATTTTGTAACTTTCCAGGTTATTAGGATAATATGGGGTCAGGTTACAGTAAAACAAATCAAAAAGTATTTGCAAAAATGGATACTTATGTGTTTAAGATTATTATTAAAATATTATCTTCTGAGTTGGAGAGGATATTAGATTTTTAACAGTATATACATATATCCGATTTTTATTTTCTTACTAGCTGACCCGGCAAACGTTGTTCTGCCATATAAATAAAAAAGTAGCCGATGTGCTTCCCCGAGATCAAAACTATCTATCCCGAAATTCATCGAAATTGGTTCAGCGGTTGAAATGTTACAGATCGACAGATTTCTCGGATTCGGGTGTTATTAATAACAGCACAAAACTGTGAATACCATTGTCATGTCTTTAGGGAGACCACGGGGGATGGATATGAGAGGGATGCGGGGATGAATGAATATAGTGGATTTTTTTTTTAATTACCTTTCATTTATCCGTGCGGATATCCGGAGAAAGAATACTGACCTCTGTGGCTAGGGTCGGCCTATCGTGAAAGGCGACAAAACAACCTACCATAGCTACGTGGTAGGGCTCAAGCCCGTCTGGATGGCAACCACCTTTGGTCTTAAGTATGCCGCCATAATAACCTTGTGTTGTGTTCCGGCATTAGTGACCCAAGTTCCTGTACCCTTATGGGACAACAGCGTGTTCGCGATGCCACTGGTGTTGCAGACACATTGGCTACGGTGACTGTTAAATTATAAGTGAGCCATCAGCCTGTCTGCTGTCCTACAGCAATAAAAGAATTAAAGATAAACGATTTTAGAAAACTAATAAAAGATTTAAAATATAATCTAATACTCTAGAGTGGCGCCATCTCTTGACGGAGTTGTGAACTGTGTTCTCTTTTCGAATCCACTCGTGTGAGCGTTGTGACATTTTCTAGATTCTAATAGTTATGATTTCAATGTAATGTATATGATGCTTTTCCTTCGAGTTACACGGTTAAGTTTGAGGGTACGGGGATTAGAACTTGGAATATGTTTTTTATTATATCTACGTGTTTCTTATATTGTAAATATAGACTCTTGAAAGGCAACCCTCACTAAGCGACATTGGGTGAACTTTCCAAGAAACAAACTCCTGTACGGACAGCAGTATGTTCACGGTGCCCTTAGCGTCGCAAACATTTGTATGCGACGGTAACTGGTTATTATTAAATGGACCGTCAGTCTATCTGCTGTTCGTGAGCAATAAAAAAAAGGAAAGGGATTTGATTTAGAAAATAAAATATAACTCGCCTAGTTGTTGGATTTGAATGATTTTCTGATAGATCAATTCCCAATTTCTCCGTGTAGGGGCGGGGTAAGAATACTAACCCCTGCGGCCGGAGTCGGTCTGTCGTAAAAGGCGACAAAACAACCCTAGTTACGTGGTAGGGCCGCAAGCCCGTCTGGATGGCAATATACATTTTATTTACTAAAAAAAAAAACTATATATGTAGTGTATCAGTAATGTAGGAACCATAACACAGCTCTTCTTCAGTTTCATTGCTTCGAAGATTCTGAACGCGTCTAGCGTCGCGCGTGCGACGGCCTATATTTTGGCGCCTCACTGCTGGCATTTTCTTATCAATAATAATGAATATCACTATGATAAAACTCTAAAAACTCGAAACATTTCGAAGCATTGATGTATCAGTTTGAAGTCAACTGTCACTTGATCTACTATCATGAGTACGACTATGTTGTATAATAATAACATTAAAATAATTAATATAAAACAATTTTTTTTTAATTTTCATGTTATACAAACCTTGTCCTAATAATAACGAATACATAAAACAAAGAATCATCCAATAGGGTGCAGTCATTCGAACGTGATGAGCGTACATACATTTCGAAGATCCATTTTTATTTATATAGATTTGCTTCGATTTTCAAGTAACTCTTAGCAGTATTGAAATGCCAAGTTTTTGGTTGTCAAGCACGTTTCTACGTTAAAAGCTGAGTGTTACATCACTAGTTTAATTTAATCAAAATACATATGTGCTTTAATTATAAAGAACAGAAATTCTAATCGCTGAAGTTGATAGCAGCAGTTTTAGGTGAGTATGGTGGTTACATATTTTCTGCTAAAGAAGAAATCTCGGACAAGTATGCAATTAACCCTTGGACGCATGTTCTACAATTGGGATACCCATGATTATATTTTTCCTTGATATTTACTGTAGGTTAAAAATAAATAAATAATAGTCTGATAATAAATAGATAATGCCAATGCTAAAGATGGAATAAATTAAATTGACGCTAAAAATAAATAATTGATATTATTATATTTTAAAAGTGAAAAATATGTAAATTAAAAAAGATAATAATAATAGACATGCAATTTTTGTTTGAGCCTCTCTGGTCAATAAATTAAAGTCGATGCATCAACGAAGCCTGCAAATATCTCCATGTGAAAGCACTCATAAGAACCCGGACTTCTAAGGTTCGGCTTTGGATTCATCTGTCTTTAACCACTTGAATGATCGTTAATTTATTATAAACATAATTTCTGTTAATAGTAAACTAAATACAGTGTAAACTCCATGTAACTTCTCTAAAGCGTCGAAATCACTTGGCTTTGATTGGTTGAGCTTGCCTTTGAGCTGGCGCGTTACATTAGTTTAAGAACTTAGTTATTAAGGTTAATAAAAAAGGTATATTATTTTTTGCTTTTCATTTTTTTCAGCGATTTAATTTTTTTGTTAAAAAGTTTTATTTTATAATTCTTTGTGGCTATAATCTATTAATTACTACATGCTTAAATAAATCACTTCTGTCAAAAGTTATGCGTAGTCATGGATATAATCAGTGAGTGAACAATCAATCATTCTCTGTTTTCATACTCTTAGGGTTAGATTTTTTCCCAAATTTATATGGTATCAACTTTGAGGTATACCACCCTTTTCAACAAAAAAAGAATTTTTAAAATCGGACTACTCTGTAAAAAGTTATGCGTGGTCACACATAAAAAAAAACAATAAATATACGCGTCGAATTGAGGACCTACTGCGTTTTTTTCGTCGGTTAAAAATACAATAAATTTGTTATACATATAGTCATTCAGCTTATAAACAAATCGTCTCGTAGGAACTAGACTATTCACGCGTTATAAAGTTCGAAAGTACGCCGCAGAACGCTTATATTATAGGAACTTACAAGATAACTAATTTAATACATATTGTATACTTTACTTTTGTAAGTTAATGTTATATGTAAACACCCAGACTAGTGAGGGGAATGAAGCTCGTGATCAGGTTTTCTTAACTCAGGGTTTCTGACGTACAAACCGCTATACACGAGTAAATAAAAAATAATAAAAGATGGCTAGGCTCGAGGCCTGTTTAATATTCGAAAGCAACGCTTATCTACTCTTCAGCTCAAATAGACTTGGTTCGAAAGCTAAGCTTTGTTGTAGTATTTTCACAAGGTGCATCGCGTGTTAATTTTCTGATGACGTTCTAGAGATGGAGTACATATATTATATGTACGTTATGGCGTTAGAAACATGTTATATTACATTGTTGATCGATTTCTTGATAATGTAACTGTTTAGATACACAAAACTTTATAAAAATTTAGTACAAATATACATACATATTTTTAATACTGATTTTTTTTAAGGTTATAAGACTTTTTTTTATATTACCTTAATGTTATTTTTTGTACTACATCCTTTTATTATAAATATAAATTTGATTCCGAAATTCAAATATGAAAAATCTTGCTATGTTAATCGTTATTCGCATCAGTTATGATTGCTCAGCCAAATAAACCAAAATGTTTTCTACCGCTATGGCGGACGCGCAGTAAGTATAAACTATGTTCTTATCATGGCCATAAAGTCACTTTTTCTTTTTTATGGCTAACATAAAACTATTAGGTCCCTGGTGTATTCAACTTAATATTCGAATTTAACAGTATTTCTATCGATTTTCTCATTGGCTTAAATTAAACCTATATAAATGCTACTTTTATGCAACGGGTTTCGCACGTTGGAACGCTTGCGATGGTCACGGGTTCTATTTCCGATCTGAATCTAGGTATTAGCTTATACAGGTAACTTATTTTGTATGTTTAAATCGTATAATGAAATCCAGCATTATAATATGATGTATTTAAGCAATTGTAGAAAAAATACTGATACAACACGTGGATCAATAACTCCCGGGACTGACACATAGATGGCGTTACCAACAACAGTTACGTATGATTTTTGAATAGTTTTAATAAATTTCCTGACATTCTGATGTTTGATCCAAGAGTTACAGTGATTTAAGTGACGCTAGTCTTGATATTCTCAAAAAATGGATACGAAACAATTTCATGTGTTGATTTATCATTGCTTTTTGATGAAAAAAAACACAGTGAAAGCTCAGCAATGGCTTGAAAAGTGCTACAGGAACTATGGTCCATCAAAAACAACCATTTATGTGTGTGTGGTACGCTGAGTTTAAACGTGGTTGTTCAGACACTGAAGATGCTGAACGTTCCGGCCCGCCAAATGAGGTAATTACACCGGAAACCATCAAAAAAGTCCACCAAATCTTTTTGAAAACCATAATATACGTGAGATAGCTGACACCTTAAAAATATCGTACGGCAGTGTGTACGCAATTTTGCATGAATATTTGTCTACGAGGAAAATGTTAAAAAAGTGGGTACCGCGTTTACTCACGGTGGATCAAAAACGACAACGTGTCGTTGATTCCGAGCACTGTTTGAAGCTGTTTCCCCGATATAAACCGGATTTTTTGCTTCGGTATGTGACAATGAACGAAACTTGGATCCATCATTATACTCTGGAGTCATAACGATCGTCAGCCGAGTGAGAATTTTCTAGAGGTGTCTAGTAACCTAATTTTGAGAGTGCAAAGTAAAAAAATAGTCGATTTTTTGGCTCACCCAGACTCGAGACGAGAATCAAACCAGTGACCCTGCAGGCGTAACCGACATGCATTAGCCATTAAGCCATGGAGTTCATCACACATTGCATCTTGTAATATTAAATGTTTCAGGTTCAAAGTTAAGCGTTCAATTCTTGGTTCCTTCTAAATACCCATACTAAACCCATACTAAATACATACTTTTCCTTTAGACTACCTGCAGCACATACATTTTGATCAGGCAATGTGAGCGGACGGCCGGGTGAACGCTTCTAGGAAGAAAATAATTCAAAAGCTTATTGAGTTAGAGAACTTTCCTTTACCAAATAAAATAAAGATAATAAACCTCTATTCGTGTTTGACTCGAACAAGTTTGTAGTTGAGACACTTATATTGTTACCAAACCAATAAACAATGTATTGCGAGGTAACAGCGCTCTATGGACGTATTAAAGGATTTTCAAAAGTTATTAACAATCCAATCTATTAAACAAAGCTGGAACTCCAGCTCGAAAATATTTAATTCTAGTGTAGTATCATTATTTCTACGTGCAGGGGCGTAGTAAGAATACTAACCTGCAGCCAGGTTTAGCCTGTCGTAACAGGCGACAGACCGCGTAGCTGCGTGCTAGGGCCTCAATCCCTTCAATAATCATCTTTGGACTACAAGTATGCTGCCATAATAAACTTGTGTTGTGTTCCAGCATTAGTGACCTAAGTTCCTAGACTGCGATGGGATCTCAGAGTGTTCGCGATGCCCCTAGCGTCGCAAACATTTTTTTATTGCTGAAAAACAAGAGGCAGGCTGGCGGGCCTCTTGATAGTGAGCAGTAACCGTCGTGTTTGCAACGCCAGTGGCATCGCGAATACGCTGCTGTCGCATAAGAGTACAGGAACTTGGGTCACTAATACCGGAACACAACACAAGGTTATTATGGCGGCATACTTAAGACCAAAGGTGGTCGCCATCCAGACGGGCTCGGGGTCCTACCACGTAGATAGGGTGGGTTGTTTTATCGCCTTTTACGACAGGCCGACCCCGGCTGGAGAGGTTAGTATTCTTTCTCCGCCTCTGCACGGATAAATATGGACAGTCTAAAATTTGGAGATGTTTTATATCGGATTTCTATTTGACGCTCATTAATTTGTAATAAGATCTGTAATTTGATTCTGAATAATAGTTGAAACATCATTGATAACAAATAAATATTATGAAAGAAATAATATCCTGAAGATATACAAAAATATTAAATAAAACCTAAATTTGTGCGTAGAATGTTTTTATACTGATTCTAGAACTTTCTTAAGTAAATAAATATTCCCAATATTTTTTAAAGGTCAATCTCAAGCAAAATACGATCAGGTTACCAAATAAATCTATTTTGAAGTTAAAATAAATTTTCAGAACGTAATTCACCTCGATAAACATCTCCCTAGGTGAAATGAGAAAAAATAATGGGAGGCATATGCAATTATCCCTTTTCATTGCTCTGGACGTGCTTAGGTGTATCCTTGGGATGGTTAGGCTGAGTGTACATGGCATATTCTTTGTATTCGATACTTGTTATGCGAACATTTTGTAAATAAGACTGAATCTAAGATCACTCTTTACTGCTCACCAAAATAATGTGATAAAATAGCTTACTGTTACACTTATAACTTTCTTAATACTGCCTGTCCACGTAATAGTCGTGGACAGCTTATAAGATTTTGAGTTTTTGGGGTCACAGCGTTTATGCTTCCTCGGTGGCTTGGTTGAAACAGGAAACGTCATGGCCTCGGTCGGCGAGAAGCGTCCGCGTGCACTGCGCGTCGCGCTCCCCGCGTGTCACATAACATAGACGCTTTGAGCGGATTTGATTTGACTGACATTTTGGGTAGGGATAGTAGTGTTTTAGTCGCAACTACTACTTTTATCCTTATATTGTGATATCGACCCATGTCTTCTCCTTCTTCTCTCTTCTACGAGTACTATCCGTGAATCATTTTTATCCGTGCAGGGGCGGAGAAAGAATACTAAACTCTGCGGCCGGGGTCGGCCTGTCGTAAAAGGCAACCAAAACAACCCACCCTAGCTACGTGGTAGGGCCTCAACCCCGTCTGGATAACCTTTGGTCTTAAGTATGCCGTCATAATAACCTTGTGTTGTGTTCCGGCATTAGTGACCCAAGTTCCCATACCCTTATGTGACAGTAGCGTGTTCGTGATGCCACTGGTGTTGCAAGTACCCATAGGCGAAGATAACTGCTAAATTCTAAGCGGGCCGTCAGCCTATCTGCTATAGGTACTACAGCATTAAAAAAACATTCAGCCTTAGACCGTATCATATTTTACACAATAAATCTATCTTTTAAATGTTCTACCCTTTCTTCCGTATCAATATATTTTCATTCCTTGTGTTTTACTATTTGCATAACATTCTTATTTTAACATAATATATCTACATCAAAATACTCTGTAATTTTAATTTTCAACCGCACACATCCATTTCAGTTTTTAAATCTCTACAATGTGCAAGATTATTCCATCATCTTCTATCTCTCCTAACCCATACACTACTACAGGTCTTAACACCGAATGGAAATTTTCTCTTGAGATTAAGCGCTAACAGTGGATTACAGCTTGTTCCTATCACACTTTGAATTAACAGTGCGTAATATTTATAACATTAAAGTAGAATAATATTTAAATGTATGAATGATTGACAATTAGTGTTAGATAAAAAAATAACAATGAAAAACAGGAGTCGACGATAATATGTTTACTTTGTAACAGGACACCCTGTTTGCACTGGAACATATTGGTTTATTGTTATGTGTGTAGTGACCATTTTAGTTATAATGAGCAGCTAACGTCCATGAAAGTCACAATATTCCAGCCTTATTTCTGATTTATTGGACATGCTATCCGATATATCAGACACTGTAAAATACGCAGGAATTGATGCACCTTGCTCAATCTCAATCACCTTGCTTTCTCCGTTCTTCAACTTCTGAAAAGCAATGTATATCGATTGCAACTGTAACCTTAATTTAAAAGCCCGAGGTACATCTGTTACGTCAAATTCTTTCTATGATATATTATTTCATTGCTTTATGAGGCACCAATAAAATGGATTAGATTTGACGCAATTCATATTTTCACATTTTACGATTTTAGGATTTAGTTAGGGTGGCTCTATTCTTATTTTAGATCAGCATCATAAGGCCAGGTAGAATTTTTTATTCTATTAAAAGAAGTAACAGCCTTGAACGTATACATTAAAGTGTGTGCGTTACTCTTTAGCATATAATAATATAATGGGCAGGGCCCGGTGCGAAATAAAACCTTAATCAGATCTCATTATGCCCATGGAGCCTCAGTATGATTATGGGGTGACTGAGCAACGTTAGCACGCTTTTTATGAATGAATAATTGATAAAATTACTTTTTCATATCTTGTTTTTTGAATAAAATATTTTAAGCTTAGCTAATGACGAGATGAAGGATGAAGGTTTTAGATATGGTACAAGAAAATTATGAACTCAATTTCTAAAGATTTTGCGGCCTTTGTGCATCTTTATTTTTTTTTAAATTGTTATTAATTATTAAAAAATTAACTCGTACGTCAATAATGGACAAAATGCCCAAAAAATTCGTAAATAAGTGATTTTAATCATTTAGTAGTAGATTTACTTTAAATGTGAAGTACATAAATTTCTTTGAGGGAAATATGTTTAGTACTAATTTTACACGCGTTTATTGGAATTTACGGTAGCCCTTTCGTCGCCCTTTGGAAAAAGCGTGATTTTGTAAGCTGCTACTTAGAAATTTATAGCTATTACCATCATACAAGTATCTAACCATTCCATATAACGTTTGCACTACGAATCCTGGCTCCACTGAATACCGGGCGAAAAAAATACGCGTTAGAGAACATCCGAGACAGATGCTTGTCTGGTGACAAATTGATAACATGTAGTACTAGGACTCGTAAAAAGATTTCATGATTTTAACAGGTTCACTAGCTAACTGATCTTATAAGACTGGTGTATACACCAGAATAAATTATAGGTAGAACACCTCACACTTATACATTATAGCTATCTGCCAGTAAAATTCACATCAAAAAGAGTCAGAAGTTAGGCTGTTTGTAAAAATATACACATAAAAGTATAATCACATCGTAAAGGCAATATAATACGATCTATCTCGTCTCTGGCGTAATTGGGTCATAGTGTAAACTTCTAAGTCCTCCCTTGGGCTATAGGAATCTTGTTTGCCAGTAAAGTAGACCGAAAATGTTCATAATTTTCACCATAACCATTTTTTACCCGTATAGAGCAGCCTCTTTGCATGCATTGGGATGAGATATTGCCGGGGTGTGCCGGGTTACTCATAAATTACTGATCTCACTTCAACAGTATCTAAACGGGTTGGCTTAGTGAATTTGATCCCTTTGTGTTCTGTTTTCCGCTGTAATATTATGTTTTGGTTAAATAATAAAAAGAGGAATGTTAATTTAAAATTCACATTTTTAATTGTTCGTTAATAAAATCTTGTTTATTTTTTATCTGATTCCAGTTTATCTAATCCAACATTTCTGATCATCGTTTTACCCAGTTTTGACTTACATAAGACTAGAAAAGAATATGTGTGTCTAACATTCCTTTTTTCAGTAACGTCTGCCGGACTAAGCCGCAATTACGTAGGAAACCTGAAACGCGCTTTTCCTTTACTCGCTTGAAATCATCAAAGGCGATTTATTTGTGACCAATCATAATTTGGAACAGCACAATTATGTCCAATAAGGTATGATAATGCTACAGACGTGGCGCAATCGCTAACATATCAGAACATCTGCGAAATTAATAGGTACAATTTCCGTCTCGAGTCTGGATTCTTGTGTATGACTAGCTGTGCCCGCGACTCCGTCCGCGTGGAATAGTGACTTTAGGCAGCATTTTTTGGATATATGAGATCAATTTTAAATTGGAAATTCAACCAACAAAGTCCAGCCTAAGCTGAACCCTATTTCATATGATCGATGATATAAATCTGATGTCAACTTAAATTGGTATATAATAAATTTCCGAAACTTATCATTTATAACAAAAACAAATGTTTTTCTAAAATAAAAATAGCCTAAGTTACTCCTTGATACATCAGCTATCTGCCAGTGAAAGTTCCGTCAAAATCGGTGCAGCCATTTCAGAGATTAGCCGGAACAAACAGACAGACAAAAATTGTAAAAAATGTTGTTTTGGTATATGTACCGTGTATACGTCCTAATGCACTTAGTAAAAAGCGGTTATTTTAATATTACAAACAGACCTTCCAATTTTATTTATTTGTATAGATATAGATAAGACTTCATTTAAAAGCAACGCATTGTTTAAAATTCATCGTTAATATTTGAAAGAACATTATAAAACGACATTTAACGTTTATTATTCAGTATTTCTTTCTATAATTATTTTACTTTAACATACAAAGACCACCATTTTTATTTTCTATTTCTATCCATCTGTGCATGACAGTGACAGCTTTGCTTTACCGACGGAACAGATTACATTGCTTCTACTGCCATCTGCCGACACAGCCGAACACCATATTGATTTACCGACGGAACGAGTCGCGGCAAAACTCAAATTAAAGAAATGTTTAACTATTTCTTTATATACTGTTTATTTTGAGATTAGATGGGTGCTGCGTAAATTGTTTATTTATTCATAAAGATTATGCATTCTACTTAATAATTAGAAACTTAGTATTGTAAAATAATAGACTGATATAGCTGAATTCAATTTAAATGATTAGCACCTTTTGGTTATCAAAGGTTAGGCTGGCGGTCTCTACTCTAACACTCTACTGTCTGCGTGGGGGAACTGAAACTTGTTTACATATGCTGGAACACAATATTGTTATGGCGGCATGTTTAGATACCAGAGCTAGTAGCCATCCAGACGGACTAGAGCCCTAACACCTAGGTTAGTTGTTTTCTCGCCTTTTACGCAAGCGACCTTCAGCCGCAAAGGTTATTCTTATTCTAACCCTGCGTGGAGATAAAGTTTTAGTAGCTAAAGCATACATAATTTATTTAGGTATAGTTTTAACAAAATAGAGCTATTAGCCTACATTCCCGCAATTTCAGGTACATTATCCATCAGACTAAAAACACAAAACGCGACAAACAAATTGAATCTCTATCCGAATTGAATTCTACTTATAAAGTATTATGTTGGATATAAAAATGTGAGACTTTAAGTTGACAAGGAAGTAATTGTGTCTATAGTGCTGTAATAATGCAGGAACAAGACGTAACATTTCCTACAAAATATTTCTCACGAAATGTAATGACGATTGTTGTGGGTTTTTGTAAATTACCTTTTGTAGAGGAGTAAAAACAATATACACTACTAAAGTCGAACTGAATTTTACAAATACGTCTTGTGTATTATATCATCATCATCATTTCAGCCGGAAGACGCCCACTGCTGGACAAAGGCCTCCCCCAAAGATCTCCACGATGATCGGTCCTGCGCTGCCCTCATCCAACCTGTGTATTATTTTGCATCTCCTCCCGTGGGTGTCATAAGAGACGACTAAGGGATAGAAAGAACGGAGGATGGGCAGCAGCATCTTTCCGTGAGAGCATCACCAACTGCAAATACTGCGATCGCCAACCCGCCTGCCAAGCGTGGCGATTATGGCAAAAACCCCCCTAAAATGACAGATACACACAGGCCCCGGCCCCTAGTCCCCGGCGGCCCCGTTCGTGGTGGTCACGGTGTATTATGTTAATAAAAAAAATAAACCCAATGCACCAACCTACGTGCCATTACGGAGTTCGAAACTCCTCTTTAGAAACAGGATATTATACCCGCTACGCCTATCTGCGTTGCACTTACCGGTAAAATTAAGTTTTAATTTAGGTAAAGTTATAGTGATTGCCCAGTAGTCGAATTTCGAGCACAATTCTTATAAATTTTAGTTCAAACGTAATTTACGTTCTATCGTCTATAATACCTCTATATATCTCTATAATCAAGGATTTTGCCAAGGCTTACTTACATACAAAAAGGTCATTGAACCTGTAATAAAAAAATTATCTATATGATATTGTAATACACATCTCACATTTCTGCTGTATGTATATTCAATAAAGTGTATTTCACTAATATATAAAGCACAAATATTAGTTAGACAAACTATGTAGATATGACTTGAAATTATGGAAATTGACTTCATGAAAACCAGACGAAAATCTTAGACCAGCTTATTTATTGAGCCTTATTTTTTCCGAATACAATAAATATTTTATAACATTTATCGTTATCCTTGACCTTGATATTTGTGAATTAAAAATTTCAAACTATGGAATGATCGAAGTTATTATTAACAGAGTGTATGTGTATACATGTGTGTATGTTTTTTTTTTAAATTTAAAGTAAATTTTAAGCATTATCATAAATATCTAGTTAAAACATAGACCAATGGTAGTTACCCTCCAGACGAGCTTGGCGCCTGAGCTTGTTTTGTTGCTTTTTACTACAGGCTGCCCCCTGCCGGTTCGATTAACAAATAATAAAAACGTCTTAATCAATGCAATAACAAATGTCATATGATTTATTGTAATTTTTATATTCTGTTCTGTAAGTCTTCCTAAAATAAATAATTAGGAATCATCTATATATCTATAGATCTTGATTTTTCGAAATATGAAATTGCAGCCTAAGCCTATCATATTATACAGATTATATATATCATTTACAAATCTTACTAGTAAAGAAAATTAATTACAACAAGCTCCGTATATTATGTTTAACAAATAATGTATGCAGATTGAAAACAATTTTCGAATTCCCTTGTTACCGTAAAGAGCGGCAAGTAGGTGATTACATTATTTCAGGGATTGAACTTTTTAATTGACTCAAACATTCCAAGCAACAAACAATTACTAAAGTTGCCTCCACCGTATTACACAATCGGAATAAGTACAAAATTAACGAATTTGTTTTTGCTAACCATTTCAGAAATGCTCCGCCACCTATACAAGTTTTAATGAGCTAATTATTTTAATTTAAATTGTCTTTTGCTACATACAATTAACTCGCAAATAAAACAATAATATAGCAAAACCTCCCAAAGCTGGGCTCAGGCCTCGCTGTAGAGGAAACAGTTTACCCAAGCTTGTCTCGGCCCGGGCCACGATATCGGCAGGCCACATATCCGTAGGCCCGGGCGTAGGCGATAGGAGAACAGCGGGGTTTTTTAGTGGGTAGTCGGATGGCTGAACATTTTCTCCGGAGTCCCACATATCCCTCGGTCCCCCCGGGCCGGGGGAACCCGTCAAGAGAGGTTTTTCCCCGAGACAAAAAAAAGGGCGAATTTGCGGCTTATCTCAACTTCTCAAGACACCGATGAGCTCAATATGCAAGTTTCTTCACGATGTTTTCGTTCATCATTAGTACGTAGCAATTACATTATCATATATGTATAGCACGCTTAGGGGTGAAAAAACATACAATTCTGAAATTCTTCGGTTCGGTTCAGATATGAGTTTTAGAATTTCACATAACTCTTGGTTACCACGTAACTCTCTCTCTCTCGAATATGATTATAAAATTGAAGAATATATAATTTGTTTGTAAGCATAGCAATAATGATTTTAGTCCTAAATATTTACTAAGTAACTAGATGTGCATAATGTAAAATGTCATATGCACTTGCAGCTACCTACGTGGTTTACTGCGATCTATATAATCGCAAATGTATGTCTGAAAAAATTAAACAAGGCGTCTAAGGTGATGTTAAAAACTAAATCTCCATTCAGGGCTAGAATAAGAATACTGATCCCTGTGGCCAGTGTCGGCCTGTCTGGTCTGGTATCTGGATGACAACTAGCCCCAGTTTTCTAGATATGACGCCATAATTTTGTTTGGTTAGGCATTAGTGACCAAGTCCTAGTGTGGATGGCAGCACGTTAGCGAACCCCTGGACGTCGCAAACATCCATAGGCGACGGTAACTGCTAACTTTTAAATGGGCTGTAAACCAGTCTGCTGTCCTACAGCAATAATATTTTTTTATACCAAATGTATATAATTGCGCCAGCGACTTTAGAGAACAAAAATAAATCATGTATTACTTTACTTGTGTTTTTAGTGAGTTTTTAATAAGACAAAAACAAAAAAATAATGCATTTTTTTTATTGCTGTAGGACAGCAGACAGGCTCAAGGCCCGCTTAGTATTTAGCAGTTACCGTCGCCTATGGGTGTTTGCAACGCCAGTGGCATCGCGAACACGCTGTTGTCCTATAAAGGTACAGGAACTTGGGTCACTAATGCCGAAACACAATACAAGTTTATTATGGCGGCATCTTCTTCTTTGGCGTTACACTCTTGCCAGAGTGGTCGTGGCCTTCACGTTGAGGTTTTTGTAGCCTGTTTTACAATACGACGCCACTCTTTGCGAATTGCCACTCTCCTTGTGTATTCGTGCAGAGGAACGTCGACGGCGCTTTTCACTTGGTCCGTCCACCTCATCGGTGATCTCCCGCGTGATCGGGTGCCTTCAACCTTGCCCTGCACTACCAGGCATTCGATGAATTCGCCTCCATGCCGTGATACGTGTCCAAAGAAAGTGAGGATGCGAGCCTTCACTGTGTTATGGCGGCATACTTGAGTCTGTACAGCGGGAATGTTCTGAGAAGTTGTTTAGAATGGTGCATTCGTTGTATTTCAACTACCGCACTACCCGCCATCGGCCGGGTGGTAATCGCCATTTCCTATAGCCACTTCTTTGGTGTACGGGACAGTTCTCAATGTTCATGTTGTATTCTCCGATATTAAAATATTTATAAGCATCCTGCTAAGGTATTTCTATTGCAAAATGATATAGGCTCTTTAAAAAAACTTTAGAAAATAAAAAATTGCTATCTTCACGATGACAAAGTAGTTGAAATTTGGATCGAACTTCGCATATTTTAATTAAGATATAACTTTAATACATCGCGAATAGAACTGCGAGGGTTTAGCTGTGTCTCGCATAGTAGCTAACATTTTTATGTTACTGTGGAAGTACTTTGTGTACCTTTGCGTTATGTGTACGTTGTACACGGACACAGCTTCGCTTTCATACAGTTATAACCTCTTAAAATGATTCAAAAACGTTGACTCAGACAACGAGTCAATGACGTCATCCTGCACAATGCGGTACTACCCATTCGTTACGATGTGCGTAGGGGAAAGTACAAACATTCTTGACTAATAATTAATATACTATTACTAAAATTTATGAAGTCCAAATCTTTTTTTTATTATACTTCCAAACTATAATTATCTTGCAATAAAAACACGTGTAATTATTTCGATATAATAAAAGCGATGTCAGCGAAAGTGAAATCAGTTTTTCAAATGAAACGTTTGAAATTACTATATAAGTACGTAAAAATAAAATCATGAAAGTTAAGTTTTATACAAATAAGTTTAGGTATTCTTCATCGATAAAATTTATGTTATTTCTTGTCACAATATATTTTGTATTAGAAGCTTAAGTATAAAAAAGTCAAGAGGTGTACTAAATAACGTTGCCGGAATATGTCAAAATGCTTACCTGTAAAAGCATACACTCATGTTCACAATAATTTATAACGATGAAAATTCATAATACATAATTAATTCTATATGACATTATTATGTGAAATAATTTTAGATACAATTTTGTAACATTATACATGTGTCTGTCTTTTTATCCAGCTTTCTCTGAAATCGACTTTTTTTATCAGAGAAACAGTATCTACTGATCCTACCCGCCTATTAAACTACGAAAGATTTTATATGTTTATAGAGTTTTAATGATTAATTTTTTCGATAATTATTTACCGTAGAAATATTTTTATGTATAGTTTTAAATTTAAATACATTTTTGTGATAACAAGTACTAGCTGAAAAGGTAACAGAAATAAGATTTTGCATACATTTTCAAATAATTATATCTCAAATCACGTCGCTGGTAGTAACGGTGCACACATTCGCAGGCTGTCACGTCACATGAATGTGTTAGTGAGTTTGTGGTCGGAATTGGTGCGCGGCCGCATGTCGCGGCGTCTTGAAGAAAGCCTTCGCGCTCAGTGCTGACTTGGCGGCCGTCGCAAGCGCACCGGCCTGCCGACAATGTGGCAGACATTGTGACTCAAGTGTTGTGAATTTTGTGTACATGCACAGTGCCCGTGCGTTAACCTCCACCTTTAATAGTGTTAAACCGGATTTTTTAAAGAAGGAACGCCCCGCGGCGTGCAAAAGGTGGGTCTAATATCCTTAAGGCGCTCTGTATTATCTATAGTTATCAGTGCTACGTTCAGTCAAGTGTTAATTTAAGGTAATGTGAAAGTTGTGACGATTGGTCGGCGAGTTCGAGGAGTCAGCAGCGTTGACACACTTTTGGCTCAGGTGTGGTGGCTGGCAGGTGGGCGCGCCCGCTCTGTGTCAGTAATACGTGTTCGACCAAAATTCCGATCTCGAGAGACCGCTTTCGGTTGGGCAACTTTCTTCCGGGGACCGTCAATTTTAACGCAGACATTCTATGTATTTTAGTCACTATTCGGCCACACACTAGTAAATTCTCCAAACTTTCTTCGGAACTTAGGTTAAAATCATCGGATTATGCCATCAAACGGAAGACATCAACGCGCTACAATAACGACACGCATACTTAAGTTTACTGTTATTAAGATAACGGTATATTTTGTTTTAAATGGATTATTTCATAAAGCACACTACATATTACCAACATAATAGAGCACAGATTAATAAAATTATATACTTTAACAAAAACTTAAACTCTGCATATAAATTCGATGAATAAAAAAATGTTATGACATCTGCAACGAATAAAAGATAAAATCAACCATTTATATGCGGTGTTGAATTAACATTCATAATATACAACCTTAACCTTTGTTTTTTGAAAACAATACGAAAACGAGGATATAAATTATTAAGGTTTTAATTTAACGCAATGGAATAAGAAATAGTGTAAACAAGGCAAGGCAAACGGGGACGGCGAGTATGCCAACTGTCGTTGAACCGGTCTGTCCCCCCTTTTCTGGCTTCCTTTACCCCGCTCGCCCCGTAGCCGTACTCTGATTTGGCTGACTGCACCCCGATTGCATTAAATCTGCATTTTAATGGACTAATTCTACTAATTCTTTTTCAATTGATAGGTTTAGAAATAATATTCATCATTTACGCATTTGTCAAAAGTTTTAATTTCGTGCAAATACTTATATTTTTTATATAATATAATAATTCAAAAGCACATTGGGAATGCATATAAGAAACATTCAAAGTTAATTAAGCAATAAAATCATATTACTTTTGTTACTAATTATAAAATAAAATAAACCCCTAACAAATACGTAATTTGATATTGCCTTGAATCCCTGAGTCACTTATAAACGAAGGATTATAAAACAAATACATATATCCAGAACTATACTTATTAATATGAAGGAAACATAATTTAAAGTATTTTGCAAATATAAACCTGTTTTCCATATTCTAATATCGTAAGATAACTCAGTGGTATTACGCTCAGGGACCAATCTAAAAATCCTGGGTTCGAATCTCACGGTGGCATTCCGTACCGACGTTGAAGGAGAAGATCACGAGGAAACCTGCCTACCAAGATCACCGGTATATGTAATTCGACAATCCTCCTTGGATAAACGTAGCGGGTATACTGAGGGAACGCCTCTAGACGGAGGCCCGAACCCAGGGGTGGGTCGTTATGGGCTGTTATTACATTATGCTGTAAGATTATATCATATATAAAGTAAATTAGAAATTTATATTTGTTTTGACATAATAATAATATTCAATTTGTTTCGCAATACACCTAAATTAGGTTGATGCCGGCAATCGGATGTTAGACGCACACTGTTGAATAAATCATTCTGTGAGAGAAATTCGTATGATTCGGCCTCTGAATATAAATCCCGTTGTGATGACATGGAAATTGTTATTCCAGCGATAAATCGAAAATACTAGGGATATAAAGTTTGTAAACAACCTGAGAATTAAGTATAAGAAATCATAAAAATAAAAGTAAATATCTTGAGTTAATATCTAATGCAAATAAAATAATTTGCTTGAATATAATGTATATATGTATATTTTAGTAACTGATATATAAGAAAATACTAAACGCTTTTTAGCAATTAGATCCATTAAAATATACAATAAAGATGATTAAAATGAATGAGAATTGTTATATAACATTACCCTCTCTCAATTTAAAATAAATTTTCAAAAGACCTAACCTTCCAAAATATATACTAGTACAATTATTAATTGTGGTATAGTTAGTCGCTTACTCTCCCATACAAACTCTCTTTTGTGGTCACTCTGGGAATCAACCTCAATTTTGAAATATTTCAAATATTTGTCTAGGGTTGATATGATAAAATTATAAATAATAATATAATGATAACAAGTTTCAAATCAAATTTCAAAAAATTGCAAATTTCGATTCAAGAATTATCTTACTTTGCAATCTTCTTCCGAATAGGAAGTCTAAAGAAATACTTATGAACACAGACGTATTAATATTCAAGGTAAAGTCAATAAACAAAAGATAATAATAAGACATGTGCAAAATGTTTCGCATACTATGTATAATAATTTTATATAAACACGGAGAAAATTATAGATTTTAAGTGCGTATGTATCAACATAAAAGTAGTAGATGGCGAAGCATCAAAATTTAACCAAATAGAAAAAAAGAGTATTATGAAGAAAATGTATTTTAAATGGCTTCCAAAAGATTTCGAGATGTCTACCGAATCACCTATCACCGTGTTTCTTATGAAGATCAAAGTCTCCGAAAGACTGTGAGAAACTGCCGCGGCATTTATTATCTGAGACGTTAGAAATAAATTAATGTCTAACTAAGGTCTGTTTTTAATTTTAACGTCTTAAAGGAGAAATACAATCCAATAGACTTTCTAGAGAATCTGGATACCAGGTCAACTGCAGATGGAAAAATTACACAAGTGAACACTGAGTTATGGCTAAAATCAGTATTTAACAATACCGCTTAATTGCCAAATAGTGAGTGTTACAATATATACACCAATTTGTTTTATCTGTTTTATGACTTATCGACCCGCATACAACAGAAAACGTTTCTCAACAAAGTGATAATTGTTGTACATGAATATCAAAAGCTTTACTTATTGCATAAATCATTGTACGTAGGTGTATTTTTGTGTTCTCTCACATCCCACACATTTTAGCACAGATGTTACAAAGTATATTGTAAAGTTACCTCTTAAGTTCGTTACTAGTAATAAATTCAATAGAATATATAAGCTATCTAACTAAATTAGTATACTCAAAGTATACGATTTGACTGACAAACATTTTAGTTATATGTATAAATAAATTTATTTATATGAATAAAAATCTTTTAAGTGAAATGGGGTGCTTAATATTACTACCACTGTATAAGGTTGTATGTGAGTAATTAAACTTCTCCTAAGAACTCTTTATTTAAGTAAAAGCTTATATTTAAGCTCTTTTCAAGACTACACGGTTGATGAACATCCAGGTAAACTTGTAACCATGTTTAGTATAATTAAATTATGATGAATTACTCGTATATGAAGATTTGCAAAACTATTGAAATACTTTCCAACCACGCAACAGGCTCTTTATATTGCGCTTTGGCCTAATAAAATAATTATCTAAGTATAATTATAATTATGTCTTGAGCAGATATAATAAATTAATTGGAAATGTATTATTGTCTCACAATATAACAAAAGCATTTTAATAGTTTGAATAATTAGTCACAAATGATAGGTAGTTCAAAATGCGATTAGTGAGTAAATTCTATTTAACTCACTTAAAAACCTGCTAGTTTCACGATTAGCAAAACTCGGATCTGAAACATCGTATAAAAATGAAATAATAAAGTTTTTCTCATACTGTGCAGTACTTATGGATTATACAATATTATGAATAAGAGTGCTATTATAAACATTTTAAATAAAATATTTGATACTCTGGATACTCACAAAGAATCATAAAATATATTTTCGTGGTTATTTTTGAGATTCTGTTTCGTTTCGTTTTAATTAGCCTTAAGCATTCAATATCCACGAAACCCACCAACCCACTCACGAAATTAAAGGTAACTAACATTCTAGTAAAATCAACAGACTACTACAATTTGTAGTAACTGCACAATTTAAATCGTTACATAAAGCAAAGCGTGTTATGATTAAAGCCAATGTTTGTAGTAATACAAATTGTGTATGGAAAAACAAAGAATACAGTTAAAAGTGAATAAAGTAAGAAGTAATCAAGATAAAACAACAAATGCATTGACTTCTTTGATCATCATCCCAGCGTCAAATCCCGGTTGCAACCTAGATTCGCTTCGGTGCCCGGAGTCCGCTTTCTAACATTTTCTTCTCCACTTTGCACGGTCTTCGGCATCCCTGGTATTCAATCCATTGGCATGCATATCACCCATTACAACGTCAAGCCAGCACTTTTTAGATCTATCCCTCCTGCCAGGACCCGGTGGAGACGGTATGGCCAGACATTTGTTCCCCACGTATTTAGCCGGTTGCCGGTACCCGAGAAGGCGACACTCCTGCAGTTTGTTCGCAATGTCACGGACATGAAAGCTGCCGCGAATCCGCGAGTTCCTAACGCGGTTCGGCCGCGTCACTCCACATATCCAGCGCAGCATATTTATCTCCATGACACGCAGTCCCTGTTTGCGCCGTTCTAGCACCGGCCACCCGTCACAGCCATATAAAAGGACAGGCCTAATGATGGTCTTATAAATCTGTCTCTTCAACTTAACCCGCACCTTAGGGTCACAAATAACACCAATCACCTAATGCAATTTGGTCCCTTTTCTCGTACGTACCATTAGTGATTTGGCTAGTTTTGGTTTTTGCGGGAGCGACTGCCGTCCACCTCCCAACTCCTAGAGGAAAACCGAGAGGTGCACTTCCTTTGCCGCGTGCAAGCTGGCAAATGAGTAGTCCATCAGTTGCATTTTACGGCTCCTTTGGAATGACCTGTGGTAACCCTATTCTTTTCACTGGCCGGGGCCATATAGCCAATTGCCTCTTTGATGATAATAACTAAGTTATTTGTATTATCCTCAGGTTTAAAGAAATCATAATACTGTCCAAATTTATTTGACTTCCTTTCAAATTTCTGTATACCTACTATTTTTAATACACTGAAGTTGGCAAATCAATGCCCCTTGCGTTGGAGCCAATAATTTTTAAAAGAAGAATAAGACGTCTTTGATATTCATGAGTACGTAATGTTGTCCACTCCATTATAGGGTGGCCTGGGAGAGATCATTTTTGGCGATAAGACCGCCCATTGTATCACTGTAACTTCTAATTTTCATTGTACATAGATTTAGCTGGTGAACAATAAAGAGTTTTCATTTCATTAAAATTACCTACATTCTTTTTTGATTTTTTTTTGCTTTTATGGCACCAAAAATTATAAGGATGAAACTTAAATACTACAAACATATGACTAATGACTAAAAGTAGATAAAATAATTGATTCCACTTAGTCCAGAACTAGTTCTAACTGTATCTCTGGGTAACCTGAAATTAAAGTCGATTTACTAATGTATGTTAATAGCAATATTAACATGTACATAATTATGTTTATACTAGCAGCCCGTCCCAGCTTCGCATGGGTATTTAACAAAAAATTAAACCCTTCTATTTTTTTTCGGTCTCGGGGAAAAACCTCTCTTGACGGGTTCCCCCGGCCCGGGGGGACCGAGGGATATAAGGGACTCCGGGAAAGATGTTCGACCATCCGACTACCCACTAAAAAACCCCGCTGTTCTCCTATCGCCTACGCCCGGGCCCACGGATATATGGCCTGCCGATCTCGTGGCCCGGGCCGGCGCCGGCCCACGCTTTGTCTTAAAGCGGGCCCCTTCTAAAGTGCTGGCGCCAGGGGGTCAGGCTTTCGTCCCCCCGGCGCTCTCTTGTAACAACTCTATGAGTTGAGGGGGGCTGCGGAACAGCACGCGGCCTTTTCCCTCACGGCAATAGTGCGGGCGGCGGATCCTCCCCCGAGGGGCCGCCCGCGGCCGCTTTCTACGGCGGCCGGAGATCGTTGCCCGCCCTCCGGCGCCGACGACGCGGCCTACGTTGGCGGGAGGGGAGTGCGGTGGCGGACTCCCGCTCCCGTTCCGCCGCCTCCCTTGCAGACACTACTGCCTCGCAAAAGGAGGCGACGGCCGTCCATCCAGGATCGCCCCCGACCATGGACAGAACCAGGGCCGGGAGCGACAGGTCCGCGGCCAATTCCGGACGGGACTCGCATCCCCGTTGCGTGCTAGTCAGGCGTGTGTACGACTACCAGACGACACTCCAGAAAAAGCAGAGTCGCTTGACGTCGTAGCCGGCCCAGCAAGACCAACCGACAGCGAGGATGCAATTCCCGCCCCGGGAACACTCTCTGTGCAGGCGCAGTCGAAATAGGCATGGTTTTGACTACCAAATCAGGTCCCATGGTAGAACCCGGGACCCCAATCAGTATTCGCAACCATCCCATCGGGGACCATGCCACGAACAGAGAGCTAAGTTGGAAAGGATGTAAGAGGTAGACGGAAAGAAAGGTAGGACTCTGTCGCCTCAAACGGAGAGGGGAGTGAAGCGACGGATGCTCGGGCACCTCGGGTACGCACACCCGTGCACTCCTCGGACAGAGGAGCGAGCGCCCCTGGGAGCAAACCCTTCTATTTGCGTCAGGTTACTAAAAAAATAAAATTATAAAGAAAGTTTGAATATTATTATTTCTATGAGCTTTTATTTTAATGATTTTTTTGCTATTACTTTTTATTTATTTTTCGTTATTTTTTAATAAGTATTCTAATTTTTGTAAAAACCCCAGTGACGCACGCCTACATTGCATAAGGTGCTGCCTAGCTAGCCGAACAGGGTGAGCGGCTACCACGCAACATTTTTCTAATACTTACATTTTTAAACTCGTGATATCTTTCGAATGGAATATCCGAATTCAATAATTCAAAAAGTTATATAAAGGTATTGAAACAGTTTTGAATATGAAGTAATTTATTTTGATAAGGATTAATACCAAGATCCAAATAGAGAGCCTTTTCTAGGGGCGGCATTTCAATTAATTTTTTAAAATAAAAGAACACTTATTGTGGCATAACTATAATAGTTAGACATATGCTGTCGCGACACTTATTGTAAATAATGATGTGTTCTGCAAAGTTGTAGTACATTATTTTATTCTATCATCAATAGTTTTCGCAACGCACGCGATTTAAATAATATTTTAGGTAATTTTTTTACACTTTGGGTTACATTATTAGAGTTTTAGTAAGGATCCCTAATTTTTTTGAACATATAATATAGCCTATGTCACCCGGGGATAGTGTAGCTTCCCAACAATGAAAGAATTTTTTAAATCGGGTCAGTAGTTTCGGAGCCTATTCAAAGCAAACAAACAAACAAACAAACAATCAAATCTTTCCTCTTTATAATAGTAGTATAGATAGGAAAATATTTTAAAAGCCTATATTTTCCTATAATTGAGCTATTCAAAATAACATACCACATCACGATGAGTATTCTGATCATAGTAGTGTACCGTGTTGTATCTGAGGTGCGCGTGGGCAACGGTGACTACTCCGTTACCGGTAAGGGGGTCACGCGTCGCGTGCGCTAACTTTCAACACAACTAGCATTACTAGAGTTTGACCTAAAATACGAAAATATGAGAACAATTAAGATACTTTGGCAATATTCATGCAATAAAGTATAATTGAAAGCTTCTTTTGGTTGTCTTGATAGTTGCACATACATGTATTCTAAACTTTTCTCAAAGATTTAATTTTGAAACTAAAATATTCGTACTGGTTTAAAATTTGTATAGCTAGAGCATATTATAAATTAAATATACTCATAATATACTTCATAAAATATTATGAATATTTATGTTTAAAAAATATTTATCACATCTGCAGTCACAGTATCACAGAAAAATAAACTTATGTTATTTTTGAAATATTAGTACATATCAATTTAAGAATTAATAAACGCACCTGATTTTATTGAAATGCCATGGCACTAATAATTTAAATGTCTTGTGGACTCAGCTTTTACGAAGAATAGGGTCACCAGAGGAGTCGGAAACGGCTACTGATGCAATACTACTGCTAGTTCGCAGCAAGGAAAGGGCATAATTTAAATTTTCCTCTCTATGCTGGAAGTTCGGGTGGCATCACTCTACTCAAAGCAAAAATTAGTTAATTCACAACAAAATAGTAAGCTTAATAGAAAATTATAATAAGTAGGTATTTTATAAATATAAACTTAAGGTCGATGTAACTTTATAAGTTCCACTATTTTGTACCGAGTATCATCAGGTCCTGTGGCGCAATGGATAACGCGTCTGACTACGGATCAGAAGATTCCAGGTTCGAATCCTGGCAGGATCGGTACTATTTTTTTAACCGTTTTTATCAGCGTACGAAAAGATCTGCATATTTTTAAAAAATATCACAAAACTACAAGATTACGGAAAATATTGGAACCATTTTAATATAGGACATCTATATAAAATATTTATACTTAACCTTTTTTACTTAAAATATAAACCCACTTTAAGCATTTTAGGAGGGAAAAATAATTATTAATAAATTTAACTTTAACTAATGACAGTTTACAAGGCTATAACTATTTATCCACTAATCGAATATTATATAAAATTCGTAATAAAATACTCCTTTAGACTAAGCATTATTATACAAAGTAAATATTTATTATGGCTGGACAAGTCAGACATTCCGTATTATTCACAGGACATAGACTACTAATGAATACGATTATCCACAGAGAATCTATTCTTCCGTACCCATTTCCGACGAGTACTAAAGGCTTCTAGTGATAATTCTCCGACAATTGAAATACAACTGTAAGATTTTAACAATAGGTATTAAATTTGCATTGCTAAATTCGCATTTAGGAATTTGGTAACATGTAAATCAGACAAAGGATCGAGCAGAGAAGGTGTTCAAATGTGAACTTAATTCAAACTCTGGAAAACTATTATTGAAATGTGGTTTTCAATCAACAATCAACTTGGGTGTACATTGGGTAATAGGATTTTGCTTTAATAGAAGTCGAAAATAGCAAGAAATCAGTCATTCATTCCTTTAGGTAGTTTACAGATAGAAACAAAAGAAAGAAGAAGCGAAACAAAATTACACTGTTAGTATGTATATTTTTTGTATTGCATTAAAAATATCACTCGATGTGTTTAAATTAAATATTGATCGTTGTAAAATCTTAATAGTTTTTAATAATTAAAGACAATTTATTTTAAGAAAACAGTTAAAGGAGTCATCAAAAATTCATATTAGGAATATAATTTTTATTAGTAACTAGCTGACCCGGCAAACGTTGTTCTGCCATATAAATAATAAAATGTCAAAAAATTAAAAAAAATTTTTTGGGGGTGGGTCACCCCTAACATTTAGGGGGATGAAAAATAGATGTTGGCCGATTCTCATAGATACCGGATAAGCACAAAAAATCACTAACTCAATTTAGTTATCTGCCTACCCCCTAAGAACGATGGCGTGATTATTTATAGCCTATGACCATTTCTAGGTTATCATCTATCACCATACCAAATTTCATCAAAATCCGTTCAGCCGTTTAGGCGTGAAAGAGGAACAGACAGACAGACAGACAGAGTTACTTTCGCATTTATAATATTAGTATGGATTAATTTAACGACCTCCTGGCGTAACGACTAACGCACGTCAGTACGCTTGCGGGAGTCACGGGTTCGATTCCCGTCCACCGTCTAGGTGTTTATGTATAATATATATTTATTTACAAAGTATATATGTAGTATATCAGTTGTCGAGTACCCATAACACAAGTGCTATACAACTTAGCTTGGGACTAGAGGGCGTTGTGTGAAATATCCCAATATATTTACGAATATTCATAATAAGTTGTAATATTAAATTATTTTTAATAAAATATTGACGCCACATTACTAAGTAGTTCATCCAATAATGAACTTTTCAATTAAACTTGGAACATTCTGTGTTTCTTAGAACAACTATTGCCCATTGAAATTTATATTCTATAGATTCAACTGCTCAACACAGAAATAATTAGACTTATTGTTCTAAACTTAGACTCAAACTGAATAAGTTTTGCTCAGTAAGACTGTTAGGTAGATTCTTGCTTGAAGTTAGCGAGCGTCGTTTAAATTTCTTACAAAGATTATTCTTGTTGACTTCAGCCAGTTAACGGGTTTAACACCAATAAATAACCAGCTAATCTACTAACAGCTATCAGAAACTTGTTAATTTGCATGCGGGTCTTCACAGCATACATTATTTAGGCAACTTCGAGGAATCTGTGCGTAACGGTCGAACGTGGTCACGAGCAAACGTGGTCGCCTGTGGCGTGCAAATTTATGTACGATATTTTCACTTCTCAAAAATGTTCTTTTTATTGCCATTATGTTTTCAAGTAATATAATAAATTTTAAACGCACTTTTTTACTACCGTAGGACAATAGACTGACGGCCCACTATACAGTAGTCAGTAGTAATCGTCGCCTATGGATGTTAGCGACACCAGAGCGGAGTGTTAACACGCTGCCGACGGCGTAGGGGTACTGGGAACCTGGTCACGAAACACACACAAGGTTGGCGACATATTTGGAAATCAGGGGTAGTTACCACCCAGACGAGCTGAATACCCTACCACCTAGCAACGGTTGTTTAATCGTCTTTCACGACAATCTGACGCCGCAGAAGTCAGTATTCTTACTCTAGAGATTACTCTAGTATTAACTAATTCGTTTGTCTTTAGTCTCTACGACGGATTCGCAATTGATTCCGAAAATACAAAAGTTTCTAGTATATACTCTCGATGTTCTTGAAATGGCCCCAGAAATTTTATTTACTGCCACCCGTTCTCGTACACAGCTCACGCACGTAAGAGTATTGTTCTCTTTCAGAATAAAAAACCTTTTATATACATGACATCGATGTATTTACATATTATAATGTTATTATTCAGAGAAAATATATTTCCCACTTTTAGGTTTTAAATGTTTTGAGAAACTTGTATATCGTTGCTGCGCATTCATTTTTGATGACGTTAATGTTAATTTGCTATGCTAATACTGTTGATTGACAATACATTTATCCGTATCTCAACGATTTATGATTAGTATTGTTTAATTGATTAAGATGAAAGTTGATGCGAATTTATATGTGAAACTTTGTGTGTCTAATTTTAAGATATCCTTGAGAGATATATCAAAATATTGATTTTTAAACTTAGAACCACCCCATTTTCACTTACGAGCATTTGAATCGTAGAAACCTTTCTAAAAACACGAATCTGACTAATAAGTATGTAATTTTTCTCATGCGAAAGATAATGGTGAAGAGCAAATTCAATTATATCGCAGTTTATTTGTTGCAAAATATATTTAATCTTTAGTCGATAAAGTTACTGACTAACTTAGTAACCTAGTCAAAAATTGGGTTGCACTAGATATTTATCTTGTATTTGGCTTTAAAATTAATAAAATATAAAAGCGAAAATAACATTCATATGGCAAAAATAACATCGATTGGCTTTTTATATAGAAGTCGGTAAATCAAAATATCAGTCGCCTCTGTGAAATTAAAATGAAACATATTTAATACCTCAATTTCTTGTAGCTCTTTAATTAGGTAACCAAATTTCAGAGAAAAGCACCAAAACAAATAGGCACCCAAATACTTTACAGGATTTATTAATTGTAAGAAGAAGATAAAAATTTCATTTTAAAAGTTTAATTCGTTAAAGTTAAAATAAGGTAAGTTTAAATATGATGCTGAAGATAATATATATTAACGATGTTAATTTAAATAAATTCTCAAAGATTCAAAGCAAATCACGTACGGACATTAACACAGTCCGTACATTCCATCGAATTTATTTGTCCGTTAGCTTCAAACAATGAATACTAACTATGAATCAAATGATAATCTGTTTCACTACATCATCTTCATCCACAAAATGAAATTTGGTGTTGTTGTTTGTCATAGACAGTGATGCTGCTGTCTTTGCATAATCTGTCTACTTTCCTTCAGATACTTCTCAAGTGCATCTAACCGAAAGTAAATACCTTACTGTTCGATTACAGTACAGTAGACAAGCAAATAGTCTACTGTTAGCAAGGGCAAGTTTTATAGACCTTTGCAGCAGCAGGCATTGCCAAAGTGCTGCCACCTACTAAAAGATCTACTGACGTATTTGAAAATTGAAAGCTAATCCGGAGAAAATAAAAAAACGTATGCAAAAGTTTAATTATATCTAAGTTGTTATCTTTGACAATATGACGATTAAAAATATTAACGACCATCTATCAAGATAATTAGAAGACATTATAACTATCTACGTATCACCTCAATCTAATATTCGTATATTTTCCAACACATCTCAACGTGACCGGTATCTCCCACTTCTTGTGACTTAAAACTAGTTTAAACTCACATCTGCATATAAATGTTAGGAAGTATACACAGCATAGCCAATATGAATATTTATCTTGAAGTATTGGTCCGTAGACACGTAGACCTCCCTTCACAAGCGACCTTGTGTGCTTACAAGGCTTGTTCGCCTCTGAGGAATGCGAATAAAAGCTTTGTTGACCAATTACTAAATAAGCTTTTTGTCGGAAACAATTTTTTATTTGTTATTATTATTAATTTGTCCGATTTTTTGCAATACGTAGCCATTCTGGGCCAGCTATCTTTTTTAAAATCATCTTCCCAACGTTTAAATTGCTTTCCTCTACTTCTTTTACTATATTAATTTTACCTATTGGAACGCGGTAAAATCTAAAATTCACACTAAATATTATCCGATTCATACATTTACCACTAGGTCTGAATAAATTTTAGGTTTTGTATTAGAACAAGTTTTCAACAGGTCAATATGTCAGTCCAATATGAATTTTAAGTCAGTTTTACCACAGAATCAAAAAATAAATAATCTTTTTTTTATTGCTGTAGGACAGCAGACAGGCTGACGGTCCGCTTAGAATTTAGCAGTTTGCAACGCCAGTGGCATCGCGAACACGCTGCTGTCCCATAAGGGTGCAGGAACTTGGGTCACTAATGTCGGAACACATTATGGCGGAATACTTAAGACCAAAGGTGGTCGCCATCCAAACGGGCTTGAAGCCCTACCACGTAGCTAGGGTGGGTTGTTTTGTCGCCTTTTACGACAGGCTGACCCCGGCCACAGAGGTTAGTATTCTTTCTCCGTGCAGGGGCACGGTTAAGAATAATCTACGAAATGAATGTCAATAAAGATTTGCTTTTAGGCAATGACGATTTTATATTTAAAATGTCATTGCTTCGATCATGTGATCGAAGTGTCATTGACTTCGGGGTTATAGAGTATTTAGATTTTTGAAAATTGTATTAATTAATTTTGTCCTGTTATTTCCAAATATAAGCTTATATAGCATATAAGCTGAGTTTTATTTATCATAATAAAATTGGGACAGTCTAGTCATAAAACAATCAAACTACCTAAGAACAGGTTTTTAAAATATATAATTCGATATAAAACAGCACTAATAAAGTATATAAAAATATTCATAAGTGCCACAGATTCTAACGAAGTCACTCAAATATTTTGTGGCCATTCAAAAAAATAAATAGCACACCAATTACAATATATGAAAATGGCGCCTGATTTTTCGGTATTCCCTACACTGACTATAAATTCACTGAATGCGGTCGACCTCTGTCGGGAATGCTGTTGCCAAATGAACCGGTCGAGTGGGAGTCGGCTATCGGTATAGGCCTGCGCCTAATTGTCGGCGATAAATGGCAAGCGTTGCATTGATCAATCATACACGCCACTGCGAACAAGTTTTATATTAGTTATTAGTACCAGTGCAAACACCGGTTAAAATAGCTAGTATATTACATAAACAGCTTTATCTTTCAAAATTGTATAAAATATACAGAACACTTTTATCTATTAATATCGCACAATAAAAATTGACTAATGTTTTAAAAAGTTATGTAGGAATTGATTGTAATAGTATCGAATCAAACAATCTCACATAATTTGTTGCTTAACACTTTACGTGAGAAGGGCACATAAAGTTGTTATAAGCAAGGTTTAGTTTTTAGACATAAAACTGGGTCACAATTATTTATGGTTGGATATTTACGGCAATAAACGAATAAAGGGTCGTTCTACATTTTCTGTAATAAAACATATAAATATGGCATTTGATCTTCACGTCTGGATTTAATTTAAAAATAAACAAATACTAATTTTATTACCAGAGTTAAGCACACTATAAATTTAAATTAATTGTCGATTTTTATAATTTTATTGTCTAGAAATTTATTACATATAAGAAAAAGTATAATAGAATAGTGTTTTGGAATTTGGGATAAAGAAACAATAATCGTGTCGAGATACGAATACAATAAATACGAGAACGATACACATATAATTCTGGTTCAATAATTCTAAAAGACCGAAATATAGAAGGACCAAAAAAGATAAGAATTTACTAGATAGTTTAGCAAAATTAATTCTGTTCAATCAAAAGTTATCTAAAAACAGGATCCTCTCATTAAAACATGACCCTCACTTCAGAAAGTAATTTCAAACATAAGTATTTATTTATGTCTACTACATTCATAAAGTTTTATTTACTTTACCGCCTTACATTAACAGGTACTTTGTCTTAAACACTATTCTCATGAATAAAATTATACTCATGAGTCTTTCGAAAGGCTTTGCACAATATGTTAAACGTATTATTACACGAACAAAACAAGTTGTCATTGTCTTCTACCCAGTTATAAGTACACTGGCAACTCTACGCAAGTATCAGGGCATACCGACCTTGAGGCAATATTTCGTAAAGTTATTCTACGGCATGCCTGTGCTTCAATCAAGCTGGATCCACAGCTTCTAAACTTTGATATAAACAATATTATATACGGATATATTAAGCGTTTGGAAACTTCGATAGACTTGACGATATTTTTGAAGCTAGTTCGTTGAAATCAATGAGTCTGGATAGTGTTCTATTGGAAAATAGACTAAATACAAACGTGCCTGGGGATTAAAATCTATAATACCCTACAAAAGTATCTCTGTTTTGTAATTCACTGGTAGCTTAGGAGATTTTTGGATCCTGAGAAGAAAGATCTTGAAGTTTATAAGCAAAGATGCCCATATAAGATCGCAATTTAGCCATATCTATTACATCTATCACCTGATTCCTTTTTATGAAACAAAAAGAAAATTACTAATAGTAAAGGGAAAAGACGCGAAAAGTTTTAACGTGTTTAAACAGCGGATTGGTCAAGATAGCTTTGGCAAGGTAAATAGGGAATTCGGGTTTGTGGGGCAACTATGATATGCATTAGACGAGACAAATTGCTTAAGACGCCATAGAAGGTTTTTGACCTTTTACTACACGAATCAAATTGGCATTTTTATATTTATTTTAATACAATTTGGCCATCTCGTATTGCTCTAAAATATGTGTATTAATATACCCTTCTTTTATTAATTTCTTTTCTTTTTTGTTACAGGTACTTCAGAACGGATTTATATAAAGTATTCGTTTAACAAAATGTTTTAACGGCCTCCTGGCATAAAGGATAACACACGTCGGTACGCTTGCGGAAGTCGCAGGTTCGATTACCATCTAGCGTCTGGGTGTTTATGTATAATATGTATTTATTTACAAAATACAATTTTATATGGGTATAGTAACCCAGTTGCCTAGTATCCACATCACAAGTGCTATGCAACTTACTTTGGGGCTAGATGATGTTGTGTGAAATGTCCCAGTAAATACATATTTATATTTAAAGAGGAAACATTAGTCAATTTTATTACAAAATGTTTTTCGTGGCACTATTCAGCCTGCTCTTCAAAATTTTGTGAATTTTTTTAACCATTTATGGTTGTATGGTACGAACATTGGAGTTTGAAGTCTAACATTTTTATTGAAACTAAAAAAAATAAAGCTAGCTAGTTTTTGCGGGCTCACTGACCATGAGAGATTATTGAAACTGCAAAAACGTTTAGAAAAAGCGAGTTTCAAAAAACACGTTTCAGCTGTTGTGGATCGAACGCTTGTTACGAAATGTGTATCGTGAAATCGAACTAACCGGTTAACCACCTACTTTGGGAACGAGCTTGTTGACTCGTATATTTTAGGTTATTTGTAGCTAAATAATTTGTCATGAATTACTTACAGGAATTTTATATGAATTACACAAATTCAATGTATAAACGTATCTTAAATGCAATTACAGTAAAACGATAATAAACTTTATTGCTACAATACTAACATACATATGTGGATTTGCTATCAGTATCAACGTAAATGTAATTTTTCTGTAAACTTTTTCCTAAGGGATGATGGTTTTTTTAACAATATTATTATACATCATTCACCTTAGGAGGCTTGTCGCTGCCAACTTGCAACAACTTCCGGTACCTCGGATCATTAATCCAGAATGACGGTAAGATAGGCCGAGATGTGAAAAACAGAGTGAATGCAGGATAGATGAAATGGCGACAGGTCTCAGGAACAATTTGCGATCCACAAATGCCGTTTACACTTAAGGTAAAATTTATAAGTCCGGTAAAGACCTTTCATATTGTATGGATCAGATTGCTGGGCCACAAAGGGGACAAATAAAAGGTTATTGCATGCAGCAGAGATGCAAATGTTGAGATGGATTGATTGTATTAAAAATGATATGGTTAAAAGAAGGTGTGATTGTTCAGATGATGGCTAATAAAGGATAGTGGAAGGAAGAACATGTTGTGCCGACCCCACATAAGAATCCATCCCGCTTGGGATAAGGGCATGAAGAAGAAGATTACACCATTTACCTGCATTTTCAATGTTGTCTACTTTTCTAAGCAATTAATAACTATATATAATATCATACATTAGATTTTTGGCTCGCACGTCATTTGACTACCTAGTTATCAATACAATACATTGTATAATTATGCTGGTGGCAGCTGACAAAATTACAGGAGCTACCTTAATCCTCTTAAGGACCGTAAAAGGTGAAATGGATTCCTTTAGCTAATTCACGAATAGCAATGGGAAGGTACTGGTAGCTTTCCATTCCGGGTGGAAAAATCGGTTGGCCCTGCAAAAACCATTGTCACAAATATTTTCAGTAAAATGTTTGAGGCTCTTATTTCAAAAAAGGTAGTATTATAAAATAACAATGATTTTAAAATACACAGAATTTTTTGCAATAAATATTTGCACGATTACCCAAACACTATTATTTAACATAATTTTAATACATTTTTGTAATAGATTCGTTATTCTGACAAGTATACTCCTGAGTTTTTGCCTATTCAGATGCTACCTGATTGACTAGAGAAATAAAAAGTTTCTACAAGTTAAATATTGTAACTGTGTCCTGATGACAAAATAATTGCTGCTTAACTGTACATGCAAAACAGGAAAGTTTTTGAGTTTAATGACCGTTAGTTGAACTAACATCATTCCAGTCTTAAAAAGGTAAATGAAGAAATTTCTTTTAATAAAGTTTCAATAAACATCTTTATCTATATGAGTTTGCGCAGGATATAGAACTAAGATAAGATATATGTCATAGTCCAAAACAATGGACATTATTTCATTATACTTAAAAGTACATATTCACGCTTAGTACTAAATTATAAACTCATTTATTTACAATAATTCCGATTATTATTATGTGTATATATATATATATATATATATATATATATATATATATATATATATATATATATATATATATATATATATATATATATATATATATATATATATATATATATATATATATATATATATATATATATATATATATATATATACGTCTTATAGATATTTTTTACAAGTACTGAAAATTTATGAACATATCATTTCTATCCTATTGATAATGAGAACATTCTGAAAAATGTTACCCAAATGAAGTCATTCACAGCACAGTCGATGAACAATAAGAATCCGCCTCCACATTAGCTGATGTCGTACAACTTCGAAATTCTTTAGACAATATGTAAATTATATCCATTGGAAAACATTATTACCCTTATATTTTTAAAACATTTAACATTAAATCAGAAATTATCATAAAAATCTGTCAATAATTGCTAAAACATGCCTTTATTTATTTAATTATAGATCATTACCAGAAAATACATAAAAGGCCAGCAAACTGAAATATTAAAATCTATTATAATATTCTTTAACAGTATACACTTTCATCATTAAATTATTTCTGTATTCGACTGCATATATTTAAAATAATCTCACGTATTCTCGTTAAAGACTGTTGACAAGCGTTGAAAATGTGAAAAAACATCCATTTCGTAAATACAAATCAAATGAAAGGAAGAAATTTTAATCCGTTCTGACATATCCGCTTGACGTACATTATTATCGGCCGTCCACGCTAGGCTTAATGGGTCCGATATTTCATAAATAAATCATAAAACCTATTACATCATATCACGTAACATTTCACGCCTTACTGATTTCGTATTAAGGAAGTAAATGACACAGTGCACGCATCTAAGCCTTCAATTCCATAAGCAAGCAAATCGCTATTCAAACGCATCTTAACAGCAGGCAGAACAAATATTCTCACGTAATAAGAGATAACCACTTTGCCTGCAAATACGTGACTATCATTCCGCATACGTGTTTTCTTCTGTGAAAATTATTAGAACTTTCTATTTGTTTTTATTGGCAGCGATATTTGCGACTTTAATTTGGATTTGTTTAAACGAAATATAATTGTAAAATATTAATTTAAATACTTATTAGTATTCCGTTATTTACTACTCCTGCGTAGTCTAATAAACGACATCTATTGTATGTAATCAGATGTTAATTTAATTTTACGAACTTCCTTAATAAATTGGCTATTGCCGATATCTTTATATATATAATTCTTCCGTCTTTATTTGTGACTGAACTCCTTCCGAACGTATGGATCGAGTATGATGAAATTTTTTGTGTGTATTCAAGTGGATACGAGAATGGTTTTAAATTTCCAATTCAATTAACTACAAATTAATTTTAGTATATAAATATAACGTAAGAAACACTTCAAGGAACAGCTTTCTTTATCGCATAAAAATATGATAAGGCATTATATTATTACAATAAAATTCCGAAGGATATCATTGACCTACCCTTAACCAAATTCAAGTCCTCGGTCCAATCATTTTTATTAAAGAAAGGCTCGATTAACGAATTTTTTAAGATAAAGCTGCTTTTACATAGCTGCACGCTTCAGGTATTTTTCATTGATTTTATATTTGTAACCTTACCCTTAGGTAGCTTACTGCACCATCTTGTTTTCTTTGTGTAATAATTTATTTTAATTTTTATAGTATTCTGAGCTTAAATAACAAAATGTATATACATTAAAAATAGACATGTATGTCGCTGGGGAGTTTCTTTCGGCTTCTTCTCCTTATAAGAGCCGAACACGTTGTGAAGCGCTGGACCTTTAGTTTATTTTGTAATTGATATTTTGGCTTTCAAAACATGTTCTAGATAAGAATTTATTTTCAATAAAACATTTGAGTTTGATTAATTTGAAATGGCCTTTGTAATACAGGAAATACACTACAAAACTAAAGGCCCCTTTCATACCTCTATCCAGATTAGTAACAGTTAAATACCGTTTAGGGACCAAAAGGTTCTAAAGCCTTGATTTGAAATTGAAACTATGATTTCTCTACTCTCATTTATAAAATATTATCATATAGTGAATGAAACTTTTTTATTCAAACGTAAATTTGCCGTCGCATAATTCCTAGTCTCTATAGAAACCAGTAAACGTTATCTGCGACTTCCTTGGTGGCAGAGAAAATTATATCTGATGCTCTGACTGCCCTTGGATAGCTAACATAATATTATAAAAATATCTGTTATTTGCCGTCTTGTATCTTTTTCTGAAGGTATAGTAACGATTGAAGTTTATCCTATCAAACTGAATAAGCCTGATTTTACATAGCATTAATTCAAAACGCCTACTTTAAAGTTTTTCATAAAATCAATTGAGTAACATAGTTCATAACATCCAACAACGTAGCACTGAAGTAAACAGGCTGCCTAGTTTCAGACATGACTTATCTCGGATTAATCTCACAACCTATTCATCGTGAGTTTTAAGCGAGTTTAGATTGGTTTTTTAGAATATACGTGTAATACCTGGAATATTATACTGAAATGAATGAATAATAATGAACTTTAAGTTTATGTTGTGAATATTTGAGGGAACTTTTTTATATTTAATCATTTTTTTCTTTAATCTGGTAGGGTTGCTAAAACACTTAACTAAAAGATACCAACTTGTCGGTTTTATAACATTTTAATAAGACAAATATTAAGTCCTGCCGCCTCTGGCACAAACACCGAAATTATGGCAAAGTGCTCGCTAGACGTCAAAAGATGCTGAAGACCGTACGAACTGGCAAATAAAAAGTTGAACAGTATACTTTGAACACTGAAACTTTGCTTACCTAGTCGATTCACTTGCACGTATAAATTCCGTGTCATATAATTTACCTACATATTGTAAAACGAGCTATAATGAAACTGTTGTAATAATAAATACAATATAAATCTTATTTTAATACTTCAACAAACAGAATAGTATATAAACATTAGCATACAAATTGCATTTTGTTATCTTAGTATTTAATATATCTTCGTATTACTTATACATTAAATCTTTTTTAATATTTTATATCAAACTCAATGCAGTATTGAATTTCTGAATACTCCATTGGAATTTCAATAAACACAATAAATTTAATATTCAATAAAGTGGTGAAATTTTTATATCAGTTTTATTTAAAATAAGACGTGATAAGATTATAGACGGTTTCAAAATGTAGCTTTTAAACCAACAAATGGGGTCGCTCTGACTTTCAGGACTATATTACTTTGCTAATATGGCTAACATTAAATGTGACTAATGGCAGTTAATGACGACAGTCGTGTAAATAATTGCGTACATTTTAGTTTTTTAGTGGTAAAAGTAGTAATCCTTACATAGATGGATAATCCATGGTCATAGGATTGTGGTCAGAGATTAAAATAGGCACGTGCCGTATTTTCTTTAAAAAATGTAAGAAGTGGTGATTAGATTGTTTAACTTATTCTTCTTCTTCGTCGTGTTCTTCATTCCTGAAGGTCGTGCCCGTCTTGATAAGCCTTTACGGAGACGCTGATGAACTGCCTCCACACCACTCTGTCCTCGGCCTGTTTCAGAGCTGCAGGCAAAGTGAGCCCCGTGATAGCCTTAATTTGATCCGACCATCGGGTTGGTGACCGTCCTCTGGGCCTTTTCCCCTCTATTTTGCCTAGCACTATCAGTTTTTCGAGGTTGTCTGACTCCTTTCGAGCGATATGGCCAAAATAGCCGAGTACTCGCTTGTAGCAGGTCGTGGACAATCTGGTTCTGACATTCAGCTGGTCAAGAATGGATGTGTTGGTCCTTTTTGCTGTCCACGGTATGCGTAGCAACCTCCTCCAACACCACATCTCAAAAGCCTCGATCTTTTTCCGGTCAGCCGCACGAATAGACCATGATTCTGAGCCATACAGAAAGATCGAGAAGACCAGAGATCGCACAATTCTCATCTTTGTGGTATTAGAGATGCTTCTGTTATGCCAAATTCTAGTCATCTTGCTCATTGCAGATTTGGCCATTTGTGTGCGTCTACGGATCTCTCCGCTACAGCCTCCCTGGTCGCTGATCAAAGAACCCAGGTAAACAAACTCGCTAACGAATTCCAGGCCCGCTAGTTCTCCTGTACGTGCAAGCTGTCCACCCCGATCGACCACCATAACTTTTGTTTTGGCCTTGTTAATGGAGAGACCAATCCTCTTAACTTAACTTATAAGTTTAACTTATAAGTGCTTAAAAGTGCTTGAAATGAGAGTGAATATAAACACAAAACAGGGGTAGGCCCGAGTTAGATGACACATAAAAGATGATACGTCGAAAAATATGTGAATGTTAGGATAACTGTTAACAAAGGATAGTGGAAAGAGAAAACATATTGTACTCAACATATTTGTTGGTAAGGGTAGGAAGGAAGAGATGATGGCTTAGTTCGCCAAGAAATTCAGATGCGGCCGACAGGAAAAGTTTAGCAGAAGAAGCAGTAAGTTGCCAAAGAGATTTTTATTTTCATTAGCAAAGCAAGAAATCTGTAAACACCACTGATTATAGAAATAGATATATTTCGAAAAGAAAATACAGAAGTTAGTTTTTTAATAACACAGTCTAACAACATTTTTACTATTGTACGTGCAACCTTAAAAGAATACTAAAAATTTAAGCATTTCCAGACATGGATCGGAGACATTGTGCAATATTGGATATATATGTACGAAACTAGCACTAAACTTACTTTTAGTACTTCTGTTTCTTGTTTTATCTGAATGGCTTTTATTGTGTACATAAATATCTATTCTGCTTTCAAATTCGCATGCGAGTTCTGTTTGTCTTTTGGCTTTTATTGGTAACAAAATAAACTTCAATAATGAAACCTTTATTTTGTTTTTTTTTTGTAATTATACTCGCGGCTCCATGTTGTGGTCTTGTACCTTTACTGAATGAAACATAGCGTCTATATTATAGTGACCTAATACTGCAATCATTTTATAAGAATTTAATTCCAGTTGCATTGATCACGTCAGATCCAAAAGTTTGTTATTGTAATTGGATACAACTTCTGTATGTTTTATTGTAATAGAATTTTTTATTCCATTACGAAATATAAATCGACATCTAAGCTAGCCTGGCCTTTTATAAAGATACGTGTCCAATAGTTGGTCATTTGCAACAATGTATTTTATATATTACATATTTTACTTTTTGAGCCGAGGCATAGACACTGGCAGCGAAATTAGTTTACAAACTTCAAGTCACCCAAACATACTATGGAGTGAACGTTGGAAAGCTTCATATAATAAAGATGTCCTCGTATCGATTTTTTCCATATAAATTAACAACATATTTTTATAATTAAAAACTTAAACCTAGTTCTAGAGACCGCGTCCTAGTAAACGGGGTGTAGAACGCCCTTCAGGTGGATTGGCCAATAACCTGCGCAAGATTGCCAGCCGAGGCTGAATTGAAAATGCACGAAAACGTGATGAGTGGTGCTAAACTGGAGAGACCTACGTCGTAGCATTGGATAACGATTGGCTTGCAATCACTTTATCATTTACATTAAAAAAAACAATTCTTCTTAAATCAACATGTTTTCAACTCAATAACTATTATAATGAAAACTAACAAAAATATCATTTGATTACATGAGCCTGTTAGCATACGTGTCAAATCGTCTTATAATTAAACAAAGCGATTATTGTTTTCACTTATCAATTAATTGGCAATATTGCCGACCTAAGCGGAAGGCTCTGAGCGAATGCAAGGCCGTGCATATAATGTGTCAGCGCAATATTCCTTACTATAAAAATTCTAGGAATTTATTATCAATTTTCATTGAATTACCTTAACTGTTCTTGTTAATTAATTTAAATTGAGTTTCATAACAAAGAAGTTTAAACTGATTTTAAATCTGATCAATATTTCACATTTTAAAATAAAATATATTATATTATCTACAATATTGTCTTCCTACACGTGTAACCTTCAATAATATTGCTCTCGATTTGTAGCAAAGAAGATCGAAGTCGACCCCTAAATGTGCATATGGTCTGGAGACAATTCTTCTCATTTCATGTCCACAATTAAATTAAAGGTAAATAAATATTCCTCTTCATGCGGGAATGGAGTAAAAATAAGACCTCTTCAGACAGAGATGACATGAGATGATGATAAAAGGTGACGAAACCCTAGCTAGGTAGTAGGGCCCTAAGCCTGTCTGGATAAAAATATTAAACATACATTCCGTTAAATATTAAAAAGTAAATATCAATTGCAAGTGTAAAATTCGATTTAAAAGTCTGGTATCAAATTTGAAACTGGGCATCTTAGATGTAAGATTAAAATTTGTTATAAATACCTGATTATATCCACCATCAGTCGTTTGACATTTGCCTTGGGATTAATCCTTAAATATAAGTTTCTTCAACACACTAACTTCATTTTATATTTTGTCTGCAAGCACAATACCGAACAAACTAAATATAAAACGAATACAGCAAAAAAATAAGGTGAACATAAAAATGAGTCCAAACAACATGGGCCAAAATCGCCTTGAACTTTTCACTCCCACTTAGTCCGAGCACCGACGACGAGATTCGTTTATTTAAAAAACGACTCTTAAATAAATTCATAGAATCTCAGATATTTGAATAACTTGAATATTTGTGCCAGAATTTAAAGTTCAACCACAAAAATTACAAATTTGATTATAAAGTTTGTTCTTGTTTACATCAACTTGATTTTCTTTGCCACGTTTTATAGATATACAATTGAATAAACATGAGATATCAGTTTGATATTTCATAATAACAATTTTTTATCCGATGCATAAAATGTATAAAAATACTACTTATAACACTATCATATTTTGTTCTCTTTTCTTTAGTCTATTTATAGATATTTTACATATATAGATATATAGATTTGTTACATATATAACTTATAGATGTAACAAATTTTTCAATTTCGTAGTCTTTTATTGTGGATATAGTATAAATTACGACTTCCGACCTCCTGGCGTAATAGCTAACGCACGTCGCGTCGGTACGTTTGCGAAGATTTTTCGATTCCCGTCCAGCGTCTGGGTTTTTATGTATTATGTATTTATTTACAAAACCCATAATACAAGTGCTATGCAACTAAGTTTGGGTCTAGATGGCGTTGTGTGAAACGTCATGTTCCCAACACACCAGCATTCAGAAAACCATTCAGTCAAAATCATAGGCAAAATATTACTATTCAAAATTTATTGAACAACTTAATACTTAATCGATAGGAAAACTTATTGAATGTATTTTTACGTAACTTAAGTACTCGTTTTATTCGAAAAATATGTCGTATTTCTTATCTTTTAGAACTTGAATATTCAATTTGAAAAAATATAGTTTGCCTCCAATAACCTTTTGTAAAACATAAATATATCAAAGTATTTCCATTAGTCACTACTAGTAATTATTCTCTTAGAATATATATCTAAAATAAAGGAATAATGCCAACGAAGCACAATATTTTAAAGTTTTCAGGCGTCTACTTATCGTAGCAAAGCTGGGTGTCAGTCAAATTTCAACTCTTATTATTTTAGAAATACTGAATAAGACATGACACTTAATAAATACGAATATTATAGCAAAAGTTACTCACGTAAGAATTTAAACGAGTGAGTCATACCGCCATTCATATAAACTTGAATGACATTCATATAAACTTGAAACTTGACAATTTAAATTTTTTATAAATTTATAAATACCACTTTAATAGGTGGCCTTACGTAGTTCTGCATAGATTATATTCTCATAAGTTAATAATTTACGTAGCTTATGAGTAATAAGTATAGTTCAAATAAAATGCTAATGATTTATTTCCCTTTTGGGCAAACAAACAATATTTGCATGAAGATTAGTAAAATTGTCTTATTTTATCTGTTAGTACATACATACCCTGACTGACATTGTCGAATCGATAATGATTTTTATTTGCTTTATTCGAGGCATACTTTTGAATTACACAAGTAATTGTACAAATGTACACCTACGTGCCTACGTTGACAGAGGTCAAGGAGGCGTTTTTTGCGTAAAATTATTCGTCTTTCATAATTATTAAAGAGTTCTCCTCCATTGTATAATACTTTAAGTAAAAATCAAGTATTTAGTTACCGAATATTTTTTTTCGTAAGGTTTCGTTTGTTTTTTTTAAAGTCTGACCCACGAATTCCAGTTACACATTTTTTTTTGTTTGACAGTTAAAATGAACTAGCAGTTAATATTGGACTCAATACACTCCGAATTCAGATGAAACTTAAAAGGCTAGAAACATCGTGCCCGTTACAACCAAGCAAGGATGACAATACATGGTTTTATTTTCAAAAGTTTACACAGCCAATTCATTGCAACACGTATAGAACCAATGGAAATAGAAAAGAATGTGAGAATTTAGTTCTCAAAAGAAACGGTTATGTTTGTTCATCACAAAATATGTCAAAATGCACTAACTTCTTTTGAAAGCATAAATTCACAACACAAGTCAGGTGAACGTAACAAGGATACTTCCTGTCGGTGTGCCATACGGCCGCCGAAACACCGGGAATCATTGGACGGTCTGTCTCGTTAGCCCCATTCACGCTCTCCACTTTAACCGTGAACTGTGGCAGATATTTTATTCTATTTATTTATGTTCAACCTTCAACTAGGTATATTTAAAATTCAGAAAATAGTTTTTAAACAATTAATACAGATATAAATAAAGTTATAAGAATGAATCTAAAAAAAATTATAGAATTAGCTAGATTTATAAGGATCAGGCAACTAAACGAGTCCTCCTATCATATTTAATTAAAGAGTATTTATTTTGATCAAATGTCACTAAACAGTGAAAGTGTCTGCGATGTCGCAGTGACACCATGTAGACCTAAAATTGTTCAATGCAACATAGATCAATTGAGCAATATTTTAATTACAGCAGTCTTACATAAATATATATTCTATCAAAAACATTTCATAATTAAACGCGAAATCATTTACAATTACTAAGCTCGAATCCGGATTAATGAGTCATCGGAAAATCGATAAAACTATCGTATTCAATTTATAAACGTTTATTAAATATGGATGTTAAAATATTACCTATGCGTAGAAATGTACGCAAAAAGTTTGAAATATAAGTAATTGATATACGATAAACTCTAAATCATGTATAACAAATAAATACAATCGATAAAAGAAATTGTAATAAACTGATAACTGTAACCCGTCATTCGCACTAAAACTTTCCTTCCAAACAACGAAAAATTTGAGAATATCTTGCCTTGTTAATATAATACAATAGTTTGTTGTAGGTATTGACTATAATAGGGTTTTTATAAATATTAATTTGGGTAGGGTACACGTACTGGTTGGCCTTGTACGAGCTTCAAGCCGCATCCTCAATTCGAAATGTCAAACGATGCCCATTGATTACGATTCACTAGAACAATACAAAACTATGTTGAAGTATATTATTTTACTAATATATATTGTTTTACGGTTATTTCGATATTAGCTATTTTTTAGTTAAATTTAACAAAGATAAACAACTAATTTAACCTGTGATTGATGTGAGATCGTGGTCAACCGTAAATTGAGAGAATAAAAAAGACATCCAAAACAACAACAGATCGTTACTTCATCAAGATCGTTAAATCTATGATCTCACGTTTATAAATAGTTAACCCATTCTTTTTCTTGAGGAAGCTTGCCGGCAAACAAAAAGTTGCCATGTAAGGATTACACAACATTTTTTAAGCAAGGAATACTACAAATATAATAAAGCACCGTCGTTCTCGAAATCCTGTGAAGCCCACCAGGTACCTTACCTATTCGTTGTGAGACACGGATTACTTGGGACAAAGCTTTCTTCGGTGAGTCATCCGTCGCTCAGGTAGTTTTATTTTATACAAAAGATTGCCCATTCTTGAAAAAAAAAACAATTAATTTACTTAATTCGATCCTTTGTTTTCGATATATTAGACAAAAATAGTACGAAGTGACTTTCTGATTAATACTTCATTATTGTTCAATTACAATCAGATGGATATAAAAAGAGGGGTAGATCAAAGAAAAGATGGATAGATTGCGTAAAAATGACATGGCGAAAAAAGGTATGAATGTTAAGATGACTAAGAGAGGAGAGTGGAAGGAGAGAATATGTTTTGACGACTCCATATAGTTAGGGATAAGAGCACTAAGCATTATGGTAAAAAACCTGTTCCAAAATCCAAATTCAGTATTCAATTCAATAAAACACGATAAAAGACAAAAACCTTTTATGACTCATTTGACGAATTCCTCAGACAAGCATTAAAACAGGGTGACCATAAAATCTAAATGACTTTCACATTTGAGTCAGCTTATCTTGACTAAAGTAACAAACGAAAACCTGAACATACCATTACAATAAGGAAAGATAAATTTCAAAGGGTACCATTTCTCGTAATTTTATTGAGCAGGATAGCAAAGAGATAATGAATCAATCAATCAGCCGTTACCGTCGCCTATAGGTGTTTGCAACGCCAGTGGCATCGCGACCACGCTGCTGTCGCATAAGGGTTCAGGAACTTGGGTCACTAATGCCGGAACACAATACAAGGTTATTATGACGGCATACTTAAGACCAAAGGTGGTCGCCATCCAGACGGGCTTGAGGCCCTACCACGTAGCTAGTGTGGGTTGTTTTGTCACCTTTTACGATAGGCAGACCCCCGCCACGGAGGTTAGTATTCTTACTCCGCCCCTGCATGGAGAAAAATAACTATTAAAAATTATATTTTGCAAAATAAAAGAGAAATCAGAGATTAAAAGAATATAGCTATATAATCTTTAACCACATTTACGAATACAATAAGCACTTGTTTAAGTGTCATTCAACCTGTTTATTTGTTTAACCTCGTCACGATGTTTTCACTTTTGCCATAAAATGGCGAATTCCACAATGCCTCCAGAGGTTCGCAAAATGGCGGCAGAAAAACCACGACGCGACACGGATATTCATTATTGCTGTTTTTGAATACCAATGTGGTATTATTAACATTAATTCATTTGAGGTTTTGGAAAATCTTTAGATGTTTTTGTTTCATGAATTTTAACTCATTCTCGTGTTAGGAAATCTTAATATTGTTTACTTCTAATCTTAATATGGTATTCTGAGAATATTCAGTCCGCTTTTTCCTTACTGTAAAAATTCTAAATATTAAAAATATACCTAGAATTATAGAATAGATAGGTATATTTAGATTTTTTGTAATATATTTTTTATAAATATACCTATATAATATAAAATATTATTTTTCACAGTAATTTTAATGTGAACATAATTGTAAATCATTATCCTATACATAAATAGTACCTATTGGCCAATTGATATTTGTGTCATGTGCGTGGCGAGAGCTAAATGCGTAAAGCAAACTAACGGTGTCAGTTCAATGAACGGAAAGCGGTGTCTGTAATAATAAACATCACCTGCTCGATAAGGGAGCCTGAACCCATATCAAGTGCATCCTCATTTTCGGAGGAAGTGTGGTCCCCACCTCATTAAAATTATAGACCCCGTTAATATACAATATGTAATGTATCAGATCTTATAGCACCGCTTATAGCACTGCTCAATCTACTTGGTCACGACTGAAAATTTGCATACTGATGTATATTAGGAATAAGCATTAATCATTTGAAATCCCTGAGATGATAAAATAAATGAGTATTTAATAAAAAAAAAATTATTGCTGAGGAACAACTGACAGGCTGACGGCCCACTTAATAGTAAGCAATTACGTCGCCTATGGATGTTACCAATGCGAACACGCTGCTGTCCCATAGGGGTACAGGAGCCTAGATCGCTAATGCCGGAACATAACACAGGTTTGGTGGTTTCCTCCGCTTCTTAATTGTTGCGGGTGTTGGGGCCTCGAGGTTCCCCTCTTTACCCCGGCTTCGACTCGGCGGGCAACAACCCGCCGGTGACTGGAGCAATAACACAGGGTTATTATAGCAGCATACTTATACACTTACAGGCGGGCTTGAGGCTTTACCACGTAGTTGTTTTGTCACCTTTTACAAGCCGACCCCGGCTGCAGGGGTTGGCATTCCTACTCCACCCCTGCACGTTGAAAAATGCTTCGCATATTTTAACTTGAGTACATCGTAAAAGAACCCGAGCCTTTTGCATCGTTAGACGTAAAGAAATTTTAATAAAAACTCGGACTTTGAACAGTTATTTTTCACTAGTGGTCGCTCAGAGGTAGAAATTCGACCATAATTCATTTAATTTTTAAGTTTGAACTTTATTAGGATTTTTTGTCAAAGGCTAATCCAAAGTTTTATCATAGCTGCTCAGTAAATTCGCCATTTTTCTACATCAGTTTGAACAGCACATGTAAATCCGTTTCGTAAATATATATTAACATTTTATTTTATATATAAACTCTATTCTTACAAATAAGCAAGAATAAATCATTCAGATTACTTATACACCATTTTCTTTTCTTTGCTTGAGAAAGATGTATGTAGATATGAAATTCAGTCATTGGTCATCTAAAATTGACTAATATCTTCCAATGATCAATTTAATTATTTTATGATGTATCATTTTATTCCAGATGAAAATAAATGCTAGATGAACACTAAATACATCCATCTAACCGGGAAATATTCTGCAACTGACGTGGTTCTTATTTATTTCCTATTTTCTAACCAGATTTTGAATCACGTAAGAGGAAATCAAATCAGTAGCTGCGTAACATCCTACACAGGATGTTATACTGACCAATAAATAAATATAATAATGCATACAGTGCTATCTAGCCCTAAAGCATCAAAGTTCTTGTGTTCTGGGTACCAGGCTACTAACATACTACGTATGTAACACACACACTTTTGTAAATAAATATTACACAAATACAAAATCGGGACGATATCAAACCCGTGACCGTCGCAGGTTTTTCAACGTACGAAAGCCGTTGCACCATAGAAGTGTGTCAAACTTATTATTACTCATCTTTTAATTTATTAGTAGCTGATAAAAACAAATAAAACATTGATAGAAACAAGAATCTAAACTTCGAAAGTTCCGTCTTTTTCCATCTTCAATTAAATCTCATTACGATAAAAATTAACTCGCAAACAACAACAATCGACTTTTGAAGCAAAACATCCGACATACTGGTGTTGGAATTTTTCATGTGAACAATTGCGTGTTTTTGAGATCAATAACTTTCCCGCGACACTAATTACTCTATGCAAGTGAAGACGTACGTTCCACGAGACAAACGAGGAAGCTCAATAAATCAGAGGACTAAGTTGTAAAAGTGAAACGACATACTGACCGACAATGTAAAAGTCGACACAAGTAAGTGATGGCACACAGAGGGATATGTACTACAACATGTAGTAAACATTTTACATGAACGAAACTGAGAGAAACGTTTTTTAGTAGAACAAATATTACATTTTTTTTTGAAACTCCCTTTCAAACAATTGATAAGTACTCCTAAACTGTCGTCACATTATCTTGTTCTAAGTTAACCGAGACCATAAATACGACCCTCACATCAGTCACATTAGTCCGTTGTGTTCCGGCATTAGTGACCTAAGTTCATGTACCCTTATGGGACAGGAGCGTGTCCGCGATGCCACTGGTGTTGCAAACACCCATAGACAACGGTAACTGCAAAATTCTAAGTGGGCCGTCAGCTTGCATGCTGTCCTACAGCAATAAAAATAAATAAAAACGAACTATATATTTAAGTTGTCAACATACGATGGAGGACCTCTGGAGCCGTTTCCAAAGAGCCCGGGATGGTTATGGAAAAATTCATATCTACCTACATACCAAGAATATAACTCGTATTCTTGAAGTCGTAGTGGCTTGGAAGAGATAATAACCCCTCTACTAAGAGATTTTCGCAGTCAAAATTTAACACATTTACTACCATTTGAAATAAAAGAAACAAAGAAACAATATTTTTTCCAGGTAATTCATCATTAGGCAAACGAATGACCGACAAAATTCACTAGTGATTATTATTATTATTATAAAAAAAATTCTTTGGATCCGAATGGTTGGCACACAACATGACTGAATGCCAATAACTCAAAGCCAAAATAAATAGCCGTTATATACAAATCCGAGTAAACAGCATCGCTGTAAGTGTCTCGTACCACTCGTATTCTAATAATCGGCAGTTAATGTGTCAAGAAAGTATAAGACCATGTAGATTAAAGACAAAAATATTCAAAATTTTAGAAGCAAATTTTGATCTTAATATGTAACTATAAGAATAAGTTTAATAATAGATTAATTGAAACCCAAAGTCAAAACGTAGAAAATATTAAACTCAATGATCTGACACGATGAATAACAAATGATATTATAAAGAAAGTGTTCTTGTTTCCTAGCGGGTATCGCTTTTATTTTTCCCTTTGTTTCTCAAATATAACATGGCCAAGCCCTCAAAGATGTTCAAAGTGTTTTCTGTTTGCGGAAACACCTACTTAGTGTTAACAAGCTTTCACATGACTAATTACTTGTTGGTAAAGTCAAACGAATATCCGAGTCTCACTTGTAACTAAAGTATACTCGATTTTTTTTCTCACAAGCTTTTCACTCCAGCCAGTGGTCCAAAGGGATTCCAGAGGCCTATATTGACATCATCCGAGACATGTACCGGGACTCCGATTCCGTAGTTCGGACCGCTGTTGGCGACACAAAACCTTTCCCCATCACCGTCGGGGTGCACCAAGGATCCGTCCTTAGTCCATTTCTGTTTAGCGTGGTATTAGACGTTCTGTCAGACAGCATCAGAAACTCACATGAGCAGCCCCCGTGGTTGCTCATGTATGCTGATGATATCGCGCTGGCAGATTCGGACAGGGGTAGGCTGGTGCAACGCGTGAAGGCGTGGAAGGAGTCGCTTGAGAACGGTGGTCTGAAGATCAATGTGGCGAAGACCGAGTACTTGGCCTGTAACTCCACAGATCCCACACCCGTACGCATAGGTGGCGACACGATCGAGCGCACGGACCAAGTGAAATACCTGGGATCTGTGTTCCATGCGTCTGGTGACATCGATTGCGACGTCAAGGCACGCATTGCTGCCGCGTGGGCCAGATGGCGTGAGGTAACTGGTGTCATTTGTGACCCCAAGATGCCGGTAAAGTTGAAGGGACAGGTCTATAAGACTATCATTAGGCCTGTCCTTTTATACGGCTGTGAAGCGTGGCCGGTGTTAGAGCGACACAAGCAAGAGCTGCGTGTCACGGAGATGAATATGCTGCGGTGGATGTGTGGAGTGACGCGGAAGGACCGCGTTAGGAACTCCCGCATTCGCGGCAGTCTTCATGTCCGTGACATTGCGGATAAATTACAAGAGTGTCGGCTCCATTGGTACGGCCACGTTTTACGGCAACCGGATGCTTACGTGGGTAACAAATGTCTGGCCATGCCGCCTCCGCCGGGCCCCGGCAGGAGGGGTGGACCCAAAAAGTGCTGGCTTGACGTTGTAAAGGGTGATATGCGTGCCAATGGGCTCACTACCAGGGATGCTGAAGATCGTGCGAAGTGGAGAAGAAAAAGTCGGAAAGCGGATCCCGGGCGCCGAAGCGAGAGTTTGGGCTGCAACCGGGATACAACGCAAAGATGATGATGATGAAGCTTTTCACTCCAGCCACAATCCGAAGTTTTTACGTCGTTTCTTTAGATACGTTTTTAAATATTGTCACTAATAAAACCTTGAGCTTTTGTAGGTCAGTTCTATACCTTCCTAAGACTCTTTAAGCCTTTTGGTCCTGTCCGAAAAAAAATATAAGTCTATCTCATCACATTCCAAAGGAAAGTTAGTCGTTAAAATGAAAATCTGATTACTACTTTTAGCAGTATACTTAGGCGATAGATTTTGAAGTATATCAAGGCAAGACAACGAAGAATAATAAAAGTGTACTTCATTATCTGTTATCATACAATTGCTATAAAATTGATTTAAAATATTACAAGCTTCACTATTTCAATTACTCTGGATACTACGCCGTTGAAATGAGAAAAACACGAAAAGTCCTTAAATATACCTAGAAAGGAACAACTTTTTACTTAAATGTAACACTTTTTAAATGTAGTATTTTTCAACAAAACTTAAATTTATTGTTTTATGAAAAAAAAGTAAAAATAATTCTAGTTTTTCTTTCCAAACTAAGCTTAACAGCAAGCCAGCTGTAATTAATTATTTTAGTATCACGAGGTTGATGATGATGACTGTTGTCATAAAAGATGAGTGAGGCGATCATTACTTTTTTACATACATTTTTTACATACATAAATTTTCTAATAATATAAAAATAAATTCATAAAAATATTTTTTTTTCTATTCTATAGTCTTTCACTTAATATGAATATGCATGACGCGTTCATAACCAAATAGAGGGGGGCAAAAGAAAAGGCGGTAACTGTAAACATTCTATGGACGAGTGACACTGGCAATGAAGACCATGCGTTCCGTTTTCGACAGTCACGTATCACGTACGTGTATCTTTTGCGAACTCAAAACGGAACGTATCAACTTCTACAGGCTTTCCATCGTTTCACACTTTCACAGTGATTTTATAAATATAAATGATATAAAATATAGTCTAAAAAATATAGTAATAAATATAGTCCCGAATTAACTAGCGTAGCACTTATGTTATGGGTAGTAGACAACTGATATATTACTAATTTTTTTTGTTAATACACAAATACATAAACACCCAGACGCGACACAGGAATCCGTGACATCCGCAAGCGTACCAAAGTGCATTAGCCGTTACGCCACGGAGGTACAAAAAATATTTATTTTGCTTTTCCATAACTAAGATCTCAACAAATCATTCTAAATTCGGTAAGTTAATAAATAACATATATACATATACGAGATGTGACAAGTAATGAGACTGATTTTATTGCCGTGCTTATAATCGTAACAATTTAAATTACCTTAATCGGTTTAGTATTTATTTCAGCGACATATGCTGTACAGAATAATTAATTGCGGATAAAAAGATCTTATAAATAGGAATAACCTAGAAATTTTATTGAAATTAGGTTTCCTAATTCGATATGTTCTTATACTAAAACTACAATAAAGTTAGGGGATAAACAACAATTATAAACTTACGTCCACCATCTTGTTAAATGGCAACACATACTATTATAAGGCATTATCATATACTCCGTTTCGCACAGGAGTCGAATATTTAGCTATCAAGACAATAAACGTAAGAACTCTCAGGGAGTGTATTTAATATAGCAAAAGTCGATAGTAGCAATAATTCATCAACATGAATGGTTGGAATCTGTCTGGTCTTTACATTTCAATGGATGGTCAGTCGGACAAGCGGGCATAGGTCTCCTCTTTTTAGGTCTACACAATGAATTCACTTAACGTCAAGGTTAAGGGTAGGCTCCACACCTACCCCTTTCACACTTTACCCTTTAACTATTGAAAAAGCAATGGCACAAACGCTTTCATATTTCTTTGTTTAAACTATGCTTGTACCTTTAATTACCGTGATAGGTATAGGAAAGATGAAAATATTTATATTTATGCCATGAATCTGTCAACAGCAGTCAAAAATTTCCAAACCTCAAATTTCATTCTATAGAATAACTGCACTCTATTGTTACTTTTGTTTGCTTTTATTTTAATATCTAACTAAGCCCTAGTTGCAGCATTTAAAAAAATATTATTGCACTGATTTCAATTTATTTGCACTGACTTTTACGTCGGAAAATGTTAATAATAAGAATATTATTAACAACAATAATAATACTGAAAAACAATTTTTATGCTGTATTTTTTCCATCCGAGTTTAATTCATGGTTTTATTTCTGAATTAGATAGCACTACTGAATATAATCACGGAGATAATTTACTTTATTAATTCTAATGTAAACAAGTATAATTGTAATAAATTACTTTTTATATAAAAGTAACCTACGCCACAGAAATATAAATATTTTAACTTTAAAACAAAATAACGAATAATCAACATGTTTTTTTTTTTCAGGTAAACATTCACAGATAAAGAAGTTATGGTCTAGATAAGTAAGAATAATTGAATTGATTTATGTATACTTTAAATAATGTAACCGTTTAAATTCAGTAACTGCACCCCATTGATCTGTCCAGGCGGTGACAAATTACTCAATAGGTGCCAAGACCTGAGTTACTGCGATTTCTAATCAAGATGAGTTTCTCTAGAATTAGATTATTGACTTGATATTTTCATCTCACTTTATATGAAAATAAATTTTAATATGCAGTGAAAATAATTTTAAATTAAATATTACATTTAACATTAATTTGCTATTTTCTATTTACTTATTGATTGTAGAGGTTACACAAGCTTAGATTGTGCGGGCGCAATTTATTGATTATTTGATTATTATTTTATATTTTATAAATACATATTTGAAATAAATTATATAGTACCTAATATTTATCGTTTAGCAACAGTTATTTTAAGTACTAAAGCTTTCCTGTTGTCTTCCTCGCCTTTATTTATGAAATAATTTTTAATTATTGGTCAAAAAATTAAATATCACTGGCGGAGAGCGACGGAATTAATGTACAAGAAAATAATCAAAAGCGAATTTGGTTATCAAAACGTATATAACATAGGAATTAAGGACAACTCTAGAATATAGAAACCAATACTTAATGCTTAAATATAAAAGTATTAATCCACAAATGTAAACATTAAAAAGCTCGTAGAGGACTCAAAATATCATATATACGAAAGTTAAAATCAAAAGAAAATGGTTATACAATACGTATTTGTACTTTCATTATATATTTTAAGTAAAGCTATATTACACAGCCTGAGTGGTGTACCAACATTGAGTAAAGAAAAAGCGCATATTACCGCTCACTTTCTTTAATTCATATCTCAAATTCGGACCCACGTTGGCCAGTTGTGAAAGTGAACATACGAGACGGTCATTTATCATTTATTGCCTACTAGTTACTAAAGCAACACAAGCAACAAGCCTACGGTTTGGCACACAATTAGTTACGAAACGGCTATTTTCTTGTTAAGATAAATATTATACGAGTACATACACAATCTATTATTAGAATAAAACATAAATCGCAGTTTAGTGATACAGTAGTGTAAACAAAGTTAAACCTTCTTAAATAACCCTATTATAGTGAAAGATTGTGAGGGTTTGATTTCATAAATAATGAAATTACAAGCACAGTATTTATATGTATATAAGTTGTTATTAGGATTTATTCCGCTTCAGATAAGCCTATACAACTTTATAGTTTATTTATTTCGCCTAATATTAGTACTGCGATTAATTAAAATCAATTATATAAAATAATAAATAACAATACCGCCTTAATAAAACAATTACGATGTGTGTATTTTATTTATATCTATACTACTATTATAAAGAGGAAAGATTTGATTGTTTGTTTGTTTGTTTGCTTTGAATAGGCTCCGAAACTACTGACCTGATTTAAAAAACTCTTTCATAGTTGGGAAGCTACACTATACCCGGGTGACATAGGCTATATTATATTTTCAAAAAAATTAGGGATCCTTACTAAAACTCTATTAATGTAACCCAAAGTGTAAAAAAATTACCTAAAATATTATTTAAATCACGTGCGTTGCGAAAACTATTGATGATAGAATAAAATAATGTACTACAACTTTGCAAAACACATCATTATTTACAAAAAGTGTCACGACAGCATATGTCTAACTATTATAGTTATGCCACAATAAGTGTTCTTTTATTTTAAAAATTTAATTGAAATGCCGCCCCTAGAAAAGGCTCTTTATTTGGATCTTGGTATTAATCCTTATTAAAATAAATTACTTCATATTCAAAACTGTTTCAATACCTTTATATAACTTTTTGAATTATTCAATTCGGATATTCCATTCGAAAGATATCACGAGTTTAAAAATGTAAGTATTAGAAAAATGTTGCGTGGTAGTCGCTCACCCTGTTCGGCTAGCTAGGCAGCACCTTATGCAATGTAGGCGTGCGTCACTGGGGTTTTTACAAAAATTAGAATACTTATTAAAAAATAACGAAAAATAAATAAAAAGTAATAGCAAAAAAAATCATTAAAATAAAAGCTCATAGAAATAATAATATTCAAACTTTCTTTACAATTTTATTTTTTTAGTAACCTGACGCAAATACAAGGGTTTGCCTCCAGGGGCGCTCCTCTGTCTGAGGAGTGCACGGGTGTGCGTACCCGAGGTGCCCGAGCATCCGTCGCTTCACTCCCCTCTCCGTTCGAGGCGACAGAGTTCTACCTTTCTTTCAGTCTACCTCTTACATCCTTTCCAACTTAGCTCTCTGTTCGTGGCGTGGTCCCCGATGGGATGGTTGCGAATACTGATTGGGGTCCCACGTACCCACGCCTGACTAGCACGCGACGGGGATGCGAGTCCCGTCCGGAATTGGCCGCGGACCTGTCGCTCCCGGCCCTGGTTCTGTCCATGGTCGGGGGCGATCCTGGATGGACGGCCGTCGCCTCCTTTTGCGAGGCAGTAGTGTCTGCAAGGGAGGCGGCGGAACGGGAGCGGGAGTCTGCCACCGCACTCCCCTCCCGCCAACGTAGGCCGCGTCGTCAGCGCCGGAGGACGGGCAACGATCTCCGGCCGCCGTAGAAAGCGGCCGCGGGCGGCCCCTCGGGGGAGGATCCGCCGCCCGCACTATTGCCGTGAGGGAGAAGGCCGCGTGCTGTTCCGCAGCCCCCCTCAACTCCTAGAGTTGTTACAAGAGAGCGCCGGGGGGACGAAACCCTGACCCCCTGGCGCCAGCACTTTAGAAGGGGCCCGCTTTAAGACAAAGCGTGAGCCGGCGCCGGCCCGGGCCACGAGATCGGCGGGCCATATATCCGTGGGCCCGGGCGTAGGCGATAGGAGAACAGCGGGGTTTTTTAGTGGGTCGAACATCTTTTCCGGAGTCCCTTATAACCCTCGGTCTCCCCGGGCCGGGGGAACCCATCAAGAGAGGTTTTTCCCCGAGACCGAAAAAAAATAGAAGGGTTTAATTTTTAATTTTTTGTTAAATACCCGTGCGAAGCTGGGACGGGCTGCTAGTATAATAATAATTAAGAATAGTAAAAGAGTGTTTAATACACTTAATAGTGTTTATATGGTTACCTCATCGGCCACGTGTGGTTGCAATGTCCACTTATATCACTCCCGATGTATATCTGTATGTCACCCACACGCGTCAATGATTCTCGTCTCTTGACAGTGACAGTTAAATATTCACAACCATACATAGAAACGCTTGACAGCGTAGGTATGCTGTGAATGCATTCCATAGACTAAATCGCATAAACTGTAGAACGTAAAAAACTGAACAGAGTATAAAAAGAACCGAAAATTTGTACAGTAGGACTTCTACAAGCCCAACCTCTATAAGTCGAAAACCTCCCTAACACGAAAATATGTTTCCTTCCCTTCAACCCACTTAACCTTTGTTGCTCGAAATCTAAACCTTCTATGACTTGAAATAATTAGTGAGTCCCTATAAACAAATTCAATAATTATTATCCCTCTATAACTCGAAAAATTTCATTGGAAGGTACAGGGGGTATCTCGAACATTCGAGTAGCGCAATTTTTGATTTTAAAACCTTTACAACTCTTTTATTTGGAAATCGATTAAAATAAATCGATAAAAATATGCCGATAATGTACAGCATTGTTTTTCATAACTAGTATTTTTATTTATTTCCCTCTCTAACTTAAAATTAGTTGGAATAAATCTTATCCCCTACAAGTTGAATATTTCCTTACAAAATTCGCTAAGTTGAAACCCTCGATAAATCGAAAATTCTAATACTCGACTTTTTTGCGTCTCTCCTCAAACTCGACTTACAAGGTTCTACTGTGTATCAAAACTGTATATAACGGACCGCCGAATACCACAAGCGGAGTGTCATGTATATTTTAATATTCAGGACAACCGCAGCCAGCCCTACACATAACGGACGGTAATCGAATATACGTCCTCAATCCTATTGCTTACGACCGCATTACTAGAGTTCAATGAAGAGCTGTGCCATATACAAGTTCATTTAAGGTAATCTAAAGCGGAACGAAAACCTGTTAAAAATATTTAATGTTATTCAAGACAAAGCTAATTTGAGAAAGGTAAATTGGACTAGAGATTCTGATTACGATAACCATAAAATATTGTCTTATGTTATCGAGGATATTATTTATCGTTAGACTATGCATTTTGTTAGCGAAAATGATTGTTAAAAATTTATTTAATCATAAAAATGATCAAAACAGATATACGCTTAAAATTAGGAAAACATTATTCAATTAAATGTGGCATAAAACATTTCTGGTAATCTGGAAATGAAAAAATATATTACTTTTCAAAATGAATAAATAAATCAAAGTAACATATTTAATAGAAGGCAGGCAAGCAATGCAGGAAACAACAAAAATCACACCTTCGTCAAACATTATAATAAATTTAAACCTTTAGTTAGCATTAAATTTTATTATTTTTTTAATTTTTATTTTATACCACAATTATTATTAATAATTATTAATGAAGAAGACATAGATTTATATATAAATATTTAGATCCGTTAATTCAATGCCATAACGATTACCTTTATTATCCGACTATAAAAGTTAAGTGGTACAATGATCTGAAATCCACGTGGGTTGGTGCCGCGGCCTTAACGCCTTTTACAGTAAAGTTGGTCTACATAATACAGATTTATTGTTCTGTTCTTATTTTCACTTACGCGAATGCCGGTTACTAAAAACTAAAACTAAAATTGGTCTTACTAGGTTACTACAAAAACCAATAATTTATTATGTCATTTAACTAAAGTTGTCAAAATTACTGCCATGTAAGACAGAATTGGTTGAATACCAAACTTTCTTTTTCTGTCTTTAAAACCAACGGCCTACCAAGAATGTATATTATTTTTAACTGCGATTTTATGCAAATATATATTGTATATACAATTGTAAGTATATAGAAACAAACACTAATTAATATAATTAGGTAAAAATATTCTCAAGGGGAGACCGCGTCGTAAACATATTCTAGGACTCCAGCGATATGGGGTGACGCTTTACAACATATAACTGGAAAAAACTGAATGAGAGGAGCCGAAGACAGAGCTCTGTGATTAATTTTGGGAGAAGTTTACATCCGGGGAACTTCAACAGGCTATACAAAAATATTTTTCTCTTGAGAATATATTAATAATAGAATCACAGTATATCTAAGCTCGTTATTATTGTATTATGGGTGTTAAACAAGGTAAATTTGGGGCCGTTATCAAAATACCCAACATATTGTTAGAGTCAATAATGATTAAGTAACTTGCATATTTACTCTGCCAGTAAACAATGGAACAAACACGGAATCTCGAGGTAGTTACTGGCTTGACACAATATTTCGCCTGCTGACGATTTAATTTGTACTACGCAAACATTTCATTTTAAGAAGTTACATTCCCATAATGTCGTCACACTAGCAATCAAGCCAAAGTAATAGACAACTTTTTCTAATATATTATAAATGTAACATTAAACCACTTTCAATGTTAAATAGGTCATAAAAACGTGACTATTTGCACAGTCAGTTCATATGTGCTATGACAATAACCTAACAATTAGCTGAGTAGTGATAAAATAAAACGGGACATGGTTTGTGGCGAATTAGATTTTGAAGGATCAACTAATTAGCATGTCAAAACAATTCAATAAATATACTTTCAACGTATTCTCTTTCTTTGTATATTTATTTCATAGTAATATTCTGAATGTAGCTTTCTGTTAATGGTATTAGTACTAAAGGCTTAGCAATAAAGTCTTATAAAGAAGATAAGGTTATAAGACGTTATAAAATTTCTTCGAGGTCGGCAGCGCGTTGGTTATGCCTCTGGTGTTGTCAACGTCCACAGGCGACGGTGATCACCTGCGAGGGTGGGCCGTTTGCCTGTCTACTGAACTATAGCTATATAAAAAAATGTATATATTATATCTTAACATACATAAATAGTTATAATACTCGTGTCCAAGTCTCTAGATGTGTTTAGCATGTAACTAATGTGTGATTGATAGAAAAATAAATACTTAAAAACATAGTTATATATTTTAGAAATCATATATTCTATTTGTATTCCTTCACGGGTACAAATAAAATAGTTCTTAGGTCACTTTCTATTACAAAATATAAACTAAATAACGTTTGTGTAAATTGTGAGCAAAGGAGGTCAAGACGCTAAATTCAAGAGAACGAATACAGTGTGGGAAAAAAATTCACCAATTCTCAGCTAATAAACTTTAACTCTATTTCAGGGTCAAATAGTTCACCGGTATACGGATTCTTTGCCAACATTTATTGCCACACAGCTATTAGCTTCCTTTCAAGAATTAAAATATTCAATATTAATAAATGAAACCCTAGAAATAGTAATACGCGAGAGTAAGCGATGAATAACTGTATTTTCACGAGTGTAGATTGCGATTTTTGTTAAAGATAATAAAAATCTAAAATATATTATAGATAAAAATATATATAGTTAAATAGTTTCATATTAATAATATACGAAAAATAAAACGATACTTATAGACTCATTTAAAAAGTCAACAGACTCCTGTTACCAACGCTACTAAATAGGACCTACGCAAAAAAGCTTGCTGAAGTGATTATCACAATTCTTCATGTAGAAACGGATCTAAAATGGATGAAAAAATGGATAGAAAGGATTCAGAAATGCTTTTATAAAGAAAATATCACAATGCCCGTGTTATTTTAATTACTTGGAAGCTGTATTACACTAAAATTAAATTATTCCATTAAGTTTAAATATTAGAAAATCTTAAAATAGCTCCATTTCTTAGTAAAAAATCTACAAACTACACTATATTGCATAAAAATTACATTAATAATCAATGCAAATTAGATAGAAATTACAAGCAACTGTAGTGAGTTTAATTTTTATGCAATAACTGGTTCGATTTGCAATGTAAATGATGTTTTGCTGTGCTTAAACAGGAAACAGCTATTAGAAACTCGTTTTGGAATTAAATCGATAAGCCATCTTCCATATCACCAGAATGTATGCAGGATTAAAATGGTAAACCCGTATGTAAGACCCAGTAATATATTCTTACACGCTATGATATTACAATTATCAAAATATGTATCAGAGTAACTTTAAACCGTTTTTCACACGAACAGGGCTTTATTACTTAAAATAATATTTTCAACAATTTACGTTCTCATAATTTTTAGAATAGAATTTTCTTCGAAACAGGCTTTATTTACTTAATGTCGTTGGAATCCACGTCTGCTTGAACCGGGCGACTACTTTTAACATCTGTTATTATAGTAGGTAAAATATAACCAGGTCACTTTGAGGCAATTCTCTCATTAAAACAATGGTCAATTAAACAAAAAATTTAACTTCTTAACGAAATATGGGAGAACCGATGTTTGTAATGGCAATAATTAAAAATCTCACACAAATTAAATATGAACCAGTGAAGGTGGTCTGTGAGTTTTTAGTATTTTATGTATGTTAGTATTTTAATATTAGTAGTGTCCTCGATTACTCATATATGTGTTTTAAAACTACGTTTTACAAATAAAACGCGTCTGTTAGTTTCATCGTTTCATAATTTTAAAGATGAATGATTGTTTTCAAAATCTTGCCTGGCCCTGGCAGGAGGAATAGGCCGAAAAAGTGCTGGCTTAATGTCGTAATGGATGATATACGTGCCAATGGACTCACTCAGGGATGCCGAAGATCGTGCGAAGTAGAGAAGAAAAAGTCAATTGAAACCGGGATTTAATGATATGATTATACTTTTGAAAATATTTGGTTTGTTTTACGTTCACGTTTTTAACTGACTTTATTAATGCGATATATATGTATCTTAATGTTATAAGATCTATTTTATTATAAATTATTTCACATATGGTAAACAATTAAGGTTCCCTAACAAATAAACGTATGTAAAATTTGTAAAATAAATGTTTAATATTTACTTTAATATAAAGTCGCAAAGACTATTTTATAAAACATCTATCACCGTTTCTTAAAGAAAAATTCCGGCAATTATGTAAAAAAAACTCTTTATCATATTTATATAATTGCGTTCTGCCCAGTTTCTGTGACTCTTAATTTTTCTTAACAAGTTTATTTGGTTTTTTTTCATCTGTCTGATCACGGTGGACCAAAATTTACTGAAGCTCTTCTTAATGGACACATGGTGAATAATTTGGAGTGACCTGAATCATAGTAACCAAATATTCAATTTAATTGTGTAAGCAATATTACATTTTCTAGCAATCACACAAAACCTGTGTTAGTTAAGTTCGTGTGTTTAAAAATCTTATTTCATAATTTTTTGTTAATATCCTTTTGAAGTCGATTAATTTTTTTAATTACTTTTTTTACATTTAGCACTTAATTAATGTAAAGTTACTGTTTTTACTTATAGATTTTAATTAGTTCATTATTAATTTAATTTCATACGAGTCTTTTAAAATACACAATTACTTTATTCATTATTTTATCTTTACATTAACTTTTTGCATTTGCAAATATATGAATTTAAAAAAAATATGAATTTGTAAGAATACAAGATATCATTTGGGAACTTTACTTATTGTTTATTTTGCCTTATTTTATTCGATTTTTTTTTAATTTGAAAATCCCAAGGATCAGAATGTAACTTCATCCGAAAAAAATCAAATAATTTTTTGTATCTTTTGCGATTCTTTATAAAATATGTGTTGAAAATTTAAATCCCCATAGATTTTCCATATCTGTATAGATTTATGAAATTATGTTTTCATGCGTCTTGTTTATTAATATTTAACTTAAATAGACAGTTAAAATTAAGTTTGTACAAAATATTATAAAATTCAAATATCCAATAAACTTAAAATAACTAAGCGATTAATAATCATTTAATAAATAATACGTTTGATAGTAGTTTCACAGAAAAATACATTTTCGAATAATGTACATTGTCGGTTCTTAGATTTTTCTGAAAAAATAACATATGATCAATTGTTAGCATTATAATCCTGACAATAAAACAAATTCAAATTCAAATTCAAATATTTATTTGCACATCTAAGTGTTTACAATAACATCTTACATTAAACATATGTATAGCACTTAAAACTTAGAGGGTCATCTTCTGACGCTGCAAACTAGTGGTCACAATATTAATAATTAAAAATTATTCATTATTATTAGAAAATGGACTATAATAAAAAGCAAAATAGGAAGAATGAGAATCAAAAAATTACAATACAAGAAATGATAGCAATAAAAAATATAACTCAACAAAACACAATTGTCTATTTTTCACTAAGTATTAGTTTGTCATACATATTATTTGTATTATTAAATTTTCCCAGTGGTAAATTTATGTTTCAATCAAATTAATTATTCTTAAGGATTAAGTTTGTATTTATGACTAGATTCCCCCCTTATTTGTTACCGTTACAGTACCATTATTTTTGCATTTTCAAAAAGTCAGAAATTGAATAATAACAATTTTCGATTAGGTAGGCTTTTAATTTTTTGCTAAATATTTTTAGTTTACTTTCCCTTTTTATCTCCTCTGGAACTTTATTATATATATTTACGGCCATATAATAGGGACTATTTCTTACCATATGAATCCGCGACGGTGGTATGTAAAGTTTATCTTTGTGTCTTGTATTTAATGAGTGTATGTCGGATTTTTTAGTAAATAATTGATAATTTTTAAAAACAAATAAACAAATATCGTGTATATAGATAGAGGGAAAGGTTAACAGTTTAAATTTTTTAAAGAATGGTTTACAGCTTTGTGTATTTTTTATTTGGGCAATTATTCTAATTAGTTTTTTCTGCATTATAAATATATCAGATGCATGCGTACTATTTCCCCATAACATGGCTCCATACCTCAACCACGAGTACGCATGAGAGTAGTAAACTGTTATAGCGGTTTCTGTATTTGTAGAATATTTTATTTGAAAAAGTGCATAGGTGAATTTCGCTAACTTATTTTTAATATGCTCTACATGGGATTTCCAATTGAAATTTGTGTCTAAAATTAATCCTAGTAAATTAAAAGTATCTACATTTTCCAAAGTATTATTTTGAAAACATATGTCCAACTTTAAAGGAGGTTTGTTATAAGGTCTAAATTCCATTATTTTGGTTTTACTGAAATTAATTTCGAGATTATGTTCATTGAGCCATTGTGTTACGGTTTGTAAAGTTTCATTTAATATAACGTTAGGGTTATCATTTTTATTACATTGGAGTAGAATCGAAACATCATCAGCAAATAGAATTGGAAGAGATATTTCTTTATTAAATATTTTAGGTAAATCGTTTATATAGATTAAGAAAAGCACACATCCCAAGACACTTCCCTGGGGAATTGAGCAAGTTAAGGTATTTATGTTAGATTTTATTGGTATGATTTCTTTACTGTTTGAGTCATGATATTCCAATTGAACTAGTTGCTTCCTATTTTTTAAATATGATTGAAACCATCTATAAGCGGGACCGCGTATTCCAGATTGTTGTAATTTCATTAGAAGTATATCGTATTGAACTTTATCATAAGCCTTCGTCATATCAAGGAGCAGTCCTAAAGCACGGTTGTTGTCGTTAATGTGATGAAAAGCCATTTGAACGTATTTATATATCGCTGAAGTGGTTGACCTTGTTTTGCGAAAGCCGTTTTGGCAGTCATCTAAAATGTTATATTTTTCCAAAAATGAGTATAATCGATTACACATTGCCTTCTCATATACCTTAGAAAAAGTTGGCAGAAGAGCAATCGGCCTGTAGTTGCTAGGGATAGACGCATTGTTTTTCTTGTGAATTGGCTTAATTAAGGATATTTTTAGTTGTTCTGGAAATTCTCCTTCTTCAAAACTTTGATTAATTAAAAATGAAAGGGGGTCTGAAAGTTCTTTGGTACAATATTTTAACAGAATTGGGGGTATTTCATCTACACCGGAACTATTTTTATTTTGTAATGATTTTATTATAGTGTTAACCTCTTTTTGACTTACTGGGCTTAAGTACATTGTTGACATGGGTGAATTTAGTACAGGGCGTCCAAAAACAATATTATTTAATTTGGATGAGTCGCCTACAGTAGAAAAATAATCATTAAAGACATTTGTTATAATTTGTGGATTTGATTCTTCTTTATTATTTATACTTAGTACAATATTTTTATGCTTATTTTCAATTGTTTTACCAGTTTTAGTTTTAATAATTTGCCACATTGTTCTGATTTTATTATCAGACTTTTTCATTTGTCTTATATAGTTTAGTTTTTTTGAAAATGTTATACATTTTTTTAATATTTTACTGAATGATTTATAATAATTTTTTAATGTTTTACTTTTAGTTTGATTGCTAATGATTTTAAGTATCCGTTTATGCCTACATGACTGTTTTATACCTTTTGTTAGCCATCCTTTAGGTCGATATTTATTTAGATACGTTTTTTGTTTAGGTATATATTTATTTAATAATGTTTTTATGGTATTCGTAAATAAATCATAGTTTGTATTAGTGCTATTATCTTTGTGTAGTATAGACCAGTTTATATTTTGTAAATATTTCTTAAATATATCCATGCTTTTGCGTGTAAAAATTCGTTTCCGTGTATACCAAATTGAATTATCATACATATTTTTAATATTTAAATTCAAATTTACACTTTTGTGATCTGATAGACCATAATCTTCCACATAGGAATTCTCAATTAAAATTTTGTTATTAGTGAAAATTAGGTCTATGCAAGTAGCTGATTTGTCAGTAACTCGGGTACTTTCTTTTATTATTTGTGTAAAATTATATGTTTTAAATAAGAGCAATAAATCTGACGTTTGTTTATTTTTACTTGAAATATTTATATTGAAGTCACCACCGATAAATACCCGCTTACTTTTGTCTTTAGTGGTGAGTATGTATAACAACTTTTCTATTTGCTCGTAGAATACTACTATATTACGATCAGGTCTATAAACACTCACAAAAATACAATTGATTTTAGGGATTTCTATTGCACTTAGTTCTATTATAAATTCTTTAGATAATTTTACGATATCTTGTCTTTCAATATGCTCAAAAATATTATTTTTAACAATTATACAAACTCCCCCGCCTTCGCGATTTTTTCTACAATATAATGAAGCTATTTTAAAATTTTGTAGTGAAAGTGATCTACAATAAAATTCATTTTTCCATAATTCCGACAAGCAAATAATATCTATGTTCTTTTCCAATAGCAATTGTTCGAGTATATCAACTTTATTTCCTATGCTTTGAATATTTTGGAATGTCAGCATGAGGTTAGTGTCGAAATGTTTTTCCTTTTTGTTCGATCTCGACTTTGTGTTTTTCTGAAGTTTTTGTTGGAGATTGTTGCGGTAATTTAGTTTCCGGAGTTCCTTTTCCAGTATTACTCTGTTCCAAAGTGTTCTGTTCCATTACTTCTTTGCCATTTACATATAATTTATTCTTCTTAATTACTGCCTGGTCACCGTTTTGCCTAGCTGTATGGAGCATTTTTCTCAATTTGTTTCGTTGTTCCAATGCTTTCCCAGTCATAAATAGTCCCACAGATAGCCCAGTACCTCTAAAACAGTTTGCATTCGTCATTATAAAATTTATCATTCTCTTACTAATAATTTCCACTTCTATTGGTCTCTTGTTTCCGCGTTTCCCGATACGTTTTATTTCTTCTATGTATGGATTAATATTAATTTTCATTATTTCGTTAAATACTTGGGTTGTTTTTTCTATAAGATCATATTCATTTTCATTTTTTCCTTCTAACAATCCGTATAATACTATTTTTTTTGAATTTTCCATTTGGTTAAGCTGTTCTTGGATAAAATTTATTTTGTCATTCATTACTTCTATTTCTTCCTTCATCATTTTTTGTGAATTTATATATTTTCTAGATATATCTTCATTTATATCATGTCGCAGTGTTATATTAGCTTTCTGCATCTCAAGTTGAATTGTTTTTATTACATCGTTTAGTATAGAGGCTTTTATTTTATCAAGTTTTTCATCTAACATATCACTTATTCTGTTTAATATGATGACGTCATGCTCGTCATGCTCGCGGTTATGTGGTGTCCCATGTACTGGAGTACTAGTGTTACAAGTTATGTTGCATATAGTGTCACCACTAATTTCGTCTATCGATTGATCTTTTTCAGTGCTTGGTATGTCGTATTTTTCAGGCGAGCAATTTATTTTGCTTTTCAATTTATTCGATTTATAAGTTAACTCCTGTTGGTTTTCTTTAACGAGTAACTGTTCTATTGGTGTCATATCATTTTGTTTCGATATGCTGCATACGCAAGTTTGGCACTTCCATGTCGCTTTATGTTCGGTAGTCATGGTATAATAATATTGCCTTTCGGATATATTTGCGCATTGTAAATCGTATTGTTTATTACATGTCACACATTTAATATATTCTCTATTCGGTATTTCTTTTTGGCAACCGGTGCATTTATTCCTCATTTTTTGATATTCTTCTTGAGATTCACAGTACTTACTTAGCACCTATCGCAAGTCTTTGTTTATAAGTCTTTTTTTTTTTTTTTAATTTGTGGGTAGTAAATTATATAAATCAGATTAAAGTTTTAGGTTTTAACTATTTTAATAGTCACTTATTAATATATGCACTATTTTATTACAATATACTACTTATTTAGGTATCACTTTTCAACTTTTAGACACTGGCGTAAACGTTAAGATTGTCTACATTGGATTCACACACGGGACAATAATACGCACGTCCGATTCGCACCTCGCAGAGGTGACCACTATTCTTCTTCCTGCCCTTATCTTACATTGTATGGAGTCGGCACAAAATGTTATTTCCTTCCATTATCCAATATTAACACCCTGTTTCGCTATATTATCTTTTACGCAATCCATCAATCTTTTCTTTGGTCTACCTGTCCTTCTGTATCCACCCACTCTCATTTCTATCATTTTCCTACTTATATGGCATTATTCACTTTGCATTACATGGCCAAACCACACTAGCTACCTGACAATAAAAACATACACATTTTGTAAACACATTAGGTGTTTACAAAATGTAAATTAACACCAACTAAAGCTTTCACAAGAAATATAACAATTATTTCGAAATATTCAGTTTCAACAGTGAGCTTTTGCTGTGCATAGCTGAATATGATTCCTAATTAAAATTATTGACTAATGAGAACAATAGTCCCGCAGTGCTCTATCGCAGTTTTCAATGAAACAATACACAAATGACAAAATAAAGACCTGTTAAATTAAAGGCTTATTACAAACATCACATGTGCATCTGTAGCTTACGTGTTATGACTTTTATTGTTGCTTTGTCATCTAAAATGAACAAAGCAATTCGTACCTACGTTTTAGGATTTGTTATTATAAAAGTTAACTCATCACGTATACACCAACGAAAATAAGCACTGACACTACCAAGTAAAATATAAATATATTTATTTAGCTGACTTACTATACGACTGTATACAATGACTACTTACTCGGCACAATAATAATTTTTTATAGCAATAAATTAAAATTGCCTGTCTGCTGACAATAGACAGTCGGACGGCCCGCTTAGGATTTACTAGTTACCGTCGCCTATGGGTGTTTGCAACGCCAGTGGCATCGCGAACACGCTACTGTCCCATAAGGGTACAGGAGCTTGGGTCACTAATGCCGGAACACAACACAAGGTTATTATGGCAGCATACTTAAGACATAAGGTGGTCGCCATCCAGACGGGCTTGAGGACCTACCACGTAGCTGGGGTGGGTTGTTTTGTCGCCGTTTACGACAGGCCGACTCCGGCCGCAGAGGTTAGAGAGAGGTTAGAGGTCCGACCTTGCACGGATAAAAATATTGTAAGAAAAGATTTTGTCAGCAGTGCGATAATAACAAATAATCTGCTTAATACACGATCGATGTAGGGTACTCTGGTCACTCAAAAGAAGCCCTAGTCATTCTAAAAGTGGTTTTTATGTTGAGAGACAAAATTGAATATACTAAAAGCCCAGGTGAGAGAAAATAGTTAGGATTTATTTGTGAGGTACCACTGTTAAATTGATTCCCAATAGTTTGGTAAGTTTATTAAAAGGAGGCAAGCTCCCTCTTAAAAAGCGATATGTGTATAAGTTAGTTTGATGTTTGAGATGAGTCTAAAATTTTCATCTTAGTTGTATATTTATTGGTGTATTGATTGAGTTAATGTTATTGAAAGGTTAAATATATTTGTTTCGAAAATTTGAACAGGTAGTTTTTATCGTCGAATAATATTCAAAATTATAATCTAGATAATATTATTAGATCTGTGCTTAAAAACTTAATATTGAAGCTTTTATTAGCCTTAGTATGGATGGAAATGTATTCATATATTACTCGCTAAAGAAGAAGTTTTATTGGTGTAAAAATCTTTAAATTAAGTTTCAGCATTTGAGTTTATCTGGAACAATATATGTTTTCGTCGTTTATTAGTACAGTAGTACAGTAGTAATCCCTTAAATTAATTTCAAATCAAGGAAAAATTACTAAAATTAATTATTATGATATTATTTGGACATTCGTTGGTTAACATTAATATTAAAATATTGCATGTTGCAAATTCATTTGCGCATCGGACACCGTATTTAAATGTGAAAATTACACGCTTAAATATCCCATAGTCATTCAATAAGTGATCTCGATAGTTTCTCGAATATTAAACGCGTGCTAAATATTCATAAAAGAAAAGACTTCTACGCGTCTGACAAACTAAGAGCCTAATTAATTCTTTCAATTTAAGGCTTCCGTTATTCATAGTATGAAATATGCATTATTACTTAACCTGCGAAGAAAGTAACACAGTTCAACTATTCACATCGCGGTGCGAATTTATCTACTTTGAAGAAAGGGTGGCCGAGTTTCATGTCATCATACTGTTAATTGGAACGGAACAATATTCTACACTAATGACATCTAATCTTATTGTTTAGGCACTCACAGACGTTAAAATCACAAATAACTTAAAATACAAAAGTAAAGTTCATATATGTACGGCGCCATCTTGAATTAAATTCCTTGTCAATATACGGCAGATTAGAGCAACAAGCTGTCATTCTGACGGAGTGTCGTCGTTCATTGCAAGGGAGACAAAAAATCGGTAAAACCCGGCGCTATCATTTAAGTGTAATGATTTAGTTTTAACGGAATTAATTGTGAACAGATAATTTAAGTGTAATTTATAATTATTTCGTTATTTTAATTATTTCTCTTGTTTAAAATTAACGTGATCGATAGATAACACTGACGCTGACCATTCTGAGTTTAAATATTATACTTATTTTTTATACTAACAGTCTTCTTATAAGTGTTTAACGCCAAAGTGCTCAGTTGAGAGTTGCAATACGAAATCGATTGTGCTCCCGTTTACGCTATTCTTATGTGATATATATATATATATATATATATATATATATATATATATATATATATATATATATATATATATATATATATATATATATATATATATATATATATATATATATATATATGCATAGATATAGAATAGCTGGCTTGTTAGACGACATCTTGGCTGAAACGCCGTCATCTGATCTCTATCATCTATCCGTAAAAAATAAAGAATCCTTTTCGTCGTCATAAACAGATTTCCTGTGAAATTGATAGGATGTCACCGAGTGACAGCTACAATGGCATTCAGATTAGAATATTGTCTATACTCATATGTGTGCTGTTGAATGTATAATAGTAACTTTTATTTCTTAATATTTTGTGTTAAAGCTGCGACGACGCACTTCAGATAATAATAGGCGTTGTGGATCGTGAGAACGGGCCACAGGGCAGAACACACTACACGTAACATTACAACAAAATTGTGATTGACTTCCTCGTTTCCATATTTGTACGTGTATATATTGTATGTTTAGGATAACAAGGGACAATAAATCTCCACCTCTTTAGCTTTATTATTGTATATAAAAACAATAATTGAAATGTTGATTGATAAATACTTTTTCCCCCATTCAACTATTATTCTCCGTATTTATCAATACTATCTCTCATAATCTTTCATGTTCCTACCACCTATATGCTGATAATTTGCAATTGATACTGTATATGCTGACCTAGTAACCTGCAGTAACTGCCGCAATTGATACTGTAAATGCTGGCCTAGAACACATTTCTATTAGGAGTAATCATTACGGAATCAAAGTAAACCCTGAAAAAACAAAGTTAATCTTGATAGGCAGTTCTCGAATGATTTCCAAAATAAACTGGCATCAACTTCCCCTTGTAACTTTCGACAGCGTCGTTATTGAATATAATAAGACAATTAAAAACTTGGGCATCATTGTGGACAGTGAAATATCGTGGAGATCGCAACTTACTGAAATCAGTAGAACGATATCTGCTTCATCTGCGCCTCTCAGAAGGCTCAGAAATTTTCCTCCAACTGCACCAAGGTTACTCTTGCACAAATTTTATTACTACCAATACTTGATTATGCAGACCAGCTATCTAGATTTCACTCAAGAACAACTTAATAAACTTGAGCGTCTCCAAAACTTCTGCATTAGGTTTATATTCGGTTTACGTAAATATGACCACATTTCTGAATTTCGCAACATGCTCAAGTGATTGGCAAATCTGTTTTCGCCGGAATGCTCATTTACTGTCACTCTTATATAGTATTCTTTTTACCCATTTATATCTTAAAGAACGGTTTGCTTTCAGTCATAACACCAAATCTCATACTCTACGATCGGCCGGAAGTCAAATATTAGTAATCCCCAAACACACCACTTCAATTCTTGGGAATTCGTTTTCAGTTCAAGCGGTAAAACTATGAAATTTCCTACCTGTATACATTCGTAAAGCCAAAACTCTTCCTATCTTTAAGAAATTGGTCTATAAATACCTGGCCCTACAAAATCGCTAGTCACCCAGATCTCTATTTTTTTAATTACGTCATGTTTATTTATTTATCCATTCACTGTTATTACTATTTTCTTTTCTCATTTTTTCTTCTTTCATAAATTTTGTCTAAATAGATTGAAAATATAATTATTTGTTTATAGTTTTATGATATACATGTATAACACTATTTATGTTAATATACGAGTATGTATTCCACTCCATTATAGGGTTGCCTGGAAGAGATCGCTTTTAGCGATAAGGCCGCACATTGTGTCACTGTAACTTATTTTAGTTTTCATTGTACATAGATTTAGCTGGTGAACAATAAAGAGTTTTCATTGTATTTATAAAATAATGTTGACGTTATTTTTAATATAATGTAAACTATGTATTCCATACAAAACACATATAAAAGAAGGGTTCATATCTATGGAAGTAAATACGAATAGAAAATATTTTTAAATATTTTCTATTAGTTCGTAATAAGTTCAAATTCGAATAAAGCAAACCAAAATTTGACCTGCGAGACTAATATTTCTTCATTCATGTACGATCCGAATTGGAAAACAAAAAGAAATTGGTCAAATAGTCCCCTATTTGACAATTTGCTAAAGTTAAATTGCAATAGTTTTGACATTTTCATTCAGTAACAATGTTACACACAATTTATTTAAATAACAACTACACCAGATTTATTTGAATTTAACCCTTGTTATAGTATTTTGACCTTATAAAGTTGTATTCTAACTATTTGTATGGCAAAGGCTTAGGTGTGACAATTTATATTCAAAATAAATTCCAAATGTAACTTAGAAAGAATATTTTATTGTTATATAAAATTTCATAGTTTTTCTCAAAGTCACATTAACAATCTTTTTCTTATTATTAAATATAAAACAACTTCCAAGTTCCTTGCGTTTATTTCTAGTTCCAAGCTATTATAAATATTGATTGCGATTTGATTGAATTAATTCTTAGCTCTATCTCTAATCATGATATTTCATTTTCTCATCTTCATCGTCATTTATTATCATGATACACAAATTGGCTGTTAAAACTTTGAGTCCAACTCATTCCTTCTAATCTGATATGGTACTCACCCGAACCACATCAATGGCCATACAACGGAGATCATCATTGTATTTTAGTTAAAATTAATAATCGGATTGATTTTTCTAATTACAGTCATAATCGTTTATAGCGAGTTCAGAACAAAATACTGATTATATTGACCAATATCAAAGGTCCCGTGTTGAATCTCATATGGCGAAAACATCACCGATTGCTATAAATATCGGTTTTACATCCCTTCGATGTCGTTAAACAGGTTTTGAGTGTATATTCATCTAAGATTCGATCAATTTTGAGATGCATTTCATCCCACTATATACATATACTAACTTTTTTATTGCTTATAAAACAGGTGACGTTCATGCTCTTTTTGCTTCGGCCAGTAAAATGTGCGTAGGGCACATATAGTAGGGGTAATAAATGAGGCTCCAGATACTCTTCGATGTAACGTGATCCATTTAATGACGGTAACCGAGGCCCAGATACAAACGCAAGTTCAGTTTTTCTATCGGTGCTTATGTCTCTCCAAACCGTCCATGAACCATCACCGTAACTGACTCTTTATTATTGAATAATAGTGTGAGTGTGAATAGTGCTACATTGGTAGCACTGTGCAAAACACTCTCTCTCTCTCTCTTCAATACACCTTCTTTCTCCCATCATTAGCATACAGCATGATCTTACTCTCGTCAGAAAAGATAACTTTGCTCCATTGAAGGTATGACTAATTTAAGTACTCAAGTGCAAAGTTTAGGCGCGTTCCTTGGTAGTCTACCGTCAATTTTGAGCCATTAGTTGGTTTGTGAGGTTTTTTCCACGCTTCGCCAATCTTCTTCCTATAATAGAATCGCTTAAAGTCAATCCGTGAAGCTCACGGAGCCGCTGCTACAGTTGAATAGATTTAAAGTAGCGATTTATTAGAGAAACTGACACAATATACCGGTCACCTTGCTCAGACGTGACTCGATGTCTACCAGATCTTGGGCGGTGAGTAAACATACCAGTCTCCCAATAACGCTGATTTACTCTATTGACAGCAGAGAGCCTTAGATACAATTGTGCAGCCACAACACGCCGACTATGCCCCGCATCCAGCAACACCACAACTTGGGTGGGTTCTCTGGGCGAGGTATCCATATTTTTTAGGAAAAAATCTCGGTAAGATATCACAGAGCTTAGTTAATAATCACGCTCAGCTCAACTCAGGGCTAAGTTAAGAAAACGATAATTTATGCAAAAAATTAGATTAAGTGCAGAAATTCCGACGGAATACACATTGAAAGCAATTTCTACTTTCATTTATTGGATGAAAATTCAAAAATTTAAATTTAAGTTTGGAATTATGGTACACCATTACGTAGACTAAACTACCAGCTATTTATTGGCGTATTTTTTTATAATATCAATCCTCTTTTTCATTTAAATGCCTGAATAATACATACAGTAGCGTTTCGATTTTTTTGATGAGAAGTATATTTTATATTATACTATTAAATAATTTACCGAATTGCAATGTTTCAAATTGTATAGATAACTAATACAATTATTAAAAAGAATCAGTAATGTTTTCATAACACCTACAGTAGTAAATAATATTAGAAAACTGTATTAGGCTATATCAGAGGATATCAATGTAGCAACACCATAATTACCTCCTGTGGCATCAATTTCGTCATTACCGGCAATTTTCCAATCGCTTGTCGTTATATTTGTTTACGTTATAAACGCTTAATTTCCTTCTTTTTCGGATGGAAACGACTCGTTTCCAATTCGTGGTGTATTTGATTTATTAATAATAATAATAAACGACTCATAATAAAATTGTGTTACGTGGACCTTGCTATTATTTAATACATTAACTGCCAGGCATTTTAACAAGTATATGGCGATTAATTGTTGCAAGTATATGTAGATATGTTTTTACATGCGTAGGTATGTATATTTTTCATTAGGTCGATAATTTTCAAATTATTACGATATTTTTGTGGTCACTGAAAAAACAATTAAGTTCTTTCATTTCCTATATTCCTCTTTTAAATTCCCAACTACTATATACATAGGAAACTACTATACCTAGGAAAAAATTGCCACATAGTGTCGGTTACCAGTAATTGAAATGGCGCTTAACATGTTAAACAATAAGTTTGTTAACATAATGTTGTCTAAATAAGAATTTAAAAAATGTTTTTTACTTTCAAATCGATACATAGCAAATTTGAGGCTCATAACAGTTATTATTATGAGAAATACCTAATGACCTACATCAAATACTTTTCTACTTTAATTTATTCATCTAATTTTGAACAACGTCAAATACATGGATTTTATCTCAACAAGTATAAAATGTTATTGTATTGGCCAACATTAGTTATATAGATATTGACAATACTATTAAAAAAATATTATTCTGTTAATTTAAAAGAAAATTTTAATGTGTTTGTATATTAAAATTAATCTATATTTTTTTACCTTCGACCCAAAAACTGTAAATAATATGAACTCCAATAGGTTGACTTGTAGAAATTTCAAAACACACGTGTATTTTATCTAGTGTTTAAATATGACCAAAATTACATTATTGCATAAAAAGCCGCTAAAGGATAATGATAATATTGTCTTGCAACATTCTTAACATAATAGGTAATGTAATCATGTTGACCAAATACATAGAATGAATATGTACAGAAGGCTCTCTTTGAAAAATTTTTGTAGCACACTCAACACTCACACGGCCTGTCGTAAAAAGCTCAAAATAGCCGTAGGTAGTAGGGTTCCAAGCCCGTTTGGTTGGCGACCATCACTGGCCTCTAATATAAAGCCATAATAATCTTGTATTATGTTCTGCCTAAGTGGTCCAGGTTCCAGTTCCCCTACAAGGACGGCAGCATGTTAGCGGTGCCCCTGGCATCGCAAACATCCATAGGCGACTGTAACAATGCTATTCAAATAAGAATAGGAAGGTCAATGAGCTCTATCTGTCAAATATCACTAGAAAAGTACGGTTTGGAACGAAACCTTATTTGTGTATCAATAATGAGAGTGGAATTGAACTCATAATTACAGGTAACATACCTAATTTTATTTTAAACAACAGTTAGTGGAATAAATATTAAAAATCTATGCTATGATGTCACAACATGGCGCAAAGTCGATCCTATTCTTATTTAAAAAGCTTTCTACTATCAAGTGAAATTAGCCTGTAAGTTGTTCCAAAGCAATGAAAAAATCACAAATTAAAGTTCTCACAGAGTACATAATAATGTATTGGAATTCATAGATTATATGCATTTTGATTAAGGGTATCAGAGAATAGTTATAAGTCCTAATTTGAAAACTTCCAGTCTAGAAGATAAAAGATTGTTTTCGAGTGTCGATATTGTCGACTTAGAACAGACTAACTAACCAATCAATCAAAGAGGCATCAAGATTAAAAGATTAAAAGATAAACTAATAAAATTGTAATAAGAATAAGGTAGGCGATATAACTAAAATAGGTGGCCCTGGGGTCCAAAGTTTGCAAAATCAATTAATTTGACAATTTCGATTGAGTACGCGAGCAACTGTTGTCATACGAGAAGAAATATATGCTAGTATGTCATTTTAAAAAGGCGTATAAGACTAAAGTGAACATTAACTTCGTCGCTTGTGTCTTTATGCATGATACGCATATATCCTCAATCAACCTTCTGTACGAGTATTAATTTTATAAAGACACAAATCGATAAACCGGATTCGAGGCGTGATATCATCGGGCTGTTTCGGTTGAAAGGTTAATGCGGACTTTAGACTGGCTTCGGATTTGTCCAGCCGATACCCGGTTATTGTGTCTTCATAACTAATTTTCCGAGTTATTACGTCCAGCCGCTATACTGGAAATTATTTAAAAATAAAAAGTAAAGCTCTTATATAATGGCATTTTTTTATTACTTTTCTTAGTTTTCCACGTTCAGATAAACATGTTGAATACAATCTATTAGCCAGTCTATTAGAAACACCTATAATTTGAGAGCTCAAAGTCCACTGTTAAGAAATTTAAAGTATGAGACAGCATAACATTAAGTACCATTCCTTTTACTGTAGTAATCGCTCCAAGAAAATTTGAAATAAATTTGATCAAATATGGTTCTTACATGGTTGAATGACGTCTGATCTTCCAACCTTCACACCAGAGTCTTATTTATTTATTACATTATTATTATAATTTATAAAGTACCAGCCCATGATGTCTTACTGATGAGCTCGGGATTCCCCCTAAAATAACGGACTGTATACCCGCCTCGCTTGCCCAAAGCTGGCGGGATACAAATACCGCTATCTCTCCTTCCACTCTCTCCTCTGTTATTATTTTTTTTATTGCTCTGTAACAGCAGACAGGCTGACGTCCCACTTAATAGTTAGCAGTTAACATCGCCTATATATGTTTGCGACGCTAGGGGAACACACCTCGAACACGCAGCTGTCCTATAGGGTTACAGAAACCTGAGTCACTAATGCGGCATACTTACAGACCAAAGGAGGTTGCCATCCATACGGATTTCGGGCCCTACCACGTAGCAAGAGATGTTTTATCGCCTATACGACAAGCCGACCCAGAACGCAGGGATTAGTATTCATACTCCGCCCCTGCACGGAATAAAGTTAGCCGTCATCTCAACATTCACACCATTTTTTGCCATATCATCTTTTAGGCACTCCTTCCATCTTTTTTTGTCTACCTCTACTCTCATTTCCCTTGTTATATATATATATATATATCCTTCCCTGCGCATCACATGGCCAAACCACTTTTTTTTTTCAAAGTATTGAACTCAACCATCGAGACTCGAGCCCATGGTAAGTGAAAGTTTATAAATTATTGTTTATAACAATCCCACTACAGCTATATTGTGCTATTCAGTCATTACGTTTGCTATTTGACATCGCCAAGGCATTTATTAGATTTCCTCTGTATTTTGATTACTGTAATTTTAATTTACTACGTATACAAAAATATATGTATATTGTATCATTTAATCGTATTTAATTATCTCCAACTTCAATCATAATCGTTAGCAATAAAGTCGCAACATTATTGTTTAAGTCGATAGTAATGACATCATGCTTCGTTGAATGAGCTATGAATGCTTCATACTCATACATACGTATCTATTTAAAAACACAGCATTTTTTGCAAATGAGATATTAAAACAATTGTTGTATATTATTACATCCATATAACGAATAAAACTAACAGTAAAACTACATTAAAATATAATAATTTAAAATTATAGTAAATTATTTAATTTAAAAGTGATATGAGTCAGCTGTTTAACACCTGAACTGCTTAAAAATCATTGTCATCATTTTACCGTTAAATCCCGGCTGTGCCAAAAAATTCCACTTCGATGCCTGGATTTCGCTTCCCAACTTTTTCTTCGCCATTTCGCACTTCGTATGGAACCAATTGGCATGCATGTCCAGAAAACCCCTTCTGTCGATCTCTGGCCAAGACGGTATAGCTATAGATATTTATTTCGCAGATAAGCAGCTGGCTGCTATAAAACAGCCATACCACAAAAGGTGTCTTTCCGGCAAATTACGTTAAGAATATAGTATCCGGAATCAAATATAATTTGATCATTCTAAAAATTACAGTTTTAAAAATTGGTTTCAAATTGTTTTGCTCCAGTTACCATATTGGTCATAGTTTTCTATTTATCCATAAAAATCTCACGTGAATAACTATTGCATTGTCATGGCAACTATCAGACGCTTGGTAGGCATGACAATAATTATCTTAAAGTAATGGCGTTTTACAACCATTGCTATTATTACCTTTTACTTACGTAATCGTGATCAAAGTACTATTACGTCATTTATCGCGACATAATCCTTAGTTGTAATTTAACTAAATATAGTTTAATTACTTAAAGAATAAATTAACAAACAACCGATTAAAAACATTCCGATTCTAGTATTAAGCAGTGTTTTGAAACTACTGTAGAAATGGCTTAAGCAATCTATCTTCAGTTCAAATTCATATCTCATTATTTGTCAAAGTACGAAATCAATTAAGCCTATGTTAAAAAAATTGCTGAGGGGCATGAATAGGCAGACAAAAAGTCGTGCAAATAGTCTTAAACCGAAAGCAACTTCGTTTTGAGTCTGTACAGCGTCCATCGTCTATCAAAACTTCCAACTTCCGAATATTTTGACGTGGACACGAGAAATTACAAGTTGTACAAGTTGCTGAACAAGATAAACAAACGGCTTTTCCACTTATTTTTGTTATGACGGTTCTTGTTTGCCATTTAAATTGCTAAAATATTGTAAGATAGTGCAAATAAGATACTCATCAAATTAACTGTATTTTCATAAAATATCGCCAATTTAATGTAAACATCAGAGTTGTTGAACATAATGTTGTAGGAATCTATCATTATCTATCGATATCTATCTCTAATATTAAAAATAATCTTTATTCTAATATTATAAACATAAACGTTTTACAATTACAAATTTAGACCAAAATAGTTTTCATTTTATTCATACAAATATACTTCCGTGCGTTTGCGCATTTGAATTCTATAAGTGGTTGGTTAAAAATATTAATTTACTTATACTAAATCATCTATAATTTAAATTTATTAAGGATACTAAACTTATGTTATTGTTGTAAATCCATATAAAATAATTTACTTCAAATTTTAAATTTGCAAATAGGTCAAAACTAAGTAATTCAATAGAAGATGGTTCGGATAAAATGTTAGCAGTAGCTATCAGATGTGGTCGTATTCAACCTAAGATTTCGTTCCCCACAGAAAACGATATATGCATTGGATTTGCAAATAGCTTCTTCTAGTCAGAATTCAAAAATAGCCAATGTTAGAAACTCAAATGCCGATACTCACTAGCTTTACGGAACGTGCCTTGTTTATAAATTTGACGGATATTTCGAATGCATACCTAAGGTATATGAATAAATTCTTATTTAGGATGAAACCATTATTTTCTTTCAGGTTTCAAATAGTTATAACTTAACATTTTGTTGTTTTGTATCTAAGAGTAAATTATACTTTGATTTGTTGTCAATATATTATAGAAACGGTTAATATACGCGTAGTATATGACCATACTATTCCGTTCATAGGATTATATAAAAGGCCACGACTGGATAATTTACAGGCAGCAAAAGAAGAAGACAGTTCGATATTACTTTCGGACTTTGAGATCAGCTTACAGTTGCTTCTATAAAAATTAAATGTGCCAATTCCATTACATCTTTTTTTCGTACATTCCAAGTAAAGAAGAGAAAATGCTATCGTATGGCATAGACGCTAAAAGGCGTACTAAAGTCTGACAATGACTCTGTAAAAATACTTAATAGCTTGCTGGAAATCCTTAAAAATATATAATTATCCGTGCAGGGGCGGAGAAAGAATACTGAGCTCTACGACCGGGGTCCGCCTGTCGTAAAAGGAGACAAAACAACCCTATCATGTAGCTAGGGTACCGAGCCCGTCTGGATAGCAACCTCCCCTGGTCTTTAAGTATGCTGTCATAATTATCTTGTGTTCCGGCACAAGGGACCAGGTTTCAGTAGCACTACGCGAATAGCAGCTTGTTAGCGATGCCCCTTGCGTTGCAAACACCTATAGGCGACGGCAACTGCTAAATTCTAAGTGGACCGTCAGTCTATCTGCTGTCTTACAGCAATAAAAAATAGCTTATAGCAACAGCCACGCCGCTCGGGCCTTCTCTTAAATAGGATGGACTGGATATCACTTTTGTCTAAAGCGAGTTACATATACTTCGGTATACAATTTTATCGCTCAATTTTTTGTGCCGCAATTGTTGGTTAGCATTATATTACAATATGCATATTGGGCGTGAAAACTGCCTAAGCAATTCAATATGTCGTGTAATTTGAACCAGTCTCCGAGTATGATACCGTTCAGCCACCACGTAACTCTAAAGTAAAAAACTATGTAAAATAAATTATTTCATTAAATAGAATTAATTAATTTCAATCATCAATCACCTATAACGAATGCATGCTGTAATTTATTTTATGAAATGAGGACCATAATTGAATCGAATAATTTTTATTGAATTACAGTACTTAAATATTCTGACTGACCGATGTAGAGTAAGATTTTTTTATGGAAACGCCATAACTCCTTAATGTCACGCAGCATTTAAATAGTTTAGAAAACCTATGTTACTGCTGAATCGGCTTAGGTTAAGAAATCGGCAATCCAGTTATCCATTGGCCCAAGCAATAAATGTTTATGAATATGAATTTAATTAGTTTTGATATAAGATTTTTGTTAAGTGATGGTTAGATTGAACATACGTATTGACAGGCGACAAAGTTACAGTACTCCCGATATTATCAGCATTAACAATGTTTGGATACAAATATTTAGTGAATGAAAATGGAAATTGCAATCATGAATATTCGTGGCATTATCAGCCAATATTTGGTTTGCATAATGAATACAATACTATACATTTTAAAATACTGGCATGAAATGGTTAGTTTAATTTTATACCATTCTTTTTTCTTTTTCTGTTTTTACCCCTAACCTGACAAGTATCCCAATCCACTTTCACACTTTCCTACGATGTAACCTAACTTATAGATGCAACCGTTACCCTTAAGAGAAAATTTTTCTGCTAGAACAATATTATCGCATTTGTATTTTGTAATCAGACAGTATATTTTTTTAATATAAATAAATGTGAAAACTGTTCTCTGGTAGGTAAAGGTGACAAAACAACCCTAGCTAGCAGTAGGACCCTAAGCCCGTTTGGATGGCAACCGCTTCTAGTTAAGTATGCAGCCATAATAACCTTGGGTTATGTTATCAGTGACTCGGGTCGAAATACCCATATGCGAACAGCAGCGTGTTCACGATACCCCTTGCGTCGCAAATATCCATATGCGACAGTAACTGCTTACTATTAAGTTGGCTGTCAGCTATCTGCTGTTCCCCGGCAAGAAAAAAAGCAATAATATACCAAACGGTAATATTCTAATTTTGAATAAGTGAATATTATATATCAAAGATAGTATTCGTATAAAGGGGAGTTGAAATGCCAAAAATATGTTTTTCTAGCTCCGTGTGAATCCAACAAGTTCCGTAAATTAGAAAAATGGCCATCGAATAAATAAATCATGGAAAATGTTGAAATTGTTGTTTTATTTTTCACTGTATTGTATCTCAAATTTTTATTATCAAATTTTATGCCCTATAATAAATATACTAAGTTATATTTTGTTTTGTCCACAGATAAACGATGTTGATAAGGTGTCCGGCGACACTTTGTGTCGTCGTGTTCTTACTCGCCGCAGTGCCCATAAACTCAGAGGTAAGATTGTAAAAACGATTGTTATTACGGTCTATAATTTGTTATGTGACTTTATTTAAGTCAATTTTAATATAATTTATAGATATAGTAAATCCAACATTAAGTCATTCTTGCACGACTAAAACATCTGTTCAATAAGTTTAGTTTACGGATGCAGATTAAAAAATTTACTAATAATTAAAAGCCTTATCTAGAAAAAAAGCTCTAATAAACCATTTTTAAATATATTTTCATTTATCCTTTCGCATAAAGCTAGAGCTTGGTTAGAACCAAATTTTAAAATAATATTAAGCTTATATTATCTATAAATTGAAAATAAGCTTAAAAGTTACATAAGTATTTGATCGCAGTTAAATCTCATCAATAGTTCATTCACATGTCAATCATTCATAACTTAGCTTGAACCTTTCGCAGTGAGGTCATAGTGCAAAATTTATAACATTTTGTAATTTTTATGTATGTATGTTTCAAGTTATAATAATAAAATAAAATGTTCATAAATATATTCACTATAAATATATTAAATATTGTAAATTTTACACTCTACATATCTCTTAAACACTACTTTTTTAAATAAAATACTAAACGATAGTCAAAACACTTAAAAACAGAGTTGTTGTGAGGAAAATAAATTTGATTGATAAATATGAAACCCGATAAAATTGATTCTTATTAATTAATAAGAAAATGTAAAAGAAAATTTAAACAATTAGAAATATTTACATTTCAAGTCTCCGCTGCCAGTATAATACACATTTATATTTTTAAATAATCATTATAGTAACATTAAGATAGCTTGAGCAAGTAATTTATATTCGTATGAGGTGCCTAAAATTAAATTAGATGATGTTCTGGAAAATTAAATAATTTTGAACTTTTCGATCGACAAGCTTTAGATTTTACATAACTAGGTATTTGTTAGAACAATTATGAGTCTTATGTATGTATAATGAGAGCTGTCTCAGTTCTTTTTTCAATTATAATTAATTACATTCAATATTTGTTTGAGTATAACAGACAGTTTAATTGAAAGAAAATTCTATAAAAACTATTGAAACTGATTCTCAGGAAACACTGCACAATACTGAATTGAATACAGTTAGAATGGTAAACAACGGATATATCTGACATCCAATCATATTGCATTTTAAAACTGACTTACACAATTACAATTTTGAAACTATCCTACATAAACTGATTCCGTCTTATGCTCACACAATTATAATGGGTGACTTCAATACCTGTCTATTAAAACGTGACAATCGTGCTACCTCTTTAGAAGACCTGGCTCTATCTACCAATCTCACTATACTTCCACTAAAAGCAACTCACCATTTCCCAAATTCTACACCTTCCCTTTTGGATCTTATTCTAGTCTCTTCACTTTCTCACGTAAGTAAACATGGTCAATGTCCTGCTGATGCTTTCTCTTTCCACGACCTTATCTATCTTTCTTACAGGCTTCGTCCACCAAAAGCCAAGCCTAAGATTATATTGCAGCGTAACTTTAGTGGTATAAATTTAAATGATCTGTTAAAAGATGCTCGTGAGGTTGATTGGACCAGGGTAGTCAAGGCAGAATCTATCGATGAGAAGGTGTGTGCATTTAATACAGCCATATTGAAGTTGTATGATTTGCATGCACCTTTGCGTCAAATTAAAATAAAGCATCTACCAGCGCCGTGGCTCACTGAAGATATCAAAGTTTTAATGCATAAAAAATGTAAAGCCAGGACTAAATTTAAGACAAATCCAAATGATAACAATAAGTTAGCCTACGTGAATGCTCGTAATCGCTGCAATAGAGTGTGTAGGGACGCACAACGCCGATATATACACGAGTCAGTCCAAAATGAAAATCCAGCAAAAGTTTGGAAATTTCTTCGTTCTTTAGGAGTAGGCCGACAACCTGAACATCCTGTGTGTAAAAATTTCAGTGTTGATGATCTCAACCGACATTTTTCATCTGTTTCCGATTTTGATCCTTTGACAAAATCAAATACTTTGAACATACTATCTTCACTACCTACTCCCAATCATCCTCCTTTCTTTCTAAGTCGATTTTCTGATAGTGATGTTAAGAGTGCAGTTAGGTCTATTGCTTCTAATGCTGTTGGTATTGATGGTGTTAGTCGTAATATGATCCTTCCCATACTGGATGTTATTACTCCTGTTCTTACTCACATATTAAATTACTCTGTGTCTTCCGGTACATTCCCTTCAGCTTGGAGGGAAGCCCAAGTAATCCCGCTACCTAAAAAATCGAACCCTACTTCTTTATCCCATTTTAGACCTATATCTATTTTACCGTTCTTATCTAAAGTCTTGGAGCGATTAGTACACAAGCAACTGAGCGCATTCCTAAATAAAAATTTACTAATGAACCCTTTTCAATCAGGCTTTCGCCCAGGTCATAGCACAACTACAGCATTAGTAAAAATAACTGATGATATCCGGTATGGTATGGATAATGGTCTGCTAACAGTGCTCTCGTTACTTGACTTTAGTACCGCGTTTAATACCGTCGATTTCGATGTATTATTAGGGATTCTTTCTACTCTTAACATATCTCCTGAAGTGATCGGCTGGTTTCAAAGTTACCTCTATGGTCGTCGGCAGCGAGTCCGGCTTGATGAAACTTATTCGTCTTGGCGTGACTTGATTGCTGGTGTTCCTCAGGGTGGCGTTTTGTCTCCATTATTGTTCTCAATTTTTATTAACTCCATCTCCAACCAGTTAACTTCATCCTTTCACCTCTATGCAGACGACTTGCAGATATACACACAAGCTTCTGTGTTTGAGTTATTTAAAGCATTTCACACAATAAACTCAGATTTAAACAGAATAATGCTGTGGAGTGATTCATTTGGGTTAAAAGTCAATCCACAAAAAACGCAGCTTATTGTCATCGGTAGTTCCAGAATGCTAGCTAAAGTTGAATGGGAAAAGCTGCCGAAAATTAATTTTGATGGATTATATATTCAGATTGGTGATAAGGTTAAAGACCTTGGTATTATTATTGACAGGGAGCTGTCTTGGCGACCTCAAATCGCTGAACTAAGCCGACGAGTTTACTTCTCTTTTAAGTCTCTTAATAGACTCAGAAATTTCCTACCGATTGCCACTAAAGTTAGGCTTGCAGAATCTTTGCTCATGCCCATTTTGGATTATGCCGATGCCAGCTATCTAGATATAACGCAAGAACAACTTAATAAACTTGAGCGCCTCCAAAATCTTTGTATCAGGTTCATATTTGGTTTGCGTAAATATGACCATGTTTCAGAATTTCGTACAAAACTCAAGTGGTTACCTATCCATCTTCGCCGGAAAACTCATATCCTTTCACTCGTTTACAAATTTATCTTTTATCCAAACGCCCCTATTTACCTCAGGAATCAATTCGAGTTTCTTAACTCGTCTGGCCTCCGAAATTTGCGTACATCTACTGAACTATCGCTTAAAACTCCTGTTCATACTTCTTCTTTTTATAATAACTCCTTCATTGTTCATGCTATCAAACTCTGGAATGCACTGCCTATTGCTATAAGACAAGCTAAGTCACTACCAACTTTTAAAAAATTGGTTAAAAATCACTACCTATCTTTAGTGTAACAACAAAACATATTTTTATTTATGTATTCTACAAATATAGATATTTAAGTATGTTTATCTATTTATTTATTATATTTTATATATATTATTGAATTTTATGTATATTATCTATTTATTATGTAAATAAAATATAATTATTATTTATTACCATACCTCCCTTCCACATCAATGTAACACCAATAATGTTCTATAGCCCGGGTTGCCTGGAAGAGATCGCTCTGTAGCGATAAGGCCGCCCATTGTAAGTCAAGTACTCATTGATTGTGTAAATAAGTTTCATTGTGTTTATATAATTGGTTTACAATAAAGTGTTATCTATCTATCTATCTATCTATCTACACAGAACATTCACGCATACGTAAAGTTGAATCATATACTAAACCATCCAAACTTATTTAAAGTCAAATTAAGGTAGATTTAAGGTAGAACTAGAAGGTTTAACTTTCTAGATACTAGATTTATTGGACCAGTCAAAAGAACTGGATTCACAATTTCGATTTTAAATTCATTCTGCATTAAACCTTCTTCTCGATTTGACATCACGAGTTTTGTAGCCATAACTAAAAAAACAGCTTATGAAGTTTAAATGATATCTTAGTATTGTTATAATAGACACATATATACCAGTCATTATGACTGTTTCTATGTGATAAAATAGTATTGAGGCAGCTACAAGATTTTATAATTTCTGGAACGTGGGGACAATATGTGATTCTGAGAAAATAATAACCCATAATATTAACATCGCAATAAGCATTCGCGTAAAATATAATCTTTAAAATTTTGTTTGATTCAAGTCTGTCTTTACGTAGCGGAACATTGCATTGTGTGTTAAATAAACAGTACAGATTATTAGCACAGATATATTTATTATTGTGCAGATACAATTCTTACAATTCCTTTATTTCGCATTGTCTATTTATCAATTATTAATTTTAATTAATCTTGATTATTTTCAAAAGCAAACAAAATCCATTTACTTATTAAACTGAAATATAAAATACTGATTTTGTTTATAACTTTCAAAAATACTTAAATATGTTATAATAAGAAGTTTGTTATTTATGTTTATTATTATTTATGTCTAAGTATATTAATTAGATTTCATTTGCCACGTATATTTATTTTCCTTTTAATATCAGCTAGACTTTTACTTGAACTTTATTTAACACAAGCACTCCAAATTTAGTAACAAATAAATAAAACCCTAATTAATGTCCCAATACTCAAACTGTGTTTAATTTTAAATAGCAACCCTAAATAATAATAAATTTGAACGAATTTTGTGTACGATATTGAAGCTGTTAAATTTGTTTTTTCTTAATTAAATTTTCGTCAATATTCATTCCAATGTAATTAAATTAAGACTTATATCCCGGTGATTTCAGTTAATGCCACAATACTGTGGTATATAAATTGATAAATTTGAATTGTTCGTTTAAATATCAAGTAATTGCACTACCTTTTATCAAATGATTATGAAAGTACATGCGATGCTTATGACAATAAATACTTTGTAACATTTATATCTGTCGGTATTTTTTTATTTTAAAAAGATTTACAAACTAATAACTGTCATTATAAGCAGTCTTCTTTTATGTTAGAGATTTCTATTATATTAGAGAAAAATGGCTCCACGTAGTATTTTTAGTTTTAATGAGATAACAATTGAATTATAACTAAGGGCAACAAAACTGTCCATCGCTTAACGAAACGAAATAATGCCACACTGGTATAACTTTATTGGATATAAAAATTGTTTTAATGTAAATATATAAAATGACGATAGTCTGTAACTGTATGTGTATTTATATATAATATATATATATATATATATATATATATATATATATATATATATATATATATATATATATATATATATATATATATATATATATATATATTACCTAAACAACCCTAGTATTGATGGGTCAAAACATACATTTCTGTAAAAACTTTGTCTTGCGTTGATTTGTTACAGACTATGTAGCAGCAAATATCTCACAATTGACTTTGTACCAATTCAATATATAATCGATGCGGAACAAAAGTAACTTTTAAGGAACCGATCTAAAAACGATGCAAATTTATTTGAAACACGTGGAAATGGATGAGTTTCCATATTAAAGCTTAGACAGCAAATTCTATTGCGCAACTAGCCGAGCAGTTTTACCGTAAATAGCATCATAGAATCTATACGCAATCGATTACGAGGCCTATTACGCCCAGAAAATATTAACTGGACAAATTCTGTCGACTTTCATACCATACAACGTCTATTGAAACCGGTAACTTCGTGATTCGGTAAGATTTTAGATAAACATTGCCTATGTAAGTTTGCGCTTTCAACGTTGCGGTTTATTTGATTTGGTAAAAGCAGTGACGTATGTAAGTACATATTACTGATGTTGACCGGTTCTACGTTACTTATTTGCTCTATGAAATCAGAATTCACTTTTCCTTTTCCACAAAGTAAATTTTAGTCAACATAACGTATCATTTATTGAATTATCGATACCTTCAACATTTCGCGCTATTACGTTGAATAACTTTTTGTGGGATGTTATTATTTTCAATGTTAAACAGCTTGACTAAATCAAGAAGAATATGGCCAATCCGTTGCGTTTGGTTTATTTTAGTTCCAAGCATCTATAAATGTTAGTTAGTGTGTAAGACATAAAAAGTGCGTAGGAGTTATATACTAAGTACCCTAACTTACAATAATAGAGCCATCTGATGTGATTGGAAATAAATCCTTAAAATGAGAGGCATTATATTCATCTTAAAGTCACAAAAACATTGAATCGTTCAGGATTTCTTAAGAATTAGATGACTAAATAAATGTAAACAGAAAACTATTTAAAAAAACCATGAACACATATTAAATACTATATGTTCAATCCAAATATAAGGACTGTCTAGAGGTACAAATTTGGGATTCAGCAAGGTATGTAGCAAATTTATTCAATCATCTCCAATAAATTATTAAAAAGGAAACTTACGCTTGGGAAAAGATCTACTTAACGAGTTCCAAGGAAAATTAGATGCCATTACTTATAATACTGGTATATATAATAAATAGGTGTAAGAGATCCGGAATGATGGATTGTTAGAAGCAATATAATAATCATAAATCCTATTATTAGAATTAACTAGATTCACTCACACCCACTCAAACAGCGGGTTGCGCTGTCACGCATTTCAATGAATCACAGAAAAACTATAAGTCTTTATAAATACATTATTAATAAAAGTTTTAGTAGTTAAAACCATGTGTTGGGCTTTTTACAAACATACAATGCAACTTATATAATACTAATAGACTTTTCTTTTGAAAATAAGACTCAGGAAAGACTCGGGACGGAATAAAACTCGTGACCCCGACAAGCGTTCCGATTTGCATTACATTGCGTCACGGAGGTAGTTGAAAATTTTTTCACTTTCAGAATCGACTTACACTATCGAACGAGATCCCTTACGTTGTCATTGAACCAGTTGTTTTGCGTGGTAACAACGTAAAGTCATGTTACTTTTAATTTATTTATTAATGCTATATTTAATGATACTGAAGTCGAAATTCTTACATCAAAATGTAAACATATCTAAAAAGACGATTACCGCTTATTCCTTTTAATTACTACTTTATAAGCTTCTCGATTGCTCTGTTTGTTAAATACATTTCTTTAAATACATAAAAAATACTATCATACCAAAAATACCATTCACAGGCTTTTTGTTTGAGTAAATATGTAATTAATATACGAATTATGTACACAGCATGCATATTAAAATTCAGAAAAAGTGCACAAAACTCTCACTCGTTGGTACGAGAATGCAAAACAATGTTATTGCGTGTTCATCGTTTTACGTAATAAATAAAATTTCAAACGTGTTTAATACAATTGTTTGGTATATTATACTGATTCTGCATTAATAAGGCTTTGTTAATTTCAAACACCACGTTCGCTGTGAACAAAGGTCGTCTTAAGAGAATAAGATTGTCTTTTGATTTTTCAATGCCAAAAGTCTAACTAACAACAATTGTTCAAGTTAACTGTTGATTATGGTATTTTGAATAACATGGTTTTAAATATTTTGATGACAAAAATAGATGAATAACATAAAATTTAAATAGCTATGAAGAATATGTTAAAGTAGACGATCAAAACATTTTCTGAAAAAAGATTAACAAGCTAAGAACTGTTTTTGAGCACATTAAAAAACAAATAAAAGTTCATTTAGAAGTAGTCGCAGTAAAATAACTATACTTAAGATTTAATATTCTAATAATATCTTAGACTTGAAAGTGACGATCTATGCGCGTGGTCTTGGGCGAATGGATAAAACAAACGATTTGACACATTTATACAACACACACTGGCGCTGTCTCCACTGATTCGTGTGTGCGGTTAGGTACAACATCAATAATGTTATGAAGTTAACTTACCTCTTTTCTGGTAAGCGGGACCACACGGCTTAATGAAAACATTCAGTTCACAAATACAGCTAACATTACATATTACCTAGTGTTTATATATATCATGCACTAACACAGCTTTATGTCTTATATAGTATAAGACATAAAACTAATTATGACTTCACATGAACCAATTTTTCTCCGTGCAGGCGAAGTATGAATACTAAACCCTGCGGCCGGAGTCGGCCTGTCGTAAATGGCGAGAAAATAAGCCTAGCTACGTGTTAGGGCCCCAAGCTAGTCTGGATACCGCCATAATAACTTTGTGCTGTGTACCAGCATTACTATACCGGCACGCTATGATGGCCGTTTTGACGTTTGTCCACTCATAAAGTTTCATATTAATTAGTAATTACATTTGAAGGAGCAAATTGCTGTTCTTTATTGTCAATAGCGACGTGCAGTTATTGACAATAAATAACAGCAATTTGCTCCTTCAAATGTAATTACTAATTAATATGAAACTTCATGGAGTGGACAAACGTCAAAACGGCCATCATAGCGTGCCGGTAGCATAGTAACCGAGGTTTAAATACCTCTATGTGGACATGAGCGTGTTCGCGATTCCCCTGACGTCGCAAACATTCATAGATGACGGTAACTGCTTACTATTAACTCTGCAATAAAAAGAAATAAAAAAAATATTGTAATTTATTGCTTGTAGATATTAATGATTTTCTTTAACACCAGAGCTCTTATTTGGCCCATAAGTTATATCCGTGTATTTCTAAACTTAAACAAGTATGCTAATGTTTTCTTTTTTTTTTTTTCAGGGCAACCTCTTCACTTGTCCAAACGGTAAGTTAAATTATGGTTTATTTCATCTTCTATATTTACCAACGATCTTCTTGAAATAATAAGTTTGCAGTTCCTATTTCTTAAGTTTTGAAAAGTAACAAAAATACAAGTTGAATTATTACAATTCTTTAGAGCAATTGTACTCTCTGTGATCTCTGATCCACTCTGTGATGCTGCTCAGCAAGATCTCTCTGCACTTCACCAACAGTCAAATGATAATTTCATAAGTAAAAATGTCTTATCACTTAACTTTTCCAATCACTATATTAATATTATGATTAAAATTATAAAACTAAACACCTAAATTTATCTAACAAAGACAACACATTGGAAAAAATAGTGAACAATCATTTTTAAGAAAACTTAACACAATCGACAATTCTATTTTTAAAATGAGGCAGTTTATGTTTACGATCACAAAAAAGATTGTATATGCATCTAGTTTTGATTTTTTTTATAATGGAATTTGCAATTTCTATAAATGATATGCATTTTTTAGACTTTTATATGTGTGCATTCATTTAAACTACTTACTATCTCTCACTATACTGAGACAATAACCGATAAAATTAATATATTTTGTAATGAAGATTCTCATATTAACTAACTCACATACCGTATTTAGAACTAGATAGAATCTGTTCTACAAACGCAAGATCCTGAGATTAATCTTAATAATATCCAAGAGCAATGATTGTTGTACAAAGAGTAGACAGTTCACACTATCGCAATTAACATTACGATGTCTGCGTGATGAAATAATAAAATGGTACATGTTTCAACTTGGTAGCCTCATATTACTCCCAGAGACTAATCTATGTATATGAATGGCATGCGCCATTTAGGCAGTTTTTCTCACCTAATGGGCACATTATAGCGTAATTGCTATGTACCGACGATGAAGAAAAGCATGTGTAACGCGCCAATCCGTCTTGGTCAAGTGGGAGGCTCGAGCCCAGCTGTGGGACGTTGTGAGCTATTATTTATTTCTACGCTACTATTGTAGTTACGTTTTTATTTAATCTCATAGTCCAAGTGATGTGTTGACAGGGTTTACCTTCCGGAGTTGGGGAGTCAAATAGCAATTGCGCTTAATGATTTTTAGTTTCAATTCATACCAGAGCCAGCTCTCGGTATTGTGTCCAAATCTCGCATATTCTACGAACTTACTAGCCACCTCAAAGCATCCAGTCCTGTTTTGCGTGTTTTAGCGCTATATATTATCACAGTACCCAAAATTCAAGTGGAAATATTTGTTATGATATTAAATTTACATAAGAAAAAGAAGTAAAATCTAAATAAAAGTGGCGTGCTTTTACCCTGAAGACTGCGAGCAATTTGCAGAATTCCCGATGTTAGTAGCCCCTTGTTCAACAACATGAAGTGAGGATCCACTTATGTGCTATCCCTGCTTGCCACGATGTCTTTCGCCGAAGGTTATGTATTGTTGTGAAAAGAAGCTCGAGTTTCAAGGCTTCTTACTTGCCAAGAGGAAGATTGCTGTGAGCCACCACCAAAATATATGAAGATGGACGCATTGTGCGCAAGCTGCCTGCGTCTGCATTCAAGCACAACGGAATGCAGAATCAAGAGCATTCTAAGACGCTCGGCACTGCGAATTTCCTATTTAGAAGCCCTCGTGACCTAGTTGTCGAATGTCAATTGTGCACGGACCCCGTAAAACTCGGCGACCTGGCAAAAGTGCCACCCTGCACACCCAAACCGACACTCAAATGTTATTTACTCAAGAAGAAACCAGTAAAAGTGTTACTTGTAGATATATTAGATGACTGATAACGAAAATTCGTGTCCTATTTTCAATGTGAAACGAAAAAAATAATTTAAATAAAAAGGATGACAGATTTTTCCCCAAAAAGGGGTTAACGTCAGACAGGCGGCCGGTTGTAAAAACTAAGCCACAACTATTACAACATGTAACACGTTGTGCCGACCCCATATATGTGGGATAAGGGTAGGAGGAAGAAGTATTATCGCAGTAATCACGCCTAATTCCAAATTTTTAACCACAGAATAATTCTAAGTAGTGAATTTTGTTAACATGTTGTATGAACTGGACATAATGATTTAATCAATTCTCCAATCTTTTTGTAAACGCTATTTAACTAATTTATGCCCTTCCACATATGTTTGTAGATGTAAATGTCACACAAATCGTCGTCGCTTTTATCGCAAAAAGACACCTCTACTCGGGTCTTTTCCGTTGCAAGGGGTTGGCGGGTATGTGGGACTTCGTGAGACCAGACCGCCTACGCACTAAAAACCTTGCTGTTTCTTATTGTTGAGGTACTGCAGTAAAATTGGCGGCTTAATGACTAGTAAGCAGTTATCATCGGAGATGTTTGCGACACCAGAGGCACGGCTTACGCGCTGTTGTCCGCATAGGGTTGCTAGAATCTGGGTCTGCCGGTAGAGTGGCTCAGGTTGGCGCTGACTCGCGCCTTTAGTCCCCGAGGGGCCGCCCGCGGTACTTGCTTGCTGCCGCCTGCCTCGCTACACAAACTGCTTAAGCTCTAATCATACTTTTAAAACAGGATAAATAAACTTTATCTCGATTATTGTTAATTATTGTAAAATATCATTTAAAATCCTATTAATTATATAACCAAAATTGAACCGCTTTTAACGGAATATCATAAAATTGTATTAAATTAATAGCACTTGAATTCCATCAGGCGCACCCGTTGCCGCCAATTTGTCACTAGGCATTTTATTAGCGCGACATCCACGTGCCATCTCTATAAATATTTCCTTGGCTCATTATTCATTTTAAATTTAATTATAGCTGTTATTGTGACCGCGACTTTGGGATTTTCTTATTTTGGGTTTAATGTTCAAATACGTTTTAAAAAGTATGTGTCTTAAATTAGGTACATTAACAACGAAACTATTTAATATGACTGGATCGTAACTACCCCTGCTTTCTAAACATGCCGCCATAATTAATTGTGCTGTACTGTGGCATAAGTAACCTAGATTTCATTTTCCCTACGTGGACGGCAGCGTGTCCGAGGTGCCCCTACCGTCGCTAACACCCATAGGCAACTATAGCTGCTTATTATTAATTATCTGCTATTCTACGGTAAAAAAATTAGATTTTTCAAATTCAAGAATCAGCTACAAATAATCCTTTTCTAGAATATGATTAGTCAAAAATTATTATAGAGGCCTTTCATATTGAAAATTTTCCTTATGGAAAAAATTTCCCTCAACAGAGGACTCCGAGTTCCAAGTGTTTTTATAAAAAAAAAATTTTTACAACTAATTATGAATTTCTTTCCCACACTCATTTCCCGGTCGAGAACAATATAACTTGTTTTACTATGTATGCTTGATGTATGGTGTTGGACTTCGGGGCAATACTCCTATGCCCCCACATTTTACAAGAGGACTTACATTACTAGTATACCCACTAAAACTGATCTAGTGTCCGTGTACCACCCGACGCTTGGGCGCAGGGATATTGCTCGCTTGCGCTTCTTGCTCGGGTGGGCTAGTCTGGCCATGGTAACTTAGATCAGTCCTGTGTGTCAGTTGAGGTTTGTGTGCCAAGATAACAATATACTATTTTGACGATCCCCATGACATAACGACTAACGCACTTCGGTACGCTTGCAAAGGTCACGGATTCGTTTTCCGTCACGCATCTGGGTATTTATCTATTTATATGTATTTATTTACAAAATAAAAGTATAAATGCAGTATATAAGTTTTCTAGTACCCATAACACAAGTGCTATGCTACTTAATTTGGTACTAAATGGCACTCTGGGAATTGCCCCGTATATTTGATTTCTTTTTTATTTATACCCAGAGAATTTACAATTTTATCATTATAATTTTCTAAAATTCTAGAATAGTTGATGCAAGCGTATACAAATCTCTTGGAAACTACAATGAGGCCAAGGTCGAAACATTTATCGTTACTTTTTAAAACAAAGTCATGCACAAAAGCAAAAGTTTAAATGAACTGTGACCAATTATTTAGTTTATAACACAGATTTAAAGGTCTACAATTCAAATTGGAGATACGTACATACATGCAATGGGATTATAGCACATTCCAATTTACTAGCAACGAAGTATGCAAATGATGAAGTCATCAGTTGATTCCATCTCCCGCATAATTAGCACGAGGAAATTGCCTCCCAGCACTTTACCCCACTTGATTAAGCCTACGGGTTTCTGAAACCGGGTTTACTGTGCCAATAATCAACAGGATGTAGTCCACAAAATCGTTTCTTACTTCAAACAAGTTTCAAACCTATTCGCTTAGATCTGGGGCGGTAATTAAAACCAGTCTAATACGAGCCGAATTCGCAGATGAACGGTTTAGTATTTTTCTAAAAGATGAAGATATCATCACAAACTTTTAAAATAAACCCTGTAATAATTTTCAACCCCTACGTACTCATAAGAACGCTTATCCTCAGTGAAGAAGTCTTCACTTTTATTATAGGGCCTCATAATTAGGAACGCTATGAATAAATATAATTTTTATTTACTTGAATAAAGGCACTGAATAGCTATTAAAGCCTCCAATTCCGCATTTACAATAAGGACATACGTAGTTTTGGACCTACCTTTAACTAGAATTTTCTCTAAATTATGTCAAAGATATACTAAGTTGCAATAATAATAGTCTTAATTATTTAAAAATAAAAAATAAATACCTGATAAATTACTTAAGAACATAATTTTACACTCGTACACAATTGTTAAAGAACTATATGTCTAGTGGCGTCTTTCCATTCTGTACAAGGCCAGAACGCAAGGGTATGAAACTAGTCACGTATAGATTGGAAGTAAGTTTTTTACCAAGTTCTTCTTCATATCCATACAATCCATACAAGAGCAGTACGCAAATACTCGCGTATACTTTGTAGTAACATAGAAGTATATCTTGTTCCATAATGTACAGCGCCAGTACGCATAGGGACTAATCGTGTATGTTTCGGAATAAGCGCGCTGGAATCTAGAATACAATTTGTACGTGAGCAGTAGTTGCATGCTCGCCATTTTGATTTATTGACAAATTTTCAAAACTAATGTTTGCAAAAACTGATGATGAAGCTGTGAAAATATTTACAGAACTAATTGCAGACTCCTATGTGAAATCCTGCAATAATTTAGTGCAACACCTGAAAAACATATGGGAGACAAGAGTAGAGTGGTGTACAGCTTACAGGACAGACATTATGAATAAAATAAGAAGACACAATACAAATAACTACACAGAAGCTTCAATTCGTATTTTCAAAGACGTTATTCTACAAAGATGCAAAGCGTTAATGTCTGCGCTCTGATTGAATTTGTAGCAAATATTTTCGAAAAATATCAATATAGACGACTCATGAAATTTGCGCATAGCCGCCAAATAAACAGTTCCGCTTACCTAAAATTTTGCAAGCGATCTAAGAATGTGGCCAAGATTACACGTGTCAATCATACTGAATTTCTGGTAGAGTCTACTTCAAACAGCAATTTAACATACGCCGTTGATATTTCAGCAGCTTGTTGCAATTGTATTCAAGGTCAAGATGGTGCCTTCTGCAAGCATCTGTGTGCTGTTAAATTAACGTATGGACTTATTTTACAGACTTCTCCAAAAATATCTAGCACAGACAGATTGACATGCGCAAAACTCGCCTCCGATGACCCACTCCCTGATGAGTTTTACCAAAATATGGATAATAACGATAATATCGTTGAAAATAACGATCCGATTTCCGATACTCCCGTAGACTTGGCAACATCAGACGAGTCCCCAACCAATTTATTATGCACCAATGATGATTATCCCGTTTTTCCTTTCACTTATAATCAAGCACTGACTGAAATGAAAGAAATTTTCAACAAATTCACATTTATTTTAGAAGCACATCCATCGTCATGAAATTGAAAATTTTCCATATTTTCAATAATTCTTTAAAACATGTCACTACAGAACAATAGGCCCAAAATTTTATTTTTAACAATTTTAAAAAAGGACTGTCCCGCAAGATACATGTGTATCAAGACGAACCACGAAGAACAAGGGAACGAGAAATAGGATACAAGCAGGTCGACCTTCAGCTTTAGCACCCACCTTTAAAAAGTACTTTTGCTCGTTAAAAAGTACTTTTTTTAATAAAAATTATTATGATTAAAAGTTATTGTTATGTATTTAATTCTACCTAACAAAGTTAGAAATATAATTCTATATTTTACTCAATCAAAAAACTACTTAGACTTTTAACACTCTTGTCAAGTGTAAATAATTCAGCATAGTTAGGAACGAAGACGCGAGCATCCACGATACAAACTAAACACGATGAGTACGCAAAATTCTTGTATGCATTGTAATAACAGCTAAAACAACATTACAATATATACGCAAGCAGCTTCCTATGGCTGCGTTCTGGCGTTGTATAGAATGTAAAGACACTGACTCGTGTCAGACATGCAAACTGCCCTATACGAATAGTAAAATGAACTATAATAGAGCATTTCTGGCGATCAAGTCCAATACCTAATTATATTTAATAATATATAAAAGCAAAGCAGGTTTGCCTTTCACTCAGCGTCCCCAAACAGTAACATTTATCTATTACTGAACTGGACTTCACAAATAAAGCCATCGTAATAAACCCGTTAATTCGTCTGTACAATATTTATAGTGTACTAGCCGATCACGCATGCTCCGTTGGACGATTAACAGGCAAAATTAAAATGAAACAAAATGAGAAAGGGAATAAATAAAATGGGAATGAATATCTTCGTAATATCTTCAATAAAAAAGTATCCTATGTTACTCCTAATACTTCAAAGAATATGTGTACAAAATTTCATGATGATCGGTTAAATAGTTTTCGCGTGAAAGCGTAACAAACAAACTTTCACATTTATAATATTAAGTATGATTTTATAACTGAAACTAGTTTATTTTTTGTTTATTGCTGAGGAACTGGAGCCTGGGTTTTTTTATTGCTGCAGGACAGCAGACAGGCTGACGGCCCGCTTAGAATTTAGCAGTTACCGTCGTCTATGGGTGTTTGCAACGCCAGTGGCATCGCGAACACGCTGCTGTCCCATAAGGGTACAGGAACTTGGGTCACTAATGCCGGAACACAAAAGGTTATTATGGCGGCATACTTAAGACCAAAGATGGTCGCCATCCAGATGGGCAAAGGGTCACTTAAACGGGAACACAAGTTTATTTTGGCGGCATATTTGGAGACCAGCGTTGGTCGCCATTCAGAGTGGCTTGGGGCCCTACCACCTAGCTAGTTGTTTGGTCACCTTTTAAGAAAGGATGCAGGCGTTAGTATTCTTACTTCGCCCCTGCATAGAGAAAAGCCTTCTCCCTGCCATTGACCCCCATTATGTAGGGTCGGCATAAAAAATGTTTCCCTTCTACTTTCTACATTAGCCGTCATCACGCCTTATTTGCCACAACAACATTTACGAAATCCATTATCACTTCAGTATTTTTATTTTTTTATCTTGAGGCAGAAATACATAAAGCTTACCCCACCGCTTGGGGGCTCGCGGTGGTTTAGTATGGTACTCCCATGCAATGTGTTCATGAATCCTCACATTGTACAAGGGGAATGTATATCGCCAGTATACGCACTAAAGCCAAACTAGTATTCATCTACTGCCCGCAGACCGAGGGAGAAGCACATAGAATTTCTTATGCCAAATAATAGTGCATATATATTTTACAGAATATTTCGCCACTCCAAAATTTAAAACACTACAAACCTAGTTATAATTGAGAACTACGTAAAATCAGTTTACACAATAAACGAACTCGTATAACATTCACTATAAATTGCGTTCATGTGATCATGATAAGAGAAACGCTGCAGACAGATTGAGGTAATCTTAACTTGGAAGTGTCTTGCGAACCCTAATTCTACTTCAGATTAACTACTAACAAACAGGTCACACGATTTGATTGTAATTTAGATAGTTTCTGTATTAATATTAGTTTTGGTTTGATTATTGTCTATGTTCTTGTCTTTAAGCGCTTTGAACTTTACAAAACCATTTTTAATGTTTTCAAATATCCTTTGTAATAATTCATATTTTTTAAGCTAAGTATAAAATTTTATCAAAATATACGAGTCTCGCCATTACTATTTCCTAAGTAAGCTATACTACTGGCACACTATGATAGCCGTTTTGACGTTTGTCCACTCCATGAAGTTTCGTATTAATTAGTAATTACATTTGAAGGAGCAAATTGCTGTTCTTTATTGTCAATAACTGCACGTCGCTATTCGACGCTATGGGATATGACGCTACTATGATATATGACGCTATGAGATATTGCCCTACCAAAAACTGCTCAAAGCGGCTAAAGAAGTTTTCACTTCAAAAATATTTATTGTCTCATTGAGCTTGGTTACTAATCGATCAACCTATGTGATGAGGAAATTATTCAAAAACTGCTTGAGATTTGATCCACAATGACAAAATATTTATGTCTTAACCCAGAAATCATTAGCTCTGCATAAAGGTATCCGGTTTTTCCAATATCATTTGCTTGAGTCACACATTCAAAAAGAGATCGGATTATAATGCGTAGCTTAATATTGTTAGGTACGCTTTACTAGTTCTTTTATAAATTTTAGTTAAACTAAATTAAATATATTATTAATTTATATAAATATTATTAAACCGGTTTGCTACTAGCGGCGCGAAGAATATGTACGGCAAGCGCACAACTACCTACTTAGTTCCAAGATTATTAAACGATTTACCAACAAATATAAGAGATAATATAACCCAAAAAAATATTAAAGCCTCGCTTAAAAAATATTTTTTAGAGAAATTGTAATCTAAATTTACTCAGTCATTTCAACGTGCGTAGACTTAAGTTTTGATGGCATTGTACAAACCTTAGTGGTTTTTTGTGCTGTTATTTTATTAAGCCAATGTAATAACTGTGAATTTGATAAATAAATTTAAAAAAATTGAATACACATAAAAATTACTTAATTATACAGAAATCTGTCGCGTAAATTGATGGCAGGTGTTCAAGTGATGATCATTTTTATTTCGTAAAATACAGACCTTTATTTTCCAGTTTATACAATTGGGTTATCTATGTTATATTATTTTCATATACAAAATAGATATTTCTTGAAGGTTTACTCGCCTGTCTGTGTGCGCCATTAAATCTCTTAGCGAGGTCGTATAAACTATAGTTACATAACCTTCGCGCGGTGTCGTCCAAATTATTTTAATCAAGTAAAACATTAAATTTGTAAAACATTGTTTTGGAGATCTGCTATATTAAGTTTACTTTTTTATATTCCGTACAAAATAATGGGCATGTACTTATGAACTAGCAACAAAATTATTTTTTATTTTTACACTTTATTTTCGTCGAATCATAGTTAAGTAGAATTTCTAGAATACTAAAGGTTTAATTTCCGTCCTTACTATATTTATGTATAATAATTTATGTGCATAAGAAAAGTGTATAAGTAGAATATCGGTTGTCTAGTACCGATAGTAAAATGTGCTTAGTTTGGGACTGGAAGGCGTTATTTAAATATTTACAGTATATTCAATAATATACCTTATAATTCATCTTTATTAGATCACTGCGGTCGATTAGTCTGATTGAGACTTATATACTTTCATCTATTCCGTACAGTATGTAGGTAACGTTAGATAATTAACATGTATTGCAATGCCTGTCTAGATCAAATAGTTGTTGAAGCAGGTCAACTTTGATACTGCCCTATCGTGCGTTGATATAGGTAAGACCTCTTGTTCACCTACGTGTCCATTGACCACGCTTGTCCAAAAGACATCTTAATATACAGAGACGTAATAAACAGTAGATGATTTTTGTTTCTATTCAGTAAACTAAGTTATATTCAAAAAATAGAAACGGTTTGTCAAATCAAACGATAAATTTAAGCGTATTTTAATAATAGAGGCTTATTATAAATGATTACAAATCTTCTAGAAACTCGCATCAATTTTAAAATGTTCGACACTGTGACCTGTTTATTATTTTCTTTTTAACTATTGCGTACTGCAAGCGTGAGTATCGTTTTCAAAGAAATCGCAAATATTACTCGTTAAATTGAAAATTCTAAACAATATTGCCCGAATACAATGGAGTCAAACCTCATAGCAATACTGTCCAGAGACTAGAGACACATTAATGTTCCTCGGAGACATTGACAGCACTCGTAAGCAGCTTACCTTGTCGGGAATGCACTCAGTGCGGTTTACGGGCTCTTAGGTGCAGTCCGGCTAATTTAAGGTGGTATTATATTTAACAAACAATTAAGATTAACTACCGTGCACCTTTTAGAAAAGGTTTACAGTTCTGTATGTTATATGGTATTATATTTACTTAAACTACTTTAAGTTTGAATTGATTTGATTAGGCAGAGATCAAAATTGTTCTAAAAAACATAGATACTTCACATCCACTTATACCTAAAGTATAGGTATATAAAAATAGGCTTTAGTTAATTAATATCATACCTATAATTTATATAATACAAATAAGTATCTAAATAATAATTAAATATACTGGGACATATCACATAGCGCTTTCAATCCCTAAAGTAAGTAGTAGCTCTAGTGTTATGGATACTAGACCACTAATATACTATTTATATAGTTTTCTTTTGTAAATAATAACATAAAAACGGTGACCACCACAGGCGGTTCCACGTGCATAATCCGTAACGCCACGAAGATTGACAAAAGTATTACACCGTAATATTTTCACTTCAAAATGTTAGTCCCTTTGTTGTGTACAAGGCTAAATTCCAACGCTTTCACCGCTCCGAGTTGTGCCTACCAAAGTTCCCATTTAAATGTAACGTAGAACTTGATAAATAGCTTTACAGGTCACGATTCGTTCAAGATTCTCATGATTAATACTCGGTAGATGATTACCTCAAGAAGTAAGACTTATAGTATAGTAAAGTACACTGAAACTTCAACTTTGTTGACACGGCTAGTTGAGGGGCGCAAGTGGACGAATGCGGTTTATACCAACGGAGGACAAAATGTTTAATGCAAATAGTTTGTTCTACCCTTGTTGTGTGTGTGTCCATTATTTTATTAGAGCATTGGATCTCTAAAAAAATTTCTGTTTTTGTAGTATTTATGTTATCAATTTCCTATATTAGGTGAATAACTATCATACGGCGGTAAAAATATTAATTGGCTACACATTTATATAACTAATTGGGAAGAGTTGACGGACAGAACATTTTGTCCCGCCGATCCCACATGATGTGGGATAAAGGTAAGAAGCAGATTGACGGATACATACATATGAACTAGAACATACTGTTAGCAGATTAAACAAATATTTTGTTATGCGTGGGGATTAAATGTCGATTTGAGGTTATTATGTAAATATAGAACCTTTATAAAATCATAAAGTATATCTCCAAAGTAAGCAAATTATACTATGACAAGGATGTAAAGTCCTGGATCATTTCTAAAACACTGAAACCCCACTAAATATCAAGAAAGTTGTTTCCGTAACTATCCTGCTAAAAAGTAAATCCGAAACCTCGACGACTATCTTGGAACAGAGGCTGCTACTTGACCGGAAATCTCATTGATGCAATCATAATATTATTATACATACTTTGATAGGTGGCGTATTTGCTACTTTACTAATTACCTGATTACATACCGTTAAGTTCTGGTATACATCAGGGCTTTCAACCACGACTGTATAGAATATTCAAACATATTCAAGTACTAAGATAATCAAGACTGATTCAAAGCCCGGGCAGAACATAATATATAAAACGCTGACCGGACCGGTTAGTTTCTATGTAACTGGGGTTGCCATCCTTCCGGGTTTCCCCGGATTTGTCCTAGTTTAGAAAGCAACCGAGGAACATCCGGGTGGGATTTTATTTGTAGTCTGGGTTTTTAATTCAAATATAATCAAGGAAGATATTCTGATATTCTAAGGCTATTGGACAGACTGGAAAATAATAAAAACCTGAAAAGTAAAAAAGGCAGTTTAGAGAATAAAAAATAAATGTATGACTATTAATAGTTTATTAGAACTTTATGAAGTTTTGTTTTATTTTTAAAAAAGGTGAGATTGAAAAGTTTAAGTCAAGTTTAAGTTGATGTTTTCGAAGTTAAAGAGTGTATATATATATATATATATATATATATATATATATATATATATATATATATATATATATATATATATATATATATATATATATATATATATACCTAGTCAGGTCATAAATTCTGTCACATGTTTAATGTAAAATAATTGTAACAAGTTTATTAATTATGTAACCATTCATATACCAAAATGAACTTAACAAAACATAGATTCTTATGACATTAAAGTTTATTCAAAATGACCTCCGTGATTTTGAATACAAGCCTTCAATCTGCGCGGCCAGTTGTCTATCGCAGCACGAACGAGGTCCATGTCAATATCGGCGGCTGCCTTAATCAAGGATGTCTTGAGTGACTCCAAATTGGGATGAGGCTTTGAGCACGCCTTTTCCTCCAAGTGTTGCCATATCTTGTAATCTAACGGATTCAAATCTGGACTGGAGGAGGGCCAGTCTTCGTGCCGGATGAAGTCGATTTCACGCGCCGCCAGCCAGTCTTGTGCGCTCTTCGCTCTATGAGCTGGCGCCGAATCTTGTTGGAATACCCAGTGCCTGTTATTGAACATGGTATGAGAAACAGGTTCCACAAGGTTCGTCAGGACTGTATTTTGATACACAACAGCATTCGTTTTTACACCTTTCTCACAAAAATGTACCTCTGTTAAGCCCCAATAAGAAACTCCCAACCATACCATGAGCGAGGATGGAAAATGACCTCGTTGGACACGCGGAATACGGTTGCTCGCTTCTTCACTACTGTGTGCGTACACCTTATCATTTTGTTTGTTGTGGCTCTCTTCTACGGTAAACATTTTTTCATCCGAAAAAAGAATTTCCCGATATTTTTTTCCCGCGTACCGCTTCAACAAAGCGCGGCATCTCTTCAGTCTCAGGTCCATTAGACGAGCATTCAAACGATGTCCTGTTTTTCTTCGATATGCCCGAAGCCCTAAGTCTTCATTTAACACCCTTTTCACCGTGGTTCTGCTTAACTCCATCTGAAGGGCCAACAGTTTCTGCTTACGTTTGGGATTTCTTTGAATTCGTGCCTTCACAGCTTTTATCACTGCTGGAGTCCTAACAGACCGAGGGCGACCACTTCTTGACCTGTCATCTACACTAGAGTCTTCATTGTATCGTTTGATGGTACGATAAAACGAATCTTTTGGTAATATTCAAATTTTTCAGTATGTTAAAAATTTGAATTGGCGCGTAACCGCAACGATGCAACGCAATAACTGCAACACGGTCTTCTTTAAGCGTCCACTCCATATTTAAAAATGAGTAAAATTCTAAAAGTTATACATTTTTATTTTCATGAACAATTCGAAATTCTAATTCAATAAACTTTTTTGTGGCCAGCATTCTAAAAGAAAAGTTTTTACTGTGTGACAATACTTATGACCTGACTAGGTATATATATATATATATATATATATATATATATATATATATATATATATATATATTAAATTTAAGATGTAGTTTCTTTAAACTTTGAGATTTTAACACAACTCGACGCAAAAGAGTAATATAATTTTGTTTTGTTAGAAAAGTCTAATTTTGTTTTATTTATTAATGAAATGTAAGAAAACTGCTAATACATACTTAAAACTTTAAGTAGATTCTGTTTTGTTTCTTGTTTTTAAGATGTAATTTAGATTAAAATTTTATTAAAATAAATAAAAGTTGATTTATGACCATGAAAACTATATTTTATTCTACTGAGTAACTTATAAAAAATACTCTGTTCAAACGTCCGGGTTGTAAGTTCCGAAATCCGGGGTTTTCGCGTTTCTTTTCCTGGTTGACAGATTTTGGAGATGGCAACCCTATATGTAACACAAATTTAGCGACCCCGCACAGGCTTTTTGCGACAACAGGGGCACCGTTAACACGCTGCCACATATGCCACAACACAAGGTTATTATGGCGTCATATTTAGAAGCCAGGGTTGGCTGCCATCCAGGTGGACTTAGAATACTACCACCTAGCTTGTGTTTTTCTGAGAAAAAAGAAGCTTAGCCTAGGAAGCACAAAAATTTTGCCTGTAACAATACTCATCGTAAAACTAAATAACAACGCTAAACTTAGTGATTCAATGCCAGCATAACACGATGATTTTATACCATTATATCAGTCACGTTTACCTTTAATTTCTTCCGCATATATTGTTATAAACTATAAGCAAAATTATTTAATTATAAAAATTTTGCTATTTACCGTCAGTTTTGACAAAAAAGAATATTTTTTTTGAACGTTCACTTTCTAAATAAGAAAGAAAACACGTCACGAGGACTATTTATTTCTTTTGTTTTTAATGAATGATGTATGTAAAATTGTGTGGTGAACAATAAAGAATTATCTATCTATCTATGTACCTGTATTCAGTAATATTTGTGCTAAGAAAACTATAATAACGATAGATTTTAAATACAATTTGAGGCTTTAATCTTATGTTATGAGTCGTGTAGTCACTGAAATAATAATAGAATCATTCTATAACTTTGTAAGGGCGTCGTTAAAGGCGGAAAATGGATAACTCCTTTAGCTAGTTCAAATATAGTAAATTAAATCACTGTTGTTTAATTTTTCGGGTTTATGCTATCCCTATAAAAATAAAATTTAACCGATCTATTGCACTCAATTATTTCATAGTTAGATGCATTTCGAAAAGCGTTTACACGAAGAGGTTATAATGCGTATAGTTAATTTATGTTATCTCATTCATAACTTATAAGCAATTTAGTGACTGTAACTTAATGACCACCAAACAGTTCTCAGCACAATTGGAGCGTAAGCCATAAAACATGCCTAAAACACTTTTTATTTTACGATAGTGGTTCGGTTACAAAATCAATTTGATTCCGGTGATATTGAAGAACGGTTATCAAGTTTTGATGGCCCACCCTTCGTCACGTGTTGCGAACGACTTCTTTAATGTTGCAGTAAAAGCTAGGCACTTATTATTGAATACTGGCTGTGTGCCAAATTCACCTACTTATAGGCTAATCGACTTTTTGACGACACGGCTGCTAGAGTGACTACCCAAGTGGCTTCTACGGGTTTGGTCTCGACACAGAAAATCTTGAACTATATTTACTTTTTTTATCACGGTGTACTTGTCCATCTCTTGTATTTGTAAAAACAATCCTTAACAATATAAGTTTTTATCTAGTGTTTCTGTCTATTGAAAAATAGTTTTTAGTGTTACCACATTATCCTTTAGTATCGTCGGTTGTATCTACTTCTTTTACGTTTAAGTTGTACATTTCGAATTGTATCTGCGTATTGGAAAATTTGCTTTTTATTTTTCATATATGTATATTCGTGTTTCTGTTTTTAAAAATTTTTAATTACATAATGTAACATATGTTAATTGTTTGTAGTAAAAGTACCAAAAATTGTATTTGTGAAATCCGTGAAACGTGTATTACTTATGTTAATTTTTAGTAAAAGCCGTATAATATTATAAAATAATATAAAACAACAGTCTACATCGTGCCACTGGTGAGTTGCAACTTCCCTGTCTAGAGAACTCTCCAGAGATCGAACGATTTACCCAGCACGCTTTTATAAATCGTATTGACAAATTACACATACATTATTAATCTGAAGAAATAGTAGATTTGGATATTTTATTGCCAGATATAGAATGATGCTCTTCCTTTTGTGACTTGTACGATAACAAAAGAGCACACTAATTATTGCTTTTGAACGCCTTAAAAAGGCCTTTAAAGAGAATTACCTTAAAACGTTTTAGCTACAAATTACCTCACAGAAATAAAACAAAACTAAAGGCAAATTACACAATAACTTTGACAATTAGTTAAAAATATAAATTAAGCGTTTCAGTTTGTTAATCCAGATTTATGCCAGCAAAGTCGTTTACTCTTGTCAGTTCCTGAACTTTATACTAAACTTGGCACGCATCTTCCAAGGCATTTGGATCAACGTAATCTGGGTCACTTGCTTGGTAATACAACATGATATTCTCGCATTGATGCAAGACAATGGCTTCGAATACCTCAGTTATTAAACAGTGGTTACCTAAGTTACATGTAATTTAGAGATTAAGATATTTTCGGATGAGATTGCTTTCAATTGTTTATAGTCTTTAGCAAGATGCTCGTCGGAATCTTTCAAAAGCATTGATTGTATCTGGTTGTCTTACTTCATATTATTATAATTTACTGCTAGCTTAATATACTTAGAGTAAAAATACGAGTACATTTTCATAAACCGAATCAAAACTCTTAGCAATAAATTATATAGGTGTAGAATAATTAATATTACAGACACTTAAATCTAATGTGATTAGGAATATTTTTAATACAATACAATAAGACTTCTTAATTACTATTTTGAAATGTACTCTATTCCTGACCTTGTATACTCGTATGGTGAGATGGGAACATAAAGTAGAAGATTAACATTATCAACTTACAAACGATAGTAATTCTAAATGAAATCAATCATAAATTCCTCTTATCTGTGATTTAAATAAATAAATAAACTTATGTTCAAAATATGAGATGTGAAGTCAAGATAGATCTCTCATCTGGCTTAAAATTTTCAATCGGCTTAAAAGAGTTCCTTCTATCACTTTCCTAAAGAGTAAAATGATGACAATGAAATGATGAAACCACGAGCTTGATTCCTGTTCCAAGTCAGATTGCTTGTATCTAATACGTATTTGTTTACAAAAGAAAAGTATGTGAGTAGTATCTCAATTTTTTTAGTACCCATAACAGAAGCGTTCTAACTTTAGCACTAGATAGCGCTTTACGAATTATTATTGTATTTTTTTATATCTAGAGTTCAGCAGACAGGCAAACGGCCCACCTTGGCAGGTGGTCACCGTCGCTTATGGATGTTTGTAACACCAGAAGGATTACCAACGGCCGGCCGTGCCGGCCTCGAAGAAATTTTATAACGCCTTTTTTGAAGAACCCCATATCGTACCGCGCTGAGAAAACCTCAGCCGGAAGTTCATCCCAGATCCTGCGAGTACGCAACATGAATGTTCTTGAGATTGTATTATTTTATGTTTATTAAAATGGAATAAATTGATTTCTATTTTCGCTACTTTACAGCCAGTAAAAAGCACTATTCAGTTTTTCCTTCGATACTGGGGATCAGATGCCAGTCACAAGAACCTAATTTTGTCATATATATATTCTTTACATACATATGAATAAATATTAAATACGTGCAAGGTCTTGATCATTGCACGAATTGCTCTGAATTTGTCATTTTGTATTAGATTTAAAGATATAGTAACAAACAATCGAAACTAATACACCAATAAACGAAACATCTAACGCAATATTACTTCAGTAATATAATAGTAATTGATTGGCAGTTTTTTATCTTCCAATACAATGGTGGCTTTGTGTCGACCAAATCGATTGAGCGGAAAGCCTTGGAGGCTCGCATTCATAAGTGAAAGGCTCATACGTGACTCATTGGCTCAGATGACTTTTCGATCACACGTTATGCGGACGAACGCGTTAGAAAACTAAATCCAATTTGCGATTTCCGGTCTTGATTTTATGAAACCATAATTTATTTTAAATACTTCACAATTTAGATCAATGCATAGATTCCCCAAATTTCTTATTTTTATATTATAATATTTTATTAGCATAATATATACATATATTAATTATACGCCTTAAAAAAGCAAACTGTTGATACAAAATGTATTTACCAACATTATAATGTACACAGTTCTAACAATAAATAACTAAATATAAATAGCATTAAACGCGTGGAAAAAAATAATATTTAAATTTTAATTCTGATACTTTAATGTGATAATGGATATTATTTATATAATTTAATTAAAATAAATAAATGAAAACTACAGCGGAATTTAATATAACCTGTAAAGATATTTGCGTACAGATTTTTCCTGCAAACCATAAATTTCCACAATATTTAATTAGATAATTTTACTGGCTTTAGCTTAAACATTTCGAATTCACCGTAGTGCTTAATTAATAGTTTCCGTTAATAAATTAATTGAACTGGCCGAAATATGCAATCGAATGTTGTCATACTAACGACAGGATATGTAGTTACGAAATTGCAATAAAATATTATAAATGTCGTATAAATATCTGAATTGCTTGAAATAAAATATTATCATAAAATACATAGGATTTGGTTTAATGTACCACAGTACTGGTATAGGACAGGAGATCAAGAAGTTGGTTTCCTGAATAGACTTGTTGCAATTTCAATTCTTACAGGTATGATTCCGAACTACGCTGCACGCAGCACTGCTGCCGCGACACTACCGGTCCCCATACAATCTGTATAAGCTTTTATATGAGAGTACATTCTGAGCTAGGCAGCAATGACGCGGCAGCAATGCAGCGGCAGCAATGTAGCGGCAGCACTGCTGCGCGATAGTTTGTATGGGGACCGGTAGTGCCGCGGCAGTATTGTCGCGGCAGCAGTGTCGCAGCAGCACTGCTGCGTGCAGCGTAGTTCGGAATCATACCTTTACTCTGGTAAACTTGTCTATTGTTGTGGACAGCAGACAGTCTAATGGCCCACTTAATAGTAAGTAGTTATCGTCATCTATGAATATTAGAGGCGCCAGGACACCTCTATCATGCTGCCGTTCGTGTAGGAGAACTCTGGAGAACTGCGTGCGCGCGTATGTGTAGGTGTAGATTTTTCCAGCTAGGATAAATATGTATTATATTCTCCAATATGAATAAAATGTTTGTGTCAGAATAGTCCATTTTGAATAGTCATAATTTTAATTTCAAATTTATACCTATATAATGTTCCTATGTGAATTTCTTTATCAACTTTGTTATATAATTGAGCTGAATACTGAGTATTGCTTACTAGCAAATGATTTTCTAGTTATGAGTATATAGGGTCTGAGTCTCCTTCTACTCGATATATCTAATTTAAATAAGGCATTAGGTACTTCAGTGTTCTTTTTTAATATTGTGCATAGAATAAATATTTGTCTAACAGACAGAACTTGACTTTCGCGATATAATAGTGAGGTTGGATATAAAAAAGGTTTAAATTTCATGACATTTAGTACTGCTCTTTGAGCTCTTTCAAGTTTGATCATATATGTTCTATATGTCCCACCCCATACAGGTATACAATACCCAAGTATAGAATTACATAAGACATCATAGGTCGTGTTAATATTTGAATCCGCAGAGACACGTAGTTTTTTCATGACAAAAATAGTCTTGGGGACTCGAGCACACAAGTTGTCAATTTGTTTTTGCCAATTGAGGTGTTCATCTATCATAATACCTAGATATTTAAAATTATTGTTTCTGCATATATATAAACAGCTACGTGTATCGGAGCTTGAAAAACAAGAATGAGATTTAATATGAAAATTATGAAGTAGTTTATAAAAATCTGTCAAATAAAAAGCAATGAATTTAGTTTTGTCGATGTTTAAAGTTAAGAGGTTTTATTAAACCATCCAGTGACAATCATGTTCAGCTCGAGATTTTACCTCACTCCAAGTGATTCCAGAGGTAACTAATGCAGTGCCGTCTGCATAGCAAAATATTTCGCAATGAAGTATTTGCAGTTGACAAAAGTCGTTTAAATAAATTTTAAACAAAATAAAATATGTATTTATTTTTCATGCAATAAGTGATTATTATATTATACTTGACTTTAGTATAAGATTGCTTACATTCAAAACAGTTCTCCGACAGACACCGTTCTGGATGATACTAACTACATGCCGCCATTGCACATAAAGTTTTAGTATCTATTAGGTTTAACCTGAGCAATAAAATTTACATATGCGTATGATACAGTGTATAAACTTTACCTACGTACAGCTACTATGAAATTTGACTTTGTAACTTCAAAGTTAAAACCAACCTTCAAAGTTATTTTATCTATTTTTTTCATTATTTTGATCAGGAAAAAGTAGTGATGCAAATATAGTATCGAAATCAATCGATATTGTCATCGGTCGATTTCATTCATCATAGTATCTCATTTCATTTATTAGGTTTCTGTATACGACATCTATATTTTGTTTACCGCTGATGTGACGTATATCTGTCGTAAATTAACTGATAAACTAAATTTAACGTGTTCGCCTCGGTGTTTCGGTGTTTGATTGAATTTTTTGAATATTATGAGTTATCCTCCTTCAAATGTTTTGCGAAAATGTAAGTGTCGCATGCAAACAGCTTTTAATAAACAGAAAAATAATATAATAACCGTCCTCTTTATTAGAACTTTAATTAAATTCTGTATCTTTCAATCTAATAAGAGAGGAGCTTGTGGTCGTAAAATGGCATATTTTCATTTCTTGAGAGGAACATTTACTACCTACGAAGAGGTATGAAGCTATATATGTGTCTTAGTGCAAAACTTCATCAACACAAGCATTGATTCTTGTTTTAAAAATATAACTTGTGTCAAGTTATTTTAATATTTATCAGATTTAATTAAATAATACACCACATTATTTCATTACATTTACCTAAAGATAATAAAATATACAGTGAATCTATTGACTCTCTTATAAAATTCGAAGATAACATTCATAAATGATACGTAAAAATAATAAAATTTTGCAAATCGTGATAATCATGATATAGTTATAATAAACCATATTGCCTTGCACAGTTAATTACAAATACTGACGCAATTTTATTGTGGTTACTGAAATTATAAAATAAATCATTTAAATCCTAATATAAAAGTGAAAGAAGATCAAATTATATTTATTTTTGAAATTATTTCATTTGTTGTACACACCTAACTAATTATATTCAGTCATTCGACACGAAGGCTTGTTTCATAATTATCTCAGCATGCACAGGGCTCTCCAGTGAATAGTACATATTATGAATAATTTGTAATGCACGAGAGACGACTGCATCTAATCACGACTCATAATTGCTTAGAAAATTATGCAATTGCAGAGACAAATGAAATCTTCTATTACGTGCTTGCAGCGTTTTGACTGCTAGCAATGTGTTTAAATTTCGGTCATAAAGTAAAACAATTCTTAACACATCCAGATTTTAAAGTGGCTCAATTATGAATTGTCTACAATTCTTCAATAAACGTCTTTAAAAGCCCATGCTAGTTTTTTACGCGAATAGACTTTTTACTTTTCATTTTCTTTTATTTACCTTTTAATGTTATTTGGTTCGGGTGTTCTAGTATCGAGTTACAAATATTCTAGACCAAAACTTCAAAATTCTGGGTTTCACTGTTGAGATTTTCAGAGCGCCTCTATGAATTAATACCACTCGATAACTCTTCCTTTTCTTGGCCCAGAAAGCATAAGAAAGAAGGTGAAATTAGTATAGCTAAATCAATAAGAAAGGTTTTTACTGACGCAATTGCTATCTAACCTCCTCAACTAGAGAAGAATGAGAAACCGGAAAAGAGTAAAAAGGAGGACCATTTCCTTTGCTGTATGAAACATAATAAGTAGTAACAATAATTTTATTTCGTATTCAATTTTAAGTGTACTTTATAGTAAGAATTTCCAGCTTATAATAAATTCGAAAACACTTTTATTAGAGTATTTCACTAAAACGTTTATTATTCCTAAGAAAAAAGATCACACATTTAAGCCTTATAAATTTTTTCCTTATTTTATATCTATTTGGTTTTTATAAGAACTACCAGATGCAACAGTTTTTTTCAAGTTTCGAAGAATAAATACCTATTGCATATGAGCACGCATTGATTTTCGCTACACTACTAATATAACTGCAAAGAACTGGGTCAAACACATTGCATCGTGTGGCGAGCGTTGTCGCCAGTGAAGCGTGAATCCATCGCAGTCTTCGCGATCAATCGTCAAACTCACACGCTCTATTTATGACTTTTAAGCATTTTATTTCAAAATACTTAATATCGAAAACGATTTATACACTTTGTTACAATAAAAATTACTCTCGATATATTCCTATATAATCTTTTCTAATCAAAACGTCGTCTTACGCCGACTGTGGGCCATTGATAGACGTAGATTTTCTTTATTTTGTATTACAAATCCCGATATCTTGCCTTCCCATCCAGTTCCGGCGGGAAAACTTGCATAAGTTGTTAACTTATCGGGCTGAAGAACGTCCTACACTTTGTTTGCTGTAATTACAGAGTACACATTTAAATAATTATAAAAAACAGTGGAACATACTCACTACAATAGTTAATGGGTTCTTCTTTTTGGGGTGATAAAGTGTCCGATCGATAGATCGATAAAATATAACACACAAACGCCTGTCTGTTATAATAGATATAATATCCAACGAAATGTAACTCTGAATTTGGTTTTACAAATAGTTAAATGTGTTGTTACGTCCACATTTTTTTATTCTTATATAAATAAAAATTACCTACAGCGATTATATGTAAAGGTTTAAAGTGCTTAATTTTTTTAAATTTCCCCAAGTACCTCAAAACCGAGATTTATTCATGAATTAATATACCAGGTCCGAATTATTCGCCTGTTTAAATTGTAAGCTTCGACTACACAAAGGCGAGATGTAATTAATTCACTTTGTTCGTTTAATCCCAAAACAGTGATTACTGCCACAGTCGAGTTCCGTTTGTTTTTGAAACAGAGCGAATATATTCAAGTCGATAGTGCTAACCCAAGTAATTTGTAAATCCGGAGCTTTGGCTTTAATAGATTAAGTAGTGGTCTACCCATTAGTAAATCCAATTTTTCTCTTTTAAGAAAAGCATAAACATAGAAATGATACTATTTTTTTTTCATTTTATGCATAGTTACAACATACTTTACACCATACACACTTTCTTTGAGAGCTCTTGAGAGAGAAAATTTAAGCAGAATTTACGCCATTTATGTATGTATACCGAAAATGTTATGGCTCTTTTAATAACAGAACTAAACAGATAGATGCTATTCTTGGTTTTTTCATAAATTTAATATTATAAGATTTTGGATCTCATTTATAATATAATAAGATATCGCAGATTTTCATCATAATACTTTTGAAGATAATAATTTATTTTTACTTTGTTTCAGGTTGGGAATTGAAAGGATTACATTGTTACAAATTTTTCAACATCAGGCATTCATGGGAGAAAGCTGCAGAATTATGTCGAAGGTAACGTATGCAACCAATTAGAAAAAAAATCATATTCAAATTCCAATGAGTTTCACAACATTTGTTTGATTTTAGGTACGGAAGCGAACTTATTGTAGTAGAAAGCTATACAGAAAACAATATGACAGCTAGCATGGTGCCTGCTAGTCCCAGTAATAGCCATTACTGGCTTGGCCTTGCTACTGTTGACGACCTTAGGACGAACACTTTAGAATCGGCTGCCGGAGCACTAGTCTCACAATACGCGGGTTTCTGGGATTTAAGTCAGCCAAATCCTAAAGAAGGAGAATGTGTCGACGTACACGTAACTTCTGATAGCCAGTCATGGGAATTAACCACTTGTGAAACTCTTCTGCCATTCATGTGCAAAGCAAACGCCTGCCCTGCTGGTAAGTAACAATGCAAAGAATCAATTGGTTCCGTACATCTTTATCCGTTAACAGGATGTATAAACGTCAATGCCAAGATCTTGGTTAACAATAGATTCAATGCTTACTTGCTTTTTTTAGGAACCTTCCATTGTTCGAACGGAAGATGCATAAATGCGGCCTTTAAATGTGACAAGCAAGACGATTGTGGCGATGCTTCTGATGAAATGGACTGTGCTTCCGAATGCCATTTTTACATGGCAAGCAGTGGAGATGTAGTTGAGAGTCCTAATTATCCTCACAAATATCCACCTTTCAGTGAATGCAAGTGGACGCTCGAGGGTCCTCAAGGTCAGAACATCGTCTTACAGTTCCAAGATTTTGAAACTGAAAAGTCTTTCGACACTGTTCAGATATTAGTAGGCGGCAGGACTGAAGATAAATCTGTAAACTTAGCGACATTATCCGGTAAACAGGATTTATCGAATAAACTTTATGTTTCTGCTTCGAACTTTATGATAATAAAATTCAGCACTGATGGATCAGTTGAAAGAAAAGGATTCCGAGCTTCATGGAAAACAGAATCATCAAATTGTGGAGGTATTCTCAGAGCTACCCCTCAAGGGCAAGTATTGACTTCACCAGGATATCCAAATGGCTATCCGGGAGGTTTGGAGTGCGTGTACATTATTGAAGCGCAACCGGGAAGAATAGTTTCCTTAGAAATTGAAGATATGGAATTGGGAATGAACCGAGATTATATTGTTATCAAAGACGGAAATACTCCTTCAAGCCCTGTTTTAGCAAGGTTGACAGGACCTGGCGAAGATAACCAAAAAGTCGTTATTTCTACTACTAATCATTTATATATGTATTTCCGAACAAGCCTTGGCGATTCTATGAAAGGATTTAACATGAGATACTCTCAGGGATGTAAAGCTTCGATAATAGCATCTAATGGAACTTTTACATCGCCCGCTTACGGTCTTAGTAATTATCCTAATAACCAGGAATGTTTGTATAGGATAAAAAATCCTACAGGAGGACCACTTTCCTTAAAATTTGACGAATTTAATATTAATCCGTCAGATGTAGTACAGGTATTCGATGGAGCAAGTACAAATGGTCTAAGATTACATTCAGAAAATGGATTTACTGTAAAACCGAGAATAACATTAACTGCTTCTAGTGGCGAAATGTTGGTACGATTTGTGTCCGATGCATTACATAATGGGGAAGGTTGGAAGGCGACATTTTCGGCAGGTAATGAAATTAATTGTAGATATTTCATATTTTAATAGTCTCTGATCATAGCTATTCTTAATGTACATTATAATTACTTATCCCTTAAAAATTAAAGAAGAGGACAAGTAAAACAATATATTTATATTTTCCATGATTTAATTAATTGGTAAAGTTAAAAGTTATCAGTTAAATTTAAAGTGATGTTTGAGTCAATAATTTGAATTATTTTTAACTACAGATTGCCCACCACTAAATTCCGGCATGGGTGCACTTGCATCAAATAGAGATACCGCTTTTGGAACAGTAATAACATTCTCATGTCCAATTGGACAAGAATTCTCGACTGGAAAATCCAGAATCACAACAAGATGTCTAGACGGAGGAAAATGGTCAACTACCTACATACCGGCATGTCAAGGTAATTAATATACGTTTTTGTTTTTTTTTATATATTACTGTGTTTATAATAAATTTATATGTACTAAAAATCTTTACATATGTTACAGAGGTTTATTGCGGACCAGTGCCCCAAATTGATAACGGATTTTCAATTGGTTCTACAAATGTTACTTACCGAGGTGTCGCTACATATCAATGCTATGCTGGTTTCGCTTTTCCCACTGGTCAGCCCATTGAAAAAATTTCTTGTTTATCCGATGGTCGTTGGGAAAGAACACCGACTTGCTTAGGTATTGTATTATTTTTCTTAAATGTTATATACTTCATTATATAATATATGTAGTTATTATTTTAACGACCTTCTGGTGTAATGTCTAACGCACGTTCGTACACTTGCGGAGGTCACGGGTTCGATGCCCGTCCAGCGTCTGGTTGTTTATGTATAATATGTATGTATTTACAAAACAAATGTATACAAGTAATATATCAGTTGTCTAGTACCCATAACACAAGTGCTATGCAACTTAGTTTGCGACTAGATGGTGTTGTGTGAAATGTCCCAATATATTTATTTATAATTTAATTATTTTTTAAATTAATGCAACAAATATTTTCAGCATCCCAATGTGTGGCCCTTCCTGATGTTCCACACGCTAATGTGACAATATTGAATGGAGGTGGTCGTAGTTACGGCACAATTGTACGATATGAATGTGAACCAGGTTACGTAAGGTCAGGTCAACCAGTTCTTCTGTGTATGAGTAATGGCACATGGTCCGGAGATGTTCCTACTTGCTCCAAAGCTATTTGTCCAGAGTTTCCTGAAATAAAGAACGGCTTTGTAGTAGATCAAACAAGAATTTACATGTATGGTGATGAAGCTCGCGTACAATGTTTCAAAGGTATAAAAATCAAATCATTAGATTCTACACTACTTTTAACTCCATTTTTTGTTTAAGCATATTATATGTATGTGATTTCATTACAGGTTACAAACTAAATGGGCCAAGTATAATCAGATGCGGTCCTAACCAACAATTTGATACCGCCCCAACGTGTGAAGACATTAATGAATGTGCAAGCAGCCAATGTGACTCAGTATCAACAGAGTGTAAAAATACTCAAGGTGGTTTCTTCTGTCCTTGTCGACCCGGATTTGCTCCTAGCTTAGATTGTAGGCCAGTTGGTGATTTGGGACTCATAAATGGAGCTATTCCAGATGAATCTATTTCAACATCTTCACCGGAACCTGGATATCATAAAGGAGTCAGTTTATTTTTTAAATTATTATTATATTTTCTATAGAAAACTTCAGGATTCTTGTTTACTAATTACTTTTTTATTCAGATGGTGCGCCTTAACAACGGAGGTGGCTGGTGTGGGAACAATTTAGAGGCAGGAGCAAATTGGGTACTTGTAGATCTAAGAGCACCCACAATTGTTAGAGGATTCAGGACGATGAGTGTAATGCGTGCTGATGGAAACATTGCATTTACATCCGCGATAAGAATACAATACACAAACGATTTAACAGACGTATTCAAAGATTACACAAATCCTGATGGCACTGCTGTAGAATTCCGTATTCTTGAACCAACTTTATCTGTACTTAACCTGCCAGTACCCATTGAAGCGCAATATGTCAAATTTAAAATACAAGACTACGTTGGTGCACCATGTCTGAAACTTGAAATAATGGGTTGTGCTAGATTAGATTGTTCGGACATCAACGAATGTAGTGAAAATAATGGAGGATGTGATCAAAAGTGTTTGAATACGTAAGTATACATTTGATAACGATTATAATACATAAACGTTTTGTTAATACTTAAAAAATATTAAATGAATACAGCATTGGCATGGTAAAAACGTGTTACATCGAATTATTCTGCTTTAAAAAGCTCATAAGACATACAAAGAGTAAAACAAAAAAACATAATGTGTTTAATATTTTTACTTTGTTACAGACCTGGAAATTTCTCATGTGCTTGCAATTTAGGATATGAGCTTTATTCAACCAACGGCACGGCTGGCTTCTCTATCGAATTATCAGAAACAGGAGAGCGTGATGGTGATACGTATCAAAGAAATAAATCATGCGTGCCTGTGATGTGTCCACCATTAACTTCACCTGAAAATGGCCAACTGTTATCCACAAAATCTTCTTACCATTTTGGTGATGTTGTACAATTTCAGTGTGATTTTGGCTTTGTAATGTCCGGATTCTCTTACTTAATGTGTACTTCTAGTGGTACTTGGAACGGCACTATGCCTGAATGTCAATGTGAGTATATACTTAATAAAATATTTTTGTTGTTAGAACTCAATAGCGACGAAAAATTATTAAATTGATTGTTTTCCAACAGATGCCCGATGTGTAACACTATCTGACGATAAAAACGATGGGCTGAAAGTGATACGAGATGATCCTGAAAGTGTGTTAGTACCATATCGTGATAACGTCACAATTACTTGTACTTCACCTGGCAGACAACTTAGAAACACTGTCTCGTCATCATTCAGGCAATGTGTATACGATCCAAAGCCTGTAAGTTTATTATTAACTAACAAATTATTTAAACTATTTTAATATTATGTATAATTATTGAAACCAAAGTAAGTACTTAAATTGAAAAACAGTTTCATTTTAACCAATACATATTTTATTTCTAATTTGCATTTCAGGGTCTTCCTGACTATTGGCTCTCAGGTGCTCAGCCACAATGTCCTCGAAAAGATTGTGGTGTACCAATGCCAACACCAGGAGCAGAGTATGGGCAGTATCTGGACACAAGATATCAGAGTTCTTTCTTCTTTGGCTGTCAAAACACATTCAAACTCGCGGGACAAACAGGCAAACACGACAATGTTGTTCGATGCCAAGCTAATGGTATATGGGACTTCGGTGATTTAAGATGTGAGGGTCCTGTTTGCGAAGATCCAGGCAGACCAGCTGATGGTTACCAAATTGCAAGAAGCTATGAACAAGGATCAGAAATTTTATTTGGTTGCTCAAGGCCAGGGTACATTTTAATTAATCCTAGACCGATTACCTGTATTCGTGAGCCTGAGTGCAAAGTTATAAAACCTCTTGGCCTCGCGTCAGGTAAAATACCCGACTCTGCTATAAACGCAACTTCAGAAAGGCCTAACTATGAAGCTAGAAATATACGACTGAACTCAGTAACCGGTTGGTGTGGTAAACAAGAAGCATTTACTTACGTAAGCGTCGATTTAGGCAAAGTGTACAGAGTGAAAGCTATTCTCGTCAAGGGCGTTGTCACCTCGGATATTGTCGGACGACCAACAGAAATCAGATTCTTCTACAAACAAGCAGAAAATGAAAATTATGTTGTTTACTTCCCTAACTTTAATCTAACAATGAGAGATCCTGGCAATTACGGCGAACTGGCAATGATCACTTTACCGAAATATGTTCAAGCTCGCTTTGTTATATTGGGAATTGTTAGTTTCATGGATAACGCTTGTCTAAAGTTCGAACTAATGGGATGTGACGAACCATCTGTTGAACCTTTGTTAGGTTATGACTATGGATATTCTCCATGTGTTGGTAAGCAAACTCAATAATGTTATTTAGTTTATTACAAGTATTTAGTCCACTTGATTTTCTAAGCTTCGGGTTTCAAAATATGTTTTGGAACTGTGCCTTTTATTGACATTTTATTTTATGGAAATAGATTTTTGGTTTTAACGTATTTCACTATCATTTAAACACTCCTGTACCAAAAATAAGAAAACCAATTGAGGCCTTTTCTATTGAAAGATAAATGAGGGTGAAAATGTTTATTCTTTTCTTAGACCATATATATTTTTATTGCATTTTAACCTATATATAAATTCACATTCTTGAAAGCAAATGCTTAAAAAAACTATTTTATTTTTCAGATAACGAACCACCGGTTTTCCAAAACTGTCCTCAACAACCAATTATTGTACAAACAGATGTTAATGGTGGTTTATTGCCTGTAAACTTTACTGAACCAACTGCTACTGACAATTCAGGTGCCATAGCACGTCTTGAAGTTACTCCGCAACACTTCAAAACACCAATTCAAGTGTTTCATAATATGGTTGTACGATATGTTGCCTTCGATTTCGATGGAAATGTTGCCATCTGTGAAGTTAACATCACAGTCCCAGATTACACTCCACCCAGACTAAGTTGTCCACAAAGTTACGTCATTGAACTAGTGGATAAACAGGATAGCTACGCGGTCAACTTTAATGAAACTCGGAGACGAATTAACGCAACAGATGCATCAGGCGAAGTGTATCTTAAATTTGTGCCGGAGAGGGCTGTCATTCCTATAAGAGGATATGAAAATGTTACTGTCATTGCGTCTGATAAATATGGAAATAAGGCTTCATGCAATTTCCAAGTGAGTAAAAAGAAAAAAAACACTTTTTTGCGTTTTTATTATAACTACGGATCATAATAATAATAATAATGCAAAAATTAATGACGACGTCTGTGGCGTAGCGGCTAACGTACTTCGATACGCATGAGGAGGGCGTGGGTTCAATTCCCGTCTCGCGTCCGGGTGTTTATGTTGTGTGGGTGTTTAAATGTATTTATTTACAAAAAAAAGTATATGTGCAGTTTATCAGCTGTTGAGTACCCATAACACAAGTGCTATGCTACTTACTATGGGGCTAGATGGTAGTGTGTGAATTGTGCCATTATATTTATTTATTTATTTATATTGTTTTTTTAATAGGTCATTGTCTTCTTCTTGTTCCTGCCCTTATCCTACGTTATATGGGGTCAGCACAACATGTTCGCTCCTTCCACTTTCATCTGTTAGCCGCCATCCCAACATTCACACCCTTTTTTGCCATATCATCTTTTACGGAATCCATCTATCTTTTTTGGTCTACCTCTATTGTTGTATCCATCTAATCTCATTTCTATCATTTTCCTAGTTATATAGCATTCTTTCCTGCCCGTTACATGGCCAAACCACGCCAGTCTGTTACTTTTAAGTTTTTCAATAAATGGCGCTACTTTCACACTTCCTCCTATATACTCATTTCTAATTTTATCCATTTTCGTAACTCTACACATCCATCTCAGCATTCTCATCTCCGCAGCATGTACACTCTTTCTTCCATCCCCTTTGTGGTCCAACATTCCGATCCATACAATAGGACAGGCCTTATTACGGTTTTATAAATATTACCTTTGAGTTTAAGTGGTCACTCTTGGGTCACAAATTGTTCCTGAGACCTTTTTTTATTGCTTTTGGACAACAGACAGGCTGGCGGCCCACTTAGAACTTAGCAGTTACCGTCACCTATTAATGTTTACAACGCCAGTGACATTGCGAATACGCTGCAGTTCCATATAAGGGTACAGGAACTTGGATCACTAATGCCTGAATATAACATAAAGTTATTATGGCGGCATACTGAAGACCAAAGGTGTTCGTCATCCAGACAGACTTGGGGCCCTACCAGGTAGAAAGACAAAGAGACAAAAGACCTGTCGCCATTTCATCCATCCTGCATTCACTCTGTTTTTCACATCTCGGCCTATCTCACCGTCGTTTTGGATTAATAATCCAAGGTACCGGAGAGCAAAGGAGCAAGTTGGCAGCGCCATGCCTCCTAAGTTAATCGGGGTGAAGTCGGATATTCTACTAAAATCGCAATATAAATGTTCAGTTTTGGTTCTACTTATCTTTAACACAACACCTTCTAATCTCCTGCCATTTAAGCAATTTGCTCTGGACCTCGAGAGCATTTTCACCAACCAGCACAAGTCATCAGCAAACAACATACATCAAGGCCTCCTCCTGTATTCCTGATGTTCTGCATCTACCACTAGGAGAAACAGACAAGGGCTAAGAGCCGATCCTTGGTGTAAACTATTACAACACTAAACTTATCTGTGACGCCAGCAAAGGACCGGACTTACATATGTACTTGCCTTATCGTACATAACACGAATAAGATGCAAGTACTTTACATGCACCCCTTTCGCTTTCCTGGCCCACCACAAAACTTTCTAGGATCCCGCTCATATGCTTTTTCGAGGTCAACAAATACCATGTGCAGGTTCTTATGTGCACTTCTATATTTGTCGCATAGTTGGCTAAGTGCGAATATGGCATCCGTTGACCCCCATCAGGGCATGAAACTAAACTGGTTCCCACCTACTTCGATCTCCTCTCGTAGTTGCCTTGCAATTACTTTCTCCCAAATCTTCATGCTGTCCGACATGAGATTTATTCCTCTATAATTGTTACAAACCTGTATCATCGCCCTTGTTCTTAAAAATGGCACTAGTATGCTATTGCACCATTTACCGGGGAGCTCCACATCTTGCAACAGCATAATATTTTTATTATTTTAATAATACATATTTTTGTTACTTATCTTAGTTTGCTAATTTTTATTACAGTAGTTCAGAAATATTTAATAATTAATATTATTATAGGTATCGGTTCAAGCCACTCCATGTGTCGACTGGGAATTAATGCCCCCTGCTAACGGTGCTTTGAACTGCCTACCGGGAGACAGAGGAATACAGTGTATCGCAACTTGTAGCCCTGGCTTTAGATTTACTGACGGTGAACCGGTCAAAACTTTTGTTTGTGAAACTAAGCGTCAATGGGTTCCAACTGCTGTTGTTCCTGATTGCGTTTCCGAAAGTAAGAATATTTTCAATTCTCTATCAGTATCAGTGAATAAATATATTTAACAAGTCCATAATCTTTATTGTTTTGTTGCAGACACTCAACAAGCTGCATATCATGTAGTTGCCAGTGTGCAATATCGAGCACTTGGTGCAGTCTCAAGTGCCTGCTTACCTCAGTACAAAGACTTATTAGCTCAATATGACAACATTTTAAATGAAAGATTATCACAAAGGTGTTCTGCCGTCAATGTTAACATTAATGTAACTTTCGTTAAGGCAATGCCTAGTCTCTTGGATGAAAATGTTGTGAAAATGGATTTCGTTTTAGCAATAACGCCAGCAATCAGACAAACTCAACTTTACGATTTGTGTGGATCCACACTTAATTTAATATTCGATTTGTCTGTACCATATGCTAGCGCTCTTATTGAACCTGTTCTTAATGTGTCATCTATCGGCAACCAATGTCCTCCATTAAGAGCAATAAGAAGCTCAATTTCTAGAGGATTTACTTGTAGCGTGGGAGAAGTGCTTAACATGGACACTAACGATGTTCCAAGATGCTGTAAGTAACCTATACATTTTCAGGTTTTTTTTTGGGTAATTGATATCATTTTATTAATTTTCTTATTTTTGTTTCAGTACATTGCCCCGCCGGAACTTTCGCTGGCGAAAAACAGAAATCTTGTACAATGTGCCCACGTGGCTACTTCCAAAACCAAGCACGCCAGGGTTCATGCCTTAAGTGTCCTTCGGGTACGTTCACAAGAGAAGAAGGCTCTAAAGATATTAGCGATTGTATTCCTGTATGTGGGTACGGAACATACTCGCCTACAGGATTAGTGCCCTGTTTAGAGTGTCCAAGAAATAGTTACACTGGAGAACCACCTCTTGGAGGCTTTAAGGACTGCCAGGCTTGCCCAGTTAATACGTACACATACCAACCAGCTGCACCAGGAAAGGAAAAATGTAAAGCTAAATGCGCGCCAGGTTCCTATTCGCCAACCGGACTAGCTCCGTGTTCACAATGTCCAAGGAATTTCTACCAAAACCTAATGGGACAAACAATGTGCACGGAATGCCCAACTAATATGAAAACCGTTGGCACTGGAGCTACTGGGCTAGAAGAATGTTTGCCTGTTGAATGTTCCAATAGTGCTTGTCAACACGGTGGTCTTTGTGTACCCAAAGGACATGGAATTCAATGTTACTGCCCAGCTGGTTTCTCGGGTCGAAGATGTGAAATAGATATTGATGAATGCGCTAGCCAACCTTGTTACAACGGTGGCACTTGCACAGATCTTCCACAAGGATACAGGTGTTCATGTCCCACGGGATACGGTGGTATTAATTGTCAAGAAGAAAGATCTGACTGCCGAAATGACACCTGTCCTGAGAGAGCCATGTGTAAAGATGAACCTGGTTATGACAATTACACGTGTTTATGCAGATCAGGATACACTGGTGTTGACTGCGATGTCACGGTATATAATATAACTAATATACATATATTATGGTATATATATTTTTTTCACTTTCTAATTGTCTTTTCGTTGTCTTTATTACAGATTGATCCTTGCACAGCAAATGGAAATCCATGTATGAATGGGGCTAGCTGTATGGCTTTACAACAAGGCAGATTCAAATGTGAATGTTTGCCTGGCTGGGAAGGACAACTTTGTGAAACAAATACCGATGATTGTATCGAAAAACCTTGTCTGCTTGGTGCGCCTTGTACTGATTTAGTAAATGACTTTAGCTGTGCATGTCCGCCAGGTTTTACAGGAAAACGGTGCCATGAAAAGATAGATCTTTGCTCAAATCAACCTTGCAAACATGGTATATGTGTTGACAAACTATTTATTCATCAATGTATTTGCGATCCTGGTTGGTCAGGTCCGTCATGTGATATCAATATTAACGAATGTGTTATCTCACCATGTGAAAACGGCGGGCAATGTGTTGATGGAATCGACGACTTCACTTGTAACTGTGAAGCTGGATACACAGGCAAACGTTGCCAGCATACTATTGACGATTGCTTATCAAACCCATGCCAAAACGGTGCTTCATGTATTGACCAGATAGAAGGATTTATTTGCAAATGTCGTCCAGGATTTATTGGCCTTCAATGTGAAACGGCTGTTGATGAATGTTTAAATGAGCCTTGCAATCCGATCGGAACCGAAAAATGTATTGATCTTGACAACAAATTCCAATGTGTATGCCGTGAAGGATTTACAGGGGAAATGTGTGAAACAAATATTGACGACTGTGCTTCTAACCCTTGTTATAACGGTGGCTCGTGTACTGACGAAATTGGCGATTTTAAATGTGCCTGCCAACCAGGTTGGAATGGCAAGCGTTGCGAAAGAGATATAGGAAATTGCATGAATAGACCTTGCCAGAATAGTGCACGGTGTATTGATCTCTTCCAAGATTACTTCTGTGTGTAAGTATAAATCTTTATTTTTTTTTATCACTTCTGGTCAGCCAATATTCTTGGTCAATCTTAAATGAATATTTCTCACAGATGTCCTAGCGGAACAGATGGCAAACAATGTGAGACAGCGCCCGAAAGATGTATAGGCAGCCCCTGTATGCATGGAGGAAAGTGTCAAGACTATGGCTCTGGTCTTAACTGTACTTGTTCCGAAGATTACACGGGCATTGGATGTCAATACGAATTCGACGCATGTGAAGCTGGACTTTGTCAGAACGGTGCAACATGTATCGATGAAGGCGAAGGATACAAATGTGTTTGTGCTCCTGGGTTCAAAGGCAAGAACTGTGATGAGGATATTATTGACTGCAAAGAAAACTCTTGTCCTCCATCCGCTACATGCATCGACCTTCCAGGCAGGTTTTACTGTCAATGTCCATTCAACCTTACTGGAGATGACTGTAGAAAGAGTAAGTTATACCTATAAATAAAAGGTTTTGGTAATAAATTAGCTGTTACTGTGCTTATAATCAAAAACGATCCTTTTATTTCAGCAATAAGCGTTGATTACGATCTTTACTTCAGTGATCCATTGCGATCAAGTGCGGCACAAGTTGTGCCATTTGACACTGGATCTACTGATAGTTTGACTATAGCTATGTGGGTACAATACACACAGCAAGATGAAGGAGGAGTATTCTTTACAGCCTATAGTGTTAGGTATGTGTTCTTTCTTTATCTTTTTTTTAATATATAGCATAAGATATTTTATTTACAAAGTAGCAGGAACAAGATAGTATTTTATATCGTTCTTCTTTACATGTATAGCATTCAAATGTTTAATTAAGGGGTCAATTATGTTTCAATTATATGATCTTATCCGTGCAGGGGCGGAGAAAGAATACTAACCTCTGCGGCTGGGGTCGGCCTGTCGTAAAAGGCGACTAAACAACCCACCCTAGCTACGTGGTAGGGCCTCAAGCCCGTCTGGATGGCGACCACCTTTGGTCTTAAGTATGCCGCCATAATAACTTATATATAACGTATTTAATAGCAATTTTTTTTTCAGTAATTCTCACATCGCACTTAACAGGCGACAAGTAATCCAAGCGCATTCTAATGGAGTTCAAATTTCTCTCTTCCCTGAATTGCAAGATGTATATCTAAGTTTCGGTGAATTTGCCACAGTGAATGACGGACAATGGCATCATGTGGCTATAGTTTGGGATGGTAACAACGGTGGAGAACTAACACTTATTACTGAAGGTTTAATTGCAAGTAAACTAGAAGGTTACGGAAGCGGAAAGACACTGCCACAATAGTAAGATATATATTTTTTAATTAGAAACGAAAACGTTAGAAAAACATATATCAAATAAATTAATTTTAGTAATATTGTTTATGATCAAACTGCATAAATATAAATCCCAAACCAGTACATCTCATTCATTGAGTTTTTAAACTCATATTCATTCTAAATAATTTCTTATTCCTTTACAGTCTTTGGATTACATTAGGCAAACCGCAATCAGACAATCCAAAAGCATACACAGAAGCTGGATTCCAAGGACACCTGACCAAAGTACAAATTTGGAACCGTGCTCTAGACGTTACTAACGAAATTCAAAAACAAGTCAGAGATTGTAGAACTGAGCCTGTGTTGTATCATGGATTAGCTCTCACATGGGCGGGATACGAAGATGTCGTTGGAGGAGTGGAAAGAATAGTTCCATCGCATTGTGGTCAAAGAGTCTGCCCTAACGGTTATATTGGTCCAAAATGCCAACAACTTCAAGTAGACAAGGAACCACCAAGAGTTGACCGTTGTCCTGGCGACTTATGGGTCATTGCTAAGAACGGGTCTTCTATAGTGAACTGGGATGCACCTGTATTTAGTGACAATATTGGAGTAGCTAAGGTAGTTGAGAAGTCTGGACACATGCCTGGACAAAATCTTGCTTGGGGAGCGTATGATATTGCATATATCGCCTATGACGCAGCAGGAAATGCAGCCACTTGTACATTTAAAGTAAATGTTCTATGTAAGTACCGATGTTTACTGAATATTTAAATTTAATAGTAACCTTTCCACTATTTTATATTTTTCCAATTTTAAATATTGATCTAATTAATAAAAAAAGGTTCAGTCACACTTTAAAATATTTTTAGTACGAGAATCTAGTAATTTATTGATACTAACTATCAATATTTTAAACTTTTATAGGGCATTCATAAATTAAATAGTAAATTTATATAATGCATTAATTAAATAAACTACTAAATACTATTTTTGACTATTTATTCCAAAAGTCACTTATTACACATTATTTGGTGAAATAAAACTGATCTGTTTTACTTTTCAGCGGAATTCTGTCCCCCTCTGCCGGATCCGCTTGGTGGGTACCAGTCCTGCCGCGATTGGGGTGCAGGAGGTCAGTTTAAGGTGTGTGAAATAGCCTGCCGTGACGGCCTTCGCTTCTCGCAGCTGGTACCACCATTCTATACTTGCGGATCTGAAGGTTTCTGGCGACCCACCACCGATCCAAGTTTACCGCTAATTTACCCTGCTTGCTCACGTAAGTTAAAATTCCTCGTTTTAACATCTATTAATTCTATGCAATAGTAGCGATGCGTACGTCTATTTTCTTTTAGGTTTTTAGCAAAGAAATGAACTCGGGATATTTTTAACACATTATAAAATAATTATTTGTCTTTTCTATATAGCGGCTTCGCCAGCGCAAAGAGTTTTCAAGATTTCAATGCTGTTCCCAAGTTCAGTACTGTGCAACGATGCTGGGCAAGCTGTTTTACGTCAAAAAGTTCGCAGTGCCATCAACCAACTTAACAGAGACTGGAACTTCTGCTCGTATGCTGTTGACGGTAATATATTTTATTATTAATCAATAAATACTTCATTTTGTATTTCGTCGGATCATCTTAACTATGTTATAAATTGATAAAATAGTGTATACATTATGTTATTTTCAGGAACTCGCGAGTGCAAAGAACTTGACATCAATGTGAAATGTGACCATCGAGCAAATTCGCGACAAACCAGACAGGTCTCGTCTCCGCCCACAGCACCCACTGAAGACACTTACGTCTTGGACGCAATAATTCCTGTAGATGAGTAAGTTTACTACTATTTAAACATTAAAATCACATTAAGTAACATGTATCTAAACAACAGCAAAAAGTTGTGAAATAATACTCAATTAGATACGCAATATAACTTAGATAGGTGTTGGTATAATAGCGTTGTTGTTTACTACAAAAGCACGTGTAAAACACTTGCAACACATTTTAATTATTTAATCATTTTCCCTTTCTGGAACCTTTTGGTCATTATTGTGGCAATCCTGGATAAAAGTTCTCAGCTCTTGGAAATCTTGAATAATCACAGCAAATAGCAAATCCAATTTGAATTAATAAATAAACAATGTATTATTAACGGAAATTTCTAGATGGAATGTAAATTTATTTGATAACTAAATCAATTTCAATGATTATTGATCTTTTGTACTCCAAACTACTATTAATTTCTGATGTATAAGAGATGAGCTTTTTAAATAAATCAAATATAAGGTTCGTATTCCAGCACAGTTAATTTTCCAATATATAGCATGTTCTTTCAACACATACGCATGTATTTTTATTGCACTTAGGTCTCGAAGCAATAGGGAGGGCCGACAAGTTGGTGACACATACAACGTCGAAATTGCTTTCCCGGCTGTCAAGTAAGTTAGCATGCTAAACAATAGCACTAGCACTTAGTGTATAAATTAACTTGTAAGATCATGTCAGGAATATAGTCTACTGTAAAACATTTACAGCAGACTATATTCCTTAAATTAAAAACATCGCCTCAGGCAACCTGGAAGTTGCTACCGGCATTAAGCTTGGCGAAAATACACATGCCGCACCTGCAGAGGTACTGCATGGGTGTGGTAGGAAATACTATCAAGTAAAACTCTACCCACGAATACCACATGGTATTATTTGACAACTTATTTATTTATAAAAAAAGATTTCTTTTATTTAAAAAAAAAACCTTTTCTATAATAGTGAATTGGAGCGGAAGAAAGGCTTCCCATTAAAATAAAAAGTAAAAATAATCATTAAAAACATAAAAGACTTAAATTACCAAAAGTGTAATGAATTTAAAATCAATGATAATTTATCGAATTTGAATTCATCAAAGTTTCATTTATAAATTGTAATATATAAATACAACACTCTAAATATTACAAACCTTTATGCATAATAATATAATTCCCTGAACGCATTAGCTTAGCAAGACGTGAACTTGTTTGGTGCGTTACCAAAACAGAATCGTATAACAGTAAAACAACCTCCAGAGAGTTTGATATTGGTTGATGTCTTTTTTTATCATCTTACTTGTTATTATTTATGGTGTTTAAAATGCAGTTTGCGAGGCTCTTAAGGTGCCTTTAACCCTGTACTTTTATTATACTGTATAAAAACATCACTTTTCAATATCGAATTGAAGCTTAGCATGCGCATAAAATGCTTAGGTACAGCAAACATTGTGACACGTACTCACAGTTTACTAACGTATAGTCCGCCATATTGGCTTTGTCAAGCGTGGCAGTTGTAATTATTTAAATGTTTATTAATTCCAAAAACATATTGTATAGTCCTGTAGACAATAGTCTTAACACAACACTCAACTAGTGAGTTTACCAGGAATGAAAAACTCCACCTGCTAGCTATGAGCCATAAAACATCGAATTTTACTTTCAATTTGGGTGATCATCCAAATTCAATTGACTCACATCAATTCATCTATTTTTGTAATATTTTGTATCTCACTTTACACAAAAGACTATAGTGTCATGGAATAGCACTGATGTTAAAAGCCACAAGGAAGTTATACTCAGTCATATGTATGAAAAAGGAGATATGTATTTATTCTATGTACTCTTTGGTAAAATCGTCGTAAAAATTACAGAAAAATCGATAGATTGACTTTCCTAATGAATGTTCGTATATAGATTGGTAAATATATGGATAGATTGGTAATACGTAAACTTTATTTACAGCGACCCAGTGCTTCATGGTGGCAACAATGAGCGTTCCACCGTACAAAGGTTACTGGAGAAGCTTATCCTCGAAGACGAACAGTTCGATGTTCGAAACATACTTCCCAATACTGTTCCTGACCCCGCTAGTCTGCAATTAGTTTCTGACTACGCTTGTCCTAGTGGTCAAGTTGTTATGGCGCCGGACTGCGGTAAGTAATAATAATAATAGGCACATATCCTTCTTCACAGCATACTTTATAATTGTTTGTTTAATATCATATTTAACTCTGCCGGGAACCTAATTCGATAGTACGAGGTTGGGCGGTTTAGAATGCACAATACTCTGAACCTAGGACCAAAAACTCTAAACAGTTATCAGTTTTGTAATAATGATAATAATAACATATCATATAGCCTTAACAAAAAGTATAAATAATAATATAACTCATAATATGCTTCTGGCTATAATTGAGTACAAAAGTATGAGTGATCCTTGACTCTCAAACTAGAAACTGGCCTGTATTTTGAGTCGTCCAAAGGTACCTCGCACTGATTGGACCAAAACATCTGTGTTTTGACCAAAACAAACAGTAAACAACAAAATTATTGTGTGAGGATAATAATTATATGTAGATATAAAAGTTATAATAATTATATGTGGTATTTCTCAAGAGTAGCCAAAATAAAAAATAAAGATTCGTTATTTATTTACGTTTAAATGATAACTTATTGTGTGTATGTATGTTATGTGCACTCCTTGTTGGTTTAGATTTACACTTAGTGGTAATTAGTGCTGCTTCAGAGAAATATCTATCTTTAACCACGGTAGTACTTTATGATTTATGATTTGGTAATTGACTGGAATTTGATTGGAATATGTATCAGACCCAAACCCACTACTACCAGACCCATCTATAAAAGAACTCGGAGTTGTTACCTAACGTTTAAAATAGATGTCACTACTTACGTCTAACGCAACCAAAGCTAATGAAACCTCTGCAACCAGTACTGTGAAATTATAATACTTTTAATATTACAAGATGGAGCTTTCGTATGATCACAAAATTTTTGGGATTTTATATTAAATTTTTTTTTTAATATTTAACTTCAGTGGCTTGCGCGGTTGGAACATTCCTCGATTCCGAGAGCGACTCTTGCAAACCTTGTCCGTTGGGTTCATATCAGTCCGAGGCAGGTCAACTACAGTGTACAGCATGTCCCGCTATCGCTGGCCAATCTGGTGTTACTCAAACCACGGGAGCAAGAAGTGCGGCTGATTGCAAAGGTAAGGGATCATTCCTGAGAGTATTTATTAGTAGCTCTATTCGGCGTGTATTGTAATGCTACGTAAAAATAGTTTGGTTGTAAAAGCTGGCCAGAAATCGTCGTAGTTATAGGCGTCTTCAGTGCACCCTGCCAAAATTACATCATCATCTCATCAAAGGTTTAGAAATGCATACGAACGTACAAACATTTATTTTTATAGAAGAAGTTAGCTTGTCATTTTGACTTAATGTAATTGTAAGTATATTTTTAAACAAACTATAGTCTTGTAGACTACTACATACTAATGTATGTATTATCGTCCTGTTCTAGACTATAATCGATGTTTGTACCAAAATTCATATTATGCCGTTCATCAGCTTTAGCATAATTGAGAAACAACCATCCAAACTTATACATTTCTTATACTATTAAGATATACATTAACGCATTCTATGTATCACAATGAGGTATTAAATTAATTGTTATGCTCATGCAGAGAGGTGTGCTGCTGGCAAATATTACGACGCTGAGGCTGAACTCTGCAGACCCTGCGGCCATGGTTCATACCAGCCGCGTGAAGGCGCGTTCTCTTGCATCGCATGCCCTAGGGGCCAGACGACACGCGCCACTGAAGCAGTCTCAGCGGCAGAGTGCAGGGATGATTGTCCATCAGGTAAGGGCAAATATAAAATCTTTTTAAAAATAATTTGCTTTCAAACTAATTATTTTGCTCTCATTTAGCTATGAAACTTTGTCATTGTGTGTCAAACTACACTATATCCATTTATTTGGCAAACTGAATGCATAACAATGTTCGTCTGGCGGTTTTAATTAGACCATTAACGCCGAAGCGTCCCGTCTTTTAGCAAACCTTCAACGCGGTTATATTGTATGCTATCGGCATTAAAATATTCCGAAGTAGGATTTCAAGTTCTCTCAGAATCTTCAAGCTTTTTCGCAAAATTTTAATTAAATTTGATGAAAAAAAATTAAATTTGAACATAAAAAACGTAAAAATTTTAAATTTCGGCGTTAATGCATTAAGCCATCAGACTGTTATTATAAATATATTTTGATAAAATTCATACGGTATAAATTGTAACGGTATCTCAATTTTGTATATTACAGGCGAACAGCTAAGCAGTGATGGCGGTTGCGAGCCGTGTCCGCGGGGCACGTGGCGCGCAACCGGATCGGGAGCAGCCTGCGTGCCGTGCCCACCTGGTACGACCACGCCGCAAGCTGGGGCTTCATCTGCCGATCAATGCTCCTTGCCTGTTTGCAAACCTGGTAATTTTTTTACTCGTATTTTAAAGATCAATTATGACAACCACTTTTTATTTTGATTTCCCTCAGTAGCAATAAACACATGGTAATACTACAGTGTAATTTAATAGAAATGTCAAAAAATGATGAAGAGAGAAATTGTAATAAACCTGGGAATATTACATGTAATGTATTTTTGATCATTTAAACTGGATTCTCGCTGTATCGCTTATGGAAAGCGATCAATATCAATTACAAACAATACCAATGCCTAAATTGTTAACACGCTACCGATTTTGATAACACGTAGAACAAAAAAAGGAAAAGAAGAAATTGTTTAGTAAATAAAGCGGAAGAGATGAGAAAAGAGGGATACTAGAAATGCACAATAAATGCAATTACCGCACGAGACGAGATTAGCTCAATTTTATAGGAATTTCCAGTTATAATTTAGCATTACTTCCATCAAACTACAGCTGAAGTCAATAAAAACTCCAGCGCCGTAGATCCACATAAATTTAATTCTGAGGTGTATGGTCCCGGGTTTGCATAAGTTAAACGACGGGAATTTTGTATTAATTTGTTCCAAATACCGCGAGGAAACATTTGCACGAATTTTATAAATTTACACAAAATCACGTTCGGTCAGCTGCAGACTGCCTGGTAGCGGCGGGAGTGAGGTGGCTATGGGGGACGCGGGGGGCGAGTACCGCGAAGGCGGCTTACCACGCAGATCTACCAGCCGCTATAATTCAGAATAATGTAAATTTGCTATATTTCTAAACTATTTCAGGAACATACCTCAACATCACCCTGAATACTTGCATCCAGTGCAAGAAAGGCACTTATCAGTCGCAAGCACAACAAACGGACTGCGATTTGTGTCCACCAAATACAAGCACACGGGAACCTGGCGCTGTAAGTCTTATGATTATATTGTGGTTATACACTAAATAAGATTAGCTAAAAAATGTCAATTATAAAATTTTATATTTAAAATAGAGTTCCTTCTTTAATGATATATTTTTATGATAAATTTTTTTTAAATACCTGTTATTTTTTTAATGGCGCTTAAAATATTATTCTACTTATTCAAACCCGTTTCAAAATAAAAATAGCACTCTTTTAGCTAGTTTACGGACAGAATCGTTTCGATAATTTACTGATAAGTGAATCAGAGGGCTTGCGCTGTAATCAATAGCGTCACTGATAGGCATTGAAGCAATTAGGTGTCGTGATATTTTGCCATGTGACTGTAGTTACAATAGATCCCGTTTCAAAATACAAGATTTGTATACAACTGGGCTTAACACTTCGACGATGATGACTGTACAGAATAAAAACTATTAACACGCTTTATATTGACCTTAATGTATCTATTTATGTATACATGTAGCGATGTAATGAAATAATAATTATAATCGATCAAAAAATTCAACATTTTGCACATTTTTCAAGACCTGATGACATATATAATAATTTTGTCCCATAGTCTTTATCAGGATCGCCAAGATTAACGGTTTCTTTTCCTTCTGCCGAAACGCAATCTGGTGTTAAATAAACAATACTGCCAGAAGATGGCGTTAAATTAATAAAAACATTTACCATTAGATTAATCAAACTAAAAAGTAAAAATAATTCTTAACATAAAATGTAAAAAAAATTATAACGTAAACAATCAATAACAATAAGTCATCAATAAATTAATAATTTTTACTTTTTAGTTTGATTAATTATAAAGTGTTTTATAGGGTTTTTCTTTAACTACAATTTATTTTTGTTTTACTGAACAAATAAATAAACAAAACATGCGGCACGCTCTATTCTATTTTGTATTTAAAAATTATATGTTATAGCTTCATGAAACACGTAACGAAAATAAGGGCAAGTTACTTGGTTTCACGAAGAAATACATATATAGTTTACGCACTGTTTATAGCAAGCGGAAAGACAGAGACAGTACATCTAAACTTTAATTTCTTACAGACTTCTTTGGCTGATTGCACGAACCCATGCGACATGAGTGGCCCTGAGATGCATTGCGATGTCAACGCGTATTGCTTACTTATCTCTGAAACCAATGACTTCAAGTGTCAGTGCAAACCTGGATTCAACGGAACTGGCAAAATCTGTATAGGTAAAATTGTCTTTTACAATCTAATTACGATTCAGCCTATATTTATTCTGATACGATAACGAAATACAATAAAGAAATGTAGAAACCAACGAATCAACATCTGGAGGTATATTTAAGTAACAGATTAAGAAAATGATCTGATATATATCGATCACAGGCTGATTCCAAAACGACTGCACAGCTATCAGTCGTGATCGTCAGCCGCGTTTCATAATTTATTTTGCTGTAACTTGTTTCTATTAGCATCAATAGGTGCCATATGTAGAAATATTATAGTTTATTATGCTATATATTTATTACATTCGTCAAACAATCATACCAATTCATATTTTTAGAAGAAGAACGATTTAATTATATAGTGGGTGACATACGAGAAATATTTGTTGGATTTTTCTTTCAATGGCTATTACAAACTCCCAAATAAATACTGAAACTGGTTTACGGAACCATATATAAGACTACGTCTAACCGAGAATCAACAGTAATAAGTGCAATGTATATTCAACAGACGTATGTCTAAACTTCTGCGACAACAACGGCGAGTGTGTGAAGGATGCACGTGGTGAGCCCTCATGCCGCTGTACAGGCTCGTTCACTGGTCGCCAATGTCGGGACAAGAGCGAATTCGCGTACATCGCTAGCGGAGTCGCTGGTGGCGTCATCTTCATCATATTCCTCGTGCTGCTTGTATGGATGATTTGCGCAAGGTACGTCATTGTTCAGTTGAGCTATAGATCAATGGTCTTTATCATTGTTGTTACTTTCATTGTAATTTATATCTATATATATAAAAATGTTATGTTGGTTTGTGTACGTTTCAAAAACTCAAAAAGTTCTGCACCGATCGAGCTGAAATTTTAGCATGATATATAATCCGCATCAAGGATTGTTTTTATCTATTTTTTTGTTTCTCATTTCTCAACCATTCAATCACAATGTGCCACAGCGAAGCGTGGCAGGGTACAGCTAGTATTCAATAAGTTACAAAACACTCCTTTGCATCCAGACTCCATAAAAAGTTTACTTTGTGGAACTAGATAATAAAAGCATTTCCTGCACCACCAATGATCTATTTTTAGGTCTAAGTACACCAAGAAAATTTTTAAAGGCTGGCAATACTTTGACAATGCCCTTATTCTAATTAATGCGAACATCCTTAGCGGACTTTAATCGTTAACAGTGAACCATATGCCTACTATTGTAGAGTAATTGAGGCGTGTAGTTGCAAAACCCGCTATAGCAATATTTTTTCAACTCTTAAATTGAACTAAACCCATGCTGATTTAGTGGCATTTGATTCGAAACTCAAAATAAATGGTTGAATATAATATAGGAATATATAGAATATAGAAGCATTTGTGCAATAAACAGTTGATAGCTCTGTAGATAGTTTAGAGTGTTTTATAACGATATATCGTCATTTTTCCCAAAAACGTTTTAGCGGGTTTTGCAACTACACGCCTCAATTATAAAAAATGTATTTTTAAAGAGGTTTCGTATAAAATCATTTTTTACACAGGTCAACAAAGAAGAAGGAACCAAAGAAGACATTAACTCCAGCCATCGACCAGAACGGCTCCCAAGTGAACTTCTACTATGGTGCACACACACCGTACGCGGAGTCCATAGCACCCTCCCACCATTCAACATACGCACATTACTATGACGACGAAGAAGATGGATGGGAAATGCCAAACTTCTACAACGAAACATACATGAAAGAGAGTCTCCATAATGGGATGAATGGAAAAATGAATAGTCTGGCGAGATCTAACGCGAGTATATACGGGACAAAGGAGGATCTGTATGATAGGCTAAAGAGACACGCGTATCCTGGTAAGAAAGGTCAGTGTTTAGTAGTAGAAATGCGTATTTGTGCATGGGTTGTGGTAAAGTTTTTAAGTACTGCTTGCATAGGTTTTTAATTAATTTTTGTTCGGCTTATAGTTATTAAATAGTGCCTAATGCAACATTAAACGAAATTTAAGATGTCAAAATTAAATTAATTAAAAAAAATCGTATCTATAATATATAAATTGCTGATGTGGCAGTTTTTATTCGTGAATCTTAATCTCAGTAGCATCTATGAAATCATTGAATGCAATCTAAGTTAATAACTTATGTTGGTTAGGGGGGGAGACTAGCAGACTCCCACTCCGCCGTCTCCTTCGTGGATATGACTTGCACTGGCGACAGCGTCCTATCTGATACACCTCTTTCTCCCTTCTATCGTTAGGGTGATTGCCTGAAATCAGAGTTTTGGTCTGGTAGTGGCGACGAGGTTTTGGCGCTCCGAAGCCCACAACAAACCTGGAGGGTATGGAGCGCCATATCCTCGTCGCTGGCGTTAGTCACTCAGTCACACGCGAAAGAGCAAACACTCCGTTGTTTGCTCTTTCTGAGCTATGCGACACAAGTACCTCCCGAAACAACTGTGCTTCGATAGTACCTGTGCCACATAAAACGACTGAGTGCCGTGACGCCTGTCAAGCCATTTGGACAGGATGGACCATACCGCTCTGCCAGTCAAAAGACAGATACAGCGGTATGGTCAAAAAGCTTGCACTGGGGTTCCACTGGAGTGGAATGTCTTACTCATAAATTAATTAATTAACACCTTAGCTGAAACAAAATATTGATATGAAATAGAATTTTTACTTATAGTTAGCATGCTATAATAACAAATAAATTTATCGCTGCTGTAGACTTAACAAATGCATATTTATTCAAATGTGACATTAATTATGGCTTTGTTTTTCAGATAAGAGCGACAGCGACAGTGAAGGTCAATAAGGGCTAAGAAGAGTATTCTGGTCAAAGAACTTAAATACTAGTTTCAATTCTCGGTTCATATCCCGAACTGTGACTAATGTCTATATTGGACTCCCTTAGGTTAAAGCTAACCAAACCATATCATAATTTAAAATATTAAATAATTTACATACAATTTAAATTTTAAGTTAAATTTTCTCGTAAATGTACTTCTTTATAGATAATCAATTAAGAGTCCATATAAGCAGATATACAATTCATTAACGTAATATTGATTGTATAATTCAGTAATCTACTAGCTTTATTAAGATATTTAGTTTTAAATCGAATATAATGTGTATTAACACATTCACTGTTTAGTTACATCCCCACCTCATCACAAAATTTTAATTGTTTTCAATAGTTTAATGATAAAGAATAATTTTAAGAATGTGAACAAACCAATCTAAATTCCATGTAACATTCTTCAATTGTTGAGCACGCGAGAAAATAAAACGCTTTGGTATGATATATTCTCATATTGCTTTGACGTAATCTGAATTTCATTTTAAATAAATCATGCTAAATTTTATACATGGCCAGCTGTCCATGTAGAAGAAGACATAGGACATACATAACTATTTATGTACTAAAACAATACATTAAATCCCAACAGTAAGTTCTGCCTTGCGTTATTGACCATTTCATCTTCTTTATTCTAAACAAAAACTTAGTTCTAAAATCATCGTTTTCACAAAAATATATAAACGGTAAAAGTCTTCAACTCAACATCTACGGGTCATAAGTGTTAAAATGTTTTTAGCATAAAGTTTAACTTTGTCATTTATACTTCGTCATACATTTGCCAATATAAGTAGCCGTTTTTCTCTAAATTTAGACGAAACAGTGAATGTGTTGATCAAAAATATGATCAACGAACAAAATGCTCAAGTATTTTAAGGCGTATACTGCCATATCAAAATGCAGGGCGTAGTGGAATTGATAATACGAGTTAATTCGAAATGTAACTGTAATCCAACGACATTCCAAGTAACAAGTGTAAATATAATTTTATCATATTTTTGTATATTTATGGAGTGTCATAATGTTAGTATTAATATTGTTTAGAATATTTCTGTATTATCTCGTTAATTTTGCATGTTTATACTAACATTATGAATTACTTTTTAAGTACCTACATATAAGAACGGTTTATGTTTTTGTATTATAAACTGTACGTTCTTTATATTATGAGAAGATATGAATGATTGATTGAATGTATTAGTGAATTTTGTATAAATTTTAACGATATAAACTACTATAGATTGTAGAGCATGTATTATATCAGTACATATTAACTAATTTATGTTACATATCCTTATTTTAAATACCATAGACACATCATAATTTGAGACGTTTGAGAGTAAGACTAAAATTGGTGTTTCTACCAAATTGTTTTTAATACTCATTGAGTGGTCAATATTCCATCACAACATATACCACATTAGTGATTAACAATATTTTTTTACAAAATTTTATTTAAAATATATAATTATATAAAAATGTTTTTTTTTTTATTATTCTTACAAATAATGAGCGGTCCATATACCATGACGTTTCCTGATTTTTTTTTATTTTCATTTAGATGGTAATATTCATCAGGAAAGGATCGTAAGATTGTTCCTGAAATTACATCATCTTCATCTAAGAGCAGACGAACATTTTAAACATACAACAAAGCAAATGCGCGCCAATATGTTATTCTTTTTTAATACCTAGAGTTCAGCAGATAAATAGACGGCCCACCCTGGCAGGTGGTCACCATCGTCTATGGACGTTTGCAGCACCAGAGGCATTAACAATGCGCTGCCGGCCTCTAAGAAATTTTATAACGCCTTTTATAAAGAACCCCATATCGTACTGCGCTGAGAAAACCTCAGCCGGAAGCTCATTCCAGATCCTGAGAGTACGCAACATGAACGTTATTGAGAACCATTTCGTACAAGAAAGAAGAGGCTCCAAGAAATGGGGATGAACACCTAGCCGATGGCGAGCAGTGCGGTGGTAGAAAGACGACGAGGGCACCATTCTAAATAGTTCTTCAGAACACTCCCCGTTGTACAGACGGCAGAATACGCAAAGAGACGCAAAGTCTCTTCGAAGTCCAAGCGTGTCTAGACCGTCTGATTCTAAAACCTTACCAATATATTTTGTGCTCAACATTGATTTTCTATTAACATTTGAAAAAAAATTACTCAGTATAGATATTTTGTTGTTTAATAAGGCGTACTTAGTCTTGTTCGATAATTATATTATAGTAACAGTTATCAATCGCTATAACAAATGTGTTTTTCTTTAATTGCTGAGGAACATCAGACGTGCTGACGGCCCGCTTTATAGTTTGCAGTTTCCATCGCTTGTGGATGTTTGCGACGCTAGGGACAGGCAGCGCCAATACGCTTCTGTCCGCACATCTGCACTCGAACCTGGGACACTATATCCGAACACAATAGACCACTTATAAACCATGTGTAGTCACGATCCAGACGTACTTGGGCCTTACCACCTAGCCAGGGTTGATTTGGCGCCTTTTACGATAAATTGACTTCGGCGTCAGTATTCTTACTGGCCTTGCACGAAGCAAAATGTGTTAATAAGATATGTGTTAATAAGAATATAGAAGCATGTATTTTTTTACAAAAAGCATGTATAAAACGCCTTGTTCTATGTTCCTTGTTCTATTGGGATATGTATCAAATAAAAATGGCGCTAGCTCGCTTATTTTCTATACCGATAATAGAGTGAGTAGTATTATATATATAAAACATATATATCTTGTGCATTTAAAGCATGCATAAGATAAAATCGATTTTATACATACTTCTAACGATTTTATTTATAATCGTATTTACAAAATACTCCTTAATTTATTTCGTGTTTGTTAAGGAAAAAACTCTCATAAAAACAATATCGCATTAATCAATATTATTTACGTGATATCTATTTTTATCTAGTATCAAATCAATAGGGACAAGAAATGAACAAAATGTAAACGAGTTTCATAATATACCAATACTCAACTTAAACAAAGATAATAAGATTTTCCTTCTCGTACATTTTAAGTCTGAAGTTAATAGGTAGCTTATCTATAAATATGAATTTTGTGGGTATCTCGCGGCTATAAACACCCAGTCACCGGCGGGTTGCAGCCCGCCGATTTGAAGCAGGGGATGAGGGAAACCTCGAGGCCCCAACACCAGCAAGACAGCGGAAGAAACCAGGGACGTATTTACACACACATCAAGGATAAAACTAAAGTGTTGAATATTAAAAAACTTTTATCCCAGTATTCTCCGAAATCACTTCCACTGTAGAGCAGAGTTCCCCAAACTTTTTTGTGTCGTAGACCCCTTGCCATGTTTTTCCGTGTTGGGTAGACCCCCTACTTACCTGATATTGATTTCCTGTAAATTTCTAACAGTAGTGAAGTTTAGTGTTAAAACTTAAATTAAAAACACATGTTAATTTATACATTTATTAATTGAATTTAAATTAAAACAACTCAAAATAAAATTTTGTATCTGTTATGTAAAATATACGTAACATTAAACAAACATAAAATAAACTATAAATAAAATAACATAAGCAATGAGTCAATATTTTAGTGAGAAGGATGAACCTGGTGCTTTAATAATAAATTATCAACATTTGGCGTCAATTTTGTAAGGGTTAATCTTAAATTTCCTCGGCTAATGATGTCCAGTCTGTTTCTTTTTTTCGTAAGGAGATTGGTAACAGCGCTGAAACCCCTTTCCACCAGGTATGACGATGGAAAGGAAATTAAAAATTTCCTCGCTATATTTCATAATACGGGATAAGTAACGGGTATGTTGTTTTGCAGCCAGAATTGCTGATATCCGTTTTAAACTGAACCTTAAGTTCTTCGTTTGTACTTAGTTCAGTCAGTTCCTCTTGTAATAAATAATGTATATGTTTTGATATTATAAGATAGTATGATGTAAGTAAATAGGTACTATCAGTGTATGTGTCGAGATCCACTATCGTGGACCCCCATTTTCATTTCATGGACCCCCAAATTTATCTTCGCTGACATAGACCGCTTGCAGGTTGTCATAGACCCCTAGGGGTCAATATAGACCACTTTGGGAATCACTTCTGTAGAGCATTAGGTATAATAACATAACACTTCATAAAGACGTCTAATGTCTAATAGACAAAAAACTTTTAATTAGTTGTGACAAAGTTTAAAGAGTAGAGTAGAGAGTAGAGTTTAAAATTGAGAGTAGATAGAGTAAAGGAGAACTGTGTTTGAAAGTGTCCGTCGCAATGCGTTAAATTAAGGTGGCGCCACAACAGCATCAGTGTAAATTTTAAAGCAACACAACCCACCTGTCATGGGTTCTTTTTTCTCAGCCAATATTCGCCATGTACTGATGAAGAGAAAGATTGTAAAGACACCCACACTTCGAGTTGTTTCCACCGTCAGTTCTTCTTGACCAAACGTGGTGAACATCTTTTAGAATGCCAAAAGTTATTAGAGTGGTATAGAGAATGTTTGAATCAACATAATTCAATTCATCTACAACAGCTACATTTATTTTATATACTGTCGCTGCACTAATGCCATTTTGGCGGGTTTTTCAACTCTATTAATTCTATTAGACTATTTCAACTTCACCCTTGTGTGAGGTGGTTCTACTTACTCCGTAGATTGCACCTATTCGTTGAATTATCTATTGTTAAATCGTTGCATAGGTAATTCAACTCTTACAAATCAAAAAATATATATAACCAGCCTTGTATGTCAGTTGTATATAGAGGTCGTCGTCAACACTTCTCTTTTTTGCAACAGTCCAAAAAGTAGGTGGAATGGATATTTACAGTAGATTTTATAGAAACATCGACATCCTGGTCCAAACCTGAACGAATTTCCTGTGAGTTACCTCTTGAGTAGCGGAACCATCTATTATGAGAGGCTATTTGGGCACCATAAATCTTTAAAGGATTTCTTTCTCCACTTAATTTTTGATGATGCAATATAAGACGGAATAATGTCAACTACATTCTTGTTACTACTTATTTTTGTTTTAAACTGTTATCAGTTAAAGTAATATGATACCTGATAACATGTCATGACTTAAATTGGTTTAAACCGGTAAACGATAGCAGTGAAGATATTGTATATAATACCTATAATAATAATTGTAATAAAGCTATATTATTATCTGTTACAAATATCTATATTACAAGCATATTTTGAACATTGTGACGACTTCCGGAGCGCAATGGTTTTCGCATGTCAGAATTACACAAGGATACTTATTACATGATATGAGGTGACGGCTAACAGAGGAGAGTGGAAGGAGTGAACATGTTGTGCCGACCTTATTTAATGTGGGATAAGGCAGGAAGAAGAAACACCTAGTTCATTAAGTATAATCTACAAAAGAAAAAGTAGTATTGTAGTTTTCTAGCGCTCAGAATATAAGCTCTTTTCTTTTGGACTATATCTAGATCATATTATTTACACAACGCTATAGAGCGTTGTGTAAATTTCCCAGTATATTTATTATTGTTTTTTATCTTAGTAGTAAAATTATAATTTGCCTAATATGAATACCTAATTTTTTTTTTGGAGCTCAGTAAATATGCATTCGTCCTACCTGATAGCCATATTCAAGGCAACGCGCTGCCGGCGTTGAAGAAATTTTGACACCGACTTGTGTTTTTGATAGATTATATTGGATAAGGTTTTATCTTTTATTGTCGTTTCTTTTTAAGGAAAAGTCGAATAGTTTTCACAACTTTCAATGAAGAATGCGTAATTATAAAAACATATCTATTTATATTCTATTTTATTCTTTGTCTGTTTAACGAATATAAGAACTAATAAAAAGAAATTACAATGAATAAATTTCAAAATGGATAGTGTGCAAAAGACTGCAAGTTTTAAGTATTTCACTACCTATATGTTCTGATGGTCACGTGAACTATATATGAATTTCACAAATTGTTTTCACTGCTCATAGTGACCTAGTCCATCGCAGCCGACATATTCAATCAAACTTAGGCATCACCACGTAATACGGATCAAAACATGTCACGTAGTGTTTCTTTAAAATCCATATAATCTACAGGCCTATTCAATCAAAATGACTCTTAGGACTCTGTATCCACAAATATAAATTTATCCGTACAGGGGCGGAGAAAGAATACTAACCTCTGTGGCCGGGGTCGGCCTGTCGTAAAAGGCGACCAAACAACCCAACCTAGCTACGTGGTAGGGCCACAAGCCCGTCTGGATGGCGACCACCTTTGGTCTTATGTATGCCGCCATAATAACCTTGTGTTGTGTTCCGGCATTAGTGACCCAAGTTCCTGCACCCTTATGGGATAGCAGCGTGTTTGCGATGCCACTGGCGTTGTAAACACTTATAGGCGACGGTAACTGCTAAATTCTAAGCGGGCTGTCAGCCTGTCTGCTGTACTACGCAATAAAAAAAATTTAAAAAATATAGTGATGTCATTATATTTCATAATCTGCTTATAAAGTAAATATATGAGATGTTACTAAGAGAGATAAAACTGTAGTGCTTGCAAAGTCAGTTGCAATACATGACTTAGTTAAAATAATCGATTCAATCAGAGGTCATAACATTCACCCAAGATGGCTCAATAACGTCTTAATAAATAAAACGATAAATGAAATTTAAACATATTTATTACAAACATGATAAGCACAGCCTTGCTGTAAACAACAATCTTATGTCTAATATTCGTTACAGAGTTATTGTATCTCTATTTAGATAACAACAGCCGCACTCATAATCAAATTAATGCTAATTAAAATTAATGAATCCAATGAATATTTGTGTTGTTAGATAATATGAGACTTCGTACTTTCCGGAAAATATTTGATTTGTTTTAATGCTGTAGGTAGGACAGCAGACAGGCTTACGGCCCGCTTAGAATTTAGCAGTTACCGTCGCCTATGAGCGTTTGCAACGCCAGTGGCATCATGAACACGTTGCTGTCATAAGGGTACAGGAACTTGGGTCACTAAAACCGGAACACAACACAAGGTCATTATGGCGACATACTTAAGACCAAAGGTGGTCGCCATCTAGACGGGCTTAAGGCCCTACCACGTAGCTAGGGTGGGTTGTTTTGTCGCCTTTGACGACGTGCCGACCCCGGCCGCAGAGGTTAGTATTCTTTCTCCGCCCCTGCACGGATAAAAATATGATATAGTAATTAGTGAAATTAATAATAACGTTATTTTGTATCAAGTATTAATGAAGTGTCCAAAATATTTAAATTCACTTTGCATGCTTCTTATAAAATTCTTTCATGTAAGTAACTAAGGCCTCCACCTCTTCAATTGTGACAGCATTGTATAAAGAAGCACGAATGCCACCAACATCTCTGAAAAAAATATGATAATATCAAAAACCTATTTCAATTCTATACAAATGACGAGGTTGTAAGGTTCATAATCCTTGTTTGTTTTCGAATTCAGGAGGAAAGAACTACTGTTCTATTTATTTTATGAAAATCATCTTCTTATTACATTAAAATTACATAAAAAATTGCTTGTTACTCGCACAAATAATTTGAATCCGAAATTTTTACTACAAATTTTTACCGTTGAAGCCCTCATCATAGCACATACTTTTCTTAATTATAAGGTTACAAGAAAAAATATGTGAATGAAATTGGTTTTTATATGACAGGTTTTTAGAACCTTCTTAACTCTTAATATTTTCCTTATAAGCTAGGAGGAGAAACAAACTCTCTGTTGCCTTTTATGGCACCTTAGAAATGAGATGGGAAAGTCAACAAGTAGAATAGCGTTAGTATAGAAGAATAGAGAGAGATAAGAGTGTGGGCTAGAACCATATGTTTGATAGATAAACTAATCTAAAAAACGAACTACACATGAAATTTTATGGATATTTTTGGTGAACAGCGATTATCAACAATCTAAATGGACGAAGCACTTCATATGAAAATATCTGCTAAATAAACAAGTACAGTCAATAAGCTTGAAATAATCATCCGAAAGATAAAAGTATTATGTTTTTGATACGCTATTACTGAAAATATAATTTGTAATCTACGCTAAATATTTATTTTCATAATTTTACACAATTTAATTATTTATTGCTCAAAATAATCTATAATATTGCCATACAAGTAAAGGCGACAAAAGAAAATGCTAGATTGTTCTAAACTTTACGTTAAAAAAATAGTCTAAATTAATGTATATATATATGTATATGTTTTGTGTTTATTTTTAATACCCATTGCATCATTTGTTTTGAGGAGTGTAGATCACTTTCTAGTAGCAAAAATTTGTAATAAAAACTAATTCTTACCTATGTCCCTTCAACTGTATTAGACCTAACGCTTCAGCACCTTTCAAGAACTCTTTTTCCAGCGCTTCATTACCAGGATTCCCGATTCTGAAGGGAACATTCATTTTGCTTCGAACATTCTTAGCCACAGGTGCATAATAGAAACCATTGGATGAGTATATGAGGTCATAAACGAGAGACGCTTTCTTTGTTGCCAGCTCTGCCATCGCGTCGAGACCACCCTTCCTTTCCATCCATTGAAGTACTCTGCCCATTATATGGATGCTGTAATAAAATCGTTAGTCATATTTCTTATATTAAATAAATAACATTTGCCCCGTATTTATAGCTAAAACTATTAACTAGTTTGGTATATTCATAATTTTATGTTAGTCTATGAATATGGCCTGAAATCGGCTTTTATGATCTAAATCAATCAAATATAATCGCTTAAAATTCTTAATCTATTAATTACGTAACAATCTATTTGCGCATAGATTGCAAAGTAAGACAATAGTAACAACTTTTGCTGTCAAGAGCATTTTTTTTGTACATTGAAAGTAGGTCACATAAGATTTTTTAAATAAGTAAACATATATTTATTTAAAATACTTTCAACAATGTTGAATTACATATCAGCCTTGAAATTAGACAACATTCAGAATAATCCATGTAGATATATTAACTCTGGTGTTTATTTTTAAGATTCTTCAGGACTTAATTGTACAGGATAGTATTGGAATAAGATCTGATCTGAATTTTATATAAATAGAGCCTTGCTCCAAGAAATAGATATAGCCCTGTAAAGCCAAATTTATACAAATCATACCATCTTCTTTTTTGCAAATATTCTCAATAAATAAATAGACGTCATGGATGACCCAACGCAAACTATAGATGCAAATGATACCAAACAATTTAATGTAATTTAATTTTAGATCTACGTGGTAGTTCCTCAAGTCCATCTGGATGACGACCACCTTTGGTCTTAAGTATGCTGCCATAATAACTTTGTGCTGTGTTCCGGCATTAGTGACCCAAGTTCCTGTACCCTTATGGGAGAGCACCGTGTACGCGACCCCACTGGCGTTGTAAACACCCATAGGCGACGGTAACTGCTCAATTCTAAGTGGGCCGTCAGCCTATCTGCTGTCCTCCAGCAATAAAAATAAACAAAAATGATGATGCGTTACTTAAAGAAACTTACGCAAACATCGGTGGAGTATTGAGAATAGAGTCTGCTTTGGCATTCTGGGTCCAGTCTAACAATGATGGAGTTATTGGTAGAGCTGCATTCAAAAGATCTTCCCTAATAATTACTAGAGCTACTCCTGATGTACCCATATTCTTTTGCGCACCGCCGTAAATTACTCCAAACTGAAATAAACATTTTCTTAACTCTGCAATCGTTTCTCATTCGTGTGCTTATAGTGGGTGTACAATTTAATGCATCAGCACTAATTTAAAATACCGATTTATAAATGCATTATAAAATATTGCTCAATTGTAACAAAATTATTTTTATGGTTCATTCTTCTAGAATATCCATAAGACCATCATTAGGCCTGTCCTTTTATACGGCTGTGAAGCGTGGCCGGTGTTAGAGCGACACAAGCAAGAACTGCGTGTCACGGAGATGAATATGCTGCGGTGGATGTGTGGAGTGACGCGGAAGGACCGCGTTAGGAACTCCCGCATTCGCGGTAGTCTTCATTTCCGTGACATTGCAGATAAATTGCAGGAGTGTCGGCTCCGTTGGTATGGCCATGTTTTACGGCAACCGGATGCTTACGTGGGAAACAAATGTCTGACCATGCCGCCTCCGCCGGGCCCCGGCAGGAGGGGTAGACCCAAAAAGTGCTGGCTTGACGTCGTAAAGGGTGATATGCGTGCCAATGGGCTCACTACCAGGGATGCTGAAGATCGCGCGAAGTAGAGTAGAAAAAGTCGGAAAGCGGACCCCGGGCACCGAGGCGAAGGTTTGGGTGGCAACCGGGACTAACGCTGGGATGATGATGATGATTCTTCTAGAATATCCCAAGAAATTGAATTATTTTTTTATTTATTAAAGATATTATTTATTAAAGATGGAAGAAGAAGAAGATGGAAATTAACAATTCTGATCAAAAAGTTTTATCTGGAAGATAAAATTATTGTGTGTTGCACCGACAGCCGCTGCAGTAAGCTAGTCCTATAAGGAAGTTCGCGTGTTGGCAAACGAAGTATATGACGCCTTACAGCTCGGTGAGCCGATGACTCTTCTCATGGCATTAAAGGGGTAGCTAGTAGCGACTAGAGATACTTAATCTCATATTATAACGTGATCTTGTGGTAGCCTATGTTCGGCAATGAGCGACGTAAGGCAGTTGAGTCAGTGTTGATATTCAGTCAATGGTGTAAAATATATATTCAAAAATCATCATTCGTTAAACTAAAAATCTAAAAAACTAATATAATTTTAAAAAATGAACTTATTGAAAAACAATATTAAAATTATGCCCAAGCTGACCTTAGAGACGTCTACTTTTTTCGACATAAAGTTTGATGACATATCTGCCACCAAAGGAACTCCTTTCGTGTCCGGGATAAAGTCAAATTCAACACCTAAAAGAGACAAAAACAATTAAAATTGGTTCTTAATATCTAATTATAAGATTTTTTAATATTTGTTGTCTACATTACATATATTTTAATGAATTATATCGTTATTTCCAATTAGGTTATTTATTACATGCAAATATTTATATTGATTTATGTTATTAAATGAGATAATATGAAAATTGCATACATTAACGTTGCTATCTGTTCATGTTACGCAACTAATAAATTTCATTACTAGACGTCATTTTATGTTTTTTTAACCATCCATTTAAGTAATCGTATTGTACTAGAAAAGGTAGAGAGGAAAAGAGACAGGCGATCTCCGACTCAAACTAAATAAAAGAAAAGAGCTAAAAGGTTCCAGGATGTACTGAGGATGGCGACTGACAAGAACCACTGAAGAGATTTCGTTTCCCGTGTGACGAAATCATGTAGCGATCACGATCTTGAGTCATGAAGGACCAGAGAGAGAGATTGTATTAGGTCTTATAACCATAGAGTATCGCAACCACGGATATTTTCAATGGGTTTCTATTTCGAATAACATACAGTGTGATAAGCTATTATAAATAGGAAATATATGTAGATAAGATAATTTATTAGATATCATGCCATATCAGTAATGAATATTAGATGGAAAATAAAATTTATATCATTTCTATAAAAAATATACTTATACTATAAAACTTGATCTATTTTATTAAAAACAATACATTTAAGCGTTAAAGGTAAAAATATAACAATCGTCTAAAATTCTTGAAAATATTTTAATGATAAAACTATAAAAACAATAATTTAGCAAAAATATAACATTATTCAAAATTAATTATAAATAAGACTCGTAGATCAAAAAAAATTTACCATATTGTAACATTCTATATTAAATTACAATCAATTGCTAGCTAAGTATATAATTATTGAAATCTTTTAGTTTTAAATTCCTATAGCTTCTTTACTAACTAACATGATCAGGGAAGTCGTCAGCTTTATTAACATAATCCTAATACTGTGAGTACTAAATACAAATTTAATAAATAGCAAATTCTTAGTTACCATGAATAGTTTCATTTGTACATATGTGCACATAAGAGGCGTTAGGGTCCAAATTCCACGTTGACTGGTCCGGAATGTCTGTGTACTTATCCATAGAGGGTAATACCATATTTACTTTCCCATATTTCTTAGCTTCCTTCGCCGCTTTAGCTGACCAGGCCCCTGTTAAAGAATAATTTTTAGATTGATTTTATTACTGTTTCATGTACAGACATAATCTGCAATTCTAAAACTATTAAATTTCGTCATTCAATTGCTATTCAATTTAGATTTTGACACATAAGGAATGTGTCTAAAATCTAAATGAACTCTAGAAATCTATTAAATTTAAAAAGCGTTCCAGTGTTCATTTCGAGTTTATACTAATATTTATTATTAACATGCTTTTATTAGCTTCATATGTATGTTAGTATGTAAAGGTGACAAAATTTATTACATATTTACATGTTTCAGTTATTACACCACATGTATTAATTTTAATTCAAATTTATTAAAAGTATTTTCTATTTTTAGTTGGATTCTCTATTAAACCGTGTTTTTTTTTTAGTTTTTTTAATCTATTATTTATTATTAGTTTCATACATGGTTTATTGTAGGTCAATGAAACCATGACCTACAATAATAAAATCACAGTGAGAAGTTTGTCACCTGCACTCCACGATTTATAATAGTGTATGATACACGTGATATATAGGTATAAATTATCTATACAAATAAATAAAATTGGAGTGTCTATTTGTAATATTATAATAACCACTTTTTACTAAGTGCATTTGGATGTATGTTTGTATGTTTATGTATACACCGTACATATACCAAAACAACATGTTTTACAATTTTTGTCTGTCTGTCTGTTTGTTCCGGCTAATCTCTGAAATGGATGGACCAGTTTTGATAGGACTTTCACTGGCAGATAGCTGATGTAACAAGGAGTAACTTAAGCTACTTTTATTTTAGAAAAAAAATAGTTTTAGTTAAAAATTATCAATTTCGGAAATTTTAGATTTCCAATTTAAGTTGACCTCAGATTTATATCATCAATCATATGAAATAGGGTTTAGCTTAGGCTGGACTTTGTAGGTTGTTATTCCAATGTAAGTTGACCTCAGATGTATGTCATCAATCATATGAAATAGGGTTTAGCTTAGGCTGGACTTTGTAGGTTCGAACGCACGTATTCCGGAGGCGCATTGCGTAACAGTTGCATTCGATAACACTGACTGTGTGCATATTTCATTTATTTATATTTTAGGGTTAACAGGGTTTGTAATCCAAAATATACCATAAGATATATCCAAAAAATGCTGCCCAAAGTCACTATTCCACGCGGACAGAGTCGCGGGCGCAGCTAGTATTATACATATAGCCGCTTGACGAAAATTGTAAAGGAAATCGAAGTCAGAAAGAACTGTATTTATGATCAGACATTAACAAGGTTTTATAAAGAAGATAGAAGAAGAAATAAATAAATAAGAAGAAATAACATCCGTTTTCTCTGTGCAGGGGCGGAGTAAGAACATGTAAATGAAAACCCGACAACGTAAATTACATAAGCGTGACATGTAATTGAAGTTAATTGATATTGTCCCGTAATTGATTTAAATTGTACTGTTCTAAAATTACGTCATTTTGCTTACCTGTAACTACATAATCGGCAGTTCCAGTTCTTGATATCAAGTTGAGAGGAACGGCGGCAAATTGCCCCAAGCCACCACCGGCAAGGAACAGAATTTTATAATTCGGTGGTACATCTCTGTAACAAAATAAAATAAAATGCAATTATATTTTATTTAATAAACACCGTTACATATTTAAGTATAATCTATATGTTTAAGCATAGTTTGTAAATTGTAAAATAATAAATTTACTAATTTAAAAATTTGCAAATTACTACTGCCAATAAACAAAATAAACGTGCTTAAAAACAATACAAAGTACTTTTACTAATTTAAAAGTGACCGAAGTTAATTTGCTATAGTATAGTAAAATACCCACATAACATTAGAAAATGAGTCTGATAGGTACATTGACAATTTGTTGTTTTCAATCAAAAATTATTACGTTCTATTTTATACATTCAAAGTCTTGGGTAAACAAATGTCAATAATGTTTGTTACGTATATGATAATCTCGACAATTGGTATCAATTGACCGATGAACAATGAACTATCAATTTACGATAAAAGACAAAAAAAACTGTTGTATAATTTTGACCGATCTTTATACTTACAATAATCTTCTCACGACATCTTGAATTTCAAGATTTAACTTCATATACCCAGCAGACCGGTGACTGGTTTCTAATAAACTTATTCCTGAATTATCGAAGTTTGTTAATTCTTCTCTTAAAATATCGTATACCTAAAATAAATCCATGCAATGTGTTATATTATTTCCCAAGATAAAACACGTGTCGTGTCGCGTGTTACGTGTGTCTTTTTAAAATCAGGAAGAATATATTTTTCGTATTTATTATTATACCTTCTTGTTATTTAAAATAATCACTTGATGTTCAGAGCACATAATCATTATAGAAATGTTGCATAAAGGGTCTTTTCATGTCTTCAACTGTATAAATTAACAATAAATTACAAGTAAATGTTAATTTACTTACTTCTTCGGGTAATTTTCCCGGTCCGGCGCCAAAATTGAATACTTTAGGCATTTTAATGATAAATATGCGCACTAATCGAACAAATAACACTCTGTACAGTACTCGAGTGTACTCAATACTGCTGTATTAAACAGATTGGTATGATACGTCGAGGGTTATCGCCCTGTATTTATTGTCGACACCGACGACCGTGCGCAACTGGTTTGGATGCCTGCAATAACTTCGCACGGCTCTTTAATCTACGTCGTTATTATCAAATGTCGTCATGTGTATTTATATAGTCAAAGATTTTATTTTACACTTGACCTTTTTTAAATTATACTTTTCTTGTATATTTAAACTAACAAACTTTTTTTTTGTTGAAACGTCAAGATACAATTGCACATATTTAAAACTTATTTACAGATTTAAAATAATATATATCAGGTTAGCAGATTGACCTTTTATTAATTCATAATTAATTAATTGCTTAGCTTGTTTGTAAGGATAAGCACTTTTAAAAGTAATTGGCACATTGAATCTAATTAGTCCAGGCCGTGTGGTTCTGAGCAATAAGCAAAATAAGGCCGCACGCCCTCGTTCTTATGACATTTAGCTTAAATTTTTGGCCCAGATGCAACAAAGAAGGACAAGACGTCCTATTTGTCGTAAGCGAAACGGCATACTAAGTAATACTAACACTAACGGTTCACTATTGAGTATTTTCACAAAATTAATTAAGATTTAAAAAAGAAATCTTCCTGTGACAATAATAATTTATGATGAACTTGAAATGTTAGTTAAGTTAATGTGAAAAAATGAAAAATCGGAAAACTACGAAATAATTGAGCTAAATTAAAATCAAAGAAATATTTAATTAAAATTAAAAAGAAATTATGATAATCAAGCGTTTATACATGCTTTGTATAAACGCTAGAAAATGTATTGTAGCCGCAGGCAAGTTAAGTTCCCCTCAGGGGCGCTCCTCTGTACGAGGAGTGCACGGGTGTGCGTACCCGAGGTGCCCGAGCATCCGTCGCCTCATTCCCCTTCTCATCCGAGGCGACGGAGTTCTACCTCTCTTCCCGTCTACCTTTTTTTTGGTCTCGGGGAAAAACCTCTCTTGACGGGCTCCCCCGGCCCAGGGGGACCGAGGGATATGTGGGACTCCGGGATTTTTCCGACTACCCACTAAAAACCCCGCTGTTCTCCTATCGCCTACGCCCGGGCCCACGCATATATGGCCTGCCGATCTCGTGGCCCGGGCCGGCGCGGGCCCGCCCTTTGTCTTAAGGCGGGCCCCTTTTAAAGTGTTGGCGCCAGGAGGTCAGGGTTTCGTCCCCCCGGCGCGCTCCTGTAACAACTCCAGGAGTTGAGGGGGGCCGCGGAACAGCACGCAGCCCTCACCCTCGCGGCAATAGTGCGGGCGGCGGATCCTCCCCCGAGGGGCCGCCCGCCGCCGCTTTTTACGGCGGCCAGAGGTCGTTACTTGCCATCCCGCGCCGCCGACGTGGAGGGGAGTGTGGTGGTCGATTCCCGCTCCCGCTCCGCCGCCTCCTTTGCGGACATGACTGCCTCACAGAAGGAGGCGACGGCCGTCCAAAAAAAAAACACTGTCAAATCTTATCACGACATTGGCAAAATTAATGTCAGAAGCGTTGGAGCCAAAAATAATAATAAGAATAGAATAGAATTAGTGACATAAACTTATTACATTTTTCAGCAACGGTTTAAACCGAATACTTTCGGAAAATACCAGTTTTGTTTTTTGGTGTTTTTAGTTTTTCGCTTACATTTTAAAGAAAGAACAAAAAGTCGAATCTTTTTTAAATTAACTTTTTGTAAATCAAAATATCTTTAACCAAAAAACGTCCGTATAAAAGCTTCGCTTCAAAACAACTAATCGCTTAAGTCGTAATTTTGATTGAGAAAACAGATGTGATCGACAGATTCCGCTTGCAACCTGCTTCTTCTTGAAGTCAACAAATATAAAACATCCTTTCCGAAGGCACAGACGTTGCTGACACCAATAAATATTTTAGCGCTAAAACGATCAATGGCGCCAAGCGTTTGTATGTGCTCCAAAAAGTGCCAACACTTTCAGCCGCTTTTGCAGTTTCAGCTTCATCATGGTGGGGCTCTATCTCCACATACATGCGCGGTATGTGAACTATGGAGTATTTATAGAGTAGTTTCCTTTGTCTTGGTTGTCAAAAAGTCCAGGTTTTTCTGTTCTACTATATTTGTCTCCACTGATGTTTGAACTGGTTGTTCTGAAGTCATTGCCGTAATATTAGTGTCAAGAAAGGATTATCCTCCGAGAAAGGATTATTATTTAAGACAATTCTTTTATTACTATTTCAATTGAAGATAACATATTTTCCCAGCGCCAAAGCAGTTTTTGATATCGCATGTACAAGGGTGAACCAAATATAAACGGGATTTTTTTTAAATAAATTATGATTATTAAATAATGAAATACAAATATAATTTATTTTTCTACGTAGTTTCCTGCTTTATAAATACATATTCCCGGCGCGCAGGAAGTTTTTTTATCTCAGCATCGTAAAATGAAACTGGTTGGGTCAGGAGCCACAACTGCACAAAAACTCCTCCACGACTTCATCATCTTGAAATCGTTGCCCTCCTAAAGCTTCCTTAGGCGGCCCAAACAAATGAAAATCGCAGGGCGATAAGTCCGTGCTGTATGGAGGGTGTTCAAGTTGAGTCCAGTGCATTTATTCCAGTTTTGACATTGTTAGAGCTGCAGTATGGGATCTAGCATTATCATGGAGAAGGATGACCTCTCGAATCCTTCGAAATAAGCAGCAATGATTGTGCATCGCTCGTGCAAAAAATCAATTAGCAAAATGCCTTGCTGGTCAAAAAACACTGTTGTGAGAACCTTTCCAGCTGACAGTCGAGTCTGGGCTTTCACTGGAGCTGCATTTTTTCCGCCACTCCATACTGGCTTGTTTTGATTCTGGAGTGTAGGGATTGACCCATGTCTCGTCGCAGTTGACGATGTAACCCAAAATGATCATATTTTTCCGCAAGCCTTGTAAGCCTTTGATAGACCTCCAAATGTCTCAAATTCCAAATTTCTAATCTTCGTTCAAAATACGAACGACCCATCTGGCACAAACTTTACGGAACGTCAGATTATTTGTGATGATTGTTTGACAACTCCTATAGCTTTGAGAGCGCTTTATGAATGAGTCTATAACTAACATTATAAAATAATAAGATTAAAGAAGACAGAAATTAAACAAAGGAATTACTAAAAGATGCACTGTATTGTCAATAGAATGTAAAAATAACAAAAGAATAGAAAGTCCAGAAACGGATAGAAAGTACGTCACAATAACACAATACGATCTAAGATAAAACTAATGGCGTTTGTAATTAAATAGCGGGTGCGCAGCCTTCCGTCTTAGCTTTCGGTTAACGACTGCCATCGCGAACGATTCTGAATGAGCTCCGCCAGACTGCAGAGGGTGGCTTTCGCGCCTAACGTTATTTTCCCGATCAAATATGATGGCAAGCGGTGTGAAATGACGTGCGCCACAGCTTATTCCCACCTGTTCTGCAATTTCGGATACTTTGGTGTTGAAACACCACACTTTTCTTCGTCCTCGCTTTCACTCATCACTACAAATTGCAATCACAAAAAATTTATGCTTGAAAGTGTTTAAGCACAAGAAACAATGTATAAATACTCTAAAATTAGCTTCTTCAAATTCAAATATTCACTGCCGACTGCCGACTTACACTATAATGGGTCTAATGAATCTAAAGCCTGCAATACATGTTGGCCGAGCGTCGCCGAGTGAACGCCAATACCAACGTTTAGACAGTATATTCGCATTATCTTGCCATCGCTCGGTGTCACTCGCCTAGTTAGCCGAGTAAAGTCAAGCGCCAACGTGTATAGAACTCATTTAGCGTAGCTTGTCACAACTCGTGGTCGCTCGCGACCACTTGCCGCACTTCGGAGCGCTGTCGGTTTTTCTGCACAAATCAAAGGCGCTCGCGCGCACTCGGCCAATAGTATCCACATGTTTGTCAGCGCGCCATTACGCGGTTGGCGTCGGTCGTGTTTACGCGTACAAAATGTCACTCTCAACAAACGACGATGTTTTCAAATTATTGGAATTTTATCAGAATGAAGAGGTTATCTGGAAGCGCTCATTATATAAATAGCAGCAGCTGCAATAAATTCTACGTCGTCATCCATCTTGTTTCAATTCACAATACTAACTGACGGAGCCCAACGTGTGGGCATCTCTTCAAAATTCGTCTGTATTTGCCATTTGTATTGGTTTTTGATAAACTTGCCGAACGTGTAGGCAGTAGCACTTGCCTTGTATTAATTTGCCTACGCTCGTATTGGCCTAAGCTCGACCAACATGTATTGCAGGCTTAATGGACAATATTATTTTGTCTTTGTCGTAATATTATCGTCTCACTCACACTCGTGCATAAAAAACATCATTCCTATTCCATCAGAACGACCAGTATAGTAAAACATTACGTTGGGGAAATCCCCAGTGCTTGTCGTTGCCTGATTTGATGTTGCCATACGTACAGAAGATCCCTATATTTTAGGATACATTTTAAAAACAAAATCACCACCAAGAAAAGGAGTCCGGTCGGCCTGAACATAAAATAATGGTATTTTCGCGTAGTATACTTGCATTACGATACTACATACTACATATTACGAAAATATGGTACGAATAGTATAATTATACTACGAAATCCAACACTGTTTGTCGTCGACATATATCGTATAGGTATTAGTAGTAATATTAGTAACAACCCGCGATTTATTCGAGTTCAGTTGGAGTCGATTTGAGTCGAGTTGTACTCAACTGGTAAAAATAATAGATACCGACAATTAACCACAAATCAGTAAGACTTTCTTCACTGCAGAATTGTAGTAAATGCTTCCCTCTCTCCTTCCTTTCATACCATATTTTCCCACGAATCGCATTAAATTTGTGTTTTTCCTAGTGATACTGATTTTGGCATTGAGATCGCCCATGATCAAAATAATTTCACGTCTGTGAATATCCTTGATAAGTTGAGCCAATGAAATAAAGAAACTTTCTATTTTTTCTCCAGTGGCCCGCATGGCCAGTGGCACATTTCACATCATTTTGCTTAATAAGGTGGCGGCGGGTGTTCCATGTAATCGTACCATCATAGTAATTCTCTTGGTAAAACAGTGCAGTGGTTTCCCATTGCCTTTTGCACTAGACATTTTAGAGGTTATTAGGACCTCAAGGCTCGCTGACAGCCTTTTCCACCGGTTGCCCAGATGGATATAAGAAAGAAAGAAAAAAAAAACATTTATGTATGTGGTGTTGAGTTTGTTCTCCCCTTACCCCCAACCTACAGAACCACCAAAGTTGTCTCTCAAAAATTCATAAATCTACAAAGTATTATAACTAAATACGCTTTCAAAAAGATAATGTGAAAACTATTGCGCGTATAAAACGATAGTGCTGCTATCTAGTATCAAATGGTATGACTCATAATTTTTTACCAACGCACCAAAAGAAGTATATCTTCAAAAGTTAACGTTTAATTTTATATTTTTAAATTATTCTGGATCAGAGCAACTGAAATAGTCATAAATAGTTAAAATCATTAGAAAATACATCGATACATCGACATAGAATTCTAATCAATATTCTAGTTTTGCAAATTATCGGATCGATTCGATGCATCGTCATATAAACATCGAGTGAATGCGATGCATTGATATATATCGAATATCCCTAGGTATTCTACTAAAGTATAACACTATAAAAGAGCGTTGCCAGATGGGGGGGATTCCCTGCAAATTCGGGGATTTTTTTACTTTGGGTGGGAGATTCGGGGCAAAAGATTCGTTGGGGGGACCTACGGGGGGAAAAATTAAGTTTGGAGAAATTTTGGAGGTTTTTAAGTGCCAATAATTCATCCACAGACAATTACCATCACTACAATTATTATATAACACGATATGTTTTTATTGGACTGCCGAACTTTTATTGTATTTAGAATTCCAGCGTGGACATACTAGCTTAGTGTTAATGACAAATCTCGCGAAGGATGCCCAAAATCCGCCTTCACTGAAGCTAACATCATTAGTGTGAGACAGCTAATTCTCGAAGATTGTCATGTGACGTATCGAGAGATAGAGGCTCTATTAGGCATCTCAGGGACAACCATTCAGAAGATCTTACATGAAGCGCTTGGTGTGAGAAAGCTAGTTTGCCGTTGGATACCGCATCTGCTTTCCGACGATCACAAAGCGGCCCCCGTCAGATGGTGTAAGAAAACTCTGCAAAGGATCAACCGAGGAGAGTCAAATCACGTCTATGACGGTGTGGCGCCTCACTCGCCACCTGTTTTCTTACACTGCTAAAATCGAATAATTGTATACTTTCATATATATTCTTCTTTCTAGTTATATGTATACTTTTTAGATATTTTCGAGAGTTATGTTATGTCAATACAAAAATGTAAGAATATTATTCGGAGCTGTCACTAAATTATTTTATATTATATAAGTTTTGTAATTATTAATTATTTTTATCACTCAATAACATGATACACACCACCATTAAAAATAGTGAGCCAGTGGATATACGTGTTTGATTAAATGTCTCGCTTAGAGAATCTACCCCATAGGAGGTCCGGTTAATCCTCCAAAACATCATCAGTGGTGACGAATCTTGGATCTATAGCTACGATCCTGATTTCAAACAACAATCTACAATCTGGGTCTTTCAAGACGAGCCAAAGCCGATTAAAGTTGTTCGTCCTCGAAGCACTTCAAAAAAGATGGTAGCCACGTTCGTTGGAAAAACCGGTCATGTTGCGACTATTGCACTTGAAGATCGTAGAACGGTTAATGCAGAGTGATATACCACAGTTTTTTTACCACAAGTCATCGCCGAACTTGTAAAATCTAACTCAAAGCGATGCATCATCCTGCACCACGACAACGCAAGCTCACACAGCGCTCGTCAAACGATTGAGTATTTGAAGAAGGAAAAAGTAGAAATTCTTGACCGTCCTCCATACAGTCCTGACCTAAGCCATATCGATTTCTTTACATTTGCTAAAATTAGGAAAAGTCTTCGTGGTCAAAGGTTCCAGTCCGGTGAAGATGCAGTCGACGCTTTCAAGTCAGCCATTTTGAACACCCCCATTTTAGAGTGGAATAAATGTTATAATAACTGGTTTGAGCGAATGGAAAAGTGTATTATGCTACGTGGTGAATACTTTGAAAAACAATAAAAAGTACTATATGGTTCTAGTCGTGTTTTTTCTTCAAACGACAAAACTTAAAACGCATGTCTCGTAGTGTCACACCCACTGACCAGCGTAGCGTGCGCATCTCTGTAGTATGGAGTTTACTAAGATGGTGCTTGTTTGTCGCCCAACACTCTGACCCGTAGAGGGTGCCGTAACAGCAGGTTTAGTGGCTGTTTTGTACATCTGTCACTTGAGCTTAAGTGGCATTTTATTTTATATTTGAATTACTTCTAAAATTGAGGTAAACTAAAAGAATTATCTATCTAATAACTGGTTTATTTACTTTTTCTTTTTTTATTTCTCCTTTTAAAATAAGTAAAAACTGTTCTGGGAGTTTTTTATTTCAAAATGCTTATTTTCGGGGCCTTTTCAAAAAAAGTTGGGGGAAAATTCACATGGCCATCTGGCAACACTGCTATAAAACGGACAGAAACAGAATGACAGAACTGAGCTGCAGTGTTGCCGTTTTAGCGACTTTGTCGCTAGATTTAGCGGATTTTGGATGTGTCTAGCGACATTTTTTTTCCATCTAGCGACAAAAATAAATTTAGCGACTTCTCGATATTTTTTTGATCGATCGGTTTTATGCGTCTCACTCTATCAAAAGATGTACAGATATAGCTATTTCTTTCTCATTCATTCATCATCCCGTTTATTCAAAGGATGCCCGTTTTCTAAGTTATTTGTTACTTTTTCAAAGAACAAACCGGTTTTACATAGTGTGTATGTGTATTGTTGTCATTATTATCAAAATCATATTGTGGATATGGAAATTTCTTTATAAAAGAAGGCATACGCTCAAAAGTATAGACCAGAATGGGAACAACAAGAAGAGTTCAAAATGTGGCTGAAACCTGTTATGACTGATCCAACTAACGCTTTTTGGTTCGTTTTGTCACAGTAAAATATTCGCAAATTTAAATGACAGAGTTGCTTTTATTTAAACCATATTTTTAAAATTGAAGATTTTAAAATATTTAGCGACTTCTAGGGATTTTTTTGAGTACTTTTTTCTTAATATCTAGGGATATTTTCATTGAGGTCTGGGGACTTTCTTTTTTCCTAAGCGGCAACACTGAGAATGACAGAACTGAGCTGTCTAAGTAGTGTTGCCAATTTAGCGACTTTGTCGCTAAATCTAGCGACATTTCATTTTCTACAGCGGCTTAAATTATGTGTCTAGCGACAAAAAAAATCTAGCGACTATTCTAACGACTTCAAGAGTTTAAATAAAAAAAAAAATAAGAATTTTGACTATAATTAAATTAAAATAAGGCAAGATCTCAGCCCAGAAATCTATCTTCTCTATATTTGGAAAGCTGCCATAAATTCTTATGCTTAAGCCGGGATTCCCCCAATGATGTACTTGACAGCATTTGGGGAATCCCGGCTTGTGTACAGGGGAATTTGAGTATTCATTCGTTGATGGAGTGTATTGTGCTCTTTTTGTAAAAGATTAGCGGTTGCTTATTAAATTTGTTGTAAGTTACGTAAACCCAAAGATACGTAGAATAGATAGTCAGTGATTGATTACGTTTGTGATGAATGAAGAAACTATTATTTTTAGTATTAAGTTTTTGACTTTTTAATTTGTGAAATAAGTATTTTTCATTTGGTGGTAATAAATAATATGTTATATTTTATTTTTAGTATTAATTTCTTGACTTTTCGTTTGTTAAATAATTGTTTTTTATAATTTTCAATTGTTTTATACCGATTACAAATATTATTCTGTGTAAGTAAATAAAATTATTTTCTTTTATTCCAATACACCAAAAACTGTGCCCCATTCTAGCGTGCGTAAAAAATACAGTATTAGAGATACGTGAAAGAATTAAGCTCAGTTTCCATCCCTAGCGCTCAGAATCTGGGATCATTTAGCGACTTCTAGCGACTTTTAATCTTTGTCCATAGCTAGCGACATCTAGCGACTTTACAAGCGTACGTTAGCGACTTTTTGACATGTGGAGTTGGCAACACTGTGTCTAAGTGTCTAATATAATAGAGTGATTAGAGTGAAATGAAAAGTACTGACTGCTCTATACCTATAGGCTAGTGCCTATACTGAATGAACTATACTCATTTCCTTCTTTTCTTTATAGTTCTTTCATTTCGATTTTAAACGCTGTGTTAAATTTATATGAAATACATTGATTAATTGAATGAATTTAGAGGCCTGTTGTACAATTTATAGTAACTAAACTAAATCATTATTAAAAAGCGTTTACGAACATTGTTTAATAATTGTGATAAGGATATGCCGCCTGTAAAGGATGAAACTTTGACTGAAAGTAATTGTTTGGAAATCATAAACTACACAGAGAAGAGTCCTGCAAAAAGTACCCTTGTAGATGTAAGAGCTTGTAACAAGCCTGCAACTAAGGTAAGTGCGTATAATTATGTAGAGAGCTTTTACAGTAGCGATGCCAGACGAAATTATTGATCAGTCTGACCTAGGTATACGGATTGTAGCAGTTATACTATGTTGATTGTAGCAGTGTTTCGGTGTAACTATAAATTTTTTGGTGATAATATGTATAGTAGTAGTAGATAAATAGTAATAAGTATAGCTTGATTTATAGTGATACAGCAACAATTTGGAGGTCCACTTTTTATTTGTGTTCAGAATATTGCTTATCATGCTGGTCTGAAAAAGTAGCTAAAGGTGATGGTTATCAATTATGTATAATAATAACTTACAGTTTCTAATTTTATTAATATAATTTTCCTAATTATTAGATTAATAGAGAGCATTATCAGATTTCTGCAACATTTAAGGTATGATTACTGAAGTGTTCCCTGTAAATGTGGTCTTTTTAATACAACATTGTAATTATTCCAGTTACATTATCTTTCTTGTTGTGTTACAGCAGAAAGACTGTCAGCCCACTTGCTATTTATTGCCTATGGATGTTTGAGATCCCAGGGGTACTGGTAGAACTGCCCTACTCATAAGGGAACCAGAACTCACTTTCACCTTGACCACTATACAGTATGAGTTGAATGAGTGTATGTTCTCAAACATAAATATACCTTTAGTCGGTTTGTGATTTCAAATTTAGATGATTTCATTCGCCATTTTTGTTCATTCAATTACCAGTAACATTTCTTCTACCTGCCACCTATATGCAGGTGATCTTCAAGTTTATACCCAACCTTTATTTATTTATTTATTGTTGGAACTGTGTACATTATAATGTTGGTAAGTACATTATGTATCAAGTTTGCCTTTTTAAGGCGTACAATATTTATAAAGGTATTTTTATGCTTCAAATTATTAGAAAGTAATAGTAACATATTCATTTATTAGCCCTTATAATTTTATTTTATCTAATTATTTTATTAATTTGAAACATAAAAAGTATAGAATTAAATTAATTTTAACAAATAAGAAAAGAAAATTATCATATTTAATTATATTATATTTATAATTTATTTATCAAATTAATAAAATAATATGTATCAATTTTTTTTATGTCAATTCCATAATAATTTGCCCATAATTAAGAAACTTGTCATTCATATAAGTTATAATATGACTTCTCAATTAACATTTGTTTCAATTTGTTTTTAAAAGAATGTTGAGAATTAGTATCTTGTTATATATTCTGGGGGCTACACAAAATAAGCTTTTGTTCAGGTAAGTTGTATTACTAGGTGGGCAAGAAATAAGCTTAGCTAAGCTTCTTGCTCGGAGTAAACAATACAGCCTAAGTGAACCCCAGCAAAACAAAGACTATAATTATAGATAGCTTTCACAAAACAAACATTGACTGGAACAGTATTCCACAAGTCATATTTGATGGCACAATAATTGAATATAACAAAGTGAAGGATCTTGGTGTCATCATTAACAATAAGCTGTCATGGCAACCTCACCTGGCTGAACTAAGCAGAAGAGTTTTCGCAGTATCTGCATCTCTCAGAAGGCTTAAAAACTTTCTTCAGAAGGCAGCTAAAGGTTTCTTGGGCAGTGCCTGTTGCTCCCTTTATTGGATTATGCTGATGTTAGTTTTCTTGATTTAATGGAAGAGCAACTGAATAAGCTAGAAAGTCTTCAGAATTTTTGTATCGGGTTCATATTTGGTTTGTGCAAATATAACTACCTAGTCAGGTCATAAATTCTGTCACATGTTTAATGTAAAATAATTGTAACAAGTTTATTAATTATGTAACCATTCATATACCAAAATGAACTTAACAAAACATAGATTCTTATGACATTAAAGTTTATTCAAAATGACCTCCGTGATTTTGAATACAAGCCTTCAATCTGCGCGGCCAGTTGTCTATCGCAGCACGAACGAGGTCCATGTCAATATCGGCGGCTGCCTTAATCAAGGATGTCTTGAGTGACTCCAAATTGGGATGAGGCTTTGAGCACGCCTTTTCCTCCAAGTGTTGCCATATCTTGTAATCTAACGGATTCAAATCTGGACTGGAGGAGGGCCAGTCTTCGTGCCGGATGAAGTCGATTTCACGCGCCGCCAGCCAGTCTTGTGTGCTTTTCGCTCTATGAGCTGGGGCCGAATCTTGTTGGAATACCCAGTGCCTGTTATTGAACATGGTATGAGAAACAGGTTCCACAAGGTTCGTCAGGACTGTATTTTGATACACAACAGCATTCGTTTTTACACCTTTCTCACAAAAATGTACCTCTGTTAAGCCCCAATAAGAAACTCCCAACCATACCATGAGCGAGGATGGAAAATGACCTCGTTGGACACGCGGAATACGGTTGCTCGCTTCTTCACTACTGTGTGCGTACACCTTATCATTTTGTTTGTTGTAGCTCTCTTCTACGGTAAACATTTTTTCATCCGAAAAAAGAATTTCCCGATATTTTTTTCCCGCGTACCGCTTCAACAAAGCGCGGCATCTCTTCAGTCTCAGGTCCATTAGACGAGCATTCAAACGATGTCCTGTTTTTCTTCGATATGCCCGAAGCCCTAAGTCTTCATTTAACACCCTTTTCACCGTGGTTCTGCTTAACCCCATCTGAAGGGCCAACAGTTTCTGCTTACGTTTGGGATTTCTTTGAATTCGTGCCTTCACAGCTTTTATCACTGCTGGAGTCCTAACAGACCGAGGGCGACCACTTCTTGACCTGTCATCTACACTAGAGTCTTCATTGTATCGTTTGATGGTACGATAAACGAATCTTTTGGTAATATTCAAATTTTTCAGTATGTTAAAAATTTGAATTGGCGCGTAACCGCAACGATGCAACGCAATAACTGCAACACGGTCTTCTTTAAGCGTCCACTCCATATTTAAAAATGAGTAAAATTCTAAAAGTTATACATTTTTATTTTCATGAACAATTCGAAATTCTAATTCAATAAACTTTTTTGTGGCCAGCATTCTAAAAGAAAAGTTTTTACTGTGTGACAATACTTATGACCTGACTAGGTACATATCAGAATTTCATAAAAAGCTTTTGTGGTTATCTATCCGACTTCACCGAAATGCTCATTTGCTGTCTCTCCTCTTTAATATTCTTTTCAAACCTGTTTTACCAACTTACTTAAAAGAATGTTTTTACTATCTCCGTTCCTATTGTTCACGTAATTTGCACTCTAACTACAACAGATTTCTAAAAGTTCCTGGACATTGTTCTTCTTACTGTTGTAAATCCTTTACTTATTCACACTTTTCCACTTTTGTGGAAATCATGTTCTGATTCATTCATGAAGATTTTTATTCTTTTTTCGCTCTCTTTGTGTACAAAGGTGAGGTGAGGTACACCTCTCTTTGTGAGGTGTACCTCACGATATTTTAGTACTAGTATCCTTCATAAGAAATTTATATGCATATGGGTTGTCTAGAAGAAATTGCTTAAAGCGATAAGGCCACCCATTGTCTCCAATATTTAGAATATTCTCTGTTACTTGTATCATATTAGGTTAAGTTGGTGACAATAATGTATTATCTATTTAGCAAATATCTGCGACATTGTATGCATGCGAGCTACACCACTTGCCCCATTTCTCTGTGGCAAGAAAACACACATCACTGAAATTTCTTTGTTTCTTAATACTTTATATTAAATGTAGTAGTAAATTTAATTGAAATCTATCCAGTAGTTTTGCTGTGATGCATGCACAACTGCAGCCCTTTATCATCTTATTTGTAAAAACATTTATATCCTTCCAATTCTATAGGAGACATTGGTCCTATTAACAGTGTATGTCTAATAAGGTTCTCTAGGCCCCAAAGATGTCAGACCCTTTACACAATATATATTTTAATATCAACATGTGATATAATACTTTAAATATATATTTACTTTAAATATATATCATTATGTGTTCTCTTGGTAGAAAAGCAGTGTTATGTATATTTATGAATTGCTAATTGTATGACCACCAAACTCCTTTTACTTTTATTGCATCTTAGTTGAGTGCCTTTTAAGCTCTTGAAAACTCAAAGAATAATCACTACATAGTATAAAACAAAGTTGCCTCCCGCTATCTGTTTATCCCTATGTATGCTTAGATCTTTAAGACTATGTAACAGATTTTGATGCAGTTTTTTTTAATAGATAGTGATTTATTAGGAAGGTTTATATGTATAATACATACATATTATAGTAATCGCAAACACTGGCAAAACCTTATGAGATAAATCAAATTAATGTACTATGGAATTGTATATCTTAAAAAGATCGATAAAAAACTCCACAATGGCCAAACCAATTTTGATGAATTTCCATATAGAGTGAGTGAACCTTGAAGAAGGACATAGACTACTTTTATTATTGTTTTTTTTTTTTTTTTTAATTTATATGGCAAAATAACATTTGCCGGGCTAGCTAGTATTAAATAAAATATATGATGGAATCCTGAATTGCGCTCATGTCTCAGTGGAGTTATTTTTCATTATATTAATCATGATGTTATCTTTTGCTGTCAGTCATCATCATCTTAGTATTAATTCCTGGCTGCTTTGGTGTCCAGGGTCTGCTTATAAAAAGCTATCTTTCACTGTTAGTATTACGATGTGCACATGAGCTGATAAAGTCAACCTAAGAGATACATGTCACTGTGGAAACTCACACCCAACCTCTAGGTTGGCTTTGATTATTGCACCACGATTTCCTACGAGGCGGCTTGCGTCCTGGCCGGATCCCCGCCCTGGGACCTAGAGGCGAAAGTACTCGCGTCATTATATCGATGGCGCGAGGAAGAGCGGGCACGGGGCTCGAGGCCGGCGCAGCGCCAGATCGCGCTGCGCCGAGAGGAGCTCCGTCAGGTCTTGGTGGCGGAATGGCGGCAAAGGCTTCTGCGCCCTACCGCCGGCCTCGCTACCGTCGAGGCGATCCGGCCAGTACTCGACGACTGGCTCGGGAGAAGGCACGGCTCCTTGTCGTTTAGGGTGACGCAGGTGCTGTCGGGGCATGGCTGCTTCGGCAAGTACCTGTGCCGCATAGACAGGGAGCCGGACGCTCGGTGCCATCACTGCGTCCACGGCGGGGAGGACACGGCGCAACACACACTCGCCGAGTGTGTAGCTTGGGAGGAGCAGCGCCGTGTCCTCACAAATGAAGTAGGAGGAGATCTGTCGCTGCCGGCCGTAGTGCGGAGGATGGTCGGTAGCGCAGAGTCGTGGGACGCAGTGGTGTCCTTCTGCGAGGACGTGATGTCGCAGAGGGAAACTGCGGAACGGGAGAGGGAGATCTCGACTCCCTTCCCCGGCCGCAGAAGGTGCACCGGGCGCAGGGGAAGGGCGGATAACGCCCTTTTCCGGCCCCCATGAATGGGTCCAGGGGCGAGGGACTTGGGGAAGTCCCCGCCCCCTATTCGATGGACCCGAGGCGGAGGCGCGTGCGGGTGTCGGCGCGCGCCTCTGAGGCGATGCACGGGGTAGTTAAACACCTCACTACCCCGTGCAGGAGACGAGGCCCGGACAGACCGGGCCAGCACTAGTGTGGGGCTGCGGAAGAATCTGGATTCCCGCGGCCCCGCGCGCACGTGTGAGGAGACACCGGGGTGGTGGTTTTAGCCGGTAGGAGTCCGGCATGCCCCTCCGCCTTTCCCCAGGCGGAGGTAGTCCATGAGGATTTCCCCACCCCGTAAAAAAAAAAAAAAAATGATTATTGCACCACAACCTTTAAAAAATATTACATGTTGCGAAATTTTAACGTTTCATTAATAATTCTGTAAATTAAGTTTTGATACATTTTATATTTCTGTGTTTGTTATGATCATTAAATAATGATGAGTCCACTGGATTTAAATTCTTGTCAAATTATATTATTATGCTACAGTATCATAGTTCTAGGCAGTCATTAAAAGAGACTAAAAGATGTTCCTCTTCTCATTGTTTTGCAGGTTTACAGACAGCAGTAAAAAAGTGCTGTTAATTTTGATGCTAGCAGATCAGTGTAGCAGTCACTGTTGTAAAAAATATATATACCATTTTTTGTGTTTATTATCAGAGTTGAGCCCCCACACTAATTATGTGTACTAATTTTACTATGTGCCAACACAGTTGTGGATTTAAAATGCTTTGAAAGGTAACTAGAATTTACCACAGGGATGACAATCTTGAACTGATCCCTTGACTGTGAAACACAACTGTGCTTCCTTCCAGAAAAAACAATTAATACACTTGTAATGATAATTAACTGTATGTAAACTTTATGTTCAGTCAACTGAACATAATCTTCACAACACACATTTCATTGACTGAAAATAAAAAAATAACAACACTTATAAAGTTCATCAAAGTAAATTTATTTATAACACCAATAAATACAACATTAAAATTTATTTAAATACACATGAATGCTTAAATATCGGTCAAATGAACTAATGAATTATAATATAAACATTAGTTACATAAGATAATTTAATATAATTCAAAGAAAGCTCAAGTTTTGATTTATATGGTCAACTAAATTTACAACTTTCACGCAGTTCAAATTACATTTCCCTTACAACTTTCACTTATTCAATGTTAAATTATTGGAGAACTAGTTAAACTACCTATTGATGAGTTGGGAATCGTGCGGTCCATGGCCCTGTACGGGGCCCCTGTTTGGGCGTTGGACATGACGGCCAGCACTCTCGCCATTCTGCGCAAGCCGCAGAGGGTGATGGCCGTCAGAGTCGTCCGCGGGTATCGCACGATTTCCTACGAGGCGGCTTGCGTCCTGGCCGGATCCCCGCCCTGGGACCTAGAGGCGAAAGTACTCGCGTCATTATATCGATGGCGCGAGGAAGAGCGGGCACGGGGCTCGAGGCCGGCGCAGCGCCAGATCGCGCTGCGCCGAGAGGAGCTCCGTCAGGTCTTGGTGGCGGAATGGCGGCAAAGGCTTCTGCGCCCTACCGCCGGCCTCGCTACCGTCGAGGCGATCCGGCCAGTACTCGACGACTGGCTCGGGAGAAGGCACGGCTCCCTGTCGTTTAGGGTGACGCAGGTGCTGTCGGGGCACGGCTGCTTCGGCAAGTACCTGTGCCGCATAGACAGGGAGCCGGACGCTCGGTGCCATCACTGCGTCCACGGCGGGGAGGACACGGCGCAACACACACTCGCCGAGTGTGTAGCTTGGAAGGAGCAGCGCCGTGTCCTCACAAATGAAGTAGGAGGAGATCTGTCGCTGCCGGCCGTAGTGCGGAGGATGGTCGGTAGCGCAGAGTCGTGGGACGCAGTGGTGTCCTTCTGCGAGGACGTGATGTCGCAGAAGGAAACTGCGGAACGGGAGAGGGAGATCTCGACTCCCTTCCCCGGCCGCAGAAGGCGCACCGGGCGCAGGGGAAGGGCGGATAACGCCCTTTTCCGGCCCCCATGAATGGGTCCAGGGGCGAGGGACTTGGGGAAGTCCCCGCCCCCTATTCGATGGACCCGAGGCGGAGGCGCGTGCGGGTGTCGGCGCGCGCCTCTGAGGCGATGCACGGGGTAGTTAAACACCTCGCTACCCCGTGCAGGAGATGAGGCCCGGACAGACCGGGCCAGCACTAGTGTGGGGCTGCGGAAGAATCTGGATTCCCGCGGCCCCGCGCGCACGTGTGAGGAGACACCGGGGTGGTGGTTTTAGCCGGTAGGAGTCCGGCATGCCCCTCCGCCTTTCCCCAGGCGGAGGTAGTCCATGAGGATTTCCCCACCCCGTAAAAAAAAAAAAAAAAAAAAAAAAACCTATTGATGAGTTGACATATCGAGACTTGGAGCATTTATTAAGTTGGAGTTGAAATTGTTTCGTCGTAAATATTCTGGCATATTGAACATGATATTTCAAAGAAGAAGAAAAAATATAATTATTATATAACTCATTTCTGTAATATTGTGACCATAGGGTGCATGATATCACATAATAATATTGTTCTTTCATCCACAAGTCTTTGCTCTGTAAATGTGTACAAATTATCTGTAAAATCTTTATTTTTAATAACATTTATTTAACAGTTTATATCTGCTTCTCCATTAGAAAAGAATATGTATTGGTTGTTACTTTCATGATCCACTTTTGTTGTGAAACACCTGTTCCATTACTCTAATATTGGCAAAATCCGAGTTTAGCACATTGAAGCCAAAGAAAAAGCCATATAATTTTTTATTACCTTGGATTGGGTCACGTAAAGATTTAATTCAATTATTTAAAAATTACACTATAATTAATTGCAAAGAATCTGGCCAGCTGACAACCTTCTTTAATTTTTAGGATGGAGTTTCTTCCTTCATTTGCATAAAATAAATATTTAACATTTCACCTCCATGTGTATAAATGCTCTTTTCCTCAAGTACAAGCTTAAAACCTTTTGCAGTATCTAAAATTCATTCAAGAAACACATTTACCATTATTCATGAAGATAGACAGCGGAGTAAACGATGTTATGCCAGTAATTTTGTAATACTATGGTGTAATATGTTTAAGTGTTGTACCATTTTATTGTTAAATTATATATAATTTTTATTAAAATTACACTGAAAGCTTCCACTAAGAATAAATATACTGGCACAATTTACACAGCGCCATCTAGTCCCAAAGTAAGTAGCATACCACTTGTGTTATGCGTACTGGACAACTGATATGCTACATATATACTTTTGTAAATAAATACATATTATACATAAACATCCAAACGCGAGACGAGAATAGGACCCGTGACATCCGCAAGCGTAACGAAGTGCGTTAGCCGTTACGCCACGGAGGTCGACGAAGAAGTTGGAGACTACTGTCAATGCCTATTTTGCCAGATTTTCAATTTCAATTAAATTTTTTAAATATATCTAACTATTAAATCAGTTGTTATTAAACTGTGTTTTCGCTTTGTTAAATAATAGAAATATCTTAGTGATTTATATATGGCCATCTTATTACATTTAATATCTTATTTATTAATTCCTAGTTAAAGTTTAATGAGTTTGTAAAATAATATTTAATTGTAAACATAATTCAACCTAAAATAAAGGTAAAAATCGATACTAAACAAAACAATGGCCTAAATAAGCGGCTAACTCATAACACACGAAAATTGATTTGAGTTTGCAGCTAACTCAAATTTTTCAGTTCGCCCCAAATTTGCGGCTCACTCAGTCGGTTGCTAACAGTTTGCCTACTGGGGACACAGCCTTATTCCGCCCCTGCATGGAGAAATTACAATAATATATTAAAATAGACGTTCACGCCCGCTTCGCTGGTCGAACAACAGTGAAAAGTAAATCGACAAATAATAGAAGTTTTTGTACGCCCCACTTCTCCGCGGCAAGAAAACACACATCACTGAACATGTAATGCTTATAAAAATCGTTGTTTTTAAAACTTTTATTAAATGAAGATAGCGCAATATTTTTTTTAGATAAGGGCCAAGTTTCTATGAGGTAAAACTTGAAAATTTGATTGAAATCTATCCAATAGTTTTCCCATGATGCGCCCACACCTGCAGACCTCTATCATTTTAATAGATTTGAATTGTTATTGGCACGAATATGTTACTTTTTCTATTTGTTTCACATAAGCAAACAGTACCTATATTTATTTTACTTTCAACGCTTATTCAGCAGTAATTATGTATGTCATGAAGAACACTTAATGTCATACCTATTGTTATTAAAATGATGAAATTGTTAAGAGGCATTTTAATTTGCAAATGGCACTTCATGTGCCACTTTTGTCTATATGTAGTGTAACTGTGTTGAGTTCTATTACGGTTTGATAACTATCATGTAATATCTTCTGTTAGAGCGAAAGTAATGTTATATTTTTTTTATAATTCCACTAGTGATTAAATGTAGTGTTTTATTGTCATTTACCTAAGGCAGATTAGTATTTTAACAGGTTGAAATTAATATATTATGACAAAAATATAATAGAATGCATTAATTTTAAAAAAAGTATTTATTCAGCAACTTGTCGAATTTATATGGAAACCATGTAATATCCAATATCATGCTTAATTTGCAATAATGATTATATTCTAAATAATTTCAGAAATAATTATTATAACGTTGCATCTCGTCTTCTGAACTAAGAATTGTCTTTCTCCTAATCTTAACTGTGTGAGCTAGGCAGGTGTCCTCTCCCTCCACTCGCCGTCATTTTAAAATTCACACCTTCATCATCTGTCACATAGCCCATTCATCTTTTCTGTTGTCTACCCCTCTTTCTGTTTTTATCCACTTTCTTTTCTCATGTTTTCTTTGTTATATTACTTGTTTGCTTATCACATACGTCAGTTTCTTTAATATTACTGAATCAGGAGCTTAATAAGAGTTCCCAAGATTTGATTAGTGTTTCTTCGGCTGGCTAACGTACTGTAAATAATATTGCCCCTTGCAGCCTTTATCAGTGAATCCTAGTGAGGATACAATCATTTTTATATGTTCCCATGGCGTAAAAACTTCGCACACTCCACTACATGGGATATTGAAACACCGGGGAAAATAGGTAGTGTGGGATTCCAGCGCAATTTGTTAAAGCCTGCTAAACTATGTTTCTTTTTTAAATTTACATGAAGTAAATGATCACCTAGTTTTTCTATAATATTATAGCAATTTAGCTTTAAATATTTAATTACAATTTTGTTACAATTAAAATACTTTACAACTTTACACTATACTGCGTTTCAATATACATGTATTGTTAATTAAAATTAGTTTTGATATCGTGCTTCATTATCATCATCGTCATTATAGTGGCGGGTGACGGTAGCATTTTAAGAAAGAGCCCAAGGAGACATTTCAGCTTTTACTGCCCACCATCTGGTTTCCTAATTCCGACAAGAAATTTCTTCGTCTGAGGCTCACTGTTAACCTTATTCCATTATCATTATTATGTAAGCTTGGGAATAATACTTCAAAATATATAAAAAGACCATAATTGCAATTAAATTGGATTATATAATTAATTGTTGCATCACAGATGAAATTATACATTTGATAATGTATCAACACAGACACTCAATGTATTTCAATTTCTCACAACACCATAAACAACTGTAAAGCACAGAAGTTAAACGTATATAGTATGTTTGCATTTTATCTGCTCTCTGTGGTCATTATAGCTTTTTTATTTGGCTTTTCTGATAAAGATGCCTAAGAGCTAAAAGATGTATATTATAAAAAAAATTGGTCCTGCTGAAATGTATGCTACGTAGCTATGTTTAAGAAAAAATGTATGACATGGCAGTTTATAATCCCCTGTCTGATATATCGTCTATTAGTGAACGCGGTCACGCAGTTTTGCAGTTTATCGATCTCGCCAACTTTTGTGCTGCGTAGGACATCTCTGGTGGGAAAGCTATCTTTTTTATTGCTGTGGAATAACAGACAGGCTGAAGGGCGATAAAATAATAAGCAGCTACCGTCGCCTATGGAAGTCTGCGACGCCAGAGGTAATACATTGCCGTCCGCGTAGGAGATTTGGAACCTGGGTCACTTATGCCAAAACACAACACAAGGTTATTATAGCAGCATATTTAGAGACCATGGAGGTTCCCTACCATCCAGATGGGCTAAGAATTCTACCACCTAGCTTGGGTTTATTTGTCACCTTTTACGACAAGTTGCCCCCGGCCGCAGGGGTCAGCATTCTGAATCCGCCTCTGCACGGTGAAAGTCTTCCATAATAGATGTAACGTAGAAAAGTCAAGTACAGGTGTCCATTTCTCCACAAAAAAGTAGTAAGACCGCGAGCGTAATACTCGTAATCGCATTGATACCGTAACATGTTTGTAAGCGATGTCTGTGTGCGTTGATCGAGAGCGCAAAGAATGAATCTTTCACATCTGTATTCTCCAGTATTTTGTGACCAGCACTGTCGGCGGCGTTAGCAACGACTACTCCGTAATAACAAGTATGTTTTCACTTTTTTTCGTCTCCCGCTCGAGACATGCGTCTCTGCGGTTGCTATAATCACACGATATAATTTATTAATAAAAAAAATATAGCCACATATGTAGTTCACAGTAGTATTTTCACGCTTTTTATTTTTGTTGTGTTTTTATATTTTTTTTTCTTTGTAACTTTCAGTGTTAGTGCGTCATGTGGGCAGCTGATTTTTTAATTATTTATGTACATGTTATTATTTGAAATGCACTGTACTGTTTTGAAGTGAGCCTCTATGTAGTGCATGCCTTATTGCACCAGAATATACCGGAGACAAGATGACTAATTCACAGGTATTTGGTTTATTTTATTTGCACTGCTTTTGTTTGAATATCGCATTTAGTTAAGTTCAGTTTAAAAAAAAATATTCAAAGATTTCCATTTTGACCCCACATGCGCTAGGTACGCTGTTGAGTAAAATCACGGGGAAAGTAAGCAAGCTCTTTTGCATCGGCGCCCTTTCTTAATATATCCTTTTTCTGCACAAACGAGTCTATCAGAAAATAAATATGCTAGATTTGATTTCTGCCTGGTTAACTGTAGTCTGAATCCGAAACTCCGAAGTGGTCAGAATGGTGTCGCTTTGAAACTGTGAATTAACCCAAAGAATTATTTGTAGTTTTTACGACTTCCTTTGAAAGTTATAGTGTCAAGTTATTATTCTAATAAATGTTATGTATCTATTTTAGAAATATAGGTATTTTTGTTCAAATATAGAAATGTAATATAAAAAGTTAGTTAGTATTTTATTTAAACATAAACGCCTTTTCGAAAGAAATTATGCTTATAATACAATTGTTCTAGTTGTAAGTAGAGCGTACGTATAAACACTCTTGATGTCCATTACGCAATTATGGTAATTGTTCTTAATTCTCTCTGCACACTTCTTGTAACATTATAAACATCCGAAGTCGTTGACTTCGTTGGTAGTGTTTCAATTAATATTAACAGTTAAGTGTCGTTCATTGCGAACTGAAGTGTTTTTTCCAATTATTTTACAGGATATAATTAATTTTGCGTAATGTTTACACACAATTGCCTTAAGTGAAAGTTTTGCATGTACATAGGTATGTTGTATTTTACAAAAGTACAATTCTGGAAAGTCGAATGAATATTTTATAACTATTATTTGCAATAACTAAAATTACCATAGCTTTGCAACATGTTTGGCTGGTAAAGGAGAATTAGCGAAAAAAAACGCCCCAGCTACACGCCCAATTCTTCTATTTTTTTTTTTTAATTAGGAATACCATTCCCACCTTACAATAAAAAGTTGTCACTAACTCTTCCACATAACATAATTGGGAGGAACTCTAAGTAGATATATTTTCATAATTTTTGTGACGATTTCGACATAAGGAAATATTATTATGTACTTTTCACATTTATATGGTGAGTTCTAAAATCGACATAATACGATATAAAACTAAGTTATAAATTGTATGTATTGTAGAAACTACAAAAGTTACTCAGACATAAAAATATTAAGGAGCATCCTTTAAACAACATTTGTTTATTTCCAAGATATATTAAAATCGTTAAAATATTTGTCGTATTCAATTGGGCTCTAAGTTATTCATTGCCCTTCTAACCTTAATTATGCATTAAAGATAACACTGTATTTTCCTAATTTTGGTAATTTATTCAAAATGTCCATAACAGTTAATGTGTAGGTAGACACTGTCAACTAATAAGTTAATAATTAAGCAAATAAGGTTACTAAAATTAATAATAGGTCTTTACTTGTGAAATTGCCGTTCTGCAATACTGGCCATTTCAAATCAAATTAATTTTTGTTTGGCTAAGAATTCTAATTTCAAATTAATTTTATTTTAAAAACATGGAATTCTTTTTCCAAAAGTAGTCATTTGTTTATTGATTAGTGTTACATTTTCATCGCACTTCAATCTTTTTCATCGTCATGGATACGTCAAAAATTCGAGTAATTATGGAATATGAGTACCGTCGTGGCAGCAACGCGGCACAAGCGGCACGCAACATCAACGACGTTTACGGAGCTAACACTACAAACAAACGCACCACCTGTTATTGGTTTGCTCGCTTCCGTTCTGGGAATTTCGACCTGAAAAATGAACCTCGCGGTCGTCCGAAGACTGGTCGACAATGACGAATTAAAGGCGATTGTGGAAGCTGAATTAGCAGCAGCTTTCGACGTTAGCGTCAAAACAATATTGGTCCATTTGCGTCAAATTGGCAAGGTAAAAAAGCTTGACAAATGGGTGCCCCACGAACTCAATGATCGCCAGCACGAAGTACGCGTCGAGCTGTGCCTTGCACTGCTCAACAGACACACAAATGAAGGAATTTTGAACCGCATTGTTACCTGCGATGAAAAATGGATTCTGTTTGATAACCGCAAGCGCTCAGCAAGTTGGTTGGATCCTGGTTCAGCACCTAAACAATGTCCTAAACGAAAACTTACCCCTAGAAAAGTGATGGTCACTATTTGGTGGTCCAGCGCCGGTGTGATTCATCACAGCTTCTTACCAAACGGGGTGAGCATTACTGCAGATGTGTACTGTGAAGAACTGAACACAATGATGGAGAAGCTGGCACATCTCCAACCAGCATTGGTCAATCGCTCGTCTCCGCTGCTCCTGCACGACAACGCGCGACCTCATACTGCATAGCAGACGGTCTCCAAGTTGCAAGAACTGGGGTTGGAAGTTCTCCGTCATCGCTCTACTCACCAGACCTTACGCCTACAGACTACTACTTTTTCCAGAATTTGGATAACTTCTTGGCGGGAAAAAAATTCAATACCCGAGATAAAGAAAAATTCAATACCCAAAAGCAGTACAAAATGCCTTTGAGGAATTTGTTGCCTCCCGTCCAGCTGATTTCTTTAAAAAGGGCATCAATAAACTGCCACTGCGTTGGCAAAGATGCATTGATTGCATGGGTGATTACTTCGATTAATACAAATAAAAAATACATGAAAAAAATCGTTTAAATTTTTTCATACAAAATGACAATTTCATAGGTTAAGACCTAATATTAATTGCTTTATTGACATTTTCCATGTCAAATAACATTGATCGGATGATAAACATCTATGTTACTTACATAATTATAACGTTTCAAATGACTATTTGTTCATATAAAATATAACTAGTCGAACTGAATTTTTTTTAACACTAAACCTACCAGTGTGGGAAAATGACCGAACATCGTAATCTGATTTTACTACTTTTATGAAAAAATACATCGAATATATAATTTTTATGCCAAATTATGCCTAATGACGTATTCTTCGCTGTACAGTAATATATACAACATTTTAAAGACGGGTCACTTGATCCGCCAATAATGGGCATACATGAAATATCGGTAGGTTTAGTATTTAAAAAATGAAATAGATGATTCCGTAACCTTATTTTTTCGATTCTAATATGATAAGTTAATTTAACTCTATTTAAAATAGGTAAAAATAATAGAAGCTCGTGTAAAATTACGTATTTTCTCACGGAAATAATTAATACACATTTGAGACTTATGTTATAATTTTTAAAATACCTAATAATTCATACATGTAATAATATCATATATGTTGTATCACATATCAATGGTATGTAATTACGAGTTATAGATTTATATTAAGTCGTTGTTTATTTCCACGGCCTTGCTTTTTTTTATTGCTGAGGAATAGCAGGCTGATGATCCGCTTAATACAGTAAGCAGTTACCGCCGTCTATGGATGTTTACAATGCCCACTCACTAACGCTGCCGTTCCCGTAGGGAAACCTGGATCACTTATGCCGGAACACAGCACAATTATATACACGACACATTTACGAAACGACATATTTAGAGACCAAGATTGGTTGCTTGTTACGACAGGCCGCCTCCGGCCGCAGGGGCCAGTATTGTGGCTCGCAAGTATGGAGAGAACATTTGATTGTATTTATTCCTTTAAGAATTGTGATATATTTTAGGTATGGTTTCGTGGCGTGAGAAGTTCCAAATTCCGCCATGTCTACGGGGTTTCGTTCAAAAGAGAGCGTTGTTACGACAATATCAAGATAACCCGTAACGCACATGACTCAAATTTTTGTGCTGTCAACCCCAAATTTGTTGCCATCGTGACTGAAGTGGCTGGGGGAGGAGCTTTCCTTGTTTTACCTTTGGATCACGTAAGTAACTTATTAGTATTTATAATAATAAAGAAAATTTTAATGACTTATTCACTCAATATGAATTAAGTATAAATAAATTGATTACTTTGTCAAAATAAGGATTTAAAAAAATGGGTATTTTTGTAACTGTTCCATGTCAAATAACATTTTAACACAAATTAGTGCAATATGTTCGTAAATAAGAAATTTGCGAAAGATTTTTATTTAAAAATTCGAGTTTTTTTCTTCTTCTCCATACCATTTCCTTGGGGAGGTTTGGGGCCTCGAGTTGGTACCCTGGCATAAGTTCAGGGGGCAACGACCCCTCGGTGACGTGGCATGAGCGGCGGGGGCACACACATGATTCATGTGGCTTCACCGCAACTCTACGTTGGCCCATTTTGGCTTGTTGAGCCAATCTCCGCTATTGTTGACCATCAGTGGCTTCTGTTTGCCAGTCTGTGGCTTGATGGTTCTGCGACCTCAGTTACTCGTCTCCCAGGTCCGACGAACGTATAATTAAATATCTGGTGCTCGGTAACCCAATGCCGTAAAGTGATGGCGATAAGCAGCTGCCCTGTGGGACGCCTGCAGAAATGATTCTCATCTGAGAATTGGTTGTCTGCTCAACCGAGACGTAGAAATCCCGATCCGCCAAGAAGGATGCCACAAGTCGTACTAACGAGGGTGGCATGCTGGTTTCGATTAGCTTGATGATCAGACCTTCATGCTAGACAAGGTCGAAGGCCTTCTCCATATCCAAAAAGATCGCAACCGTGCTTCGACTTCGTTCTTCGAGAACGCGGACCAATTGTGGGGATGTAGTGGCCGCTGCGGAAACCAAACTGCTCCGCACGTGGAGTGATATGCGAAGACAATTATCGCATCAGCAAACGCTCAAATAAATTGACGTTATGCGGTAATAGTGACGGGCCGGTAACTTGCAGGCCAGTGCCGATCCTTACCCGGAAGCATAATAACCTTTCCCGTTTTCCAAGCGTTTGGGAAGTGGCAAGTTCGCAGGATACCATTAAATAGGCTAGTAAGCGCCGCAAAACCTCTTCGGCAGCCGACGGAGTGGTCAGTGGGGAAACCGTCGTACTCTGGTGCTTTAAGTAAAGGAAGACGAAGCGCGGACGGATACGTACTTCAGCTGGAGATATAAAATATTTCCCTCCTAAAGGGACGTACTGGCTTGACAAGACGTCACGCACTTTCTTCTCGGTTGGTGGTTTTCTTGGATGACTTGTGGCCGATGCTGAAACCGAATGTGGCATAAACTGCTCGCCAAGGTGGGCTGCAAACATCTCAGTGCGATCCGAATCGCCGCATTTCCTCATCATCCAACAGCGGGCACATGGGAATGTCATCCAGCAGCGGGTACGTGGGAATGTCATCCAGCAGCGGGTACGTGGGAATGTCATCCAGCAGCGGGTACGTGCGAATGTCATCCAGCAGCGGGTACGTGGAAATGTCATCCGCTCCGTTGCAAGTATGATAATGGACTCCTCCTCCGGAGCGAAGAACCTGCCTAAGGTGAGGTCCTCTAGGTTCTTAGTGTAAGCTGCCCAGTCGCTTCTCGGTCTCTATGGCCTCCGTGGCGTGAAGTCTGCCGTGAGATCGAGTGAACAAATAGGAAGATGCTGTGAGTCCATGTCATACAGCACTTCCAGCTGGATGGGGCAGCGTAAGTGTTGATGAACTACAATGTCCAGAACGTCAGTACTATGATAGCATGTGGGTTGGTGAAACATTCCGAAGATCGTTGTAGTTATAGCGGGGCCCCGGAGGCCTATAGCCAGCAAAGATTTTGGTCTCTGCCGGCTGTCCTCACCAGAACCCCACATGATATGATCTCGGTAAACTCCGGGTGCTTCAGCTCATCGTGTACTATGAGCTGAAGCATCGTGTACTATGGCCTTGTGTACCAAAACCACTCTGCCTCTCTTGTCGGCCGGCCGGCCTTGTCCGGAGATCTCATCGTGCCTATACAAGACAAAGGGAATCCGAAGCAATGACGAAGGGCGCAGTTTGATCTCGCCCAGTAGGATGATATGTACGTCCTGCAACTTTTTTTTTTCTTGAAAATGATCTACCTTTTGGTAACTCATTTGAAATTACAATCTAGCCTTATACGTAGACTAATTAGTAATATAAATTTAACTTAATTTGCTAAATAGAACTGCAACTGAGTGAAAAGACGTAGTGATGTAAACTTATCAGGAGGGGTGGTGATACCCCCCTGAGTTCCAGTAGCTAACTCGCTGACTCACTGCCCATGTTGGTCTAATTTTAAATGGGCTAGTGTTCGCCTCGCGGAGTCGCATAGATCGCCACCCTGAGTGATGGCGGAAACCAATTCCTTCAAGCCCCGCAACACACCTCCAAGCCGTCTAACCGCTGGAGGATGATGTTGAGTGGATCCACGGCGCCTCAGATCTTCACGAGTACTTCGGAGATGTGGTTTTGAAATGGCTGCGGTGACAGCGCTGGAAGACGCGGCAGGAGTTTTTTTAATCATATTTCAAAAAGAACTTATAGTACGCATTTCTTAGCTAGTATACTTAAATATCCATATTATGCCATCATTTTTAACAACTATACGGCCACTGCTGGGCATAACTGACACCAACATGTGCCATAATACTCGATTCTCTCCTTTTTGGACCGACACCTCACTCATTAGTTCGCCGGGTTTGGGAGCCTCCACTTTAGGGCTTCTTTAGCTGACAGTGGCCAAATCTTCACCGCTTCGTCGAGCATTTTCTGCTAGGTATGTTCTATGTCTACCTTAGATAATAGCATAGTTACCTCCCATCCACCACCATAATAAATAATTTAATACTGTGTATTATTCCTATAAATATAACTTTTGTAATACCATTCGAACAAACAAATGTTTGATAAGTCAATATTTTGTATGATGTCAGTGTTTGTTCTTCATATTGACACAACCTCAAATGGCACCAGCATTACGTTCTCCGTACAAAGCTGACCTTGTTCTTTAACTTTACGAGTAATGCACCTCAACAATGTTTAATGCGTTACGGACCTAGTGGGCTCAGGAGTTCCTAATAATTTCTAACATCTCATTTAAAATTAAATTATTAATACACAATCATAAATACGTAAATAAATTAAACCATCGAGATTATTTTAAGTAGTTTTAAAAATCTACCAATTCTAGTTTTGGTTTATATTTTACTACGATGACAATAAAATAATTGTAAAAATTTACCATGTCATTGTAATATAACAAAAACATTAAAACTAAACGAAACGTATAAAAATAAGTTTCTGGGATTATATACATAACCTGCGATTTCTTTCGGGTGGAAAAATTAATTAGAAATTTAGATTTGTTGGCCATAAATAGTAAGCCTGAGTCATATTTCCGATTAATATCTATTTCTGAGTCAAATTTTGTGTATGAATCAACCTCGTTACACCGTTCTGGAGTGATTGAGTAAGAAATGTCCATCCATTCAAACACATTTATAATATCAGTATATAATATATAATTGAAAATATAAGAAAATGTAAGGAAACCCATTCTTGCATTTTTTTTAAATATATTTGGCTTATATTTTTAATTTTGTATACGTTGAAATTAAAGTAATAATTTACGAATCCCTGAATCCGATCAGTTTTAATTTACTACGGTGTTCACGACGACGATGTTAAATAAAAAGATAATTTGAAAACATAATTCGTTTACAAAGATAGTCGTTTATAACAATCTTTCCCATCATACATCACTTAACTTTTTAAAATGAGGTCTTTCTCTAACGATTAATTATCATTCATTTGTGCATGCATTGTCTGCACTCACGCATAGAATACTTCATTAATGATTATTATTAATATGCGAATCGTAATGATTGTATCATTTTGCATTACGTGTGAAATGAAATCATATTACATGTTGTTAGTCGCATCAACAGTTTCGAGTTCGTAATAAGATTAGCTTGTTTGCGTTTTAATTTGTTTTCATATTAAATAGTACTTTAGTTCGTATTAAATAGTATTTTTTTAATTTGGAAATTTATTAATATTTGGAACAAATGCACATGAATATTTAAAAATCATACAGGATTTGTAGATAAATGGTGATGAAGAGTCTAGAATTAGACAAGGAACGGGAGAGGACAAGCGAATAGTCTACGCAATTTTAAATAACAGCGCCGCAGGACGTCAAACGACCTCCAGCCTTAGACAGCAGCTACGGACGATGCTAGCGAATATACCTCGACTGAAAGGGCACATGTGCTGTTCCGCGTTGCCCTCCGTAATTCTAACACGGGAGAATTAAATACCTTACCATAATTCCAACACGGGGGAATTAAATACCTTACCAACGATGTAAGAGGCGCGTCCTAATACAAAAGACGGTCCAATGCGCGTGCCTTAGTCACGGTATAGGTTAGTGAGTAGGTCCAAAAAGTTTTACATAGTCTCATGACTTCTCCGTAGTTCAGGGGATCAACCAGAAGGCATTCATTCTTCTTATTCAGTTCGTGGCCTTACTTGACAAAAACGCACCAGAAAAAGGTGACTAAATGCAATTTTTACAGTAGGAACTGCCTTTTGACTCCTAAAATACCGAGGGAATTAATCTCATGAGTTGCGTCATTTGTCTAATTTTATAAAGTTCTAGTGATGTATTTAGTTATAGATGGGGAAAAGTAGCTTCTAGTCATGGAGAATACTTTGAATAAAACTTTATGAGTACATAGTAATCTAGGGCCAGAAATCCCGTAGTACGTCAAGGACCGTATTCGCCTGCAAAGTACTACAAGTATACATACATGTGTGAGTGATTTCAACACGACAAAGACTCTCACTAAAGCAAATGATCATTATATCGCCCTCTTTCTGACTGGATAATGATGAAAGAGTGTGATATACGAGATCCTGTATGTGTAAAAAGTATTTGTTATAGAAAAAGGTCGTAAATGCACTTGTTGTGATGACATGTATTTGTGAAACTGCTACTGGACTTATGGCCACTTCTGTACTATTTATTTTACAACTAGCTGTGCCCGCGACTCCGTCCGCGTGAAATAGTGACTGAGCAGTATTTTTTAGATATATCTTTTGGTTTATTTTGGATTACAAACCCTATAAACCTTAAAATATAAATAAATAAAATATGCAAACAGTCAGTGTTATTGAATGCAACTGTTACGCTACGCCATGCGCCTCCGGAATACGTGTGTTCGAACCTACAAAACCAGCCTAAGCTAAACCCTATTTCATAAAATATGATTGATGATATAAATCTGAGGTCCACTGAAATTGAATAACAACCTACAATGTCCAGCCTAAGCTGAACCCTATTTCATATGGTTGATGATATAAATCGGAGGTCAAGTTAAATTGGTCATGATTTTTAGCTAAAACTATTTTTTAGCCTAAGTTACGCCTTGTTACATCAGCTATCTGCCAGTGAAAGTCCCGTCAAAATCGGTCCAGTCGTTTCAGAGATTAGCCGGAACAAACAGACAGACAGACAAAAATTGTAAAAAATGTTGTTTTGGTATATGTACCGTGTTTACATCCAAATGCACTTAGTAAAAAACGGTTATTTTAATATTACAAACATACCCTCCAATTTTATTTATTTGTATTATAGATAAAATCCTCATTTTGATAAAAATATGTGACAAAAACTTAATGGTACATCTAATATTTTCTTATATCTTATTTGATGCTGGTAGCAGAGCTGGATTCTTACTACCTGAAGATACATTTGATTGTCAATTTCAGACTGGCCGCTTAGATTTCAACGCAAGCCGTGTAACCGGTCACAAGGGTCCCGTTCTCGACATAAAGTGGAACCCATTCAACGATAACATCATAGCCTCATGCTCCGACGACTGCACGGTAATTTCGGTTTGAATTTTTTATTGCACTTTTTCTAGCAATAATTCGCGTCGAGCGTAATTCACTCTGACTTGTTCCGTTCGAGTAATTGCGTTGTTTTTTGTGGTTGTTATGAAAGTGTAACGTCTTATGTAGCATTTTGACAGCTAGCTTTGAAAATTGTTATCGCTATAATAAGTATAATAATTAAAATAAATGTTATAATATTATAATCTAACTTACTTTTCACTCTGAAGCAGACATTAACGTGAGTTTTATAATAGTACTAACAGATATTAAGAATGCGAGAAACTTATTAACAATCAACCAAGGTTTGACATCGTACAGATTATATTATATTTTTATCCGTGCATGGGCGGAGAAAGAATGCTGGCCTGTAGTAAAAGGCGACAAAACAACCCACCCTAGCTACGTGGTAGAGCCGCAAGCCCGTCTGGATAGTGACCACCTTTGGTCTTAAGTATGCCGAAATAATAACTTTGTGTTGTGTTCCGGCATTAGTGACCCAAGTTCCTACAACCCTTACGGGACAGCAGCGTGATCGCGATGCCACTGGCGTTTCAAACACCTACAGACGACGGTAACTGCTAAATTCTAAGTGGGCCGTCAGCCTGTCTGCTGTCCTACAGCAATTAAAAAAAGAAGTATGCCAATGAACTCTCCAAAGATCCCGAGAACTGTGCGAAGTGGAGAAGAAAAAGTCTGAAAGCGCACCCCGGGTAAAGAAGCGTAAGTTTAAATTACGGTTAACTCTAAGATGAATCGATATTTGTTTAATAATTATCAGTGAATTGCTAATTAAAGGAAGTGTCTCGAATATGTATCTCATAGGTATAACTGGTCTAATCCGGATTGCACATTTCGATCCGAGTAGACCGATTGTCACATGGCTTAAGTGTTGAGCGCCTATTTATCTGTGACTTTCTGTGTATGTGTGTATAGAGTCATTAGAAAATAATCTAGGTTTTTGTAGGATTGACTCCCTTATCTCGGAAGCCTAGTCAGACGGTGTCTGACCCTCCAACCCTGAAAGAAAAACTATCATTTATTTATCGCCCTTATTAAACAGCCCATAGGGTCCCGTTGTTGGCCTCCAGCCTCCCCCTAGAGGGAACGGACAGTATGACGCTTGTCCTTGGCGTTTTGCCGGGTTACACTTACCGGTGATCTCGCAGGTTTCCTCACGTTGTTTTCCTTCACCGTCGGCACATGGCAACTATGCTATAATAATGCACGGGACGTTTAGATTGGTTTCTGAATCTAATACCACTGAGCTACCAGGTGCCCTTATCGCCCGCCTATGGATGTTTGCGACGCTAGGGGCACCGCGAACACGCTGCTGTCCCATAGGAGTACGGAAACCTCGATCACTAATGTTCGATCAATTTTATTACCTTCGCATAATAATCAATAAAATACCGGTATTTGTTCGTAACGATTTATCATAAAACTTGATGTATCATATAAATAATCAGCTTGAATTTGTATCTTTTATATTAATGTTGTGTCGAGTATTGATTTTATTATCTTATCGTAGAAAACATGTTCTGTGTGCTACTACATTTATTATGTATTGTTTGTTAGACATTTCTTTTTTATTTCTTATTTAAAATATGTGATTGTATAAAATACACCTATGTATTGTGATTTATAATTAGTAACAAAGATTCTAATTCAACTATAATTGATAATATAGAATTATAAACCTTTAGGGTTAAGTTTAAATGTTATCACATGATTCACACCTTCCATTTGAACTTTGTAATTGAGTTCAAGATCTTCTTGTTTATGGTTCACAATAATGTAGTAGTTTTATAATCATAAATAATTTGAATGATGGTCCGGATAACGAATAGGTGGGAGAACAAACCGTTTGTCAGCGTTCAAACTTTTTACTATTTTGCAAAAAAAATAAGCAAAGGTCACGATATAAGGTCATAATTTACCCACCCAAGAAGATGCAGAGATTTTTTGCAGTGTATGCAATACTCTGATTGTAATGTAAACTTAGTATATGACTATAATTAAGCGCAAATATGAAATTATATAATGATGGATATCATATAAGGTTGATTACTATCTATATTTTGTTTAGTTGAACCTCTGAATTGGCCAGTTAGTAAAAAGTACAGGAAAATGCATTAAAATGCAGGTAATAACAACATCATTATAAAAGGCGTAACTGACATGTCTAAGAATCGTTTATAGGAATGGAGCGAGTAATGCTATCAAAATATATGGAATATTCAAAGTGTGTTGATCAATTTAGGCGAAATTATTTAGTTACAGTGATATTGGTTTTTTTTTATAATAGGGCGTCAGGTGCACCGCTAAAACTACCGGCAGCTAGTTAGCGGTGCCACTGACGTCGCAAACATCAATAGGTTACTGTAACTGCTTACTAATTAGTGAGCCCTCAGCCTGTCTGCTGTTCTGCAGCAATAAATAAAAGGTTCTCCTTTTGGAAACCGAGTCAGTTATGCCGGAATACAATAAAGGGTTTATTAGGGCGGCATATTTAAACACCAAAGTTAGTTATCCAGAAGGGCTTGGAGCCCTTCCACCAGGGTTGTTTAGTCGCCGTTTACGACAGGCCATCTCCGGCCCCAGGGGTACTTACTCAGCCCCTACGTGGAGAATATTTGGAACTGTTATATTAGTTCAAAATGTAGCCCAATCCAGATTTTTAAACCAAACGCCATGTTTCGTGAAATGGAGACCTAATCACAGTCCAAGGCATAGTAAGTTAGTATCTATACTCCGGACGCCGAACAGGAAGAATTTCGTACGTTGACCTGTTATTATCTGTCTCGGTCACTCCCGCGTAAATATAATGCGGCTTCGCTCGCACAGAGCAATGACCGCCGTCCGTCCAACCAACCAAGTGTTAAGATTTTAATGACAAAAATCGTAATTCAGGTGAAACTATGGCACATCCCCGACGGCGGTCTTTCGATGCACTTAACGGAGTGGTTGGTGGAGCTTCACGGGCACAAACGCCGCGTCGCCTACATCGAATGGCATCCCACTGCCGAGAACATTTTGCTCAGCGCTGGATTCGATTATTTGGTAAGTTTTAAAGATAACAATAAATGTTATCTCTGCTGAGATTTTATTATACACTTTATAGGTTCTAAAATTCTCATCGGCAACTTTATTAGCCTGTTGTCCGACAGAGGTCTCCTCCTATCCTTTTCACTTTTACATAATAACCCAGCACAGTCCAGTAACTTCCTTAAAGTTTCGCTTGTTAAGTCTGAAACAATGTTCTGCATATATTGAAATTTTTTATAATTGACTGGCTGATCTGGCAACAGTTGTTCTGTCATATAAGTAATAAAATTTATTGTGGAAGAATTGTGAATCTGAACCATTTTAGAATCCACTTGAACACACACAAAAAAAAAATCATCAAAATTGTCCAGACGTTTAGGAGGATTTCAGTCACATACACACGCACATTAGAATTATATATATAAAGATAAATATGTATATACACGCTCTTTAATGTATTCCAATCTTAACGTGATTTGAAATAGACCGCATTTTAGCGATAAGAGCGCCTATTGTGCACTTTGTGGTAGGGCCCCAAGCTCGCCTGGATGGCAACCACCCCTGGTGTATAAGTGTGCCGCCATAATAATCTTATAAGTGTTGTGTTCCGGCATTTGTGACCCAGGTTCCTGTACCCCTATGGGACAGCGACGTGTTCGCGGTACCCCTAGTGTCGAAACATTCATAGACGACGGTCACTGTTTACTATTAAGTGGGCCTGCTGTTCCTCGACGATAAAAAAAACACTTTTATTTTTAAATTTGTTTTCGTGGACAATAAAGAATAATCTGTCTCAATATAAAAATTAATATTTACTTCTTCCTGTTTCGTAATTTGTCATCTGAAATATCTAAGTGCAATTAATTTACTTCAAGTTAAATAGTTTCAGTCCACATTATGTTCTAATGATGGTAGTTGTTGATTTTTGTATAATTTTAATGCGTTCTAGCACGCCATATATGAATTAAAGATACGCGTTTAATAATTTAAATAGTAGTAAGGCAAAACTTTCCTAACATTTATGGTTGGTACGTATGGTTTCTAACTGCAGGAGCTGCAGTTAGAAACCATACGTCACCCACCGTACTCGCCAGACCTTGCTCCACCGGACTACCATCTTTGACGTAATTTGGACAATTTTTTACGTGACGGCGACAAAACAACCCACCCTAGCTACGTGGTAGGGCCTCAAGCCCGTCTGGATGGCGACCACCTTTGGTCTTAAGTATGCCGCCATAATAACCTTGTGTTGTGTTCCGGCATTAGTGACCCAAGTTCCTGTACCCTTATGGGACAGCAGCGTGTTCGCGATGCCACTGGCGTTGCAAACACCTATAGGCGACGGTAACTGCTAAATTCTAAGCGGGCTGTCAGCCTGTCAGCTGTCCTACGCAATAAAAAAAATTTATTGTGAACAATAACTATTGAACAATAGTATATTTATATGTCTAACACTTGCGCAGATATATATATATATATATATATATATATATATATATATATATATATATATATATATATATATATATATATATATATATATATATATATATATATATACCTAGATCAGTGAATTTTTTTTTATTGCTGAGGACCAGAAGATAGGCTGGCGACCCACTTAAATGTAAGCAGTTACCGCCGCCTACGGATGTTTGCTACGCTAGGGGTACAGAAAAGGCATAAGTATGCCGGAACACAACACACAACATGAGGTTATTATAGCGGCATACTTAAGACCAAGGGTGGTTACCATCCAGACGGGCTTGGCGCAGCTACCAGCTGACCCCGGCCGCAGGGGTTATTATTCTTACTCCGCCCCTGCATGGAGCAAAATTTTATTATGAAAAATTTATGTATGTAGTGTATATGATAATAGAATAGAAACGTTTATCAGTTATTATCAATCTTGATTACAAACTGAAACCATTGCTCGCGATCGTTACGTTATAGCGTCGCGTGATTGTTTGTAATTGACCAAACTATGTCATCCCGTTTTGTAATGATTCAGAATCGAAAGCAATATTCTTGTAACATGTTGTATATATTTTTCATTTGTTGATAATTTTCAAGAAATTGTGGGCTTTTTTCTCGTTGCCACCGAAAAAACTTAATTCCATTTACTTTTGTAAACTTTCAATTACTTAGGAAAATATTGTCATTAAGTAAGTGTCGGTCACCAATGACCGACATGCCGTTTAATGGGTTAACTGTACTTATTCTTAGCAGTATAAATCACATTGGAATCTCAAAACTGCGCAACACTATTATATAAAATAATATGAAACACAATTTTTTTATACGGTTGTGTTTTTTATGCGAATAAAATGTTCAAACTTGGGTAGCTTTAACTATTCCCTCAGCTAAAGTAATTGTGTTGCCAATGACGCATGCGTGTTACCTTCAGATCTTCGTGTGGGACGTGGGCAAAGGGGAAGCGGTAAAGGTTATTGACTGCCACAGCGATGTGATCTACTGCATGTCCTTCAACCGGGACGGGTCCCTTTTGGCGACCACTTGCAAGGACAAGAAGTTGCGTGTCATCGAACCAAGGCGGGGAATCGTGTTGTCGGTGAGTTATTATAATATCTTAATAATTGTTTTGTGTTATACAGTTGATTTGATTAATAATCGCAATTCGTATAAGTCGACAAAACAACCCTAGCCAGATTCCGAGGCCGTCTGATAAACTTGTTTTTTCTATATAAATGACCCAGGTTCCAAATCCTCTACGCGGACTACAGCGTATTCGCGGTACCCTGGCATCGCAAACACCTATAGGCAACGGCAACTGCTTACTTATTACTGTTTATTAAATGGGCCGTCGACCTGTCTGCTGTCCGACAGCAATAAAAAATGTCGACTAGTCTCAGAGCTTCGTCCGTCTTTTACTAAAGCGAGTTGTCGTGTTGAGTAGATGTAGAGAAAACATTTAAATATTTTTTGGATCTAAAAGAGTACCAAACAGTTGACCGTAAGGCACCATCATTAGTATAATATATCAAACAATATAATTTTTATTTATTTTTAGGAAGGTGTGTGTCACATGGGCACCAAAGCGTCAAAATGCACCTTCGTGGGTGGACAAGGCGGCCAAGGGCGAGTGCTCACCACCGGGTTTTCGCGACACAGCGACAGACAGTACGCACTCTGGGACCAACACGACCTCACCCACCCGCTCGTCTGCGAGACCATCGATAGCTCCTCGGGAGTGGTGTTCCCCTACTTTGATTATGATACTAATATGGTGAGTGATTTTTCTATTACACGCTGCACCACAATTTTAACAGATTCTGAGAACTTGTTCATCATATCGTGAGCCATGACTTCTTCTCTTTCGTTGCGTTCTTGTCAGAGCGGTCGTGGTCATCATTTTTCAGTCACACGCCTGACAATCCGTCTCCATTCCTCCCGGACAGCTGCTTTTCGGGAGCACACGTGTACTGGGACGTCCACTGCAGCCTTTACTAGGTCCGTCCATCTCATAGGCGATCTGCCGCGAGGTCTTGTTCCTTCTATTTTCCCTTGGACAACCAGACGTTCGATGGAGACATCGTCACGCCTAGTCACGTGACCAAAGAAAGTGAGAATTCGAGCCTGTACGATGGAAGATAGACGCTGCTTAATGCCGAGTTCTTCTAGAATGGACTTGTTGGTCCGGAATTGATTCCAGGACACTCTCAACATGCCAAGCCATGACTAGCGACTCTTTAATATCGCAAACTTCAGATTTAATATCCTCCATTAACTTTGGTATTGGGGCTAGTTGTAACGCTATAGCACTCAAATGGCTTTGAATTTTGTCCAATTGAAGTACTTGCGGCGAAGATAATCCTGAAATGGACTGCTTTTATAATTTGCACATCTCCAAATATTTTTTCTATCACCAAGCTAACGGTAACCAGCTTTCGTTATTCCAGAACACGTATAGTCATAGTAAACTGTACATACACTGCACACCACTGGCCCATAAGATATTAACGAATTACAACCCGCACATGAAAACATTTTAAAACAACTTTGAGAATCACTGGACTTACTCTTTGCGAGAAACAAGCGTATGCTAAGACTGTCGACACACGACTGAATATTCTATATCAACTGACTAACACTACTGAATATTCTAAATATTCTTTCCTCTTACTTTTCTTTATCATAACATTCTCTTCATCCACAGTTCCGTTCTGTCTCAATTTTACCTTTCCCTTTTGTTTCTCCAAAAACTTCCTTTGCCACACCTCTAATGCATTCCACTATTTCATTCCAACATTCATTTACAGATTTTCCAACCATTTCATCCATCTCTACCATTTTGTCTACCACTCTTTGTTTAGATTTACTTGCATACTCTTCCAGATAATGCCATTAAATTTTGGGGGGTGACTTTGTTGTTTTAAAATTTTTGGCGTTTTGGTTACGTCTGAAATAAGTAGTCGGTGTTGAGAAACCACACTTTCACTGGGGATCACTTTGCAATCTTTAACTGATTTAATTTTATTTATTCATTTTAAGAAAATAGTCGATTAGTGTGTTGTGGTTACCGCTGTTATACGTAATCAAATGTTGATCCCGTTTTTGGAAAAATGTATTCACTATGGTCATATCAAATGCCAAGCAGCTTCTAATAAAGCTTCCAAGTCCTCCATGAACTCTTGCATATTCCCCATTCATTCTTCCCACGTGTTCATTAAAATCACCACCCACGTATACGTCTTCCCTATCTGCTATGTTGATCATGACTGTATGAGAATCCCCCCCAAATCTTTCTTTCACTCTGTCGTCACATCCAGCATTCAGGGCATAACTAACACTCACTATGTTTAACGCACAGTCGCCCACCAATAATTTTACCACTAGAATTCTATCATTTACCCTCTTTAACATCCGTTACACATTTTTTCATATCTCTGTCTAATACTACACCCACACCGCAATAATAAAATTTATACCCCGCCCCGCCCCAATCTCTCGAACCCTTCCATATCGTCTCTTGCAAGCAAGCTACATTTATTCGTCACCTTTCTAACCTCTGCTATCTCTCTTCCAGTCATCGTACCTACATTCCAACTTGCTAGTCTCATTTTCATTCCAAGTACTTGCGTTCGCCTTTTATTTGCGTACATATTGTACTAATAGTCGTGGCGTTTTTATGACCGTTTATAATTATTCAAATATCTTAAAACTAATATAGTTATAAAATACTCATATAAATTTACAATATAAATACTATTAACTACTTATATATACTACTAAAGTCCATAATTTAGATAACAAAGATGTCCAATGGTGTGGCCTCTCCTTCACAATATACTCGTACATTGCCGCTTGTTATATATCCTATTCTAAGGCATATAATAAGTACTTCTTGTGAATCCGTCCCACAATATTAGATGTTATTCTTTGTAATGTTCCAACATTTCACAATTGACTGTACTATCTTTAATTTTCCACCATAAGAATATATTTGTGTTTTACTTTATTCCAAACACGTAAAAAACACAGATAAATATTTGTAAACACAATTTCAATTTTGGCTAGTGCTTTTGAAATTTAATGTAGTCTTAATTTAATTATACCCATAAAAATGACAATTTTAACACGGCTTTCTATTTACATTGACTAAAACACCGATTCCAGAATCTAAGAGTTAAAAATTATATTCTCATTGATAATAAGAAATTTCCAGTTATCTAAGCTAATGACATACTAAAAACATTAATATTATCCATAGAAAAGCTAATAATGACTGAAAGGTGTCCTTTTTTTTAAAGGAGCTAAAATTTAGCAAACCATAACCGAAATCGTTATATCAGTCGCTTATACAACATCTGTAAACAGAGGTTGGTCTCCTCATGTTCCCGGGTGATGTTAAATATACAAGTGCCAGTCAGCGTTGACGTTTCCTTGAAGAAATCTAGAAATCAGTGTTATAATTATAATATAATAATGGTATTATTATTATTTTTAGGTATACCTTGCTGGCAAGGGCGACGGGAACATCCGCTACTACGAGATCGTCGATGAGCCGCCCTACGTGCACTTCCTCAACCAGTTTTTATCAGGAAATCCCCAGGTGAGTTTAAAATAAATTTAATAATAAAAATAATGAAAGGTGTTTTTTTTAGCATAAATCAAGTTATATGGCCTATTTTTACGGGCCCCGAATTTCAAAACTTTAAGGGTGGCGTTAAGTTTGTCATCATGTATAAAACAATTACATAAACTGGTGACTGTAGGTTTATTTCAATGTATGGATTATTCTAAAAAGACAGCGTATGATTAGCGTAGAATTATCCGTTAAATCAAGAACAAAAACACTTCTGATCATATTCCAAGTAATTTTATGGTGTCCACAAGTAATTTATGGACACTATGTCAATTCAGGGGAGGTGGTCTAATATTGTGATAACACAATAGATACACTCCCAGTCTTGGAAATGCAAAAATCTGTAGCGAATGATGACATACAACTCAGCATCATGCCGGGTGCTTATCCTCGTTGTCTAAGAGACGTGAAGTTGTATAATAGTTGTGTTATCATTTATTTTATAAACTTGATTGTACGCCATTTTTTGGCAATAAATATTTTTCTTTCTCTCATATTACTATGAAAATTAGTTCCAAAGTCATTTTATGATAAATGTTCTTGAAATTTGTGACCGAAATAACATGGTCCATAGACAATATCCACAACTAATCAATATTCTAGTATCATTATGGAACCTTTAATGTATGGATTTTCAATTTCAAAGGAAAGGTGACACTTTACATTTCAGCAGTAGAATTAATTGTAATGTGTTTTAGCGCGGTCTGGGTTTTATGCCGAAGCGCGGCGTGAACACGGCCGTATGCGAAGTGTTCCGCTTCTACAAGCTGCACACCTCGCGGGGCCTCTGCGAGCCTATCTCCATGATAGTGCCGCGCAAGTCCGATTGCTTCCAGGTAATAAATAGCCTTGTATTTGTTTCTGAGTTTTTTTATAGAAACTTGCAGCGTCTTGTTTTATTTGGAGCTTTTTTTACCAAATAATATTTTATTTAAATCGTGTACAAATTTTAATAACGTGTATCGAGGTTTATGGATTTGTTGTTTGAATTATATTAGATTTATGTGAAAGGAGAGAAATTGTGGAGTTATTGGTTTTGAACGAAATCTTCTTCGACGTTGATCGGGATTCTCACTGTCTCAAACTTGGTCTAATACTGTTGCCTTATTAAAAACTTATGAATTATTGCAGAAACCAATAATCAATCAAAAAAGAGTCTACCGACTCTTTGAAACTTATTTAATTTTATTAATTTGTTTTTTCGTTTCGTGCAGGAGCGGTGTTAGAATACTAGTCCCTGCGACCGAGGTTGGCCTGTCGTAAAAGGCGCCAAAACAACCCACTTACTACGTGATACGGCGCCAAGCCCGTCTGGGTGGCAATCACCCTTGGTCTTAATATGCCACCATAATAACCTTGTGTTGTGTTCCGACATTAGTGACCCAGGTTCCCATGCTTTTATGGGACAGCAGCGTGTTCTTGGTGCCCTTAGCGTCGCAAACATCCATAGGCGACGGTAACTGCTTACTGGTAAGTGGACCGTCAGCCTGTCTGCTGTTCCTCAGCTATAAAAAAATCTAATGTGAGGACACGTGCCTTATAGTTTGTTCTGGTCAAGGTGCTTGAATCTTTTAATTTTACTTCGTCCAGGGGCGGTTAAAATGCCAAATTCTGCGGCAGGGTGACATCATAGGCGATAGACTAATCCCAAGCCGGTTAAGGCTATCAGCCTATCTGGGTGACAACTACCATGATGACCCGATTATTTGCTAAAGCCTACCTTCGATTCTGGGTTAGATTCTCACGGCAAGATTTTTTCTCAGCAGTTTTTTTTTTCATAATGTTCTTATTACGTAATTGCCCCGCACTGACAGAAAAATCATCTCTTAAAATGTGTATTACTCATTAAATGAACGTACCACGTGACCTATATTTGACAATTTTACTCCCCTCCCTCCCTTGGTGACCATTTGTAGTATATGATAACACATGGGCTGGTATTTTTATCCAATTTTCATCTTATTTAATAGGAGGACTTGTATCCGGACACAGCGGCGCCGCTCCCGGCGCTGTCCGCAAAGGATTGGCTCAGCGGAATGAACGCTCCACCACTCCTCATCAGCATGAAAACTGGTCAGTACAACTTGTTCACCTTTGTGCCAAATTTCAGTTACGGTTAAGATTATCCGCTTACGCTCTCAAACTTTATTTTTACTCTACAAATAGTTTTTTGAATTGTTGTCCTAGTTTTGACGTTAGTTTTTTAAGCCGTTTTCAATGTTTGCTTAGACGATGGCCATGATGACTACAATGTGGGACGGAAAGGGTTTCTACAGGGGTGTAGGAAGGATCCTACGCTTAAAGCGCTAGGGACGCGGATGTGACGTCAGCTTGAGGCACGGCCACACATATTAAGTTAATCTTAGCTGTCTCTGTATAAATGAAACTTTAGACACTATTACATAAATTATTAAATTTTAATTAATTTACTTTTAGTAATATCAATTAAATTGTTTCAACCCATAATAAAATTATAAATAAACGATTTGCTTCGTCCAGGGACAAATCTGAGTAAGCATAAATTAACAAAGGCCAGATGAATACGAAAACCAATATATAAAATTTTAATTAATTGTTTATCATCTGTTTTAATGTTAAAAACATAAAAATCAATTTATCTCAATATAAAACCACATATCATGTAATATTTAAAGATTTATCAAATATACTTAAATGTGATGTAATATATGCTGACAAGAAAATCTCGTTTGCGAATATTTTAAAATATGAAGCAGCCCAGCCTTTCCGTCGTCAATATTATTTATTTACTGGTATTAAGCATTATTCTGTTGTTATTTCAGGTGTAACAATATCGACGCACAAGCCCCGCCTGACGAACAAAGAAGCTCCGGCATTGCAGCCCCAAGACGCGAACAACAGGAAAAAGTTCGCGTTCCTCTCGCGGGAGACTACCCCCGATTACCGCCCCCTCAACACCTGGCAACCCAACAACCATAACGACGAGGTAAAAACACTCATCATTCAAGCTTTAAAATTCTAGTCTTACTACAATATTCAAGGCTACATTCTAGTCTTCTTAGCGCAGGGGCGGAAAGAATACTGACCTCTACGGGTCTGGGGTCGGCCTGTCGTAAAAGGCGATAAAACAACCTCAAGGCGGTGAAGGATACAGCGTGACCCGTTCAGAGTGGGGGAAGTGGGGGGGGGGAGTCACGCTTGGTCACAGGGAAGGGGTGGGGTATAGATTTTCTTCACTTTCTGTTTGTAAAAAATAATGGAAATTGTATTTATGTATTACTACATGAAAACTCGCTGCGGAGGGGGGTTCTTATTTTCTGCAGATGGTCAGCAAGGAGGGGAAAAGGGGTAAAAAATTACAAAAACAGATCACGTGGTATGGCTACGTTCTCTAAGGAGCCTGTCTGGATGACAACCACCCCTGACTGTACAACATGCCGTCACAATGACCTCGTGTCCTGTTCCGGCATCATTGGGCAAGATCCAATTCCCCTCTACGAGGACGGCAGTGTGTTAGTTAGCTTTGCTCCAGACGTCGCAGACATCCCATCACTCTGATAATTTTTGGCGCTTTCCTCTAAAATTTACACTGATGCGATTGTGACGCTACCTTAATTTAATGCAGTTAAATGGACGCTTTTCAAACACCCGTATTGTTTGTTACCACTAATCTGCATGCCACTTTGTTTTCTTGAGCCGTTCAAGAAAAGTGATGGAAAAATAATTGAATTTTATAGGAGACTAAATCCTTTTGTTTAGCAGATTAGGTAGGTTGACTAGGGCTACGAAATTGTTGGTTGAGAATTTATTACTTTGACCTTTTATTAGAACTATTTTTATTGATTATGGCCTAATATTTTAATGTAATTCTGATGTAGGACTTTATAATTATTATGTCAGCCGTCTTCGGGAGTACTCCTAGTAAAATTTTCGCAGTTTTGAACATTTTTCTACCACAACAATCAATACCACAACAAAAAGATTGTAATATAAACTATGTCGACGACTTCCGTGGCGTAACGGCAGGCGCACGCGTCGACACACTCGCGGAGGTTTCGTTACAATTCTCGTCCCGCGTACATAACGGTAAAAGCTTACTGTTAACACTTTATCGACCGGTCGTTTTTGAGTCTTAGCCGTTTCCGAGTACTGCCTAAGTCGCGCACGCATTTACTCCCAGTACCAGTCATTATGTTATCCTTTTCATTTCGTTTCAATGGAATGTTATTTTGTTGATATTTATACTTTATTTTACATTTATTTTATATAAAAGGGCCTTATAAACTAACATTCATAATATTAATTCAAGGTAATAGTATTATACCGTCGTTAGCTAAAAGCCGATTAGTTAGTTGGCTGATCGATAGTGTCAAGTGGACCGTCAGCCTATCTGATGTGTCTCAGCAATAAAAAAAATTGTAATTAAATACATATCACTATATGTCGATGGGTCCTATGTATAAAGGCCAAAATGCAAAATGACAACTTTACAGGAGAGGCTTTCAAAGTTTAAACTTGCTATAATTTTAGATTGATAAAACCGAAATTTACGAAACTTTGCTTGTTTGCTAAGATAATTGTCCTCTTTATTTATACTATACTGTTTTATATTTATGTCTATCAGTTTATTTTTTTACTGCACATTGGCCCTTTTACGTTGGTATTTGTTTAAATTATTTATATTTAAAAATACCATAAAAGGGCCAATGTGTCAAATTGGCCAATATACGTGTATTATGCTAAGTTGCGTAAGATAAATATTTTCAACTATTTTTGCTCATAAAATCAATTAACGACTGATGCAGTTGATAATTAATTAATTCTAATAAAAACTATTTGGATATTTAGATAATTAAATCACATTGACACTTATACGTTTTACAATCTGCTAACCTACTAACTGTGTTTTCAGTTAGGTAATATAAAAAAATAGACAAACCTCACAATAACTTTAATCATTTGTTAAAACAAAAATTAAAGTAGCTTTAAACTACAATTATGGGCCCATATTTAATGATTTTTGGTATTATTATAAGAATAATTAATAAAAAAATAACTTAAGATCTTAGTTTGATTAACAAAATCACGTACCTAATAGTATTTAATAATAATCACATTATTATTTTCTCAATAAAATCACAAAAAATTTAACGTAAACAAAATCCTAGCTGGCGTAAAGAAAAATAAAAATCTCTGTAGTACAATCAAGTAATAAAATTTCCAAAATCAACATTACTCATTTATGTGAAAAATCACTAATTGTCTTCGTTGTCAATATCATTCATAGACACAATGTCATTAGATGCTACTAAATTTTCATAATAACTGTTGTATACAGGTGGAATAATATTTTTTCGACATAAATACAGCAAGCCTTCCTTCTTAGAAGTTTGTATCGGTAACAGTTGATTGTAACATATTTAAGACGACACTAAGTGCTAGCGACCTTGAGCGAGTGGGAGGAGTTTGAGCTAGTGAGAGTAGCACGCGCGGGGCCCCCCCGCAACCCGCATTGAAAATTCGCAGGCGACGTAATTGTATATTTTAGAGAAGTTCGTTGGGTAACCATACGTTACAGATTATGAAGACTATCTAATAATCATGAAATTTTTAACCGCTTATTTAATATTAGTTAGGATTATTGTTTCATGTTCTGTATCTTATATCATTCCCTGTGGTAGGATATAATATAATATAGGTATTTCAATAAACGGAAAATATAATTATATCAAACGAACACAGGTTTTCTGTCTACAGGTTTTGTAACTATAAATAAAAAAGTGAATTAGGTATTTATAGGATTTTATTTAAAACTCCTCGAAATTTAATACTTTCACAGCAACTATACTGTCTTCTTTTTCAGCCGTCACTGCTCGTTTTTTTATTAGTTTGTTTTTATTTTCTTTTTCCTCTTCCTTTTTCCTTTTGCGTCCGAGTATGGCACTAACTATATAAGAGGGGTCCCTAATTACCATATTCCTCGTATATCTAGGATCAACCAGTTCGGGAAGCATACAATCTGTATAAAACTTAATTAAATTATTTTTCATTTTAGTGTCCCAAAAAGCGTCATCCTTGTAAATTAGTTCAATTTTTACAGGAAAGTTTTCACCAGACCAAATACCAAGCATACATTTATCTTTTCCTGTTATATGCAGCTGTCCCTGTATTTGATACCACCAATTATGTTCTTTGTTTATTATGTAATTACCGTTTACCAGTTTTTTATAAAACAATACTTTTTTTTCATGGATGGCTTTATCTAGTCCTAGTTTGTAAGCTGTGAGTGGACATTTTATTTCTAAAATGGTGTTTTTATTAATAATACCGTCTGGTGATGCGCTGAGGAAGGGTATTTCTTCATCAAGAAAAAGTCCACACGGTTCTATTTTAATATTTTCTTGTTTCGACAATTGTTCTTTCGCAAAATTTTCGTTGTCTTGTCCATGTTTTATAGACTTAATGTGTCCTATAGACTCTTTATATAAAAGATCTTTAACTAAATTGCAGCAACTTATGTCATTGCGTCTTTTTATAACACGTCCAAAGTTGGAAGCGGTCAAAATCCGTCTTCGTAGTTCTAGCCACTCACTAGAACCACTTTGTAATATAGTCTTCCTTTCTATTTGTTTTCTTTGTTTGGCAGTTTCCGCCAAATTTGCTAAAAATATTTTTTTTGATTCCTCTAATATATCATCATCCATATCCGGTCTTGAACATTGCTCACCATAGTTTTTATTACTTTCTGTGTAGTGTTCATGTAATCTCTTCTTTATTCTATGATAATTTTTTGTTAAATGTAGGCGTTTTTGTTTACGTATTTCCATCTTTTTTAATTCACCATTTGGACTCCTGCCCGTGATTGATTTTTGCAACAACGATAAAGGTTTATGGGTATTAAATGATAAAGCAGCTGCATTACAACGCATATGGTATTGGTTCTTCTGGGAAAAATTTACCCGCTTACCCCCTACAAATTTTGCAACAATACTATGGAAGCGCTCCACAGTGTTGCTGTCAACGTCTTCAATCAAGCTTCTTGCATGAGCAGCTATATGTGTCAATACAAATTTTATTCTATGCCACAAACTGTTTGTGAAAATATCTCTGTCTATGTTGTCATCTTCTCCCATTTTCGAGCAAAAATATGTCTTACAATTAGTATGAACTCCAAATGCATGTTCTGCGGCTAACATGATATCATATTGTAAACTAGTGACATTGCCAGAATTTTTATAATTTCTTATAGCGGTTACTATTACCTTTCTTATTGACAGTATTCTTTGTTTTGTTATATATTTTCTGTATTTAATTAAATATTTCGTGTCAGTGATAAGAGCTTGTAACTTATTGCAAAGGTTTCTTAACAGGTGGTTGCGGCATTCGATTTTTTCAATTGTTATATTTTCATACGGTCTTGACTGTAACAATTTTGCATAAGTATTTGCATCACCATCTGATATTAACCTTGAATATATTAAATTATGCATTTCTATGCTGTTCTTGAATCCTTCTACCAAGATCGTGGATTCCATTCCAGTTGAAGGACCTGAAAATAAAGTAATAATTATTCCAACCATAAAATTTTAGTTTCTTTATTATTATTACAACATATTTAATATTATGAATTTACCAGAATAATTTTTATAGCAAGCATGCTCCTTAGGTGTGACATTTTTCTTGGCAGCTTGGGCGCATATGCAGCAGTATTTATTTTTCACTGCCATATAAATAATTTTTCCAGTTCTTTTCCCAATTATCGCAGCTGCGCCTGATAGGGATGAGTAATTTTTTTTATAAGATCTTTTTCCCCAACATCCATCTGCAATAACGTCAATATATGGAATGCCATTTTCAGTAACTCTACCGTCTTCCAAAGCCATTTGACGTTCTTCATTAGCGGCTTCATTCATAGAATTCAAAGCTTCTTTTTCCCAAACTTTGTTAATTGTTCCCATTCTTTTATTAAATAACTCATAGGATATATGAGGCAAGTCCATTGCTGCCAATAATTCATTAAGCTGTGTATAGCCACAACCTATTGCCACTGCACCCGCAACTGTATTAATATTTAAGTCAATTTCAGGATCATTGCAACAAATGACAAAAGTTTCGTTACACATGTTGCATTTTAGTTTTAGTTTAGAAACAAGGCCCAGTTTTCGTTCAGATATAATTTCTACAGATTTCAAACCACAGTCTATATTACCATGTGAAGATATTTCTTGAAGCTCTTTAAAAAAATGTTTAATATTTAATATTCGCATTCCATTCACTATTTCTTGATTATTTCTGAAAAGGAAATATACATAATAAGAATTTTGCAATATTAAACAGAATAAGGCCTTTAACATTTGTTTTGTAATATCTTTTATTGTTCACATTCTTTGCTATCTATCACTCACGGGTTCTGCAATATTATATTGAAAATTTTCCCCTTTTTTATTAATTTTATTTATCGAGAGTTTTACTATATAAAACTTTATATTGACAGACTATCCTGACATCATAGAAATAATAATACGTTTACCTGACCGAATTTGACTTCTCGTTTTCAATATCCATTTGAAAGCTTTCTTCCTGCTCAGCAAATATCGTTTCGGTTACTTGAGAACTGTAACAGTTATAGTAATTAATATAAGTTAATAGAATTAGGTTTCAAATATGCTAAAATCATAATATTGAATTAGATATGCATTTACTTGTCAACAATCTTGTTCTCATTTTCATTGTCAATATGGGAAGATCCTTTAATCACTCCAAGCGTTTCCGTAAATTCAGACCTACAATATAAATGTATTTATATTTAGTTATACAGTGACAATAGTAATAGCATTCAAATATTTTTAAAACTCGAATCCGGACTGTCCCGACTACGATGTAGTATTGTCATACTACACTACAATACACACCTCGTCTCTGTCTCCTCATTTACGTCGCGATTATCTTTGTTATTATGTAATCTCCTAAAAAGAAAATAGTGTCACTTAGTAAAATAAAAAATAATAATATATGTAACAATTAAATGTTATGATTAATTTATCTGGTCCAATTTACATCAATGTGCTAAAATACACAAATGATAATTATGATTGAGAACACGTTACTTACCTTAGTAATCTATTTTTTGCGAGCGTTTGGCGTTTCTTTTTTAGTAATCTAGATTTACCAGCCATTTTAGCGCGAAACTTATAATAGAGTTAAATCGTTTAGTGATTGCTCCGAGCGTCAACGTCTACCCGTGACAGTGGTCAGCGATGCACTGCCGCCCGTCGCCCGCAAGGGCCCCTGCTAACCCGAGCATAAAGATTATTCGAAAAAGCATAATTGTATATTATCCTTTTACTTTGAAATAAAAAGTCGTATATTAAAAGATGGGTAATTAAATTGTGTTTAAGATGGTGAAGGTTTCATAAAAATACGCTTGATAGTTTTTACGTGATTCTCAGATTTTTATCTGCGTTAGACCTAACTTTACAAATTAATTACACTATGTAATATAAACATAATCTAAAATATTCACATATTAAGTTATTGAGAAAATGCTCAAATTTAACATATATTTTTTCCAGTTCATTAACACCACTCGTTTAGATGTGATCTTCAGAATAAAATCATTAAAAGTCTCTTGTCGTCGCCTTAAAGAGGAATATCTGTTGGTCTATCGGCAATTCGTCTTCTTGTTCGCACTGACTGATCTAAGATTTTAATATAATTTTCAATAGCATCTTCACGCAAATCATATTTATAGTACAAAACGTATGATTCGTCTCGGCTTACACGAATTTGTTTTATTTTAGACCAAAGGATATTTTATTTTGTCCTTCTGAGTTTTTAGTCCAATTAAACTGTGTATTTGTCTGCATCTTTTTGAAGTTATAAATCTTATTTTGAGGTACGTTTATGACGTTATAAGGACTTCCATTTGATTTTGCCCATCGAATCAATGAGCTCCATTCAAAGGGTGTGTAAATATTTTTATATTTTGAAGCTCGTTCAATGGTGGCGTGTATGGAGTCGTCTTCATTCTGAGTGTGGCCTACCTCAAGAAAACTGTTTTATATTCAAATTAAACTGTTTAGCTACGTAAAGATACATGATAAACATAATCCTGTTTCGATTTTGACTAGTGCAGTTGTCTAACCCAAAATCTGAAGTCGTTACAACCTTCTTGACTTTTTAATTTAATTATATCATAAACATAGCTTGCTATTTCGTTCGATCCCTTCATTGCAATTTGTTCATTCCATAAGTAACAGGTACCAATTAAATTCCCAATATCAAAAACTGATAAGTTATATACTTTCAATCTCTTGCTGCAATAAAATAGACTAATCTCACCATTTGGGGACAGCAACACTTTTTGCAAATCAAAAGTAGTGCAGAAAATTTTCGTGTCATTTTGTGGATTACGTTTATCCTTTTCTTTTAAACATCTAGCCAGATTTTTGTTAATTATATGATTATCAATATATTTTATTTTCTGGAGTCACAGGACCGTTTTTGAAAGAATGGCATTGGTCATTTTTAGGCTGGTGAAATAAGAAAGAAAGAAATACTTTATTTATAGAAATAGCTAATAAAAATGATGAATTAATATTTTTGTTTAATAAATCCCTGTATTGCCTTAACGACTCACATTTATTACCATATTTAATTAGATCATACCATTCTTTATATAATTTAAACATGCGGATAAAACTTAAAGAGCCAGATAAATAAAAGTTTTTGTTATTTAGTAGTCTTTACGACAATAATGTGAATCGACCGGTTCAAATGACTTGACGTGGTCCAGCACACTTTTGATCATTTCTGCATCAACAGATGTTTTATGGTGCTCATGTCGACCTCTATTATCAACCATGCCATCTTTTAGTTATTAATCTAAATTGTAACACTTAAACACAGTAATAAGATTTTGCATTCATCACAATGCAGCCGTTGCTCCATGCTACGTATAAGTGTCAAACTAGCTGATTGGCCCAAACTATAAACAAACGCGCAGAAACTCCCCGCGTATAAGTCTCAAATTACTCTTTGGACCTTGTACGTTTAAATGCATGCTACATAGGCCGTTATACTTTCGTAAAAAGTCGTGTTTCCATGCAGATTTTTGTTTGTTTTAATAGCTCACATGATAAATCATATGGATAGGATGCGTTTACCATAAAAAAGTCAAAATTGTCAAATTGTTAGTTTGGCCCATATACGTAGGACCCATCGATGTATTTATAATAAACACCCAGGCTAGGGACTGGAATTGGACTACAAGTCTTTCAAATTGTTTTAGCCGTTGCTCTACGGAGGTCGTCAATTTTATTTTATGATTTTAGCGAAAGAAGTTTCTACATTTAGTTTTATCGACACAGGTGCCGAATATATGTGAGAAAACTCAAAAGACGAACGCGAATCAGAACACAAAGTTCCACCAACTGCAAAAGATGTTCGGCAAACAAACCGGGGACTCGGAGCCAGTGCCCCTCTACAAGCAGATCAATCAAGGAGACGTGTTCAGCACTGAACACGAGGTGAGTCGTGAATAGACCTGTCTTCCAATTGCAATCTACTTCTTTTTTTAATTGATAATTTTTTATTACTGGCTTTGGATTCGAGATCTTAACACGGGGTACTTGCTTGAGCAATATTGCACTCTTTCTTCCATGGTTTCAATGTATGTCCTTTGACACATTAAAAATGTTAATAAACAGCGATCCCGGTATTAGATCAAACTTGAAAGATTTAAATATTCGCTACGTGGTAGGGCCCTAAGCCCGTCTGGATGGCGACCACCTTTGGTCTTAAGTATGCCGCCATAATAACTTTGCGTTGTGATCCGGTATTAGTGATCCAAGTGCCTGTACCCTTATGGGACAGCAGCGTATTCGCGATGCCACTGGCGTTGTAAACACAGGCGACGGTAACTGCTGAATTCTAAGTGGGCCGTCAGCCTGTCTGCTTTCCTACAACAATAAAAAAGTGCATTCGAATTTTATGATGCGGAATAATCGCGAGCGATGTACATCAATTAGTAGCATAATATTTAAATCAAGTACCCATAACACAAATGCTTTATTCCTACTATTTGGGACTAAATGGCGTTGGGTGAGCTGTGTCACATTATTTTTTTAATTATCAGTTACGACTCGCGTTCAACCGTCAAGGCGAGGAACTTCGTATCGTGAAACGTCAACTGCACAACAGCCAACAGAGGGTCCGGGAACTTGAACAACACGTCGCCGCCCTGCAGGCTCGTATGCAACGAGAAGGATCCTAAGCGAATTAAATTTAACGATGAAATTATTCGTTGCTTCTTATGTGAACACACAATTGTGTGACTGGATTTATTTCAACAACATTCTTTTTGAAGATTAATCTAATGATTTATTTATAGACTGTTTGAGTTTTACTTGTAACGTTTTAATTGTAATTATGCAAAAAAAAAAACAATCATTAATAATTTAAAAATAATATTTTATACACGACCTATTTTTATTACACGATTCAATAAAATAGTATTTTTATACATCTGAAATTATTTTACATATAATATAAAATAACATTTCCTAACTCATCCTTTAAATTTTGAATCGTGTAATATTAAGAGAAAAACGACATTAAGCATCAAATCAAAGATTAGTGTTAACAGCTTACTCTTTTCTATGATTTCAAATTAAAATTTAGATATATATCTAGAGAAATAATTTATATTGAAATACACGATTTCAAGATAACATAAAATATTACATATAACGTTTGTTCAGTTATTTTTGAAAATCGTTTTATATAAAATGATCTTTATTGGTACTAAGTACAATTAGTATCCCCTTTGGAATTGTTCATATTGCTATTTATTTAGCGAAGAGTAAGTTGAAAGTAAACACTACCCACATTCGGACTATTTGAAGACCCCGGTTGAAGATATATCAACGCTACCCTAATACCAATGATTGTATATTAAAAATAACTATACTTATTAAACAACCTGTAATGTTTACAGAATTTTGTTTTTGCTAATTCCGCTATATTCTCTATTACAACTCACGCTTCCACTCCGCTGCAAGTCTATCCTCATGCGCATTGGCAATAGTCCGGCATCGGCTAGTACTTACTACGGAAAGGATTATAGCGAAGGAATGCTGAAGATGTGTACGTAGAATACAGCGTGTCCTGTGCAGCAACTACTTTTTAAGTTCCATAATTTCAAAATATTTTGTTGTTTGTTGACCTTTCGTAAACATACCTTTGGGTATATATTTTACTTTTATTTAAATTAATAAAAAGCAGTTCGTCGCAGACCCGGTGCGTTCGCGGTTCCCACTCAAAAAAGGTGAGAAAACCAGTAGGCCGCGCCGCTACCATAGACACGACGCTCCGCCAGAGTGAATTTAAAAAACCAAGTCACTCTCGAGTTTGATGAATTTTCAATGACAAGCACACGCGCGCCGTTATATATATTTAAAAGAATTGTGCATGCAATTAGTGTTTAAAGTTACTGCTTGGACGTGAGCTTTGCCAATATAAGAAGTGGAACGTTAGATGTATTTTTCTAACATAAATCACGCAAATATTTGTGTCCTTATGTACCTATATTATTTATTTTGTTACTTTTAAGTTTCGATGTTTAGGAAATGGAATTTTTTATAAAGCTCAAACCATTTAATAATATATTTTATAAGTGAATTCCACATAAATACATGTATCTTGTGATAGAACCATGACGCAATAAAAGTAAGGTCACAACTTTTAATATAATAATATTAATTAAACAATAGTTAAGTTTTTTTTTTTTACTTATTATACCGCAGTCATAGTTTCTTTGTGTTAGAAGGTATACTGATCTATTAGTTGTCATGTTATTGTCATCAATGCTATAAAAATATGACCTTGTCATGTAAACTGTTTGTCTTGGTCAGACATAAAAGACAACAATTTGGTTAAAATGGGACAACAGAGCAACAATTTAAATTAAGTATTGTTTTCCAACTTTTTAGTCCGCCTGAATTTCGCTTTTGATATAATAATTAAATTGATAACATTTTTCTTGTTAAAATAGCTTTTAGGTTGTGCATTTAAATGCAAAGCTTATTGTTGCATAAATACATGTTAAATTTATTTTAATAATGCCAAAAATAATGTATTTAAAACATTTTTTTAAATTTCGGTTATTACAATAATATTTTTTTATTCTTTCCAAATCGGACTGCAATTTTTATTATTATATTCAATGTAAAATCAGGGTTGTAATTTTTTACGTTTTTATCTATATTTGTTACGATTTTTGTTGCACCTTTTATTGTGCACATATGTTTAATATTTTCCAGTTAAGTTAGTGATTATGCTAAGTCTGATTTTTGTAATATTTTACTGTTCTTTTATTGACTGGATCATTTGTAATATTAAAGAACTAATGCTAAGTTAGAATTCGTAATGGAATCGCCTATGGAGAATCGTACAAAAAAGTTACCTGAACTTTTACTGTACATAAAATTTTTAAATCTAGCTTCGTAGAGTAGGTACTTTTAAATATATTCGCAAAATTTTATGGGCAAGTTTCGCTTGATGTTCGCGTATGTTCTTGTGACGAATTCTCATTTTTATATGTAAAACTAGACTACCCCAGCCGTAAACGATGTAATCACTATATTTTTAACCCTAAAGGGTTCCTCAAGGTACATTTGACGAGTGAGACTAGTCATCGATATGAATGACCAAAGTTACAGATGACGAGTCAGACTCGTTTGGAATTTAACGTATGCGTGGTGTTTTTCTTCCATTAATGAGAGCGGATGCGCATTCGTTGCGCCAATTCCCTAATACAATTGGTGCCCGCGTAACAAATGACGCCGCAAAAATATTTAACATGTTTAAATTTTCTTTTTAAATAAATCAGGGTTTTCAGGTATTTTGCTAATTAATATACCCTTAATTTTGATAAATTTTTCACGTTTGTATTTATGTATTACACATAAATGCCGGTTTTGTTATGTTTAAAAATTTCTTATATCATTTGTTGTGAAAATAGAGGGTAAATACATAATTTGTTTACAGCGAGGGTAGTCTATATTTTTAATGAACTTGTGCCGTTGTAACTTGAGTAGTATTAGTCTTTAAATGCCTTGTTGCGTAGCAATAATATAACTGTAGTTCACTTTTATTAGTGAATATTTAATGCTAGCTACAGAATATGAAAAAAAAATTATAATTGTATTTAGTATGGTATAATGTGATAATGGATTGCATCAACACTGATAAGAGAACAGTATTAAAAAAAATTGTGTAAGAACTTCGTTATCACCAGGCTTTAATCATTGTAATTTTAACAGATCTTACATAGTTAAATGAAATAACTAATATAAATATAATAGTTTTTTTTTAACAAACTATGTTTTCAAAATTATTCTTATCGGGAAAATATAGATTGTCGTCTTATATAAAAAAAAAAAAAAACAGGAAATTGAACGTATAAGTATAAATTGATTTAGCCTGTGATACGAAGATATTTGACATTTTACATTCCACCACTGTTACATATTATGTAGTGATAAGCGAATTATTGAAAGTATTAAGCATTAGCTGGATTAACGATTATTTTGGCTAAGTCAGTGTTGTTAATATTTATTGTGTATTTTTGTATAATTGCTTGTGTAGCACAAATTTTCAATAAATGTTTCGACATGATAGTTTCGTTTCATTTAAGATGGAGGTTTGTTTTGAGTTAGGGTCCTTCTCTTTCTAGAGGTTCTCGCCACGGATTCTGTTCTTTAATGTTTTTTTTGCACATTTCGGTTATGTAAAAATGTGATACACTTCAATTAATTAAATTTTATATAATAGTGGATGTTGAGATTGAATCATGTTGTTATTTTGTACTTTATGAATATTTGTTTCTTTGCCATTCTTCAGCTTCGTTCATTTTAGGGAAAAATTAAAATAATATAATTTGGTAAATACTATTTTATTTTGTAAAAATGAGGTAATTTAGGCAAAAAATGGACAGTTTTGATTGTCTACAGGCACTTAGAATATTTTTGAAACCATGAAATAATGAGATACAAAATAATTTAATGTCTTCATGTGATGCTTAAACATTATGTTAAAGCTTTTTTAACTTTCACAACTTAACTGAGTTAAAATCTATATATAATACGTGATGTCTAAATATTTATATAGCAATAAAAAAATTACGCACACATTTATTTAGACATCTATTACCACACTACACGCCAAACAATTGAAGTTTTTTAAAAATACTTTTACTTAACTGATTTAATAATATGCTACAAAATTTTTATATATAAAAACATACAATATATTTTTATGAAATTGGACGGTTCAAGGAATGTAAGAATCATTAGTCTAAATGCAGTTTATTTCACAATATATGTAAGCATTCACACATCACAATGTATAAATATATTTATTCACACAGCGCCCCAACATGTAGCCCCAACGTAAGCATTAAAAGTAAAGTATATTAATTGCCATGAATTGTGTTATGGGGAACTAGATAACTGCTTAAATACTATTTTTTGTAAATTACACAATCCTAGATGCGAGACAGAAATCAAACCGGTAACGTTAGGCCACTGACGTCGAATCACCTTCCTAATAATAATTCGAAATAGGTGGGAAAATTGATTATTTGGATGGTTTACAACAAGATGGGTTGGAGTGTGCCCCAAGGTTGGGTGCTGTCGCCAATTTATTCTGCATATCAATGACATGTTATCTATAGATGGCATTCATTGCTATGCAGATGATAGCACCGGCGATGCACGGTCGTGTAAACCTCTCTCCGCAGGTTTCTCTCTTGACTTTCTTCTAAAACCGCAGGGGTTTTAGAAGTCAGGTCAGACTTGTGTCTGAAGTATATAACTGGAGTCTCTGAATGGGGACGACAAAATCTTGTCCGTTTCAACGCCTCGAAGACGCAATTCTGCGTATTCTCTGCCAAGAAAACCCCGTTCGCACCTGCGCCATAGTTCTAAGAGACCCTTCTTTCCATTGCAAGCAGTATAGGGATCCTTGGTGTCGACATTACGAATGATGTGAAGTTTAGGGGACAATTGTAAAGCTAAGCTTGCCTCCAAAAAGCTAGGTGTGCTTAACGAATCCAAGCAGTATTTAAGTCCAAGGCAACGGTTTGTGCTTTACAAAGCACAGGTCAGATCGCATATGGAGTACTGCTCACATTTATTTTATGGACTCCATCCAACGGCGCGCAGTTCGTGTTGTCGGCGATCCCATACTCACAGGCGGTCTAGAGGCGCTTGAACTTCGGAGAGACTGCGTCTCTGCGTATTCTACCGTCTGTATAACGGGGAGTGTCCTGAACAACTATTTAGAATGGTGCCCTTGTCGTCTTTCTACCACCGCACTGCCCGCCATCGGCTGGGTGTTCATCCCCACTTCTTGGAGCCTCTTCTTTCTCGTACGAAACGGTTCTCAAGCACGTTCATGTTGCGTACTTTCAGGATCTGGAATGAGCTTCCGGCTGAGGTTTCTCAGCGCGGTACGATATGGGGTTCTTTGCATACAAATTACAGGACAACAGGGCACCAAGTTTCGTCCTGCACACAAGTACAGCAGACCCTGGACTTCGGAATGTCGACACGCCATATTAGTACTACTTATTTATATTAGAATATTATGTTACTTTATACATAACAATTGATTTGTAGGTAATAGAGATTTGTGCAGTACAGAAAAATAAATAATATACTTAAACTGTTGATGTATGTACATACAATATTTAAATAAAAAATATCAACTTATTGCAAAAAAATCAGTCGAATTATTTATAGAAATGTTTGGTTTCTTATACAAAATATCTAAAAAATAAAGACAAAGCTAATAATATGGCTGATATTCTTAGAGTGTGTGCAGAGTTGCACCCGTCAAAGTTGCATGTGTAGATACAAGATCTGTACACTAGCTTGTCACCAGGTTGATGCACATAATTGCAATATGTGCCAAGATCCAGAGCTGAACAGTATCTTTTAGTACCGATGCCTCCTGAAAATTGCAAAAAAATCACAATTTATTTATAATCACAGCACTGAAATGCATAATGCATTAGATAAGGTAACGTATCCTATCTACAAAAAAGTACGTGACCTATATTTGTCAATTATGTATTTACCCTGATCCCTCCTTTTGGTAATCATCCGTAATATATGAGAAGACCCCCCCCCCCCCCTCTCACATAGTAAATCATAAATAATGGTTTCCAATAATTTTTTTGCAGATAGACAAATATGAATATTTTGCCGCGCGCAGCCAAAAGTGCATGCATACCTATAGTTACAAGAAAAAGCTAAACACCTATTTGTATATTGCTCGAAAAAACGTAAGATTTCGTTCAGAGGATATTGACTATGTGATGAAAACCTAATCCCGTCTACAGCCTTCTCTCTGTGACCAAGCGCGGTATTTTGAAGACCTCTCCCCGTTGAACGGTCACATAGTACCAATTACAAATTAAAATTTAAAAGTAATTAAATTTTAACAATTAAATTTAAAAAGTAATTTCAATAAGGACTATATTTGCTTGTTTATACAAATATTCTTTACAATATGGACTGATTTGGGGAGCTTGAATTTAAACTCTGATGAAGCCATATATTTTAATAGTCCATTAAAATATTTTTCCTATATGTATTCTATTTGGTTAAATTTAAATTTCATTTAAACTCCTGTTTTTATTATTAATATATATGACATCTTAATACCCTCTAAAACTTGACTATTCACAAAATCTCATCACATAAGTAATGGTTGCTGAATTAATAAAATCAAGCTATTATTTAATGATTAAAATATTTCCAAGCATATACCAAATAAATAAATAATATATATATGATATATTTATTTACTTGTAATTTATAGTATAACTAACAATTTTAATATTTCATATCTCCTTTTACTTATATTCCATTATAATGCAAATATTTGTATCATAATTAAAATTACTAAAGCCAGATTATATTTACTTACCATAATTAAGCTTACCTTCCATGCAATATCAAAGTTATATTCCCACACCATTATTAAAAAAGGCCACGCTGAGTGCAAAGTGCTGTGAAAATCTCAAAACTAATTTTTAATTTTATTTGTTAGTGGCAATAATGTGTCAAAAAGCATTAAAACAGTATTCATGTGCCATTTTAATGTAGAATGTGTAAAATCATGATTTTATCATTTTACATACCTTGTTGCAGTGTAAATGTTTTTTTAAATATTTAAGTTAATGATGAAAATTAAATCATTAAATGAGATGTTGTTATTTTAGGTAATTTAAATATATAGATAAATATAATAAATCTGTAATATTTTCTTGGGCCCTATTTAAAAAATTATCTAAAATATTTACCAGTCTATCCATTCTGGATGGTTATAAAACAACTGGACTAGGGAATAAAAACGGGAATAGGAGATACTGCCCACACGTGATGTATGTACATGTGGGCGGTGCAATATTCTCTTTTACCAACATAAATAAAAATCTAAAGTCAAAACTACACAGACAATGTATGTAATAAATATTAATCTTCTTCTTTCTTTGTACTTATGGCTCCAATGCATTTGGCATTGATTTTGCCAATGTCTATGTTATTAAAAAAAGTGACAGGTTAAATGTAGCAATAGTATTAGATAAATATGGGCGGTAAATTGAATTCTGAGATAATATTAATCTCAATATATAATAAAAAAAGAAGACAAACGCTTTATATACAATATTTGACGACCACTTGGCGTAACGGATAACGCACGTCGGTACGCTCGCGGAGGTCAAGGGTTCGATTCCCGTCCAGCAACTGGGTTTATGTATAATATGTATTTTTAAAAGAAAAGTATATGTAGTATATCAGTTGTCTAGTACCCATATCATAAGTGCTATGCAACTTAATTTAGGACTAGATGGCGTTTTGTGAAACGTCTCAACATATTTATTTATTATACAGTTGATAAAATATTCTAGAATAGATTAAAAAAAACAAAACATAGTTAAACATGACTAAAAATTACTAATAAACAAGATAATATAGTATATGGTAGTATGGTATACAAAATTTATACTATAACACTGAAACAAGGCCCTGCAATAATACAAAGCAAATTTAAAAATCAATGTTAATGTAACCTGAATGTTTTATGCAATATTGAGCGTTATAGACATGATCGCAAGGTGTTGGCTTCAATACACCACCATCAAGCACCATGAGCCCATCACTGCATTCCATTGTGGCAGATGTATTACATTGGTAACATTCTATTGCTGCACCTATTTACAGTTGACATTAAAAATTAAAATTTTGATATTAACCCTTTGCACTTGGGTGGCACAGAAATAAAGCTCGGCTGATTTGAAGTATCAACAACTGCTATGGTGAGAACCATACTAACCCTAGAACTATAAACTTTTAACCTGCAAACTACAAACGTTGGTATATACCAAGGGTTTTGTAATCATAAAAACTATTTTGATATCAATAATCACTTTTAAGTGTATGATTTTTTCGTTTTTTTCATGCAATGCATTCAAAGAAAATGATGAAGAATAAATTCAAGTTAACTGAAATTTAATCCGTGAAATGTTGATTTAAATAAATTATAAAGCTGAAGAATGATCAAATCTTTACTAAATGAACTACAAAATGGGGTAGATACCTCAGTTAGTAGTTCTAGGGTTATACACTCCTATATTGCTTGAAATTTATTATTTTTACATGTTAGCTTGTTTATAAATGATTTTAAAGTACTTATAAAATGCTGCAAAAACCATTCTCCCAATTTGTGAATTTTACAAGCAATAAGGCCTTCAAGTGCAAATAAATTATCACATTTTTTGTCAATATTTAGAATTAATTCTAAATATTATATAAGTATATATTGAAATTTATATTATCATTATAACTGATAAGTGAGGTGACTTGATAACTTAAGTTCATGCAAAGTCCACTAACCTGAATACATACTTCTTATTTGATAATAAAGTTACTATAAACATGTATACAGTGAACAATATTTTCATTATATTAAACTCTAATTATATTCAAAAATTAATAGGTAGATAATATTATTTAATAGGTAAATAATATTAGACTTTAAATAATTTATTATTTTTACAACTATAGCTCCTATGAAATAGGATTTCAGATTTCCTTAGAGAAGCATGAGCAAGAAAAACAAGTTTGCTTTTTTCATTATAGTTACAATTATTAGTTTAAAACAACATGTATCAAAAAATTTGGGTTTATTTATGTCTTATGCCTTGTGCCTCCTAAATGAATTGATTTTTATTGTTTGTACACTATTATAATCACAAGGACTTAACTGGTGAGGACTTTTACTTATCTGATTAAGTTCAAATTTAGTAGTTATGCTTATATTGACATTATAGTATAATGTATACATAGTACTTTTTTAATTTGAAATTATAATTATTTATGGAACATATTACAGAATATTTTCATGATAGATATATCAAATCTGTTCAACGGACAAGATAAATCTTGACAAAAGAATGTTTTCATAGACCAACTAGACTGAATTTTCAACTAGACTAATTAGTCTAGTCTAGTCGATCTAATTAGATATAGATTATTTCTGTTAGAACTAACTTTTCTAATAGTATAAAGTACTATAAAGTTAGTTTGATGAGTGAGAAGGGAAATTAGTCATTGTTGTTAGTTCAAGTTATAGTAATTACCCCGTTACCATGATTAAATACCCCTAATGAGGTAAAGCCTCTCAATATCTCACCTTCAAACCTCCCAACATGTTTTATACAATACTGAGCGTCGTGTATTGTACCACAATCTGTTGGTACTAAATTAACATCACTATCTAGAAACTCATTGCATTCGAATGGATTGTCTGAATCCGTCCCCGAACACTGATAGCAGTTAATACAGTAAACTAAAATAATAAAACAAAAGAAAAATAAAAAATTCAAATAAATAATGTAAACAACGCCCTAAATGTTCCTTACCCGTTTTCCATGTCACAAACAATAACATCAAACTAATTGTCATTTTACTCATTAAGCAGGTCATTGTGTATTTAATTTTATAATAATTCGTATATGTAAACACTAAAAAAATAAATGTTACTGTAACTTTATTTGAAATGAAATTGAGTCGGATGAGTCAATACAACACACTGAACTTAACTGAAGTAACAAGTAACTGAACTTCACTGAAGTAGAAGTCAGTGTGACCGTTTTAAAAAATGCTGATCTACTAAAACTACAAGGTGCCAGGTGCCGGTACTAAATAATACCAAAACACATGCTGAATTATACTAAATATATACTAAAATAAAAATAGAATATAGATAGAAGAGGAAAAATTGAATTAGAATACTTATTATTAGTTACTTTTTAATTTTACCAATTACACACGTTCATTATACAGACATATTAAAATAATAATAAATATTTACAATAAGTTTTATTCCAAATAGTCAGTATTCGACGGATTATTTTTTACTATATCTTTCGATGGGTCAAATAAGACACCAGCCCGGGCCACGAGATCGGCAGGCCACATATCCGTAGGCCCGGGCGTAGGCGATAGGAGAACAGCGGGGTTTTTTAGTGGGTAGTCGGATGGCTGAACATCTTTCCCGGAGTCCCACATATCCCTCGATTCCCCCGGGCCGGGGGAACCCGTCAAGAGAGGTTTTTCCCCGAGACCAAAAAAAAAATAAGACACAACCTACATTCCCTTCACTTAGACCTTGCTTAATATGCAACAGGCACGCAATATGTTTAGCTATAAACCTGTTTCTGTATTCAGTTTATAAATGATTAACTTTTGAAAAAATTCTTTCGCATTCAGCGTTTGAAATGGGTATGCATATTAGACATTATCTTCACTACACACGCACGATAACACAGAGACATAAATAAATAACAAAAAATCCGTGGTCCCTTAACTTATTGCTAGTAATCATTTTTTAAGTTTCAGTAATGCCCCGCGACGTAAAGCATGTAATGTAGTTATGTAGCTAAAGCCGTTTCGTTCGAAAGAGACAAAACATCAGACAAAGACAAAATTATGTGAACGAAATACGAACGAATGGAAATTATCGTTGCCCGTCCAACCAAAAAATATATCAATATAGTGTTTAAAAATGTTGAAAGTTTAAAAATGTACTAAAAAATACCAAAATATGAAAGGATACTGAACAAAATATGAAAAAAACTAAATTAGTTTTACGGAGCCCAAATTATACCAATTTGGTACTGAATATACTAAAAACGGTCACACTGGTAGAAGTATGACAACGACCAACGACTAAAAGAGCAAAGCATCATAGACAGTGTCATTCATTGTCGTTGAATTCTGAGTTGCCATAGTTAAAAATTGAAAATGCCGTAATATAGTAACGGAAAAATTACACTAAAATTTAAATTGCCAGGTCATAATATTTATTCAATCCATTTAACAAATTTTTATCACATTTAAAACCATATTTTTTATTATTCTGTAATATATGTTCTGTAATATGTCTTCGCCCTAAAAGTTTTTAATAAATTCTACAACGTCGATCTGCAATGAATATTTATCTTTACTTTTCATTTTGCTACGCCTTGCTACGCACATCGTGTGATATATACCTCAAATTTCGTGCAAACACCTGCATTTTTGATTACATATTTAGCTAAAAGAGTTCCATTTACGGTAGATGTGTTAGTTTTCGTTCAATACTGATAAAGAGCGTTTTATTCGTTATGTATCACAAGTCTTTAATGCTGTATTTCTTAATACGGTAATGTAAAGACTGTCGTATATCGTATAATCTAAAAAATATCCATAATTGCCGTATTAATAATAACTCTGATCATAGACCACAGTTAGCCCCCCAAAATTTTTTTTTCTATTTTCGACTTTTTTCTATTAATTCGTTTAATCATCGTTTGTTCTTAATTGTTCATCGATCGTCACCATTATTGCTCCATGATAACGCAAGACCTCACACTGCACGAGAAACCCTAGTAACACTACAGGAGCTGCAGTTAGAAACCATACGTCACCCACCGTACTCGCCAGACCTTGCTCCACCGGACTGCCATTTTTTTTCTTAATTTAGACAATTTTTACGTGATATAAAGGCAATACAAAATTTCATCAGGTTGTCGTATCTAGGTCCCATGAAATAGAACTATAGAGCTATAAATGAACTTTCGTTTAGATGGCAGCTATGTATAGAGAATGAGGGTAAATATTTAAATTCATTCATCTGTGCAGGGGCGGAAAAAGTATACTGACCTCTGCGGCCGAGGTCGGCTTGTTGTAAAAGGCGACAAAACAACCCATCATAGCTGCGTGGTAGGGCCCCAAGCCCGTCTGGATGGCGCTCACCTTTGGTCTTATGTATGCCGACATAATAACTTTATAGCATTAGTGATCCAAGTTCCTGAACTACCCTTACGGGACAGCAGCGTGTTCGCGATGCCACTGGCGTTGTAAACACCCATAGGCGACGGTAATATATTTAAATTAAATTTTAGAAAAATTTAATTGAAACATTGGAATAAAATTCTATAAATATATAGGATGTAAGGCAGTTTTTGGAAAGCGGGAGTAAATAACACAACAGTTAAATTACACAGTAAATATGTATTTCCATTCCTTTAACATTATTTAGTAACTATTATATAAAAATGTTACGAAATATATAGATATATATCTAATTGTAATTATAAGTAGATCTGGAATGTTTATCAACTATGGATGTATCAATTAAATGTCATTAAAATAATTATATTAATGAAAAACTTAGTTAATGGCTCTTAATATAGCTGTAAATATGCGCAGTACATAAATGGTTGGAAACCAGCTATGTAGAATTTTGGCGCTCAATAAACTTACAGTAAGTAAGTCAACATGTCACACAAGATGCTTTCACTCTATAAAAATATACATTTAAATCACAAAATGCAACCTTATTCACGCGAACTTAATTTGTACATTACGATACTAGTTTAAATGCATAATTAATTTAGATTTAAAACTAAAGTTGCAGGCAGTTGAGTGGACATTATTGTCGTCTTAAAGCTATTTTTAACTTTATCCAACATGTATGAGTTAAACTGATTCGATGCATTTTCATTATCGACATCAGTCCATGGAAATGCGTAGACCAATACTTGCCGCCGAGCTCTATGGTCGGCTCGTCGCATCGATTAGTTATAAACTCCGTTTAAAAACGAACATTACATCTTGCTCCTCCGATCGTTTATATAACTTAGCTTATATAAAAAAGAAAGAAGAATTTAGTATAGGTAGAAATAATAGTTCAAAAATTTATAGGTCGCAGTTTTTTGACGCTTTAAAAAAATTACTTGCATATGTTTTTATTAACGATTGGATGGAACTTGTTTACCTAACTAATAGTATTAATGCGAAAGTGAGTTTGTCACGCTTTCACGCCTAAACCGCTGAACCAATTTTGATGAATTTCGCTATAGTCATAGATTGGACCTTGGAGAAGGACATACTACTAGGCTACTTTTTTTAAAAATTCATATGGCAGAACGTTTGCCGAGTCAACTAATATTATTTAATCGGAGGCGCATGTTAATCACAAATTGGAATGTGAAATCAGTATAGTATCCATGCCTAACAGTTCGTAATGTATATTACTTATCATAATTAATGGCTAAATGTCAGTGTAAAATATTGGTTCAATTATATAGAGTAGGCTAATCAATTGGCACTGTTTATCTAGTTGAGGAAGAAAGTAGAATAATGTCATTTTCCTACATAAATAGAATTAGTACAAAAAGACTTGAAGCAATATTAAAAAATATAATGAATAGAGTATTATGTAATTCTAAATTTAAATTTAAGAAAATAGGAGAAAAAATAGATTCGATATATAAATTTTATTTGATATTACAGAATTTATAGATCGTTTTAATAGAATATCTAAACAAAGAAGGGATCAACATTCGTTGGAAGTATGTTTACACTATAAATGATTTGTAAACGACCAACATTTTATTTAATAACTTGTGAAGATCGTTATTTTGGAAATAATAGTTTTAGTTATTGAGGTGTGGCCTTAATGGTAAGGAGCCCTCCACCCAGAAGTTTGGTCGCTGCATCATAGTCTGCCATAAAGTGACTTCCTTGCCTACACTATCCATCCAGTTCACGTTTGCTCCCATGTAAGCACCTGTAAAAGATGATATGATTGTGTATATTTTCTTAAAACATAGAATACAATAGTTTTAAATTACAGTTGAAACGTTTAAGTGTTTTCATTAATATAATTTTGTGGTTGGCATTAGTTATTCAATAAGATATTTTTTTGTTTTTTATTTATCAATAAATTGTGAAATAGGGAATTCTATCCAAAATTTAATCTTGAACGTTAAATGTAATAATTATTTGTTTGCAGACCGAAATAAATGACTCGACCAAGGTTGTTTCCTTTTAAATCTGCACACCAAATTTCCGTCCTGGAACCATAACCCTACTTTTACCTACATTTTCTATTCCACTTCAAACGGACTTCGTCGTTTATAATAGTGACATTTGCACGCAGATTTATTTTATGATGTTATTCAATATCAAGATTTTTTTTTATCGCGTAGGACAGCAGACAGGCTGACAGCCCGCTTAGAATTTAGCAGTTACCGTCGCCTATAGGTGTTTGCAACGCCAGTGACGTCGCAAATACGCTGCTGTCCCATAAGGGTACAGGAACTTGGGTCACTAATGCCGGAACACAACACAACACAAGGTTATTATGGCGGCATATTTAAGACCAAAGGTGGTCGCCATCCAGACGGGCTTGAGGCCCTACCACGTATCTAGGTTGGGTTGTTTTGTCGCCTTTTACGACAGGTCGACCCCGGCCACAGAGGTTAGTATTCTTTCTCCGCCCCTGTTTCTTTATTTAGATCTATTATACGTAAGACCGATGATAGATGTACTTTTAAAATAGTTATGAGGAATAAATGACTGACCAGTGCCTAACGAGAGGCGGACGGCGCCCATAAAGTCGTTGGAGGCGAGGCGGTCGCGGTCCCAGAGGCTGAGCTCGAGCGCGCGCGAGCCCAGTTCGTGCAGCCGAAGCCCGCGGTACACGAACGTATGTTCCCAGCGCGGGCTCAACGACCGGCGTACCACGCCCGTCTTCTGCTTCGTCAGGCGACCTCGCTCGGGCAGCAGGTAGCTGGAAAATATCAAAAGGTTACATAATTAATACAATCTCATAATCTTTCAACTAGGGCTCTATAAAAGGTAGTAACTAAATTAGTAAAAAAAAATAATGCACGCCTAGTGTGAAATTTAGAAAAAATAAAATTTTTTATTTTTGCATATTTCGATTCTGTCTTTAATAATAACATACTAAAGTTTTTAATTAATATTTCAAATAGTTATTGAGTTACAGCCTTCTAAAGTGTAGCCGCTCAGGTACTAGAAAGATACCTTTGCTACGGGGCCAACCAGAGTTATTGTTAGGGCCCTGTGGCTATCGCAACCCATTATAATATTTTTACGAAGAAGAACTTCAACAGCCCAGCCCAGCAGGCACAATATGAAGAAGATGAAGATGAATTATATGGAGCGGGAATAGCAGATTAGCTGGAAGTATGATTTTGATCTATTGAAAACAATAAATCAATAATTTTACCTTTAAACGTGTTTTTCTCAAAACTACATTTTTCAAATTGGCTGCAGTTGTAACTCGAAGACAAATCATGCGATCGCATTGATTCTTTTTTCTGCCTATTTGGATTTAATTACAATGACCTACCAGTTTTCGATTGTATGAAAAATATAATTTTGACGGGCCAAAAATCCTCTCATTTTGAGCAAAATTCGACATTTTTTTTCAGTCTCCATTTTGTTAAATTAATTTTTTTTACAATTGTGGATCATTGTATAGGAAATTCTTTATATACCTATTAATCTTTTTTATTTTTTCGTTCAGCTACTGTGAAAGCCGCAATCACTGCAGCAGTTGAAGATTTTAGTAAATTAAAATTAATAAAATTTAATAAAATTCGGCAACAATTACGGTGGAACGGCAAACAGACTGTTGGGTATGTGAATGTCGGTGATAATTTGGACACTGACAATTTACCTATAGCTAAAGACGCTTTGGTGTTCATGGTTACGACAATAAACGGCAAGTGGAAAGTACCTGTCGGCTATTTCCTAACAAATGGCGTCAATGGAGAACAACGTAACGCTCTATTACAGACATGTCTACATTTATTGAGTGAATGTGGTATAAAAATAACATCCGTCACGTTTGATGTATGTAATGCTAACTTTACTGTACATATCCCCATTCTATGCCACGGTCGATATTCACTTTTACTGTAAATATTATTTTAGGAAATATATGTTTTTACTAAAATGGCTTACATTTTTTTAATAACCCTTACTCATTACCAATTTATTATAACAGATGGGGACTGAGTCATGGGACTTAATATCTCAGTTCTTTGGGAAATATTTTATACATGGAAAGAATTATTTAATTTTGACTGCTTTGTGTTGGAAAACTTCGATTCTATTTCAACCGTCCAGAAAAAATAAAGTCAAAATAGATTTCCTGTTTCTTCGACTACAAACCAAGCTTATAAATTTAATGTAGTAGGAGAATGACACGTAAAAGTGAAACAAATTAAACATTATGAAAACTATTGCTGTCTCTTGTGCAGCCACGCAATAGCTCTGTCTATAGGTATATAGTCTAAGGTGGCGCGGCTCTAGCGACGTTGCGATCCGTCACAACTGGTTTCTTTGTTTTTCCAATTCTTAAATAAATAATCACTTTTTAAACAAACAATAAAAAAACCATTTGAGAGAGTAACGTTTTCCTGCGTTCAGTAATAAATGAAAATAATGTTTCTCATGTATTTATTATTAGGTATAATTATTCCTTCATTCGCCATTTAGCAGTGAACTAATACAGACGCTTTTTTCATATTTCTCAATTTAATACTCTTTATTACGTTAATTACTTTATACTCTTTACTACCGAAATTTGTAACTCCTGGATTTAATAGTTAAGATATATATTAGAAAACAATGACATCGATAAGAGGTGAACTCTATCAAAAATTATTTGACACTATAAAAAGTGTTATCCAGATAAAAACTCAACGAAAAATCCTTGGACTTCTGATTAATAGAAATATTATTTATATATTCATTATAAAATATATTTATTGATTCATTTAAATTTTATTATAATAACTAAATAAATATTTTTAATTCTCAAAATTTGTGTACTATCATTTGAAATTTATCATACTCAGGGGGGGGGTCTTAATTTTTGTGACCAAATATTTCTAGGGGGGTCACAGAAAGTGTGACAATAAGGGGGGGGGGGGGAAGAGTCAAAAAAGCTGATTTTAACGTGATGTATTTTAAGAACGGCCCCTATGACAGAAACAGTGTATACTCCGGACGCCAAGCAGGAATAATTTCGGCCATTGACCTGGCGTCCGGAGTATAGCATATAATTTTAGTTGATTATAGTTACCTTTTGCAGAATACGTCTGCCAGTCCGTTTGGCTTGGTGGCAACTAAGTTCTTGGCCTCCTTAACGAGCACGTGCAGCGTTCCCTTGGCGCCCCGCGTATTACCCGCCCCCGTCCCTGACTCCTGCACTTCGAACTTTAGACCGATTATAAGATCACCGCGACTACCCTGCTGCTCATCAAATTGCTCCGTCTGTAAAATATTTAGAATTTAAACTCTTGCACATATGCTTTCTTTTATAATTTTTGTCCCCGTTTGAATTAGGGGCAACTGTGACCCACAACCCTATTACATAAAAAAATTACAACCTTTTCTTTGCTATGACCTAGGAAGTAAACTCCTGTGTATATATTAAACGTATAATAAAACTTTTGCATACTTCTTGCCTTTATCCTAAATTGTATGGGGTCGGCACAATAGTTTTCTCCCTCCTTCTACTCTGTTAGTCATCATCAAATAGAAATCAAATATTATAGCAATATAAACATTAAGGACGTAAATAAACCTCTACATTTATTTAATTTTGACTGCTTTGTGTTGGAAAACTTCGATTCTATTTCAACCGTCCAGAAAAAATAAAGTCAAAATAGATTTCCTGTTTCTTCGACTACAAACCAAGCTTATAAATTTAATGTAGTAGGAGAATGACACGTAAAAGTGAAATAGATAATAATAATAACAGCCTATGAAGTCCTACTGCCCCCCCCCCCCCCGCCCATCGCCCTTCACGCTTGTCCAAGACGGAATGTCGGTTAACAAATACCGGCGGTCGCGGTATGAAGGTTTCCTCAGGATGTCCACCTCCGCCGTCGGTACACGACAATTAGCCGAGATAAATCTCGAACTAAGCAGTGCATGCATTCGTGGGATTCGAATGTAACCATTGAGCTACCAGATATTACAGCAGACAGGCTGACGGCCCATATAACAGCAAGCACTATGGATGTTTGCGACGCTAGGTGCACCGCGAACACGCTCCTGTCCCATAGGGGTACAGGAACCAGGGTCAATAATGCCGGAATACAACATAAAGTTATTATGACGGCATACTGAGGACTAAGGGTGGTTGCCAACCCCACGGGCTTGGGGCCCTACCTCGTAGAAAATAATGTATTAGGTGATAATAACCATGAATTTGTTTGAACTATTGATTGTAAATAAATGTGTTACTAACCCTCTCGTGCAACCTGTACCACTTGGGCGCGGGGTCGTCGAATACGACGTCGGCCAGCGGCAGCGTCACCTCGCCGAGGAAGTCGTTGCGCCCGAACATGTCGGCGTGCCATACACTCAGCCACAGTGTCCGCGCGGACAGCGAGGCCAGCGGCTGCACGAACGACAGCGTCTCCTCGAACGACGGATTCAGCGTGTTCTTCTTCACCTTTGTCTTCCGTTTGCCGGCTTTCGACTTGTCCGGCAACAAGTACATCTGCAAATTACAATACATTTTCTATAATACAATCCTATATTCACTATGGATGAGGAACATACCCATATAACCTGACCCGTTCAGGGGGGAGGGAGGAATTCAAAATACCAGAAAGGGGGGGGGGGTTAGTTCTTTGTCACGTAGTTCATATCCTTTCATGGAAATCTCACGCATTTCCGAGCTTTATTCAATTATGGCGTGTTTAGCGTTTTGTTTTTACTTGTAACTAACACGCGGCAAGCGCTGTATTAATAAAGATAAATATAAGCCAAATTATTATTTTTAAACTTTCTGTTTGCAAAAAAAAATTGAAAACTGTATTTATGATTTATTACGTGAAAACTAGAGGATCTTCTCATATATCTACTACGTATGTTCACATGTGAAAAAATCGATTCAAAATCGAAATTCGCATCATACATAAAATTGGGTAATCAATAACACTGAAGAATCACTGTATTAAAAAAAAATAGTTGGAAACATGAAACACGATTTTATTTTATACACACAAATGACCGATGTAAAGAACTATTTGCAGATCATACAAACATTTTGACTTACGTGAGGAATGAATCCATTGTGTGATCTAGTACCTTCAAATATTTTTTAAAGAATATATACAATATAATTATGGTACCTTAACATAAGGATCTGAACGGTTGCGTTTGACGTCGACTGGGGCGAGGTCTTTGCATTTCTTTACACCGACTTCCAATGCCCCGAGGCGGTAATTGTACAGAAGCGAGAACTGAACTGCGCCTGTCACTGTCACTCCTCCCCGCACGCCCTCGCCAGCGCCCGAGTATACCGACAACATGGATTCCGAACGATTCTGAAAAAAAAAACATAAATTAATGAATATGCAACATTTAGACAGGCCTTTTTCCTATGACGTGGAAATACTTGATGCACATCCCTACGCTAGGGGGCTCGCGGCGTGGTAGTATAGACTCCCATTGCAGGTGCCCGTGCGCCCCTCCACTCGGAATACCTTTTCCGCCCGAAGTCAGAAGAAAAAAAGTGCGCCACACAGTTGAAAAAGGGACGCACGTCGTTGGTATACAAACGTTTAGACAGGTGTCATAGAGGGATGTATGTCATAAACTATCAATAGGCTGAGTACAGATACGCCATCTGTACAAAAAAAAAAACTGTCAACATCACAATCTGTGGGATGCCCTTCGGAAGATTAACTATATATGGGTTAACAGAAAAGGTCATAACCGAAAATAACATTATATTTTTTTGCACCAGTCGTTTATCCTCTCTACTTTGACATTGGCAAATCGATGCCCATGGCATGAAGACAAGCACTTCAAGAATAGAATAGATTAACTATAACATAATGATGATATGATAATGGTGAATTATTAGTCAAATGTAAAATATTTTGGATTATTTCGTCTGAGGAAAAATGCAAACAAACAAAATTCACAATGACAATATGTCCACATATTTTACTTACGTTTTCTTTTGTAATAGTTGTGTATACCTTAACGAATATTAAAACTTTAAACTCAAAAACACGCAGGTGATATGTACTAATGAATGTACCGCTGTAACTCTTAATTAAACAAAATTAGCAAGTGACATAATATTATATGAATAATACAAAACCAGCGTGACTGTTGTTTTGGTCACAGTAAATACAACTGAACAGCAATTAGCGCGTGGACGAAGTGTTTTTGTTTGCTTGCATTATCTGGTTGTTATTCGATACTGCATGAATATAGGTACGTGTCTCATGTTTGAATTTGAACAAAGCAAAGCTAATTATAAGTATTAAATTTGAATATCGTCTGTATAAAGGGAGATAAGCAGGCAGTATTTTGGAAAATGTCAAGGAATAAATTTTTCCTGCCCATAAAAGCATGCATAATCAAGTTAACACGTGATTTATAAATAAAAACAATGTGAAAAAAACAATAAATATTTTTAAAATAAATAAGAGTAAATCTTTATTAACAGACATTTTTTTATAATTTTGATTATTAGCGATATTTACAACCTCCGAAATCTTAGGAAATATCGGCAAATGGTCAAAATCTTCTGAAAGTAAAAATAAGTCTAGATATGCTGCGTTTCGCACGTTCATAATAACAGCACAATTTCTAAAGGAGAAACTTGTCTGCGACGAGTAATGTAACAAAGCAAAAGATTCCAGAATGTTCGAGAATTTTTTTAAGTTTTATAAATACTCCTCTTGAGAAGACATTAGTAGCTTTATGCTCCCAGTTCGATTTTGGAATAAATTTGATATTTATCAATCTTATGATCCAGGATCCTAATGCTAAATTAGAACATTCCAAGTAGCAAGAAGCAACTAAAGGATAGTTAATTCTGGATGGCTTAATGACGGCTAGAACCGGTTTGTTGCCAGTTCGAAATACACAAGGGAAGTTTCGGAGTATATTAGAAAAATACTTGAAAGAATAATGTAACAAAAATATGTAACGAACTAGCTGTGCCCGCGACTCCTTCCGCGTGGAATAATGACTGGGCAGCATTTTTGGATATATCTTATGATTTATTTTGACAAACCCTATAAACCCTAAAATATAAATATGTGAAATATACAAACTGCGTTCGAACCTACAAAGTCCAGCCTAAGCTGAACCCTATTTTATATGATTGATGATATATAAAATAGGGTTGATGATATATACCTAGTCAGGTCATAAATTCTGTCACATGTTTAATGTAAAATAATTGTAACAAGTTTATTCATTATGTAACCATTCATATACCAAAATGAACTTAACAAAACATAGATTCTTATGACATAAAAGTTTATTCAAAATGACCTCCGTGATTTTGAATACAAGCCTTCAATCTGGGCGGCCAGTCGTCTATCGCAGCACGAACGAGGTCCATGTCAATATCGGCGGCTGCCTTAATCAAGGATGTTTTGAGTGACTCCAAATTGGGATGAGGCTTTGAGCACGCCTTTTCCTCCAAGTGTTGCCATATCTTGTAATCTAACGGATTCAAATCTGGACTGGAGGAGGGCCAGTCTTCGTGCCGGATGAAGTCGATTTCACGCGCCGCCAGCCAGTCTTGTGTGCTCTTCGCTCTATGAGCTGGCGCCGAATCTTGTTGGAATACCCAGTGCCTGTTATTGAACATGGTATGAGAAACAGGTTCCACAAGGTTCGTCAGGACTGTATTTTGATACACAACAGCATTCGTTTTTACACCTTTCTCACAAAAATGTACCTCTGTTAAGCCCCAATAAGAAACTCCCAACCATACGATGAGCGAGGATGGAAAATGACCTCGTTGGACACGCGAAATACGGTTGCTCGCTTCTTCACTACTGTGTGCGTACACCTTATCATTTTGTTTGTTGTAACTCTCTTCTACGGTAAACATTTTTTCATCCGAAAAAAGAATTTCCCGATATTTTTTTCCCGCGTACCGCTTCAACAAAGCGCGGCATCTCTTCAGTCTCAGGTCCATTAGACGAGCATTCAAACGATGTCCTGTTTTTCTTCGATATGCCCGAAGCCCTAAGTCTTCATTTAACACCCTTTTCACCGTGGTTCTGCTTAACCCCATCTGAAGGGCCAACAGTTTCTGCTTACGTTTGGGATTTCTTTGAATTCGTGCCTTCACAGCTTTTATCACTGCTGGTGTCCTAACAGACCGAGGGCGACCACTTCTTGACCTGTCATCTACACTAGAGTCTTCATTGTATCGTTTGATGGTACGATAAACGAATCTTTTGGTTATATTCAAATTTTTCAGTATGTTAAAAATTTGAATTGGCGCGTAACCGCAACGATGCAATGCAATAACTGCAACACGGTCTTCTTTAAGCGTCCACTCCATATTTAAAAATGAGTAAAATTCTAAAAGTATACATTTTTATTTTCATGAACAATTCGAAATTCGAATTCAATAAACTTTTTTGTGGCCAGCATTCTAAAAGAAAAGTTTTTACTGTGTGACAATACTTATGACCTGACTAGGTATAATCTGAGGTCAACTTAAATTGGATTATAAAAAATCCGAAACTGATCTGATTGATTTTATCTAAAGTAGCCTAAGTTACTCCTTGTTACATCAGCTATCTGCCATTGAAAGTCCCGTCAAAATCGGTCCAGCCGTTTCAAAGATTAGCCGGAACAAACAGATAGACAGACAGACAAAAATTGTAAAAAATGTTGTTTTGGTATATGTACCGTGTATATATCCAAATGCACTTAGGAAAAAGCGGTTATTTTAATATTACAAACAGACCCTCCAATTTTATTTGATATATCTAATAAATGACTGAATAAACGAGTTTAAATTCCAACCGGCTATTAATTATTAACACTTCGCATTTGAAACAACGATAGTAAATTTAATGAGATTGAATTTTAAACAAAATATGGGAGATAAAATTTATGTCATTATCGAAAACTAAAATATATTTAAATTTAAAAGATAAAAATTTATGGCATATGAGAACATTTACATTTTTGATATATTATGTAATATTAAAATAATGTTGTATACTGAGACTATTTATACACCGCCATCTATTTCGTAAAGCGGAACGCTCGTTTTATGGGTAACGGATACACTACTATATATACTTTTTAATAGATAGATAGATAACATTTTATTGTAAACCAAATAAATTAAAAAACAATGAAAATTATTTACACAATCAATATCTACTTGACTTACAATGGGCGGCTTACAACTTTTATTTTCTAAACAAATACTTTTTATACTTAAACACCCAGACGATTAGTACGGGAATTGATTCCGCGATCTCCGCTGCCATACTGCCGTGCGTTAACCGTTACGCCACGAAGAAAAGAAATAAGAAAAGCGCTACCCAGGACTAGGTAAAAGCAACTAATTTTAGACTTTTACACACATCTGTTTTACCTATTTTCTGGTGACTTTATACACAGAAAAAGGAATAGTTTTGAAATAAATTCCTGAATAAAATAGAATAGAAAACGTGGTGTATTAATATTCGATAATACTACGATTGCTAGGGGCTTTACAAATACCAAATTTCAATTCAACTCGCCTCACTATCAACTGGCAAAATTGGCGCTGGATTTTACTTTCTAGGTCGGTATGATTAGGCGACCATTCCTATGATAAAACCTATCCTATACTTACACTCAATAGATCTAACGTATTCTATATTCTTGATCGTATTATAATTTAAATTCTATTGGATTTCATCACTATGACAGTTAATGCAGGTTCAAATTGATTTTTTATTCAAAACACATTTGTAACATATTTATAAAAATACGAGGGCCATTGTTATTGTGTTCTTCCAAACAAGTGTTTATTTGATAACATAGAACACCCAGACAACGCATGTGGCATTGATATTTATCTTTTACACCCACATCTCTGCTTTATAAGGGATTAATGTTATAATATATCTGCTTCTACCGATTAAGCTGAATTTATTATTATACAACCAGATTATACAACCAGCTGAATTTATTATTATATTAAACTGTGCCGCATGGATGTGATCTAGAATCATTTGAATCAGCCTGACTATATGCGTCCTTCAAAAGATTTGTACACTATGGATAGAGATGAGGAGAATCATATCAGGGTTTGAAATCTCCGTCAAAATATTATATTAAGTAGGCGTCATAATCACATCATGTAAATTTTAGAGGAAAGCGCCAAAAGTTATTAGATCGGAATAGAGAATTTTTAACGTGGAAGGAATCGCTTGAGAACGGCGGTCTGAAACTCAACGTGGCGAAGACCGAGTACTTGGACTTCAACTCCACAGATCCCACATCCGTGCGCATAGGCGGCGATACGGTCAAGCGCACGGAACAGGTGAAATACCTGGGATCTGTATTTCACGCGTCTGGTGACATTGACTCCGACATTAAGGCGCGCATTGCTGCCGCGTGGGCTAAATGGCATGACGTGACTGGTCTCATCTGTGACCCTAAAATACCGGTTAAATTGAAGGGACTGGTTTATAGGACCATCATTAGGCCTGTCCTTTTATACGGATGTGAAGCGTGGCCAGTGCTGGAGTGACACAAGCAGGCACTGCGAGTCATGGAGATGAATATGCTGCGGTGGATGTGTGGAGTAACGCGGAAGGACCGCGTTAGGAACTCTCGCATTCGCGGCAGCCTTCATGTCCGTGACATTGCGGATAAATTGCAGGAGTGTCGCTTTCGCTGATATGGCCACGTTTTACGGCAACTGCCTACTTATGTAGGGAACAAATGTCTGGCCATGCCGCCACCGCCGGGCCCCGGCAGGAGGGGTAGACCCAAAAAGTACTGGCTTAGCATCGAAAGGGTTGATATGGGTGCCAATGGACTGACCACCAGAGATGCCGAAGATCGTGCGAAGTGGAGAAGAAAAAGTCGCAAAGCGGACCTTGGACGCCGAAGCGAGAGTTTGGGCTGTAACTGGGATTCAACGCTAAGATGATGATGAGAGAATTTTTAACTCAACATACTTCAATTTGTCATCTAGAGGTACATTCGTACCATACACTGTATATAGACTAGCGTTATTCTGGCGGCTTTTTGAACTATAACTTATAACGTACAGCTGGAGATTTTTTAACTTGTCTTCCTTACATAATATGTATACATTAAACAAATATTTACTGAATGAGTGAGTGAGTTAAATCACAAGCATAAATTTTACACACGCTATAATTTGAATTCTATTATTAAGATAGATATATATTGGTCTGGTTGTAATACTTTTTGCCATAGGAACAACCTATAACCCACTTACTAACAAACTACGTGTTACTAATTTTAAAATCGGGTTAGCTTTGTCGATTGCAGGCATTTTAAAAGTTTAGTGACTGTTAACAACAATTATCAAATGTAACCAGTAAGAAACATAAAGTTGTAATATTTATAAAATAAATTTTCTACTATCAAAACTCACTCATCAGATTTCTGTTACGATATTCCATTTATTGAACTAAATTAATTTTCGATATCATAATTCCAAACAGGAAAAATCTGTAATATTTTTTTTTAATACTGATAACTCGATTGAATTTACATTAAACCATTTCAATACAATTTCTTTATTAACTAAACAATTTTTATGACCAGTGGTTCCGAAGGGGTTCCACTGAGATTTTCGACACTATGACACCTGTCAGCGAAGCAACCAGCTAAAATCTTTCGGGATCTGGCACAAGGTCAGGTGAGTCACAATGGAGTCGCTTTTGGTAAGATATTGTATATTTATATACAAAATAACCGCATTTAAATAGAATATCAGTGATCTCTGCTGTTAGGACTAAGCACGCAGATGGCGCTACGTAAATTGTCATAGTAAAGCAAAACATATATTTATTTATATTATTTTCATGAGTGTATAAAATCGGCACAAAGAAATGATGTCGCCGACAATGCTCATCAGTAGACCGCAGGCTCTAAAGCGTAAGTTGTTTGCAACCGTGATTGAAAACGAGAATGATACATTTGATTTGATGATACATTTAGAAATTGTTGCAAAACTTGGTTACCTACCCGCCATATTGTTCACCTTTGCAACTCAGGATATGTTTCTATAGCCTTTACATAAGGTTCTATTTTGGCTACCTTTTAACTAGGTATTTATATTGGAGCTTAAATCCAGTTTACCGATGGCGTAAATGTTAAGCGAAATACCTGATTTAGATACATCTCAGTTGTTTTAGGTGCTTACAGATCTTTATTATAAAGTGAGTCGCAATTTATTTAAAGGTATGGTACAATCAAAACAAAATTATGAGCAGTCCACCTAATTTAAAAAAAAAATTGGAACGGAATTAAATGGTTTCGATTTTTATGGTATACGTCTTTAAGGTATTTTTCTTGGGTGCGTATGGTATTTTAGTATTGCTGAAGAAAAGTTCATGTCGTTTAATTTAATGGCGGAACTACTATAGACTTTATACATGATGTTTAACATGATGAGATGATAGAATGAAAAATCATTAAAGATAATTTACCTGAAGACCACTCCTATTCAAGGAGGTTCGGCTTCTATCCAATGTGTCAGTATCGTGTGGCAAAGGAGAACTTGATCGGCGAGGCAGTGTGGCATGGCCGGGCGATAATGAATCAGAAGAATACACATCATCTGTAAATAAAAGAAAAAAATGTATAACATATCACAAAAAACAATAAACGGTTCGGTGTGACTGTGGTTTATAATTTCATGCTTCATGATTTAGAGAAAAGGTATATGTCGAATTAGCACACATCAGAAGGTTATTTTAATTATATTACTGACAGGCATTGTATTGTATACAGTCATAGGTGAAATTACGAGTACATCCATTATTTCATCATACAGTTAATTTATTAGTGTGTAGAAGTGCATATGTGCCTTAAATCCCATATATATTGTACCATCAGCTTTTAATTCGAGCCATTCGTCAGGCTTCACGCGATGACACCGTTTCCCTCTAGTCAGGGAGTTGTCACACCATTCTAGAGACTTCAGAAATGTGTCCCGACATGATAGGATCTCACGTATGAAAGAGACTTTCTCACCAGATTTCATGGTACTGCTGCAACTGTCCGATGTTTCCTCCGTTGATTCCCTTGGTTTCGTTTTAACTTTCTTCACTGTGTATTTTGGAGCGCTTAAGCTAATCGAGCTAGCTATCTTTTCAGTCGACAAAAGTAATTTAGTTGTTGACTTCGATATTTCATCATCTAATGTCCTAGTCACAACTAATGAAGGTATCATTGGCTCGTTTTTCTCTTCAGTAGCAGGAGTTTCAGGTTGAGCCAATGTGTAACTTTTCTTGGCTTTTATTAATGAAGAATCTGGACTGAATATTGTGGAATCACTGTAATCCACTGGTTCCGATATACAGCAGCAGCAATGACGTAAAAATTCGCAAAATGTTACACGTTTTTCACGTTGGCGGCGAAAATCTTTACTATAAACGTTGACTGGGTAATAACTAGATTCTGATTCAGAAGGCATCGCGTTTTGATTTTCAAACGAAAGATACCCTGTATTCGGACTATGTCTGACTAATGAGCCCATGTTAAAATTTTAATCATAACAAGAAACACGACCGACATAATTTGCACAATGCTAACTAATGGTTAATTATTGTTTTTAAAGCCACACAAAATCCGTTTTTATCGTGTCCTGCGTTACGGTTTCCTGTTTTGTTTGTATGTGGTAGCGATAGCACCCGAGATACAGCTCAATGCAAAATGAACGTGTTAGTCATTCAATGAGACTACACCAATTGAGAATGCCTAATTGAATTTGTTTATTAGCAGAGGATCGTGACCTTAAATTAAACACTTGAATAGATTGTTTTTTGTTAATCACAGTTGTATTCGAATATTTCATGTTTCACACTAACACAATTATTAGAAGTTAGTAACTGACCCAGCCACGCGTTGCTGAAGCTCGTTATAAAAATCATAATCGAAAAATTATTATAGTTTGGTTATATCGTAAATATAAACAAATATGACATGGAATAGAATGTATTATCTAGACATCGAAACACAGTGCCATCTACTAGATGTCTATGCAACCTAGATGTCAAACGAAGGTAATGTTTTGATGAAAATTAACTTAGACCGTCCTCTATTACGAATTCATAGTATACCTACTAACCAGTGATTTAGAAATGTTTAAGTACTTGCACAATATAGGTAAGAGTGTACAGTGAGCGTATAATAAATTAATCGAACATTACATACCACGTAAAACTGGTATTCTAGTTGATGTCCCAAGTGTACTCCAACGTAAAGATTTCGCATGCTTTTTCTCCGCGGATGGTTTGGAGTCTAGTGTTAGAGATTTTGATATTTTAAGTATATTTTTTTTACTTAATGGTGATAATACTGGCAGGGATGAATTGAACATTGATTTACGTTTTTTTTCTGGCAACGGAGTTAAACAAGATGGCTTTATGTTTAGGTCAGGCGCGCTAGCCACTACATCACTAGATAATTGACATTTTGTCCGATCTCGAGAATCACATTTTATTTGTTTAGGTTCGGCAACTTTTATATCCTCTACTTTTTTATGTTCTAAAGATATATTTTGAATTCCCTTGATTATATGTTCAAGATCTTCTTCTTTTGCTGCTGATCTGCTTGGAATTTTAGAATGTAATTCCTGATTTACATTAATTATTAAATTTAAATTACTTCTATTTATTTCAGTTTCTACCACGTTTGTTTTGGGAATTTCACTATCTTGAGAGATTGTAACATCTGATTTTACATCTAAGCTATTAGCATTTTTACTTAATGAGGTCTCTATTTCGTGTACTTCGTATTCAATAAAATTATCTGTTCTAGGGGGGTCATAGTTCAACCGTGTCATATTTTGTTTCTGTGTAAGTTTTCTATCTACATCAAACGAGGGTTTGTTTTTGGAGAACATGTCAGTTTCTGTGGTCTCTGTAATTTTTGATTTTTCGTCCTGTGTTACTTTACTAAGCAAATCGGAAACGTCCATATGAATCTCCGTTAACTTATTTGTGTTTAACTTAACAGATGTTTCATTAATTGGAACCATATTTATTACTACAGGAAAGTGTGGAACTAGAAGATCATCTTCAGAATCCAGTTTTGGTGGCAATATATCCGTAATAATGTTTGTAATGATTGGATTAGTTTGATTTAGGATTTCTGATTTTAGAGTTTTCTCGTCATCAATCTCAAAACTTTCACTATAATCCTCAGCTAAATCAAGTTCATTTTCTATAATAACCTCCGGCGCACTTCTTGTTAACAAAGAATTTTCTAAATTCTTTTCTGATATGTTTTCAGTAATAATTGAACTATCTAAACCATTTTCAGGTGTAGATGATGTACTTGATGTTTCTGAATAATTTTGAAGAAAGTTAAGTATTACTGATGCACTTGCATTTTTAACGTTTTTTTCTTGTATATTAGACATTAATATGGCTTCTTCATTACTATCTTTAGACTTGGTGGCTGAAGTAACATTTATTTCATGTTTACTACTAATGAATTTATTATCATCGATTACGTCATGTAAGTTTAATTTATTTTTGTATTCCATATTTTGTTCCCCAAATTTAATATTTTTTATTTCTTCATTCCAATTAACTTCCTTTATATAGTCTGCTTTAATTTTAGAGGGTGACTCTACTACGGGCTTTATTGTATCAGATATTGCTTGTTCGGTTGATATTGCGTTAATTTTAGAATTTTTTTGCTCGGGGCTATTTGAAATATATTTATAATTAGCATCCCCTTTATCTGTAATTACGACATCTCCAAAAATGTCTAATTTTTTTGGTATATCTTCTTTCTCAGTTTTGCATACTGACGATGTTATTGTATCCGACTTGTTTTCATTACTATTAACTAAAATTTTCGTATTACTGTTATCTTCACGTAGAATACTCCGTAGCGTTAAATTTGGTTGTTCTATGACCGTTACTTCAGATTTATTCTTTGAAGAAGGTTTAAAAGCTATTCCGACAGTATTCGGCGAACTCTCTTTAGTTTTTTCTGATCCAACCTTACTTGCTGATAATAACTTGTTTTCCGACAGTTCCTTTTTAGGGTTACAAATTATTTTCAAAATACCTTCTCGATTTTCACTCATTTTGATTTCGGAAGTATCATGTTTTACAACATTGCCAGCATTTAAATCACACTCTACAATATCTATTCTATGTTGTCCCCGAATAAAAGGACGTTCAATACCTTTAAGTGATTTTGTTTTACGCGAATTTCCACGCTCCACTTTCGAACTAGAACATGTACTTATATTTTCACTTTTGCATTGTTTACTAGATTTGGAACCACAATTTTTTGATAATGGAACATCAGAAACATTTAAGCTCGACTTCTTTAGCACCATTGGACTATTATTCTGCGCATTTTTGATGTCAATATTTGTTAAGATAAATTCATTTTCAGTTTCACTGTTTTTATTTTTTCTAGTTGATGCAGTCCAGTTTGCATCTGGTGGAGATGATTCAAATTTAGAATTGTTAACTATTTTTTCAACGACTGGTTCAAGAATGTTGGGAACAGTAGATGTTGGAAGCATAGAACTACTACCAACTTCTTTTTTATCAAAAGATAGAGGAATATCCGAAGTCTTGGTAGCTTCTTTAATTATATTTTCTTCAAGTGTTTTACCGATCGCATAATTAACACTCACTTTTTGGGATAAAGAAACAACTTTGGGCTTCGATATTTCAGATGCAATAAATGGATAAAGTTTAAAATTTTCACGATTTTTCTTCCGTATTTTGTTTAACGGCAATGGTTCACGATCATCGTCTGATGGTTCAGGAATAAAACAGCTCCAACAAGACACTTCCACATCTTTATTATTCACCTTATCACTTTTGTTTGACATTTCAGTTTTTTTAGTAACAATTTTACACGATACAAAATTATTTAATGTGAATAATGTTATCTGTTGACCGAATTAATGGCGACTAAACTAACTAAGGATCTATCAAATGTTTAAATAAGGGGACTGGTACTACATAATGTGTTTCAAACGACTTTAATATTCATGTTTCAACAAGGTTGTGCAACCGGTGAGACGTATTAAACAAAAAATTCTGTATCATTTTAACTATTATGTAAAATAGTCTAAGGTGACATTTAATGTTACAGAAATAGAATGTAACTTAATTTATGTAGGAAATTATAATATTAAATAACAGAATAACAAACACGCTGGTTGCCCTTGATACAAGCCAGTTGAAGGGAGTAACGGGGAAATTAGTGATATAAAGTACAAAGCTCTTTTATTCATTTTAATAATTAATAGCTCTTAAAAAGAATCGTAAGTCCTCTAGACTTACTAATAGAACTCAAAAAAGTATATACGGTCGGACTGACCGATCGGAATAAACTTTGTAGGGCATGTAAACATACTATCTCATACTAATCAGTATCATCAAAGTGGTGTCAATTATGGCGTCAATTATTTATATATATATATATATATATATATATATATATATATATATATATATATATATATATATATATATATATATATATATATATATATATATATATATATATATATATATATATATATATATATCATTTCAGCCGGAAGACGCCCACTGCTGGACAAAGGCCTCCCCCAAAGATCTCCACGATGATCGGTCCTGCGCTGCCCTCATCCAACCTATCCCGGCGATCTTGACCAGATCATCGGTCCATCTTGTGGGGGGCCTACCAACACTGCGTCTTCCGGTACGCGGTCGCCATTCGAGGACTTTTCTGCCCCAACGGCCATCAGTCCTTCGAGCTATGTGCCCAGCCCACTGCCACTTCAGTTTTGCAATCATCCGGGCTATGTCGGTTACTTTGGTTCTCCTGCGAATCTCCTCATTTCTGATTCGATCTCGCAGGGAAACTCCAAGCATAGCCCTCTCCATTGCTCTCTGAGCGACCATGAGCTTTCTCATAAGGCCCATAGTTAGCGACCACGTCTGCGTTCCGTATGTCATCACTGGCAACACACATTGGTTAAAAACCTTCGTCTTGAGACACTGCGGTATTTGGGACGAAAAGATTTTACGGAGCTTCCCGAACGCTGCCCATCCGAGTTGGATTCGACGAGTGACCTCTTTCGCGAAATTGGACCTGCCTAACTGGATCGTTTGACCCAAGTAGACGTATTCGTCAACAATTTCGAAAGTACAGTTCCCAACTGTTACGGGGGTAGGTGCGACATGGACATTAGAAATGATCTTCGTCTTGTCCATGTTCATTTTGAGACCTACTCCTTGGGAAGCTGTATTGAGGCCATCAAGCATATGGCTTAAGTCTTCCATGGTTTCAGCCATGATTACGATATCATCTGCGAATCTAAGGTGAGTGATGTACTCACCGTTAATGTTGATGCCCAGTCCGTTCCAGTCCAGAAGCTTGAAGACATCTTCCAACGCAGCAGTGAACAGCATCGGCGATATGACATCGCCTTGTCTGACTCCCCGCTGCAGTCGGATAGGCTTCGAGTTCTGATCCTGGAGACGGACTGACATGGTGGCGTTTTCATACAAACACTTCAACGCTTTGATGTATCGATAATCAATGTGGCACCTCTGGAGAGACTGAAGCACCGCCCAGGTCTCGATCGAATCAAAGGCTTTCTCATAGTCCACGAACGCCAAGCATAGTGGCTGGTTATACTCCTCCGTCTTCTGTATAACCTGCCGCAGCGTATGTATGTGGTCTATGGTGCTAAAACCTTTTCGGAATCCGGCTTGTTCGGGAGGCTGGAAGTCGTCAAATCTGCGCGCGAGACGATTCGTGATGACCCTTGAAAACAGCTTGTAAACATGGCTCAGAAGTGATATCGGTCTAAAGTTCTTCAAAAGGGTTTTGTCGCCCTTTTTGAAGAACAGCACCACTATACTTCCGTGCCAGGCCTGCGGCGTTTTGCCATCGAGGATGACGGAATTAAATAGCTTCTGGAGGATTTTAAGCACAGGAGTACCACCAGCTCTCAGAAGCTCGGCTGTAATTCCATCATCACCCGGCGCCTTGTTGTTTTTAAGCTGTTTAAGGGCCACACTAATCTCGTACAGACTGACGTCTGGGATATCTACGGTGTAGTGTCGGGTTAATTTGGCTCTTGGGTCTTTAGCCTTGTTGTTAACAGGTGCCCGTGTGGTCGTGTATAGCTGTCCGTAGAACTTCTCGACTTCCCTCAAAAGTTCGGGTTTAGACGAAACGACCCTGCCGTCGTCGGTCTTCAGCTTCGTCAGTTGGCTCTGCCCAATAGACAAGTCTCGTGCGAATACTTTAGAGCCCTTGTTACGCTCTATAGCCGCCTTTACACAGTCTGTGTTATGGCGGCGGATATCGCGAGTCAAGGACTTGGAGATCTGTCTATTTAGCTGCCTATACTGGGAAGCATCGTCCGGGGACTGAAGGGTCATTTGACGTCTCACATCCATCAATTTGAGAGTAGAATCTGAGATTTTTCCGGTTCTTTTTGAACGGCTGGCCTTGAAGAATTTAGACCCGGCCGTTTGAACAGCTTCCACGAACCTACTATATAACACACCACATGTCTAAATCGCATAATAAAGCACCCTGGCCACGCTGATTAATTTCCAATTTAAGTTGTTTTACAGTATCCTGTAGTGCTAACATATCTGACGACTTTACTGAGATTTCCTTTTTTTCGAGCACGTCCAGTGTGTTCTCAATTTTATCCAGGCACTGCCCCATTCCGGCTATGGTCGTCCAAAAGTTGACCATCTCGTTACGGAACTCTCATGTACATAGCAATATCTCGTCGCAAGGCCCTACATTTATTTCCTTCTTCCTCTTGGGGGGTACTGTCATTCGGGGAAGACGATAAAGAGATATCAATCACACTTTTAGGTGCGGGATCATTCCGCAAGTGCTGCCTTTGCGTATCTTCCTTTGATTATATTATGGACACGTCCAGGTCTTCATTATAATCGCCATATCTGAGCTTTATGAAATACCAGTGGGCATGTAGAACTCACAGCGGCACTCACCATTGTGTGATGCTTGCCGCAGCCCGAACATTTCGCCATTATAAGTTCTTACTATTAATTTTTTGGATAAATAACAGTAAATATTATATATCAGATATTTCACAGCCTATGATTAACGGAAATATTTTTTACAACTATCCTCCGTAAAATAGAAAAAAAGAATATTCACTGAGTTGTACATACGTGAATTAATGTTTTAAAGGCAATTAATTAGTGATTGTTTACGTTTTTAACCACAACAAATAACACTCACACGGTATTTCTAAAGGAAATGCTTTAGAATGTTAGCTCTGTGAGCGTAATTTAGAATGATTTGATATTTTTAAAATAAAAGTAATCGCGAGGGTAATGTGTCAAGTCAATGGTCGTGACGTCACTCCAAAATAGCCTTCAAATCAAATGTTCAGATTGACAGTTGGCATCGAATAGATAACAGTTATAAATTAATTCATTGTTATTGAAAACGTATGTGAACTACTTCCATATATATATATATATATATATATATATATAATTGTTTTATTTTAAAACAGATAATAAATATATTGACCTGAATATGAATAATTATGATCATTCATACAACGCCATCTAACTACTGATATACAATTTTTTTAATAGGTATATAGTATACATGAACACCTAGACTCGAGATTAGCATCGAACCGGTGCCCTTTACAGCCGTCAGACGGCAGTAGATAAACACTCGCACACACACAGTAAATAAACAAACACGCATACATACAGGTATGTATATAATTCCGGTAATGAAATATTATCAGACTATAGCTTTAGCTATAGCCAAAAGTAATTATATTGCAACGTGTTATTTATTATAAAAAATTATTTTAATGATAAGCACAGCCAAATATTAGGATTTAGAATGTTCAATTTTGTTCAGAAATAAAAAATTTGGCAGTCCCATCTTGTATAAACTGTGTTACGATATTACTTTATCTATCTAATTTATTGAATAATAAATTTGATATTATGATTACGACCACTTATAAACTCAAATAAAATACTTAAACCGGTATTTAAAAACTTGATTCTTCTTTTTGGGTTTTTTTGCGAAGCTCGGAATTTGCGAGATTATTTTTGAATACTTACTAAGTGTTGTGGCAAGTCTAAGCCAATTATGCTCTTCCGAGAATCTTCCTTTTTCCTAAAAAAGTGACAAGGTAATAATATATTCTCAAAGTTCCAAATCCCGAAAGGAAAACTGAACAGTTTTCCCTAGTTGTATAAGAATGCAACTGATGACAATTCACACTGGCAAAAAAGCTCGTCAGACATGAAGGACCGACCCCGGAGAGAACAGGAATGAGGATATAATCGTGAAGTACATTTTTGTATCGCGGCATTTCGTGTAATCTGGCAAGTAGAGTTTGCAATTTAATTTATTTATTGTCAGCATAATAACCACTCCACTGCTGGGATTGGGTCTTCCTCTACAGGGAACGGGCAGTACACCCGTCAAGATTTTCCAAGGCAGGTACACATACCGGTAATCTCGGTATGCAGGTTTACTCGTAATGTTTTCCTTTACCGTACATGGAAAATATGCTATAATGAGCACATGGGGCGAGAAAAACTGCCTAAGCGGTGCATGACATCGTGGAATTCGAACCTCTAGAGTCTAGACTGATCTCAGAGTCAAATAACACTGATCTACCAGGTACCTTTCCAAGCATACAAGTAATAAATTATAGTATAACACATATAATATAATTGATATTTCAGTATATTTCTCACATTCTGGTTTTAAATTTAATTCTGTTCAGTAAATATGTATAAAATATATAAGGCAAATTACGCGTGCGCAGTTGAGAGAAATCCTATAGTATGTTGACGCTAGTTGTGTCCGTGACCGCAGGTGACGTTCCATAACGTGAGCACAGCGGCTACTACATTTCACTTCACAGTTAACCTACATATATTCGAAAAATAAACACGAGATGTCATGAATGAACAAAGTATACTTCTGTTTCGTGGACAAATGTTTAAAATATAAAGTGACGCTCTAATAAAGATTATTTAATGACTAACTGATACCTGCGACTTCGTCCGCGTTGATATATTAACAGTTTTCGTCATGAAACAGATGTAGAAGAGATTTTCCCTCTCCTTCGCATGCGAGCTACACCGCTTGCCCCACTTTTGCTTATAAAAATCGTTATTTCTTAAAACTTTAATAACTTTATCGCAATTTTTTTTGTTTAACTAAGGACCAAGTGTAAGAAATTAAAAAAAAATTACAGGTCTACTGTAATTTTTTTAGTATTTAGTATTTTAGTATTAAGTGGGCCGTCAGCTTGTCTAAAGCTGACGGCCCACTTAATACTAAGTTATCGTCGTCTATGGATGGTTGCGGCGCCGGGCGCACTCATAGATAACTGGATCCTGGTCACTTACGCAGGCACGGCACACAAGGTTATTATGGCGGCATATTTTGAGAATATGGTTGCCATCCAGATGGGCTTGGATCCCTACTATCTAGCTAGATTTGTTTTGTTGGGTCAGTATTCTAACTCCGTCCCTGCGCGGAGAAGATATACATATATATCATACAAACTTATAATGTAAATAATAAACAAATGTTTTCATATAAAGGAAGAAAAACACTTTTGGGTTTATTAAAGCAAATTGTTTCAACATGTACACTTTAAAAGCTTGCGAAGAAAATTATATTTTTCTTGTATGTAAAATACGTTGAAAGTAATCGTACAGAGATTGTCCACGTGGCAATGACATGGTTCTTGGAAATCGTCACACAACGTCGTAAAACAATAGTAACAAAGTTTATTGCGCAGTAGCATTAAGTAAACTTTTTAAGTTAAATAAGACGTACAAAAATATTGGTTAACATTTATTTTATCATAAATTTTACTTTTCAAATCATAAAAGTTATTTTAAATACTGTAATCATCTAAGCGTTAAAGTCCGGTAGCGTTCAGATCTGTCGCTTTCGGGCTCAAATACTACGCCTAGATAGCAAGTGGTCTAGTGCTATTGTGTTTATGGGTTCGATTTGTTTATAAATAAATATACTGGGAGAATTCACACAACGCCATCTAGTCCCAAAATAGCACTTGTGTTATGGCTACCAGATAATTAATATTGATTTATTGATAATTTGAAATGATTATTAATTTCTGATGGATCACTTTTCACCTAGAGTTATATTTTTTTTTTAAATATTTAAACTTTTAATCAATTTCCCCAAAAGTTCATTCACTCAATGTTGCTTAGATCTTAAGTTGTCTTTAAAGCGTCGATATATACTTTTATTTTGTAAATTTATAGATATTATAGATAAATAACATAAATAATTATAGGTAATAATAAAGTAAATTTATAGATATAAGATACGAAACGGGAATCGGACACATGACCTCCGCAAGCGTACTGAATTGCGTTAGCCACTACGACCTTTACGGTGTAAGCCACTGCCAATTGTATATTTGGAGAAAAAATCTGATATGTATTATACTTACATGATGCTCGTTTCCCCCCTATTACCAGACAAATATTGCTTACATTTGCTTGGAAGAAATCGGTTTGAGCGATTAGGCTACCCATTGATTCATTAACGTATTAACAATATTGTTATACATTATTGTTGGTTTAAAAAGGTTTTAATGTTATATTTTTAATGCGTTGTCATAGAAACCCAAATGAAAAATATAACAAAGTTGAAAAAATGCCGTTTTTATTGCCTAATTTTAAAAATAATTTATATACAGTTCAACGGTGTTTATTATTATTGTTGTTGTTTACCAATAAATATTCTTTAATTAGTGCAAGGAACATGAGCATGAATTGATTGAAATTTACAAATTTATTTGTAAATTTCAATCAACAAACGCATTAGACTACTGAGATTATTAATTCTCTAAAGGTTATGCTATTAGCTTAAGTGGCAATTCTAACACACAAGTCTTGCGTTTAATCAAATATGTTTTGGGGCTCATGTTGCAACAAAATAAAACAATAAAATTTACATAAATCAAACATTATCTCGGTAAAGATTCAATTCAGCGGTTGTGATATTGCTGTCATTTTGTAATATCATTACGTCATGGATAGGAAACATTTTTGCTATCGAGTGTTAATAAGTTTGGCTCATAAGCAAATAAAGGTTATAACTTAAAATAGCTTCTAAGTTAAATGATTCCCACGACTAAATGTTAAGTAACATGAAATAGAATGTGGCTTGAACACTTTAATTTAAAGATTTAGGAAATGTTTTTTCTCTATCCATTATTTAAGCGAATCCTAATAATAAATATATCACATTTAAACAAGCAACAGCTGTATATAATCAACGAATAATATGTCAAATTATGTTAAAACAAAAAATGAGGGTAGTCAAAAATAATCTTAACATTTTGTATTGTTATTTTTCCGGTTGTCGATTGATGCAAACGATTGCTGAATTGAAACCAAAACGTCCATAATGAACTAAGATCACTTGCTTATAAAATAAGATTAATTTATATATATATATATATATATATATATATATATATATATATATATATATATATATATATATATATATATATATATATATATATATATATTTAATAAATTAACATAAATTGTAAATGGTGTATAAGTAGTTTGAATTGATTTACTCTTGTTTGTTTGTGAGAATAGTGTATATATAATGTTTTCCAATGCGAAACATTTTGAAGTTTTACAGTGAAGCTGTTCAAACTGATGTAAAAAATGGCAAATTAACTGAGTAGCTATGATGAAACCTTGGTTTATAGAGTTAGTTAGTTTATAGACTTTGACAACAGAACCTTAATAAAGTTCAAATATAAAATAAATGAATTATGATCGAATTTCGACCCCTGGGCGACCACTAGTTTTTATTATATATCCATGTGGACATAAGTACCTTGATCCTAATGAATTCGTGGCACGGTCAATTAAGTTAATTAAAAGTAATGAGACGCTTAAAATATTACGTAATGCATTTTCAAATAATATATTTTAAATTAACTATCTATACAAATAAATAAAATTGGAGTGTCTGTTTGTAATATTAAAATAACCCTTTTTTACTAAGTGCATTCGGACGTATACACGGTACATATATCAAAACAAATTTTTTTACAATTTTTGTCTGTCTGTTTGTTCCGGCTAATCTCTGAAATGGCTGCATCGATTTTGACGGGACTTCCACTGGCAGAAAGCTGATGTAACAAGGAGTTACTTGGGCTATTTTTATTTTAGAAAAAAAAAATAGTTTTTGTTAAAAATGATCAGTTTCGGAAATTAAAATCCAATTTAAGTTGACCTCAGATTTATATCATCAATCATATGAAATAGGGTTCAGCTTAGGCTGATCTTCGTAGGTTTTATTTCTAATTTAAGTTGACCTCAGATTTATATCATCATTCATATGAAATAGGGTTTAGCTTAGGCTGGACTTTGTAGGTCCGAACGCACGTATTCCGGAGGCGCATGGCGTAAAAGTTGCATTCGATAACACTGACTGTTTGCATATTTCATTTATTTATATTTTAGGGTTTATAGAGTTTGTAATCCAAAATAAACCATAAGATTTATAAAAAAAATGCTGCCCAAAGTTACTATTCCATGCGGACGGAGTCGCGGGCACAACTAGTTTGGTATAAATTATTGCGCTAGTACACTACAATTAGTGTGTTAGTTTAAATTTTTGTTACTATAATTTATAGTTAGTACATACAGACCTATCTTGCCTTTTTGCAGTGCCACAGGACAAAAATATAGCAAAGAAGTTTATTTAATCGTTTCCTCTACTAACACAATCATTTTCAAATGTATAAATGTCACAAATTAAATAAAATTCAAAGTAAAAAAACAGATAAAAGCATATTTTGTAATATCTGTAATATTTAATATTTTTTGAAGGTGACGTGAGATTATCGATTATCCCCCCCTCGGTTTAAATGAGATTTGGTGAGATTTCATTGGACCCCCCCCCTCCCCATTCTGAGCTCACGTAATTAATGGATGTCCCCTTACACGAAAAATGCATTGATCTTAGTAAGTATATCTAATACATAAAATTCTCGTGTCACAGTTTTCGTTGCCATACTCCTCCGAAACGGCTTGACCGACTTTGATGAAATTTTTTGTGCTTATCCGGTATCTATGAGAATCGGCCAACATCTATTTTTCATCCCCCTAAATGTTAGGGGTAGTCCACCCCTAAATTTTTTTTTTTAATTTTTTGACATTTTATTATTTATATGGCAGAACAACGTTTGCCGGGTCAGCTAGTATGTTATAACTGTCTACAGTACCGTCATAGGTTTAGCGAGAATAATTGCAAAGATTACGACATATTTGGACTGCCTGGCATTATTAATTATAGTTAGACTGGTGCCCCAGTTTTAAAACAAATCAGTATCGCTTCGCTATTACGTTATTTGTATTGTTACCAAGTATGTCCATTGTTTTGTAATGCATTCACATTGTAATTGTACAATATACTGTTTCTGTAGAACAATATTGTTACATTTTATGTTCTCTTTTAGAATGAAAATAATGGTTTCTTTTTCCAAAATAACAGCTAGTATTTAATCGACAGGCTATTAAATGAAAAAAGCATCAAAATAGCAGAGTATTTTTGTTATTAATTATAATGTTGATAAATAGAAACGACAACAAAATACGACAAATGGTCTGCTTTTATTGCATTCAAAGTACAACTGCAAATTGTCCAAGGCGTATTTTATTACAAATAACATTGATCACAGATATGTTCCTTCACCGTCGATACGTGGCAAATATAATAATATGCACACTAAGGTAGAAAACTGAGCGGTACATACCATCGTGGGAATCGGAGCCGTGACCTTTAGGTTCATGTCCGACTTTATTTGGCTACCACATAACTGTCACGTTAAAGCAACAAGTTGTTAATGTAATCATAACGAGGCCTATCCTTTTATACTTCGGTGAAATATGGCCGATATAAGAACAACACAAGTAGAAGTCGATTATCAAAGATAAAGATGTTGCAGTTGAAAGACAGAGGAAACTGCATCCGCGCTAACATGACAGACTGCAGAAGTCAGATGTGTTATTATGATCAGATTTAAGGAGAACCGGCCAGTTATCCATATAGCTACAAATGCCTAATTACGTAACAGTAAATATAGCATTAAATTAAGGAAAGTAAAAGCACGAAAGCGAGATTAGCGTTCCCATGGGTAGCTCAGCAGTAGAAAGTTACCGGCGTAACCTTTGCATACTTTTAATGTTACAGAAATTATGCAAATGTCTTACAACATCAATTATGTTAAATTTTTTGAAAGCTTAAACAAAACAGCCATTAACGTGTGTGCAGTAAAAATAGAGTAATACAATGCTGAAGATATAAAGTGGTTTTTATTACACGATTATGATGTATGACGATGTTCAAATGATTAGTGGTGCCGCAGAGAGCTACTTTGAGTTGCCGATTTCGATTCGCGACAGTATCTACTACTGTTTTTTATTTCCCAATTAAATAAAGAAATGAAAGTAATAGTTTAATAAATCTACCTTAAGACATATTTATAAAACACCCACACTCAATAAATAATAAACAAATATGTTGGGACATTTCACACAACGCCATCTAGTCCCAAACTAAGTTGCGTAGCACTTGTGATATAGGTACTAGACAGCTGATATCTGGATGGACGGCCGTCGCCTCCTTCTGCGAGGCAGTCATGTCCGCAAAGGAGGCGGCGGAGCGGGAGCGGGAGTCAACCACCACACTCCACTCCCGCCAACGCAGGCCACGCCGGCGGCGCCGGAGGGCCAGTAACGACCTCCGGCCGCCGTAAAAAGCGGCCGCGGGAGGCCCCTCGGGGGAGGACCCGCCGCCCGCACTATTACCGCGAGGGTGAGGGCTGCGTGCTGTTCCGCGGCCCCCCTCAATTCCTAGAGTTGTTAGGAGAGCGCCGGGGGGACGAAACCCTGACCCCATGGCGCCAACACTTTAGAAGAGGCCCGCCTCAAGACAAAGGGCGGGCCGGCGCCGGCCCGGGCCACGAGATCGGCAGGCCATATATCCGTGGGCCCGGGCGTAGGCGATAGGAGAACAGCGGGGTTTTTTAGTGGGTAGTCGGAAAAATCCCGGAGTCCCACATATCCCTCGGTCCCCCCGGGCCGGGGGAATCCGTCAAGAGAGGTTTTTCCCCGAGACCAAAAAAAAAAAAAAAAAAGACAGCTGATATACTACATATACTTTTCTTTTGTAAATAAATACAAAAGAATTATCCACAGTCAACGCTGGGCAACTATAGACCAGATCTCCATCAGCTGAGATGAGAATGTGAATATACCTAGTCAGGTCATAAGTATTGTCACACAGTAAAAACTTTTCTTTTAGAATGCTGGCCACAAAAAAGTTTATTGAATTCGAATTTCGAATTGTTCATGAAAATAAAAATGTATAACTTTTAGAATTTTACTCATTTTAAAATATGGAGTGGACGCTTAAAGAAGACCGTGTTGCAGTTATTGCGTTGCATCGTTGCGGTTACGCGCCAATTCAAATTTTTAACATACTGAAAAATTTGAATATTACCAAAAGATTCGTTTATCGTACCATCAAACGATACAATGAAGACTCTAGTGTAGATGACAGGTCAAGAAGTGGTCGCCCTCGGTCTGTTAGGACTCCAGCAGTGATAAAAGCTGTGAAGGCACGAATTCAAAGAAATCCCAAACGTAAGCAGAAACTGTTGGCCCTTCAGATGGGGTTAAGCAGAACCACGGTGAAAAGGGTGTTAAATGAAGACTTAGGGCTTCGGGCATATCGAAGAAAAACAGGACATCGTTTGAATGCTCGTCTAATGGACCTGAGACTGAAGAGATGCCGCGCTTTGTTGAAGCGGTACGCGGGAAAAAAATATCGGGAAATTCTTTTTTCGGATGAAAAAATGTTTACCGTAGAAGAGAGCTACAACAAACAAAATGATAAGGTGTACGCACACAGTAGTGAAGAAGCGAGCAACCGTATTCCGCGTGTCCAACGAGGTCATTTTCCATCCTCGCTCATGGTATGGTTGGGAGTTTCTTATTGGGGCTTAACAGAGGTACATTTTTGTGAGAAAGGTGTAAAAACGAATGCTGTTGTGTATCAAAATACAGTCCTGACGAACCTTGTGGAACCTGTTTCTCATACCATGTTCAATAACAGGCACTAGGTATTCCAACAAGATTCGGCGCCAGCTCATAGAGCGAAGAGCACACAAGACTGGCTGGCGGCGCGTGAAATCGACTTCATCCGGCACGAAGACTTGCCCTCCTCCAGTCCAGATTTGAATCCGTTAGATTACAAGATATGGCAACACTTGGAGGAAAAGGCGTGCTCAAAGCCTCATCCCAATTTGGAGTCACTCAAGACATCCTTGATTAAGGCAGCCGCCGATATTGACATGGACCTCGTTCGTGCTGCGATAGACAACTGGCCGCGCAGATTGAAGGCTTGTATTCAAAATCACGGAGGTCATTTTGAATAAACTTTAATGTCATAAGAATCTATGTTTTGTTAAGTTCATTTTGATATATGAATGGTTACATAATTAATAAACTTGTTACAATTATTTTACATTAAACATGTGACAGAATTTATGACCTGACTAGGTATAAGGGGAGCTCTGAAAGTGGCACCTATAAATAATAAATTGATAGGAAGGACTGGCATGGGGCGGGCATATTGTTGAATCTGATAGCAGTAGTATATAGTAGTGATAGTGATACAGATCGGTACAAGGGCATGGGTAGACAATAGCTAAAAAGCGATGGAAATAATTTTTCATGTATCAGGGTTTGTGAAGCAACATATTAAGAATGAGAATTCGTGGTTTACTAAATTTCAGATTGTTTTGGATTTAAAGTAGTTATTTTATGCACTTAAGTTTAAGCTTTAAAGCTGCCTTAATAACAAATTATTTGTGATTGGTAATATAATTTATGACTCGCCTATTTCAGAAAATGTTTACAATAAAACTTTATTGATACATAAATATTAAATCTAACTGGTGTTTAAGATTAATTTGTTTAATAATACAAAGGAAACCAATTGATAAGTATACGTTTAATATTAATAAATCTTTAATTATGACCGAAATATAAGATGTAAATAATATATTTCTAGTGTTAGCACACGGAGTAATTACTATGTTGCTCAATAAAAAAAAGTTCATTGCTGTTAAAGGGCAGAAAGAGTGACGACCCACTTGATAGGAATTTATTATATAGTTACGGCGGTATATTTAGCGACCAGGTGTGGCTGCCATCCAGGCGGGCTTGGTGCCCGGTCGCAGGGTTAGTATTCTCACTCCGCTCTAGCGATGGGCGTCGAAACAATGAACTAGTTGAATCAACCGGTGATCTCCAGTCAACGTATGAACGCTAACTGCATATGAATCGACTAGTTGACTATAATGAATTCGTCAACGACTTTAATGAATTTAACTCGATACTTACGTTGAAAATAATATCATAGATTACGAGCGACGTTCGAATTTGAAGTCTTAGTAGCATAGGCAAGAGCTGATTTTTGAAATACTATTTTTTAAAAAAGGATGGCTATACATATTGGTGGAACCAGTCAATCCTAAGCCTGAAGAAAAATTATGAAGGAAAGATCATCTAAGCATCAATCAAACGTCTTCTATTAATACATTGAATCAAATAATAAAATATCAAGTTTGTAGATGTAGACTCATTGAACGTCGAGGTCGTAGCGTAAAAATATTCAATGTAACTGTGCGTAGCGTTAAAAATAATGTCAAGTTAGGTATGATTTATAATTTTCGTCGTATGATAATGTAAACATCTGTTTGAAATTCAGTTTTATGTTATATTGTATCCATCTAATTTGTAACACTCTTATTTTGTAAGTATTTGAATACAAACATTTGTAAATACGTGAGAAATTGAAAGGTGCAATAAATATAAGTGGTGTGTTTTATTTACACACAACTAGCAATTAGGGGAGCGATCGACCACATTCCCTGAACACTATAACTAGCCACAAAGTTGTTTTTGTAGTATGAATTCAGCAACCTTCACAAGTCTCCTTCACTGTCATAGTACTTGTAACTTATCTGGTCACACGATAATCTGAAACCATACCGGAACTACGAAACCGTTCAAACGCTGCATTATTAAATAAATACCATTGTACTGAGTTAAGAGTCGCATTGCCAATTGCCATACCGTATCGTATCGGTGTGTCGCAATGTTTTATAACCTAGTACAAGGTCTGTGGACTTGAGTAAGCAACAACGATCGTGTAATAAGCTATAATTATATGGTTTACTCTATATGGAACAAGTTTTGTAACATCACAGTGCATATATTGTTATTTTGTCTGTATGAAGGTAGTACGTAATAGCATTGTCCACGTGCTACTTCAACAATTAAGTTAAATGTCAATTAAAATCTTTTAGGGGGAACTAACCGCAATTTTACAGGCTCAGGCTGTGGCGGATTTGCCCTAAGGCCCAGGCCTAGGGCGGCCAATCGTAACAAAAAAATTCACTGATGATAACAAGAAATAACTCAAAGTACGTAAATATTCTAAAGGCTCGCGCACATTATGGTTGTATAATCTGTGGGTGGGCCGCACTGCACCGCATCCTATAACAATAATCTTCCTAAATCACTTTTATTTAAATGTGCAATTATCCCTGAAATATCCTCAGAAAATATTACAAACTAGCAGATGTTATAGTTAACTAAATTTCTGAATCGATTTCGATAAAAGTTGGCAAAAAAGTAAATTCATTATGTACTCAATATGATGGCTGCTGAGAAAGGGGTGGCTGGTACTTACTACATGGCCTGGGGCCTAGGGCGGCCAAGACTGCAAATCCGCCACTGGGCTCAGCCTAGTTTAGGTGATAGTACCGAAATATCTTTAATTTAAGGCTAACGTGTGTAACTATTTAGTGTTATACTCATACAATTTTCTTCGTGATATATGAAGTACAATACTGCGGGCCATTTTGAATCAGAAGCTACATTTGTCCTGTGACATGTCTGTAAAAAGATAATTCAAATTGAAAAAAAAAATTTTCATTTACAATTCTCAGCAGACAAACTTGAACAAATTGCGATTAAAAACGCCAAAACACCAAATTTGAAGGTAAATTGCAGTCTCTTAAGGTGCGTATACACTTATAATTTATTTACGTGTGACATTTTATATAAGTTTATTATAATGCCAATTAAATATAAAATGTTAATGATATGTACATAATATGTACTTTTATATATACTTTTTTCTTTTGATTTTATGTACATCTTGGATTAGAATATTATTATTATCTCGGTAAATCGATAATTGGCCAAAGCTTAGTATTTGTAGTAAAGCAGCAAGCTAAGTATTTATAGCTTTTGCTGTGCCTAGTTAACTCGCCTTTTTCAACTCCTTAGAAAGATTAGCACTATATTTATTCTTAGAGAAGAAAGCTGCTCGTTATTATTGAGCTTCTACATGGAGTCAATATGTGATCATTTAGATTTCGCACAAATTCAGTGTGAACCTCCCTTTATAATCACAAGTTTTAGGAACAAAATAACAGTATTTAGCAGACTATATTCATTGGTAAATTACGTCATCTTAGACGATCTGTGGCCTCGCACAGATCTTATTTGACTTTTCCTTTGAGAACAAAACTTCAATTAACATTGTGCTAAGTGCTACATGACGATTGTTGCAGACGTTTATTGCGACTATTATGACCAGTATTCAGGGTCTTTTATGAATTGAGTATAAAAATCATATTGATTTTTGAAATTCCAATACTATCCAATTTTATACGAGAGCAAATATTAACGACAGGAAATATTATTTTAGATTACTAAGTCTATTTTTATATTCTAGTTTTCATAACTACAATAAAACAAGTTCACTGCCCTAGGAAAACCTGTATTACATGCTGTATACATACAGCCAATCATAAAAAAACTATTTGCAAAATATATTGTATTCTCCGTCGGAATCAAACCAACAGATACGAAAGTTCCAGACAACTTCTGCAGCCATTGAGACTTGTTTTTAATGTTGTTGATTTAAATACAACTCTTGATGAAAAACTTTGGAAAAATTATTATTATTTTTATTGCTTAATATAATTATATTAAGCAATAAAAATAATTACAATTTAATATAAAAAGATTTCGTAACCATCTTATCTCTATGCATGCCTTAATTTCAAGAATTTTCGTCAACAACACTTGGTACGTTAACTCCCAATGACCTAGTTGCCGCATTTTGCAATTCTTTCTTTTAGTTCCATAGTCACGAAGTTTCTTAGGAATGCTTATTTACATTACAATTGAGTTGTTACGCATCATTTGACCTTTTCTACTAGGAATCATTTTGCTATCTGTTGACATTCACCTATCGTTTCATCACTGAAATTATATTTTATATATTTGAACGGAGAAAATAATTTAATGACATAGCTGGACAATGTAGTCCAACGTCATGGCCTTATACGGGTTCATCCCTGTTATGAAAATTATTATAGACTTTTTCGGGGTTCCGACATACGAAAGCGGTTGCGTTACGGTGGTTATCAAACATTTGCATTTATAATTCTGATATAAGTGTCAACTATATAATAATCAACAGTTTGTAATAAGTAATACGACCAGTAAAGGCACTATACCAATATCTTTTCTTTTTCGTTGTGTAATGCGAAATTTTTTCATATCGGGATTGGAAATTCAGTATCACTTGACCATTTATAATCAGAAATTCATACAAGCTCAATATATAATGTGTACTTTGATACAATTAAGATACTGAATACAAAATTGTGCAATAAAACGTAAGTAGCAATCTATAGCCTTATTAATAGTAATCTTTGATTTCATGATAACTTCACACGATAAGTCTTTTGTTCAAGAAAAGTTATATAAAGTGAAAGCATTTAATAATGTGTCGATGTTTGAAACACAATTGGTCACATGGTCGATAAAAAATATCACGGTTGTGAACACTTATTTTCTTATAGTCCATGGACGTATAAAAAATACGTCCATATCTATATAATTTGTGTTGATCTAAAAAATCAAAGTTGAGTTGTAAGATTCACAAAAGATATACAATAGAGCATGAATATACATGCAATGAATAAATACTCAAACAATGCAATGTGGTTTTTTAATTGTATTTAATTGTAATCTATTTTTTTATTGTTAAATATACTTTGGAAATTTTAAATTTACAATAATTTAAAACGTACCTATCTGCTTTGGTAATTAACTTTGTTGATATAATTAGGAGACTGAGGCTCGAAACTTAAAGAAACCTTGCATATAATGAAAAATAATAATACGTCAAAAATTTACACCCATTTTTTAAATAAATGTTACTGTTTAAGTTTTTACGTACATTATTCATCATTAAAGCAGTTTTACATATAAATCGTCCGTTTTTAGCGGCTGCCTTCCCAACTGACAAAATACGATAATCATCATATCATTTGATGACGTTCCCTTCAAATAATTAAGAGTTAGAATGCCTTATATAACACGGGCAAAAATAAGTGCTTTATTATAATCGGTTCTAATCGCTTAATCAAAGCAATGAACGTCATTAACTTTCACTACACAATCTATAGATATATAGTAGTATATCTATAGGTAGCCGTCTTCAATACATTGTAATGTTAGCAAGGTTATAAAATATTTAGCTTACGTAAAAATGAATGGATGTAGAAGAGAAATAAGGCAATTGTTACTCATTTTGTGACACTTGAATAAACATTTTAAGTGTGTAATGAGTGTGTTTCTTGTAATATGCATACAATTGACATTGTTTGTAAAAGATTTTTGGGAGTTTTATGTTATAAGTTTGTTTGGATGCGGAGATAATTGCCCCAGCAGATTTTTTTATAATTAAAACTTATAGTCTTTTGGCGGCTTTTAAAGGAAAGGTTGATTAATTCAAACACACCATGAGATGATCTTTTTACTAAGTAATAATTTGGCCGGCTTTTTCCAGCCGACAAACAGCAGTGTATGTCATCTCCAGGGCTTCGTTAAAGATGAACGGATTACTCCTGCTGTCATAGCAAGTAGAAGTAAAGGTAGTTAGGGTTTAGGTTCAAAAAGCCGCCTCTCTCAAAATCAAATCAAGCATGTAGCTACATCTAAAGAAGACATTTTCAATCTTGTTTCTTGATTCTTTTAGGTTTAGTAAAGGGAGAGTCAAGGAGAAGCGACAACCGGCAATACCAAAGATCGTAACCCAGGTTTCAAAATGAAAACTTTTGGGACGGGGGTGAAACGCTCGTAAGGAACATAAAACCAATTGTGGTTGTCCCGTGAGACTGAAGTCTCACGGAATATTGTGAATAATACCAGGTATTTCATTACAGACGTCAAATCTTATTAAATTTAAATAATATTTAGAGAAATGAGTATCCCAAACGGTAAAAGTTAAATTGGTAAAACAACTAGGAAGCCGTATATTTATATACAAACTATAACGAAAATGGAAAGCATTAAACAAATATACCGATTCTTAAAATTTAAACTGAATTTTTTTTATAGCTTGAGTTCAGCAGATAGGCAAGCGGCCCACCCTGGCAGGTGGTCACCGTCGCCTATGGACGTTTGCAGCACCAGAGGCACCACCAACGCACTGCCGGTCAAAGTTTTTCTTCATAAAGAGATCTACCAATTAAAGTAGTCAACGCTACAAAATTACTTTTTTGGCCCAGTTACGTTGTTAACAGGAGGTTTGTTTTTAAACAATGTTAAGACAGACAAGCTAAATTATATAATAATTCATTGGGATCGAGAATGTGAGAGATTAATTAAGTAAATTGTGCAGACAGGCTTTCGACTCACTTAATATAGTAAGCAGTTACCGTCGTCTATGTATGTATATTGTTCTACTACTACTAGTTCGACACCGCGAACACGCTGCTTTCCCATAGGGGTAGAAGAACCTGGGTCACTAATGCTGGAACACAACACAAGGTTATTATGGCGTCATACTTAGAGACCATGGATGCCATCCAGACGGGCTTGGAGTCCTACCATCTAGTTAGGGTTGTTTTGTTGCCTTTTGCGACAGGCAGACCCCAGCCGCAGGGGTTAGTATTATTACTCCGCACCTGCACGGATATTATTTCAAGGAATACCTTAGTAAAAGTCGTATTCCATTGGTGAGTGTCTTGACCTAATCAATATAGCGGTATAGTTAACTACCGTTAAACTTAATAATCGACGCTAATTCTACATTCTTTATTCTCAATGCCTGCAAAATATATAATGAACATTTTTACATTCATTTCTATTTTCCATTCAAAATAAAATAATAAAAGTCAAAAATAAATAACCAAATATAATGTGTCACTAGATCAAGATTTAAAATATAAGTAGGTAATTGTCAATTCAATTTGTATCATGTGTAAATAAAGTAATTACAAAATAATTTTTAATCAATCAAATCGGCAAACGTTGTTTTGTTATATAAAAATGTAGTCCATATCCTTCTAGGTCCATATCTCTATACCGAAATTCATCATGATTGGTTCAGCGGTTTAGGCTTGAAAATGTAACAGACAGAGTTACATTTATAATATTGGTGGTATAGATATAACACTGATTTATAATCTTTAATTACATTATATTTTATGAATAAAAAATACACTATTATATTTTATAGCTAAATAAATATTACGTCGTCACTATCGTAGTTTAGGAGCATTGTCGTAAATCCGTTGGCCATGGTGAGTGGCCCTTCTACGAATATTTTAATTTGATATGATTCTTATACAATCACATTCGTTTCATAAATTCATCGAGCAGTTAACTGGAGCAATCATCACGTAACATTTGATTGAAATAATATTAAGTAATTTATTTTGTAACATAACAGTAATAAGTTATTTTTATAAGTTTTTTAAACACAATAATTGTTTATTTTTTAAAATAAGATCAAATTTATTCTACCTATTTTCTCAGACACCTTTTGCCAGAAAAGGAAGAGAGCAATGGAAACGAGTAGTAGTTTCGTCCAGTATTAAATTTTTTTTATTTTTATTCTCGATGAGTCAAGATTTTGTCAGCTGTTTCTTAGGTGAAAAAATAAATAATATTTTTTATGTCATTTTATCGTTGACGCCGCATATATACAGAAAATAATATTGTCAACCGCCTGACTCGAACAAACTGATGATGATTTGGGGCCGGGTTAAAAAAGTCACAAGCAGCTGGCTGGCTACTTCTTCAAAAGACAACTTTATTAGATCCAACTAGTATGATAGAGCATTCCTAGTTTGGTTAGATGTTCTGTACTTTGGATTCAGAATAATGATCAAAAGTCAATTCTGCGCCTCCTACAATAGGGTTCTTAATGAGTGTGCCACCACGATAAGGAAGCATAACGCAGAAGCCAACCTATAGTATAGTTCCTACGAGGCTATGATCACAACCAGTTTTGCTTGGAATACAAAAATAGGGTTGTGTAATATCCCTACGGATTCAATGCTGTTTTAATTTTTTTTATAAGTATATTGCTTCAATATCAGAACTTTTAGAAAGCGAATGTTGTGAAACTGTACTAAATAATAGATTCACAAAATGCGTCTATCAATTTTTGCAAGAAAGTCATTGCTCCAATTAATAGCAGTATTCATTTTGAGCGATGAATGAATAACTCGTTGTTATTTGTCACAAAGGCAGTGCAACCGGATAGTGTTAAACAGTGATCGGTGGCCAACAACCGTGAACCCACTATTGGGCAATAGCGACCAAGATACGCCATGCATACTGCTTAAACACCGTCGTAGAGAATCAATTTATGTTTCGTAATTGTATATTGTTGCCTTCGTACTAATTAAGATATTATAAGACTACCGATAACATTTTAATTTCAAGTACCACACCAGAATCATTGAAGGAAATAAGTTTTAACCTGTTAACCGAGGAACAAGCTTTTGTTTAACTCGTTTTACAATGGGAAGTTTATTTTTCATAATTAAAAGTAGTATCATCACACCGTAATAAAAGGAAATGTCTATAACTTATTGATTTTATTTATTTCGACAAAATAATTATGTTACAATATATAAATCAAACAACTTCAAATCAGAAAAGTTAATTGAACGAATTTAAATAAATAAATATACGAGGACAATTCACACAGCGCCATCTAGTCCCAAAGTAGCATAGCACTTGTTTTATGGGTACTAGACAGTTGATAAACTACATAGATACTTTTCTTTCGTAAATTAATACATAATTTACATAAACACCTAGACGCGAGACGGGAATCGAACCCGTGACCTCCGCAAACGTACCGAAGTGCGTTAGCCCTTACGCCACGGAGGTCATCAAATAATTATTTAGTAGTATGATGATATTCTAAATTTCCATAACAAAAAATGTCGTCATGTCCATTGCAGTAGTTCGTGTATGACGAAATATTTCGTTATACCCAATTAACAGGTTTAGGGAAATATTAGCAAAATTTCATTGTTTAACCTAAATGTGCTCAATAGTTTATCGGACCAAAACGACACAAGCAAACGTATGTCAATATCTCATAGTTAGCTGTCTTTTCTAATTATGCCCTTTAAAAACTTTTTTCTGGGAATGGATTGCTCTGCGAGCCCAAATTCTTTTAAAACATGCCGCCATAATAATCTTTTGTTGTGTTCCGGCACTAATAAACCAGGTTCCAGTTCCTCTTCGAGGGTGGCAAGGCGGTGGCAATACTTCTGGCTTTATGAACATCTATAGCGACGGTGACCACCTACTATCGTGTGGGCCGTTTCATTGTTTGCCGATCTCAGCTATAAAAAGGTAGAAAAATGCTTTTTCGCAATCCGTGCGTGGTACTCATATATTGCACACTCCTTCCATCGTCATATAATGACGCATTTTGGATACCCACGAAAAACCACCCCCAAGCTCCTGTCCTCCGTTAGTGTTCGGTGTGCTTGAAAGTGGCACAACGGAAAAGGTAGGAAGTATAATATGGTGTGTATAGGCGTGCGGAGCCTGGATATACTTCACTTTCAACGCCAAATTGCGGGAAAACACATTTAATCCCAAGCATGACATGACATTCACAAGACGTATGAACAGCAATAGGCAAGTTCTGGTCTATGAAGATATTTATGAAGATATCACAATGAAATTACATCCTAAGCCCAACGGGATAACTTCGAAAGGAGGCCGGCATCAACTGCGCCTCGCGGCTTCGGGAATCAAGACGCGCAAAGAAATATGGGTGGTTTTAGTGGGTATATCAGCAACGTGCGTCCCCCAGCTCAGAGAATGGGATGTACGGGCGCATTGCACCAACCCACACGACCACTAAAACAAGATAGACTAAGAACGTTTCATGGTAAAAATATGTCAGAATGGTAAGAAAATATAATTCAAAGAACAATCACTTAACCAACAATTAAAACGATAATATTGATAATCAATCATTACTGGTACTGACTGACCTACATACACAATTCACCCAATGCAATATTTATATAATATGTATTTACGTTACTTATTTTACTAATAGAAAGATACGCTGCATTTAACATCAGTCAAGCCCGATAAAAATCGTGTAGACTTAGAACACGTGCATAAGATAAACAATGTTTTTCTAGTCGACAGTTTACTTTTTGTTATCATAGAAACGAGATAAACACCTACGGACTGTCTGTCAATAAACTGAGAAAGCTATTAACAAGGGTGTGCCATTGAACGTGTGAAGAATATTAGTCATATGTTAAGTTTAGCACTGAAATTGTTTGTATATCGCAAATTGGCTGGTGAAAGACGAAACACTACAGTATATAAATTGCATAAAAATGTACAGCCTCTGTTATTTTTTGGCTTGTCTTTGTCTAAAATGTTCTGGGTCTATCCAGGACGCACTAAAACTTATAACGTAGTTATAGGAAAATAGTTTTTTTCAGACAATCTATAATTTTTCTCTCTTCGTTGGTTGTTTCTCGAAGAAGAAAAGGAAAATAAAAGAAAAGGAAGTACCAACTGTTTAATTGGAGGGTCTCGTTAACGTTTAGGATTGATAGGTCACAGTTTTTGAGGATTATTTCATTTATACTCGTTTTTCTAATATAGGCATATAACACTTGGTAAAAAAAAAACTCGAGCAAGATTCACTTATCAACTTTTCTAAGGGATATGATAAGGGGTATGATACACCTTTGAATAATAAGATTAGTAGATATGATTGATTTTATACGTACAGTCCGCTCTCGCAAATTTTCACCCAAAGAAAAATCGTTTTAACTCTATAATTCTTTATAATAGATTTAATATAACGAAATTAAAACTCAATAAAATTTATATAAAACCACAGTGTAAATTTTTAATGCGTGTACTTACGAACTTTAGTATACATTTCGGTGACGCAAACTGTGTGAAGAAGGTTAACTGTTATGCCATATGGCGAAATTTAATTGTCATTTTATTAAGTTCAAAGATATAATGAACCATGTGAAATAACACGAAACTATTATCAAGTGACTGTTCCCTAAAACAGCAAGATGACTTTTTGGTACATTTCCAAAATGTATTCGCTCGCGCAAAAGATCAAATTACGCTAAGTTTACAATTTCATTTTTACAAAATATGTTACCTAGAGACGTCTTACAACGTTTATCTCTTGTAGGGAAGTATGACTCATAATTATAAAGTGCCCTAAACCTCTTGGTTTTGTAACGCGAGTGTGGTATAAAATTTTTCTCTTTTGATAAGGTGGCGTGATTGTCATCAGTAGTTTGAAAAAGTCCTATGGATTTCTCTAACCGTATTAAGAATACCACTGAAATTCATTCAAATCAAAAACAATTAATTAGTGACGGAATTGTAATAATTTTTTTTAAAGTTATAATAATATTTTTTTATTATTAATAAATATAATGTAATATAAACTTAATCAGTAACTAACCTAACTCCATCAGCAATATCCGGAATTTGTGCAGAAACACTGTCAGGATTCATTATTATTATTTTTTATTATGTACAAAATACCTGTATACACTCAACAAAAATAATCGTCGCGACACCACACTGTTCGATGCGAAATAGAAATGAAAATATCTGGCTTGCTTTCTATAAGAGAGAGAGACAGACAGAGAAACATGCGCACGCCGCATAGCTTACTATAGCAAAAAGTGTCGTTACAACTTTTCGTGAGAATGTTTTCCGTCTAGCCCCCATTCACAACGCGCGATTAGGAACTTCGTTCCAATAAACAGTTTTAAGACAACAATTTTCAGTTGACCAAACATTTAAATTGTTTATTTTATAAATTTATCGATCAATTAATAACAAGTATCACTAAATAACGATCCTACCTTCTTTAAATCAATTAGTTTGCGAGACACATTTCCTTTACTTAATTGATTTTATTCCATCAAATTAATTGAATAGTCTTAAGACCTTTATAATCCTGTAAGCATTACTCGAAGGTTAATCAGTCATGTTTTAATAACAAATGATATAAATTAATACCATCCGCTCTTATGATATTTTTTAATTAAAATACCTACATAAATGTATAATCTTTGTAAATAAACTTTGGTATTATCTGCAAACTGATTAGATTATTGTCATAATTGCATTGTTTTATTTCTGGTGAACCAAACACGTGAATTTTAATCGCAGAACTAATTTAAATGAAAATGTTGTCTACTCTCAACAGAATTTTATTTTTAGCTATATATGATTTTTTTTATTATTGCTGTAGGCCAGCAGACAGGCTGACGGTCCGCTTAGATTTTAGCAGCTACCGTCGCCTACGGGTGTTTCCAACGCCAGTGGCATCGCGAACACGCTGCTGTCTCATAAGGGTACAGGAACCTGGGTCACTAATGCCGGAACACAACACAAGGTTATTATGGCGACATACTTAAGACCAAAGGTGGTCGCCATCCAGACAGGTTTGGGGCCCTAACACGTAGTAGCTAGGGTTGTTTTGTCGCCTTTTCGACAGGCCGACCCCGGCCGCAGAGGTCAGTATTCTTTCTCCGGCCCTGCACGGATACAATGATGAGAATAATTTCACATTCTCTTAACTGAAAAACAGTAAATCACAACAAAAATATATTAAAATTTAGATAGAAGAATAAATATTACAAAAAACCGTTTTTTCATCAGTTATAACTAATAAACTTTTTGACAACCTGTTAGCAGCTATATTTTTGAGAGGTACAATTAAATTATGACATTCCCAACAAGGTTTTTTACTTTAAAATCTCTTCTTAAATATTTTCTCAATTAATATCAACTGACGTAAACTAATGCGTTCTTTTTTATACGACTATAAACCTTGTAGTTGGCATAAATTGTATTAAATAAATATTCAAATCGAATGTTTTTCATATTTTAAGTCTTATACTCGTTAATAACCATTAATAATAATCAGAATACAATATTTAACTACAATAAGTTTTTTGTGGCTTTATCTATGCTTCGCAATCTAATAGGTCTAAGTGTACCCATGTTTGCAAGCATGGTTGCTTGAGTTCCGCTATCAAGCACGTAATATATACAAGTATGTAGATTTATTTTAGTTCAAATTCATTTGTACTGAACCCAACGTCCATGACTAACAATAAAATTTGCGCACTACTAAAGATGGCGACAGCTCACTAACACGGCCTTCATTCGTGAGGAACGAAGTGAGAAGATAGCAATAAAAAGAAAAATATTTTCAATGATACGACACGCTTTAAGTTTATTAACAATAAATGAAGGTTTTATAACAATAACAACAACATTTATTAAAAATAAACATAAATTGAATATTTCTTTTAAAGAAATTTATAGTATTTTAACAATCAATTCAAGATGGCCGCCCTTAGAAGCAGACTTTAAAATTATGTTAACAATTATTTTCCAACATGGCAGATGTCCGTTCACTAGAACTAAAGGTAGGCTTGAGACATCTATACAAGAAATTAACTTTGTTTGTGTATGTAGCTAAGTTCTTATTTACTTTGCTCATAAATCATTTATATTTAGTAACGAAAGGAGTTTCTCAATAATTTATTTTAATATCCATTATATGTAAATTAAAATGCGTCGCTGATATCATTCTTGGACAGGTTTTATTACACCATGTGCCCATTACTGTATGTACAACGTGGTATGTTGATATCAATATTGTATGATTAAATATATCCGTATAGTAAGTATATCAAGGAATATTAATATCGGTATCATGGCAAATATTAATGAAAATAGCTTTTATCGTAAATTGCTTTAGGGGACGAGTATACATATAACATATTAATTACTATTTTTAAAGATGTCTTTTAATATAGTAATTTGCAATATATAATTTACAATTTTTTGTCTCGGGGAAAAACCCTATTCTTAACGGGTTCCCAAGGCCCAGGGGGGCCAAGGGATATGTGGGACTCCGGAGACGATGTTTGGCCATCCGACTACTCACTAAAAAACCCCGCTGTTCTCCTACCGCCTACGCCCGGACCCACAGATATGTGGCCTGCCGATCTCGTGGCCCGGGCTTGTAGCGACAGGGGATCAATGTTTCATCCCCCCAGCGCTCTCCTTTGTCTGCCCTAAGGAGTTGAAGGGGCTGCTGAACAGCACGCAGCCCTCACTCTCGCGATGGTGTGGGCGGCGAATCCTCCCCCGAGGGGCCGCCCGCTGTCGCTTTCTATGGCGGCCGGAGGTCGTTGGACGCCCTCCGGCGCCGTCAACGTGGCCTGCGTTGGCGGGAGGGGAGTGTGCTAGTTAGCTCCTCCTTTGCGGATATAACTGTTTCGCAGGAGGCGACGGCAGTCCATCCAAGATCGCGCCCAACCAGATAGAACCAGGGCCGGGAGTGACAGGTCTACGTCGATTTTGGCTTCGAGGTTGTGACGCTCTTCGCGTGACGGAGGGCACACGGCGATAGTGTGGGTCACCGTGTCCTCCTCGTCACCCAATATATAATTTACATTACTGACGTGATTCATGTCATACATGAACGTCAGAGTTTGATGAATTCGAAGCAAATATTCATTATACGGTTACATTTAATGATTTTTAGAATATCTAACTATAAAAAAAATTGTGCGAACAATTTTGACATCAGAAAGATACATAATAACCTCAAAGTAAAAAAATATTACATATCTCCCGTTACGACCTTTAAGGTAGCGAAATGCAATATTAGTATTCGTAAATACAAATATATAAAAAATGTGGGCTAAAACCTTATATTTAAAATTTTGATATGCAAGGTAGGTTACTAAAGCAATCTAATGCCAATTGTTTGTGTATTTAATTTGAGTTTGTATGTTTGGTTGATTAATTAGAGCTGTTTATTGCAGGTCTCAGCATGGATGCGTTCCTTAGTCAACTATGGTGGCTCACGGGCGCATTGGATGGGAGTCCCACCCCGCCGCGAGCCCCTCAGCGGCAGGGCGTGCTTCAAAAATCTCCACTTTATCAACAAAAAGATTTCAAGCAAGATTCACAGCATGGATCACAAAGTTTACAACAAGAGCTCTTATTGCGTAACAAAATTCACCAGTACCGTTGTGTCAACAACTGGTTCACAGAAAGCAGTGTTGTAGATTGAGGCGTACAACATTTCCATTGCAAATAAGTGCCCTAATCATCGTAGTATCTAGGACGTAAACAAATTACTCTAGAATGCACCTAGTAGCCTAAAAGTAAATTTTTTTCTACAATAGTAAAACGTTTTATATTTTATTAATATAAAATAATGTATCGCATTATTTATTTACTTACGTTTACAATAAATTTTTTAAATTTACTTATTATATTTCATAATAAAGGATTTTTTTTATTTTGGTAGACATTTAAGCAGGGAAGTGTAAAAAAAGGGCAGAGTATTCGAAAGATTTAATGCGATAACGATAATAATAAAGGATTACTTACACATTCAATTATTATTATTAATTCTATTAACAAATAAATTTATATTACAAATAAACATCGACATTAAAAACTAAATAAAAAATGTCGAATAATGAAATTTTAGCCAAAAACTTATACATATGTGAGTTTGCAACGCTAGTGGCATCGCGAACACACTGCTGTTCCATAAGGGTACAGGAATTTAGGTCACTAATGCCGGAACACAACACAAGGCTATTATGGCGGCATACTTAAGACCAAAGGTGGTCGCCATCCAGACGGACTTGAGGCCCTACCACGTAGCTAGGGTGGGTTGTTTTGTCACCTTTTACGACAGGCCGACCCCGGCCGCAGAGGTTGGTACTCTTTCTCCGCCCCTGCACGGATAAAAAACTGAGTTTAAGTTACAGTTCCTAAAAGCTCAACCTTTTTATTTAAAAGGCAAATGAGGCACTTTTTCTCCAGATGTAGTTTAATTTTAGATTTAGATTATTTACTAACGACCTTTGTGGCGTAACGGATAAAGCACTTCGGTACGCTTGCGGAGGTCACGGGTTCGGTTGCCGTCTCGCGTCTGGGTGTTTATGCATAATATGTATTTTTTTTTTACAAAAAAAATATAAGTAGTAGTTGTGTACCCATAACACAAGTGCTATTTAGTTTGGGACTAGATGGCGCTGTGTGAATTTTCACAAAATATTTATTATTATTTGAATGGATCGCAATTTACTTATTCACTACTTAGGCATTTGAATTGAACTGAATTTAACAAGTTTTCTCAGCATTTTTTTTTGGTATGTAAACACGTTTAATGCTGAGAATTAACAGAGCTATCTCATAAAAACAAATGAGTTAAAAAACATTAAAAAAAATACACAAAATAGTTTGATACTGTTTACAGTCTAGAGCGTTTGACGACCTCCTGACGTAACCGCTAACGCCCGTCCGTACGCTTTCGAAGGTCACGGGTTTGATTTCCGTTCAGCGTCTGGGTGTTTATGTTTAATATGTATTTTTTTTACAAAATATATATGTAGTATATCAGTTGTCTAGTACCCATAACACAAGTGCTATGCAAGTTTGGGATGTGGTGTGAAATGTCAAACAATATTTGATTTTTTTAAATCTATTAAATTTGACGATGTGTATATTGCCCAGTATATCATATTAAAAATCATAAAAGCCTTCACATGAAGGAAAGTTACCAACAAGGCCTTGGTCATATCATAATCTAGGTATAATGTACAGGCCAAGGTTATAATTTAAACAGTTGTAGTGCGTAAATGCAAATGCAGCGTTGGGTGTCAACCTGAATGTACTACGTACTAATAATAACTGGGTATTCTGTTGACGTTAAAGTCGACACAAGGCTGGTGATAAAATCTTTGATAAGCCGGAAACTATTAATATAAATATAATAGTATTTTTTGGTTTTAATGTACTTCTATATGAATTTTCATATATAACATTTGAACAAATTGATCACAGTACAGAAGTAGACAAATTTAAAGTATTTAATTACATAAAGTCTGTTTTACATATAAACGATTCGCAGTTTTCTCCGTGCAGGGGTGGAGTAAGAATACTAACTAAAATCTGAAGCATATCGTAAAAGGTGACAAAACAACCCTAGCTACGTGGTAGGGTCCCAATCCCGTCTGGATGGCAACCACCCCTGGGATATAAGTATGCCACCATAATAACCTTGTGTGTGCATTGTCCCTATGGGACAGCAGCGCGTTCGCGATGCCCCTAGTGCCGGTAACTGGGTACTATTAAGGGAGACTGGGTATCAGCCTGTCTGCTGCTCCTCAGCAATAAAAAAAGTTCATATACATTATTTCCATATCATCAATTTAGTTTTATTGGAAAAATATCATAACTAAATGCAAATTAATAATTGGATTTTCAAAGAAACCAGTTGTCTTACGTACTTAAGCTATAATAAACATTCTCGGAACAAATAATCATCAATGTAAACATGTCTTCGAAGGTCGTCTAAAGTGATTATATTTTTGCAACTTGTAAGACGAAATTTAACAGGCTTCTAATAGTCCATACAAATTGAGTCACCTTCGAAGGTTTTTTACGTAAATATAATTAGCTAATCGAATTGAAAGATAAGTGAATACATGAGTCATTCAAATGAATTAATTGACATAGCGGGTTTTACCTTTATTCCCATACGGGAGGGAATATGTTTATGTCAAAGATTTAACTTCATCATATTTATCGAGTTATAGAATATTTAGTTTTCGATAAATAGAATAAAAAATACTTTCAATTCAAGTGCAACAAGACTGTGTATTCTTGATTTTATAGTTGGACCTGCTTTTTTTTACTATATTTGAAAAAAAAAACCGAATAGTTTTTGTGGTTAAATTTCGTAGAATTATTTTAGATTCCTCATGGATGATTTAAAACTATAGATGATATTTATGTTATAAATCATGTAGGTATATATATATATATATATATATATATATATATATATATATATATATATATATATATATATATATATATATATATATATATATATATATATATATATATATATATATATATATATATATATATATATATATATATATATATATATATATTAGTTGTAAAATTTTATAATATATATTACAAATATCGCGATAAATTTACCTAAAAACAATAAATAATCAGGAACACAACAATCATTGGACACAAAAATCATGATTCATAGTATCACATTTATTTGAGCAATGTAGTTCATAAAAACATAATGTTTGGTATATCGAAAAGTATAACTTAGACAAATTTTTACAGGCGGACCAGCCGGATTTCTAAAAGAAATTAACTCTTTAAGGGACGTCTCACGATTTACACCATTTGTAACATAACAGACGAAGGGTGTTTCGGTTATGTGTAAGAACCTAAGAACATAACTACTATTTATTAAATTACAACAAAAAGAAGTTACTTCACTTTAAATTTATCTCAATCCTCTTAAACCTTATATATTTAAAACAAAACAAATTGTTGTATTTGTTCAGCTATATCAAGCATTGATCAATTATTTTATTTACAACTTAGAATAATAATAATATTTTTGTGACAATTTACACAGCGTCATCTAGTCCCAAACTAAGTAGCACTTGTATTATGGGCCCTAGACAACTGATATACTACTTATATACTTTTTTTTGTAAATAAATACATATTATACATAAACACCCAGACGCGAGACGGGAATCGAACCCGTGACCTCCGCAAGCGTACCGAAGTGCGTTATATACCATCTAGTCTGGTAGAATCACAATATTGTTGCACTAAACTGTAAGGGAAAAGTCAACACTGACAAAGAGAAATCAACATTTTAGAATTGTCTACAACTTAAAACCTTTTGAATAAAAGATGTCACAATAATTTACGAATAGACTAAGAGGTTATGGTTGTTGAGTTCGCCGAGGAATGTGGACTTTACAGAGAAAATTACTGCTGTCAGGCCTACTTTTCTACTAACCATGTTTCTAAAGCGTGAAGCGACGCAGCGGCTTTATTTACATAATCAAATGATACGTTTCGATTCACGTGTTACTTATTAAGAAATATATGCATAGTAAGTATTTTTCTAGTTTTAAGAACTCGTTTGCTCTTAGAAATCTATAGAAATAATAAATGATTAATCAATTAGAAATTAAATTTATTTTTCGGCATATTAATTTGATTTTTTACTGTTTCTAAGTTTAAAATTAAGAATACATATTTAAATTATAACTACATGTTTTTGTACAGAATTTGTAGTCATCATTAAATCTTGTGATATCTATATTTATGAATACAGTAAATAATCATTCAACATTAAACGAAAATGTAATGAAAATTGTTTATTTATAAAGATATAGTGAATTTCAAGCAAAACAGCGGTCCGTGACAAACAACTAGCGCGTGGAGAACATTTTCGTCTTACGGTCCCGTCAGAGTACAATGACCTGACCATTTTACAAGCATCTAAATCCCTCTTTTTCTAATCCAGTTCTGTTGAAAATATACACAAGTCTCCAGTTAGGTTTCAAAAATAGATCTACAACTCGATATGTAAATATCGATTATTCTGGAATAATCGATTACAAACAAGAATTACGAAACAAGAAATTAAAAGATTACGTTCACCAGCGACAAGAATCAACTATAAATCAATGTAGACGTAATCAGATTGCTTTACATGGTTCTCTATTGACGTATTGGGACTATATAAGTTATGCAAGACGTCATGTAACGAATCTTTGGGCTTAATCGATATTAAAGTGGATATTTGCTAAGATTGTTTGCGTACTAGTTTTATATTTCTCTCCGTACAAGGATTGCTCACCAGTAGAATACTGACGGGGACGGCCTGTTGTAACAGCGACAAAACAACCCCAGTTAGATGGTAGGGCTCCAAGCCAGTCTGAATGGCAACTACCCGTGGTCTTTAAATGCCGCCATAATAACCTTGTATTGTATTTTTATGGGGTTACAAAAACTTTGGTATGTTGAAATAAATTGAACCCACATTATTAGCAAGTCCAGGAAGTGATAACTTGCTAAACGTTTAGATCCGTATCGTTATATTGACATTTTATCATCAACTTCAAGCGAAACTTTTCTTTATTAATATAAATTCGAAACAATATTACGTATTACTGTAAACAGAATTGTGTTTCAAATCTAATATTTACGCGAAAACTATGAATCTTGTTTAACCACGGGTAGTTGCCATTCAGACTGGCTTGGAGCCCTACCATCTAACTGGGGTTGTTTTGTCGCTGTTACAACAGGCCGTCCCCGTCAGTATTCTACTGGTGAGCAATCCTTGTACGGAGAGAAATATAAAACTAGTACGCAAACAATCTTAGCAAATATCCACTTTAATATCGATTAAGCCCAAAGATTCGTTACATGACGTCTTGCATAACTTATATAGTCCCAATACGTCAATAGAGAACCATGTAAAGCAATCTGATTACGTCTACATTGATTTATAGTTGAAAATAAAATTACAAGTGTAAATAAAAAAAAATGAGGGTTTTCATTTCGAATTTGAGGAAGTTACAAAAAATACGTGGAGAATTATCAACATCATCATAATACATGGGGCAGATCTAAGAAGTAAAAGCATTAAATAAAATATGCTCTTAGCCTCGCATGTACTGACTTTTAGCGACGCAATGATTGAACAATGCAGAAAATATATTATTAATATATTAGACAAAAATAAGAAAATCTAAGCAGCTGTCTAGGCTTTGTGATATCAATCCCTTTATGTGTAGATTACCTATCTAAATCATGTAGATTACTTATTGTGGGTCTAGTTGCCATGGTTACCAAATCAAAACGCGGATTAAAGATGCGAAACTCAAACATTTTTTATTCAGTATTATTTTTTATGTCATATTACAGTTAAAGTTTCAATCACCACATTTTCCTTGAATTTAAAAAATAATTTAATTCAAATAGTGGTGATCGCTGACTGAGTCAAATGTAATAACCGAGTCAAAAACCATATAAAAACATGTAATGTACTTTTGTTTATTTCTTACTGTCATACAATAATACAAAGGATTTCTATTCTTGTTAAGACACGAATGCAGCGAACGTGACGTTAAAACTAATGAATTGCATTTTGGGACAAATTGCATTTGTCTTACGTCATCGAATATTTTAAAAGGTTACCGATATTTTTCTGGCTTATTATTAACAAATATGTACAATACGCTAATATCAAATATACTATTATTTTTTATAAATAAGAATTATGATGCCCCCCCCCCCCCCTTCACTACATATGTGCAGGGGCGGAGTAAGAATACACCGACCGGGCCGGCCCGTGTTAAAAGGCGACAATACAACAGTAGGTGGTAGGTAGGGCTCGAAGCCCGTCTGCATGGCAACTGTCCCTGGTCTATAAAAATGCTGCTATAATAAATAACCTTGTGCTGTGTTCTTGGTGTCGCAAATATCCATAGACGATGACAACTACTTACTATTGAGTGGACCGTTAGCTTGTCTGCATTCGCGCAGCAATATATAATAGGGAGTCGTAAAAGGCAATTATTTGATTAATCTTTTTGATTATTTCCAGACTGTTAAAGATGAGCTTTAATTTCAGAATAAGGTGGTCAGGCGGGAGTGGACTCTGTAAAGGCATATTAAACCAGTCTATGTCACCCCTTTACATGTGACCGAAGGGTATCAACGCAAAACGGGCGCGATATGAAACTATGGTAAGAGAATTCAAATTTATTAAACAAATATATATTTACAATTAATTAATAATATTTTATAATCATTGTTTATACTATGTATTGTATACAGAAATAATCATAAATAGTAAATTGCAGCTAAATATATAAAATATGTACTAATATTTGTGTATTTACGAAGATAATTCTCACACAAAAAAAAAAACAGCTGTACAAATGCAGCCTCGTTGACATTAACGGAATCAGCCTATTTTGGAGCAAATTGTAGTTACGCTGTTAACAAAGCCTAAACTACCTAACTAACGAGCAAAATTACAAGATTATATACCTAGGTCATGAGCTTATTTGCCGTGAGAAAATTAAATACAATAAAACTGATTTTATGCGTTTAATTTCTCGTAGTATACGTTTCTGATTACGAGATTGGTCCACAAAAATGACTACCTTATATTATGGAGAAAGCTATGTTGTATACAAATATGGAACGAGAATATGCAGCGGATATAATTGGAAATTTATCTGTTTCTTTTACAAACATGATAAATACAGAGAATATCAATGGTTGTGCGATGTCAATGGACCAGTGGTGTATTAGACGAGACGTATAACCATGGCCATCTTAAGCTTATTCTGTGCCCTTTTTGTCAATCAAAAAATGCAATGTAATTTTAATGATTCATTTCTAGCGCTCGGCTTGCGTGCGTCCCCAAGAAATCTGCGCCCGCACCTCTTGTACCCCAGGGTAAAGACGGCCCTGCCTATAACTAACATTGTTTGGTTGAAGATGTTATTTATTTCGTAGGAAGAAGGAAGGTGTTGGGTAATACAGATTAATATTTTAATAATATTATTATATTAGCTATATAAAACGATACGAGCATTTGTGCATAGAAATATGTATTATTATTTCATTCTTGTCCTTCACAATAATCTCAATAATAATGTGATTATTATTGAACTAATAACACACATTTTTTTTAAACGTTCGTAAACTTGCTAAGATTTGGCGGCTATATTTATTCAGGAAACCATGTTATTTCAACATGATTTTAATTAAAAAATATCTTACAACATCAATTCACTTTGAGTATAAAATTATATCGCTCAAGGTAACTAAACTAAATACGGGTAAATACATCGACATTATCTATTTTTAGTTAAGTAATTGCGCCGAGTTGTGTAAACGCGAAAGGGCTATTCAACACTTAAATACGGTCATTTTAAACAACTCGGTCACTTAAACTGAAATTATACCATTCAGCTAGTTTAAAACTTTTTTTACATTTCTCAGACCTTTCTAAATGAATAAAGAAAGCATAATTTCACATACGTATTGCAATAAAATTGCCCGCGTGCTTACGTAATACGTTCATGCAATTTCTCATCTTTGTGTTCTCTGAAGGCTTTGTTCTTTATGATTTTCCACTCAACCGAACCAAGTAATAGTAAAAGCTTGGATTTTTTTATGAAATCTAAAAACCGATGAATAAGACGAATAAAACTAAACATTCAGGCATTTAAAGAATAGATATACCCGTTTACATTAGATAATCTTAAATGTATAATATCATTAGATCGATATATATATAAATGTATATAAATATGACGTATAACCTAGAAATCGCTAACGAATAAGCTTAAATGAATGTGTTAAGCTGTTTTGTATCCACTGTGGTCAGTAGTGGATTCAAACTAAACTCACTATAAACCACAGACGCTTCTATGGCTTAAGTGTAGGAAAGCAATCTTAAAACAAGAATTTTATAAGATACCAGCCGTCCCCGCCCGCTTTGCTGATCGAATTTGAGAAGATTTCGTACGCATGCGCGCTACACCATTTGCCCCACTTCTTCGGGACAAGAAAACACATCACTGAAAACGTAGTGCTTATAAAAATCGTTGTTTCTTAAAACTTTGATAACTTTATTTTAAATGAAGATATCGCAATATTTTTTTAGATAAGGGCCAAGTGTCTAAGAAATAAAACTTAAAAAATTTAATTGAAATCTATCCGTAGTTTTGCCGTGACGCGCACAACTGCAGACCTCTATCATTTTATTTATATAAATATGAGATATAATAGACGATATTAGACGTGGATGGATGTCGTGAAGAATTATATGATCAAAAGGGGTATGAATGTTGAAATGACGGCTAACAGAGGAGAGGGGAAGGAGAGAACTGGTTGTGCCAAACCCATTTAATGTGGGATAAGGACAGGAAAGCAAAAGGCACTAAGTAGACGATATTTTCATATCGTTGAATATATTTAGACACTGTAAGAAACAGATCCACACAATCTTACTAAATATAGTAGTAACAATTATAAACATTTCTTAGATAAATAATAATGTGAAAGTGAAATACATTTTTATGTAATAATCGGGCTTTCTTTGCATACTTTCATGAGTATAACGCTTCAAGTTAAACATCAAATCTAAATATCGCGGTTCATTGACCCAGTATTTCAGAGGCTAGGATTACGATCTTTTGTGCTTGAGAAGATATCTTCGTTTATGGTATAAATGTTGAAGTGTCAGTAAATTTATTCCTTACACAATATAAACGCAATTTAAATAATATTAAATGAAAAACGTTAAAAGAAATTATTGTCCAACACATAATTTTACAGAGCAAAAGGTATATTCTAGAAGAAAACTCCAAAAAACCTGTGTGCAGTTCGCATGTGATAGAAGTGAAACCTTGAAAAATGTAAACTTCAAAACACCGCACAAAGAAGAGACCACAAATATAGGAAACACTTTACAATGTCTTTTATCTTATTCTCTCCACGTTATATTCTAAAGATCGTCATTTACACATAGATACACTCGTAATGTTATTATGGTATACTACAAGGTTTTACTGTGATGTACAATAAAGAGATATTCATCTATTTATTACTTACCTTGTAAACTGGGCGCAGACGCAGGTGCAGCTGGTGGGGGCTGATGAGGGGTAGGCGGCGGCCTTCTACGCCGTGGAGCGTGAAGACCAGGGGCAGACGCTGCTCGTGTAGCAGTTCGGAAGCCAGGCGCTCTATACCTCGCTGACTTTACCGGACCAGCAGGTGCTGTATTCGTTCCGGCGATTGAAGGCAGTCGAGGTAGTGACCCAGATCGTTGCTCCTCTTCAGACTAAAAAAGGTTATATCAATGAGTACAGTAGGGGCATACGGGGTCTATCCTACCTTTAAAAACAATTTAACCTTAATTAACACGATAATTAAACACGATAAAGTTATTTTTAGTTCTTTAAGACTTACTATGACATGACATGACTTACTTCCTAGTAAGCAGAAACAAAACTTGAAGCAGAGATGCACTTAAGGCAGATATTACTAACATATATTGACAAGCATATTATATTAAATAAAAAAAGCCTTAGCTACTAAAATATATTAGGTACATACATCATACGTATCATTGAGATTCAACAAACTGGTCATAATAAAAAACAATTTTGAGCCTGACTTGCTAAGGATTACAAAAGGAAGATAAAATGTAAAATAACAACAACTAACTCCGTCTTGGCCATCTAATAAATTGAATATAGCGTGCGCTCTTCGCTGTTAACTGCGAATAACTGTTTATATATGTAAGCTATTTAATTCAATTTTGGTAATCTCAAATGTTTCTTTGTAATAATAAATTTAAGTGTTCTGTATTTTATTTTTAATGTTATTAATCACATAAGGTCATTAAACCTATATGTAATTACATTTTCCTAAAATCAAAAATAGCTATCAGCTCGTGTTATAACGAGGTGCAAAGCAAGAACTAGTTACTAATCAAAGTATACAACTGTTTATTTTATAAACAATACTAAATCATACATTATAAGTGGATGGGTGAATTATGAGAAATAAAGAAGATATGTACACTATAAAAAATCTTATAAAATATTTAATAATTTGTCTCCAATATTTAAAATATTCTCTCTAACTTGTATTATATCATTAGGTTAAGTTGGTGACAATAAAGTATTATCTATCTATTTATAAATGCGTATGAAGAAAAACATGGCGAAGACATCAAAAATTGCTGGTGTATAAAATCTTGATCTCCAATTAAATGTTTACTTTTCTTTTAAAGCAAATATAATTATAAGTATATAAAAATATAAAATGTTTGGCATGTAAACTTAATTCAGACAACTAATGTGTTTCCCTCCGGTACAGATAATAATTACATTAATAAGACATTTTCGAGATGTATAAGGTTTAAATTACTTCAAATGTTTACTTATTTTGAATTTTGAGAAAAAAACATTTTAGGTAATTAAATATCGTCCTTCATTCGAGCATTTCATCCCAGATACAAATATCAAGCTTTAATATTTTTTTTATTGCTGTAGAACAGCAGACAGGTTGACGGCCCGCTTAGAATTTAGCAGTTACTGTCGCCTATGGGTGTTTGCAACGCCAGTGGCATCGCGAACACGCTGCTGTCCCATAAGGGTACAGGAACTTGGGTCACTAATGCCGGAACACAACACAAGGTTATTATGGCGGCATACTTAAGACCGATGGTGGTCGCTATCCAGACGGGCTTGAGGCCCTACCACGTAGCTAGGGTGGGTTGTTTTGTCGGCTTTTACGACAGGCCGACCCCGGCCGCAGAGGTTAGTATTCTTTCTCCGCCCCTGCACGGATAAAATTTAATTTGGCAACTGGATTCGATTGTACTCTAATATTGTGAAATTTGGCATTTTGTGTCAATGCTTCTATTGTGAAGAGGCGTGACAATTATTTTTGACCGTTTAAACGACAACCTTATGTTTGTATTTTGCCTATGTAACAGTAAATGTAGCAGTAGCCCATTTGTCGCCCTATTCCGATGGGTCTATCTAGTCCACTACACGGCTTAAATCAATTTTCAGTATAACAGCGGTTTTCAGTATTAATTTTAAATATAACATACTTTGTTGGTATATGAGACTAGAGGCTAGTGAACTAATATATGGGTGACAAATGTCTAGTTATGCCACTCCCACCGAGCGTCGGTAGGAGAGGGAGCTAGTCAACTAGCAGTCAACTTGAGCTCAAGCTCAAGTGGATTGACGTCGTGAAAGTTGAGGACTTGTGGTTCAAGATATTATGAAAACCACGTAAAGTAGAGTATATAAAGACGAAAACTAGGGCCGCTAAGCAAAAGTTTGGGTTGTAATGGCAATTAAACGATGATGATGATTGCATTAGTCTATAATACACATACAATAAATGAGAAAGTTTGAATGGAGGTTTGTAACTTAATCACGCGAAAATGGCTGACAAACAGGGATGGAATCTGGCACAGATTTTGTGTGGTATGGAATTGAACATAGGTAATTGTTATTTATCTGTGGAAAAAAATACCGTAACAACCTGTACGCTAACAAAATCGCAGGTAAAACTTATATTTTAGAGATATTTTTCTCCGTGTAGGACCGTAGTAATACTGACTACTGCGGCCAGGGCCTTTTGTCGCCTTTTACTGTCGTAAAAGGACAAAACAACACTAACAAACCCTAGTAACATTTTCTTGTTCCAGCTTAAGTGACTCAGGTTCGGATTCTCGTATTCTCGTGTTCTCGCATACCGCAGCGTGTTAGCGAAGGCCCTTGGCGTCGCAAACCTTAGTCGATAATCAAAATGGGTAGCCACTTTTTAATATTAATAAAAACTGGTTCATTTGATGAAATCTCTTGCTAATATTTATTAGTCAACGGCAGTTTATGAAGTGTTTTAGACACGTTTGGTGAATTTTAATTGGGTTTGCATTAAAATTGTAATATGTCAATATAAATATTTATTATAGTATTTCCAAATAGTAATATTTCTTACTGGATTTTATTGTTTGGTTACTTTTAAGTTTTCACTTTAGTTGAGAGTTAGACGAGATTATATTAAATGTTTTGAATTGAATGTTGAATTAATTTTTCAATCTTTTAACTTTTCAATTAAAAAATAAAAATATCATTATATATCATTTAACTAACATACACTTACATAAATATATCTACTCGTATTTTTCTACAATCGCAATTATGCAAATACTCAATTCCCAATCTAGTTGGTTAATAGTTTATAAAAAAAACAGCTCCACGTTAGTTAAATCCACGTTGAGTGAAGAGTTTAGCTATGTTACAAAACCTGTGCTTCTAATCTTTAACATAGGAATACTTTATTGTGGTAAAAGCTATAATATAATACTGTTATAATGCTTGGCATCGTACTAACGGCTAATTTAGTGTTGCCATTTTTTAATAAATCTCCATATTAGTTATTACTCAATTATTAATTACCTCTGCATCAGGCGCTGAAGCCCTTCGTCTGCCGCGCCACAGCCTGTCCTCGCTGCCGCTAATGGCGCCGCAGCTACGCGATTGCGAGCGCTGTGCAGCCAACTCTGCGCCCGCCGGAGACCGCCTCGCTTCGCATCCCCCACCACCCAGCGTCCCCCGGGAATCAGCCGCAAGCAAGGCAGATTCAAAACTACCACGCCACGAAAATCTTTCACTATCACTCGCGACACTACCGCGACTCGCTGTTGCTTCTAATATGTCATGGGATTTACTACGAGCCAATGCACCTGGCTCCGACGCACTGTCGTCGTCGGTTGTCGGGGAAGCCCCACCGGACACTTCGTGCATTAATGCTACCAGCCGTCCACCTATATGCCGCATGACCTTTCCGAACAGGGGAGGCGACCCTTCACCCGCTCGCCCCAGCGTAGCTGCCAGCCTGTGGTACGCCCCCGCGGCGTCACGCTCTAAAGAACCAGCGTCGCCGTTGCCCCTATCGAACTCGTCAATTATCTCACGACAACTGTCTGATATTTGTTTACGTAAAGCTGATCTGTTTGTGGAGCCTTCCAAATCCGATCCGGCATAATCAGATGAATCGTACGAGTCACTCCACGTGTCTTCACTTGATAAATATTCGACGATTTCACGCACTTCTTCATCACGTATTCCCGGAACTGTTTTCATTAGCCTAGTTAGTTCACTTTCAAAATACAAAAGCTGAGGTGGTTTCGGCGGGCGGGTGCTTTCGGAGTTTGACGGGATTACGATTGAAGTTCTTACGTGGGCAGAATTAATCATTTGTTTGAAAAACTGTCGCATCTTCGACATCATTAGATTCGTTTCTTCATCTGATGACCAATTGTTAAAACTATCTTTACGTGACAATGAGCTTTGTGGCGGATGGGATGATGGCGGACCTTCAAGGCGCTCCTCTGTGTCGGGTCTGATTTCTTCAATTATCTCTTCTAATTCTATTTTAGGTTCATGAGATCTTGTAAACTCGGAGCTGGAATCCCCATTTCTTAACAGATCGTCACAGCTGCCAACAAACCCGCTATCGCGGCTCGCTTGTTTTTTCGATTCTGATAATTCGGAGCCCAAGGGTGGAAATTCCGGCCTCGGCGTCGAGTTACCGTCTTCTCCTTCTGAAACGGATCTAGTATCATCTCGCGTTTCTTCGGCAAATTCTGCCGATTGTCTACGCTCATCTGCTGGCGAACCACGAGTCTTTTTGGTCTGCTTTTTTCTCTTTGATTCACTTTGGATATCCAGTCTCTCTGAAGAATCATGCCTGTCTTCTGTCTCTGTACTAGATGCATCAGATACTTCTTGGGTGTCCTGTGAGGGCTCGTCACCGGTAAGTAAATTATCTAAGGAAGAGGAATGCGACCGCGGGGTACCACGAGCACGAACTAACCGTTTTCTACGTTGTTCAGGGCTCTGTTTTCCCTCACTGTCACTCCCCACACTACCAGAGCCGTCAGAATCACGCCTCTCTTGGTTAAATCCCATAAATCCCGAGAGAAAATATTTTTCCAAGCGTGACGACACCAATTCATCACTATCACTACTTCTTTTTGGTTGCTCATTATCGACAATAGATTCACCACCTTCACTGCACACACTGGACGTCTCCGAAATTGCTTCTTCTTCATCGCGAACATTTCTACCATCCCCTAAACCGAAGAAAAAATATTTCTCTAATTCAGTAGCTGATAGTGGCCGTGATTTTTTCGTTGTCTGTTCTGTTTCACTTTCTTCACAACTTTCTTCCACTATTGTTTGTAAACGTGAGGATCGTCTACAATAGGCGTAATCTTCGACCCTCGCCGGTATCGACGCCTCATCCCCGGAATCGGAGTCTGAGGGTGAAGTGGCTTCATCATCGTCGTCGTCATGGCTGACGTCCTCAACCCATGAGTCGTCGTCTGCGAGCCCCTCTTCAAGGCATACAACCGCCGAGAGAGTGTCGGCGTTGCTTACAACAGTCACTCCGCCTGAAGGTTGTGGTATTTCGTCGTCAGATAATATTTCATTGGTTTCGTTTTGTTGTGAATTTGTTTCCGGTTCCGTTTCGTTTTGTGAGTTAGTGTGATGCACTGTGATGTCTCGCATGAGCCGTGTCGTGTCAGACGTGACAACAGAGACGCGGTCGTGCGTTATCATAACGCGGCTAGTGAAGCGCGCGGAACCGTCCGCACAAGCCGTATGCGAGCGGCAAACTGCTGTCGCCGCGGCAGGTGCGCACGCGCCCCCCTCTGTGTGAACCGGTCCGCTGCCGTGTGTTTTCTCTTCATCTTGATCTTTCATTAATTCTTTTTTCAATAGTTCACCGAGCGTGCGTTCAATACCTTTAAAAAGGTCTATTTTATCAGATAGTGGCGGGGTCGTGTCACATTCAGTTTCTTGTTTTAATGATAATTGTGATAATGATACTAGCGAAAAATCGTTACAATGTTGTGCTTCATTATCTTTTATCTCATTTGGAACCTGTACAGTTACTCTTAATTTCATATCGTTAGAATTGTAACTGTTTGCCAATGAATCGTACTCCATAGATTCTGATAAGCTTTGATATCTAGTATTGTCATTATCTATGTCGTTAATATTGTCGAAATTATTATTATCTGAACTACAACTTGCAGTAAAACTGTTATACTGTTCACATATTTCGCTACGTAGCAAATTATCGTTACATAAATTAAAACAGTGTGAATTTTTATGGCTTAGTACATTATTCCCTATATCATTATTATTTTCATATGGAATCACATTATATTCTTCAGTAAAATTAACAGAGTCCAAAAGGACAATATTAGGGTTATTATCAGTACTTAATCTATCATTTGAAATGTTTTCGTTAGCATTAATTTCATTTTCCATTGCCACTTCTACTGCTATTATTTCTAGGCTATCCGACTTTTTGTCGTAAGAGTCGTCACAGTCAATACCACTACTATCGGCTTCACCCTCTAAATCCGACGAGGATTCAGCCGGATTTACCACAAACACTCGTGAAAACCGTCCCCCAACACCTCCACCGGAATCCTCCGAGTCTTCGTCTGACGTCGCGGGTTCTTCTGGTGCCCCACTTGTGAGATCATAGCTTCTACGTGCAACGCCGCCCTCAGAGTCACTTGAATTCGCTGACTCGTTTGATGAGGCAAAGGCCTTCTCCGCGTCCAGATGATCCGGCATGACGTCAGCGGAGTCCGATATTACCGATAAATGATCCTCCTCAGCAATCACTTTGATTCCCACCGACGCGTCGAGCTCAACTGGCCGTTCGACGGCATTATCTACCTTATCAATATCGCAGTGTTCAAGTATGTGTGACGTTTCAGACTGTATCGCCTTATCTGTCCTTTCTACGGTGGTCATCTCAATTTTGTTACTTTGGGGGACTGCAGTAGCAGTGGCTGTGGCGGCGGCGGTGACGGCGACTGCTGCGGCCGTAGTAAGCCTTGCAAGAGCAGCCGCATCTAAAGGTGGGAAGCCGGGGTATGTATTCCAATGCGGAGCCGGAGGAATTTGTGTCGGAAAGGCGAGGAGGGCGGGCCAGAGAGCGGCGGGAACGGGCACTGGAACTGGTACCGGCACTGCAACTATGCGAGGTTCAGCGCCACATGAACACTGTCTACGACAAGCCTGAGGTGTGTGTTTGGGAGGCGCTGGTGTAGGCTGCGCCGCCGCCGCGCCCGGCTCGAAGTAATCCCAGTCACAGTCATCGGGCACGGGTGGCGCAGCCGACGAAGCTGTCGATGAAGAGTCCTCAGTATCCTCGCGGCACGAGGAGTCCGAACTTAAGAACACGAGGCGATAATCCTCGGGACGCATACGACCGGCCTCGGGTTCGCTCGCTTCGCCCGCTTCACTGCTTACGCCCCACTCTGAAAATAAAAACATCATTTTTAGCTTCTCTTAAAGGCAGATATAAAAATGGAATTTGGGTTTAAAACGCCTCGCAGATTATTTAAAAATGTCTTATAGTAATTAATGCTGGAAATAAGAAATAAAAGTACTCTTCATAGATAAACTTAAAATATTGTTAAAAACTTCCTATTAGTTATATCTAACAGCTAGTTATGAATAAAATGAATAAATATAGTTTATTATATATTATAAATATGTATATTTTACAAGATATTATTTATTTCATGATTTGGCATTGACAATTAACAAAGTAGAACGCAAACGCACAAACGCCTACAGTGTCAAGTGAACAACGTGTTGCAGAAAAACAAAGTGTGTGGTGTATGGTTCCGGGTTTGCGTATGTTAAACGACGGGTGCATTTTAAAATGATTTATTTGAAATATCGATGAAACGTTTACAACATTATAAGGACATTTTATTAAATTACGTTCTCGATCGCGTGCGGTCATAAAGCGACTGCCTACTGCCAACGGCGGAGTATTATTACTGCAGGAGAGTCCCGGGTGGCGAGTATCGCGAGGGCGGCCTGCCACGCGTGGCGCGCTTCGGGTATCTCCCGGCCGCTATATCCTCCCCCTCGAGGGCAGGAGAGAAACACCTCTCCTGCGCTCGCACAGGACTCCCTTTCACTTTAGGCGGACGGCCTCTATTTCTCTTTGGTACGACGGGACGAAGAGGCATGTCGTTGTCATTACGAAGGTAGAGTCGCGTTAGTTGTGAAACGTGAAATTTGCCCAAAACATTTTCTGGAGAATCTGAACTGGACACCACGTAAGTAGTTGGGCTACATCTTTTTGATATAACGTAAGGTCCATCCCTTTTTGGCACAAACTTATTTGAGAAAGCTTTTGAGGCGTCGCTAAGGGTGTGTGTCTTTAAGAGCACCCGATCACCTACCGCAAACTCCTCTGCTGGTTTACGTGACTTGTCGGCGTACGCTTTTCTCTTGTCCTGCTGTTTTTCGACTCGATCCCTGACACTTACTAAGGAATCTACGAACTTTTGCAAATAAGGCGTGATTTGAGGAATGAAATTCTCTTTATTCAGTACCGATCTTATATCATTATGGACCTCTAAAGGAGAACGCAACTCTCGCGCAAAATTAAGATAAGCTGGCGTAACACCTGTTGTGTGGCAAACAGCTGAGTTCATGGCGAACCTCACTAATGGAAGCTGCTGAGGCCATGACCCGTGTTTGGTATTGACTAACTGAGCCAGCTGAAACTTTAAATCTCTGTTTTTACGTTCGGCAGGATTTGCTTCTGGGTGATAAAGAGGCAGAAGATCCTGCTTGATACCTAAAACGAACATGACTTGCTGCATTACAGCAGAAATAAACTGAACACCATTGTCTGAAACTATTCGACGGGGTAGACCGTAACGAAGGAAGTACTCTTCGACGAGAATTTTAGCACTTGCTACCGAAGAAGCTTCTGCTAATGCAAACAGCTCAACCCAACGAGTCGCGGTGTCCTCTACTAGCAAAATCCATTTTTCCCCACTAGGACCTGCTGGAAGGGGACCAAACAAATCAATGGCCAAAACCTCTCCTCTCTGATTTAAAATAGGAGTTTGCAAGAGGCCTGAAGGCTTTTCGTTTGAAGCTTTATATCTCTGGCATGTTATACAGGTCTTTATAAAATCTGAAATGATACGACGCATGCCAGGAAAATAGAAACGCTGTGACACCCGGTGAAACGTGCGGTCTACGCCGTGATGCCCTGCAAGAGGAGAATCGTGGCATTCCTTCAAAATCTCGAGGCGAAGGCTTTCAGGCACAACGAGCTGTGGCTCTTCGCTGTCGACATCTGGATTATATCTATAAAGAACTCCCTGTTGCATAAAATAACCACGCTCGGACCAACGCTTCACATCAACGGATATGGGGTCAGCAACTTTTTCAAAATCTGAAATTATTTTGTTAAGTTCTGGGTCTCCTAACTGAGCCTGACGCAAGTCGCTCGGACGACGCGTGGGCAAGTCAACCAGAACTGAACACAAACCACACTGATCTCTAGTATCGGATTCACAAGGAGGGCGACTAAGGGTATCAGCAACTACATTAGCTTTTCCAGGTGTGTACTGAAACCGTAGATTAAAACCTTGTAACTTAAGAGCCCACCTAACTAACCTACCAGACGGAGATTTCAACGTAAGCAACCATCTCAAAGGTTGATGGTCACTGCCTACAATTACTTCATGGCCATCGATGTAACCTCTGAAACGTTCGACAGCCCAAACTACGGCCAATGCCTCGCGTTCCGTAGTACTGTAATTTTTTTCGGCTGGTGTAAGCAGGCGGCTGGCAAACTCAATTGGTCTTTCATCTTTGCCTTCTCCTTGCAGTAAAACGGCTCCTAAAGCATAGTTACTTGCATCGGTTCGAAGAACAAAAGGCTTGCTGTAGTCTGCCTGAATCAAAATAGGAGCTGAGACAAGACGATTTTTCAATTCTTGGAAAGCACCAGCTTGTTCTGAAAACCACGACCATTCTTGATTCTTTTTAGTTAGACGAGTGAGTGGTTCTGCAATCGCAGAAAAATTTGGAATAAATTTTCGAAACCACGAACAAGTCTGTAAAAATGTTCGAAGATGACGCAACGTAGTAGGAGGTTTCATTTCGGATATAACACGTATTTTCTCGGTATCAGGTGAAATCCCATCTTGAGTGATGACATGACCGAGGTATTTCACCTTATCACGTGCAAAAACACACTTTTGACGATTTGCACGCAACTTGAACAGACGCAATCTATCAAAGACGGCGCGAAGATCAGCAATATGCTTTTCGAAACCTTCTGATATGATCAACAGATCGTCTTGGTAAGCCAAAATAGTAACGTCTTTGAGAGACGAACCAGACTTGAGTCGATCGACGAGCCTTTGAAAGGTAGACGGCGCGTTTTTGAGGCCAAAGGGCATTCGAATAAAACGGAAAGTACCAAAAGGTGAAACAAACGCCGTTTTGTCACGATCGCATTCTCTTACTAACACTTGCCAAAAACTGCTACGCATGTCTATAGAAGTCATGAAACAATTTCTTTTTGTTGACTGAACTAGCTCGTCAATAAGCGGCATAGGGTAAACGTCTGTTTTCGTAACTGCATTTAACTTCCTATAATCGACGCAGAAACGCACTTCACCATTCTTTTTGGGCACCATCAAGGCCGGAGAAGACCAAGCGGACTCACACTCCTCTATGACACCCTCTGCCAACATCTTGTCAATTTCTTTACGCATAACCTCTTTTTTGGCTGGCGTTAACCTGTAGGGAGGGACAGCGATAGGAGCGTGGTCACCTGTTTCAATTCTGTGTTCCGCGTAAGGAGTTGGATCTCCCCCTGGTGCAAAGATATCTTCATATTCATTAATGACCTTAGAAATTTCCGTACGTTGACACGGATTTAACGACGTTGCCTCGTCATCCCGCAGTACACCAAGGGACGCACACGGTAGCCCAGGTGACTTGTTTTCAAAACGTAAAGGAAATACACGCGACTTCTTTTCCGAAAAGGTCCACGTAGAACGGCCAAAATCAATATTTAAATTAAATGACTTAAGGAAATCGATACCCAGCAACGTTTCATTACTTGTTGCATTAGGGAAAACAAAAAATTGTACTACTTTAGTTTTCTGTTCGAGAGTCACCTCAACTTCTGTGGCTAGTAAGTCCATAGTCTTACTAAGGCCGTCGGCTAACTTGACAATTTTTGTTACAGCATAAAATGGCTGGGCTTTCTGTTTAAGAAGTTTGTATAAAGTATGCCCAGCAATGCTACTTTTAGCCGCAGAGTCAGCTAACCCCACTCCATGTTCACCCAGTATGGATATATTAAGAATCGGCCGTAATGGCTGTTCATTTTTATTAAAACAAACGGGGTTAAAATGCAAAGGTTGACAATCACTGGCTTCTTTGAAAAAAGTTTGAGAACTACTGTCCCTAACCACATTACTGTTAACAGAAAATGACTGGGTACTACTGACTTTGTTGCTACAAGTTTGAAAACCACTTAAATCAACATTACGATTACAAACTTTACAAGCTAAACATGTACAAAGGTCATTATTTACAGTAGGACAAATTGAAAGAGGTATAAAATTACTTACATTATTACATTTCTTACTTCTATAAAAATACCTTATGTCGGTGCAAACGCTTCGCGGCGGCGAGTTACAAAGGTTTGTCGGCGGCGGTGCCACAAAGGATCGCGGCGGCCGCGGCGGCGTGTTAGAAACGTTTGTCGGCGATGTCGGCGGCGGCCGCGGCGCTTGGCGAATATGCGGGAAAGTCCTCAAACTTCCGGCGTCGCGCTCGCGCGGCTCGCATGACGTAATCGCGCCGGTTTCGACGGAGTAAAACGCACTCGTACCTGGGTTTTTGGTTTCTTTCGGGTTACACTTTACGCACTTAGACCTGACTGTGCCCGTTGCACCGCACCCGTAACACTTTATTGAAACTTTTTCCCTTTTATCACTTTTAACACTTAACAGCTTTTCGCACGTGTCTTTTAAATGTCCGCGATGCTTGCAATAGACACAAAACAAACGATTTTGCTTCCTGTTGACGTACGCACTGTCTGTCTTAATGTCGGTCTCCACTGGAACACTGCGTGAGCTGCTCGAACGCGCTTCGGCGTGAAGAGGTGGTCTCGACGATACCGTGGGGACTACACTGGTCTCTCGAGCTTCAGCTAATGAATCTTCAATGCTGCGAGCCTTCCGAAGTAGATCCTCAAAAGTGAATATGCTCTCGCGATCGACCCGCTTTCTTATACGACGATCCAAAAGTCCAAAGGTCATGTCTAATTCCACTCGCTCACATAAATCTCCAACAGGAAGCTTAGCCAGCAACGCTCTCACCTTAGCTATAAACAAGTCCGTAGGTTCGCTTCCTTGAGACAATGTGAAGAGTTCAAAATATATCCTATGAGGCGGTCGACGTATCCCATATGCCGAACGAAGCCTCGTAATTGCTTCCGCCCAAGATGTTGTGGTAGACTTGACGCCCTGCCACCAAACTGCTGCAGAACCAATGAGAAGCATGGACAAGCCCTTCAAGGCGTCCTCATCACTGACCCTGAGACATGACTTATATACACTTACTGCGTCTATAAAGTTATCTACGGACTCATCGGGACTTCCCGAGAAACGTGCCGTACATTGTGTGAAATTGCCGCACTTCTGAACAGCAACGTCCGAAAAGATAGCGGACGGATCTGGAGTTGACGCTCGTACTTCCCTAAGTAGCTGAGAGCAAAACTCCTGCTGTGACTTCTGCAACGACGTGATAAGGTTGGAGAACATCTCTTGTGACATCGTCACACTCTGATTTCCCTCTTCTTCACCATCCGACGACGCAGCAGCACCTTGACGAGTACGCGGCATTTTGTTTTCACTACAACACTACACAAACACGGTTTTAACACTGGTTATTTTTTTATTTACGTTGGGCGCCAGATGTGGTGTATGGTTCCGGGTTTGCGTATGTTAAACGACGGGTGCATTTTAAAATGATTTATTTGAAATATCGATGAAACGTTTACAACATTATAAGGACATTTTATTAAATTACGTTCTCGATCGCGTGCGGTCATAAAGCGACTGCCTACTGCCAACGGCGGAGTATTATTACTGCAGGAGAGTCCCGGGTGGCGAGTATCGCGAGGGCGGCCTGCCACGCGTGGCGCGCTTCGGGTATCTCCCGGCCGCTATAAGTGCTAATAAAATAGTGACAGGCGCTTAATATGGTATACAGTAATGTAAAAAGGTAAAGTATAGTTTAATTTAACTTCAAAGCACAATATTGATAATACGCAATTTGATCAAAATAATTTGGATTTTATAATTACAGTTTTTATTTGGCAAAATAATTCAATTGTTATTTACGTGAAGCAAAATTAAAAAATATATTTTTAAAAAAATATACAAGTTACAGTGACATTTATTTAACACGTAAAATATAGGCAGCGGATTCTGAATTAATTATAATACTAAGTAATTTAATTGGTAATCAATTAATCATATATTAATTTACTTGTGTGCCGCGTTATGCTACACTCGCAATGCATTTGTAAAAATTAGGTGTCATAATAAACCGCATTTTAATGATGATACGATAAAATTAAACAAATGAGAAAAAAACTTGCACTTTGTAATATTAGATATATCAATTATTATTTTATAGAGTATTGAATTGTTAATAGCTTCTCGTTATTATATGTTATCCAGTAAATGATGGCAATTCTAACAAACTGTTTCCTTTTGTTTTATTTATTGCTGTTGGACAGCAGACTGGCTGATGGCCCACTTAGAATTTAGCCGTTATCGTCGCCTATGGGTGTTTGCAACGCCAGTGGCATCGCGAACACGCTGCTATCCCATAAGGGTACAGGGTCACTAATGCCGGAAAATAACACAGTTATTATGGCGGCATATTTATAAGACCATAGGTGGTCGCCATCCAGACAAGCTTGGGGTCTTACCACGTAGCTGGTAGTGGATTGTTTAGTCGCCTTTTATGACAGGCCTAACCTGGCCACAGAGGTCAGTATTCTTTCTCCGCCCCAGCACGAATAATTTGCACTTTTACAGTTCATATTTTACGAGTAGTACTTGGTAATTTCGCTTATATTATTAACTAATATACGTAATAACATTTCTTAATGCTTATTTCTATTTATTACTACTTTTATTAATTTACTACAATACTTCATCAACTTTTCGCATGGTTCTTTTAGCTGTTCTATATATTGTTATTCAATTTCTAATTTAAGCACAATTCCTATTTCAACTCTCCTGGTCAAATAAAGGGCATTCAAATATAATATGTGGAACTGTTACTCTTGTGCCTGGTTCACAGACGCATGAAGGGTCATCCGTGCATTTGAAGCGGTTCAGATACTCGGAAAACCCTCCGTGCCCATAATAAAGTAAATAGTAATTTTTATGACATGGTTATACATAGTAAGATTTAATTATAATAAGATTTGATTTAGATTATATTAGTAAATAAGTTTGTTAAAAATAAATAAGTAAGAAATTAAGAGAGGAAAAAAGAAGATGGGAATTTATTATCAATATATTAGTTTAAAAAACTAAGACACGTTTTTTATAATTAATCAAACTAAAAAGAAAAAATGATTCCTAACATAAGAATAAAATTACTGACGAGAAAATTAATGTCTGTACTACTACCTATTACTACTACGACTACCTATAAGTATTAACTATGTGTCTTTATCGATGGACCATTTTTTGATTGCTTTTGTTTTACATATTTAACGTACCTTCTTTCAAGCTTCTTATTTCGGTTAAAAAGTAATACTTAACTTCAAATTTCTGTGCTTTGAAACCATTCGCCATAAGACATAATAAACCAAATTTATAATATTAATTATTTAAAAACTTGAAATCTCAACGCTTGTATCACATCAAATCTTTCAGAGGTATGATCCTTTTTGGAAAATTATTATATAGCAATCCATAGGCATTTATCTCGAGATATATAGCATCCTTATGGCGTTGTAATTGATTATAATTATTTATTCCATTCATATACGAACGAAGTGAACACGCAATAGTTTTACGGTATACAACGATGCCAAGAACATGGCACATGAGATAGAAACGTAAATAAAAAACAATTTTCTCTTTTGCTCCATATTAATTAGATTTACGCTTACGTTTTATATTGGTCTTAATTCATTGGAATGTACTGAACTAAATGATTGCCTGTATTTCCGGCTAGAAAAGTAGATATAGAAAATTACCTATTTTTTATAATAAACAGACAGAATAAGTTCTTAGCCTTTTGCAGAGGAAAATGGAGTGTAATAAAAGCCTTAACTCAATAGACCCGCAGAAGTGTGTCTTTGACAATAGTCAACAGTGTACCTTGGCAACCACCCTTGGTCTATAAGTATGCTGCCATAATAACCTTGTGTTGTTTTCTGGCATTAGTGAATCAGGTTCCTGTACTCCTATGGGATAGCAGCGTGTTCCCCTAACGTCGCAAACATCCATAGGCGACGGTAACTACTTACTATTAAGCGGGCCGTTAGGCAGTCTGCTATTCTTCAGCAATAAAAAAAGTACGCGCTCGTAATCCGTAAAACAAAGCCATGATAGCCGTGAATAAGTAATTTTAATATATAAATATTATTTAATCTTGAAGTTGATTATAAAATATTGTGTATTACGTGTGATGTATAAAACTAGTGAAAAAATATTAGATATGAATTTTTTTTCTTTAAACTATGATCAATAATTCAAATTGCACTAAACAGCAGCGCATCTACTACGAGCGTGTAGAATTTGGATGACGACGAGTTTTTCACTTGATCGGTTCATCTCGTTGGTGAATGGCCACGAGATTTTATCTTCGATGTTCCCAACCACCAATCAATTTTTCCAAATTGTCGTCACCTCAGCGCAATGTGTGGCCGAAATTGATATGGAAACATAAATGTAATAAAAGTGATGACCTAGTTACACCGCCTACGTCTGAGATTAGATGTTTGTACGGCATACATGTCTTAGATTTAATTATAATATAATAATTTAAGTAGTGACGATATAGGAAAACATCGTGAACTAATCTGTATACTGTATGATATATTTAATTCGTTCATATGTTGTTACTAGCTAACCGTATTATATGATAATTTAAAAAAGTACATTTTAGACAAAAAAAAACTGTTACATTCCATTTTAATTCCAACTACTTGACGAGCGAAACCTTCAGACATTAATGAATATCAACAATAAGATTAAAACGATCGTATTTAATCACGAGTGATTTAATGTCCACTTATATTACGCGTAGGTTTGCAATCTTGATACATAAATATATATGTTATGTGTTGTTCCTCACATTTTCCGGATTAATAAATCATAAAAGATACACACCTACGTCGATACGTTTGATTGGATTGTCCGATGACAATATTAGTATCTTCGTGTAAAAATTGTTCACAAATACGGATAATAAAATTAAATCCTAACACGGCAACGAAAATCCAACGACCTATAGGTATATACGAACTATTCGCTGACCCGGCAAACGGCAAAAATACATTTTGGACAGGATTTCCGTAAAATCTGTTCTTAATGAGCGTCTATGTTGCGGAATAAGCAACCGTGCTAAATTTTAAGTCAATCGGGGGTATAGTTTTAGAGATTTCGTGATGAGTGGGTTTTTGTTTTCATATATCTGCCATATAAATAAAAAAAATATAGTTAAAAAACACTAAAAAACACCCTTTTATAAAAAATCAAACTAAAAGGTAAAAATAATTTTTTCAATAAATTTAAATTAAGGATAGTGGGATTAACAAAAAAAATTAATTTATTATACATATATAGAAAAGCGTGGGGTGCTTTCTAAGATATTTTCAAAATAACAATTGACAACAATAATTTTTTTATAAAAGCGTGTTTTTTAGTTTTTTTAAACTATATTTTATTTTTAACTTTTTAGTTTCATTAATAACGTAGCCATCTTCCGGCTACGTTATTATTAATTTAACACCATCTTCTGGCAATGTTATTAATTACGCTCCAGATGGCGTTTCGGTAGAATTTTGATTTTATTGTTCAAAGTAAGTAAAAATCGACTCGAATTCCGAAAAATTCCATTACATATAGGTCAAGTTAATATAAAACATATAAAAAAGAACAAAAATCCACCGTTTCGCGATTTCCTAGGCGGTCACCCATTCAAGTACTGACCGCGCGCGACGCTCCTTCACTTCGGTGATCGGACGAGAACTGAAAATTCATTAATCCTGAGGATCCTAGAAAGGATAATGATACAAACTATACAGATTATTACATTGTCATCGGCCCTCGATATATCTACAAAGTTTGAACGAAATCTGGCCGTTTAAAGTGGGTCAAAATCGCCCAAAGGAGTCGGTTACAAACATACATACAAGTGAAGCTAATATAAAGCGTGTAATACACTATGGATAGGATTTTCGTAGATCCGTTCTTAGTGAGCGTCTAAATCGCAAAATCAGTAACTATGTTATATTTTAAGTCAATTGGGTGTAGTTTTAGAGATTTCGTGATGAGTGGTATTTCGCTTATATATGTATAGATAATAGAACTAAAAAAAGTACGTTACGTTTTACCACTCTCAAGGTTATCAATCAGTTAGCCCCCTATTCTTATATTCATCAGTGTCCATTTGGCCATCTTTAATTATTTGTAGTCATTTTTAATTTGGCTATAACAAAACTAAGATACGTGGTAGCCAGACGACATCATAGTTAGACACTAGTCGTCACGGGTCCGAATCCCAGGAAAGCATCAACTGCTAAGGCAAATTTTCTCGCCTAACCTAATTTAACGTACTTGATGGTGATGAAATAAATCGCGAGGAAAACTGTCGAGACACCTCTATGTATGTATAACTTGCCAATTCCCCTTCATCCAGCGTGGTGGGTATATCCGTTTTCTACAGAGGCAGACTCGAGTCATTATAGAGCCGTTATAGCCTGTTATAATTATTATACAAAAATAATAAGTGTTGAATTTTAAATCAAGGTTTGTTTTATAAATGAGATGTAGTTGTCATTTCACAGTCACAATGGACGTAATGAAGTCATAAATAGTAATATGTAAGTAACATTACAAGCGAAAACATAATCCATCATTTGCGCATTAGTGGGGTATAAGCCTGTTATCATCGAGTAACCTCGTTGTATAGAAATTAGGGTTAAAAAATGTTGTAATAATAATTACATAAGCTTATAAATGAATATTTAGTTACAATCTGATATAATTTCATAACACTTTTCAATCATCTCCGTACTGCGGCCGTGACGACCCCCTTGGCGACCACCCCAAGTTCCTAAATATACCGCCATAATAACCTTAGGGCTGTATCCGCCATATTATATTCATAGACGACGGTAGCTGCCATTGAGTGGGCCGTCAGCCAGCCTGGTGACCCACACCAATAAAAAAAACCGTGCAGGGTTTTAGAAGGTCTGGGAGTGTGAATTTACGGCATTTTTATTTCAATATTAAATACTTATTTTGTTTGTAACCTTTGGTTTTGAAAAGGGAAACTAGTCATTATTATTATAAGAAAACTTTCGTTTATTCATTTATTATAATATCATTACTCGATACGCCCTTCCTTGTGCCCCTGAGGGATTTTGTGACGTAACTTCGTTTTTTTAAACAAAATCCCCCCAGACTATCAGCTCTGTGAGGAAAACTCGAATGAATAGCTTCCTGTTGGGAAATATAGGCCTTTGATAAAAAAAAATGTGTCCTCTTTTATTGTGTAAGAACTTAGCTTGTCGCAACTTGGAAGAAATTACTTTGAAGGATCATTTCGCTTGTGTCAAAATGGGGATCAGATTCATTAGATACTTCACTACATTACCCACTAACGATGGCAATATTCAAATATCGCCAACCCTGAACTGAATCAACATTCAATCGGACAATGAAAGTAAGCACCACGTTGGCTGCTTCAAGGTTGCAGTTGCCTAAGTTGGCCTGAACGTGGGACGTGTGGCAGTGCCATGGAAATGAGCTTTTGGCAAAAGTCCTTAACATTACCAACTACCTTGGTTCTAACGTTCGATAATTTGTTTAGCTTTATTTGGCGCATATAAAGGCATTGACTGCTTTAGTGCAGCCTTAAAGCCGCTATGATTTGATATAATAAATTAAAATGAGGATTAGCAAACAATAGTTTTGTAAAAGACGAAAATCTATTTGTTGTATTTAATTTGAAATTAGGTATAAATTAATTACTGAAAATGTTAGCTAAAAAACCGTCTAAAATTCGATAATTGTTGAAAAAAATAGCGGAACGCGACTTCTCCGGCAATTTTGATATGATACCCTGCTTCCGGTCCTGGCAGCTATCTTTTGCTCACTACATACAGCAGCCAAGTAGAGGTACCTCCTCGTAAATGCTACAACGGATTGTACATCATTAATCGTTGTTTAAAGGTACACTTGGATACCTATCTATCCATACCGGGTTCAAAATAGTATCATTATACATTATAATATAATTGACATATACTGATGGTGAAGAAAACGCGAGGAAACCTACATACCAGCCAATCTGCCTAGAACAAGCGTGGTGGTAGTGGGACGTTATGTGCTGTTATTTATAATCGGTGTTACGACGTTGTCTCTCGTTATTTAAAAAAATCAAGTATGAGTATGACTGACTATTCTGTAGTATGTGACTGATGTACTGACATTCTTCTTCTTCCTAGCCTTATTCCAACTATGTGAGGTCGGCACAACATGTTCTCTTCTTCCATTTTGTTAGCTGTTATCTCAACATTCACACCTTTTTTTAACTTGATCTATCTATGTAACAGAATTTTCGAACGAGACCCACTCTGTGACCACAATCAAAAAAATATTTGCACACTTGTCAAGGCCTGATGACAATACACAAGTTGAATAATTTTGTCTCATAGTCCTTATCAGGATCATCAGGATGAACGCTTTCTTTTCTTCTGCCGGAAGGTGACGTTTAATCAATAAAACTGCCGGAAGATAGTGTTAAATTGATAATAGAACTGCGGGAAGATAGCCTTAAATTAATAGAAACATTTACCGATTGGAAATTGACAATAAATAAATTATAGTTTAAAATAACTAAAAACACGATTTCATATAGATTTTATATAGAAGTAAAATGTTGAAAATAAAATATAGTTAAAAAATACGCTTTAATAATTAATCAAACTAAAAAGTAAAAATGAATTCTTAATATAAGAATAAAATTACTGACGAGAAAATTATTGTCACTGTTCTAAAAGCGTGGGGTGCTCAGTGTGATATTTTTAAACTATCTGCATTTCGGAATTAAACTAGTAAAAAAAATTATAACGATTGATATCGAGTACCCCACGCTTTTTAGAACAGTAACAATAATTTTCACGTCAGTAATTTTTGTCACATCAGCTTTTACACAATCCATCTATATTTTTAATTGCTGTACATACTTACCTAACACTTTTATACCTATATTTCTCATTTAACACGAGTTCTACTTATTAAATGGCTGACCTCATCAACAAATAACAGCTGAGTGAGTTAATGATGTCTAATATGTTTTTGCTGATTAGTATGAGATAGCAAAAAATCCAGGTTTAAATTCGTTATGTTACTCAATGACGTAATTCGGTCAAAGATGATCAACAGCAATATTCAGTATACCATTTTTTTAGAGAGTTAGTTTATAAGCCACTAAACTTTTTAGTGGCTAGTCGACAGTATCATGGAGTCACGTACCAGCACGATAGCAGATGGTCACCATCATCTATAGATGTTTGCAACACTAGGGGCATTGCCAACGCATTTCCGGCCTCCAGGAACTGGAACCTGGTTTACTAGAGACTAAACTAGGTGTCATCCAGTATGGCTTGAAACCCACCGGCTAGGGTAGTTTTGCCGCCTTTTGCGACAGATCGCCACCGGTTACAGGGGTAGTAAGTACTCCTGACCTGCACGGAAGTATCGAGATTAATTTTAAGTATTTTAAAAACTTCTACCGTTTAACTATTGCCTCCTATATTACCTATTTTACAGTAACAACTTCTACTATTTATTTTGTTTCGATGCAACGATAAAGGACGCTCACCTTCAATATAATTGAAGCATTACATTTTATAAATAAAATAGTTTATAGATTAAATAGTTAAATTACATAACAAGGTAAAATATTTTTATGTCAGCAAAATACAACATATTCAAATATACATATTAACTAACTCTTCTAGAACAATCTCTATATTCTTCGTTATTGCTCAATATTAGCTGCTCAATACCCAGATGTGGATCAGATTATATCGTATCGAACTATACTTTCTAGCTAGTAAATTTCAATAGGGTTGAAATTTACTAGAAGAAGTAAAAAAATTTAAAGTAAAGTAATAAAAAATAAAAGAAGTAAAGACATTGGAATTTTATCACAAAAGTTGATACTCACTTTCTTTGTTGTTTGTATTTAAGTAAAAAATTGCAAAAGAAATTTGAAAATAATATTTACTACTATTTTAATAGAAAATATACAATGAAAATACTTTTATTTTTATATTTATACACAAAACATTCAATTATTCTCACACGAAGGTGATTTACGCCGTCGTACAGTGTTTACACCATTGTGATCCTTCAGTAGTATCTTAATTCACTATTATAGTGACTACAACGGTGTCGTCAACAAAACACTGTTGACAACCCTGAACATAGCAAATACTTGTAAAATAAACGCTCTAATGCCGATGGACACGATAGTTCCAATCGAGTTAAGAGTTTCAAATAGGTGAGCCATAATTTATATCATGAGTACTTTATGTTTGTATAAATAATAATAAAAAATGAATATGTAGCATTCTTTAAATTGTTACTGTGTGATGGTTGATGCTGATGGTTAGCTATTTGAAATTCTATAAACTATAATCTGCATGTTGGCTTTATCAGACATGTCACTATCATATAAGAATGATATTTTTTAGTTGCTTTTGTAGTATATATGTTATACTCGCATATAACGAATATTTAGTGCAACAGAACTTGACACGAATTGAAGATTTAATATAATGTAAGAAACATTATATAACGATTGATCATAAGTCGCTGTAACTACACTCAATAATAATTACAAACGTGTTTTCTCCGGCAGAGTACGAATACTGACATACTGCGGCCGTTAGGTGGTGGTGACCTAAGCTTATATGGATGGCAACCACCCATGGTCTATAAGTATGCCGCCATAATAACCTTGTGTTGTGTTCCTGTATGGAAGACCCAGGTTTCAGTATCCCTATTCGGACAGCAGCGTGTTCGCGGTCACACACATTAATAGGCAACGGAGTAGCTTCCTATTAAGTGGGCTGCCAGCACGTCAGCTGTTCCTCAGCAATAAAAAAAAACAATGACTTGTTATTCTAATACGGTCTGTTAAATTAAGTAATACGAAATGTAGAATACCAAATATACGTGGCGAAGAATACAATGAGGCAATAACCGGAAAACCAGCATGTTCTTACAATAGTCCGAGGCTTTTATTAGGTCATCACTCCGCAGCCTGCACGATCTTTATGTGAAACAATACCCGTCTATGGAAGGAAGCCTAGCATTACGTCATCCCCAAAACCGAAACTAAATGTATTAAAGCGTATTTAAAGCTAAAAGCATAACTTTTCTTGTACATACAGCCTGTTTGTTCATCCAAGGTTTGCGGTTGCGCGGTTTAATCGCGACTCCCATTTTGTCTTATAATAGACAGATAATATTACCTAATCAACTTGATGTTGAACATTGAATAATACTGGATCTAATTTTGTTTTCTGTTAAATTTAAAATAATATAATGTATTAAAAATTACTTTTTGAAACTAATCATGCCGACTGAATATAGATAAATTATTTAAAGCTGTTATTTTAATTTGTGACAAAAACTCCAATAATATATTTATGAGGTAAGATTGTGGCTAGTGAAGTCCAGTGTCCTACAATCAGTAGCAGGAGATATACCAGATATACCATAAAATAAAAAATAAAATTTACAGAAAAGATCTCAAAGCGAATATTTCTTATTATTCACAGAACAGGCGGATACTAATATACGGACCGTTTATACAAAACAAAAGTCAGCGATTTTTTTGCTCAGTAACAGAACAGAACTGTATATTAAATATGAGTAGAAATTCTAAATGGAACATTTGTAAAAAAACTTTCCTTATTTGGTAAAAATAGCATAATTTTTAGTAAGTAGTATCATTTTGGAAACCATGATTTTAGGCATAATACTATAATATCATGTATTTTCTTTTAACAACAACGCGAGTAAAAGATTGAGTTATTTCTAACTTAAATTGCATATAACATTTTTGTGAGCGCCTGCTGACAACCTTATTTATACATTGGTAGCTATAGCAGGTGAATCTAAAAGTTGATTACGAATCAAAAATGACATATAAGCTTATGTATACTCATAGGTATATTATCTACTTTGTGGCATAGGTTAATTAAGTTGTAGAAGTGAAAAGTCAAAGTATATGAAATTGGAGAAAGAAACTGGGAATTCTTAAGAACTGTCACAAATATGACATATATGTATGTATATTTAACTATAAAATGTATGCTAACAAGGGTACAGTCACGTTCACGTAAACCGGGACTTGAATTTGTTACAACTTTCGATTCCCGTGTTTCTAGCTATTGTATAACAGAGAAAGATTCCCTGACCTACCAGAAGAAAAGAGCACCCAATTTGGACCCTAAGGTGTCATTTAAATGGACTCCTATTGCTGCGAAGATGCGAATATTGAGATGGATGGGATTACTAAAATTGATAAAATTGGAAATGAGTATATCATACTTTGTAAGTAGCGCCAATGATTATTAAACTAAAAATATCTGACTAACGGGGTATAACCATATAATGCGAATACTTGCACATTACAAGGAATGTGCTATAAATTACGGTGGAGGGATACAAAAGGAGTGGTAGACCAGAGAAAATATGTAAATGGTGAAATGACAACTAATTGAATAAGTGATAGTGGAGGAAGAGAACTTGTACCGATCTCGTATAATATCAGTTAAGGATACGAAGGTTTATAGTTGTTCTGCTGAAGCAGCAAAGAAAGAGCGCCTTTAGAATTTTTATTTCAAGATCCACTTTCTTTGGAAGCAAGACAGGAACACATGTGTGTACCTTTTTGAATAAGAAATTAACGTGGGTGAGAAAAGTAAAAGCTTAGGGCGGACCGAGGAGTAAAATTGTAATAAGAAGACTTAGGAGTTATTCCCGCTAGTATGTTGAAGGGAGATCACTTATTGCGTAAGGACAGGAACAACTTATTTAAAAGGGGACAATACGATTTACGAATAGTAGTTGAACGAAGTAGCATTCTTAAGTGTGCTCAAAATGTAGAATTCGCATCAATAGCTGATGAAATAAGACTTGTTCGATTTTATTTGGTGAGTAATAGCTGACTCACCAATCCCAGGAGTAGCTAAAGCCAGTAAGAATTGGTTGTCTAATTATAAAGTTAATTACATGGATTCCGAATGTACCACGGATTATTCAGAAAGATGATATCGACTATTAATTGAGCCTAAATAAAATACGAAGCATTATAATTTAAGCTTAAATAGGTTCATGACCGTGAAAATTTTCCAAGTACGTATTGTATATTATAAGTACAGACTTTTTATATAAAATCACGTCTTAATATTACAAAATATGTATTCAAGAAATACAAATATACTTAAAATGAATTAATATTAAAATTATAGAAATATGTTATTTAGCGTTTTTTTTTCATTTTACAAATATTTGCACTTTTAAAAAGAATCGTCTATGATTTAATATAGAGGTTTAAAAAATCCTTATGCATGAATTTGGTACATAATCGAAATAATAAATAAATAAAATGTTGACACCAAAAATTAACTGGACAGTACAAAGTCCACATGCATGTAATTAAATGAACACCTGATATACCTGTATCCGATTAACGGACTATATCCGGTCTTACCTACCTGAAACAAGTAATTCCAAAGGCTTCTTTATAAGGTTTCCGAATATACGCAAGCACTTACACTACGAAAAAAAATAAACAAGAACACAATAGCAATTGTAACCTGTTTTGCAAATGTTACTATAACGGGTTTCACGTGATTTTTAACACGGTTCTAGTCACATCACATCGTGGAACTAATGTTGGCGCTGTCACGTTAAAGTTTATTCGTGAGTTCAACATTCGTATTTTGAAGCAGATGGCTAGGGATGGCGCGGGCGCGGGGTTGAGCGTACAGGCGGATGTGCCGCCGGCCGGCCGACTGTTGCGCTCGCCGCGGCTCGAGTGTTGCACCTAGCTCGATTATTCCGCTATCGACATTGTTTATGTTTGTACACCGATATGAGATAATGAAATAAATTATCTACTCACACTTCTATAGGGAAATATGAGTTACCTACAAATATTTATATTTCTATAGGGAAATATGAATTACAAATATTTAATTAAATGCACAGATGAGAAAAGTTATTGAGATTTACTGTTGTTATTTCACGATCTAATGGGACAATGTAAGAACTTAAAAAAGAGTAAAATCAAGCTTTTACAATAATTTTTGTACGTAATCAATAATACAGCCAACATAATGTTTTACATTACCAGATTTTTTTGCCTTAATGTTATTTATTATGTTTAAATTTAATTAGTGTATTTATATGCGTAAGAAAAGTTTTTTTTTGCAGTAGGACAGCAGACAAGCTGTCGATCCACTAAGAATTCAGCAGTTACCGTCACCTTTGGGTGTGTTTTCAACGACTTCAACTTCAACGAGACGACTTCTAAAAAACAAATAGATTAGTATATTCTTATAATATTGTAATGTTTAGTAATTTAGTAGAAATAATGGCTTATTTATTTATTTATGAATGTTTGTAACGCCAGGGGCATCGCTAACACGCTGCTAATCACGTAGTGGTACTGAAACCTAGTCACTTATGTATTATCATTTAAAAAGCAGGGGTCAATGCCGACGGACTTGGAGCCCTACCTCCTTGCTTGGGTTATTTCGTCGCCTTTTACGACAGGCCGACCCTAGCCGCAGAAGTCAGTATTCTTTATCCGCCCCTGCACGGATAAAAATATAACAAAATAAAACGGATTAAAGTTGAATTATATCGTTGTTTTTTTTAATGCATGTTTTGCATTTAAAAGTGTAAATATGATTACATAGGTATAGTTTTCTATCCTCAGACTTTATGTTCTGTATTAAAAAAGGTTTATTCACAAGTTGAAAAAAGTCTCAGGTACTGACTACAGACAGGTACCTAGTAGCTTTGTGGTATTACATACGGATATCAATCTAGAGGTGCCGGGTTCAAATCCCACTGTGGCATGCACCACCAATGCGGTTTTTCGTACCTCATATCATAGCGTAATTGCCATGTACTGACAGTAAAAGAAAACATCTCGAGGAAACCTGCATACCGAGGTCAACGGTTTGTGTAACCCGCCAATCCACCTTGGTCAAGCGTTGCAAGTATACTGACCGTTTCCTCTATGAGGAGGCTCGAGCTCAGTGGGACGCTATGGGCTATTATTATTATTTAAATCAAAAATATAATCGATCAAAAAATATAAAATAAGCACACAATTTTTTTATTGCTGTAGGGCCGCAGACAGGCTGACGGCCCGCTTAGAGTTTAGCAGTTATCACCGCCTATGGGTGTTTGCAACGCCAGTTGCATCGTAAACACGCCGCTGTCCCATAAAGGTACAGGAACATGGGTCACTAATGCCGGAACACAAGGTTATTATGGCGGCATACTTAAGACCAAAGGTGGTTGCCATCCAGACGGGCTTGAGGCCCTACCACGTAGCTAGGGTGGGTTGTTTTGTCGCATTTTAATACAGGCCGGCCCCGGCTGCATAGGATAATATTCTTTCTCCGCCCCTGCACGGATAGAAAATATAGGTCAGAAATATCAATCCCGTTATCAATGTTTACACAGTTAATGTACGATAAAAACTACGCAACACAGACATTTTGTTCACTATCGATAAATTATATCGATACAAACACAACAACGTGACTCACCTCGCCTCTGAACGCCAACAACAAAACCTATTTATCACACAAAATGACATAAGTAACAACACAACAAAAAACGCTTTACCTTCTATTCTGGTCGTATTTTAACAATAAACAGCATACAGCGTATGGCGGTTACGACATTATTGAAGTGAAATAAGAACGAACAATGAACTTGCAGTGGTGAACTGGTGAACTAGACTAAACATCGGCCAGATTGGAACGAGTACCGAAAATCTTTTGTTTGGAGTCCGCTACGCAGGGCAAGTAACCTACTTAAGACATCTACGTCCAGCTGAATGAAAATTTAAAGACAAAGTAGTGCCTCCCCAAAAATTATTAAAAGTATATTTCTTACTTAAAAATAAAGAGACATATTTATAGAAAAATATTATTTATTGTATATTAATCCCTGGTAAAATTATAACTATTTTGGGATTTGGGATCAAATAAACAGACTCCAAAGTACCAGACTACTGAGCCAGTATCGTATAGTATAAGTTATCCCGCTGCTGAGTATTGTTAATAAGCGAAGTCTTATTTTCTTCTCCCCTAATGCGACAGTAAGGCTATAGATTTGTCTGTCTTGCGGCACCCAGCATATCACTTACTGCTTGACAGTAGTATTTATATAAAAAAACAGACAAGACTATAAAATTACAGAACGTAACCAACAGTACTAATGTCACTAATTCATGGCTCAACAATGCGTGACCGTTTCGCATGGTTCTATGTAACATCGCAATAAAAAGTTAAAATAATAAAAAAAAACCTTTTATAATAGTATGACGGTCGCGTGTTTTTGTCTGAGATGAACCGAATTGCTAATTTGAAGGCCATATTATATTAATAGATATATATATCTTAAAAAGAAAAGATTTGTTGGTCTGGTTTAGGGATCAGACGGTGGTAGAAGTAAATAAATTTGTGATTTTTTTTTCAATTCTTCCTACTCTTAATTTTATAAAATTATTTATAAGAAAATCTCAAAAACAAACAAACAAAAGGGCAGTCTGTATCCCCGCTATTACGACATTGTCCAAAATTCATCTAGCTCTGAAGGGAAATCTTTAGCGGAACTAGAATAGTTATAATTCTGTGTCGTCGGTGGTCTTCAGTTTGTTGAAAATCAGTGATATCGAACCTGCATTTTGATTAAGAGCTGTAAAAGAGTAACATAAAACGTCTGTGTCTTGTCAGGGGAGTCACAGAAGAATAATCAAATGCAATACATACATTTTTAAAGCTTATCCATAAACACTACGTGGGTAGGGCCTCAAGCCCGTCTGAATGGCGACTACCTTTGGTCTTAACTTCTAAGTATGCCGCCATAATAACCTTGTGTTGTGTTCCGGCATTAGTGACCCAAGTTCCTATACCTCCGTAGCAAACACCCGTGGGCGACGGTAACTGCTAAATTCTAAGCGGGCCGTCAGCCTGTCTGCTGTCCTACAGCAATAAAAAAAACACTAAACAATAAATTTGGATATTTAAAAATTAATTCTGCAAAAAATTCATCCTAAAACGCAAATTGTCGTAGTGACTCTATCAAACTATATTTTAACTTCGAAAAAAGTATTTTAGTAACAAAATCTTTACTTTAATAACTGAAACATGTAGGTTGTGATGTAGGTAATAATATTTCAAGGAGTCCGACCACGGCCAAAACTAGTTTTATAACCAAATAAGATGATGATGTAAAAACAAGAAACGTTAATTTTAATTAATTTGGCTTTGTACAAAACGGCAAATAAATCATTGTTTTATGTGTTGATAAAAGTAAATGACTTAATATGGTTCTGGTTTATTAATTATATATGCACAAATTTTAAAAAAGACATTTTTTATGGATATTATATTGGATGTTTTTGCTAGATGCATATAAAATAGTACGAGACAATGCTCGGCTCGGATTTAGAAGCAATGACATGACCTTGTATTTTACCTTTACTATTTCCAAAATTGTACATGTTCACGCTGGGTAAAATTCAATATTTGAGGGACAATTCAAAATGCCTTTGCCAGGTCATGGATAAATTGTCATTCCATGAATTACTATTGCGATTAATAGAGATCAAAATTGCTTTCATTTGTATAAAATCGCAATTTCAGAGGCTTTTTAAAATTGTTTTCTGTTTGTATGCTTTGGCAATCTCTAAAAGGGTTAATTTGAATCAGACTTTCTTGCTTTTTTACGAGAATAAAGCTACATTTGTTTTAGAAGAACAAATAGGATTACTATTGCCTAAGCTGATTCTGCAGCGCTTCAACATATTGTTTTGGTTGGCGACTGGGGTTTAGGTGGATATGACGTGGCAGGCTTTACTGGCTTAACTTGGCTTAAGTTGGAAAATCCAACATAAAATGTAAGCTATCCTCAGAAGAGTTCAATACAAAACAAAAGCGGTTGTGTTACTTTTCTTGTCTGTTTCCAGATCGGAATCCACGCTAGCTAAGCCGCAGACACGTGTAATGTAACCCTTGATATCTGTCTGTCAAATAGATATATAATAAATTTATATTAAATTGTTTACAATAATAATTGGGTTTATAAAGATACGACCAAACTTCTGGAAAATATTTCATGGCAAACAGATAGTTATATAAAAGAGTTCAACGAACGTCTTCCATTTCTTTATGCGTATTTTAGTTATCTATTTTGTTCATGCTTAAATAAATAAAAGTTTTTTTTGTATTGAATTTCGTATCAAATGTAAATACTTAATCTTTATTTTATATATTAATAACATCAATCACAAAAATGCCAACCATGAAGTACTTGAAAGTTAAGTTTGATAATGTGCGAAGATAAGTAAGTTCGAAGTATTTTGACACTGATTTCGACTTCACAATATCCACTATTACTGCGTGGGTTATGTGGTGCAATGATTTCGCTTTTGTGACCCCACAAGACAAATCAACCTGAATAAATAGGTATGACGATCGTTTTTGATTTGCTCTTTTATATGGCATACTGGCAAAACTTACATGAGAAATACTTATACTTTCAGTAGTCGCATGCGTTTATATGCCCTTGGAAGGGTATCCTTTTTAAGGGTAAGACCTAAGAGTTGGTAGTTTAATGATGAGCTTTTAACATAATGATGAAACGTAAGTATTTAAAAAGTATGTATGGTAAATATTTAGTAAAATAGTGACTCACATTGTGTATCCACTGCAATTTCGGCACCTTTTCATTCTCATTTAAAGGTTATTTAAATGAAGCTCGGGGGGTTATAATCAACAAGTGACAGACACGCACTCAGCTAAAAACTATTAATTTATAGATCATTGGAATATTGACGACCTCCGTGGCGTAACGGCCAACGCACATCGCGTCGGTACACTTGCAGAGGTCACGGGTTGGATTCCCGTCAAGCGTCTGGTTGTTTATGTATAATATTTATTTATTAACGAAAGAAAGTATATGTGTAGTATAATAGTTATATAGTGCTCATAATGCAAGCGATATCCGTTATCCTAGTATATATCGTTATATATTATGCATATATTGTCCCGATTTGTATATGGAGCCAAAGAAATGACGACGTAACGACACAGAATATAGTATAAATTACAAAAATAAAGAAGACATATCATATTGCTTAATATAAAAATATCAGATAAGTATATATCTAGACGAGGAAGTAATTAATTTTGGTGAAGTTTCTACCAGATTTGCTTGCTGCCTAGCTTAGTGGCACTAAGAAACCAATCTTGAGATCAAGGGCCATATCCCACTGTGGTATGCACTTTGGCAATTTTTTGGTTTTTGTGTGCATATTATAACATAATTGCCATGTACCGTTGGAAAAAGAAAACTTTTTGAGGAAATTAGTTACATCTACCAATCTACCTTGGACAAGCATGGAACGATACTGTCTGTACCCGCTAGGAGAAGACCAAAGCATAGCAGTGGGACGTTGTAAGTTATTTTTTTATAAGATTTTATAAGAAGTTCAGCGCAAACAGCCCAGTCGATAAGTGATCACCAACGCCTATAGACGGTTGCAACACCAGAGGTATAGCCAAGACGCTGCCGGCCTCGAATAAATTTCATAATGCCTTTTATTGGATATCTTGCTGTGATGGGAAATCCTCAGCCGAAAGCTCATTCCAAATCCGCATAGTAAGTAACATGAACGTTCTTGAAAACCGTTTTGTATAGGAAAGAAGAGACTGCAGGAAATGGGTATGAAGTATGAACGCACAGCCGATGGCAGTGGTACAAAGATGACAACCGCACTATTTTATACAGTTCTACAGAACATTTCCCGGTAGACGACGGTAAAGTCTGCAAAAAGACGTAGTTTCTCAAGGCCAGGCGCGTCAAGATCGTCTGCCAGTGTAGGATTGTCAACAACACGAACTTTGCGCTAATTTTTTATTTAGTTATTATGTTTATTGTTATTATATATATGTATAGTATCAACTGGCGAGTTACTCATTTATAAACTGATGTTTTCAGTGTGCTAGTATTTTAATGTTTATCCTTATCGCTAGTGCGTAGCAACTTCGTTATAAAATTAGCATTGTACAAGAAAAAATACCTAAAATATCCAAACTCAGCATTGGTTCTCGTATTGGCATTGGACTCAAATTACACAGCAGTAGTTTTAATTCTCGCCGAAAAAGTTACATACCTCCATCTAGCGGTGCAAGTAGATAACTTAGCGTCGCTATGCTACTAATGCTGTCCAGTAACTTGTAACGGCTTCCAAAGAATAACTTCACTATGACAATAGATGTCAGTAGTTGCATTACGTGATTGTTTATAAAATAAATTCTTTAATGTGAACAGAACAAATATCTTATATATTTGATTTTATTTACCTACAGCAAATCGAACCATTTGCCACGTTGGTATACTACCAACCTACAACAAGATACTAGTTGGATACCTTTTCGAAGTCTTTAAGAGCTTAACTCTTGGTAGTTTATTGGACATTTAATAGATGGCGACATGTTGTTGTATTAATTTTTAAATCACAAAATTAGAATTTTTAATTGTTTCTCAAGTAATATTATTTTTAAAGACAAACAGGAAGATAGTTTTTTTTTACTTATTTACTTGTAATTTATTTTAAATCTCAAATCTAAAAGATTAAATAAATAAATAAAAAAAATACATTTTTATTTGATATATTTTTAACGTTTAAACTTAGTAAATAATAATAATAGTAAATAGTAATAATAATAGTAAATAAAAATAAATAAATATTGCAAATAAAAAATGACGTCAATGCTTAATGCTAGATAGGAAAACGATCTACGTGATGGTAAATGAATAATATTTCTTCAGTTGACCTACATTCATCGAATATTAATTTAATATAAATAATATAACTTAGTATTACAGGGTCACATACTATTATTATAATTGGTTACCCTTCCAATTGCTATTTGCAATAGTCATTTTAACTACGGCTATTTCCTGTGCTATAATTATGGGTATCAAACGTACTACACAATCTATATACATTATTATATATTCTCTCTAAGAAACTAATGTTTTTGACAAATAAATATAACTATCTCTTTTGACTATTTTATCCCGACCTTATGTGTAGAGGAAGAGCACTTTTATTCAAATGATACTTCTTGAGCACCGTTGTAATTTGAAAATTCGATGAAACGAAAAAGCGACACCGAAAAGAGACAAACATATTCATATGTAGAATTTAACCTGCGAGAGAATAAGATAGAATACAAGTATACAGTGTTTCCTATAATCTTGGTCTCTTTGTTCGGGCTTTCGTAGCTTTTAGACACTAATATAATATGAAATGTAATCTACTCTTTGTCAGTTTCTGTGCACTGTATTTGATGTCTGTGGACTAGCAAAAATAACCATTTATCGCATTTAACTCTCTAGGTACGTTTAAAGAGGTTCTGTTGTAGATGCAATTTAAAATCGGGATTTCAAATTAATATAGTATGATTGTATGGATCTGTTTCTTACAGTGTCTAAATATATTCAACGATATGAAAATGTAGTCTAGTGCCTTTTTCTTTCCTGTCCTTATCCCACATTAAATGGGTTTGACACAACACGTTCTCTTCTTCCACTCTCCTCAATTAGTCGTCATTTCAACATTTATACTCTTTTTACATGCTTTATATTAACTTGACCTGTATGTAACGAAATTTTTGGACTCGATTTTTAACCACTGAACAATCAAAAAATTTCAAAATTCTATCGAAACGCCATATGACGTTTACTTAATAACACTGCCAGAAAATGGCGTTAAATTAATAATAACACTGCCGGAAGATGGCGTTAAATTAATAATTACCGATTGGGAATTGACCACATATAAATTATATTTTATAGTAAATTAAACTAAAAAAAATCATAATATAAGAATAAAATTACTGACGAGAAAATTAATGTCACTGTTCTAAAAAGCGTGGAGTAGGTACTCGATATCATACGTTATAATTTTTTTTACTAGTTTCATTCCGAAATGCAGTTTGCTCGTATATTAATTACCTTTTAAAAGTAAGAAACATTTGCTTTTTGTCTCCAAAAATTTATACGAAACTGTGTTAATAAAATATTTAAAATTAATGTTACTTAAGGAATATTGAATCTACAGCTTTTTCAGATACGTATCTTATTAAAAGTGGTAAAGCGAATTATTATTACTAGGAACTAGACTCATCTAACTTACTCATACAACTTTTGTGGTTGAATTTTTAGTTTTCTAGTACAAAAACGTGAAAGTAGCCGATATTTGAACCGCTATTCATTGATATACATTTCATTCAAATGTGAATAGAAAGTTAGTTGAATAGAATATTATAATCAATTACATTTTTGAGGTCATTATTGGTTTTCGAAATGTGTAACGAAATTTGTATTACGCCCGAAATTTTTAAATCATTTCTATACTGGAATTATTATACCAATCACACGTTCTTGCTGTTGTTAGGGGAATTTTATCTGATAACTGCAAAATGCTCTAGAATTGGCCTCGATAGATAGTAAAGAGTGGCCTGGATAAAAAATGGATATTAAAATGTTTTTCTAAAATTTTAATAAATGATTTTTAACAAACTCAAATATTTACAATATAACATTTATAAATACCTATATTATAATGTTTAAGTAAGATTATTTCTGTCATACAGCTATGTCGTAACTTAAAAAAAAATAATGAATCGTTTTTCTTTGGTTTATTTTTCTCATCGAAAGCTTGTACTCCGGGGTCAGGTTATGTTACTCAATATTATCACAATTTATGAATTGGATCCGCTTAAATTTGATTAACGTTTGCCATCTTACTCCCCACCCTAGGTCGGAAAAGATAACCGGAATAAACTTATCATCTGATATCTGTAGCTACCGTAAGAAATAATCTATTTTTCGCATTTTTATACGCCTTAGAAACAAACTGGGCTTGAAACGAGCTGAAGAATTAATAGTAAACAATAAAAATGATACTCACCTGGGTATGCTGACGTTCGGCGTCTCCGAGCCGACGCTCTCCTCACCACAGTAGAGACTAAGGAGTCCATTTCACTTCCCGAATCCCACCTTGGCTTTTGCAGTACAGGCCTGGGCAGCACTCGGCCATCGTCCTCGGTATCTCTATCGCTGCTCGTCGGGGGAAGGTTGGATTCATCGCTCTCGGGCGGGGGGACCGCTTTAACATCACTATTGAAACCGATCATAGCGACATCTCGTATATCGTCGGAACACGTGAAAGGGTGTGTCAAAGTTCGTCGGATATTACTTTTTCTGTGTTTCACTTTCACTGACCCCTCCGAGAGCGAGCGCTTTCCGTTCAACTTGCTATCCGATTTAATGTCGCCGCGAGAGCATTTCAAATCTGATGGCGATAGGGATTTCTTTCTTGAATTCCGTCGCTTGTTGCATCTTTTTGGTCTGCTTGATTCGCGTGCCGCTTGCATTGTTACTACATTTGGAATATCTGAAACAAATTCAGAATACATGTTATTTTTGAACTTAAACTTATTTTTTGCGTGTTGGGAAAAAATTGTGAATAATGTTTTTACGATGTGCGCGCACACCGGTAGATAAAAAGCGACATGATAAAGTTAGCTGATAACTATCTCTCAAATTATACGTGAAAACTCGTAACTATATTCAAAGTAGTTTCTCAAATATTCATCAATCTACAACATTAGTTTTCTATCAGTGGAGATAAAAAAAAATGTTTTTACGTAAGTATACAGGTGAATGATAGCTCATTGTAAAAATCCGTGATAAAAGTGATTATTATTTTAAAAAAAAACTTTATAGGTATATTTATAGATTTGAGATTAATTGTTCCTTTTATAAACAAAGAATCGTGGCATAAAATATTTAGGTATTTATGTTCCGTTGCGCCAAAGAAATATAACTTCTTACGAGTGTAAATAAGTTAAACACACACGTTTTTTACTAACATCACCATCACCCATAATCATCATCATAATTCCACTTGCAATTTGAACTTAAATATTGAGGTTTTTGTGCAATGCAGAATATTTTTTTAAGTGAAAACTTCTTCAGCCGCGTTGAGCACTTCTTGGTAGGCGAAAAACTTATGGGTTCGCGTCACCGACATGCTAACGTTAATTGGATATCTATATCTATAGGTATTAGTATATACAGTAGAACCCGCTTTCTCGATTTCCGATTTCTCGCATAATATGCCATTTTACGCCAGTCCCTGCAATTTGAGATATATTTTCATACACTTCTTAACGCTTAATATGACATCAAATTACAACCGATGGACCAGGAAACCATAAAGGTCCTTAAACAAAATTATAGGAAAATACATCGTTATCTTCAAGAAATGGAAGACACTGATAGCAAACGACCCTTAACTGTCCATGATGTGATTCTAAACATTGCAGCATGGGAAGCAATTAAGCCTGATATCATCATGATCAAAATTGTATCAAGAAAGCAGGTTTCAGAAATAACTTCCCACACGACGTCAACGGGGTTGAGAAGAAGAAGAACCAGTGATACTGCAGGATTTTCCTGGATATTCTTCCATTGATGACAATGTGGCACCGTACGAAATTCAATCAATTGAAGATCTTATTGAGAATGTGAATAATACACAAAAAGAGGCCCTAGGTGATAATGACGAAGATGAGCCGATCCGATTCATAAACTCCGATTTTGTCAAATGCCCAGGCATTATCAGCTGTTAATTGATTTAAGACGCTATGTAGTTTCGTTGGATCAAAGCGAAGACGCACTGCAAAAGTTAAATTCAGTTGAAAATCTTGTAGTTGCTAATGCATGAAAATCTTCCTGTCAAATTTGGTTTGTAAGTTATGAGTGATTATGTACTTTAAATAACGTAATTATAATTACACTATGTATTTAATGTAATTTATAAATGTATAATTTAATTCCTACATATACGAAATTGGAACATAATATGAACATAATAATAGTACGTTTTATTTTCCCTATCCCGCATAATACGCTTTCTCGCTTAAGACGCGTTTTTTGTTGGGTCCCTGTGAAACCGTCTTAAACGAGTTTTATTTTATATCTATAGCACGTACTACTCTGATACCAGACTGGCGCATGCACAGCAGCCTGTGTACACGAATACATATAAAGGGTCTTCCAACAGGGACTTCCGAACTTTGACAGTTGACGTCATCAACTGTCAAAGTTGATGACGTCAACTGTCATCTTGTTGAAGCTACATCTGTGAAATTAGTTGTCATTTATTTTCATTTGTTTTTGCCAAATCACCATGGACGGATATATCATTCAACAATACGTGTAAATAATAAAATGGTTTTATAAAAATGCGTGTTCTATTTGGGCAACGTACCGCGCGCTTCGCTCATTTTACGGTCACTATAATCGTCCTACCGATAGGATTCACAATGTGGTGGATAAATTTGAGTTCACAGGTTTAGTAAACGATCGATCAACACCCGTAACATTAACGAAACACAATATTTGCCGAAAACATCGCCGCTGTTCGTGAGAGTGTGCAGGAGAATCCGAGGCAGTGGATTTCACGTCACTCACAAAAACTCGACCTTTCGCAGACCATAATTTGGTGAATTATACGTCGTGAGTTGGGCCTGCACCCGTACAAAATTCAACTGACCCAGGAACTGAAGGTAAACGACCATAAACAACGACGTGTGTTCGCTGAATGGGCACTGGAGCAGTTGGCAACTGACCCTAATTTTCATCGAAAAATCATCTTCAGCGATGAGGCCCATTTCTGGATTAATGAGTATGTGAACAAACAAAATTGTCGAATTGGGGATGATACCATACTAATCCACATGAGATCCAAGAGCGTTCAATGCATCCCGAAAAGTCACTGTTCGATGTGGATTTTGGGCTGGCGGCGTCATCGGTCTATATATCTTTGAGAACGATATTGGCCAGGTCATCACTGTCAACGGCAAGCGCTATAGGTCGAAGATTACCAACTTCTTTTGGCCTGAATTGGATGATTTGGACACCAACGACATGTGATTTCAACAGGACAGTGCTACATGCCACAGAGCTCATGCCACATTGGATATTTGCACGAGCGATTTGAGGGCATGGTCATCTCACGTGGAGGTGATGTGAACTGGCCACCGAGATCGTGCGATTTGACGCCGTTAGACGTTTTCTTGTGGGGTTTTCTTAAATCGCAGATATATGCGAATAAGCCACATAACAAAGTCAGTGACCCAAGTTCCTGTACCCTTATGGGACAGCAGCGTGTTCGCGATGCCACTGGCGTTGCATACACCTATAGGCGACGGTAACTGCTAAATCCTAAGCGGGCCGTCAGCCTGTCTGCTGTTCTACAGCAATAATAAAAAAACCACAGTGGTCCTCAAAGCCAACATAAACCATGCCATCGGTCAAATTCATCCTGAATTATGCGCCAGTCATGGAAAATTAGACATTTCGGATGCGCTCCACCCAGAGAAGCCGTGGCGGACATTTGGACGATATGTTATATTTCAAACATATTAGCATCAATAGGTCTTTAAAACTAATAAAAAACTTCGATGATATCTCACACACACTTTGTTTTATTTCAATTTAAAGATAGGAAGCGCTTAATGAAATACCCGTTATGTATATAAGATTAATAATGTAAAATCTAAGAACTAAATAAAGCATTTAAATATTATTAAAATTATAGGGAAAATGCCAAGAGAAACTTAAGACATTTGGAATTTATTGCCTTGAAATGTTTTTTAATAAAACACCTGAATCGATAACAAAATGTAACTCGTAGAACAAGGCTATGAATTGTTCTAATTTTGAACATTAATATGTTTCGACCTTTAATCAATATTAATGTTAATGGTTTGTCTTTAAAACTAATTAGAATTAAAATATCTAGTCTCTCGTTTTTTAACAGATTTGACGTTGGCAACAGTGTTTTTTAGTTAGTTGTTTTTCTTTTATATATATAAACAAGTAATTTTATATCAATATTATGTAGACCTAATCTTTGTATCTTTCTTTACTCCACAGCCTTCTTAGATAAAAGGCGACAAAAGAATTACATCTTATGCTATTCATATTTGAAGCGTCTATAGTACTCTATAGCAATATTTTGCTATAGACGCTTTTTCTGTTCATTGGATCTCTGGTTTTATGTCATGAATTAGGAGGTTTATATACAATATATATTTATTCAGAAAATAAAAGTACATAAGTAGTATGTTAGTTTTTTTGTACTCATACAATATGCGCTCTTCTTTTAAGACCAGATGCGTTGTATGATAATTCATACTGAGATAATTCGATATTGATTTATTTAGGTTTGAGGCTAACCTTAGTAGGAACAGGAAAATTCACGGGAGGCACCGACACCGACAGTTGTGCAAAAGTTTCGTCGCCCGACAATCATCGTCCACTATTGGACGTAAGTGTGAAACACATCCCTGTCCTGTCCCCACCGGGCTGGGGGCCGTCCTGTACTGTTTTCCTAATCGCAATATCAGAAAACGTTTGTAAGACGCTGAAGAAGAGTAACCATGTCTAATACTAAACAGTACTCAAAGCAAAAACAGTAACCTTGCTGCAAGTCTGCCCTTCATTCCTGAAAATTCTTTAATCTCTTTGTATAGATGTCATGCTACACGCCCGCTTTGAAGGAACCATCTCAACCGTAAACTAACTCGTTTTTACTGAAACAATTTACCTATTACTATATTCATAGATATTTCTACCATAAAAAAATCAAATTATTTTAATCAATTAAATTTCCCCTATCCTAAAATCCCCTAGGACAAGGTGAAATTTAATTGATAAAAGAAAGTTTCTTACTGAGTTTGAAACTTTCTTTAATTTATAAGACAACTTCTTTAGGAGGGGACTGGACTAGAGATTCCTTCTCCCGCGGTTATTATTAGTCTATATTTATACTGAAAAATATCTTTGGTAGTCGAAAATCTTAATGCTTACTCACTGCTCTCCATACCGGAGTAAGATTACTGACTGATCTCTGTGGTCGGGAACGACCTGTCGTAAAAGGCGACAAAACAATCCTAGCGGGGTCCAAGGACATATGGATGGCAACCACCCTCGGTCTCTAAACATGTCGCCATAATAACCTTGTGTTGTGTTCCGGCCCTAGTGACCCAGGTTCCAGTTTCCCTACGCGGACGGCAACGTTTTAGCGGTGCCTTTGGCGTCGTAAACGTGTATAAGTGACGGTAACTGCTTTCTATTGAGTTTGCCGTCAGTCAGTCTATCTCCTATTCCAGAGGAATTTTTATTATAGTCTTTCTATTCAAAATTACAAATATATGTACTATCTTATCTTATTTTGGGGCCGAGAGTTATCTCGGACACTTCGACCCAATGGGATCTTTTGTGTTCCCCTAGATAGCAATCACTCCTCTCCAATCTCATTGAAGATTTGCTTCATGAGCCTAACAATGAGATATGGAGATAGGAGCCTGTAATCTTCCGGTGTCGGATATCCTACCCCCAAAAGATTCATTCGCTTCCTAGCCAATGCATCGCATGTACACAGTAGGTGTTCCATGCGTTCTGTATGTTCCCCACACAACCTGCATAGGTGTCGCGGTTAGACCCATCTTCATGAGCATGTTGTTGGTTCCAAAGTGCCCAGCAAAGGCCCCAAGCAAGTAGCGTATTTGCCCCCTACTCATGTTCCAGATGGATCCTCGTGCTTTGTACGTGGATCCTAAAAATTTTTTGGAGTGTTCGAGACCGATTCTAGTCAGCCAGTGTTGTTGTTGACTGCGATCTGCAAAATCCCTGAATGTGGCTTTCACGAGTCGGAATGCCTACACATGGTTCTGGACCCATAAAATCATTAGATGAGCCCTCTCTTGCCAGTTCGTCTGCCATTTCATTGCCATGAATTCCCTCGTGTCCCGGGACCCACATTAGTCTTACTCTGTTATGCCTTCCAAGCCTATTTAGAGTTTGAATGGCATCCAGGACAAGTCCGGAGTCAACTTTGAAGGAGGCGATGGCCTTTATTGCAGCTTGACTGTCACTGAGAATATATATAGATTTGCCTTTGGTGCCTCTATCTATGTTCTCCTGAGCACAGGTTATTATGGCATATGTTTCAGCCTGGAATACACTTGCCATTTTCCCCAAGCTTTTACTACATTTGTAGTCTTTCGCGTATACCCGCCCCTGTACCTGATTCCATTTTGGATCCATCAGTGTACCATACCAGACTGTTATGTTCCGGTGGATCTGGTCCCTTTGTCCATTCCATTCTTGTATATGTACTAGATATGGATGCTGTTATGTGTATGTTGGTATACAATAAATTAAAAATTATGCTATATATTCTAGCAGGTTCTATTTATATTGCTTAAACCATTCGAAACCAAATGTATAATAATAAAAGCACACAACTTTCTTGAAAAATATTCTAGAATCTAAAAAAATATATACTTTAGCCAGTTTGTTTCTAAAATCCGCCTTATCTCCTCTCAACCGCAAGATGTTTATTAATATAATTTTTATTGTTATATATCTTATATAACTTAGTAAATATAAAGTTTTATATTAGACTCTAAGCAGTTAAACGCGGGACAGGTTTAATTATTAATAAATTAATTAATTACGTTGCGAGATATATAAAAACCGCAATTAAACAAGCTGTTAGAAACACTTGTCCGGTTACTACAAAAATTTATTATTACAATTAATTTGATTTTATACCATACAAGGCAAGTATACTTGAATGTATACTGTAAAAAAGCACGTTATAGAAACCTTGTATATCATAATATAAACATTGTTTGATTTTATCGATTTAATAATTCACAAAGAGTACTCGGTAAGGCTTATATATGATTAATAGTAATCTCATCGGTGAAGGAACAGAGAAAGAATACTGACCTCTGCGGCCGGGGTCGGCCTGTCGTCAGAGGTGACAAAAAAATCTAACTTAGCTACGTAATAGGGCCCCAAGTCCGTCTGGATAGCGACTACTTTTGGTCATAAGTACGCCGCCGCCTTAATAACTTTGTGTTGTGTTCCGGCATTTATGACCCAAGTTCCGTTACAGTTATGGGAGAGCAGCGTGTTCGTGATGCCACTGGCATTGCGAACACCCATAGGCAACGGCAGGCTAAAAATGGCCTGTCAGCCTATGTGCTGTCCTACAGCAATAAAAAAACTGAACTTAAAATTTTGGTGTTAAATGAGAAAAACTGTCACAAATGGCATAAAAACTAATTTTTTTTTTATTGCTGAGGAACAGTAGACAGGCCACTTAATAGTAAGCAGTTGCCGTCGCCTATAGATGTTCCCGCCCGCTTCACTGGTCGAATAACAGAAAAAAGTAAATCGAAAAATATGAGAAGTTTTCGTATGCATGCGCACTACACCGCTTGCCCCACTTCTCCGCGGCAAGAAAACACATCATTGAACACGTAGTGCTTATAAAAAATCGTTGTTTCTTAAAACTTTAATAACTTTATAATAAATGAAGATATCGCAATATTTTTTTTAGATAAGGACCAAGTGTCTTTATATAGATTTAATTTGTCTTTGAAACAATGTTAAACTCACGACTACAACGATTGAGCACGTAATAATAAATCTAATTATAGTTATTCTATCTCACGGAGACCGTTTGGCTCTGGTTGTAGTAATTATGTGTACCGATAAGCGCGCCTGTGTGTGTAAGCGAAGAGACCTAGCAATGAAATCTGCCACGTATTATATATTTTAAAATTTAATGTTAAAAGTTTAAATGTAGCAAAGTAAATAATATTATAGAATTATAGGTTGCAAAGAATATAAATAAAACAATATAATATATAAATAATAGAAATAAAATAGTCGTAGCAAGCATTTTCGTTTATTATTTTATATAATTAATATGCACTCTCGGACTTCGGAACTAGATTGTTTATTTGATAATGAAAGCAAGCATAAGGACTTTTAATCACTCTATGATAAACAATCAAGTTCCGATTCGCTGTCGTCGGAGTCACCTGTATATTAATATAAGCGCACTGTAGTAGCGACAGCACTGTAACAGTGCAAAAAATATTAAAAGATGGAAGAGATGTCGCAAGTACATCTTCGAATTTTATTTCACTGATGAAAAACCAAAGAAAGACACAAAATAAAGTAGATATTGATGGATTAACAGCTGACGTTATACGGAGCACAATATTTTATGGAATCGGGCACATTGTTTGTTTTTCTTTCCTAGTATTGTTTTTCACTATTAAAATAATTTTACTATAATATATTGTATATTAATCGACTAAAATTGTTTATCAAATGAATTATCAATATTAAAGGCTATTATTTATCTTGAAAAATATTCAGATGAACGAAGTCACTGAAACCTATTTAGGTTTGCTTGGTAAAAGGTAGGTAGGTACTTTTATAAAAAAAGTATGTTATTATCTATAAGCTATTAACAAGTATGTTAATTATTGAATAATGTGGAACAGTAACCTTGATTACTTCCTTTGTAAGAAGTGTGGGAGAGATTGTTAGATAAACGCCTCCTACAAAGAATATTGTTCTTAAGCCTAACCATTAATGTATTTGCTTTTTTAAATTATATGGATTCTAGTATCACGTCTTTAAAAAAGGATTCCAAAAAGAGTTTCAAACCTAACATGGTCGAGACAATGTACTATATTTTCGCTAATTCGCATATTAGCTTTATTTTACTCTGAAAAATACTAAGTAAGACTACAAGTCAGTGCACAAGCAATAACAGTATGTTTCTATCAAGCCTACTTGTCCAAAGAATGAAGAGTCAACAAAGAAATAAAATGATTGTATGTAATAATTATTGTTTTATAATAAGCAAAATATATCACGTATATCAATCCTCTAGACTTAACAAGCCCTTGGCCTTTTTTTCTCGGGGAAAACACTCTTGACGGATTCCTACGACCTGGGGGGACCGAGGGATATGTGGGACTCCGGGAAAGATGTTCGGTCATCCGACTATCCACCAAAAAACCCCGCTGTTTTCCTATCGCCTACGCCCGGCCCCAAGGATATGTGGCCTGCCGGTCTCGTGGCCCGGGCCGGCGCCGGTCCACCCTTAGTGTCGAGGCGGGCCTCTTCCATAGTTTTGATTGGGGATTAAGACACACCAGCAAAACACATTTAAAAAAAACATCGGATACATAGTTTCGGAGTATATCATGAGCAACAACGTGACACGAGAATTTTTCCTCAAAGAAACTTGATTTGCACGCTACAATCTTTGAACTCTACTTATCTTTTTATTATAAACTAAATATATTGGTACAATTCACACAACTCCCTCTAGGGCCCACAGTAAGTAGCACATATTTTTTGTAGGTGGAAATGCATGACGCAGGGATAATTTTTTTTCACGTCATATTTATTATTTAATATATACAAAGAATACAGCTTCATAACAGCTTCGTAAACATATATTGACAAACAAAACTCATAATTGTCTTATGACAATTACGCCAATATTCACTTAGGTCTTGAATAATATGGACTTAGCTGCCACCTGTCGCTGGTTTATCAGCCATATTATTCAAGACTTAAGTGAACATTGGCGCTTTGTTAACGTAGTTATCCATTGGATGTCCTGATCACAGACTCAAGGACATAGATGGAATATAGGTGTCTAAATTTGGTTTCACAGAATAGACTGCCATGTTACCCCCTTGTTAAGACATTAAAGATTACAGGATAGACTATTTATACATTGATATATTGTACTTAAATAACAGGTATAAATTCTAATTCATTTATACTTGTACTTGTTTGAAAGTAAAAAACAGTGATGAATATTCATAAATTGAAATGTGACTACAATTTCTGAATATATTATTTAGTATATATATTATAAATCTAAATTATATTTTACGTTTTGTCTAAAAACAACAGGCCTTTAACATTAATATCATTATCTCGATAAAAATTTTAATCTATATCTTTAATAATTATTTGCATAGAACATTATAAATATATTTTAACACACCCAAAATGTACCTATAACTCCGTATAGCTAGTAACAAAAACGAGAAATTGAAATCAAATGTCATTTACAGTTAAAATACCTTAGAACGTAACCGCAAGCGACCGCAAACAGGGAAACGTTATCTACACTGCATCGTCGATAGCACTGAGTCGTATTACACAAAACAAACATAACATGAAAATTATCTATGCAAAATTAAAAATAATCACCGCAAAGATAATGTGAACACTTTTTAACACAGCCTGTAAAAATAGACGTTTTCCGGTAAGTTTTTTTTTTATTAAAACTCTTATTAAGTTATACCAATGAGGAATTATTTCGAAGTTTAGAGGTCAATATTCACAGAGCGTAACGTCTTTGCAAAAAAAATCTCTGTGTACAAAACGGTGGCGTCCGCATCCAACGAGTCTGCGAATAGAACTAAAGGCAAAGGCTCGTTTCTCGTCCAGCAAACGACCGCCGCGTTAACACCTTGTTGGTAATATCTGACTTTACACTCCGCTTGTTATTTCAGCTGTCGTAGTAAATTCATTATCAAGTTCTCGCTAAGACAAAGGTTTCTCAAATATCTCATCAAGAGTTTCATAATTCAATAAAAGCATACCTTCAAGATATATTCCTGTGAAATTACGCAAGTTTTTGAGGCTTAATTACTGCTTACTCCTAAAGCTGACGAGAATTTTCGGAATAAAAATAGTCTTTTTCCGGTAGGTTTGTGTATATTGTCATATATGTACAGAATCGGGAAATATATTTAATAAAAACATTCAGTCGCGAGGGTTACTCATTCTCAGAGTCTTAAAAATAGTGGCCTAGTAATAAACAATTTCAAACAACGTATAAGAGGCGATTTCTTGCTGACCCTGTAAGGAGACACCAGAACCTTAGTCTCGTTTATTTTTCTTAACAGACTTTAGTGAGTAGCAGGTTAATGCTGCTTGGTGTCTAGAGATTTCGATATAACATCTTGAAATGATGAAAAAATATATATACAAATAATTTTTTTCTACGTGGCCCTACCTACGTACCTACCAGAGTAAGAATACAAACCCCTACGGCCGGGGTCGTCCTGTTGTAAAAGGCGACAAAACAACCCTAGCTATGCGGTAGGGCTCCAAACCCATCTGGATGACAACCGCCCTTGGTCTAAAAGTATGCCGCCATAATAACCTTGTGTTGTGTTCCAGAATTAGTGACCCAGGTGCCTGTATTTCTATGGAGCAGCAGCGTGTTCGCGGTGGCCCCAGCGTCGCAAACATCCATAGCCGACGGTAACTGCTATTGCGTGGGTTGACGGCCTGTCTGCTGTCCCTCAGCAATTAAAAAAATTGTGACAATTCACACTGCACCCTCTAGTCCCAAAGTAGCAGTGTGGTCATATTACTAGAAAACTCATAAACTTCTAATATATATATTTTTTATTGCTGTAGGACTGCAGACAGGCTGGCGGCCCGCTTAGAATTTAGCAGTTACCGTCGCCTATGTGTGTTTGCAACGCCAGTGGCATCGCGAACATGCTGCTGTCACATAAGGGTACAGCAACTTGGGTCACTATTGCCGGAACACAACACAAGGTTATTATGGCGGCATAATAACCTTGTGTTGTGCCATCCAGACGGGCTTAGGGCCCTACCACGTAGCTAGGGTGGGTTGTTTTGTCGCCTTTTACGACAGGCCGACCCCGGCCGCAGACGTTAGTATTCTTTCCCCGCCTCTGCACGGATAAAAATATTGGATATTTTTTTAAATTAAATATAAACATCAAAGCAGGAATTAAATCCCATGAGTGCCATGAACTCGTGAGCTAGCTACGCCATATCATACAAGAGTAATGAATCATCATCATCCTTGCGTTATTAATCCCGGTTGCAACCCAAACTTCCGCTTCGGTCCCTGGGGTCCGCGTTCCGAATTTTTCTACTCCCCTTCGCACGGCCTTCATCATCCTTGGTAGTCAGTCCATTGACACGCATTTACTCTTTACGACGTTTAGCCTACACTTTTGGGGTCTACCCTTCTGCTGGGGCCCGGCAGAAGTGGCATGGCCAGACATTTTGTTTCCCACGTAAGAAGCCGCACTACTTTTGTAAGTGGTGAATAGAGAACATTAAAAAAAAAATAAGGGCTTTACACAGAACTATCTTCAACTAAATGGTCATAAATAAAACACAAAAATGTGAAGTATAAACAATACTAATTATACACTAATTACAAACATGATGTAATTATTCGGTCAGTTGTATGCGGTTTTTTGATTATGTCATGTCCAAATGTTGTGTGCTAAACGGTAGCATATTAAGTTCATTATTTATTGGTTTCGGAACTCCAATTTTTGCAATTATACCGGCCGTTTTATTTTTATCATAATAATCTTCTTCTACATCATATAAATCATCACATAAATTATATGGAGTCATCCATATTCTTTTACATTCTATTTATGTATGTATAATAAATTCCATCATGCAAGGAGGAATAATATACCAATGTAAAGGATATGGACTAAGGATGGATGGCTAATTTATAAGTACGATACAAGTGCGTTCAGTAACAATTTTTTGTTATTTTATGCAATTTTCTCCGTGAAGGGAGAAACCCTACTATCCCCCTACGGCCGGAGTCGGCCTGCCGTAAAAGTCAACAGAACAACCCTAGCTACATGGTAGCCCGTCTGGATGGCAACCACCCTAGTCTTGTATATAAGTACATACATACATATAATCACGCCTCTTTCCCGTAAGGGTAGGCAGAGACCACTTCTTTCCACTTGCTACGATCCTTACATACTTGTTTCGCTTCGTCCACTTTCATTATTCCCTTCATACATGCCCTTCGGTTTAGGGTACTCTTGACCTGGCCTTTTTTCAAGACGTCTCTGATCTGGTCTCGAAACGTCCGCCTAGGTCTACCCCTTCCAACACTTCCATTCACACTCGCCTTATACACTTTTTTCGTCAATCGTTCTTCATTCATTCTCTCAACATGGCCGAACCATCTCAGCATACCTTTCTCAATGTTTGTCACTACATCTTCTTTCAGACCACAACGTTTCCTTATCTCACTATTTTTTATCCTGTCACTCAGTTTAACTCCTATCATACTTCTTAATGATCTCATCTCAACTTTATTTATTCTGCTTTCATGTTTCTTCTGCCATACCCAACTTTCACTTCCGTACATGAGTGTCGGAACCAACTCCCCCTCATGCACAGCCAGACGAGCCTTGTTAGATACCTTCCGACTGTTCATAAAGGAGTACAAAGCTCCATTCACCATGTTTCCTGCATTCACTCTTCTTTCAATATCACTCTCACACTTTCCATCTCTGGTAAACTTTGAACCCAGATACACAAACTCATTCACCTGTTCAATTTGTTCATCTCCAATCACAATATTGCAGTCTGTCACTGTTTCATCTCTTTCAAACACCATCACTTTCGTCTTCTTTACATTCATCTTCATTCCCTTTCTAACAAAAGCTCCACTCATAACAGTTACCATCTCCTGCAACTCTGTATACAAGTAGGCCGTCATAATAACCTTATTTTGTGTTCCGGCATTATTGACCCAGGTTCCTGTATGGGACAGCAGCATGTTCGCGGTGCCCCTAGCGCTGCAAACATCGACAGGCGACGGTAACTGTTAAGTGGGCCGTTAGCCTGTCTACTGTTCCTCAGCAATAAAAAAAGTTACTTATTAATTCTGCTCCAATCTCACATATAAATATATCATAAGAAGTTCCTTTACCACTTCTTAGAATTGAAGACGTCAGTAAGCTTGCTATTTGAGTTGTAATTTAAAACGTCTTGATTGTGGGAGTAACAAAGTAGAAAAGTCAAGGTGGGATTTGCAAATAATCTGAGAGAAACACTATGGGTCAACTTTGTTATGTCATCACTAGTTTTGTTTACACAGCAGATTTGATAATATACTACTGTCAATTATTTAATGGGTTATTGGAAAATACTGTTTTCAATTACGCAGACCTACTTCCAAACGGAATATGGCAGCGTGTAAGTTAAGGTTGAACACAATCTACTTACCAATTCTTACACATCAATCAATTAAAAAGTAAGTAGATCTTACCATAATCTATTATATAAAAGCTACTATGAAGCTGCAACGTATACAGACGAGTGCAACTTACACCCAAATGTTGAACCATAATCAAAATATATTAGAATTTGTTATGTAAACACGACACGGCAATTACAAACAGATAGCGCAGTTCAAATAACGAGTTATAACCCGAAGAAATACAAATTGCTCTCCATTTAAAATTCTTTATTGAGAAAATAATCTTGACCCCCTTTCGTGTCTTGCGAAATATGTGTATCGACATAAGATTGTCTTTAGTGCTATGTTCTTAGTAATTGTATGATATGTGTTTGTTGATAGTATGTGTATAAAAATAGATATAACAAACGTAAAAAAAATTTGGGCCACTGAGTTCTCATCAAGATAAGAGCCAGGTCATCTGAGCTAGTTAGTACATGATCTTTACCTGAATAAAAGATGAAACCATTGCCTGTTTTATAGAAGGTTACAATAACAAGCAAGCCAGAGTCTCGGCCTCATGTGGCTGCTAGGTATGAATAGGGTCCGCTATGTTTCTACGAGTAAGAAGTTGGTATGACTTTAAACCATTTCAGGCCACACAGATTTCTATCTAATTGATATAGGTTTACACATAAAATTTAGCAATTCATGATTTGAAGGACAAATAAATAATAAACATTACTACGGCTAGTATTTTTAAATCGATTTTGATCTATACGTAATAAATTTTAATGATATTCATAAAAATAGTGTTACAAAACAATGGAAGTGTATTGTTTCCTTCGAATTTGGAAGCGAGTTATTACTGAAAACATAAAAACGTAAAAAGATATAACACACATGAGCACATAGTATATTTTTAATAGCACTTTATTCTAGGTATGGTTTAAAAAGTTATCTTTTTAATTATACGAGAATGCTAGAATATTAGATATAAAAAAATGGAATTACCCTACTTATAGGCCAAGATTTACGGTACAGGGTTTAAAGTAGTTAACTTTTCAGTTTATAAGGAGGCTTAAAGAAGTTTTTGTTGTCTTAGTTTTGTCATCTTCATAAATTACAGCATAGCTTAGAAAGTATATTAAGATTTTATCTCGGCTCTTGCCGGTTATTCATGAGTATCCCGTTTCGTATCCCACGGAAAGAGAGCGACGTGAGTCCCCCCTTATTATTGAGTATAATGTATGAGTGTTATGTTAGCTTTCACTTTCTTCCTCATCTCCCTCTGTTCCCTTCCTGGTGTGTGTTCAGTGAATGAGAATCTTGATTAGATGTTTGTGTGATATTATATGAAGTTAATTAATGATCTCTTGTGTGATATTATAATGAAGATGTACGTGAATTTAACATTAACACTGGAACATAAATCTGACTGAATGAAAATACTGGAAATACTTCTATATAATATGGGATGAATTTAGTTAATTGTCAAAAAAATATTTTTTTAAACTTCAAAATTTCCTAGATCTACTAGAAATCTTTTAGGATGTGTAATAGATAAATGTAAGATGTTATTGTTGCAAGACAAAAGCGTAATATTTCTTATACCAATCTTAAATTATGGACGTCACATAAAATCTGTAACAGTAAACACGTACAGCTATGTCAACATAGTACAAACTTATACACATGGAGGTTCATTGAATGCGGCAACAGTTATGATCAACTATGTATTTCCGTATGTGCATTATTACCTTCTCACACATAGTTCTCATAAACAAACAATAGATTGTCTGAATGTATGAAAAATTTACATCTACCATTATTTTCTATCCGTGCAGGTTTGGAGGAAGAATACTGACATCTGCGGCCGGGGTCGGCCTGTCATAAAAGGCGACAAAACAACCCACCCACATAGCTACGTGGTAGGGCCCAAGCCCGTCTGGATGGCAACCACCTTTGGTCTTAAGCATGCCGCCATAATAACTTTGTGTTGTGTTCCGGCATTAGTGATCCAAGTTCATGTACCCTTATGGGACAGCAGCGTGTTCGCGATGCCACTGGCGTTACAAACACCCATAGGCGACGGTAACTGCTAAATTAATAGGTATTTACCTATGAAATTGCCGTTCTGCAGTACTGGCCATTTCAAATCAAAATAATTTTTGTTTGGCTAAGAATTCTAATTTCAAATTAATTTTATTTTAAAAACATGGAATTCTTTTTCCAAAAGTAGTCATTTGTTTATTGATTACATTTTCATAGTGTTACATTTTCATCGCATTTCAATCTTTTTCGTCATCATGGATACGTTAAAAAATCGAGTAATTATGGAATATGAGTACCATCGTGGCAGCAACGCGGCACAAGCGGCACGCAACATCAACGACGTTTACGGAGCTAACACTACAAACCAACGCACCACCTGTTATTGGTTTGCTCGCTTCCGTTCTGGGAATTTCGACCTGAAATATGAACCTCGCGGTCGTCCGAAGACTTTGGTCGACAATGACGAATTAAAGGCGATTGTGGAAGCTACGGCTGAATTAGCAGCAGCTTTCGACCTTAGCGTCAAAACAATATTGGTCCATTTGCGTCAAATTGGCAAGGTAAAAAAGCTTGACAAATGGGTGCCCCACGAACTCAATGATCGCCAGCGCGAAGCACGCGTCAAGACGTGCTTTGCACTGCTCAACAGACACACAAATGAAGGAATTGTGAACCGCATTGTTACCTGCGATGAAAAATGGATTCTGTTTGAGCAAGTGTTCAGCAAGTTGGTTGGATCCTGGTTCATCATCTAAAGACCTAAACAATGCCCTAAATGAAAACTTACCCCTAGAAAAGTGATGGTCACTGTTTGGTGGTCTAGCGCTGGTGTGATTCATCACAGCTTCTTACCAAACGGGGTGAGCATTACTGCAGATGTGTACTGTGAAGACCTGAACACAATGATGGAAAAGCTGGCACATCTCCAACCAGCATTGGTCAATCGCTCGTCTCCGCTGCTCCTGCACGACAACGCGCGACTTCATACTGCACAGCAGACGGTCTCCAAGTTGCAAGAACTGGGGTTGGAAGTTCTCCGTCATCCGCCCTACTAACCAGACCTTGCGCCTACAGACTACTACTTTTTCCAGAATTTGGATCACTTCTTGGCGGGAAAAAAATTCAATACCCGAGAGGCAGTACAAAATGCCTTTGAAGAATTTGTTGCCTCCCATCCAGCTGATTTCTTTAAGAAGGGCGTCAATAAACTGCCACTGCGTTGGCAAAGATGCATTGATTGCATGGGTGATTACTTCGATTAATACAAATAAAAAATACATGAAAAAAATTCGTTTAAATTTTTTCATACAAAACGGCAATTTGATAGGTAAAGACCTAATATAAGTGGGCCGTCAGCCTGTCTGCTGTCCTACAACAATAAAAAAAATATTGGACCATCAAACCAAGATGGCTAACGTAGAGCTGCGGTGAAGCCACGCCAAACATATGGATAAGCGATCCGCAGCTCAAGCTACGTCACTGGTCAGTGGTCACCGTTGTTGCCTCGTGAGTTTATGTTGAGGTAAATTGATGTTGAGGTAAAAGAGGTAAAGACTTACTCCAAACGTCCCCGAGAAATCATTATTGGAAATAATATCAGTAGATCTTTCATCTCCCATGTTTGGTCTTGACTTATTTTATTGCTGAGGCATAGCTAACAGGCAGGTATTTCGAAATTTTATGCCATCCCCCACGTGTTGTCTACGCCATAATTGTTAAATGCACTTTTCCGAGTTACCCATACTAATATTTTAAATGTGAAAGTAACTCTGTCTATCTGTCACGTTTTCACGCCAAAACTGCTGAACTAATTTTGATGAATTTCGGTATAGTCATAGATTCGACCTTGGAGAAGGACATAGGCTACTTTTTTTGAAAATTCATATGGCAGAACAATGTCTGCCGGGTCAACTAGTTGATTATAAAATAATTCTAATTATCGGGCACATAACTTATCTGCGTATGTCATAATAAGTGGTTGATCTAGTTCAATAAGATACCATTAAAAAGCACTAATTGAAGGATTTTCATAAAAACTAGCAACAGTTTCCGATTAATTAGATAAATGCCTTAGGCTATTTTATCGACCAGTCGAAAGTCATTACAGTGTTGATATCTTAATAATATTTTAAATGTGAAAGTAACTGTTACGGTTTCACCCCTTAATTGCTAAACCATTTTTGATGAATTGCATTATTGAGATATAGGGATAGATTGAACCTTGGAGAATGTCATAGGTTACTTTTTACGCGTAAATATTTTGTTTGGCAGAACAACATTTGCCAGCTAGTTCTTACTCGTAATAATTTTACAGTCTTAGGGACACATTAACTTCAATATTTATAAATATTCTGTGATAATTCACACAGCGCCCTCTTGCCCGTAAGCAGCAGACCGATTGTGTAATAAGCAACTGATATATTTATTATGTAATTGTATATTTGCAGTTGGTATTATTTCTCCATGCAGAGGCGGAGGAAGAATGCCAACTTCTGCAGCCGAGCGACATGTCGTAAATGGCGATGCCTGTCTGGATAACAACTACCCCTGAGAGTAAAATTTTTTTTTATTGTTATAGGACAGCAGATAGGCTGACGGTCTACTTAGAATTTAGTAGTTACCGTCGCCTATGGGTATTTGCAACGCCAGTGGCATCGCGAACACGCTGCTCTCCCATAAGGGTATAGGAACTTGTGTCACTAACGCCGGAACACAACACAAAGTTATTATGGTGGCATACTTAAGACCAAATGTGGTCGCCATCCAGACGGGCTTGGGGCCCTACCACGTAGCTAGGATGGGTTGTTTTGTCACCTTTTACGACAGGCCGACCCCAGCCGCAGAGGTCAGTATTCTTTCTCCGGCCCTACACGGACAATGAAATATGTCGCCATAATGATATCGGTAAGGTCAAGTCCCCCCTTTTACGCGGACGGTAGCGTGTTAGAGGTGCACATGACGTCGCAGATAACCATAGGCGACGGTAACTGTTTTCATTACGTGGGCTCTCAGCCAGTCTGCACGTTATTTTATTTTATAAGTTACTAAGGCGACATCCAGTTACTTAATGATATCTCGATGGAAATTGACAATAGTGATCTTAAAAGTATTAAGTTACTTGTAGAGCAAATAGATCTGGTATCTAAAACAAGTCCTAAACGGGCTCTAGATAACGTTTCTTGTACGTATTGCACAATAAGTACGCGTATAAGCTTTTTAGATTGAGAACCGGATGATTGCTCTGCGACCAAGGTCGGCCTGCCGTAAAAGGCGACAAAACAACCCTAGCTACATGGTAGGGCTTCAAACCCGTCTGGATGCCAACCACCCTCGGACTATAAGTATGCCGCCATAATAACATCGTTTTGTGTTCCGGCATTAGTGACCCAGGTTCCTGTATCCCTATAGGACAGCAGCGTGTTACCCCTATGGAACAGCAGCGTGTTCGCGACGCCCCCGGTGTCGCAAACATCCATAGGCGGCGGTAACTGCTTATTATTAAGTGGGCCGTCAGTTTTTCTCGTGTTCCTCAGTAATAAAAAAATACAGATTTTAACCATAAACAAAAAAGTATATACATACATACTTAGAGTATACATAAGCAAGCTACATGTATATTCTAAGCATACATATGTATGTGTCAAACGCATTTTGGCGTTGTGTAATATTTTTTTAAAATGTATTTATCTAACTAGCTGTGCCCGCAACTCCGTCCGCGTGGAATAGTGACTAAAAGCAGCATTTTTTGGATAAATCTTATGGTTTATTTTGGATTACAAACCCTATAAACCCTAAAACATAAATAAATGAAATATGCAAACAGTCAGTGTTATCGAATGCAACTGTTACGCCATGCGCCTCCGGAATACGTGCGTTTGAACCTACACAGTCCAGCCTAAGCTAGACCCTATTTCATATGATTGATGATATAAATCTGAGGTCAACTTAAATTGGACTATAAAATTTCCGAAACATCATTTTTAACAAAAACTATTTTTTTTCTAAAATGAAAAAAAACATAATTTACTCCTTGTTACATCAGCTATCTGCCAGTGAAAGTCCCGTCAAAATAGGTGCAGCCTTTTCAGAGATTAGCCGAAACAGACAGACAAAATTTTTAAAAAATGTTGTTTTGGTATATGTACCGTGTATACGTTCAAATGCACTTAGTAAAAAGCGGTTATTTTAATATTATAAACAGAAACTCCTATTTTATTTATTTGTATAGATGTATGTATTATTAAGGTCGAAATTGATCGAAGGATTCCACAGTTCTTTTTTCATATACGAGTAAAATTTAACTGTGCCCAATTTCCGCATCCGCATATTTTTTTAAAAAGGTGTTATACACCACCAGTTTTGATTCACGTATTTATATTTAAATACTTAAATTACAAATCTAAAATTCTCATAAAAACTATTCAAGTGTTTAATGTAATGTGAGACTATATTTTTTACAATAACATTGATGTGTTTGTCTTGTTTCATCCACGTAGCAAACAGTGTTCAATGAGAGCAACATCCGTGACGACAACGATTGCAAAAACTTATATAAGAAATAGTCACAACTGAATAGTGATTTACCTTTGATTGAATATAGTTATTCACACTTCATTAAATTTTCAATGTTATTATATCAGACATTATTCAAAAAACATTAGTATTTCAGTGATAATTAGCTTTTTTTAATTAAAAATTACTTGAATAAAAGTTTTAATAGACTATCTGTTGCCCTAGTACTTGTTATAATCTGATATAAATGCTGTTTTAAGAAATAGATAATTTTATGATATATTTTACGCTTTCAGAAGTGAAAAGTTTGTAGGTAATGAATAAAAAATTGATACAAAAAATACATTTAATTATTTTATGTTTTTGAAAAAAATAAGACAGTTTTTTCCAAAGTAATACATCCGTGGAGTTTAATGACTTTTAAATTTAATAACGACTTGTATATAGAATTTTGTTTATTGTTAGAGCATGGAAATCGTTGATACCAGATTAGAACACTGTTATTGGGTTGTAATGAAAATAAGTATGTAAGGATGGTCGCAAGTGGAAAGAAGTGGTCTCTGCCTACCCCTACGGCAAAAAGGCGTGATTATATGTTGTATGTATGTATTGGGTTGTACCGATGTGACACCCATCGCACGTAGGCACCAAGAACGAGACTTCTTACTAAGCACATATTTATCAGTGAAATCTATCCAACATTTATTAGGTAACTCTCATACTTTGCATGTGTGCAGCCATCGAGCAGTAAAAAAGTTTTTTGTTAAGTTTATATGTATCTCAGACAAATGTCAGTACAAAAGTATTAAGTCAATAAGAAAAACAAAAATTTAAGAAAGACCAACATATAAAGTTAGCCAAGTGTTTTACATGGTAATAAATATAATGTAATAATTACAAATGGTAATAAATATAATGTTTGGAAATCAGCAACACAAATATCGTTTGGCTATTATATAGGTATAAGAGAGAAGTCTTATTTTTTCAAGATTCCTACCTCGTCTTCAGTCAATTATGGTTCGCTGGACGTAGGCCGCCCTAAGTTTGTGCCACACACATCTGTTCCGAGACAATCCCATCCATCTTGCACAGGTTGTTAAGACCTGGCTGAGGGCGTCCTATGTTTTACCGAGACGGCAACTCTTCAAGATTCGATAGCATCATCGCTCATTGTTATATGTTATTCAGATTTCTACGCATAACATTAACTTCTTATTTAACTAAATTTTTATGTCTATTTAGCCAAGCACTTTTTTATGGTAATAAAAACATGTAATAATGAATAATTTTGCAATTTTATTGAACTTAATTAAAACCATAGCAATACTTTGGAAGTCTTCGATAGATTTAAGAAATGAGACATCGTGGGCTGTTATTAATATTGAAACAAAAAAAAGGTCAGTAAAAATTGTATTTAAAAAGCTGTTTGTTTATCAATAAATAATCAGAACTCAGATCACAAAAAGTTATTTAAGCGATAATTTTTCTCTAAGGCCTATTAAGCGAAAGCTTGGGATACGCGTAAATGGCAATACTTTATATTATATATCCGTGTTTAACTATTTATCCGTGCAGGGGCGGAAAAAGAATACTAACCTCTGCGGCCGGGGTCGGCCTGTCGTAAAAGGCGACAAAACAACCCACCCTAGCTACGTGATAGGGCCTCAAGCCCGTCTGGATGGCGGCCACCTTTGGTCTTAAGTATGCCGCCATAATAACTGTGTTGTATTCCGGCATTAGTGACTCAAGTTCCAGTACCTTTATAGGACAGCAGCGTATTCGCAATGCCACTGCGTTGCAAACACCCGTAGGCGACGGTAATTGCTAAATTCTAAGCGAGCCGTCAGCCTGTCTGCTGTCCTACAGCAATAAAAAAACTTGTTAAACGTTCTAAATTACGTTTATTAAAGTATCTTTGGATTTAAACTACATATTTGCAAACGATGTATACGGTGAATGTTAACAGACGGCTGTTCAAACAATGTTATTCAATTGAAAGTCATCGTAAGCTTGTGTCATGTATTCCATATAAGTACAGATTGGAATGAACAAAAAGGTATAGGTGTTGCCCACACGCATGCATTGTTTAATACGTTTGAATGTCTATCGCCTTGAGCTCTATCACTTCTTGGTGCCATACGCAAACAAAAGATTGCAGTGCATTTAAATTACACACATGTTAACCTTTACGTATTCGGTTTTCTTTTCAGTATTGAATAATAGATGGCAGCTGCCACAGAAAAAACTAAATTGGTCGCAGAACAATGACCAAATTCGATCTTGTGACAAAGACGGTAACCAGGAATTTTGGTAGAATCGCCACCGTGGACACTTTGGTTGTCCTTTGCTAGCCAGCTAAATGAACACGAGTTCCAACGTTGCACTGATAATGTATATTTTCCATGGGGAAAACAGAAAATTTAACTTATTTCATAGAATCTATGGCCTAACCAATGAACCATAAGCAAGAAGTGTTTGGTCTTTAGCATGCCCGAACACTAATTGTCCAATGGAGCCTAAGATACAAAAGCTTTGGGACGCTCCGCTCAGTAGTTTAGTGCACAAAAATCTTATATCTTCTGGCACTAATGATACTGAGCGCGCCCGTCTTAGAGCCGTCTTCAAGTGGGAATTAGGTTTATGGTTTCAAGCCTTAGCCTCGGCGAATTGAAGTACGCTCCTGGACGATAATTCGTATAGAATTGTGGCCTCAATTCGACTGGCGACAACAGCTGTAGTTCCTCATCGCTGTAGGTGTGGGGATAAAATCGGAGGCCTAGGGCTCCACGGTTTATCGTGTAGCAAAAGCGCCGGCCGAATACCACGAGACGCTGCATTAAATGACATTATCCATCGTTTTCTTGCCACCGTCGGGGTGCCTTCCATTTTGGAACCGAATGAATTAAGTCGTCACGATGGCAAGAAACCGGACGGGATGAAATTGGTGCCCTGGAGGATTGGATGCCCTCTGGTATGGGACTCTACCTGCGTAGACACGCAGACCTGCGGCTTCCCATCTTCCAGATACAGCTCTGATAGCCGGTGGTGCTGCTGCACAACAAAAGAACCTGAAACGTCGCAAATATTCATCCATTGGCAGCAGATTCATATTTGCAGCTTTTGGTGTTGATACTCTGGGGCTGTGGGGTCCACAAGAATACAGCCTATATCGAGACTTGTCAAAACGCTTGATAGAGGTCTCACGGGATCAAAAAGCTGGTTTGTATTTAGGGCAAAGGATAAGTGTTGCCATCCAACACGGTAATGCAGCCAGCGCGACTGAAAGCGATTTGAAAACAATTTATTAAATGTAGTATTCGTGTTTTTGGTTTCTTTCTTTTTTCAATTATTTTTGTAATATAGTGTAGTTTTAATCTTATGTTCCGGCATAAATGACCAGGTTCCAGTTTCCCTACGCGGCAGCATGTTAGCGGTGGCCTAGGCGTCGCTTAAATGGGGCTACATGGGCCATCTGCCTGTCTGTTGTCCCACAGCAATACAAAATGTTAAATATCAAGATTTTAACTCTAAAAGTAACAATATTTAATAACAATCCTTTTTGGTCTTGCCAAGAATCTAGAAGAAATAAGTTAGGAGAGACCTATTTTTATGCAGGGATTCTAACTTAAGTACAATAATGACCTTACACACTTACCTTCAAGGCAAAAGCCTTCAATATGAGTAACAACTAATATATTAATGAGTGAAACATGAGTCGCCATAAACGGTTCGAGGAATCGAACGGTAAAGTGATTCATACATACAAAATAAAGTTCCTTGAAGTTTGACATCGGAAGAAACTACACAAATTAATATGCATACAATTTTATAGTGAGAATTTAGAACCTTTAGAACTTACATCCTTAGTGTCAACGGAATGAGTGGGTGATAAATGAAAGAAATAACTGGTGATAAATTACTACGACCTTGAACAACGTACACTTAGCTTATCTACGGGCTCGAAACACTTCGAAATAATCCGAGTAACACAAACTAGTCGTCTTAGGTTATTTTAATGCAATCAAAAAATTTATCCGAACATTAAAGAATGCCATCACTAAAATCTATAACAAATTTTTACTAACGTCTCCACCGGGTTAAGGAGGGGGTAAATCCAAAACTGCTAGCGTAACGTCTTAAAACTGATACGTACTTATCTACCAGGGGTGCCGAAGATCGTTCGAAGTTTAAAAGAAAAAAATCGAAATGTGGATCTAGGGTACAGATGCGGGGGTTTGGTTTGCAACTCAGATTCAGAGGAAAATGAACTAATTTTAATTTTTCAAATTACATCTTTCTGTATAAATTTAACAAATAAAGCGCAAAATTCGAATATAGTTATAAAAATAAAGAACATTAGAAGTCTATTGCTCTCGTGTCTAATTTTTTGTGTGATTATTTCTTCTTTTTAATACATTTCAAGCTTACCACAGTATAACTTGTTTTGTTCCTTAAGTGAAAGTAGTGCTTTAAGGCATAGCATCAACTTTCGCCTATTTAGCTTGTTATCTTGATTTCATACATTATTATTAATTCTTATGTGTATACATTCTAATAATGAACACGATGGAGTAAGACTGTTTGATTGATAATCAACAATAGATAAATCAATTACAATGCAATAGTTGATTTACAACCGTGATTACTATGTTATAAGTACGTTGTAATACAAATCACAATCATTTACATTATCAAATATACATAATGTGCATGATGTTTATTTCCTTATGTATTTCATTAAGACTAAGTGGAGTGAAACAGATGCACTAGACGAAGAATGAAGTTCTGGCTTTTAAACATTAGGAGGTGGGCCGTTATCACCTCTGTCGCATAAACATCTTACTATCAAAAAAGAGATATGTATATAAAGATAATAAAGCTGATACCCAACCTGTAAGATTGAATCTAATCCAAAAATTTTAAATGAGAGCTTTTCACAAAAGTGAATTCTCAACAGCTGTACTCTGCATCGGCGCACAACTGAAGCATCATAATACTGTGACAATGTACGGCGTCATGTAGCCCCAATATAAGCAGCAAAGCGCATGATTTATTGGCATTTGACAACTTATAAGTATATTTATACCCTTTTTCAAATTGAATACATATCCAGACTAATATTATAAATGCGAAAGTAACTCTGTCTGTCTGTCTGTCTGTCTGTTCCTCTTTCACGCCTAAACGGCTGAACGGATTTTGATGAAATTTGGTATGGTGATAGATGATAACCTAGAAATGGTCATAGGCTATAAATAATCACGCCATCGTTCTTAGGGGGTAGGCAGTAGGCAGATAACTAAATTGAGTTAGTGATTTTTTGTGCTTATCCGGTATCTATGAGAATCGGCCAACATCTATTTTTCATCCCCCTAAATGTTAGGGGTAGTCCACCCCTAAATTTTATTTTTAATTTTTTGACATTTTATTATTTTTATGGCAGAACAACGTTTGCCGGGTCAGCTAGTTATAAATATGTATTCAAATTTGACTATGTATTCAAATTGAATACATAGTCAAAGACGCAATAGCTACCCCACGGAGGTCATCAGTAAATAATTAGTACTACCGTAGTCTTAGCTTTCGAGCTAATACCTGGTTGCATTAAAAATATATAAACTTGGTCCATCCATCAATTGTATATGTTAAGTCCTGCTATACAGGTTTTTCGAAGGAAATGTCTTTAAAAAAGTTCGGTATCCGAAATCAAAAATTTTCTAGTGAAATTCTTAAGCGAGAATGTGGTGGATTTCCCCCAAAGAATATATGTGGATGGAATAACAAGTTTACAAGATAAACATGACACTAATAACTCTATCACGTTTACACCATTAGTTTTAATTTCCAAAGTAAATATTTCCATTTGCATTTGGGCGCCGTTTGATTTGAATGCTTTTCTAACGGTTCAAATCGAAATCCAAAGAATATCTTGTATTTGAAACTCTTTTACCAAATGTTCATTGTTGTTACACGAGAAAGATGAAGGCCAGTCTTAAAAAAAGTTAATACAAATTATGAAACATTTATCTCCGCGCAGAGTAAGAATACTGTAATACTGACCCCTGGGGCCGGGGGCGACCCGTCATAAAAAATACAAACCAACCCTAGCTAGGTGGTAGGATTCTAAGGCCATCTGGATGGCAACCACCTTTGGTCTCTAAATATGCCACCATAATAACCTAGTGGTAAAATATCATGATAATTAATGTCACAAATGTAACACAATCTTGTTAATTCCAAAACAAACTTTAAGACGTATTTTTAACTGTATTTACATCGGTGGGTAGTAGCCCAGGATACTTACAACTTATACCAGTCTGAAGTCTAATTCTTATGAACTATAAATATATTAGAGCTGATCTATCATAAAAATGAATAATAACAAAGAACTTGGAAAAGAGTTAACAATTCAATAATAAGGATTCTCAAGAACGTTTATATTAATCGTCGGGTTTGGAATGAGCTGTTTTCCAAAATAGGCGTTATAAAATTTCATCAAGACCAGTAAGCGTTTAGTAATGCCTCTTGTGTTACAGTGTTTTCAACCGTGCAGGGGCGGAGAAAGAATACTAATCTCTGCGGCCGGGGTCGACCTGTCGTAAAAGGTGACAAAACAACCCACCTTAGCTACGTGGTAGGGCCTCAAGCCCGTCTGGATGGGGACCACCTTTGGTCTTAAGTATGCCGCCATAATAACCTTGTGTTGTGTTCCGGCATTGGTGACCCAATATCCTGTACCCTTATGGGACAGCAGCGTGTTAGCGATGGTAACTGCTAAATTCTAAGCGGGCCGTCAGCTTGTCTGCCGTCCTACAAAAATAAAAAAAATGTTAATAGACGACGGTTATCACCTACTATCGTGTGGGTTTGCTTGTTTCCTGAACTCCAGCTATAGAAAAAAAATTAACAAGGTCCATATAATAAGAATTGAATCTATAGGACTTCAACTTTGGAGGCTTAAAATAAGACATTGGATAAAATTGTATATAAAATTGGGCTGGATTACGGCTGAATAATTTAGTATAAGAACTATTTAGTTCTTATAATAAATCAACAATTGATGAATAATGATTTAAAATTAAAAATGTATTTTGTTTATATTTCTTATTAACTGACGAAAAAAAACGGAGGAGGTTCTCAATTATTCGACGCGAATATTTTTTTTTCTTTTCTTTATGTATGACCATGCTTAACTTTTTACAGAGTAGTCCGATTTTAAAATATTTTTTTTTATTTGAAAGGGAATTAATTATAATACTTACATTCGTTTAAGAACTTATTTATTAAGGTTAAATAAGGTTAATGAAAAGAAGGTTTATTATTTTTAGCTTTCAGGTTTTTCGGCGGTTTAATTTTTTAGCGTAACATATTTGTGAAGATTTTACTTTTACTTTTTTACTTTTTCTACTTCTTCTTTAATCAAATTATGCAGTTAAGTATTTAATTGATCAGTTTAATTGTGTTTACAAAATGTCACACTTTATATCGTTTTTCTTTAATCTAAACCCAATATAACTTATCAAAGATAATATATATGTTGCGATATTTGCAATAATTATAATAAAGGTGTGAATTCTATCCGTGCAGGGGCGGAGAAAGAATACTAACCTAAAAGGCGACAAAACAACGCTAGCTATGTGGCAGGACCCCAAAAGCTCGTCTGGATGGCGACCACCTTTGGTCTTAATAAAGTATGCCGCCATAATAACTTTCCGGCATTAGTGACTCAAGTTCCTGTACCCCTATGGGATAACAGCGTTTGGGTTCGCGATGCCACTGGCATTGCAAACACCCATAGGCGACGGTAACTGTTAAATTCTAAGTGAGCCGTCAGCCTGTCTGCTGTCCTAGAGCAATAAAAAAATGGCAATAGCATTTTGAAGAATAATAATGCTTTTGTATAAAGTTATTATAAAATTTGTGTAACTTACAAATTTACATTTTATATGTACTTAAAATTATACTGAAATAACATGTGTTTATACAACAGTTAAAAAGCGAATTGGGCTACCAGGGTAACAAAAGTACTAAGGAGGCTTACCTTCATATTGTCACATAGAAAGCGTAGGCCGTGAGACAAAGGTTAAACATGCTTGACTAGCGTGACTATTGATCTGCACGGATAAATAATGCCTATTTGACGCTCTCATTCTGTCCAATCGCGTAATTACATAACATCGAGTATATAACATATAGAACGTGCTTGAAGTATATTTCTGTATTGTAAATTTTGTGCTATAATTGCATTTTCTGGTTGCTATTCTGCAACTTCTTTGCATCAGCAAAAAAGTCTCAACAAAACATATTATCATCAATTTTAGATATCATTATTATTTATGTGATTTTTTAAAACACAATTTAGGACGCGCACACCCAGCCCTGAACAAGCTATTTTCAGATCATGCAAATATTGATTGTGAGCATCGAGCCTTGAACACAAAACCCGACACTTCATCACAAAGTAATTAGAAAATAGTAAAAAGTAAACAATCTATTTTTCTATTTTACTTATGTGTCTATTGGCAATTATTTAGTTCTTAGTATTATATTTTACGAGTAAGAACTTCGGGAGTTAAAATAGTCTAATCTTAATTCTTATAGAAGTTCTTCTCTAGAATCATCGCGTTTTTACCAATATATATAGGGTGGTAAATTATATAAATTAAATTAATTTATAGAAGTTTAGTGTGATAGCAAAGTATGGTAATTTAATTCCTAATCAAATTCTTCTTCTTCCTCTTGCCCTTATCCCACATTATATGGGGTCGGCACAACATGTTCTCATGGGCATGGATCATGGGCACGAATTCGATTCCCATATTGCGTCTGTGCGTTTATGTATAATTTGTATTTACAAAACAATAAAAGCATATAAGCAGTTGTCTAGTATCCATAATAAAAGTGCTATGCTACTTAGGGACTAAATGGCGCTGTGTAAATTGTGCCCGTATATTTATTTAATAATTACCATGTTGTTTGTCATGACATTTATTATGCATAAAATATAGACATCAAAAAATCTAAGCAACATGCATGATATTAAAAATTTACCATTTATACTAATTAATTTCTAAGTCTTTACTCACTCAAAGTGCGTAGGTATGTAAACTTTTTTGTTATTGATGACATACTGGCTGGTTGTAAAAAAAAATTTCGATTATGTTTTTTTTTTTTCATACTTAAAATTAAATGAAAGGGAATTTGTTTGAATTTAAATGCGTTTTTATTGTTACGTTTAGTCTTGATTTTATAATTTTACCAACCATTTAAATAGGGTTAGCGACAAAATTGAATTGTTATTCTTTACGTCATTGAGCGACGTCATTTGACGGCAAATGAAATGCAAAGGGCTGTAGGGATGTTGCAAGCGGTAAGTAATCAATCTCAGGTATTTCGGCATTTTGGCATTCATAGAAGTGTTATTTGTCGGGAACCCGCTGAACAGCATCCAGGCCGTAAAAGGAGTACAACCACTCGGCAAAAACGGATTATACAACTGCAAGACGCCAGCCGATGTTAACCGCTTGAGAGATAAGTTTGAGGCTACAAAATTCAAGTGGTGTTGATGTAAGTCCCCAAACTGTGCGAAATCGACTGCATGAGTACGGCCTACGAGCTCGACGCCCAATTAGGTGCCCACCGATACTTCACGGGAATCGCGCTCGTCAAAATGAATGGTATAGAGAACGCAGAACATAGACCCAGGAACAATGGGATAAAATTATGTTTTCCGATGAGTCACGATTCGGGTTTAGGCTTGATACAAGAAGGGCGTGAGTGTACCGTCGGCCCGGAAATACTGAAAGGCTCAAGTACATTCAGGAAGTTCATCCATACAGCGGCTCATCCACTATCCTAAAATTTAAATTATATTGCTTAGACTTTTTTGATGTGTGTATTAATATTAGCACTAATGTCTATTAGTTAGATCTGGATCTGTCTGAACTTATAAAAGAAACCCGCTAAACTGGTTTAAAGTATTCTACATATGCCGATCGAACAAAAAGTAGTGGAAATCAAGTCTAGTCGATAATAATAATAGCCCACATATGAACGAAGAGTGACTAAACTACCGGCACGCTATGATGGCCGTTTTGACGTTTGTCCACTCATGAAGTTTCGTATTAATTAGTAATTACATTTGAAGGAGCAAATTGCTGTTCTTTATTGTCAATAGTGACGTGCATTTAGTCACAATAAAGAACAGCAATTTGCTCCTTCAAATGTAATTACTAATTAATACGAAACTTTATGAGTGGACAAACGTCAAAACGGCCATCATAGCGTGCCGGTAGAGTAGTGATGTGTATGTAATATAAGTGGATAAATTTTTAAATATTATTGTAATTCTGCATTTTAACTTAATAACTCCCAAATAAAATATGATAGCTCCCAAATTAAATGTTATCGGTGTTTATATATTTTTTTGTAACATTTAGGAGGTACTTTTATCATCCCAGACTCTTTTTACCACCCTTTTATTAACTTGACGTGTATGTATCTATGTAACGGAATTTTTGGACACGACTTTATCAATTACTTTATCCGTGCAGGGGCGGAGAAAGAATACTGACCTCTGCGGCCGGGGTCGGCCTGTCGGCAACAAAACATCCCACCCTAGGCTACGTGGTAGGGCCCCAAGCCCGTCTGGATGGCGAACAGCTTTGGTCTTAAGTATGCCGCCATAACTTTGTGTTGTGTTCCGGCATTAGTGACCTAAGTTCCTGTACCCTTATGGGACAGCAGCGTGTTCGCGATGCCACGCCACTGACGTTACAAACATCCATAGGCGATGGTAACTGCTAAATTCTAAGTGGACCGCCAGCCTGTCTGCTGACCTACAGCAATAAAACAAATTACATTTACTTAAAAATTAGAAATGTTTATAAATAATAACATCCCGGAAGTCCCACTGTTGGGATCGGGTCTCCGTATACCCCGCAGTTCACCGCCACTCTTGTCCGAGGGATTTGCGGTTACACATACCGATGATTTTTTATGCAGATTTCTTCAAGTTTTTAATCAACATCGGTACCTTACCAACCAAAACAGTTAAGCCGGATTTATATTTGTCTGACGTGACGTGTCGTGATGCGTCAGAACGGTATCGGTTTCATACATTAAGTATGGTAACGTTCACACTTGTAATGCGTAATGTGTCGTGATGGCTTCTATTGTGTCGCATCAGAAACGATCCCGATTGAGTCAGAGCAGAGGGGCGGGGCACGGCGTCGTCAGACAAATGTGCAAGCGCCAGTGTCTTTGTATTAAAAAAATTGAGAATGTACTTCTTCAAACTGTGCCTGCGACAATCTGAAATACTGATGAAATTTTTCATCATCGTTTTCAAGCTCTTTAATGAGACAATGAAACTCGCCATTAATTTCTCTTTTTATATTATAATAATAAATATTTATTGTAACACATTATTATTGATATTGACTGGATGAATCCAATATCTTCTTCTCTTTCTTTCTTTTGTTAACAAAGTTTCCAGCATCATATATTGAATATATTCTTCATAATCGGAATCAGAATCGAATAACTCATAGGAGAGCATTAAAGCATGTCACCTTTCCTAGAGCTAGAGCCGTATTGATTGAAAATATCGTCAGAAGGCGTCAGAACACGACATATAAATGTGAACACTAGCCATCACGTCAGAACAAGACACGACACGACACGTCAGACAAATATAAATCCAGCTTCAATTCCATTGCGGAATTTGAACGTGACCTCTAGTTTGACCCCATACGCGGTAGCCTAGAGATGTGCAGTTTTAAATAAAATCAGTTGAATTTGCTTTTCCTAGTCTACATTTTGAAATATTCTCAGTTTTTAAGATACACCCGTAGAGTAAATGGTACAGTCGTGTTTTTATCCTCCAACGATATCTGAGTCCGCTTTAATCGATATAAATGTAATAAAACATCATCTTTCTTCCGAAATACTAATATTACAAATAAAGCTGTAAAATCTAAATGGCAATAAAGATCGATTTTATATTTAATATCTGATACATCGAAATAAAATCAAGAAATATACTTATGTGTATTTTGCGATAAATTCTTCGATCACGACCGATAGCCGTTTATCGAAAAGTGGGACGTGACGAATCTTCCTTCAAATCTTATATAGTACATTACGCATTTCGAAATGTTTTACACTTCTTGCGATTCAGTTCAATTGCATTAGGTGTGCCGTTGTGAAGACGTGGCTTAATGAAATTAAGCTTTACAGGATATGCGAGTAGTGAAACCTACATACCGAAATCACTGTACTTAATCAGCTTCCTTGGACTTGGCCTTAGACAAGCGTAGCGGATATACTGTCCATTCCCTCTAGGGAGACGCCCGAACGCAGCAGTAGGTTTATGGCATATTATGGGAGTGTTGTTTGGCGTTCTAAATAGGATTTTTTAAATGCTCTTTCATTTTCTATGCCCTTTTAAGAAAGGACTCCTTTTGGTAAGCCAAAAGGAGTAGATAAATAGATAACTCTATTGCATATCAGATAACCTACAAACATAAAAAAATTCTTATAACTAATAGGCGGCTTTATCGCTTAATCGAATTATCGATCTCTTCCAGGCAACCTGTAATCCACTTGTCACTAAACACTACTCCGTAAAAAAGTTATGGTAATCCATTTTATGCCGGGACCACATAGCAAAAATTTTCAACGTTTATCTTAATTTTTAGGTATAATAATTTCAAAACCATCGTAACCCTGTTTAGAACTAGTATTGTTTCTAAATGTTTTACGCTCTCTATGTGCAAATTAAAAAAACACTATTCATCTTCTGATATTTTATTTTAATAGCTAGTCTACATAGACCGTGTCGAATATCATAGATAAAAACTATAAAATTAACTTATTACTTTTTTATTGCTGTAGGACGAGACAGCAGACAGACTAACAGCTTGTCTGCTGATGTTTGCGATGCCAGGGGCAGTGGTAACACGCTGCTGTAGGAGTACTGGAATCTGGTCAAGCCCTAACACCTAGCAACTAATAGCAACCAAATTTAAAAAAAAAAAACTTTATAAATAAATTTCGCTACACTACAAATAACATATTAGTACTGCTAAGAAAACATTTAGCATCCAAAACATGAAGGATTTTTTATGAAATTCTCCGGCAGTGGGTCGTTATTTGTGTCTCCGAAAGGAAACGAGCCGTTCGCATGCGTGTTGATTTGTAGGAAATAACGGAACTATGACTGTCTTGGCATCTAGAATTAAGTTACATTTATAAATAGATTGTTGCTTTGTCTTTTATTTATCACTATTTTATATTTTTATGAACCTCGTGGCACAAACTTTTTCGCTTGTGGGGAATGCCTGTGGGGCACACGGGTTGGATTCCTGTCTTGAGTCAGAGTTGATATATAATATGTATTTATTTATAAAATAAAAGTATATAATAATATTTTATTCCAGCAAAGAAGTATAGAAGTAGAATAACTGAAGACAATTTAAATATAATTATGTTAACAAATAGTTCTTCTAAAGGTTGTACATATGCTGCTTAGGTTATCAATGAAAATTTACATGGGTTTCCACACTAAAATAGGTCTATATTGTAGAAACCGTAGTGATTCAAATATATGTACAATATATTATGTCCTACATTAGTTTGCTAAAGACCTGTTCGCACAGCGATATTTCACCGCGAGGTTTTTATTCTCGCGTATTAAATTCCGCGATCGGAATTACACCTAGTACGCACTGCGAATAAAATTTCGTATTATTTTTGTTTTATTTTCGTATTAGTTTAATTCAGTTCTCGGCTGGACGCACGTGTAAAATGGACAACCGAACTAAAATTTTAATTTATCTAATACTAAGGCGGCGTAACAGACGTATCAAAAGATGTCATGAACATTGGATTCACCCACCCACTTACGTCATTGAGACCCATGAAAAGATTTTTCTACATAACATATAAAGAGTTCCGAAAATATCTTTATATATTTCTTCCCACAATCTCGTCTTCAATATTCTATCGTGGTATGCTTTGCTTTATCAAATTTGTCCCAAAAGGGAGGGTCTCCTGTGCATCAGCGAGATTAGTTGCTCCACATCAATCTCGTCATTTTCTTGCACGGCCGCCGATCAGGCGGGAGAAGAAGCGCGCGACATCTTTTCAATAGCGACGTTGCACGACTGAGCGATACGCGCGAATTTTATTCCGCAGTGCGATACCATACTCACTTTATACGGTACAAAATATTTGCACGGAAATAAATCGCACCGCTTCGTGTTCAATTTACATCAAGTCACAGATTTTATTCCCGCACGATTTTTTTACCGCCAGTGCGGCTACTCCTATAGGATTAAACGTGTTACAGAATTACGAGAAAAAAACGTGCGGTGAAATATCACAGTGCGGACATGGTTTAACGCTCCTCTGCTACTTACTTTTTTTTTATTGCTGTAGAACAGCAGACAGGCTGACGGCCCGCTTAGAATTTAGCAGTTACCGTCGCCTATAGGTGTTTGCAACGCCAGTGGCATCGCGAACACGCTGCTGTCCCATACGGTTACAGGAACTTGGGTCACTAATGCCGGAACACAACACAAGGTTATTATGGCGGCATACTTAAGACCGAAGGTGGTCGCCATCCAGACGGGCTTGAGGCCCTACCACGTAGCTGTGGGTTGTTTTGTCGGCTTTTACGACAGGCCGCCCCCGGCCGCAGAGGTTAGTATTCTTTCTCTGCCCCTGCACGGATACTTTATGACTAGATGGCAGCGTGTGATTTATAATTAAAGCATACCAATAATTTAAACAAAATAATACATATTATTTCTACAATATACTCGTATGATACACGTGTCATTATATTCATTTATTTACAAGCACGCACAGTTTGTATTGGAAATTTAATATTACCTATATAATATATAAATATTTTTAATTGTTTTTGTAATTTTTGTTATTAATGTTTAACTTATCTGATATTGCATTTTATAATGTTAAACAACTACTATGATCGCAAATGTTTTGTGCACCTATAATTGGCAAACATATTTATGAACTTTATTATTGTAAATACTATATAAATTTTATTTTATGTATGCTGTTAATGTACCGTATTAAATAAATAAATTCAATTAGTAAAATATTGTCTTAACATGAAGGCATTAAATCGATTATTTTTATTTACTTACTAGCTGTGCCCGCGACTCCGTCAGCGTGGAATAGTGACTTTGGGCAGAATTTTTTGGATATATCTTATGGTTTATTTTGGATTACAAACCCTATAAACCCTAAAATATAAATGAAATATGCAAACAGTCAGTATTATCGAATGCAACTGTTACGCCATGCGCCTCCGGAATACGTACGTTCGAACCTACAAAGTCCAGCCTAAGCTAAACCCTATTTCATATGATTAATGACAGAAATCTGAGGTTAACTTAAATCGGAAATTCACCCTACAATGTCCAGCCTAAGCTGAACCCTATTTTATATGATTGATGATATAAATCTGAGGTCAACTTAAATTGGATTATAAAATTTCCGAAACTTATTATTTTTAACAAAAACTATTTTTTTTAAAATAAAAATAGTCTAAGTTACTCCTTGATACATCAGCTATCTGCCAGTGAAAGTCCCGTCCAAATCGGTGCAGCCATTTCAGAGATAAGCCGGAACAAACAAGCAGACAGACAGACAAAAATTGTAAAAAATGTTGTTTTGGTATATGTACCGTGTATACGTCCGAATGCACTTAGTAAAAACCGGTTATTTTAATATTACAAACAGACCCTCCAATTTTATTTATTTGTATAGATTTGGGGTGTAACTTTATCATAATCATTTGAGTTCAAAGAGCAACTGCGTTAAGTCTACTATATACAAAATACTTTTTAGGGACGGAGTAAGAACGCCGTGGACGGCCTGCTGTAAAAGGCGATAAAACAACCCTAACTAGATTGTAGGGCTTTGAGCTCGTCTAGATAGCAACGACCCTTGCTCTCTAAATATTCCGCCATCACATTGCTTGTATTCCATCATAAGTGACAGGTTCCAGTCCCCCTACGCGGACGGCAGCGTATTAGCGGTGGCCCTGGCTTCAAAAACACCCATAGGCAATGGTTGCTGCTTACATTAGTAGACCGTCAGCCTGTCTGCTGTTCCAAAAAAAATTACTGGAGAATGTGTTCTTCACGCGTGAGCGATACGAGCAAGGCTAAATATGTGAAACCTTTAAACAATAAACTGTGCCAATTTTATTCGTCTTTTCAAATAGAATTACGGTTAGATTTCAGCTTTGTGCCTATCGGAACCAGTGTGTCAAATTATAATATTATAAATTGTGATTGGTACGTGATGGACAGGTGCTGTGGTGTGCGTATAACGAATTCAGGTCGAGGGCCATGGTTTCATACAAATTAATATACATTTTACTGCATGCGAGTTATGCCACGCAACAAAGACTTATAAAATGGTTGCAAAATCAACCAAACATTTCATACTGGTAAACTAGTAAATATTTCATACCGGTAATTTCGATCCTCTTATACTCGAAAATACATAATTGGTTATTAAACTTTAATTATCAAATTCTGCGGTAGCCGTCTTAAATTTTTAACAAATTTTTATACTCTATGCGAATTCCACCATCAAGTCGAATCAAATGAAAACTTATACATATATCAAAATCCGTTTGTTTGCAAAATAAATATAATGCGAGCATATAAAAAATGTATAACATAACTATTTTCATGAAACAACCAACTCAGTCGATTGAAAAAAAGAAATAACAGTACTAATTATCTTGATATTTTAAATGTATTATATTTAGGTAATTGTATTTTATTTTATGGCTTTTGCACGTTGGAATCCACGCGGGGTCCTAAGTCTGGATGTTTATGTATAATAATTATATAAATACAATAGTATATCAGTTATTTAATACCCCTGTCACAAGCTTACTTGGAGATTAAATGGCGCTGAATTAATTGCCACAGCAAATTTGTTTATTTTTTTCTTAATACCAATTCGCAATTACTTAGGATATAAGCGAACAGTGGCCCGGTCAACCCGCGCGCGGCGTAGGAGATAGACGCGGGTCGACCGGGTGCAATGTCCTGCCCCCGTACACCGGCGGCGGTGTGCTGCATACGTAATGTATTGCCCACTACAAGGGCTTATGGCTATACATGTTTCTGCAAAGGCTAATTTAACAATAACTTTGTCTGCTAATAGACATGTAAACCGGAGGGATATGGTACTTTATTGTAACTGACCTCAAAATTATCAACGATATTTACCGAAGTGTTTTATTACCGTTTTAATAGTAATGTCTAAAATGGAGTATCTAGGAGAAAAATTCGAGAGTCGACCTTGTGCATGGTTGTCCTCATCTTTTTAGTTTGGAATCGCTAGAATAAAATAAATCACAAAAAAAGCTGATGGTATTGTGTAAATCCGACGCCGCGATCAATAAGGCATCGTTTGCTCTACCAATCAAAAATCAACATCACCCTTGTCGACTAAATGGCGCCATCTTAGGACCAGGAGTTTGGGCTCCGTGATTGATTGGGGTCATAACCCACCGATCTTTTGACACATCAGCGTGTAGAGGTAACCTTAGCAAATGTGTGTTGATATAACCTCTTCCCTCTCTCACTCGGTGTTCTGTTCAAAGAAAATTAGATTCTGTCATTAATTCTAGCACATATTATGGAGACTACAATGTAATATGTAAGTAAACAAGATGCAACATGAGACCTGCGATAATGTACCGCCTTTAGGGCTTCCCTTCATAGCATTCCGCCACAGTATGAGTTAGTAGCTTTCGATGTCACATTCAGTCAGGCTGAATTACTTCTGACTGGTTCCACCTCAACCCTGGTTGCAGCCAAACCTTTTACTTAATAAACAGAAGTCTAATGCTCTGTCACAGACCGAAACTAGTCTTTTACGTTGATACTCATCCGCTGGGTATCGAATACCCCCAAGGAGATACAATTCAGAATTTTAGTACCATGTAGAAATTTTTCGCAATAACGACAGATCTCCGTGATAAGAAAACAGTACAAAGCTTAATGTATTTCTCAATTGTATTTTAATGTTTACATGAAATTTGAAATTACCTTACAAAACCTCATTTGAACTTTAAATGTTTTTTAATTGAATATTAAGTATTATTACGAAGTATTACGTATGAGTGCATTATGACTGCATTATGCACTGATGCAATTCTCAGCGGCGCAGAGTGGCGAGAGACCACCGTCTGTTGGGTTTAAAGTGCTTATAACATACCATGCTGGGTGGCTATCGCAATAAATCATATCTGGGGCAATGACCTAACATTACACAAACGTCCTTTATATATCTAAGAAAGTTTCTCTGACGTATATATTATTGAAAAATTTAATTAAACGGGTTCATAAAGCTGGTTTGTATTTAGGGTAAAGGAGAAGTGTTGTCATCCAAGGCGTTAATGCATTCAAAGTTTTCGGAACGTTTCCGGCCGAAAGCGATTGAGAATCAATATATTATTTATAGCTTACGTGTTTTTTTTTGTTCCTTTTTTCAATTCTTTTTGTAATATAGTGTAGTTTTAAAATGATTTCAAGCATATTTCTTATAAACAAAAAAATATATTAAATTACAGGGCGAATTTAAATATGCAGCTCATTAACTATATCATCTAATAAAAAGTTTTTTTTTGTAGTGATACATTTTCGTAAACTAGATGAAAACCTGTATCTCGGAGTTTTTTTTTATAAATATACCATTGCTGGATACGTATATCCATAAAATAATAAAGATTTTGGGGATCATACAAATGATTTATTCTCCGTAGGGATTGAATCCAAGGACGCAACCGTACTAGACCACAGAATCAGGCAAGTTATCTTCTTTAAATAAAAAAAAGTTGCGTCTACAGTACAGCTTGCTTTAATGGCCCCCCTATAAACTAAGTTAAACACATATATTTTATGCATATAAATGAATTTGTTACCATGACTCAGTGGCGTAGCGTAGTGGGGGCGGCAGGGGCGGCCCGCCCCGAAATGCACTTTTTAGGGGGCGGCAAAATTTCACAATTAATAATATAAATATTTGAAAAGTTATCTAGAATTAATGTATGTATTACTAGCAGGCTCGCCCGGCTCAACACGGGCTGATTTTTCATTACCGCTCCGCTCCTATTGGTCCTAGCGTGCTATTATATAGCCTATAACATTCCTCAATAAATGGACTTTCCAATACAAAAAGAATTTTCAAAATCGGTTCAGTAGATCCAGAGATTTCCCGCTACAACGTCACAAACACACAAACTTTACCTCTATAATATTAGTATAGATATTTAGTATGCATTGAATAGAAATACCTAAATAAAGGGCGGAAAAATTGTCTTCCGCCCTGGACGGCCACGCTACGCCGCTACCATGACTATATAGGTAGTTTCAACATCATGAAATCATCCACGAGTACAACATTTATTGAATCATAAAGTATGGATTTATGAAGAAAAATAAAAAAAAAGGTATAAATACATATAAATAATCTGAAAAGGAAACCAGATCTAATATTTCTTATGTGTTGTATATATGTTCTATTTGTTGCAGGGTAATATTGTAGAGCTGCGCGACGAGGTGCTCATGGTGGAGTGGAAGGAGCGCCTCGCGCACCCCACCGCGGGCCTCGGCACCATCGAAGCGGTGAGGCCCGTCCTGGCCGAATGGTGGAAAGGCGCGACGGTGCCCTGAACTTCCGCCTGACGCAAGTCCTCTCGTGGCACGGTTGCTTCGGGAGGTACCTGTGTCACATAGGGCGGGAGATGACGTCGGGGTGCCACCACTGTGGCGCGGGCGACGAGGAGGACACGGTGGACACCACACTGTCGCCGTGTGCCCTGCGTGGCGCGCGGAGCGCCACACCCTCGTCGCCCAAATCGGCGCGGACCTGTCGCTCTCAGCCCTGGTTCTGTCCATGGTCGGGGGCGATCCTGGATGGACGGCCATCGCCTCCTTTTGCGAGGCAGTCATGTCCACAAAGGAGGCGGCGGAACGGGAGCGGGAGTCCACCACCACATTCCCCTCCCGCCAACGCAGGCCACGTCATCAGCGCCGGAGGGCGAACAATGACCTTCGGCCGCCGTAGAAAGCGGCCGCGGGCGGCCCATCGGGGGAGGATCCGCCGCCCGCACTACTGCCGCGAGGGAGAGGTCCGCGTGCTGTTCCGCGGTCCCCCTCAACTCCTACAATACAGGAGAGCGCCGGGGGGACGAAACCCTGACCCCCTGGCGCAAACCCTTTAGAAGAGGCCCGCCTTGAGACAAAGGGCGGGCCGGCGCCGGCTCGGGCCACAAGATCGGTAGGCCACATATCCGTAGGCCCAGGCGTAGGCGATAGGAGAACAGCGGGGTTTTTTAGTGGGTAGTCGGATGTCTGAACATCTTTGCCGGAGTCCGAGATACCCCTCGGTCCCCCCGGGCCGGGGGAACCCGTCAAGAGAGGTTTTTCCCCGAGACAAAAAAGGGTAATATTGTAAATACGTTTGTGCGCCCCTCTTCTCAGCTAGGGATCGCTGCTAACTAAATTGACTCCGACTAGCTCCGGTCCGTTTTCGCTGGCTTCTTCAACAAACCTAGTGTATCTAAATTAACAATATTTTAATTTAAATACTAAGCAATTAATAATCAGCGTTCATGTTCTGTTTGCATATATTTTCTAGTTTCTGTCCTTATCCCATATTATGTGGGGTCAGCACAACATGTTCTCTCCTTCCTCTCTCTCCTGTTAGTCGTCATCTCAAAATTCACATCTTTTTTCACCAGAGCATCATTTTTGATCTATCCCTCCATGTGTCCGTCCACTTTTATTTCTAACACTTTTCTTATCACGTGGCAATCTCTTCGCAATATATGGCCACACCACGTTAATCTGTTTAAATATTAGAATACAGAGTGGAATTTTGTTGAGCATCGAAACAGCTTATAATATAAATCTGTAATTTGTTAAATAAAGTAAATATTTTGGAATAATTTATCCTTAAATGCAAACTAATTAACCTCTATGATTGCGTTCCAGTGGCGACTAAGTGCTTTGCAGCGAAGTCCAAGTGAATGTTTAATATCCGTTGCGTAAGGCTATTCGCCGATTAGATTGCTCGTCTCAAAGGATAAAATATAAGATGATATTTTCGCTTTCGAAACAACTAGCTTGCGTCGGTGCAGTGGTAAAAATTCAAAGCACGCTCGTCACGATTTGTACGAATTCTTTTATCTAGATTCCACTGCAGTTATAATACAATAATACAACTAACTGTAAGTTAAATTTAAAGGGAGACGCCAAAAAATTCGAGTTGTAGAGTTTTCGACTTATGGATTTCGATTTAAGCGAATTTTGTAAGGACACATTTTTTTATTTTTTTACAGCACATTTTTTTATACAGCAGACAGGCTGACGGCCCACTTAGTATTTAGCAGTTACCGTCACATATGGGTACAAGAACTTGGGTCACTAATGCCAGAACACAACACAAGGTTATTATGGCGGCATATTTAAGACCAAAGGTGGTCGCCATCCAGACGGGCTTGAAGGCCTACCACGTAGCTAGGGTGGGTAGTTTAGCCGCCTTTTACGCCACGCCGACCCCTGGGAGAGGTTGGTATTCTTTCTCCGCCCCTGCATGAATAACATTCACTTGAAGAGGTTAAGATTTATTTCAACAAAATTTTAGTTAGAGAGGTGAAACAAATAAAAGTCCTAATCACAAGAAACCATGCTGTACATTATCGGTATATTAGGATTTCAAATAATCGAGTTCTGAAGGTTGTAAAATCCAACATACATTGCTATTTTCGAAATACAGAGGTCCATTTTTTCGAGTTAAAGAGGAAAAATAAGCACTAAATTTGCTTATAACTCACTAATCATTTCAACTCAGAGAGTTTACATTTTAAGCAACGGAGGTTTAGAGGACTGAACAGAAGGAAACATATTTTGTTTCGAGTTTGGAAAGTTTTCGACTTAAAGAGGTTCTACTGTAGTATGATCGCAGACTGTCAGGCTTCTCTTAAGCGGGCACAAACTGTATGCTCGCTTAAGAGAAGCCTGACAGTCTGCGATCATACTACACCGATCTCACCGAAGGCAGATTAGTAGGATATGGCGATGTTTTCGTTTTGCGTGACAATTACTTATTAGTGGTGAGAAAATTGCTAACAGAAAGTCACAGTTATTTATATTTTTAATGCCATTTATTAATATTATAGGTGTTTTTATGTAAAATAATAAATAATTTATATTTACTTATATTACACATCAAAAAAAGTCTATGCAAAATGCATGATATTACAAATTTACCATTTAAACTAATTAATTTCTAAGTCTTTACTCACTTAATGTGCGTAGGTATGTAAACTTATTTGTTATTGATGACATACTGGCTGGTTGTAAAAAAAAATCGATTATGTTTTGTTTTTTTCATAAAATTAAATGAAAGGGAATTTGTTTGAATTTAAGTGCGTTTTTATTGCTACGTTTAGTCTTGATTTTATAATTTTACCAACCATTTAAATAAAGTTAGCGACAAAATTGAATTGTTAGATATTCTTTACGTCATGGAGCGACGTCATTTGACGGCAAATTAAATGCAAAGAGCTGTAGGGATGTTGCAAGTGGGAAGTAATCAATCTCAGGTATCTCGGAATTTTGGCATTCATAGAAGTGTTATTTGTCGTTTTTGGCAGCCTTACAATAATACAAGAGAACCCGCTGAACAGCATCCAGGCCGTAAAATGAGTACAACCACTCGGCAAGAACGGTACATACAACTGACTGCAAGACGCCAGCCGATGTTAACCACTCGAGAGATAAGTTAGAGGCTACAAAATTCAAGTGGTGTTGATGTAAGTCCCCACACTGGGCGAAATCTACTGTATGAGTACGGCCTACAAGCTCGACGCCCAATTAGGTGCCCACCGTCACGGGAATCGCGCTCGTCGAAATGAATGGTGTAGAGAACGCAGAACATGAACCCAGGAACAATGGGATAAAATTATGTTTTCCGATGAGTCACGATTCGGGCTTAGGCCGGATACAAGAAGGATGCGAGTGTACCGTCGGCCCGGAAATACTGAAAGGCTCAGGTGCATTCAGGAAGTTCATCCATACAGCGGCTCATCCACCATCCTAAAATTTAAATTAGTACATGTTGCTTAGACTTTTTTGATGTGTGTAAATAAATCCGAGATTATATTTTAAAATGTAAGGAATTTAAAATGTAAATAAATAAAGATATATAATAATAACAGCCCGTAGTGTCCCACTGCTGGACTCGGACCCCTACAGGGGAAACAAACAGTGTGCCCACTACGTTGGTTCAAAGCGGAAATACTTGCACATAAACGTAAGTGATCTCAACATGGAGGTTTCCTCACAGGTTTCTAATAGATACACAATCTGTTCGTTCTGACAATCTGTGTATGTCTATTAACAAAAGTGAACAGTTTATTATCTCAGAAAAATCAAATTTCAGATGATCTCTGAAATAAGTAAAACAAGCATTGAAATTTGTTGTAATAAAAATAGATTTTCTGACTTTGCAACTGCTCTATTGAAGAGTAAAACTTATCAAGACTAATAAAAAACCTAAATACTGTATTTGATATTTGTGTGTTAGAGGATGAGGAATTTGTTTTATTCAAAACAGGTTTATATGAAATTGCCCGAAATTTGTTATTAATAAACGGTCCAATGTAAACTTAGCAATCTAGATTATCCATCGGTAAACGAAAGTAAACCGTTCTAATGTAAAACATGGCGCGCAGGAAGGTTTATTTTATCCCAGAATCGTAAAATGAAACTGATTGGGTCAGGAGCTAACTGCGCACAAACTCCTACACACCTTCGTCAACTTCAAATCGTTGCCCTCCTAAAGCTTCCTTAAGCGGCCCAAACAAATAAAAATCGCAGGGCAATAAGTCCGGGCTGTAAGGAGGGTGTTCAAATTGAGTCCAGTGCATTTCTTCCAGTTTTGAAATTGTTAGAGCTGCAGTATGGAGTCTGGCATTGTCATGGAGAAGGATGACCTATCGAAACTGTTATTTTCGTCTTCCAGCGATATGCATCTCTCACTCACTCAATAGCTCGCAGTGGTAACGAGGCATACCTTCAATGGAGCAAAGTTCTCATTTCTGACGAGAGTAAGATCATGCTGTATGTTAATGACGGATGAAAGGTGTATCACAGAGGGAGAGCGTTTGCACAATGCTGCATTGAAGAAAGAGTCAGTTACGGTGGCGGTTCATGAACAGTTTAGGGAGGCATAAGCGCCGATAGAAAAACCGAACTTGTATTTGTACCTATACCCGATTATTGTCATTAAATAGGTCACGTTACATCGAAGTGTCTGGAGCCTTATGTGGTACCCTACGCACATTTTACTGGCCGAAGACTGTATTTTTATGCAGGACAATGCTAGGGCTCATACCGCAGACAGTGTAAATGAATACCCGATCGAAGTCGGTTGCGATTATGGGCTGACCAGCAAGAAGCCCGGATATGAATCCCATAGAACACCTATGGGATGAATTGAAGATATGAGTCAGAGCGAGAGACCCTGCTCCGGAGACGTTTGACCGGCTTAAAACAGCTATACAAGAAGAGTTGGATAACATCCTAGAGATTGTGACGCTTATCCGTTCTATGAGGAACCGCATGGAAGCAGTAAAAGAGCCCGGGGAGGAAATACGAGATACTGCATTTTGATTTCTGTAAGCTTGAAGACAACACAAAACACTTAAGTTACTAAATAATAGTTTTAAAATGTAACTAATGCAAAGGTTACACAATTAAATATGCAAATGTATGTAGGTATACATTTTAGGTTGACACAAAATTTACGTCTCTCACGTTACTTTACTAAGTTAGTTACTTTATTGATAACTGTACATTTAAAAGAGCGATCGTTAATTTCGATCAACATATAAAGTGCGGTTTACAATAACAGAATATGATGACTCATTGCCACTTATAAAATTATAGCGAATGTCTAAAACCATCCTATATTAACTTCGAAGATTCGTTTATTTTATTAAGGCATTCTCAAAACGGTAGAAGATTCACCACTATTTATATAACAGGAATAGGGAATGGAACTTTCATAATAAATTGACACAATTGACAAAGCTCTTAATCCGTAAACAAAATAACAATGTTCTGTACCTATTTATATCGCTGAAAAACACGTTTAACGAGTACCGCAAGGGCCTCGCGGGGATAATCCGACCCGCTGTAATCACGACCGCGGTCAGACTTATAACCAGGGTTGGATTTCGTACCATAATTATAGTATTTATACTATAATTTCATGCTTCGTACTATATAATATCTATATCTAAGGATAGTGCAAAAAATACTACAATTTCATTATTTTACATAAATGACTAATATAAACCTTTTAATGCTAATCCAAAATTAAAAAAGTTCATTGGGTTGTAAATATTTTAAGTTTTTAGTTATATTATTTTACGACTTGTCAATGCCATGGTCAATTATTATTTTACCACAGATTATAAATAATCGTCATCGATGAACTATTTATAGGAACTTCCCGTGCATTACCTACACTTATTCTTTTGATATTCCACTTGTTCGTACAGGAACTGCATATTGCACTCAATAATGTAAATAATAGAGTTCATAGGTATCTAGTAATAATAGAGTTAATAGGATGACTTATTTATTATTTACGGCAGTAATCTCATTTCGCCATTCTTATTCAAAATTTAAACTAATCATAATCGTCTGCGAGTTATTAAGTAAAATGGTTAATTTTTGGGCCTAAATTATGGAAAGTGGCAGTGATGGTCATGAAAGTCATGAAGATATAACATATTTATTTAATCATAATATTTACCCTCATTATCGTTTACGTTTTTATTTAATATATTACTGCCATTTAAACGGGAGTACATTTATACCTTTACGATAGAACTCTGGGGATCTAGATACGACAAACTGTGTGAAAGCATTTTGTACTACCCTCCTGGGAAGAAAGTTTATTGTCAAGTAGAAAATTGTCCAAATCACGAAAAAAATTATAGTCCGTTGGAGCAAGATCTGGAGAGTACGGTGAATGACGTATAGTTTGTAACTGCAGCTCCTGTAGAGTTACAATAGTTGCAGTGTAGTGTGAGGGCTTGCGTTATCATGGAACAATAATAGTGAAGATCGGATTCACGAGTCGAGGCTGTTTCACTGTCAGTTTCAACTTCATTGTTCGAAGTTCGGCCCAGTAAACATCTGCTGTTATTGTTTGACCAGACCTGAGAAAGCAATAAATAACCTCCAAAAATCTACTCCGTTTTTTTCGTCGGTTAAAAATGACTCGGATTTTCGAAGTATCCATCTTTCAGGTCTAAGCTGGATAAAAAAACACTTAAATGTCTAAAATCGACCTTTGCATATTTTTTAAAAGAAGACCCTCATAGATATCACGTGAAAAAAGTTTTACTCGAAAATCTCACACCTTGAAGGTTTTGTGTCAATTCAAAGTACATATTATATTTAGGTCCTTACATTAGCATTATGTCGTACGGTCAGTACTACTTTGATCTGAAATTATCTTCCCTTTGCTTAAGAATTCCAAATTCAAATTTATACATTCATTTAGTTGGTACATTTGAGTTTTGAAAACAGTCATTCATTTGTTTTTTTCTCATAATTTTTTCTTTGGCGTCGCTTATTACCGCACAAACCGCACAATGTAAAACATGAAATATCGGTATATTGTGGCACCAGTACTGCAGAAATAGCTTGAACAATTAATGATGTGTACGGCGCTGGTGTCGGTACGGTTTCAACGTTATCGTTCTGGAAATTTCGACCTTCAGAACCAACCCCGTGGACGGCCGGAGACCAAAGTGGAAAATGAAGAATTAAAGGCTATTGTGGAAGCGGATTCATTGCAAAGCACTTCAGAGATAGCTGCAGGCTTCGGGGTAAGAGATAAAACTGTATTAATCCACTTGAAGCAAATCGGAAAAGTAAAAAAACTTGAACGATGGATACGTCATGAATTGAGTGAATCGAACTTGCAAACACGCGTCGACTGCTGTGTTACTTTGCTCAACCGACACAATAATGAAGGGATTTTAAATCGAATTATTATTTTTGATGAAAAGTGGATACTGTACAATAATCGAAAGCGCTCGTCGCAATGGCTGAACCCTGGAGACACAGCCAAATCCTGCCCTAAACGAAAATTAACCCAGAATATGATACAGAATAGACATGTGAGTGTTTGGTGGACTAGCGCTGGTGTCGTTCAGTACAGCTTTCTAAAATCTAGCCAAACGATTACGGCAGATATCTATTGTCAGCAACTGCAAACCATGAAGGAAGAACTAGCTGCTAAACAACCGAGATTGGTCAATCGCTCTAGGCCCCTGCTGCTTAACGACAACGCAAGACCGCACACTGCACAACAAACAACCACTAAGTTAGATGAGCTACAATGGAATGTCTGCGACATCCACCGTACTCACCGGACCTTGCTCCAAAAGATTACCGTTTTTCCGGAATTTGGACAACTTCTTACAAGGAAAAAAATTCAATTCCGATGCGCCAGTCCAAACCGCCTTCAAAGAGTTTATTGATTCTCGCCCCCATGGCTCTTTAGTAAAGGGATTAATGAACTATCTATGAGATGGAAATAGTGCATAGATAACAACGGTGCATACTTTGATTATTTAAATATATAATACAAAAAAAAATTGACTTTATATTCCTACCGTACAAAACGGCAATTTTATACTTTAACCTCTATTATCACTACATAGTATTATGACAAAATTATTATGGGGGCATACTTTAGTCCAAGGGTGCTAGCAATATTTGAAAAATTGGGTCTTGCGGAAGACCAGCGCTGGTTGCTAAAACTAGCTTGGAACCAATTTAGAGCTTACCACTGTCAGCGACTCTAAATTTTCCTCCATTTCGATGGCACTACAGATAGCATCTGATCACTAGAAAATTGAATTCAACTGTCAACAACAACTACTACGACCAACGATCGAATGCTACCAAATCGACCACCAAAGAAAACGACAACAACGACCTCTTTAACTATTATTAAAACGAACAAACAACTAAAATAAAACTCAACGCTGCAGATGAAACTCGTTTAATAAAAACATAAGTGACCCCAGGTAAATGACATTAATGAAACTATAGCGCGATTCAAAAATGTACAGCGCCATCTAGCGCGCTCGAATGTTAAACTAATTTAGCCTGTGTAATCATTCAACTCACCAGATAATGTTTGGTGTTAGTATCTTATTAGACACCACAATTGGCAAATGTAATATTTAAATTTAGTTATATATATTCTTGTATGTATTTTCTGTAGTTTGATGTATTGTTCTCTATATAAACTGCTCTAAATAAACCTTTTTTTCTTTCTTTCTTCTCTTTCAATATGGGCTTGAGACTCTACCACGCAGCTAGGGTTGTTTTATCGCCTTTTACGACAGGCTGACTCCGGCCGCAGGGGTTAGTATTCTTACTCACCCCTGCACGGAGAAAATTTTATCTAGAAGAAACAAAGTTTTATAAATGTATTTGCAATAAGAAGTTCTGTGTATTTTAATAAATGGGCCGCAAGATAAGGTCGCGACAGCTAATAGGTTTACGCAAATCCCTACCATGCAAGGCTAGAAGAAAGTACATACAGCTTAAACTTAAGTATTATCTATTCAACGCGGAAAATACCACTGAATAATCGAAGGCTGTTTAATGGAAATGCGTCGTTTGTGCACTGTTCCTCTCAAGTGTAATAGGTTGTTGTGTACAATGTACTGTTATCTGAACGCTGTAAATGCACCTTTTACGACTATGTCATTACAAGGAGGCTTAACAGTTTTCTACGCCACGAAGATCCGAGCATATGAAATTTAAACATGTTGTGTTTCAGCAACAAATTTCAATGTTATTCTATTATTTCCGAAGTAACACTGACTTGTAGATCTTTGTTAGGAGTAGCGACTATATCTAGCCCTAATTTTTTTCGAGGTGATGCAATAGTTCAACAGTGACAAGCATGTCGGATTACAGGGATCACCGCATTATACAGGGGCCGCATCACCGGGAGTCCACTGTACTATGTAAAGAAAAGTTGTGAAAAAAATATTTAGATAACGAAAAATTTGTTTGTTGTGTATCAGAAAAGAACCACCACAATCATACAAACTTCCTCTAAAAGAAGTTAGTGTAGTATAAACTAACCATCTAAACTAAACTATCATCATCTTAGCGTTGAATCCCGGTTGCAGCCCAAACTCTCGCTTCGGCGCCCGGGGTCCGCTTTCCGACTTTTTCTTCTCCACTTCGCACGGTCTTCAGCATCCCTGGTAGTGAGCCCATTGGCACGCATATCACACTTTACGACGTCACTTTTTGGGTCTACCCCTCCTGCCGGGGCCCGGCGGAAGCAGCATGGCCAGACATTTGTTTCCCACGTAAGCATCCAGTGGCCGTAAAACGTGGCCGTACCAGAGGAGCCGACACTTGTAATTTATCCGCAATGTCACGGACATGAAGATCGCCGCGAATGCGGGAGTTCCTAACGCGGTCCTTCCGCGTTACTCCACACATCCACCGCAGCATATTCATTTCCGTGACATGCAGCTCCTACTTGTGGCGCTCCAACACCGGCCACGATTCACAGCCATATAATAGGACAGGCCTAATGATGGTCTTATAGACCTGTTCCCTTCAACTTTACCGGCATCTTGGGGTCACAAATGACACCAGCTTCCTCACGCCAATTGGCACACGCGGCAGCAATGCGAGCCTTGACGTCGCAATCGATGTCACCAGACGCGTGAAATACAGATCCCAAGTATTTCACTTGGTCCGTGCGCTCGACCGTGTAGCTGCCTATGCGTACGGGTGTGGGATCTGTGGAGTTACAGGTCAAGTACTCGGTCATCGCCACATTGAGCTTCAGACCACTGTTCTCAAGTGACTCCTTCCACGCCTTCACGCGTCGCACCAACCTACCCCTGTCCGAATCAGCCAGCGCGATATCATCAGCATACATGAGCAGCCCCCGTGGCTGCCACGGGGGCTGCTCATGTGAGTTTCTGATGTTGTTTGAGAATACGTCTAATACCACGCTAAATAGAAACGGACTAAGGACGGATCCTTTGTGTACCCCGACGGTGATGGGAAAAGGTTTTATGTCGCCAACTGCGGTCGGAACTACGGACTAAATATAGACTATCTACACTAAACTATCTTTAGTAGTAAACTCTGGATGCAGTATTCTTTTCACAATACCTGCCAGGGCAATCAGGCTGATATATAACTAACTTTCTTTCTATAGAACTGATTTTCTCTAGTCAAATTAGTTGTTGTACATGAACTGCTGTGCTATGTATCTTTTATTTTTAAAATTTGTATCTCATGTATAAATAAATAAATAAAATAAATAAATAAATAACTAATTCACCCAATGCCGTTTTCCCACGTAATTTTAACCCTACCCATCAGTTTTATTGCCTTTTAAAAACAACATTTCTTAGAACAACAAACAATTAGCAAGTATTTGTGTATAAGGAATGGCGGATAAGATTAAGCACTTCTTACAAATACTTTAAATTTTAAATGAAAAACAATCCTTATTTGCATAGAAATAGAGTTGTAAATAGTTCAAATGCAGTGGCTGCTTAAACATAAGACTAAGTAGTGTTTCCGTCTTACCCATAGGTATTTAGTGGCAGATATGAAAACAATTCTTAGAATAAAGACATGCCTGCCATTTGATTGGTTTAAATATTGGATAGGCATGTGGTAGACTACAGTGCGCGCGGAACTATTCAATCTTTTTGAATACGCGACCCCTCTAAGAGTTGAAAAATTCGAGCGACCCCCTTGGGCCATAGAGAGACAAAAAATTAGTAAGTAATTTTTAAGACTATGTTTATGATTTTCTCTATTTTGTTACGTATATTCATTATTAAGACCTACATTCTGTAAGAAGCCACGAGAGCTTTGAAAGTAAGTACGAGGTAAGTTGGTAAGGCTGCGTGCGGCTATGATTTGGACGCCAGTTTACGCGGACCAAACTTCGCGGCCTTACCACACCACACTGTCGTCGCGGGCGAGAGCTTTTTCCTTTTGCTGGTAACCCCCCGAGTAAGGCTTCGCGACCCCCCTAAGGGTCGCAACCCACAGATTGAGACACTGGACTAGAAGATCACGGATACGAATCCCGCGAAGACATGCACCATTAGTTCGCACCTAAGGTGCATAATAACATATTTTTCATGTACCAATGGGACAGAAAGACATCGCGAGGAAACCTCCATACCGAGATCACCGATATATGTAAGCCAATGCGATGGATACGTATACTGTATTTTCCCTTTTTAGGAGAGACCTGTGCACAGCAGTGGATCGTTATGAGCTTTTTATTGCTGTAGGACAGCAGACAGGCTGACGGCCCGCTTAGAATTTAGCAGTTACCATCGCCTATTTGCAACGCCAGTGGCATCGCGAACACACTGCTGTCTCACAAGGGTACAGGAACTTTTGTCACTAATGCCGCAACACAACACAAGGTTATTATGGCGGCATACTTAAGAGCAAAGGTGGTCGCCATACAGACGAGTTTGGGGCCCTACCACGTAGCTAGGGTGGGTTAGGTTAGCAGAGGTCAGTATTCTTTCTCCGCCCCTGCACGATAATTGCTGTACTATTTTACTAAAAACTGTACTATTATTATTATCATTTGATTTAGTAAGTTTCGCAAATGCAAGATATAAGTCGTAAGTAAATTTACAGTTTTTCTTTGACAAAGTAGATTTCAATTTTCTTTAGGTGTTTTAAATGACAGATATAGTAACACGATGCGAATTTTGAGATGGATAAGTGAAGTTACAAAAATTGATAAAATTAGAAAATAATACATATATCAGGGATTGAGAAATGGAAACGAATTAAATTAACTGGTGTGCCCCGCGAGGGTGAGGACCATTCGCTGTTCGGCGGCCCCCCTTATCTCCTTATAGCTAATAAAGGAGAGCGCCGGGGGGGACGAAACCCTAACACCCTAGCGTTATGGAAGATCGCCCAGGCTACGAGATCGGCAGGCTACATATCCGGATGGCCTAACATCTTTCCCGGTATCCCACATATCCTTCGGTCCCCCCCGGGTCGTGAGAACCCGTCAAGAGAGGGTTTTTCCCCGAGACCAAAAAAAGCCTGGTATGGCCATATAATGCAAAGAGAAGAATATTACAATTATATTATACTAGCTGTGCCTGCGACTCCGTCCGCGTGGAATAGTGACTTTGGGCAGCATTTTTTGGCTATATCTTATGGTTTATTTTGGATTACGTACAAACCCTATAAACCCTAAAATATAAATAAATGAAATAAATGAAATATACAAACTGCGTTCGAACCTAGAAAGTCCAGCCTAAGCTGAACCCTCTTTTATATGATTGATGATATAAATCTGAGGTCAACTTAAATTGGTATAAAATTTCCAATACTTATCATTTTTAACAAAATCAATTTTTTTTTCTAAAACAAAAGCAGCCTAAGTTACTCCTTGTTACATCAGCTATCTGCCAGTGAAAGTCCAGTCAAAATCAGTCCAGCCGTTTCAGAGGTTAGCCGGAACAAACGGACAGACAGACAGACAAAAATTGTAAAAAATGTTGTTTTGGTATATGTACCGTGTTTTGGTATACATCCAAATGCACTTAGTAAAAAGCGATTATTTTAATATTACAAACAGACCCTCCAATTTTATTTATTTGTATAGATAACAAGGAAAATGGTAAAAATGCAAATGGATGTATCCATCCATAAGGATGGGTAGATCAAAGAAAAGATGGATGGATTGTGTAAAAGATGATATGGCGAAAAAGATGCGAATGTTGAGATGACGACTAGTAGAGAAGAGTGGAAGGAGAGAACATGTAGTGCCCACCCCTCATAATTTGGGCAAGGGCGGGAACAACCACGATACCAATATCCCGTTAACCCTTACAAATGAAGCCACAGGCTTATTCTAGGAATGGATTAACGTCAGTCGTCCAGCGGCTAGGCGAGATGCGAACCCACCCCTTGTTGGGGGATCAGATGTCTCATGAATATGCAGCTATTACATCACAAATGGCATTCATTTCTATTAAAAAGTTATTTCTTACTTCTGGAGAGTTGTTTTAATACAACAAGAGGTGTCTTTAGACCAAAAACAAAAAAATACGTTGCTTATCATAATCATAATAAACAATCAAAAGACGTAATTAAAACAGTTTAAAATCATTTCACATTTTAATCGTAATATTTCTTTGTTGATCTTGTATAAAAAATAACTCAGAATATAAACAGGTTTTGCTGTTTAATGCAAAACTAACTTGTTCTCAATTATAATTTTTTCTTTGAGTCATAATAATGTGAAATAACTTACCAATAGTGTTTTTGATTCCTGGGATTGAATAATAAAATTCAATGCTATTATTACTCAAGCAGGAAGGCGACGAAGTTTCAATATATTGAGGGCGCAGAATGTGGTTCTGCGATACCGCTATCTATATACACTTAGGAACGTGGTTCACTTGTAACAAAAGCGTATACACAACACTTTAAAACAATGTTCTAATAACTAAAACTTGTATTTATTTCACAAATTCATATAATAAAGTTCGTATTATGTGTTCGTTCGATCGTTTTTGTGTCGTTTAACCGGTGAGACAAGACACTATACCTGCGTCGTGTCCAACGACGATTCAACTGTCTGCACTAGTATGGTCGCTACACGTGTACGTGACTTGTGTGTGTGTGCGTGCGAGGCTTCTATGCGTATGCGACTAGTCGCTCGCGCTAAATTATTGGCCGATCCGATACGCTTTGAAAACATTTAACTAATTCCATTAAAAATATTACATTTTACTAAGGTAACATACAAGATTTCATTTTACAGCCTTTTAAATTTAAATCTAAATTTATTTCTCCTTTATTTCTTGGTAGGTAGGTCGTGTTGGTACCTAATAGATATGATAAGAAAAGTATAAATTACTAGCAGCCCGTCCCAGCTTCGCACGGGTATTTAACAAAAAATTAAAAATTAAACCCTTCTATTTTTTTCGGTCTCGGGGAAAAACCTCTCTTGACGGGGGGACCGAGGGATATAAGGGACTCCGGAAAAGATGTTCGACCATCCGACTACCCACTAAAAAACCCCGCTGTTCTCCTATCGCCTACGCCCGGGCCCACGGATATATGGCCTGCCAATCTCGTGGCCCGGGCCGGCGCCGGCCCACGCTTTGTCTTAAAGCGGGCCCCTTCTAAAGTGTTGGCGCCAGGGGGTCAGGGTTTGGTCCCCCCAGCGCTCTCTTGTAACAACTCTAGGAGTTGAGGGGGGCTGCGGAACAGCACGCGGCCTTCTCCCTCGCGGCAATAGTGCGGGCGGTGGATCCTCCCCCGAGGGGCCGCCCGCAGCCGCTTTCTACGGCGGCCGGAGATCGTTGCCCGCCCTCCGGCGCCGACGACGCGGCCTACGTTGGCGGGAGGGGAGTGCGGTGGCGGACTCCCGCTCCCGTTCCGCCGCCTCCCTTGCAGACACTACTGCCTCGCAAAAGGAGGCAACGGCCGTCCATCCAGGATCGCCCCCGACCATGGACAGAACCAGGGCCGGGAGCGACAGGTCCGCGGCCAATTCCGGACGGGACTCGCATCCCCGTCGCGTGCTAGTCAGGCGTGAGTACGACTACCAGACGACACTCTAGAAAAAGCAGAGTCGCCTGACGTCGTAGTCGGCCCAGCAAGACCAACCGACAGCGAGGATGGAATTCCCGCCCCGGGAACACTCTCTGTGCAGGCGCAGTCGAAATAGGCATGGTTTCGACTACCAAATCAGGTCCCAGGGTAGAACCCGGGACCCCAATCAGTATTCGCAACCATCCCACCGGGGACCACGCCACGAACAGAGAACTAAGTTGGAAAGGATGTAAGAGGTAGACGGAAAGAAAGGTAGGACTCTGTCGCCTCGAACGGAGAGGGGAATGAATGAAAATGAATGAATGAAAAACACTTTATTGTTCACCAACTAAATCTATGTACAATGAAAACTAGAATAAGTTACAGTGATACAATGGGCGGCCTTATCGCTAAAAGCGATCTCTTCCAGGCAACCCTATAATGGAGTGGAATACATCTATTAACTAGCACGTGGATGGTGGCGCACAAAGTTATACGTAATAATATCGATCCAGTCATACTTTATATTATAAAACTATAAACAATTATATTTTCAGTCCATCTACACAAAATACATGAAGGAAGAAACAAAATGAGAGAAAAGAAAAGAAAATGGTAATGACAGTGAATGGATAAATACATAGGCGTGACGTAATTAAAAAATAAATAAATATAGATCTGGGTGACCTTAGCAGTTTTGTAGGGAAAGGTAATGTTTATACACCATTTTTTTAAAGATAGGAAGGGTTTTGGCTTTACGGATGTATACAGGTAGGGAATTCCATAGTTTTACTGCTGTAACTGAGAACGAATTACCAAGAAATGAAGTGGTGTGTTTGGGTATTACTAATTTCAGACTTCCGGCCGATCGCAGAGTATGAGGTTTGGTGATATGGGTGAAAGCAAACCGTTCTTTAAGATATGAAGGAGTAAAAGGAGTAAAAAGAATACTATATAAGAGTGATAGTAAATGAGCATTCCGGCGAAAGCGGATTGTCAACCACTTGAGCTTGTTGCGAAATTCAGAAACGTGGTCATATTTGCGTAAACCGAATATGAACCGGATGCAGAAGTTTTGGAGACGCTCAAGTTTATTAAGTTGTTCTTGAGTGAGATCTAGATAGCTGGCATCTGCATAATCAAGTATTGGTAGTAATAAAGTTTGTGCAAGAGTAACCCTGGTAGCAGTTGGAAGAAAGTTTCGGAGCCTTCTGAGAGACGCAGATGAAGCAAATATCCTTCTACTGATTTCTGTCAGTTGCGGTCTCCACGACATTTCACTGTCCATAATGATGCCCAAGTTTTTAACTGTCTTACTATATTCAATGATGACGTTGTCGAAAGTTATAGGGGGAAGTTGAGGCCAGTTTATTTTGGAAATCATTCGAGAACTCCCTATCAGGATTACTTTTGTCTTTGCAGGGTTTACTTTGATTCCGTGATGATTGCTCCAATTAGAAATGTGTTCTAGGTCAGCTTTTACAGTATTAATTGCAGCAGATAGTTGATTAATAGGCGCTTGTGTATAGATTTGCAAATCATCAGCATACAGGTGGTAGAAACATGAAAGATTATGGGAGATAGTATTGATAAATACGGAGAATAATAGTGGAGATAGAACGCCGCCCTGAGGAACACCGGCAGTTAAAGTACACCATGATGAGAAGGACTCATCAACTCGAACCCGCTGTCGGCGACCATACAGATAACTTCGAAACCAAGCAATTACTGTCGGAGATATGTTCAAAGTGCATAAGGTCGCAAGAAGGACTTCGAAGTCCACGTTACTAAAGGCACTGCTGAAATCGAGAAGTGACATGACAGTGATCAAGCCATTCTCCATACCATGACGGATATCTTCGGTGATATTGACCAGAGCTGTCACTGTACTATGACCTGGCCGGAATCCGGATTGAAAAGGATTCAGGAGGGAGTTATAGGATAGGAATATGTTCAGCTGGTCATAGACAAGACGTTCCAGGACTTTTGATAAAAAAGGTAGAATCGAAATTGGGCGATAATCAAAAAAAGAAGAGGGATTATGTCTTTTGGGTAAGGGAATAACATATGCATCTTTCCACGCCGTAGGGAATGTGCCACTAGATATCGATGCATTAAAAATATGTGTTAAGATGGGAGTGATAATATCCAGTATCGGCATAATCATATTACGGCCAATAGCATCGTTACCAATTGACTTCGAATTTATAGACCTCATACACTTCGAAACATCACGATCAGAAAATTGACAGAATTGAAAAGTTGAGCAGTTAGGAGTTGGAATTACAGAAAGAGAATTAATTGTATTGGATTTTGTAGCCGGATCAAAAGAAGAAACAGCTGAGAAATGTTGATTAAGGTGATCAATGTTAAGATCTTTGGGGAGCGTGCAATGAGAGGATTTTCCAACTCCTAGGGTCTTTAAAAATTTCCAAACTTTGCCTGTGTCTTCGTTTTCAATTGTATTGTGGATATATCGGCGTTGTGCGTCCCTACACACTCTGTTGCAAATATTGCGGACTTGAATAAATTTTTCTTTATTGGATTGATTCGGTTGTCTTTTGTACTTCCGTCTAGCTAGACATTTTCTGTTCATCAGTAATTTGATTTCGTGGGTGAGCCATGGAGCGGGTGTATGTTTAATTTTGATGGCACGAAATGGAGCATGTTTGTCATAAAGTCTCATCAATATATTATTGAGTGCATGTACCTTATCGTCGATCCCCCCAGTTCGGGTAACCTCTCCCCAATTAATTTTTTTTGCGTCACTACGAAGATCCTCCTGGTCCATTTTACCAAAGTTACGCTGCACAATGATTTTGGGTTTTACCCTGGGAGGGCGAATTTTATATGAAAGATAGATCAAGTCATGGTATGAAAAAGATTCCGCAGGGTATTGCCCAGATTTATAAACGTGGTGAAGAGAAGATACAATTATCAGATCTAAAAGCGAAGGATTTGCATTAGGCGAATGGTGCGTAGCACGAAGCGGAAGTATATTGAGATTACTTGACTTGACAGTATTAACTAAGTGATTTGAACGATGGTCCTGCTTAAGTAGGCATGTGTTAAAATCACCCATTATTATGGAGTGATCGAAGGAGGGGATAACATCCTCGAGTAGTTTCTCAAAAGATTGGAAATAGTTAATATGAAGTGATGGACTATAATAGACTCCGAGAAGTAACCGAGTGTGAGATATTTGGATACTTAATAGTATGTGCTCTCCTGAGTCAGAAGATGGAGGTTGTGGAGACATTGAGACAATGCTAAATGAAATATTGGAACGTAGGTATATTGCAACGCCACCTCCCGCAGCCCCCACTCGATCGTTACGAATTAGTTGAAAACCCGGGATAGTGTAAGAAGAACTAGGAAGGCTCGGTTTCAGCCAGGACTCGGAGACTAGAATAGCATGGATATTGTCATGGTTAAAAGAAGCCAGCATATCGTGGAAGTGGGCAGGAATGCTCTGTGCATTTATATGAACGATATTAAGGTTGTTGGCGACATTAGAAAATTCGGTTTTTAGAAAATCACTCAAAGAAATTTGGTCAAGGGAGTCAGAACTCTCCGAAGAATTAAAAACATAATTACATTCACTGTCATCGTCATCGTAATTCATCTACTATGTATATATACGTGATTTAATATTTTATAATAATATATATTTTATGTAAATTTGACTAAAATTATTTCATAAATTCTACAATGAGTTTAATTATTTAAATATATTCCACAATGAAATGGTAATAATGACAATAATAATTATATCTAAACAATATAATATGCGTTTATTTATATTTAACATCTATGTTAACCCGCCTGAGTGCAATCAAAAATATTTTCATGAGGATACATTATATTGGTAAAAGAGAGAGAAATAACAAAAATTAATAAAACAAATTGACATAAGTAAAAATAAAACCAAACAAAAGAAAAAAGGATTTTTACAGACCTTAATTAATATTCAAAATAATGTTGAAATTTACTGTATTAGTTGTTGCTTAAATTAACAGATGGAATTGAAGTATTTAAAAATGCATACAGTATACAAGATAAAAATTAAGACAAGAATTTAAGTAGTCATTCAAATAATATACATCTTTGAAAAATACATATACACACACACATGTACAGTATCCATATAACAATATCAAAGTGTGTCAAATAGTAAATTACATTTCAGCAGATAAGCATCTGCTGTTTACAGAAAAGATTATTTTCAAACGGGATCTCCATTAATTACAGATATTTACTTCTTTTATAAGTATTGTATAGGTGTATATTACATTATCCCCGTTTGGAGTTCCACTAATGATTGTTATACTTTTTAACGCTAATTACATATATAGTATATGAATGTTTTCAAGAGTATCACCAATTTTAAATATATTAGTAATTATCTATGTAAAGTGTATATTTTGATACAAGTCAATAGTAGGTAGCCCCTCTAAGGCATAGATTAGTAATGAAAGAAGAACTAAATTTAGGGTAGTCGTTTAAATTTACTGTATACAGATAGGTTAACATGTTCACTGAGGCCCAAGGCCAAACCCACCCCAAGGTCTACTTCAAATTGAAGTTTTCGAACTTTTTCATGAGGGACATGCGTTTTGTAAAGATAAAGACGAATGATATTCATGGCATCATAGTATTGACTTACAAGTGTATGAAAAAGAGAAAGAAGTAAAATATAAATATATTGAGTTTAAGCTATTAAATCAAGTCAGAACATTTGTGAACATAAAAAGTTCATTCACACCTTGATAGATTCAAACCACGAGGCCAATTAAATGCATATATTATGACTATGTTACAAGAAAAAAGATGTTAAAAGAAAGAATAAAAAAAAACAAAAAAAAAAGTTGAGTGTACATTAAAAATATATGCTGAGAGGCAACATAATCATACCATCAGATACTTTATGATATAATTGTTGGCCCGTTGAAACTTGAGGCATAATAGGCCTCAACTATTTATTCGGCCTCAATTGCAATTGGTCTCGCAGCGAAAGTGTTAAACAATGCACAAAAAATGTTTGGTAATACTTAATGCAAGGGCTACTTTTTACTCGTAGGGCGACGTGTCCTTGGGGCAGGAACTTCCTTGGGAAGTGGGTCTGGAGCAGCGGCCATTTGAGGCGGTGTGATGGTTTTCAGGTCATCTAGATCGCGAATGCGGTGTTTGGAGTCGTCTTTATCGAGCACATAGATTTCACCGTCGTGGGTCCAAGAGTTATGGACACCAAATTGTTTTCTAACACACTTAAATAGGTCTTGTCGGACTTTAGTCAGGAACTCGGACAGAGTTAAACCAGTCCCTTTAAGTTTTGATTTGGCACTCCAAATTTTACTGCGCACATAGATATCCCGAAATTTTATAAGTATTGGACGAGGGCGAGAGGAGTTGGGTTTACCCATTCTGTTACAACGACTTAGGTCATTGATTGAAAAGTCAGTCAATTTTAGATTTTTCAAAACAAAATTGATCACGATAGTAGTTATATTTTCGTCCTTGTCCTCCGGGACCCCGTGTAACAGCAATATCTTACGTCTGCTTCTCATTTCTAGTCGGTCAATAGATTTGAATAAATAATTTACTTGCTCATGAAGTAATTTTAAGGACTGTATTATGAACGACTTAAATGATGCAAAGTCGGCGGCCAGTGAAGAGATATTGGTACCTGACATAGATCCTTTTTGGAGTTCGGCTTCAAACAACTTCATACGTTCTTCATATGTGGCCGACAGTTGCGAAATCGTTTCCTGGATGGTTTCCATTTTTCGGTGTTATTATGTAGATATTATGTCAATTCTAAGAAGAGACTGCACGTCGGCAGGTAACACAGTCTTATTCGTAGTAAATACACATATAATTAACAACTTTTGCGATTATTTTAACTATTATTTGAGGGATCGTAATAAAACACGTTTACTCTCGGCACCTACCCTCAAAAGTTTTTTGAGGGTAGGTGGTTTTTTGAGGGAGTGAAGCGACGGATGCTCGGGCACCTCGGGTACGCACACCCGTGTACTCCTCGGACAGAGGAGCGCCCCTGAGGGCAAACCCTTCTATTTGCGTCAGGTTACTAAAAAAATAAAATTATAAAGAAAGTTTGAATATTATTATTTCTATGAGTTTTTATTTTAATGATTTTTTTGTTATTACTTTTTATTTATTTTCGTTATTTTTTAATAAGTATTCTAATTTTTGTAAAAACCCCAGTGACGCACGCCTACATTGCATAAGGTGATGCCTAGCTAGCCGAACAGGGTGAGCGGCTACCACGCAACATTTTTCTAATACTTACATTTTTAAACTCGTGATATCTTTCGAATGGAATATCCGAATTGAATAATTCAAAAAGTTATATAAAGGTATTGAAACAGTTTTGAATATGAAGTAATTTATTTTGATAAGGATTAATACCAAGATCCAATTAAAGAGCCTTTTCTAGGGGCGGCATTTTAATTAAATTTTTATAATAAAAAAACACTTATTGTGGCATAACTATAATAGTTAGACATATGCTGTCGCGACACTTTTTGTAAATAATGATGTGTTCTGCAAAGTTGTAGTACATTATTTTATTCTATCATCAATATTTTTCGCAACGCACGCGATTTAAATAATATTTTAGGTAATTTTTTTACACTTTGAGTTACATTATTGGAGTTTTAGTAAGGATCCCTAATTTTTTTGAAAATATAATATAGCCTATGTCACCCGGGGATAGTGTAGCTTCCCAACAATGAAAGAATTTTTTAAATCGGGTCAGTAGTTTCGGAGCCTATTCAAAGCAAACAAACAAACAAACAAACAAACAAACAAACAAACAATCAAATCTTTCCTCTTTATAATAGTAGTATAGATGAGCTTTTATTTTAATGATTTTTTTGTTATTACTTTTTATTTATTTTTCGTTATTTTTTAATAAGTATTCTAATTTTTGTAGACCCCAGTGACGCACGCCTACATTGCATAAGGTGCTGCCTAGTTAGCCGAACAGGGTGAGCGGCTACCACGCAACATTTTTCTAATACTTACATTTTTAAACTCGTGATATCTTTCGAATGGAATATCCGAATTTAATAATTCAAAAAGTTATATAAAGGTATTGAAACAGTTTTGAATATGAAGTAATTTATTTTGATAAGGATTAATACCAAGATCCAAATAAAGAGCCTTTTCTAGGGGCGGCATTTCAATTAAATTTTTGAAATAAAAGAACACTTATTGTGGCATAACTATAATAGTTAGACATATGCTGTCGCAACACTTTTTGTAAATAATGATGTGTTCTACAAAGTTGTAGTACATTATTTTATTCTATCATCAATAGTTTTCGCAACGCACGCGATTTAAATAATATTTTAGGTAATTTTTTTACACTTTGGGTTACATTATTGGAGTTTTAGTAAGGATCCCTAATTTTTTTGAAAATATAATATAGCCTATGTCACCCGGGGATAGTGTAGCCTCCCAACAATGAAAGAATTTTTTAAATCGGGTCAGTTGTTTCGGAGCCTATTCAAAGCAAACAAACAAACAAACAAACAATCAAATCTTTTCTCTTTATAATAGTAGTATAGATTATATAATATGATAGGACTTAATACTATTATGATATAATTTTAATTATAAATAATAAAATTTTGACATTAAGTATAATATGTAATACCAATGTTTATTAAAAAAATTACATTTGATATATTGCTTAACATACAATTTTGCGAGAAGGATAAATGAACAAATAACATGTATTTCACTCTGCCGTTCTCCTTGTTTTTCTTGCGAAATATTTTTTGTAATATCTATAATAACATATTATATATATGTATAGGTAATAAAATATAAAAAAGTCTAAGCAACATGCATGATATTACAAATTTACCATTTATAATAATTAATTTCTAAGTCTTTACTCACTCAAAGTGCGTAGGTATGTAAACTTTTTTGTTATTGATGACATAAGTACTGGCTGGTTGTAAAAAAAAATCGATTATGTTTTGTTTTTTTCATAAAATTAAATGAAAGGGAATTTGTTTGAATTTAAGTGCGTTTTTATTGCTACGTTTAGTCTTGATTTTATAATTTTACCAACCATTTAAATAAAGTTAGCGACAAAATTGAATTGTAATTCGTTACGTCATTTGACGGCAAATGAAATGCAAAGAGCTGTAGGGATGTTGCAAGCGGGAAGTGATTACTTCCCGCTGAGATTGATTAATCTCAGGTATCTTGGCATTTTGGCAGAAGTGTTATTTGTCGTTTTTGGCAGCGCTACAATAATAACCCTGGTACCCGCTGAATAGCATCCAGGCAGTAAAAGGAGAACAACCACTCGGCAAAAACGGAACAAACAACCGCAAGACGCCAGCCGATATTAACCGCTCGAGAGATAAGTTTGAGGCTACAAAATTCAAGTGGTGTTGATGTAAGTCCCCAAACTGTGCGAAATCGACTGCATGATGCATGAGTACGGCCTACGAGCTCGACGCCCAATTAGGTGCCCACCGATACGTCACTGGAATCGCGCTCGTCGAAATCTTAGGTAGAAATTAATGGTGTAGAGATCGCAGAACATGAACCCAGGAACAATGGGATAAAATTATGTTTTCCGATGAGTCGCGATTCGGGTTTAGGCCTGATACAAGAAGAGTGCGAGTGTACCGTCGGCCCGGAAATACTGAAAGGCACAGGTGCATTCAGGAAGTTCATCCATACAGCAGCTCATCCACCATCCTAAAATTTAAATTAGTATATGTTGCTTAGACTTTTTTGATGTGTGTATAATATTAGGGTCATAGCTTAGAATTATTCTAAGGATCATAGAAACTCCAATACACTGATATACAAATTAACAGTTTTATTAGTATACGTTAAAAAAGCAATGTAAAATTACATAAATAAAGTGTTTTTTTTTTATATATTTGTGCCTACCACTATCACTTACCACTAACACTTACCAATGCACATTTTATTTCCATCTGATATTTACAGTATGATGATGGAATTACAGCCGAGCTTCTGAGAGCTGGTGGTACTCCTGTGCTTAAAATCCTCCAGAAGCTATTTAATTCCGTCATCCTCGATGGCAAAACGCCGCAGGCCTGGCACGGAAGTATAGTGGTGCTGTTCTTCAAAAAGGGCGACAAAACCCTTTTGAAGAACTTTAGACCGATATCACTTCTGAGCCATGTTTACAAGCTGTTTTCAAGGGTCATCACGAATCGTCTCGCGCGCAGATTTGACGACTTCCAGCCTCCCGAACAAGCCGGATTCCGAAAAGGTTTTAGCACCATAGACCACATACATACGCTGCGGCAGGTTATACAGAAGACGGAGGAGTATAACCAGCCACTATGCTTGGCGTTCGTGGACTATGAGAAAGCCTTTGATTCGATCGAGACCTGGGCGGTGCTTCAGTCTCTCCAGAGGTGCCACATTGATTATCGATACATCAAAGCGTTGAAGTGTTTGTATGAAAACGCCACCATGTCAGTCCGTCTCCAGGATCAGAACTCGAAGCCTATCCGACTACAGCGGGGAGTCAGACAAGGCGATGTCATATCGCCGATGCTGTTCACTGCTGCGTTGGAAGATGTCTTCAAGCTTCTGGACTGGAACGGACTGGGCATCAACATTAACGGTGAGTACATCACTCACCTTAGATTCGCAGATGATATCGTAATCATGGCTGAAACCATGGAAGACTTAAGCCATATGCTTGATGGCCTCAATACAGCTTCCCAAGGAGTAGGTCTCAAAATGAACATGGACAAGACGAAGATCATGTCTAATGTCCATGTCGCACCTACCCCCGTAACAGTTGGGAACTGTACTTTCGAAATTGTTGACGAATACGTCTACTTGGGTCAAACGATCCAGTTAGGCAGGTCCAATTTCGCGAAAGAGGTCACTCGTCGAATCCAACTCGGATGGGCAGCGTTCGGGAAGCTCCGTAAAATCTTTTCGTCCCAAATACCGCAATGTCTCAAGACGAAGGTTTTTAACCAATGTGTGTTGCCAGTGATGACATACGGAACGCAGACGTGGTCGCTAACTATGGGCCTTATGAGAAAGCTCATGGTCGCTCAGAGAGCAATGGAGAGGGCTATGCTCGGAGTTTCCCTGCGAGATCGAATCAGAAATGAGGAGATTCGCAGGAGAACCAAAGTAACCGACATAGCCCGGATGATTGCAAAACTGAAGTGGCAGTGGGCTGGGCACATAGCTCGAAGGACTGATGGCCGTTGGGGCAGAAAAGTCCTCGAATGGCGACCGCGTACCGGAAGACGCAGTGTTGGTAGGCCCCCCACAAGATGGACCGATGATCTGGTCAAGATCGCCGGGATAGGTTGGATGAGGGCAGCGCAGGACCGATCATCGTGGAGATCTTTGGGGGAGGCCTTTGTCCAGCAGTGGGCGTCTTCCGGCTGAAATGATGATGATGATTTACAGTATTAATCGATCAAGATGTGCAATATAAATGCAAGAGTAAAACACCCAGGTGTGTGTGTATCTCAAATACTTATTTTATAAAAAAAATTATGAAATTTTAATAATTTCAAAAGAACAATTAAATAAATTCTTATAACTAGTTAAGTTGTCCAAGACAATTATTTCAAATAATTTTGAGAATCTTTGACGTTGAGCGAGGTGTGCCATAGAAATGAATGGATCTGGTGATTCTAGTGCACGGTGAAAAAGATCGATCATTTATTTTCCTGTTCATTTTGCGACAGTGGTGTTCTCTGTCTGAGCACTAGAATTTATTACGCGGTCATTTGCTCTGAGAGCATCCCGACAGGAAGCAAATAGGATTCAATAATCTTCACCGTGCACGAGAATTTTGTATACAGTCACAGTCATCGGGTGCTAATTATATGACTGCATGTACCTATCTGCGAGTGTGCGGCAGAAAATGCCAAACTTTTTTGCATCTAAGGAAAACTCGCAAGATATGGCGACAAGGATAACATGCAATCCGTCGATTAACCATGCATCTAGACCTAAAATCTCAGCAAATATGCGTTGACATTTGTCTGATAGTGCTATCCGGGCCGAATTTCCATCATCAGTGGGTCCAGCATTAGGTCTGACCACGTCCACTAATAATCCAATCCTGTTTTGTATTTCAATCTGAATCCATTTTTGACAACGCGGTGGCAAAACTTTAACGGCGGCTCCACATTAGTGCCGTGAATTCACGACGCAAGCAGTGACCTCCACATTCACGGGATGCTCACAATCGTTCGTGAAACCCGTGAAATGGACGTAGAAGCTGCTGCTGCAATAACTTTGTTTGCTGTCATTTTCAGAATGATAATGCTCTAAAAAGAGAATTTCAGTTTTACGCGCGCACACGTCCGTACGCATTTTGTAGTCCGGAGTAAACTGGCACGGGGCCGTGAATGTGGATATACATATGTACGCGAAAACGCCGCGCGAAGGGGGCGCGAACCCTTTGTCGCGGGACAAAATACCGACTCTGATCGGGGAACAGGGGTGAACGCGCGTGAACCACGCGATAACCGTCCACATTCACATTCACATTCACGCCTGTTTACGGAGCTTCACGGCACTTATGTTGAGCCGCTATAACACTGTGCAATATAAAGCTAAGAATCCTGAACAAAAATTCAGGGTTATAATATCTACTCTTTTTTTATTATTCTGAAACAGCAAAATACCACTTAATAGCTAGCAAGCAGTTAGTACTCTGCCGTTCGCTTAGGGAAACTGGAACCTAGGTCATTTATGGTGAAACATAAGATTATTATGGTGGTATATTTAGAGACCAGAGCTGGTTGCCATCTAGACAGCCTTAGAGCCCCACCAACTGGTTAGGCTTTCTAAAACTTCTTCACTCTCCTTTGTTTACCATCATTTTAACATTGACACCTTTTTAAGCTAAACAGCCTTTTATGTAATTAATCCACCTTTTCTTTAGTGTACTCATAGACGGATGGATGCAACCCTGCTCTATATCTATCCCTTTTCGTTCGTCATGTACAGGATTCTTTACCGTTATTATGAAAAAGGAGTAGCACAGTCTTCGATGTTACAAATCTTGCCTGCTGATTAGCGTTGAGTCATCTGACCAATTATATCGGGGAGCTGTAATATATACTATGTATGTTTAAAAATAACAATGTTTTAAATTAAACGTATTTAAAATAAAACATACAGAAATAATTTAATTCAAAATAAAATTATGAAATGTAATACCATAATATTTGTTAGAAAAATTCACACCTACACATACGCACACGCGCATACATACATATACACACAAACACACAGGCGCGCGCGCGCGCACAAGCACTCACATAGTAAAAGATATTATAATATTCATTTATGCAGAATTAGTTAATTAAAAATGGGAGATTAAACTTGCCCCAGAGATACAGATAAATCTAGTTCTGGAGCAAGTGGAATCAATTATTTTATTTTATCTACTTTTAGTAATTTTTTAAAAGTATGTAGTATTTATGCAATTTAATTTAATGTAGTATTGACACATTAATATCAATTATTTTTTATAATATATAATCCTAATATTTATATTTTGACAATAATTTGACTGCATATAGCGAGTGAATTAGATAATATAATTATGAATGTAGTACTTATAATGAAACTTACAATAAATTAATAATGAAATTGATTATTGGGCGCTTGTTCTCGCGGGTGGGATGAGACCTTTTTTTGTATTGCTAAGGAATAGCAGACAGGGTGACAGGCTGATCGACTTAATAGTAAGCAGTTACCGTCGCATTCCGAACACGCTGCTGTCCCATAGGGGTACAGGAACCTAGGTCACTGATGCCGGAACAGAACACAAGGTTATTATAGCGACATACTTATAGACCAAGGGGTTACCATACAGACGGGCTTGATGCCTACCACGTTGCTAGTGTTGTTTGGTCGCCTTTTACGACAGGCCGACCCCAACCGTAGAGGTTATTCTTACTCCGCCGCTGCACGGAGAAAAACTACAAGTAACTGTAACTTCTAATTATAAATGTAAATATAAAAGGAAAATGAAAGAAATGAGCGTGGATGGATACAGAACGAAAGGTACACCAAAGAAAAGATGGATAGATTGCGTAAAAGATGATAATTATGATCAAAAGGGTGTGAATGTTGAGCCGACCTCATATAATCAGACCTCATATAATAAGGGCAGGAAGAACAAGAAAGATTAAATAATAATAAAAAAAGTAAAAATAGGTCCCAGGTAGCGGTTAGCTGAAAACACTCGCAAAACTTTAGTTTCATTACCGCGTTTGATAGCAACACAAATCAGCTGGTCAAATTAATATATACTCGTAAGTTTTTTGATCAAGTGAGAAACATTGATATCTCTCGATAACGTCGAAAGGCATCCGGACCCCATGGTCCTAGAATTATGAGGCCAAAAGATGCATATTTGCGGTGTTTCAGGTCCTCTTGTGGTGCTACAGTAGCGTCAGCCCCTACAGCTGTATCGAGGAGATAGCAAGCCGCCAGAGTGTTAACGCCTAATAAATTCTACATAAAGGACCTCTTAAATGAGCAAAGTACACTTGGTCTAGCCTTTTAATAATAGTAAAATTTTGACTGGATTGATTCGTCAGTCTCTAAGTCACATATCTAAATTTTAAAAGTTAGACCAATTGTAAGCGTTTGATTTGATTGATGCGTATTAAAATTATAAAATAAATTACTGACGCCCGAAAAAAGCGAAGTTTTATAGTATAAAGCGTAGGAACTAAGCGTTAAAAATAATGAAAAAAGACGTAAAGGAAAAAAATAAAGCCTTGAGAAAATAAAAATAAAAACTGAATACTTGGGAAAATAAAAATAATTACATTAAAAATAAAATACACACCTAAAACGCAAGGCACCAACAGCGGAGCTCTCCAAATTTTTTTCTTGTAATCGTGATATTTTTTTTTATTAATTTGAATTTGTTTAACAAATTTAGTAAATATTACATCTATTGTTGTTTCCTTTTTTGTTGTCGAACAATTTGGATCATTATTTATGTTTAAATTAAATTTTTCATTAAATAAAGCAACGGCTTAGATTTTTTATCTTTAAAATTGCAATTAAAATCTCCACCTAAAATAATTGGCATAGTATGTTCATTGCTTCACGTAAATTTTGTTCCATATTTTGAATAAATTCACTAGTGATCTTGCAATGAAATTTATAACATCTGTAACGCGAAAGTAAAATGTCCAGGATTGACCACAATAATTGTTGTGCTTCTATTTAATGGTATAGTAAAATTTCACCTTTTAATCGGCACAGCTGTCCTGCTAAGATTCAATGCATCTTTATCTGCTGCGCTTTTTAACCTTATTTTTTTTCCAACTTTATCTTTAATGAATTCTACCCAAACTATATTAATTTCATTATTTTCATCGTATTCAATGTATACTATTTTACCCATAGAACCATTCGATAAACAATCGTTAACATAATGTTTGTTGTAATCATGTAATACTTATTAATGACGAAAACAATTTCATAAGGTGAAGGCAACGCACACTGAGGTGGGGAAGCAGCTACCGCGTGCACGCCGGAGCTCGCGTGATGGTATCAAATCTGACGATTTTTTGTAACGGTAAAATCTGACGCTTAGCACGGATAGACTGGCCGTGCAGCGAGCGCCTATATGCGAGCGGCCCGAACGTCCGTAATAGAAGCTTCGCTTCAAAACTAATGCAATTTAAATAATTCTAAAATAGTAACAATAGTATCCACACCAAAAAAAAAACACCATGATATACGCGTATACATTTCGCTCATGTTTTTATTTAAGTTAAAAATAGCACAGGACCAGGATTGCCATTAAGTGGAGGCTTATAAAATGAAACTTAGGTCCCACAACTGGGTTTCTAATTAGGCATCTTTAAATAAACCCAGAACGGGTTTGTCCGGTTTGTATCATGCTCGATACTCGGCAGACGTTCTAAAATGTTATATGAATAAAATATTTGGTAAAAACTATCACTTTAGTTGTATAAAACGATTTTACAGTGGAGACGGGGGTCAAAAGAGGATTGAAAAGATTATTGAAGTCTCAAAGAAGTAGATATAGCTTATCAGTAGAACAATTAATTGACAACAACACACAAGTACCATTAAGTTAGCCTTTCACCTAAGGGATCAAAGGTGAATAAGTTGTAAAAATGTTTAAGATATATGATATTTTCACGCTGAATAGGTATTGATCTCTCTCTCTCTTCAGTTGGTCCCTCATAGCTGAGGATCGTAACTTCGTTGCCGCAACTTCCCTACAGTATCCCTCAACTTGTTCATGTCCATGGCCCGGTGTAATGCCACGCTGCAACTGGCAGGTATTTTAGGTGTTCGGATACCTTATCCAGCCACCTTTTTGGACTGCGTCCTCTTAGCCTCTTGCCCTCCACCTTTCCTGTTACCATCAGTTTCTCCAGATCACCGGGATTCATTCGAGCAATATGTCCGAAGTACTATTAGAATAGGTATAGATATGTGATATACATATATTACATATTTTTATTGATCACTAAAAACACCACGAGGTTCTTCTCGTTTATAGAATTTAGTAAATTACGATTCCATTACAAAATTGTAGCAGCTGAAATTTGCCTATTTAGTTTATTGAAGAAATCCTTTGATTTATTTTTGTTTATAATCTATAGTGAATTCAATACGTAGGTTTATAAAATGTTTTACTTAAATATTTCATTTCGTTTAACACGTTTTTGCACAGAAAAATAGAAGATTTTAACATACACGGTTTCGTCGATAACATATATTCAGTTTGAATCAAGATATATGTGTACCAGAGTAAGATTATCAATAGCATAATATATATCAAAATGTTGCTCATTAAAAATTATAGGTGTAATTTTTGTTGACGACCTCCGTGGCCATGGTGCAACGGCTTTCGCGCGTCGCATGCATACGGGGGTCATGGTTTCGATAACAATTTAGAATTTGTTTTGATTGAATTTTTAATTTAAAATAGGGCTAATTTATTTCAAATTCCTATTAATAATAAATCTTATTAAATTAGAAATTAATTTATTTTGTAAATAATAAAATAATTGTTTTGATTAAACTAATCATTCAATAAATCAGCCATGGATCAAATGGTATTCTATTTATAATTATTTAAATACATTTAATAAATGACCATTTCTTAATTTTTATCTCCTGTTACATTTTTCTTTTTGTTACATTGCCTTTTCTCTCTAAATTTATGGAACGTTTAGTACATCAAAAATTTAGTAGTTTTCTCAATACTCATTCCCTCATATATCCTTTCCAGCCCGGCTTCCGTCCAGGCCACAGTATACATAAACCACTGTACTAGTTTAGATTACAGATGATATTCGCTATGGCATGGACCAACGATTAATAACAGTTCTTTCACTGCTCAATTTCAGCAGTGCCTTTTATAATGTAGCTTTTGATTTTCTCATAGAAATTATTCGGTTTCTCAATGTATCTCCAACAGAAATATATTGACTTTAAAATTACTTGTATAGCCGCCGACAGCGTGTACAAATTGATCAAAGTTTCTCATCATGGGAAGATCTGTTTGTCGGACTTCCTCAGGGTGGCGTTTTGTTTCCTCTGTTATTTTCTGTCTATATTAATACCATTTCCAAAAGTATATCTTCCTACTATCATCTCTATGCTTTGCTCGATTTGCAGATATATACTCAGGCTTCTAGAGATCGATTAGATGAAGCTATCACACACATTACTAACGATTTAGATTCTATCCTTAAATCGAGTAGATCGCATGATATAAACGTAAATTCATCTAAGACGCTGGCTATTAAGCATTGGAAGTTCACTTTATGCTTTATTACAAAATGGATATACACTCCTTGATATTTACTTGTTTAACTATTTTACATTGTTAAATTGATTTAATTTTTGAAAATATGCGGATTGATTTCTGAGATCAAGTCAAGAACCTTGTTGTAATTATGGATAAGAAATTGTGTTGGCGACCTCAAATTATAGAGTTAAGTAGTAAGGTATTTGCATCATACGGCTCACTTCGAAGGTCCTGACCACTGCCACTATGGTTTTACTTGCCCAATCTACAAACTAGACCAACTAATTTAACTTGAGCGACTTCAAAATATTTGCATAAGGTTCATATTTGGTTGAATGATTGTATTTTGCTATTGCACAACTGTAAGGTACTTGATATCAATAACGTAAATTAATAATCAATAATATAAACGTAAATCGTCCTTATCTCCATAATAATAACAGCTTGTGATGCCCCAAAGTTAGGCTCGGGCCTCCCTTTAGAGGTTGGACAGTATATCCGCCACGCTCGTTTCTCTGGTGGTTTTTCTATGCAGGTTTCCTCATGGTTTTCCTTCACTGTCAGTACATGGCGATTATTTTATTATACACATTTCATTTCCGTAATGTAATTTAATTATATCGTAAGAAGTATATATGTACTTATATATTTATTATAACTAAGTGACGGTATCAAATGTAACCTTGATGTAAAAATATTTTGGGTATACGGAAAAATTAATTGAAAGTCAAAAGTAATTTTTAGATTCATTTTATTTTCAATAACATAAAAATGTTATGTATTTTTTTTCATTTTATACATTTCAAAATGAAATTCAGTGGGTGCCTGTTTGCTAATATGTTCACATTATTTTCGAAATAAAAAATTTATTCTACAGTTTGGCTTCGAATGAAATTTCATCAGTCACGGTTTGTGTTATATTATTTAGAATTCTTTTTCACTTATTTCCAAAAGCTGCATTTGTACTACTTCGCAGCTCAATAATCAACAAAATATATATTGTAATAACTCACTCAGTTGGAGGGATCATCGGATCTGGTTTTTGTAATTTCATTAATGTGATATGTTGTGATTAAAACACATTAACCCGTGAAACTTAAAAAATTGGTCAAACAAAAATCCTCACGATGATCCGTCCAATAGTATTCACTACAATAAATATATCTAGCTAATTGGAATTGAAGGTCCCTTAAAATTATTTAATTTACAAAGCTGTGATCAAGTAGTCGCGGCCGAAGCGAAGCAGGCGGCTTCAACAACTAGAAACAACTATACTCGTAATACCTCAAAAAAGTCCGGCTCGCTAGATTAATTGACCACGGCTTTTAATAATACTAATTTTATTGTTTTCAATAATAGATCAACTAACTCTAAAGAGGCGTCCATGTTCATAGCATGAGTTAATGAGGCGCAAATCACCAATTTACACAAGTTAGTGAAAGAATCAACAGTTTTACATACAAATCTAAGTTACGAGATTTATTTTATAAACTGTATACTATAAAAACTTCATTAACAGTAAGTCATCAAATTTTATAACATCTAAACATATGGTAATAGTAAATTTTACGGGAACTTAATTCCATTTAGAAAATTCCACGAGCTTGACAATTTGCGCTTAAATATATTTAAGTATCAAAAATTAAGTTTAACAATAATCAATAGCGCACTAGACATCAAAATCAGAACAAAATATTTGAAAATACGTGAAATAAGAAATTCAACGTGCCCATCGTAATTTATATTTCATTACTTGTCAATATAATTAAAATAAAAGGAACTGTACTTAACTACATATAATTTATTAACACACAAAAGCACTTCATTATTGCTCTTAGAAGACAACAAGGGTAAGGAAATCAAATCAAGATGAGCATTGTTTCACAAAATTTTCCTAATTTTTTAATTTAGATTGAATGTTATGGGTATCTGTGGTAGTACAGTGCAACGAACGAAAGTAAAAATTATTGAATGAGATCATTTGTTACGATCAAGGATTTATTTAATGTGATTATAATGTTAAAGTAATCATAATAAAAAAAGGATGAAAAAGAAAATAGAAGTAAATGCTGTTATTGAAAGACGCTTTATATCGATATAGATAACAGATCAGACTTTCAAATAAATATAATTCATTAAAATAAACTGCTTAAAATTAATTAAATTAATATTTAATGCGAGGTTAAAAGACGCCTCAACTAGCTTGCCTTCAAATAATAGTTGCACTGTATCCTCGCCACAGCCTCATGTATAACTATTGTATTTCATATGTACATGTAAAACCATGTGTAGATTTTCAATAAATTTAGTAATACTATACTAAACTGGCCTTCATATAAGTATCTGCCATGTTCTGCAATAATAACTAGGAAATATAATATTCTTAACTAAATTCATATTTACAAATAATACAGTTCATTATTATTTATATAGAAATTCAAATATATTTCTATCATTCTTCGATTCACATAACGCAAAATAATTTAACAGAGTTCATTTTTGCACTCACATTTACAATATAGTTTTGTAACCTATCTGTCACATGATCAAACAACTCGTTTAGAATATATCACCAAATAAGCGAGTAGCGGTACTCACGAATCCTATAATACATTATCTTACCATTTAAAAATGCAGAATATGCAAAAATTTCAAGGAATATTTTTACAATTAGTGGCAATTGAACATTATAGTTCGCTCGCATCGAATAGGAACTATAAGATTCATAATGCCCGAGTGCCATCTAACGAGTGAAACGATAGAGGCACTCATACCCATCCACACACAACTAGCACAAGTAAAATAACTCCTCTTTATTTACACCCGGACTATTCACAATTATGGACACAAATAAAAACTCTAATTTATTACAGTTATATCGAATGTATGCGCCATAATACCGGAAAATTGTGCACGGAAACAAGCGCGCAGTACCAATACATTTCACCATCACACGCCACTACCAATAGTAGTCGATAACAATATGGAATAAGTAGTTTTGGCATCCAAGTTTTCAGTGACATACTTTCCGTGTAATGTGGCTCTCTCAATAACCTTGAATTACGAATGAAAATTTGTGTAATAGTTACATCTAAGTTTAGAATATGAAGGAGCTCAGTGGCGCCACCGTGCGTGCGGCGGTGCGAGGAACTATACATGCACAACACCGCAGTGTCTATGGCCTTTGCCTCCAATACTTTACCTATACACCTAATAAATGATCTCCAACAGCATTGTTTGAACAATACATGTGCGGCCACGTTGAACATCGCTGTGTTCAAAGTAATTTCACCTTTAAGGTTACAGAGATTACGATTCAACTTTGGATTACACGATGTCCAACCCAGACGCAACGGAGAAGGAACTAAAATCTAGTATCACAATGTCGGGCTTCGCTGGCTCAAATGCGAGTCAATGCCTAATTGGTTGGACGAACAATCCTCGACAAAGTAACGACGGTATGAAACCTATTTTCATAATTGTCAGAATGTATTTCTATATATAGATATTGGTATCAGCAAAATGTTGATATTAGATATAATAAAACATTGTCAAAAAGTCCCAAATGATTTATATTATTGTACATAAATTGGACTATTTATCAATTTGGACTGTGTTTATATTGTTGCATATACAAAAAAATAGTTGAATCATTGGAGAAACAAATTTTTCGATACAATCGTCCAAAAAGTAAAATAAAATAAATTTAAGTTATAAAAACATATATTAATACTTGGTAGGAAACAGTTTCTATGAATAAAATTGTCTGACGCAGTTCTTTCCATCTAGAGAAGGAACTTCCTGTACGCATACGCATCATGTCTTCTAATATGTGTCAATCTTTTTTATAAACAGCAAAATATACAAGTTTTTGTTCTATATTAATTAAATTTGTAAATCATAATAATCCAACTTTGGTTTGAAATGAAAATTCCTTAAAAATGATTGCATGAAGTCTCGAATTGCGTCTTTTCCGTCTGTTACTTGTCTTAATGTCCGTCCAGGGGTAAAAATGGCGTTCACTCGAAGAGCGCGAGAAGATCGTCGGAAGAGGGCGCGCGCGGAGGGTGGCTGCCAGCTGACGACGAGGACGAAGGCGGCGTGGCTAATAACTCACCCAGCGCCGGCGCATCTAGGTATGATAGCAGCTCCATTGGATCTACGCTCGTCTCCGGCAAAAGCTGCAAATAATTATAGTTTTTTTTAATTTGTTTATATCCATGCCGCCATATCTCTATGAATGATAAGAGGAGACTGACTGATTCTACATTCCTATTAACTAAAGCAGATATTAAATCTGCTATTATTGAGGCTCATCGCACACGGGAGTCAAGTTGGATAGTCAAGGAAGGATAGCTGAATTACGAGCAGAAATTTTGCATCTGCAACATTAAGGCCGACTTGCACAACTAATCACTAAACGTATTTAGCGCTAAACTTTTTTAAATCGTCATTCTGTCCCTGTCACATTGACAACATTTGACAGAGGCAGAATGACGATTTAAATAAGTTTAGCGCTAAATACGTTTAGTGATTGGTTGTGCAAGTCGGCCTTAATACTGATTGGAATTAAGTTTTAAAATTACAACAAAATTAAGTGCTTCAAGACAGGAGGCAGGGCTTGTGCGATTTCTCCTTGATCTCTCCTATCTTACACAAATAAGAATAATTTTTACATAAAACATGCGTTTAAATTACTTACATTGAGGTTATCAGTACCCTCGCCATCGATGACGGCGGCAGGGTCAAAATTGAGGTCCGCGGGTATATCCACGTCCGTCAACGAGTGGTGGCCGACTGAGGGTGGGCCCGGCGTATGAGATGAACCTGGCGTATGAGCTCCTCCGCCTCCGCCAGGCGTGTGCGCTGATCCCGGCGTGTGTGGCGTATGGGGCGTGTGAGGCATCTGTCACCGAAAATATTATTATTATATTATTAAAGTCTACTACATACGAAATTTAAACGGTCTGAGTTAGCAGTTATTTCTTTGTCATTGAGTAACCGTCAATCAATTTTCAGTAAAAATCTTAATATGCCAAGCAAATAATTTACAAGAACTTGAATTATTCAAAAAAAACTAGAATACACTATATGATCGTATCGAAATAGATTGCAAAAATCTGTAATCATGATTTAAACTCAATCAGAATTATTTAGATCACTCACCTGTTCATTCAGACTTTTCTCCATCGCATTGAGTGGATCTAATGAATTGACGCTTTCATTTAGATGAGACAATGGGCCATTTCCAGCGTATTCATTACTTCCAGGACCATTAGTCATACCAAAATCGTAATTTTGACTGGATCCTGTTCTATTTTGACTGTTTTGGTTATATGAAGAGATCATTGATCCACTGGCAATAGTGTTCATGTCAGGTGGTAGGTATGGCGATAGGGCTTGGTTCATATCCCAATTATTCATTGTAGGCATATTCATTGAACCCGGTGATACTGTTTTGCTGCGTTTCCCAACACTACTGTCATTGCTGTCATCCTCTTGCTGCAAAAAACCCATTAATTAGGATTTGTTACTTTCTAAGAGCCACCACGACTTCGTTTTTGGATCTGTATTTGGTAGATAGATAGATAATTTTATTGTAAAAAGAAAACAAAAATACAAACAAAGAACATATCATTGGTTGCACAAAGGGCGGTCTTATCGCTAAAAGCGATCCCTTCCAGACAACCCAGCCCAGTATTTGATCCCTTATCTTAATTTATTTTTGTACATACATTACATATTATTTCTTATACCTTACATATGTAAAAATTATTAATATTATCTAAGGTAAACATATTTATTGGGAATTTGTACTGAATTGTCGTGTTTTTTGGCTCTTCTAATTACGTAAAGATCTCTGCAACAATACTTACCTTAATACCAGAATTGTTTGGACTTTTAGCTGCTTTCCAATTGGCTCCACTGTCGATCGTTACTTCATCTACATCCGAACTGTTTAATGTGTTGAGAATTCCCCACATGTATTGATCTACTTCTAAGCCTTCTAATTGTGCTGGTTTACTGTAACAAAGAATGTAAATAATTAATATATTACTACAAAAGCTCTTAAATTTACTACATTTTTCTTTTTTATCAAGATAAATATTTTAAAATTAAAGAATAATCTGGAACTGTACGAAAATAAAGATTTTTGTAGGATATTGAAGATAATAATCTTACTATGTGAATTTGTATAGAATACTCTTCCATTATTCTGTTCAGCTGCATCGCCACCTATAGTTTTAATTGTGATTGTAAACTATAGAGAGCCGAACTGGGCTTACTCATAAAATATAATCTTATTTAGTGCACCGATTTGGATGGAGTTTGTACTATATACAGAATTAAATATAAAAAATTACTACAAATTGTCGGAACATTTTTTCTTATGTTTTGCTTTTTATTGTAATTTCATATTATAAATTTAGAACTATATACAATAAAAGATTTATAACAGAAAATATGCTTCTCTAGAATAATAAATATATCATTTTTAGTAAAGTCATCATAGTATTAATTTATTTTAACACATTAATTTAAAACAGGATCTTGTTAAGTTTATGCTAATATAATGTGCACTTACTTGCATACAGGACATCTCCATGACCCCCGTTCACAATTGAGTTGCAAATAAGACTCTAGGTCAAAGCATTGTATGTGTTTACACTCATGCCCACGCGCCGGAAGGGTAATCTTTTTGTACGTTATTGGACATTTCAATGAAACTTTTAACGCTGTTTGTTCTACACTGTCCCTATCGTTGGCAGTGTTAGAGCCGTTACTCCCGTTTGTGGGAGTTTGGTTGAAGTTCATCTTAATCTTAGCGATACAATGGTCTGCTGTCAGCAACCGCTTTCTTAGTAAGCCTTGCAGTACACTTCGTACGCTCGGTCGGTGGACTAATTGTAATACGAATAGGTGTGACTGGAAAGAAAATATATTATTATTTTTCTATATATACTATTAATGTACATAGTACATAGATACTAATACGTTAAATGCAAAACCAGGTCTGAAACTTGTCCATATCTCACTTACAGTGCGCCTATAATTACATCTCAAATATTAAAGTTAATATTTGAGGCAATAAAATTAATGTTTGATTAGCCATGTACAGTCACAATGATAGTTTTATGACCTGGTAAAAACTCCTTGTACCACAAGAATGGAAAGAATCAGTGCCGTTTCGAACATGATAAGGCGAAATTATTTTTGTTTCTTTGATACTATTCAAATTAATTGCGAGATGCTGTTATCTTGAAATATTAATGAAGAAAACAAGCATTGTTTTCGTATGGAAGATTTAGTTTGTTAGTTTTTTAATATTAGATTTGTTTGTCTTTCAAAATGACTGATTTTATTTAAGGTATTTTTTCTTAAGTTATTTCTCTCAAGATTTTATAATACTTTGAAAAGTTGTAGTGTAAAAATACTGTTGATACAACTGATATTGAATAATAAAAACACTTGTGCATGTCCACTTACACAACAGCAGGCGGAGACGGTGATTTGTATCGTGTTTCTGCCAGGCTGGCACACTTCTTTCAGGTACAGTGGTTTGTGTGATGTTTTATTTTCCCCTCTATCTATAATTAAAGGTGTTGCGTTCACCGACACTTGAACACTCGCTGGCCAGTTCGTGTTCATCTGCCGGTCTTCATGGTGGAAGCATTTCAGTTGTAACTCAAGGTCCGACCTAAAAACACATTTATTAATAACATATTCAATAGTCTTCAAGTTTTGTGGATTTTTTGAAATGTAGAATATTTACCTCCATATTAATGTTGAGTGAACTGTTGGTTTTAATTGGAATACATGATTGCTTACAGCTAGATTGTGTTCTAATCTAAATGGTGGTAATATAATACCATCTCTTACAGGGAATGTTAACCGGAGCTCATCATCTGGAAAAATAATAATTATTAGATTTACTGTTGCTTGTGACATTTGTATTAGTTTTAATAAAACATTTCATACTTTGCATCCCCATCGGTGGTTTGAGCTCGTTGAAGTGGGGTTTCACATCGGCATTCGGACTGATGTACGGAGGTATACTACTCGCCGGCGTCAGAGGCGGCGTGGGATTCCCAGGCACAGGACTGTGCTGGTAACTCATGTTGGTCCGCATCGCCACCTCTTGAGCGAACTGCCCGCCGTACTGCCCACCATACTGTGCATTTGCGCTCTGGTGCTGCGGGAATTGACTGCTCACTCCGCCGTTGAAGTACTGCCCCTGGCTTGAGTAAGGCGGCGTCGACTGTCTCATGGTGCCCCGCATCGCTGGCCCGAAGTTTCCACTAGGCCCCAACGCCTGTTGTGGGGGATACTGGGCTTGGAAACCCGGCCGCCCTCCGTACCCCGGGGGATATTGACTGGGACCGAATCCTGGTTGTCCCCCCATGTACTGTGGCTTCCGTTGGCCCATTAGCATATTGCCGGTAGGGTACGGCGTGTGCCGCCTCTGATAGCCCGGTCCCATCTTGGCCGAGCCTCCCATCGAGCTGGGCCCCATCTGCGAAGGCATCATATTCGCATGCATTCCCATGTTGGCCATCTGCGCCATAGGATTCATGCCGTTCATCCCAGTCCCACCCATCTGGCTCATACCGGTCATCCCATTCATGCCGTTCATACCCCCGGTGCCCATGCCCATGCCTGCCATGGCCGGGTTGTGGCTGCGCTGCTGGCCGTAGCCGTTCATCGCGCCATATTGGGGATTGCCCATGGTCATGTTGTTTTGCATCTGTAAATGGAGAAACGTTATTGATTAATTGCTACATGATTGGCCGCACGTACGCATATAAAACCCTTTTTACGGCTTTGTATTTCGATCGATGTTTTGGTAACTTTCAATGTGTCATTTGGTGTAAATATTTATGTTTACGCTTTCGCAAGTGATGCAGCCAGCTTCGTTCACTCGAATGAAGAGCTATATGGTGTAGACAGATTTTTGACTAACCTGTGAGAATGGCTGCGAGTCCTGCATCGCGGCCGTGGTGGCCGCGGCGACCATTGCGGCGGTGGCGCCGAACTGCGCGTTCTCGCCCCCGCCGCTCATCGCGCCCGTACCGCCAGCGCAGCCATAGCCGCTGAAACAACATTATTAATTGAACCCATCTATTAATTGCAGTTCTCTATAATACTAGCTGTTTAAATAACCATTTAAACAAATGTAACTACTGTCAAAATAGGCTTCACCGTTTCAGAGATCGGCTGGAACAAATCGAGATTTTTGTTATATTTTTAAAATAGGCTAGCTAAGTGTTATATATATTAATCGATGTTTTCCTAAAACATTTCTAAAAATAAACCGCTGTTGAAATTAATAAAATTTCGAACAATCTTAATAATTTTAGTTAAAATTAAAGTATGTTCACATGTACATAATATATGTGAAATCGGTCCAGTTAATTTTATTTCACTCACGATACGAACAGTTTCTATTGCAAGCGGCCTTGCAGAGTCGAACATTCCACACGTTAACATTTCGATTATTAATAAACTCGAACTCAATATTAAACCTAAATCCTATCGACGCAAGATCTTTTTTTTAATACGATCGGTGATTTTATTATTTAACTAACAATGAGAGAAAAAATCAATATGGACCGTATAGTGAAGCGTTGTAACCCCTGTGTTTCTCTCGGGATGTGTTTGGTTTTTTGTACGGCGTCGGAGTGGGAGACGATTCATGTGAACTGCTTTTGGGGCGAATTCCCGAGCCTTCCCGGAGCCCTTCTAATAATTCCCATTCGACAAATGCACGACAAACACTCGCACGGGCATCTATTGTTAACCGCCGTCCCCGTACCAGCTAGTGCCACAATGTCGGCTCTTTGTGTACATATACGAAAATATTATATTAATAATGAGTACAATGTCGCACACATGCGTCTTTAAAATATTAAATAATTGTGGGAAGACTTATTAAATCTAGCGAGTATGCATAACAATCGAATAGCAGTTGTTTTTACTCGCCATCCGCTAAAATTAACTTCACAGCGTGCTCAATTGTAATGTCATTTTAAATGTCTCAACAACCGGCATAAAGATTAATGCCATTATCTTCACTGCCTGAAGTATTCTCATAAATAGCTTAACAGATACTTAGCAGCGTCGACAACCAATAAACACACGAATCAACAACGCTCATCTCGGCACCGTCTCTATTCATCGGTACAGATGATTTACAAGGGTCCTTCCTTAGGTAAACTTGGCCCGACCTACATACACTTCTTTTTATAGTTTTGTCTGAGCTTTTTTTTTCATTTTGCCCACCGAAATGTTTAGCCGACAAAAAATTTGTGTTCGGTACATATCCTGGTGCAGTTTTTGTAGTTTGTACCACACCATCCGAATAATCATTTATGGCCCGTTCAAAATATTGTGGATGTTGAATGCAATTCGCTCCATTCTGTCCCTTTCTTTGTAATTGTTCTGAGAAATACACCTTTGACAGATTCCGGCGCTCATGTACTGAGCATGGCCGGAAAGTCTACACAACGAGTATTTCGGTTGTGCATTTATCATTTTTGAGTATTCTATAATAATATTACGATATCGTTCTTCGATATCAAATCTACAAAATAGATCAATATGAATGAGTAGGTAAGCAGTTATTTCGAGATGCTGGAAGGTGTTTGGCATAGTATTGAGAGATGTGCGAGTAACGTAGGTATTTTGATACATAGGCTGCAGTTAATTTTAGATTGGTGCGCAGACGTGTCGGATTCTTCGTTAATTGGCAGCCGAGATAATCGTGTATTGGATCTGTTTGTCATAGAATTTTTCGTCGCATTTATTTTTATTTGACATCAGCTCTTGGTAACGGCTATTTTTATTGAAATTATTAAAATCCAAACGTTATCAGACGTGAAATTGTGAAGTGTTAAATTAAAGTATCAATTGTGAGTTTCGGATAGATTACTATCGTGGTGGCGTGAAGCCGTACCGTGTCCCACCCCAATGTTACGTCGCCAGTTGGTCACCCTCATTTAAATGTCACTTCACATTGTGGCTTGTGCGCCATTTCAATGTATTACCGTTTACAAATATATCATGTTTTACCATTCGATAGATTAATCAAGGAAATAATTATTGATTTTAAATGGCTTTAACGTTTTAGTATTAATTTTGAGCATGATATACGAGTTTCAATGATTACGACTAGTGATGGCCTATTATTTTACAAGCATTTTGCTTACATTGTTTTACGTACAATAATTCTGCTTAGTTTAAACAAAAACCTACATACATTACTTACACTCATCACATATAACTGTGTTAGTGTTACCAGTTCTATAGATACAATTAAAACTAAAGAAGTTTTTCTGTCAACATCACAATAAAAACTTGTTACTGTAACGAACGATTTAGTACAATTACTCAGTATTGATTAGCAAAGTAATAGATTAAATTAAGTTTATATCTATCTCATTGTAGTCAATTGATGCCGGGGTCGGGAATGAATCATGCTCCAAGAAGCGAATTCCGGGGGGTTAACAGGAGGCGAGCGGGGTAAATACGGTACAATAAGCGGGGAAGGGTCGCCTCGCCCGCTTAGGGTAAGTGGGCCTGGTCACGTCAATATGGGGCTTTATTACGACGTTCCCGATTCTAATTTGTTTGACTGTTATGAAATTGAACCGCATAATACTTATAAATATAACTTAATACTATTAAAGTTTTTATTAGATTTATATTTCAAAAGCTGATCCGGCAAACGTTGTTGTACAATATAAATTAAGAAAAAAAAAACTTCATTACGATTACACCTGTTTCACCCCTTCTAGTTTTATTTTCGCGACAAAAAGTAGGCTACATCTTTCTCCAAGGCCCAATCTATCTCTATACCGAAATTAATCAAAATTGGTTCAGCGTGATAACGTAACAGACAGATTTATTTTCACATTTGTAATAGTATGGTTTAGATAAAGTTAATAACAAATTTATAGTTTAAGTATGAACCTCCTAAGTATGTATATATGAAGGTTTTTTTCGGACAAAGAGGTGAGTTCGTTCAAGTCTATTGAGCACGTGTGTGTATGTTGGTGCATCCGCCCCCAGCCGCCCCGTCCGTTGTAAACTGACATTTATTCCCACGTTCGCTTACCAACGGCAACAAATCTGTTATTATAACAAATCAGTGGCTTATTTAACGAGTCTTCATCGTTATTTCTTAACATTTAAAACAAAGTTCCTGGTTTATTTCTTTGTTTTTATTAACTTGGCTTACACATAATCTTAGACTCGATTTTATAAAAAAACGAATAAATTACGAATTGAATGTAAAATTCATCAAAATTTAGACTCAAAAATTAACATTAAATAAATTATAATACAATGGTTTAGAATAATGCCCTTATAAGGAACTTTCATATAACAAAATAAAAAAAGTTCGATTTAGAACTTTACAGAAAAAAAATTAAAATATTAAAATATAAATCAATAAAATGTATATTAAAAATGGCACTAGCAACTATGGTTACATTCCCTGTCGCTACCCTTGGAGTGGACTTCCTGTGTTCTGTTCACACAATCTCGTTTCCACTCCCCGTTTTATTATTATTTGCTTATTGGTTTTGAATAGAGGCAGGCAGCCATCAACAATATGTCGTTTGTAAAGGTGACTACAAAACAAAGCCGTTGAGCTCCTCGACTTAGCACCTGCCTGATGTTTTTTTTTTATTAATAACGTTATTAACCTCACTTAGTAAAAATAACATCCGTTCCTGTTCCACTTATTTTGGGATCTTGATTTCATTATCTTTTCATTTTAATTACTGTTGATTAATAAAAAGGTAAAAATCTATTAATTGAAATGAATCTTACGATTGAATGCAGTTAGTGTTGCTAGTTAAATGTTTGTTTGTATTTATTGTAAGCGTTAAAGTGCAGTCACCGCGTGCATTCTCGAAGTATACTTGTGTGTTGTGCCGTTCGGGTGTGTGCGTGCCGACACTAGTGTGAGTGGCTACGCCTGTGTGGGTGATAAGGCGCCCCATAGCGCTTGTTCGTGTGAATGGAGCACATTTCATTTATAATTGCAGCGATGCGCGGTCGACAATGTCACACTTACTTGTATACTTTTCAATCCCTCCACTTATTAGGGCTTCCGTAGCGTTAAATAAACTATCGATTTCTATATCTTTTTATTCCGATTAAGCAATAACTTTAACGTTTCTTTAGTATTTATGTTGAATTTAATTTTGATTTTATTGCTTGTGACTACAATAGGTGGTAGGTAAGCGAAGTCACGTTTAACATTTTGTTGAAATGTAAACAAACTTGTTCCGGATAAGATAAAAACAGTAAGAATATCGAAACGCCTAAATGCCTACCCACTTAGTCTGGCAACTGATAAAGGCGTATTCTGCATCGTTAGTATGATTAATTAATTACTTTTGTAAAGCGTTGTACGTGTATTATACCTATGCAGATAAAAGTTTCCATATTTATTTAAAGTAACCGCAATAAGTATATATAGCTACTGAATTGTTGATAACTTTACACTTATTTGTAATATTTAAAGTATAGGTATGTATATTTATAATGATAACTTGATGAATTCGATAGAAGAACCGCAGCTAAATTTTGTGTGGGAAAAAAATGTGGTGGTAGGCCAATATCAGGTTCACTTTTTGTTTATCACTGTAGTTCAGTCTAGAAATTTCGTGACATTCGTAAAAAATATATTTTGTACATAGTGGTTATGAATATTTTTGTAAGATTATAAACGAGGTTTTGTTTAATTAGTTTTGTATTAAAATAGATAATTCGATAATTTAGAATATTTTTGAAAGATACTTTGGATTGTTGTATTAAAATTATTTGTAATGTAGTAATTTTCTCATTTTTGATGCTTTATTAATACTGAAATAATTTTTTCCTATGAAGTACCGTCTTTAATATTTAATTTTTCAAAAGACTCACCTAGAGGTGTTTACTCTGTATCCTATTGTCCCTTGCAGAGGGTTGTGCTTGCCAATATCGGGAGCGTGAGCTCCCAGGTAGCCGATAGAAGGCCCTGCGTATCCAGCCGTACTACTAGAGTTCGCCGTCCTGTCGGTCCAAAGCACCCCCTGAAAAACGATGCACCTCGTTGTAGTCCAAACAATTGACGACAGTTCGAAACTAACCAATCTCTATTTCCATAAAAAATATCGAGCGTATTTTGTATAATATTTTCTAGCATGTAGTCGTGTCAGTTTCGAACATACTGTGCGCTTTATTATTTTCTCTGATATCGCGTATCGCGCGTAAATTTCGCTCGAACAATTCGACTTTCAACGTATCTACGTCAACAGTCGACGAAACGTTCACCGCGCGATTATTGTAAATAATAATTTCTATCTACATTTTCATTTCCAGTGTGGGAAATTTACACTGTGTCCACTGACATTTTATTATATCAACTTTAACACAATTTATTTTCCATTAATACATTTTAAATATTCGTCGATAAACGCTTCGTGCAACTTAAGTCGTCGATCAGCTGAGTCGAAGGCGATGTCCAGCGTGTGTCCATTTTATTTACGACAGGTATTTAATTTTCTACTAGTCTTGTTATTTAATTCCTCCTCGATTTATTTCTCAGTACCTGTGTCATATCTTTTTAAAAATAACCAAATCTTGTAAAATATTTAGGGGCAAAAATAAATTTAAAACACTTATTTACTTCGTATTTATATCACTTTCACTGATCCTTATCACTCCAAAAATGTGTTCATAATCCGATGTGTATTTGTCACTTAAATGCAATCCTTGGTGATCCACTTCACTTTCCAAATATGCAAAAAAAATATTGTCACTATTCACAGGTCACTAGGAAAATCCAAATCCAAAGCATACAGATGTTTTCAAGTCACTGTGTTCCAGCATTTGATTTTACTTCGCGAGCTCGACTTTGAAATCACCGAAACATCATATACGTGCAACACGAGTGTCGACACCGACGTCACTGACGGCGACGACGAGCTGCCGCACATTCGACCGTCAAAGGTAGCACTGGATGATGGCGATGGCGAACCGGCGACGGTGAGTGAGAGGTTGCGGTGCGGGGCGCTCCCACCCCGCGCGACGTTGCCAGCTCGCTGCGATAAGTGGCGCACCCCCGCGTCCCCCACTCGTAAGTCGTCGTCATCTCGGTCTCGGCACTCTGCAATCGGCCGCGCTCGGGCGCCATTGTCGTCCTGTTATGCCCCGGCCCCACCCCGCGCTCGACGTTTTCACGTAACGGTCCTCAATCGAGCGCGATACTGCCACAGCGAGTTGCAATTCTCTGTCGCCGCTGTGATTATTTCAATAACTAAACTAGAACACTATGTAACGATAATGAACAACGATTCTGTGATGACTGGATTAAAAAATATTTTTCTTAACAATCATTTAAGATTTTTAAATAAAATAATATATACCTGAACTGCTTTTCTCAGGTAGTTCTGTCCTAAAGCGAGTTTTTGCATACCACGTCAATCGAAAATGGGTTATGTTGAAGCATAATAATTAGCAACTATAAACAATGGGCACGTCAACGTCGTCCTCTGCTTGCTACCTGCGCATGACAATAGAGGACGAGTGACTTGTCCTGTTATGTCCTTGGTGGGGCGCGTGCGACCCGTTCAATCAACGAACGTATTTTATTTACAACTTGATTACTCAGAAGTATGCTATAAGATTGAGAAGTACCACAGTAATTTTGTATTTCAGGCAGATTTAGATGATTGATTGAGATTATTGTTTCAATATGTTTTTGAGTAAACTCCGTTTAGCGAACTAATTTTTTTTAATTTATTTATCAAATTCACAGTTATTACATTGGCTTAATAAAATAACAGCACAAAAAACCACTAAGGTTTGTACAATGCCATCGAAACTTAAGTCTACGCACGTTCAAATGTCTGAGTAAATTTAGAATACAATTTCTCTAAAAAGTATTTTATATGTGAGGCTATAATATTTTTTTGGGTTATATTATCTCTTATATTTGTTGGTAGATCGTAATGTAATTGTACTTACATATAAAAATTCTTAATTTAAACCCAATATTAATTAAAAATACACTTCTTAATCCATTGTAATGATAAGAAATTCATTGATTAATGTAATAAGAACATTCGAAAGTCAACTACAAATCGACTAATTATTCGTATACAAAATGTTTGAACACTCGTTCCACCGAATGGTAAAAGAAAGTCGGGAAAACGAGTGGCGTATGCGCAATACTTCGTTCCAATACTCGTTTATGCATAGTTGCTGACGATCGCATCACCCTTCATTCATAAAATTTTTCACTACTACGTTTTCTATATACGCTATAAGGTCAATGACCTTATGTTGAAAGTAGACAAAACTTTTTTTAATTCATCGCCTACGTGACAAATTACATCTGTGTTTTATATGCATTCAAGTAAACTAAATATTACTTGTCAGACGGATTTGGTAGTTTTCACTAATAAAGGTGAAAGTATGAACTGCTGTCTTTGAATTCACTTTTTGTGAGAGACAATATTTTCTTTTGATAGTTTCATAAACTACATAGCTGTATTAAGTAGTTTTGATGGGTTGTGAAGATTTGAAACATGCACAAGATTCAAGGAGTGAAAAGAGACACAGAGTCCTTATATGTCTTCAACATTGCACTTACAAACCAGTTACTTGTTATAACGCGCCAAATATTGCTGATAAAAATTTAATTTTCAACATATTTTTATCGCATGTTCTTTGCATGACGCCAACCGTACGCTGCAACACGAATTTAGACATCGCTCGTTCGTCATGAAACATTTTGAGCCGAATGTTGTTTTGTTAATTATAAATATTTTTCCATCAGAACGTGTTTAGTCTCGCTTCGGTTTTCTATAGTTGAAATCTTATCACAATGATAACAGCGTGACGTCTGTCTGATAACTGTTATCTGAATCTAAGCATTAATCATTTGCAAAAATGAAACTTTAGCTTTATTAATTCATTCATAATTACAATTGTATACAAAAATCTTCAGCATTCGGAGCTATACTTTGTTTTGGTTTCATTTGCCTATATTTTCGCTGTAATATATGCTACCAACAGCACTCACTATATTTGGGCCGAACATAGCCGGAAAATATAAAATAATCCATTCTAATACTTTGAATTTATATTTTTCGACCAAAAAAAACTGACTCTAGTGAAGTATCCCAAGTGAAAGATTGAGTTGGAAATGAGATGAAAAGCTCAGAAGAAACATCCGCGATATAAATACTCGCCAAAAGAGAAAAAATTACCTAAACGAGGGTTTCAAGGCTTTTATGGGTCCCAAAATAAATTATATATCTAGAAAATAAACCCATAAACTGTACAATAAATATGAACAAGTATTTCAACATCGCCAATTTTTTTCTTATCGGATTTTTAGCTATAATAATTTCTCTAAGCATTTCCTCCAGTTGCTTTTATTGCGGAGTCCGCAGTATGCTGTCAATTAAGCTTAACTGCTTATACTACTATTTTTATTAAAACCAATACAATTAAGTACGTGATCAAAACAATTTAATAAAAATTATCAATGCAGTGATCTCCTGATAGAATAAAACGATTGATGGTGAGTCCCCTCCAGAATTATGCAAGATACGTAATCAATACAACTTTAGATTATCTCAAAGATATAATACAAATATCAAAGAAGTCGTCAAATTCCTTTGAGGTTTGCAGCACATCGATAACACTTGGTGCATTTACTCATAAGCAACGAACTAATAAATGGGCCCAAAAGAGGAAATAAAGATCCTTGAGCATTTTGTACTGATAGACGTGCAACATAGGGTATAGGTAGGCTCCGTGCTGGGGCAGGATAATAAGCAACGACCTTCGGCCGCCGTAGAAAGCGGCCGCGGGCGGCCCCTCGGGGAGGATCTGCCGTCCGCACTATTGCCGCGAGGGAGGGCCGCGTGCTGTTCCGCGGCCCCCCTCAACTCCTAGAGTCAATACAGGAGAGCGCCGGGGGGACGAAACCCTGAGCCCCTGGCGCCAACACTTTAGAAGAGGCCCGCCTTGAGAGAATGGGCGGGCCGACGCCGACTCGGGCCACGAGATCGGCAGGCCACATATCCGTAGGCCCGGGCGTAGGCGATAGGAGAACAGCGGGGTTTTTTAGTGGGTAGTCGGATGGCCGAACATCTTTCCCGGAGTCCCACATATCCCTCGGTCCCCCTGAGCCGGGAGAACCCGTCAAGACAGGGTTTTTCCCCGAGATCAAAAAAAGGATAAGAATAATGCGACCCCTGCGACCGTAGGAGAGTTGTCATAAAAGGCGACAAAAACAACTCTGGACAGTAGGGCTCTAAACCCGTCTGGATGGCAACCACCCTTGGTATCTAATGATGCTGCACTAATAACCTTATGTTGTCTTGTGTTCCGGTATAAGTGATCTAGGTTCCAGTTCCCTACGTGGAAGGCAGCGTGTTACGATATCACTATCGTCGCAAACATCCATAGGCAATGGTAACTGCTTACTATTAAGTGGGCCCTCAGGCTGTCTCCAGTTCCACAGCATCAAACATATCTATTGTCTCTTTTGTTTCCCACTTGTCACTGGCCAAAAGCAATTTGCAGAGACAATCTATTCATTCGTAGTTTTTCTTTACCGTATCATGCTAGATTACTGCTCATACATTTAGATGGCTAAATCACAAGAGACGATTACGTTTAAGCATAATAACATATTATAAACGTAAACAGTTTAATTTGATTGTTGTCCAACAATAGGCCATCATCAAAGAGTTGAAAGTAGAGAATTAAAAAATCCGTTTTTCCTCATACGTTGACAACATCTATAAATCACAGTCGCTGTGTTTATTTTACGATCATGCTATTATCGTCAGTTTGAGGCGATTTTGCAATGCGGCCGCGTCTTAGAACTCATGAGTAGATCTAGGGTTGACTGCTTCATGCCATATGATGGTCGCAGCAAATAAATATCCTCGAGTTTAATTGTATCATGCCTTCTCCGTTTATGTTTTTCATACCAGTGTTCACACGAACCCCCCTTTTCAAAGACCAATGCATCCATACGTTGCTGATTAAAATTCAAAGTTAAATTTAGCTTCCGTTTTACTTACGTAACAAAATTTAGTTTTTTCTAAAGGAAAAGCGATTGGAAATATATTACAAAACGTTTTTTAATAGTTAATGATTGATAAATAGTTATTTCAAACACATAATCCGTTGTTTAATTGTAAAAAGCAACCCTATTCGTGTAGGACTCGTAAAAAGCAGATATATTTGAACATGCACATCGGTTATTTCTGTATCGCCTTGTAGAGAGGTACCATGCTGTCCATGGTGTGGCTCAGGCGGTTAAAAACGATACTTGGTACTTGCTCTGTTATTACATTTGTATTATAAATATTTTTTTCCCGGGGAATACCTTATCAGTACTGCGTCAGAACTGCGTAAGAACCTTACATACCTGCATCGACCTTATCGGCCTTAATTCCCCATTGCGACCAGGGCAACTGAAAGCCAGTAAAAACCACGGTCGTCACCTGGACCTGTGTGAAAGTTCAACTTTTGGTCATTACTCTTTGCCCTTTATTCATTTATGCATCTGGAGTAGTACTTTGAAGCCGCAGACTGATGAGTATTGTTACTAGGACGAGATGTGCGTCTCTTAACAACACTTTTCTTTCCTGAGCAAAGATCTATAAAAATTAATATGGCTAAAATTTTATAGGAGCGTTCACCTTTAATTATTATATTATATGTGTATTTAGTATTCCCTAACATTTATTTATAGAGTACGTATGCCCGAAAGTAACTTTTTAAATCGATAATCTACCAGATTAATCTCGTGAATGAATATATTAATACATTTATTACGTATTTTATATGAATAGGTATAAATACCGAAGGATTTGAACTTTGAAGAACTATTTATGGCAAATAGGAAAATTAGATATTTGTATTTTCATGTAACTATCACATATATAATCATATATTTAATTCAGGAAAACAAAACCGGCAGCAATGAGCTCCGACAGATTAAACATTATACAATATAACATCAATTATATAAACAAAATATTATTTAAATCATCAAGGAAGGTGACTAATACGTCATGTTCTCACATATAACTATAAAAAAAAAAAAAAAATTTTTGCCTCCGCATCTTCTTTACGTAGACTACGCAATTTTCTTCCACATTCCACCAAAATTGTACTTGTACAATCCCTGCTTCTTCCTATCCTAGATTACGCAGATGTCAGCTATCTCAATATCACTGAGTGCCAACTAAATAAACTTGAGCGACTCCAAAACTTCTGCATTCGTTTCATATTTGGTTTACGCAAGTATGATCATGTCTCTGAATTTCGCGCTAAGCTCAAGTGGCTTCCTATACGTCTTCGTCGGAATGCTCATGTCCTCTCGCTTTTGTATAACATACTATTCAATCCACAAGCCCCATCTTATCTTAAGGAAAGGTTCCAATTCCTTCACACCGGCAATTTAAGGTATCTTAGGTCTTCGGAGAACCGGCTGTTAAAAATACCTTATCACTTGTCTGATTTCTCTGGAAAGTCTTTCACTGTTCAGGCCACCCGCCTTTGGAATTCTCTGCCGGAAGATATCCGGCTTTCTAAATCACTCCCGATCTTTAAAAGACTTGTAAGGGAATACTATCTGGAAAACTATTTGTAAGCGTTCATGTATGTTGTTTTCCTTTGCCTGCTTTTTGTCGTTGTTTCTATGTAATAGAACTGACATGCTGTTTAAATTACTCCCCGGATTATATATTATTTATGCACTGTATTTATGTATGTATATATTTGCTTTTATATATTATTTATGCACTGTATTTATGTATGTATGTATGTATTTATGTATTCGTTTTGAATGAATATGCAACACTACCCCACTTTCAGCCCTCTCAAACTCTAATCCATCCTAAGGTTGCCTGGAAGAAATCGCTTCCAGCGATAAGGCCGCCGTTTGTACAATCTTTTGTTTGTTTTGTCCTATATTGTATATATTTTTTTGTGTGTTGTGCAATAAAGTATATTCATTCATTCATAACTATGTTAAATATACCTCGCTCGTTCTTTTACTCGAGTCAAGTCGACGTTACCCGAAAAAGCGTTACAAAGCCAAGTGACGCTTCAGTTTCTTTCAATACTCAAAAAAGTGCTCAGTGCACCTAAAAGGGGCGTTCAAGTATTAATTATCGCAATTTTTGAAGATTTCTGAAGGTAATGCGGCGTAACGTTTTTTTGTACCCCCTTTTCCCTATCAGAAGTTATATAACACTCAAATAACTATATTTAGTATTCACCTTAAAGTTATGTTGAGCAAATTAAATATGACGTACAATGCAATAGGGGTCCTCCCGTAAAACTTAAACGAAAAACCTTGCCAACCTGGGAGATTTTTATTCCCTAGTTTTTATTTTATTTAGATGACATCTGTGACGCAGCAGCTAACGCACTTCGCTATTCTTGAAGAGGTCTCGGGTTCAATTCCCGTCTAGCGTCTGGGTGTTTATGTATAATATATATTTAGTTATAAAATATGATAATAATAATTTATTTATTTGTCGAACAACATGGTCCATTATTTACATTATAAAAGTCAAACATAATAAAAAAAATCAATCAATAAAATAGTTAAAATAATAAAAATCACATTTACAAATGTAAAAAAAATGCCGTAGCTACAGTGGATTATAAATAAGGTGATTATATAAGTTATAGTGTGTATATATGATAACGCATATTATCAACATTCAAGCGTTTTGTTTCGCTTATATCCTAATTTTGCATCCCACTTTCCGCTGTATAATTAAAAAAAAAAAAAAAAAAAAAAAATTATATATATATATATATATATATATATATATATATATATATATATATATATATATATATATATATATATATATATATATATATATATATATATAATACGGATAATTTAAACATTTTATTTATTAACCTTCAATATTTTCCCTAAATATCACTGTCACTGGATACATTTTTCATTGTTTTAATCCGCTTGTATCCTAAAGTATGAACGTGTTTTCATTTACAAAACAATGCATTGTCATAATGATTGACAATACGTCTTCGTAATACGCCTATTATTAGACTCTTCAGGTATTCAAATGAACAACATGGCTGCCCAGTTCCATAAGACAGTAAGTGACAAAAAAATAAAAAGAATTGATTAGATCTTGTTTTACTTGAACGAATAATACAAAAAAAAGATGTTGAAAAATTTGTCCCGTACTGTTGTACTTACAGGTTGCAAGTTAATCAAATTTAACACAAACCTTGTTTTTGATGTCTTTAAAATATTAATCCTTAATAAATTCCAGTTGCAGCCATATCTGGTTGGAATTCTGGATCAGCAGTTCTGTAGTATTATTTTCACGAGACACTAAAAAGGAGTCTCCTCCGTTTAAATGCTCCAGGTACAATTTGATTTAGATTCGGAAAGATTTGCTGTTCTGGAATTTTCTTATTACTGTAGGACAGTAGTCAAGCTCACGGCCTACTTAATAATAAGTAGTGATCGTCGCCTATTGATGTTTGCGACGTTAAGGCTATCAATGCTGCAATGCCACGTTACCAATGCTAAATTAATTAATCAAGAGAAAAGTTAATTTAATATTTTAAAATAAATATAATAATAATAAATATATAAGAAATAAACATTCTGCTAAGAAAATATTTATTTATGTGTCCAACAGATGCCTTTACCTACTGACTTATCCGTTTATATCCTTCTATAATATATAATATTTTATCTATGAAGCCAAATCTATTTAGTGAGAAACAGAACAAGAATTAGTAAATACTTAAAATGCTTTACATGAATTGAATTCCTTGAAACAAAATCAGATTATTATATAAATATTTTAGCTGCCCTTATATAACCCATCAGCTTTAAGCATAAAATTTAAAATCATCGATCGTAGATCGATCGATGTTTAAAATAACAAAAATTCATAGCACTGTTTTGTGTAACAAAAGTCTCTTACCGATTACTCTCTTTTGTAGCATTTTTAACAAAATAAAGGAAGCTACAAGACATTCAATAAGGAATTCGTATGAGACTTTATGTTTTATCTTTTTGTTCTTATACTTTTTTATCGCTTTGGGCCAAGCTGACAGCCCACTCAATATTAAGCAGTTACCGTCGCCAATAGATTTTATTGACGCCAGGGTCGTCGCTGTTACGCTGCCGTCCGTGTGGGGTAACTGTAACCTGGGTTACTTATGACAGAATGTATTTTGTTGTAACATAAATTATGGGGAAATATTTAGAGACCAGATGTGGTTTTGATTCAGACGTGCTTGGAGCCTATCTAAGGTTTTGTCGCCTTTTACGACTGGCTGCCTAGCCGCAGGGGTTAGTATTCTTACTCTATCCCAGCACGTATAAAATAAAGATATTATATATTCTCATGAAAGTTCTGCACATCAATAATCTTCAGAATTAATGGTACATGTAATGAGTTTTCCACTACGAACAATATTTGAGCGTCGCACAATTATTAAGTATACCTAACATCTTCAAATGCCGGTGACAATAACTGGCAGGTTTAATATAGAACAGCTGCTGTTTTTACTCTTGTTTAGGTCTTCTCAGAACACTAATTAATCGCGATTTTAAACAACCTCCATCCTGCCTCCGCAGGAGGAAGGGTTAACCCAAAAAGTGCTGGCTTGACGTCGTAAAGGGTGATATGCGTGCTAATGGACTAACTATCAGGAATGCCGAATGTTGTCCGAAGTGGAGAAGAAAAAGTCGGAAAGCACACCCCGGGCGCCGAAGCGAGAGTTTGCGCTGCAACCGGGATTTAACGCTGAGATGATGACATACAAAGTTCACACTGGTGCGCGCGAGCAGCCGCTCAGTATTTTTTTACATTCTTCTGAAAAATTTACAGACACAATTTATAAAATCGTATTTGCAATAATACCATTTGCGTCTCTTTTTTTTATTGCAGTCGGACAGCAGACAGGCTACGGCCTACTTAGAAGTTAGCAGTTACCATCGCCTATTGGTGTTTGCAACGCCAGTGAATTCGCGAACACGCTGATGTCCCATAAGGGTACAGGAATTTGGGTCACTAATGCCGGAACACAACACAAGGTTATTGTGGCGGCATACTTAAGACCAAAGGTGGTCGCCATCCAGACGGGCTTGAGGCCCTACTATTTAGCTAGGGTGGGTGAGTTGTTTTGTCGCCTTTTATGACAGGCCGACCCCGGCCCCAGAAGTATTCTTTTTCCGCCCCGGCGCGGATAGAAACTGTTCCTGTGGCACAATTTTACCAGAAGAGGCAAATAAAGCAATCGATGTAAGTTAGTTCAATTTAATTAATTAAGACGATTCTCTTGTAGCTTTAAGGGGAAAAGTGTTTTGTTTCTAATCGATAAGCTAGCTTATTATACGAGTTTATTAGTATGATTATTTGTCGTGGTTTTTTTCTTCTCAGTCGAAGAACAACGCCAATTCCAGCTATACTGCTCTTTAGTGGAATATTCAATCAGCTAATTGTAGTGACATGTTTGTATAATAAATGCTCGGCTTATCGCTATTTTACAATTCTGATAACAGGTTGAGTCATAAACATAACAATAATTTGACAGTTGATTTAACGTACTCGTATATTAGGCAACTTCGTTATTATTAATATTTGTAGTACTGAACTTCGTCTCAGACCACAACGTTTCCTTATCACTATCACTGAAAGAAGATGTAGTGGCAAAAATTGAGAAAGTTATGCTGAGATGGTTTGGCCATGTTGAGAGAATGAATGAAGAACGATTGACGAAAAAAGTGTATAAGGCGAATGTGAATGGAAGTGTTGGAAGGGGTAGACCTAGGCGGACGTTTCGAGACCAGATCAGGGACGTCTTGTAAAAAGGCCAGGTCAAGAGTACCCTAAACCGAAGGGCATGTATGAAGGGAATAATGAAAGTGGACGAAGCGAAACAAGTATGTAAGGATCGTAGCAAGTGGAAAGAAGTTGTCTCTGCCTACCCCTACGGGAAAGAGTGTTTATATGTATGTATGTATGAACTTCGTTGTTATTCGTATTCAGTATTAGTGCAGTGATGTGTCAGGGCAAGAATACCAGCTAATGGGGCCGCATGGCGTAAAAGGCGACAAAACACCCCAAGTCGGGGGTAAAGTGATCAGCCTATCTGGATGGCAACCACCGCTAACTGTAAAATGTTCCAGCATCAGTGGACTGGATTCAGTTCCCCACAAGCGGACTGCGCGTGTGAGCGGTGTCCCAGTCGTTGCAGCTATCCTTTGGTGACGGTAGATGCTTATTATTAAATGGAACGTCAGCCGTTTGCCTATACGTATGATACTAAGATCATAAGTTAAAGTGGAACTCAAAATCTCAATATTTCATAAATTTTATTTTAATACATATAATTTTATAGTTCCTGCAGTTACAGCAGGGAAGTTCCATAAATATAGCTGGTAACGTTGGAAAAATACAATTATATTATGTTTATTCCTGGTTACTTAATTCAAATGTCACCTAGAAACAACCGCGACAATCTCATTTGCTAACTTGCGTCCCAGAGGAGGCTCTGTCGCAAAGTTTTCCATGGAGTTTTGGGGTCAGACAGTAGACAGACCCGGGAAAAGTCAGATATAATCAATCTATTTCCAGCTGATTATTTCTGTAAAAGTCAGGAACGGATAGGAATCATTAGAAACAATGCGCAATAGTTTCGTAATGTGATAGTTTTGTAATCATAGTCTATAATGTTCCACTGCTGGCTTCAGGCCTCCTCTACAGGGAACGGATATCATACGCCACGCTCGTGCAAGGCAGATTTTGTTTCTTACGATGCTTTCCATTGCCATAGTCGGTGCTGGAACGACACAAACAGGAACTGCGTGTCGCGGAAATGAATATGCTGCGGTGGATATGTACTGATGCGGAAGGATCGCCTTAGGAACTCCCGTATTCGCGACAGCCTACACGACCGTGATATTGCGGGTAAATTGCCGGTATGTTGCCTCCGCTGGTATGGCCTCATACGGCAACCAGCTACTTACGTGGAAAACAAACGTCACTTCCGCTGGGCCCTGAGCAGGGCAAGGGGATCCAAAAAGTGCTGGCTTGACGTCGGAAAGGATGCTAATGGACTCAATACCATGTTCGATCATCGTGCAAAGTCGAGAAGAAAATGTCTGAAAGCAGCCACCGAAGCGGAAATTTGGATTGCAACCGGGATTTGACGCTAAGATGATGATGTTGAATATTGTGCGAGGAAATTTGCCTATTTAGTGCATGCCATCCGCTTCGAGCTGTGTTCGGTGGCTACCACTTGGCTACCAGGTACCTACTTGAAAGCTTGTAATTAAAACGGGATAAACATGAAATATACAAATGAAGGAATATATACGTACTTTAAAGTAAATTTCCATAAAAGCATGATTAAATAAAAAAACAACTAAGTGCGGAAATTATGATTAGTCGCATGACGTTTGCGATGAGTTAAGCAAAAATCCTGATAGCGGTAATTGGAAGATAACACACGGTCACAGATACCACAGTTATTGCAATTTGTTATTAAATATACTTCAAACATTTTAATTGTTGCGTAATTTCAAACACACGGAAACTAAGAATTGAATGTCGCATATTACGAAACTATTTATAATGATGATGATGAGAAGTGAGTTTGGATATGGATCGGAGTACTCGACCATAAAGGGGAAGTATGAAAGGTTATTGCATGCTGCAGAGATGCGAATGTTAAGATGTGAGTGGAGTTACAAAAATGGATAAAATTTGAAATGAATATATCAGGGGAAGTTTGAAAGTAGCGCCTGTGATTGAGAAGCTGAAAAGTAATAGGCTAGCCTGGTATGGCCATGTGATGCCAAGAGAAGATTGTCATATAACAAGGAAAATGCTAGAAATGAAAGTAGATGAATGCAAAAGGAGAGGTAGACCAAAGAAAAGATGGATGGATTGTGTAAAATATAATATGGCAAAAAAAGTATGAAGGTTCAGATGACGACTAACAGAGGAGAGTGGAATAAAGGGACATGTTGTGCCGACCCCACATAGTTGGAATAAGGGCAGGAAGTTTTGGTGAAAATAATGACTTTTATATTATTAGCATAATATTACAGTTGTACCTATATAAAATAAAATAAGCCTTTATTGCTGTTTTTCTTTTTAATAATAGTATTTTTTTATTATAAGTATAATATAGTTTTTTTCGACAATCGGTTACATGTCTTCTGCAACAGCTTGTCTTTTGACAAAGGCTTCCTCTAAGGCTTTCCAATTTGTCCGATTTTTTTGCAATACGTAGCCATTCTGGGCCAGCTAACTTCTTAAAATCATCTTCCCAACGTTTAAATTGCCTTCCTCTACTTCTATTACTTTCTTTTGGGTACCATTCGGTAATAATTTTAGTCCATTTGTCAATATTCTTCTCCCTTAACATATGCCCAGTCCAACGACATTTTAATGTTCTACCAATTGTTTGTACTTTTTCAAACTTGTATATAGAAAACACAAAACAGTTGTATATAGAAATTATTGAATAAAAATAATTTAAATATATACGGTGACAACGAATGTACTTCGTCAATTCACACAGAGCAATCTAGTAAGCAGCAGAGCGCTTGAGTTATGGGTACTGGACAACTGATAAACTACTTGTATACTTTTCTTTTGTAAATAAATATATACTAGTTCTGGAGATGTACAAAAGAAGTAACAACTGCTCTGAAGCAAGTCATTCGGATACTTTATAAGATACCAAACTATCATGTGTATGTTTTCGTTGATATGAATTTGTTGCTTGGTATTAGAGGCGTTTTATATCAAGCAGTCTTAAAATATATGGCTAGCGACTTTAGTTGCGTGTTAAAAAGCTATGATTCGCCAAAACAAGCGTTAAAATTCCATTCTTTCTGGATTTTCTAACCTTTATATAAATAGAGGTTATAAAATATCTATACAATTTTTTTTATATATTAAGTCTATCGATATTGGCGAAAAGGTCAATTCGGAGTAATTGATACTGTTATGGTAGATAAGTGAAGAAATCAAATAAAATAGCGCTGCATCCTGATAATTAAACATTTATAATAATACTTGTTTTAATATAAGACTAAAATGTAATCCAAAGCTAATTCATCCATGGCCATTATCAATGACCGTTAAAAATATTAGAATGTGGGTATAAAGGAAAAACCTGAACTAACAAAAAAATGTTAAAATATGATATCCGTTACTAAGTGACTTGTAGTACTGATGAATATTTAAAAGCGTAAACGGATACAATAATGAGGCTTCTTCACCGAAGCTATGAGTTTCGTAGATTTAAAAAATTGATTTCTATGTTTTTTAATGCAAATATAAAAACAAAGAAACTACCTAAAATGTAGTAAATCTATTTTACTCCATATGGTGACAATAAATGAAAAAATGTAGCTGAACTACTACATGGAATGTGTTTTCTTATTACATATATTTTAGAAGTAAATTTCGACATTTATATGTTTGATATAATTGACATTTATATGTTTTTAAGCTTAATTTACGTAAATGCCTGAATTGAACACAAACCTTACTGTAAATTTACGTCTGAAGTTCAAAAGATTAATTTAAATGTAATATAGGAAACTTTCGGAAAATATAAAAATTTAATACCTAGATATAAGAATTGAAATATAGTTAAATTGTTAGAACACTCATAAGTGGCACATAATGCGGTGTGGCAAGCAAGCATGTCGGCATTGCTAGCGTTTACATGAACCTCCTTGGAGCAGCGGTCACATACAGGGCGATTTAATAACTTTATGTTGAAGTTTTTTTTAAATCGAGGTCCATTTTCTTAATATTTTTCAAAAAAAATTCCATTTTCCCCTCTTGGGCCATTTCTTCTCTCTTTCCATAGATATCGCCTCATCGAGAAAAATTAAGTAGACCTGTCTGACATACTCCAGCTATAGCTAAGTCAAGGACATAAAATAAAATCGTTGTTGAACTCTACTTAGCTATATACTATTTTACTTTTATAGCTATTTTACTCTGCACACTTACCATACTTAATTTTATTCCTAATTTTATTTTATTGAATACTAAAACAATATAGTAAAAATATTGTTTATATACTAATTTTGTTCATTAATAAAGTAATGTTCTATAGCCCGGGTTGCCTGGAAGAGATCGCTCTGTAGCGATAAGGCCGCCCATTGTAAGTCAAGTACTCATTGATTGTGTAAATAAGTTTCATTGTGTTTATATAATTGGTTTACAATAAAGTGTTATCTATCTATCTTTTAATAATCTTGAATTTGCTATGATAATTTTATTATTATTTGCATATTAACTATAACATTTTTAATTAATTATAATAAAATATTTAAATTTGGCCTCATAAATATATGAATTTTTGTTTAATTTATTATTAATTATGTTATTTAAAAATCTTAAAAATTTCACCACTTGTGAAAAATCTTACTTTAAACTTGGCAAGAATTTGTGCATAATTGACACCAATGAAATATTAAAGAATATTTGCGTAAAAAAGATGGTAGAGTGTAAGAATATCAATGAAAATTTCTGTAGGTATCTTTCACCATCTATCTTCCACATGTCTGGTGTACCCTAACAAAAAAAATTATCATGTTATATATTCCTAATTTACATTTGTAATATATTAAATTGTTTAAATATGTTAGTAATAATAAAATAACGTAACCTTGAGATTATCCACTCCACCTGTAAAGAGCGGATTTCCCGCTTTAAATGGCGCTGTGGCCGTATGCAAACCTGTTTCGCGCTTCGCTCGGGAAATATGTCGCTGGTCGCGCGTGCTGACCGGCTTGCTTCCATCGCTGGTCGCTACACTAATTTATTTACATTTTTTCGCAATAATCCCGTTTATATGTATGTCTCTGTGTTTATTATATTGCAAGGCTCTTTAAATATAAATTAATATATAGAAAAGTGATCTGTGTCTATGACTTGTCTTAGATAAGTTACATTTCTATTCTTAGCAATGGAGTTACAAGTGCCGTGATTATTTAGTTGGGTAGCTATATATTTACTTATTACATTCAACCCTTTTAGTTAGTAGTTTAGTTATTATTCGAAATAATTCTGTTCCTTAGTAATTATATTTTAGTGTGATTGCGTGAATTGTTGTTTAGACTAAATAGATACATACCAATTTAAAACATATTTACTTACAACACTTTTTTTGTTCCGGAGGAGTAAATACTCTCAGACACTGCCTGTTGCGCGGGCCGCAGAAGGTGCGTGTGGGGATACCCACTAAATAACTTCCCCCAATTTCTCCGTCGCCGAAATTCGAGGTAATGATGCGAGCCAACTACCGCCACCCCAAACAGTATCCCACAGTGGACATGGGTCTCTCCAATCCGGGAAAATGGATCCCCTAGTCAGTTTACTTACTACACCTACATCTTCAGGTGGATCCACTCCTTTGCTAAACATTTTTCTTTATAATATTTTTCTCACTTTTTATCCCTTTTTATGAAAAGGGATATATAAATATGCATAAAAACTTATCTCTATAATTCCGGAAGCTTATGCACATTGCCCCTGGTATTCTAGTCGCCCAAAGTCTACAGTAACAGCTTGGCAACAAAGTAATCTTAGGAATTAATGTAAAACACGTGATGTACATATACTATGATATGACTGGTTCAGTTCGATAGAGACGGAGGATAAAATATTTGTGATATCTACTCATAATTGGTTCTGGTTTGTCACACGTCACGTAAATTGTTTATTAAAGTTTCTTGTGATAAGAGTTCTCACTTACTGCAGGGTATTCTCGCTTTTGGCCTAGCAGAGCAATGTCAAAATGGTGATTCTGCGAAGCTCCCACCAAGGCCGAGAGTGACTCTTGGGGTCTTAGTGGATAGGGCCGGCGGCCTTTTGCACCCGTTCCGCCCGAAGAGTGTAGGTAACCACATACTCGCCATCAGCCTTTCCCCCCAGAGGCCACTAGAAGCTTCAACAGTTTTCCTCACTAAAAAAAGGGTATTATAACATTTTAAATGTTACAGGTACCATTAAGCTATATGTATCCAGGTTTAAATTATAAGTTCATGACCCTCAAATCGTCTATTTATTATTTACTAACGGTCGATGATTTTCATTCTTCGTGTTCGGTGTGCCTCGTCTAGAATGTTAGACAGAATATGAAAACACATTTTTTAATCTATTAATGATTTTCTATGAATCGGGGCTATGAATCACCAGATATTGAATATTAAGAAAATACCATCCAGGTTACAAATCATTTTTGCCTGCTGATCTCGTACTTGTTAAATAAATTGGATTGTAGCCGACTACACTACGACTACAAATAAAAAGTAGTCCATCACATTTTAGCAGAATGTTGCAAAGTGATAATTTATAAAAAAAAATAACAAATATTGTTAAACTTGGACAAATCAGCAATTGGTAACTTGTAACCAAAATAAATTAAAAGTTTATTTACAGAATTTTTGCCGTGATGCGCGCACCACTACAGACCTCTATCATTTTATTTATATAGATGATTAAGAACTAGATGAATTAATACGTTTGTAATTAATTAAAAAAGAATAATCAGAATTAAATAATAAAATTTTGGTCACACAGTATTGAAAATCAATGAATCCAAATAACTGAATAAATTAAATCTCAAATAGTTAAATTTGACTAAAATGTTAATAATACAACAATTCTGTGTATATTAATGGCAATTAACAGGTATTTATTAGCTGCGGACGGTTTAATTACCACTCAAAGGTACCTTTAAATGGTGCGCGTGAGACTTGTAAAGGACGACTACACGACTTCTGTTGAAGCGGCGGACGGAAAATCAGTGATCAAAATCCAAATATAATAAATACATAATATAACAAAATATTCGCTATATGAAACTAAGTAAGATTGGCGTATATTATATATATGCAGTATCTATCATAATAGAGCTGTGTTTGTTGGCAGACTTTTTGTCTACTGTCTACTTTTTGAGGTATTTAGTAAAATAACTGCCCTAAGACAAGTAATGACATACTGATAAAGACAAAGGAGATAGTAACATGCGGCTCAAAGTAATACTCAGTCGTTGATGAACATTTTTAGAGCTGTTCAGTATATGTACACGTTCGCTTCATACGGAACTAATGATAAATAAATGACTAGACTAAATAATCTGATATGAATCGAGACTATGAGACAATTTGTATCACTTGTTTGTATGAAATATTACCAATACATCACCGTGGTGGTTGGTTAATCTATTGTTGCCGCTCGACATTTTATCGTCGCTCACGGTAACATCGTGGCTGAGCGGTAAAGTGTTTTACGAAAATAAAGGCAACAGAACGGGCACAATGACTCAGATGGAATTCATGATGCCCGCCATACTGAGCTTCGTTGGAATCAGAAATACAATCCTAATTATAATCGTACGCATCCGTCCAGCACCTCATGATCGCTACAACTGAACTCATAGAGTTATTCACGTTGTTTACATTTTTTATTAAATTTATTTATTTCATTGCTTATTACCAAAGTATACAGTCGTAATTCGAAAGCAATATTCAATAAACAAACTTCCAAGACGAAGACTCAACAAAATGTAATCTTATGTAAATAAATTGTTTTATTTGTATTACTATTATTATAATAACCACATGCTTAAGAACATTGTGTAGAAATTCGAACAAGCTTATTTATTTATGATGGTAACAATTCATATTGATGATTGTGGAAGGCCAAGGGCCATTTAAAAGTTAATTCGAGTTAAATATGTCTCCTACGAGATGTAGGGGATCTGGTATATTATTATTTGTTTATTTATTCTATTCTCTATCCTGGCGCACATCTTTGCAAATCGTATCTCTCCTGTTATGTTTTACAATACTTTATAAGGTGTCACTAACTGTGGTCCTTTTGTTAATTATATGGAACTGGGACCACTACCAAAATAGACTAATCAAATAACAATATACATATGAGCTTAAAAAATATATATCAGAACTTAATAGCTATGAGGATCGAATGAGCACTCAATCGGTAAGTTAATGTTCTCAACATTGCTCCTCTCTTTGCAGGGGCGGGGTAAAATACTAACCCGGGGTAAAATACTAAGGCCGGGGCCGGCTTGTCGTAAAAGGAGACAAAACAACCCCAGCTACGTGGTAGCGCTCCAAGCCCGTCTAGATGACAATCACCTTTGGTCTTAAGTATGCCGCCATAATAACCTTGTGTTGTGTTTCTGCATTAGTGACCCAGGTTCCTGTACCCATATGGGACAGCAGCGTGTTCGCGGTGCCTCTGGCTTCGTAAACATTTATAGGCGACGGTAACTGCTTACTATTAAACCTGTCAGCTGTTCCTCAGCAATAAAAAATACCTCTTTTTAATGTATATATATATATACCTAGTCAGGTCATAAATTCTGTCACATGTTTAATGTAAAATAATTGTAACAAGTTTATTAATTATGTAACCATTCATATACCAAAATGAACTTAACAAAACATAGATTCTTATGACATTAAAGTTTATTCAAAATGACCTCCGTGATTTTGAATACAAGCCTTCAATCTGCGCGGCCAGTCGTCTATCGCAGCACGAACGAGGTCCATGTCAATATCGGCGGCTGCCTTAATCAAGGATGTCTTGAGTGACTCCAAATTGGGATGAGGCTTTGAGCACGCCTTTTCCTCCAAGTGTTGCCATATCTTGTAATCTAACGGATTCAAATCTGGACTGGAGGAGGGCCAGTCTTCGTGCCGGATGAAGTCTATTTCACGCGCCGCCAGCCAGTCTTGTGTGCTCTTCGCTCTATGAGCTGGCGCCGAATCTTGTTGGAATACCCAGTGCCTGTTATTGAACATGGTATGAGAAACAGGTTCCACATGGTTCGTCAGGACTGTATTTTGATACACAACAGCATTCGTTTTTACACCTTTCTCACAAAAATGTACCTCTGTTAAGCCCCAATAAGAAACTCCCAACCATACCATGAGCGAGGATGGAAAATGACCTCGTTGGACACGCGGAATACGGTTGCTCGCTTCTTCACTACTGTGTGCGTACACCTTATCATTTTGTTTGTTGTAGCTCTCTTCTACGGTAAACATTTTTTCATCCGAAAAAAGAATTTCCCGATATTTTTTTCCGCGTACCGCTTCAACAAAGCGCGGCATCTCTTCAGTCTCAGGTCCATTAGACGAGCATTCAAACGATGTCCTGTTTTTCTTCGATATGCCCGAAGCCCTAAGTCTTCATTTAACACCCTTTTCACCGTGGTTCTGCTTAACCCCATCTGAAAGGCCAACAGTTTCTGCTTACGTTTGGGATTTCTTTGAATTCGTGCCTTCACAGCTTTTATCACTGCTGGAGTCCTAACAGACCGAGGGCGACCACTTCTTGACCTGTCATCTACACTAGAGTCTTCATTGTATCGTTTGATGGTACGATAAACGAATCTTTTGGTAATATTCAAATTTTTCAGTATGTTAAAAATTTGAATTGGCGCGTAACCGCATCGATACAACGCAATAACTGCAACACGGTCTTCTTTAAGCGTCCACTCCATATTTAAAAATGAGTAAAATTCTAAAAGTATACATTTTTATTTTCATGAACAATTCGAAATTCGAATTCAATAAACTTTTTTGTGGCCAGCATTCTAAAAGAAAAGTTTTTACTGTGTGACAATACTTATGACCTGACTAGGTATATATATATATATATATATATATATATATATATATATATATATATATATATATATATATATTGTTTATACATATTAAGTAGTGTAGACGATCTGTCAAGCCAAAAACAAAAACAAATGTACATATAAATAAAATAAAAACATCCTAATATTTTATAATTAAATACCCTATTTTTAAAATATATTCGTCTTGAACGTTTCTTAAAAACTACCGTCAATGCCAGTTTTGTCGTAATTATACGCGCTTTGAAAAAGTGAAGTGTTCAAAAGTTGTGATTATCACGCCATACATTATCAGCATTGTGTACATGTAGTATAAGTATAACCCTAATATATTATATGTAACCCTTAGACGTTGTATACTTTAACGACTTACAAGGAGCACCAGACAACGTTCCCGGTGTTGACGTTCCCCACCTCGATGTAACCGTGGTTTATTTTAATTAGCCTCTTATCCGTGAGCTGTTAATTTAGATGATTTACTCGTATTTATACCTACTTCGAATTGTTTTACATCGCCTGAATTCGAAGCTATTAAGTTGCTTAATGTAACTTTTTCTATATACCCAGAGAATTTGAATGAAATATATTTGATATTTGACGACTCGATATTTTTCTACGTGTAGGGGCGGAGTAAGAATATTAAACTCTGCGGCCGGGGTGGGTGGTTCCAAGCCCGTCCTGATTGCAATCACCCTGGGTCTATAATTATGACGCCATAATAACCTTGTGCTGTGTTCCGGCATAAGTGACCCAGGTTCCTGTACCCCTAAGGAAAGCAGCGTGTTCGTGGTGCTTCTAGCGTCGCAAACATCCATAGACGATGATCCATAGGATATTAAGTGTTAGTAAGTAAAATAATGATATCAGTGTTGCAATAAAAGCATGCTTATAATAACGTGAAAAAACACAACTCGCAACACTATCAAAGCACGATTTTTATAATACATGCATATGTTTATCTTACAGTTTATTACAACGGATATTTCCAGCGTAGATGTGTATGCATTTATAAATATGCCGTATTAGACTGAGAGTGGCTCACAATAACATGTGTCTACATAGCATTGCCGCAATGCGGTGAGCTGGCCATGTGTCGACATTATCACTGCCCTTTACTGGCAACACCTTAGATCAGAGACCAAATTATAATATTTTATAAATTGATAAATTTATTTTAAAATCATCGTCTTAGCGGCAAATTCAGATTATCTTAACCCTCATTGGTATTCTGGATCTCCAATACGTTAACAAGTAATTACAATGAAAGAAAGAAAGAAAGAAAGAAAGAAAGAAAAAATGTTTATTTAGAGCACAAAATAAGTAAATAATAACATGTTAAATAAAATCTCATTACAGATATAAGTGCCCTAAAAGGTCTTCTGCTCAGCATAGTTGGTTATAAGAAACCAACGCTAGTCTTCCGTAGAGGCCTTCAAGAATGACATGACTCATTAAGAAATAGAATATTTTATTGCTGCAGTTCACAACAAATGAACAATACATATTATATAACTACAAAAACATACAATTTGTTATTCATAGACAACATATGCCCATTCACAGTAAATATACCGTATACCTGAACTCACATAACCTCATCTAGTCCCAACGTCAGCAGCAGCATGGCACCCGTACCGCGGGCACCAGACAACCGATACACTACACATACATTTCTTTTGTAAACAAACACAAACCTTATCTGGATTGGGTTTATAAAATACTTGTATCACATGCCAATTTCTCCTGTCCCTTCTGATGTTGGAAAATGAATTTCTTTTTCAATGAGGTTAGGGACTTTATCATCATCATCATCATCTCAGCGTAGTATCCCGGTTGCAACCCAAACTTCCGTTTCGGTGCCCGGAGTCCGCTTTCCGACTTTTTCTACTCCACTTCGCACGGTCTTCAGCGTCCCTGGTAGTGAGCCCATTGGCACGCATATCACCCTTTACGAGTTAAGGACTTTATAAGAGTGAGTATTGTTCGATCTCCTTGAAAGAAAAACACTGCGTCAGAACGTAATCTTGTTCCAAATGGCAGTGTTTACTAAGGCCCGCAGATCTAAGGGAGAAGTTCAGTGGAACTATATTTCTTCTTACTTTACAAATGTCTCATCTCTATCGAAACTTTCAGTTCTAGCCCGAAGAATGAGTATGGTATATGTCTGAGGGTGAGACTAAAATTGGCCAGTTAGTCTACTACCGTTCGACCTGTATGTAATCTCTTTATGTGAAAAGAGATTTATGTTATTGCCATCCTACTCACTCTTGATATTATTAGGCAGTGATCTCATGTACTGTTTTGTTGTCATTCAACAAATTTCCTATGAATGTACGGTCGGAATAAATAAATTGTAGGTACTTTGCTAAAGTTAGGATGCAAATGAATAATATATATTAAGAATTGTAATTACTTTAAGAAGTGAATGTGACAACCAAGACAAACCCTATCGGGTTTATTAGGTGTAGTTAAATGTTTTGTGAAATTATTCTTTTTGTTAAATAAACTAAAAAAAAAACTATTTTCTCCACCCCAAAAGAAAAGAGATAGTTGCTCTTCCTTTGCGGTGAAGGAAGATATAATACATAGAAAACATTTTTGCTTCTAGGGATTCCAGCAATCAGGTGACTCTTTTCTTGTTTTGAGGAACCACACGTGTAAATATAAAGAGGATAGGACTGTTGTTTTTAAAATTCGCACAATGAATATTCTTCTTCAAAAATTCTTGTTTATAACGTTTAGTGAATTTAACGAGTAACCACTTCCATGTACCATAAAACAGACAGATATGGAAAAATTTGATCAGTCTGTTTGATTGCTCCAAACGCTCCAAACATTTGTATACAGTCTTAAATACTTATCTCGTTAAAAAGTTCCTTGACATTCGAATAAAATTTACATTTTAAAATAAACACAAGTTCATTGTAATATTAAGCTAATGCGTGTTCGTTTAAATGTTTAAACATTTCTTTTCAGACAAAGAGATTAATATCCAATTGCCCTTGAGAAGTAGATTTATTACTATTAGTTATATTACGTATTGTCTGAACTGATGTCACTTTCAACTTCTTTTTTTTTACTTTGGTTATGATTTAGCAAAGTCCATGATAGCAAGTTCGTAAATAGTTTTCTGCTTCGTACTAATTATGTCAAGTATATTATCAGTATTTCCAACAACCTCTCTGTTAGTCTAGTCTACTACAATTTCTGAAATTTGGGTTCGTTTGCTGGCAGAGAGAATTCAGAAACCAAATTTCAAATATTTTCCCTGGTCTAGGTACTTATTGCAAAATTTATATCCAAAATACAAGCGTAAAAGCTTAATTTGGTATTCTTATTTTATTTCCGCTTACATTATTATCAGGTTTAATAAATAATATATCAATACTTTTTAAAATCAAGCCTTTCAAGTGTCTGATTACAACTAACTAAATATTGATACGAAGATACCATATCCCATGAATAATATAGTTTTTCTCAAAATCCTTAAACATGTTTTTTACGTCATAAGAAAAATAACATTTCTTAACAGCTTAAACGTCAATAGAAAAATAGATGCACACATATAAAATGTACAAGCTAGGCGTAACATATTAAAAAACATATGTTGTATTCAATATTATTAATACTGTTGACGTCTCTGAATATTACCTTAAAAGTATAACTTTGGTTGTTTTTAGTAAGACGAGTCAGATGCCATGTATCAGCTTCGTAATACATTAGTCGGGCGTTGATTTACACGGCTGCATGTCGTGGGCGCTTCTATTCATAGTACTAATGTACTAAATATAGTTACGATTCCCTATTATTTCTTCGCCTCGACTCACTCACTCAATCTAAGAGTTGTTCCGCTTTTAAAAATAGATTCTCTATCCTCTTACTTCGGGCGGTTTCCTTAAATTTAAAAGCAAACTTGCTTGCTATCGCGGATGTGGCCTGCGCATGCCTTTCTGAGTATTTAAAATACGGTGAGTACGTAAGCCTGAGCATTGCCATATTTTCTTCTATTCATGATACGGTTTTCAATATCCCTGTAGTGTAATTATTAACCACAATTAACTTTTACGATCCCAAGGTTTCGCCAGTCTATAATTTTTATCAATTTTGACTGAGACTAGATTTTTACTCGTGTTATTTTATTCTAAGCTATCGGGCATAGCATAAAAAGACTGACTATAAATTTTTGGCAGAGCAACATGTTGGAACATTTTTTCAACCCCCATTGGGTTTTGCATGTTGAACTGGAGAGATCTTTACCCTACTTTTTATTTCATCTATCGCATTCTTTCTCTATTATTATACTTTTCTGTCTCACTTCTTTTGAAGACAGCATAAATCTGTCGTTCTTCTTTCAGCTGTTCAAATATATTATTGAGGGTTGGCAAATTATTACTTTCTTTCCACTCTATTATTATTATCTCAACACTTTTGCCTTGTATCATTTTTTACATACTCCAGCTTTCCATCATCATCATCGTAGCGTTGAATCCTGGTTGCAGCCCAAACTCTCGCTTCAGCGCCTGAGGTCCGCTTTCCGACTTTTTCTTATGCATTTCGCACAATCTTCGGTATCTCTGGTGGTCAGTCCATTGGCACGCATATCAACTGTGACGTCAAGCCAGCACTTTTTGGGTCTACCCCTCCTGCCGGGGCCCGACGGTGGCGGTATGGCCAGACATTTGTTCCCCACGTAAGTAGCCGGTTGCCGTAAAACGTGTCCATACCAGCGAAGGTGACACTCGAAGCGAAGGTGAAGGTGACATGAAGTCTGCCGCCAACCTAGTACCTAACAAGGTCCTTCCGCGTTACTTCACACATCCACCGCAGCATATTCATCTCCATGACTCGCAGTGCCTGCTTTTGTCACTCCAGCACCGGCTATGCTTCACAGCCGTATAAAAGGACAGGCCTAATGATGGTCTTATAGACCTGTCCCTTCAATTTAACCGGTATTTTAGGGTTATAGATGACACCAGTCTTAACGTCGGAGTCAATGTCACCAGACGCGTGAAATACAGATCCCAGGTATTTCACCTGTTCCGTGCCGACTGTATCACCGCCTATGCGTACGGGTGTGGGATCTGTTGAGTTGCAGGCCAAGTACTCGGTCTTCGCTACGTTGAGTTTTAGTCCGCCGATTTCAAGCGATTCTTTCCACGCCTTCATACGTCCCACCAACCTACCCCTGTCTGAATCAGTCAGCGCGATATCGTCAGCATACATGAGCAATCATGAGGGCTGCTCATGTGAGTTTCTGATGCTGTCTGACAGTAAGTCTAATACCACGCTGAATAGAAACAGACTAAGGACGGATCCCTGATGTACTCCAACAGTGATGAGCAATGATTTTGTGTCACTAACAGCGGTCCGAATTACGGAACCGGAATCGCGGTACATGTTTCGGATAATGTCAATAGGACTCTGGAATCCCTTTGGATCGCAATGCCCATCAGATTATCGCGCGAGGAATACAGTCGAAGGCCTTCTGCAAGTCAAGAAACAAGCAAGGCAGAGGCGTATTCTTCGTCCTGTATTTCTCCGCGACAGTCCTTAGGGCAAAAACAGGGTCCATTGTCCCGTGACCAGGGCGAAACCCATATTGACATTCCGAGACATTACATTCCTGTCAAATCCGAGTGTAGATAACCCTTTCGAAGAGCTTCATGGTGTGGGACATGACCTTATTACCTCGGTAATTACCGCTCTCCTGCACCCACCCCTCGCCTTTGAAGACTGGAGTAATAATACTCAGTCAGTACCGGTGAGGAGTGGCCGGTTGAAAAGGTTGGTTAAGATGCCCACACCACGAGAGCCCATCGCCTTCCAGGCTTCGATGGGGACTCCATCGGATCCAACAGCTTTTCGGTTCTTCATGCAGCGAAGACAATTCTGGACCTCTGCAGGCGTTATCAGTGGCACTAGTCCTTGATTCAGCTGAACCATTTTGTGCTGTATGTTCAGCAGCTCGTAGAAATACGAGCGCCATCTCTCTTTCACCGCGCTGTCCTCGCATAGCAGGTTGCCCACAGGGTCTTTTAAACAGCGGCACTTGTGTGTCCTGTGCCGCTTTGACCCTGGACCACATACTCCAGCTTTCCATTCACTTCTATTTCCACAATTTCCTGGGATACGGTATAATTTAACATATGACTGTAAAAACAGTCTAACAGTCGAACTAAAAAGTTTCCCGGTTAAAGGCGCCTCAGTATAATTTACCAAACTGGGCTTGCTATGCATTTCTATGTCATTAATCTTCTTTTTCATTCTCATTGCACTGGAGCTTTCATTTCGAGAGCCAGAGAATATATTTGTTTATTACGTAAGCAAATTATACTACTGTATTAAGTGAAATTATGCTATGAAAATCTGTATGTGCATTTATATTCACGGATATTTGTAATAAATATTTGTGTATACACTAAGTTTTAACACGCACCTATGTGATTTGGGTCGTAAATGATTCCTGACATGGATTAACACTGGAAATCAGTGCTGTGTCGATTTATTTCGAAGCAGAAATATACTGAGCTGTTGACCTCGATTGGTGCTTGCAGTATTGTTGCAGTTTATTCTAATATTTTAAATCTGTAAATCACCAAATAGTATTTATTTGGTAGTTTATTCTTTCATATCGCTAAATGTTGACTATCTTTTCAGAGAGACAACTGCCTTCTGATCTATACAGTGTGATGAGACGTGACTGCTTAGGTCCTTATTTTTATATCTGGTAACCAATTCAAAACGAAATAGATTGTGGACGAAATTCATTTTAATCCATAAACAATGATTGTATCAGCAAATTAATGGCAAACATTGTAACATTATTATGCAATGGGTAATATTTGTCATTTTTCCTTAGTAATATACATATAGAACGGGCTGATATTACAAATTTATTTCCACGTGCGTACGCGCAAGTCTTTATCGAAAATAATTGTACACATATACGGATCTCATGATATTGTGACGTATTGTAATTTACCTATTACGAAGTCTAATTCTTATATTATTGTTAAACGTATTAATACCTACTTTCTTTGAGAATGGTACAATTGCAATCCTGTTTATAATATACGTTGAGGTTGAGGATTTTGAGGAAGTACATGTGTTAAGGTTTTTATTTTTGTTATCTCTTTCATATTGTACAGAAGGTTTTCGGTTTTTTTTACAAAACACTAGCTGACTCGGCAATCGTTGTTCTGCGATAAATTTAAAAAAGTAGCCTATGTCCTTTTAGAAAAGGACATAGGCTACTTCTAAGAACCTTAGAAGGTTCAATCTATATCTATACCAAAATTAATTAAAATTGGTCCAGTAGTTAAGGCGTGAAAACGTAACAGATAGAATTACTTTCACATTTATAATATAATTATGGATTCAAATATACTTTGTGATAACACACACCTTCTAGAGGCGTTTTATCACCTTTTTCATATTAATCACGTAATTGGAAGCTAATTCAAATAGTATGTGAGACAATTCGTTTTGGCCACATTACATACATTTTGATATCGGTGGACTACTTATAATAACTTACATAATTACATTACATAACAATAACATAATGAGACAAATGAAAAATATGACGTGTACACTATTGATTATTTTAAATTTACACACTATAAACAAAAATAAATTAAAACTGATATTAAAAATGTGAAACTAATCTATCTATTCTAATCTATTTTCACGCCTAAACCACTGAACTAATTTTGTTGAATTTCTGTATAGAAATAGTTTGGGCCTTGAAAAAGAACAAGCTATTTTTTGTCGCGAAAATCAAACTTGAAGAGGTTGAAATAGGAATGAACGTGAAATAAGTGATGTTTTTTTATTTTTATGGCAGAAAACAAGAAAACACTTCTAGCCAGGTGGTAGAGCTTCAAGACCAACTGGATGATAAACACCCTGGATTTTAGAGTCTAAATATGCCGCTCTAACTTTAGGTTTTGTTCTAGCATAAGTAATCCAGATTCCAGTTGAACTACGCAGACGACAGCGCGTTAGCGATGACCCTGTCGTTGCAAACATCCATAAGCGATAACTGCTTACGAAGTGGGCCGTCAGACCGTATGCAGTTCTACATCAATACAAAGAAATTTCAATTAAAATGTTAAAACTTACAAAAATTTACTGTAGGTTTTATTTATACTGTACTTTATCACGCAAGCCGCGGCCGATAGACGGATAGCTTTAGCGCCTATAGGCAGCTAACCGCGCGTTTATTATAACTCCTACGCATCGTAATTAATATGTTTCTAGCGTAATAAAACGACAATTGAATTTATGGATGTCATAATTAAGTCGTAATACAGTAGATTATAGTATAATTCTGATAAAGTTTCTCTAATATCAACATATAAGTAAAACAAGCAGAGTAATTTTGCATAAGCTTCATCCTGTTTATATATTATCCTTATTCCATAAGTTTATCCGTGCAGGAGCGGAGAAAGAATACTAATCTCTGCGGCTGGGGTCGGCCTGTCGTATAAGGCAACAAAACAACCCACCCTAGCTACGTGGTAGGGCCTCAAGCTCGTCTGGATGGCGACCATCTTGGGTCTTAAGTATGCCGCCATAATAACCCTGTGTTGTATCCCGGCATTAGTGACCCAAGTTTCTGTACCCTTATGGGACAGCAGCGTGTCCAAACACCTATAGGCGATGGTGACTGCTAAATTCTAAGTGAGCCGTCAGCCTGTCTGCTGTCCGACAGCAATAAAAAAATATCCTTCCATTATTCTCTTCACCATTTCCATCATTTCACTTTTCATCATCTGCAGTGGTGGAGTAGGAATACTGACCCCAGCGACTGGTACCAGCCTGTTGTAAAAGGCGACAAAACAACACTAATTAGGTAGTGGGATGGCAAACACCCGTAGTTTCTAAATATGATCCAATGTCATAATAAAAATGATCCAGTTCCACACGCCGACTGCAGCATGTAGGCGGTTGCCAGGCGGCGTTAACATCTATTGGCGATGGTGAAAGCGGACGCGGGCGGCCCCTCGGGGGAGGACCCGCCGCCCGCACAATTGCCGCAAGGGTGAGGGCTGCGTGCTGTTCCGCGGCCCCCCTCAACTCCTAGAGTTATTACAGGAGAGCGCCAGGGGGACGAAAGCCTGACCCCCTGGCGCCAACACTTTAGAAGGGGCCCGCCTTAAGACAAAGGGCGGGCCGGCACCGGCCCGGGCCACGAGATCGGCAGGCCACATTTCCGTACGCCCAGGCGTAGGCGATAGGAGAACAGCGGAGGTTTTTAGTGGGTAGTCGGATAAGAAAAAGGTTCTCCGGAGTCCCGACGGGAACCCGTCAAGAGAGGTTTTTCCCCGCGACAAAAAAAAATGGTACCTGCTTATTACTAAGTGGGCCGTCAGCTTATTCCACAGGAACAAAAAAGTATAAAAACAAAAAGATAAAACATAAATTCATAAGAATTCCTTATTGAATGTCTTGTAGCTTTCATTGTTTTGCTACAAAAGAGAGTAATTCGCAAAACAGACTCTTTTGTTACACAAAATAGTTATGAGATTTTTGTTGTATTAAAGTTTATGAACAAAGGTAACATTAAAGCTGTTGGATTATATAGTGGCAGTGGAAATATTTATATAATAATCTGATTTTGTTTCAAGGAATTATAATCATACTAGCTGACCCGGCAAATGTTGTTCTGCCATATAAATAATAAAATGTCAAAAAATTAAAAAAAATTTTGGGGGTGGGTCACCCCTAACATTTAGGGGGATGAAAAATAGATGTTGGCCGATTCTCAGACCTACTCAATATGCTCACAAAATTTCATGAGAATCGGTCAAGCCGTTTCGGAGGAGTATGGCAACGAAAACTGTGACACGAGAATTTTATATATTAGATTCATATCTAATTCGATAGTGATTACTTAATGACAATTCATTAAGTAAAGACTTCTGTGTGTCATAGAATAGAATTTTCTTTATTTTGGCTGCATATTTGATTTTATAACTTTTTGTATCATTCAAGTTATGTAGCTCTTATCTCTTATAAATTATTATCTCTCTTTATTTATTTTCTTTTCTAGTTATTTATAATATTAATATTAAAAACATACTTTATTTTATAAAACGATACTTACAAATAAATTAAATTAAAAAATATAAAAAACTGTATATATTATTATTAATAGAGGTTAAAATATGAAATTGTCGTTGTATAGTAGTAGATACTTTGAATTAACATAAAACCTTCATGGTGTGAGCTTTTTCACATGATACCTATAAAGTTATTCTTTAAAAATGTGCTACATACTATTTTCGACTTTTAATTGTTTTTTTATTCAGCATAGACCTGAAAGATAGATACATCGAAAATCCATCGAGTCATTTTTGAATACGAGTTCCGACGCGGAATTAACACGGCAGAAACGGTTTATAATATCAACGCTGCGTCGGAAGAGGAGATGAGAGAGATGATTTGGTCAATTTTCTATATGATAAAAAGGCAGTACAAAATACTTTCACACAGTTTATCAAACCTAGATCCCTAGAATTCTATCGTAACGCCATAAATGAACTTCCGTTTATATGGCAGCAATGTTTAGTGAATGAGGGTAAATATTTTAATTAAATATATATGAAAAAAAAAGAAGTTATATAGAGTTAAAACAAGTATGAGAAACAAACAAGTTTCAAATTTTTAGTACAAATCAGTAATTTCATACTTTACCACTTATTATTAAGTACTAAATTAATATAATATTTCTCTTAATTTAAAATTTGTTATTGATAAGACAGCGCATGATACAATTTTACAAATCGATATATTAATTTATACAGTAACATTACATTATGGGTATTGGACATTGTAAAATATTGATAATATTAATTTATTATTATAATTATTGTCAAATATCGCCCTTAGCCTGTAAAATGTCCCACAATCTGTGGCTTCACACCGTGGCTAATTATAATCTCCTAAACATCATCGAATGCTCGTAACATAGGGTAGAACTTATAACATGTATTTTTAAACACGGTCTATCTATGTTTACTTGCTCATAATATTGGAAGTAATTGATACTATTTTGGTTTTGTAAACTTCTAAGTGGTTAATTTTGCTTCTCTGTTGGCTTACGTATCTGGATGTCTTAACTTTCAACAATTGATATTATTAGATGTCATTTGTTTGAAGACAGCATTACTTTTTAACTGTTATGTTTTTAAGAAATGTTTATAAAAACATATTCGCGTGGACCATTAATTGTGAAAGCCATATTCTGCTTTTTAAATATATTGAACACATATACTATACAATATTTAAAAATCATGAAATATTTCATGGTTTAGTTATTTGAAAATCTAGATACGCTTCGGTGCCGCTCTAAATATTTACTAATCACGATGAACGTTGACAACAAGATAAAGATCTCTCACATCTAAATGCATGAATATGAGACAAAAGTCATGTGTCATAATAATTAATCTGCCTACACGTGCTCTATTTAAAATCGTCTTGGGCTCTCGCCAGTTATTCCAAATTCCATACGCGGACTCGTTCGTATGTTCATAAAAATTATTCCCGTAAAACATTGAAGTGAATTAGAAAGGTAATAATAATCAAATTCTCAACAGATTGCATGCAACCGAATGACTCCGTTACCGAGTCCATTCCATTGTGAAGTCGGTACCGTGAAAATCAAACTTCCGTACCGCTATTAAAGATATTACAAACATTTCGTAAATATCTATTGTAGTCTGTTATGATTTAAAATGGGCTGTACTCAAGACTGTATGTGTTGTTTTACTATTTTTATTTTAATCTTCGTGATTTTATTGATGCAGACAGGTACCACCTACACTTTACGCTAAAATACAGCTAGTGATGAGACTTAAAGCGAGATGAGTTATGTATCATAATGATTTTTTTTATTGCTGAAGAATAGCAGACAGGCTAGTGATCTACTTAGTAGTAAGCTACCGGCGCTTATGGATGATTCCGACGCTAGGAGCATCGCTAACACGCTACCGTCTGCGTAGTGAAATAGAACCTTAGTCATTTATGTCGGAACTTTACATTTATTTATATAGTTATTATGTCGGCATTTCTAGCGACGATAGGCTTGGAGCCCTACAACGTGAGGGTTGTTTTGTCGCCTTTTACGACAGCCTGCCGCCGGCCGCAGGAGTCAGTGTTCTTACTCCGCCCTTGCACGAAGAAATGATTAAAGAGCGCTCGTTAATTACACGATGGTAAAAACATTAATGCACTGACCGAAAGGCAGTTGACGCTCTTGGTAGCTCATGCAGATTATCCGGTATGAAATGTGCAGGAATTTTTTAATCTGTCGCGTGTTTTCTTGTAAATCTTAATTCGTGGGTTCCGTTACAGTAATTCCAGTATGAGGATACTGCTGTACATATTTCTTTGGAAACATATCACCTTGTCGCCGTGTGGCTGGTTGTGTACAATTAAAAAGCGAAAAGAGCGCGGATTCCGAAGCGAATTTCGAGAAATATCGACGGGGTCGACGAACCATGTCGACGCATCGTATCCGCGTCTCATTGCCTGATTTTTTTACATTTTATTATTAAACAGACAATTTCACACGAGGTTTTATTGACGTGCTTTACTTGATGTCATCTGAATAATAACTCTTAATAAAGTTTAATATTGATCGTTGGAGTAAATTATTGTTCGTTGTTTTAAAATTCAAATGGTGTGCAAAACGAAACAGTCTGCACTGACCACATTCTTGTTAATACGCTTGAATCGTTTTAATAAAGCTCAATGATAAAATCGAAACTCGTCTTGTATCTGTTTGCAGTTTACAGTGTTTATTTAATTAGATGATGCATTTTGTTTTGTTGTCTCTTTGTAGTTTATTTGTCTAGTAATACTTGGTCTTAACAAGTCAAATTATTTAAAATATGATATAACATATTCAGTATTGTACATAACCATACTAAAATTAGGTATAGAATATTAGAAAATAAACAGATATAATTATAATAAACATTGAAACCTATTTGACTTGTGCGGCAAGTTACTACCGTCTGCAATAACTCTCTTTCAAATTTATGTTTCTATAACGACGCTTTCTAAATTTTCCACTAACATAATTTCAAAGCGATGCACAGTGATGTCGATGACATCGATATTTTCGGATGTCCCCATTTCGAACCCATTTTTAATCTCATCATTGATAAAACGGGATCGTTTCATAAAAAAAGGTGCACGAAGCGCAGAGCGTTTCATCGGTGCTCGCAGTCGTTGACGAAGGTGAACAATAAAAATATCATCGGCGTTGAAATAAATAAAAAGAACAGCCGGCCCAGGTGTGGCGGGGGCAGGTGGAATAATTGCCAATTCTTTGTCTCAAACCATACACCAGCTAAACCTACAACCACTTTAAATATCTCGAGTCAGTGATGTCTTATTTTATTAACTTTACAACCGTTTTATTTTTGTGTTCATGGTTGCATACACGGGTCGATTAACGAAGAGCGTGAAACCCTAAGCAATTGTTTGTGAAGGTCTTCAAGTCAAGTCAATCTATCAATATATTGCTTAGAAATTATGCAAAGTTGGTTTATATTATTATTTTAATTAGTTACAGTATATCAAGCGAAGACAGAGTATTTCAATTTATATTTATTTAAGTTTAAATTTAGATAATTAGAAATTTATCAAACTTGAAATTTTTTTAATGTTTAGTATATTGCTGATGTTGTTTTGTTTATATATACTAGTTGTGACTCGCGAATTTGTATTAATTTATTTTAAAATTATACTATATAATTCACCTCTATGCCTAATTTCATCCAATTACACTCAACCGTACAACCATCCAAACTTTGACACTTATAAATGTAGTAACCAGCATTCAATTGCAGATAGATTTCGATTTGGTTATAATCAAGTAATTTAGCTTTTAGCAAATGCAATCACTGCATGACAACAGTGCGACTGTCAACGTGAGTGAAATTCCGGAAGGCAGGAATGTGGGTGAGGTAACCCCATTCGGTCATTGCACATGCGCCTTGCTTGCAGCGATTTCTGTTGTAACCCGACCAAATCGAAGAGATGCCGTTAAGCATGGCTCGGCTTTGCTACGTTTTTAAACATAACTTGGTTGGATGTTAACCTCATTGTGCGAGTACGTAGCGCAACCCGGTCACTCAGCTAGTACGCGTATTATCTCCATTTGCATAGTGCGCACAAGTAGCGGTGTCGACTTACGCGCCACTGCCGCCTCTAATGCCGTCTAGACAACGGAATGTAGATCAAAATTAGGCAATCCATGTGTTTTCATATATATTTTTTTAAACATTGCATTAATAACATTTTACATTCATACATTTACATATCCTTCGAGGCCGACAGCGCATTGTTGCAAACGTCCATAAGCGACGCTGATCACCCACCAGGTGATTACCGTATAAAAAACATAGAAATCCAAAAACAAGATAAGATTTTGAGAAACTCGATTTTGTAATTTTTTTAATGTTGCAACTCAAATTAACATTTTGGAGACCAGCATTAATATTAAATATTGTTACAGAGTAATACAGTAGCTGCACCTATTTCTGTTTATGTCGTACAGTGACAATACTTTCTCTTGTGTTAGGCAGAGGAAAATAGGTGAATTATTTAATTTCATAATTTTCTGAATTTGGTATTTACAAGGGTGACCGTTGGTTGGATCACCCATCCCCGAAGGGTTATTATCACCGTTGGCTTGGCATTGCCTCAATCATTTGGGGTCGGCACAATGTCTTTTTCTTCCATTTTATTCTATCCTGGCATTCTTCATTTGTGACTTACGAACCCTCATATCATGCATCACACATTCTTTCCATCGCTTTTCAGGTCTACCTCTGACCTTGCACCCACTTATTTTCAGGTTCAACATTCTTCTAGTGATGTGGGCGGCCTCCCTTCTCATTACATGCCCATACCGTGCTGGTCCCTTTCCTCTCAATTTATCATTTATTGGTGCAACTTTCAGAGATTCTCTTCTATACTTGTTTCTTACCTTCATTCTTGTCAGTCCACACATCTATCTCAACATTTTCACCTCAGCTGAATGGAGACGCCTTCTTCCACTTTAGTGGCCCAACATTCAGCACCGTATAACATGACTAGCCTTATAACAGATTTATTAATCTGTCCTTTTAATTTAAGTGGCGTAAATTTATCACAAGTTACACCAGTTACTTGTCTCCATTTCAGCCAACTCGCATTTATTCTTCTCCTAACATTTCTTCAATATTTTTTCCCTATTTCTCCATCACCCTGCAATAGGGAACCAAGGTATCTGAATTCGGAACTAATTTTTACAGGGAATGAGTCTAAAGTCAGGGGTGTCGCACAAGAAGACGTTTTTATCCGTGCAGGGGCGGAGAAAGAATACTAACCTCTGCGGCCGGGGTCGGCCTGTCGTAAAAGGCGACTAAACAACCCACCCTAGCTACGTGGGAGGGCTTCAAGCCCGTTTGGATGGAGACCACCTTTGGTCTTAAGTATGCCGCCATAATAACCTTGTGTTGTGTTCCGGCATTGGTGACCTAAGTTCCAGTACCTTTATGGGTCATCAGCGTGTTTGCGATGCCACTGGTGTTGCAAACATCCATAGGCGATGGTAACTGCTAAATTCTAAGCGGGCCGTCAGCCTGTCTGCTGTCCTACAGCAATAAAAAAAAGAAGTTCCACCAAAATCACAGAATAGATACTCTGTTTTGGATTTCCTTACCTTTAATCCAGTTTCCTCTAGAGCCCGCCTCCACTTCTTCAACCTATTCTAAAGCTCAGATTCATCCTCGTCTTCAAGAACAATATCGTCTATAAAAAGCAAACACTAGGGCACCTCCTCTTGTAAAATTGTGGTTAAGGAGTCAATAACTAATAAGAAAAGGTGTGGGCTTAAGGCTGAACCCTAATGCAAAGCTACCCTTACAGAGAACTTGTTCGTAAGAACAACTGCAGAGTGCACTTGCGTACTTACACTTTCGTACAAATTTTTAATCAACCTTACCTACATATTTCTTTATCACCGCTTTCATTCCGAGGGCGCACCACAGGGCGTACCTCTCTGTACTTCTCCATTAATTGCCGGATTATAAAAATAGCGTCAGTGGTGTTGGCATAAACCCCAACTGGGATAAAGATATGATGGTTTCCTTACGTAGTCTACCCTCGATCACTTTTTCCCATGCTTTCATAGTATGACCTTTATACCTCGATAGTTATTGCAGTCTTGGATATCCCCTTGTTGCTTATATACTGTAACTAATACGACAGGTGCCATTCTAAGGACATAGTTTCTTCATTTAGTAGCTTATTGACGTATAAACACTTCGATCCATCTTCTCCCAAGGACTTCCACGCTTCGACAGGAATTCCGTCGGGACCTATTGCCTTACCATTCTTCATCTTTCTCAGTACATTCTGAACTTCTTCCATACTAATGGCTATATCCGTGGCGTAACGATACCCTTCCGAAGATCACGGGTTCGATTCCCGTCTCGCGTCTTGTTTATGTATAATATGTATTTATTTACAAAAAGTATATATTATGTAGTATATTAGTTATATGATATGAGGGTTTGTGAAGTGACAGATGAAGAATGCCCGAATAAAATATAATGGAAGAAAAAGGCATATTGTGCCGACCCCAAATAATTGGGATAAGGCCAAGTCTGATGATTGGTTATCTAGTATCAATAACACAAGTGTTATCTACTTACTTTGGTATTAGATGGCGCTGTGTGAATTATATTTATTTTGCTTGCAATAAGTAAGTAATAACGATTCAATCTTAATATTTATCTCTAGGTATTTTATATCATTAGCATAAATATACATTACGCTGCTGGAAACGACACAGAAGGATGCGGTCTTAACCTGCCTCACTAAAACAACAATCGTGTCACGTACCTTCGTTGTTGTCTTTTACCAATCAGTCAGTCTGATAAAAGAATCTTTTGTTAAGATGAGAGCAAACATCATTCAATAATATATACAATATGTAAAGTCAAATAAAGACGAATGTCTGTATTACCCAAATCTGTTTTTATATTAGATTGCGAGTGATAGTTTTTTTTTGTATTGCTGAGAAACAGCAGACAGGCTGACGGTCCACTCAACATTAAGCAGTTATCGTCGTCTTAGAAGTTTGCGATGCATCGCGAATTTCCTGCTGTATGGGAATAGGAATACCTTAACGCAATACAAGGTTATATAGACCAAGGATGGTTGCCATCCAGACGAGATTGGGGCTCTACCACATAGCTAGGGTTGTTTTGTCGCTTTTTACGACAGGCCAACCCCGGCCGCAGGGATTTGTATTCCGCCACTGCACGAAGGATGTGAGATATTGTGCAAATGGTAGGTGAAATCTAGAGTATAAAAAATTGCAAACGGCAATGTTAGTTACATGCAAAAAAATATGTTTTTGGAGGATTAACCGGACCTCCTATGGGGTAGATTCTCTAAGCGAGATATTTAATCAAACACGTATTCACTGGCTCACTATTTTTAATGATGGTGTGTATCATGTTATTGTGTGATACTTTATTAAATATTACAAAACTATCTAATTATAATTATAAAACAATTTAGTGACAGACTCCGAAATAATATTCTGACATTTTTGTATTGACATCACATAACTCTCAAAAATATCTAAAAAGTATACATATAACTAGAAAGAAGAATATATATGAAAGTATACAATTATTCGATTTTAGCAGTGTAAGAAATCAGGTGGCGAGTGAGGCGCCACATGTTTAATACAGAAAAGTATTCAGTCTGTGTTTGTAAGTGTCCGTCGAAATGCGTTACTTTAAGGTGCTGCCACAATAGCATCAGTTTAAATGTATTTGTTTGTATATATCAAGTAATTGTCAGCTACGCTAATGGGCGAGGTTCTTAATAGTGTACTGTCATTAACTACTCTAGTCACCAAAGAAATTAAATTTTTATCTCAGCATACTTTGCTTATAAACTGCTTTAAAATTATACACTTTAGCTGCACTAACGAAATTATGACGGGTTTTAGAACTGTAATATATAGTGAGTTGGACACTTTTTCAACTTCTTCCACATATGAGATCGTACTCCTTACATCTACTATCCATAGTCAAAAGGTAGTAAAACGGACGATTTTCAAGAAGGCAATTCTCTATAACTAAAGAAAACATCTACAATAGGATATACTACAACAGAAAATTAGACGTATATATAAAAATCAACAAAATAAATCCAATTTAAAATAAATATGAAAAATGAAATGTGTCCAGTTCCTGTAAACCTTTTGAGTGAATTCAAATAGTGTAAATTTTCTAAATACTTCCATATACGACCATTCCATTACTTCTATAGAGTTAAAACACAACATTCCATGTACGTTTATCTGATTATGACATTAAATGAGTTTCAAATTCTTGTCTTTCAGTGTTTTTTGCATTGATAATTATAATTTTTTAATAAATTATAATTATCTTTGCTAAAAAAATGGCAAATGCCATCTACTATAATCCTGGTATTAATATCTTCGATCGCTACACTTACCTGGGCTCCCAAATCTGCAACGAAGGTAGCTCTGTACCCAAGTTAAAAAGGAGAATTGGGATGGGAAAAGGTGCTATGACTCCTTTAAAAAAACATCTGGATAAAAGAGGAATTGATATCAAAATCCATAATATTGGCCTTGGTAGTCCCTATCTTTCTGTATGAAGCAGAAACCTGGACAATTCTAGCCCGAGAAAGACAAAGGTTCGATGCTTTCGAGATGTGGTGCCGGAGACGATTGCTTAGGCTACCTTAGACTGCAAAACGCACCAATGCACCGATCCTGACCCAACTCCGAAAAAAAAACTCGCTTATCCACCTTATGCCAGCAACGCATTCTTTCATATTTCGGCCACACAATCACAAAGGCGACGACAATTTGGAAAAACTGATTGTGCTTGGGAACACCGAAGGTTTCGGGGTCTCAAGATCACAAGTGAAAGACGCGTCGTCATCCAAATTCTACACTTTCGTAGATGTGCTAGATAGAAACCGGTAGAGACAAATCATCCGCTCCAGATGCAATCTTGATGCTGACTACGATCTTCAGACATGAGGGACCGACCTCAGAGAGAGAGAAAGTGACCGACCCCAGAGAGAGAAAATCTTCTTTGTAATTGTTATCTGATAGGTATTATTTCACACCTTTATTATAATTATTGCAAATGTCGGAACACATAATATAAATTATCGCAATATAAATTATCTTTGATAAGTTGTATTGGGTTTTTCACATTTTAATGAAGAGTAATTAAATCATAAAATCTTTATCATTGATAAACAATTAAAAATCGTAATTACATTGGGCTAAACACGATTCCTTCTGATTGCAAATTACTCATCATCATCTCAGCGTTATGTCCCGGTTGCAACCCAAACTTTCGTTTCGGTGCCCGGGGTCCAGTTTCCGACTTTTTCTACTCCACTTCGCGCGATCTTCAGCATCCATCTCCAGCCCGTTGGCATGCGTATCACCCCTTACGACGTCAAGCCAGTCAAGCCAGCACTTTTTGGGTCTGATTGCAAATTACTATGAATGAATATTCGCAAGTACATATCTAGATAATGATGTTGTTTATGTACCCCCTCTATCACCATTGCGATTTAATTTTTACATATATCATATGCCATTTATTTAGTACTATTTTATTTTGTCTATTTGGTCGTGGAAAGAGATGCGCATAGTGGCTGTAACAACAACGAACTTCGATGTCGGAAATGGAAGTGTTGCAATCGATAGAGCGCTTGTAAGAAGGAATATATTTGAAGTGTACCCCAATGTTGTAAAAATAATATATTTATAATACCATTTATATCGACAGGCTAACACATTCATTTATATTAGATAAAATGAGTCAATTATAACAAAATGTCCTTGAATCTTCTAAATATTTAATTTAAAATTCACCGTAACGTATTAATTAATACATACGCGCTAGAAACAACAACGATCTTCGCATAGATTTATCTATAACATACCAGGTTCGGGGGGTCAAAGTGCTGTTGCTATTAACCGAACTTAGAACTAATATGATAACAAATGTTTAAATGTTAATTTCGTACCTTATCGCAGTGATGGCGCTATTTTAACAGTTCCACATTGAAATTTAATGTAACCATTATTTCTTTATTTATATCTCTTATCAGTGAGCATTGTTTAACAAATGTCACATTCTTGCCTTTTGTATTCGATAAACTCAATTAGTCATGCCGCTTCCACATTAAACGTTATGTTGTGAAGTTATTATATACAATTATCGTTAAAATGTTAGAACATAATTAGTTTAAATATAACATTTGTGTTAATTGGAATATATTGTATTTTTGTTTTAATTAAAGTTTTTTATTGCTTGAGTACGACGGACCGGAGAGTTGACTGTGTTAAAAGCGGATGTGTATGGATCGAATGCCAGAAGCATTCCAAACTTACCGCTGGTATGAAAGAGAGTAGAAAAATCTTATAGGCGCAGAAGTGTCTGCATACACGGAGGGCGGAGTAGTAATATTCTTGCGGCCGAGGTCGACCTATTGTGAAAGGCGACAAAACAACCCTAGCTACGTGATAGCGCCCCAAGCCTGGATCGCAATCACTATTGGTTTTAAGTAGCCACCTTTGTGTTGTGCTCCGGCGTAATTGACCCAGGTTCCTGTGCCCTATGGGACAGCAGCGTGCCTCTAGCTTCGCAAACATTCGTAAGCGACGGTAACTGCTTACTATTAAGTGGGCCGTCAGCCTGTCTGCTGTTCCACAATAAAAAAAAGGAATAATATACGAAAACTTTCAAAGGAGATTTATAATAATAACAGTACATGTAAATCATGATATTCTGAAAAAATTAAATATAATCACACTTGTTTTTGACCAAGACGGTTTGTAAACATTATTGTTTTTCGTACTTTTGTTACATATAACGTATAGTGTCTTTTACCTTAGTTCTGAACGTTTAATCCATCGGCCACCTTGATGTAAACTTGAGTGACCATGAGTCGGTTCATTCACATGCCATCACTGGTATTGGAATCGTAAAAAATCTTTAACAATCACCATGGTTTTGTTTGTTTAAAATATTCTTGAGCGGATGTACATTTTAACGTAATTGTCGATGTCACTTCTGATATTACACCCATTGAAGCGTAAGCAATTATTAAATTTTCAACACCATTTTCTAAGATTCCTAGATCAGCTTTCATATTTATTCTACAGTCCTCAGCATCCCCAGCAATAGTTCAATTGGCCCGGGTTGTACTTTTTGAGTTTTCCAGTACCTATTACATTGTTCCCCATTGTATGTATCCGGTTGTCATAAGACGTGTTATTACCAACACAAGTTTGGCAATTATAAAAATATTATGTACATGAAACTCATCAGTCTGCTATTGAAAGATGGTCACTATATTGTTATTTCCTGCTACTTTATACAGGATTGAAAACTTTCATTATACAAGCAAAAAATTACAAAGCATAGGGAATGTGACGCATTAAGTTGACATCTTAAGTTAATAGAAACATTTAGACGAAATTTTTTTTACATATTTATGTATTATATAAAACCTTGAGGTCATTGCACAGATAAATAATTGTGCATGCTTCAAACTTGACATTTTAGACGGGCATTCAATTTATGAACCTCTCTTATTATTTAAAAAATCACTTATACGCGAGTTATTTTAATTAATATAATTTAACATGTTTTATTAGGGTCAGATTCGTATTGTTTCTCAAGTGCATATAGAACGTTTAGACATGATCTTTTGTCCTTGTCGCACCTGTTTGATAGTGCGCGCATCGTTGGCAGCGACTGCATGCCCAGTTCGTGTAAACAAACGAATCATGCACTTCATCAAACGGTTCACTATTTATTTGAAAATTATGATGTAGCGTACTAAAAATGTCAATCAAAACTTACATTATCATTAATTGTTGTGTATACCAAGAACATATTAACTCATACAGGATCTAGTGATGTTATATATTATACAAGTATTATACACTACTAAATAGTAATATTAATTTGGTCGCGTAGTATGAAAAACATTTTAAATTAAAAAGTATGTCAGAAATTTAGGATTATATTTTAAGAGGACGGCCGAATCAATTAGTAAAAGCATATGTAACAACTGTGTGTCTTAAAATTCCTGATTATTCCGCAAATGATTAATTTTCCGCCATTGTTTCGTTTTGTGAACACATATTGGCCAACTGACGCATTAAGGTCTCTTAGTAAACAAAGCTTCACATAAGTTGCGAAATGTAACTAATGTCGTTTGTTTGTTTAGCTATGTCTTAATTCTTAAAATATGTGACTGTATGAGGTCATTTGGAAACACACGGGTCTGTTGTGACTCATTGACTCCAAGGTGTGCGCTGGACATCAAAACAGGGCCGCTGCTTGCCCGATTAAAGCTGGTTTGTTCCTTACATAACCTACTATTTATTAAGTTCCATAAACTATTTAACGATATAATTGCAGATAAACTCAAGAAATCAATATCGGTGAGAACCCAATTTCTAGCCGTGCCTCTGACGACCCAGAAGCGGTAGATCGTGGGTAGATAGTAGTCTTAAAGTACAAATCGTGAACAGCTGTCATCGAAATGTTGAATTTTTTGCGAAGTGAGTATGAAACTAGGAAATTGGTAATCGGTTGGTATTGCCTTTTTCATTTTTTTTATTGCCGCGGAACAGTAGACAGTAACAAGTTGTTGCGACATGCCACTATAGTCCAGTAAAGCATCCCTTTCCTGCTATCATTTTCCTCGCCCCCCCCCGTTAATCTCGGCTCTTGTGCGCATGCGCGTGCGCAGTCAACCTGCCGAGTCGATTTTAAAATATTAAAAATCTATGGCTGCCTGAGCATCGACGCAGAACCACGCGCGTCTGCTACAGAAAAAACCGTTGAAAACCTAACACAACTTTGCTACCGACCGTTCCCCTTGTCCGCACCAACTGGTGGTGGAAGCGCCAAGGCCGAATCCTAGCCTATTCCTGCCACAGCTCCAATAGCGGTAAGTGCTTCATTTTGACCTTACTGGGTTCGTGGGGATTTACGGGACGGCGTCGAGTGAGCCGGAGTCAGGGTTGCTTCAACGTTGTGGCCATTCCTAACCACAAGTAGTTGATAGTAAGCAGTTACCATCGCCTATGGATGTTTACGACGCTAAGGACACTGAGAACACGCTGCTGCCCTATAGAGGTACAGGAACCTGGGTCACTAATGTCGGAACACAACACATGATTATTATGGCTGCATACTTATAGACCAAGCGTGATTGCCATTCAGACGGGCTTGTGGCCCGGCCCTACCACGTAGAAAATTATTTTCGGCTGATCGATACTTTTAATACGACACGTTAGCATAAAATTCCTGTTTAATTTAAAGTTTCCTTTCGGTGCCTTGGATATGTTTCTAAGTTTTTTATTCTCTTCAGCAAGCCTGACTGTGAAAAACACTTTAATCACATTGATGAATAAAAAAAATGATGTTCATTATCTAACCTGAGATTATAATATTCATTCGTAGTAAAATCCGTCTATATACAAAAGAGGAACAATATATTCAAAAATATTTATGAGTTGCAATACAACCGGTTGAAAACGGCATAAACCTTGACAGCGGATGAATTTATTGACTCAACGACTGACTTAATTATACAAACTAGTATTTGCGGGTTCACTTGCATCACAAAATGTAATCACAATTTCCAGAGTTACTCAGGTATTGTCTTATAATAATAACCTCATCAATAGATACTCGTAGATAGATAGATTATTCTTTATTGTCCATCAAACATTATTTACAAAGTAACTTAATATTAACCCCTTCGGACTTGAATTTACATAAAGCATAAAATAAATACTTTTCAGGTTTTTCTGTGTGTTAGAACTATGATTAAGGAATTTTTGTATAAATATGTGATTTTTCGATTTTAGTATTTTAGAAATGATGTCCACTTGAGTGGACATCTGGTCTAGAGTATAGTATATATACGTATTTAATTATTTCGTGATTAGTAGTACTATTTTTAAGTAAGTAAAACTATATAATGTTATAATTGTTAATTTATTTTTTAATATTATACACTTAGGGTTATAATTATTCATGTTTTTGATGAAATATTCGAAAACAATTTCGTAAATGTATTTCACATTTTAAATAGTAAACATGCGTCTTTCCTTTGCATCCTGGTTTTTTACATCTTTATGCTTCTTTCTTTTGATCATATTCGGGCAGATGGTCAACAGTGTTACACTGGATTTCGCTTGCTGATTTTATTTCATTTCTAAAACGGTGTCGTTTTGATGTAACTGGTAAATTTACTGGACTGCTACCACCAGATGCATCTCTTTTTCAGCTAGAAATTAACCATCCTAATTTTATTAGAGCCTCTGCAACACGCTGACGAAAATGCAACAGATCTAAAACGTATGTACTTGGTATATTACAGGTCTAGCAATCTTCTTGGTATTCTACCAATTCAATCCTTTGCGCCTTGATAAATCGTAAACTAATCCACTCTATTCGCAGATCATAAATATCTTTATACCACATGGCTCTGGTTTTCCTTTGAAATTTTGTTTGATTTAAGTTTCCTCGAAAGCGTAGATCTATTCATTAATGCTCAATATTTGCTCCAAGTTTAGTATTAGACATCGTTTTCTAACCGAATCATATAAAGGTCGAACTTTGATAAGACGGTGTTATTTTGCGGAATAGAATTGAATTCAATTACATACAAATTTTTCTCATCTAAAGAAATCTATCTCTGGCCATATTCTCTAAAAATATTTTCATATGTAAACTGGAATCCCAATACAAATGAATACGAGGAAACTTCAGGTTAGCCATTATGATATGAAATGAAGACCCAAAAAATATTCTCATTTCTATTGAAGTGTATGGCTTGAAATTACAGACTTCATTTCTCACAGCATACAAATTTGTAATGAAGATGAAGTCTTCAATTAGGTACTCGGTTAGTTAGGTTAGAATAATAATCGATGTGAGCGAGAGGTGAATCTATTTCAGAAGGTAGTGGAGCTGACTAAATAAATTGTGGTGATTCAAACTGTTTTCTCCAAATTTTGTCATTTTAAGGCTTACTACTTGCTCCGGCTCTTGGTTCTTCCTCCCATATATCTTCTTCTTCTAGCATATCTTCAGAGTAATCAGCTATTTGTATTTCGTTTAATTGTGGTATATTACTACTACCTACTTGCACAATTTTTTCTGGTATTGCCTGTACAAATTCATCGTCACTTTCTTCGTCAAAGTCCGATATTGTTACTTTTTTCTAATAAATTGGGTAAACTATTCACATCTTGTGCTTTGGATAGATCAAAAACCTAAATATAAATATCACATGTATAATTCACTACAAAATCTTAATGTAAATATGAACGTTTGACAACTATTGTGACCCTATGTCCACTGAAATGGACATAGCTTTATCTATAATATTTCAAAACCAAATATTTTTTGTTTTTGTAAATAAATGCAAAGACGTTTACATGTTTACATTACAGAATAAAAATATTTAAACAATCGATCACTCTATAACAGAGTAAATAAAATAAAACTGAAGACTTACTTGCTTTGTGTGTACCCCTGGACTAATTATTTCGTCCTACCTATAACAAATCCGATTGTTTTATTTACTGTAACGTTTCTAAATCGCCGGTACAGTCAAATATTTAGACTAACAATTTTATTAACCTGTTTCATATTACAAGCAATAATAATTCGTTCCATTGAGATGGACGTTGGGATCGAATGGGTTAAACTTATAACTAGAAGTGCACAATAAACAGCCTTATTGCTAAGAAGCGATTTTTTCCAGATAACTTAGTAAAGTATACATATATAATAAGAATACATTCAAAAGCGTTTTGCTATAAGTAGTGCGCTAAAAGTAATAGGAAATACTTATAATAATATAAATAAAATACATTATATAACATAAAAATAAATAGTATAAGTCAAAAAAAACTATTGCCGCGAGGGTGAGGGCCGCGTGCTGTTTCGCGGCCCCCCTCAACTCCTTAACACAGGAGAGAGCCGGGGAGGATGAAACCCTGATCCCCTGGCACCAACACTTTAGAAGGGGCCCGCCTTGAGACAAAGGGCGGGCCGGCGCCGGCCCGGACCACGAGTTCGGCAGGCCATATATCCGTGGGCTCGGGCGTAGGCGATAGGTGAACAGCGGGGTTTTTTAGTGGGTAGTCGGATGGGCGAACAATTTTCCCGGAGTCCCACATATCCCTCGGTCCACCCGGGCCCGGGGAACTCGTCAAGAGAGGGTTTTTCCACGAGACCAAAAAAAGACACTGTTTTCGATCTAGTTTTTTTTTGAAGTGAAAACTTCTTTAGCGGCTTTGTGCACTTTTTTTGGATTGCGTAAAAAATGTTAAACTCGCGTTAGTTTTGATCCAGTAATACCAACCTTATTAATAATGACAGGTTTATTTTCTAATGTTGACCTGATCGAAAATTCCTAAGACGGAGTTTGGCTCGAGTAATAATAAAGACTTAAGGTTATTAATAAAGCTTATTAATAAAAACTTAAGGTTTATTTAATAATGTAACTTTTAAATGATTGCATTGCATTACTTATACATATCTATTCGAATTGCGACTTTATTACAATGAAGTACAGTTGAGTTTGTGAAGTGAAAACTTCTTTAGGCGCGTTGAACACTTTTTGGGTGAACAATTTTTGGTTTGTAAAGAAGTGTTAATGACAAGTTACAATTCACAAGTTATTTAGTTTTCACTTTATCGGCAGTCCCCAAAGACTGCCCCACATGTTTTTTTTTTAAATTGGTAGTAATTTCGTTTGTCTAATTGTAGTAGGCAAGCAGTTCCATAGTCGGATAGCCAGTATAGCGAAGGAATGGTCATAAAAGGATGACGAGTGTACAATTCGATTCAAATATTAATAGGAACGTCAATGACCTCTATCTGTCAAATGTCACTAGAAATGTACGAAACCTCATTTGCGTATCAATAATGGTGAGTGGAATGAAAGTCATAAATACAGGTAACATAACTAATTTTATTTTAAACTAGCAGCCCGTCCCAGCTTCGCATGGGTATTTAACAAAAAATTAAACCCTTCTATTTTTTTTCGGTCTCGGGGAAAAACCTCTCTTGACGGGTTCCCCCGGCCCGGGGGGATCGAGGGATATAAGGGACTCCGGAAAAGATGTTCGACCATCCGACTACCCACTAAAAAACCCCGCTGTTCTCGTATCGCCTACGCCCGGGCCCACGGATATATGGCCTGCCGATCTCTTGGCCCGGGCCGGCGCCGGCCCACGCTTTGTCTTAAAGCGGGCCCCTTCTAAAGTGCTGGCGCCAGGGGGTCAGGCTTTCGTCCCCCCGGCGCTCTCTTGTAACAACTCTATGAGTTGAGGGGGGCTGCGGAACAGCACGCGGCCTTTTCCCTCACGGCAATAGTGCGGGTGGCGGATCCTCCCCCGAGGGGCCGCCCGCGGCCGCTTTCTACGGCGGCCGGAGATCGTTGCCCGCCCTCCGGCGCCGACGACGCGGCCTACGTTGGCGGGAGGGGAGTGCGGTGGCGGACTCCCGCTCCCGTTCCGCCGCCTCCCTTGCAGACACTACTGCCTCGCAAAAGGAGGCGACGGCCGTCCATCCAGGATCGCTCCCGACCATGGACAGAACCAGGGCCGGGAGCGACAGGTCCGCGGCCAATTCCGGACGGGACTCGCATCCCCGTTGCGTGCTAGTCAGGCGTGTGTACGACTACCAGACGACACTCCAGAAAAAGCAGAGTCGCTTGACGTCGTAGCCGGCCCAGCAAGACCAACCGACAGCGAGGATGCAATTCCCGCCCCGGGAACACTCTCTGTGCAGGCGCAGTCGAAATAGGCATGGTTTTGACTACCAAATCAGGTCCCATGGTAGAACCCGGGACCCCAATCAGTATTCGCAACCATCCCATCGGGGTCCATGCCACGAACAGAGAGCTAAGTTGGAAAGGATGTAAGAGGTAGACGGAAAGAAAGGTAGGACTCTGTCGCCTCGAACGGAGAGGGGAGTGAAGCGACGGATGCTCGGGCACCTCGGGTACGCACACCCGTGCACTCCTCGGACAGAGGAGCGAGCGCCCCTGGGGGCAAACCCTTCTATTTGCGTCAGGTTACTAAAAAAATAAAATTATAAAGAAAGTTTGAATATTATTATTTCTATGAGCTTTTATTTTAATGATTTTTTTGCTATTACTTTTTATTTATTTTTCGTTATTTTTTAATAAGTATTCTAATTTTTGTAAAGACCCCAGTGACGCACGCCTACATTGCATAAGGTGCTGCCTAGCTAGCCGAACAGGGTGAGCGGCTACCACGCAACATTTTTCTAATACTTACATTTTTAAACTCGTGATATCTTTCGAATGGAATATCCGAATTCAATAATTCAAAAAGTTATATAAAGGTATTGAAACAGTTTTGAATATGAAGTAATTTATTTTGATAAGGATTAATACCAAGATCCAAATAAAGAGCCTTTTCTAGGGGCGGCATTTCAATTAATTTTTTAAAATAAAAGAACACTTATTGTGGCATAACTATAATAGTTAGACATATGCTGTCGCGACACTTTTTGTAAATAATGATGTGTTCTGCAAAGTTGTAGTGCATTATTTTATTCTATCATCAATAGTTTTCGCAACGCACGCGATTTAAATAATATTTTAGGTAATTTTTTTACACTTTGGGTTACATTATTAGAGTTTTAGTAAGGATCCCTAATTTTTTTGAAAATATAATATAGCCTATGTCACCCGGGGATAGTGTAGCTTCCCAACAATGAAAGAATTTTTTAAATCGGGTCAGTAGTTTCGGAGCCTATTCAAAGCAAACAAACAAACAAACAAACAAACAATCAAATCTTTCCTCTTTATAATAGTAGTATAGACAACAGTTAGTGGAATCAATATTAAAAAACCTATGCTATGACGTCACAATATGGCGCAAAGTCGATTCTATTCTTATTTGAAACATTATAGGTACAAGTACCGTTAGTTTGAGATTATTATAAGAGCACAAATTAAGGTCATTTAGATGATGAAGAAACTGAAAACGTTCCTTAATGCATCTAGAAGGGTGTATTGAGAAAGAATAAAATACTATAAGAGAGAGAATGTGAGTATTCCGTCGAAGATAGATAGGTAACCACTTGAGTTTGCAACGAGATTCAAATACATGATCATACGAAGCCCAAATATGAATCTTATGCGCAAATTTTGAATTGTCTCAAGTTTATTCAGTAATTCTTGGGTTAAGTCGAGATAGCAGACGTAAGCATAATCAAGCAGTGGGAGTAATAAAGATTCCGCCAGCTTAACTTTGGTAGCAATAGGCAGGAAGTTTTTCAGCCTACCGAGAGCTCTAGAAAATAGAAAAACTCTACGACATAATTAATTAATCTGGGATCGCCAGCAGAGCTCCTTATAATAAAACACCAAGATTTCTTACTTCATCGCTGGTCGGAATGATTGACCCATCAAAATTAACGTACGGTAAGCTCAACCAATTAAGTTTAGCAAGCATCCTATGGCTGCCGGTGATGATAGCTTGGGTTCTGTCAGGACTAATACACAGCCCAAAAGAGTTGCTCCAACGACAAATATTTCAACAACCGATTCCTTTTGTATTTGTTTACTTCAGATGATGAACAGAAATTGAAACTTCATTCTTCATTCATTAAAGTTGATTTATTTTTCATAAAAGGCGTTATATGATTTCTTCGAGGCCGACAGCGCGTTGGCAATGCCTCTTGCAAACATTAAGAGGCGAAGGTAGAAGGTGGAACCGTTTGTCTGTCTACTGAACTGCATCAATAAAAAATTAAATACATTAATAATAGAAGAATAATTAATTTATCGTCTTAAAAGGCGAAGTCCTAAATGACTTCGCAAGAAAAATTATGTCGATGTCGCTAATATAGATTAACTATTTATATAAATAGATAACTATAAGATTTCAAGATACTATATTGTTCATTTTGTAATCCGTGCCATCGAAAATTTTATTTAAATTATTACTTCAAGAATTTCCTTAAAAATAAATTTCAAAAGTAAATAAAACATGAAGATATATTTACATACGGTAACTTTTTAAGGCAACCTTATATTCTTAAAATAGCGGATCAAGTTCATACAAGATTTATGTAGATTTCTGTCAACACAATGATTTGTAAGTGACCACGGCGTATAATCTGTGACATCTGCAATCCAACAGTGACTAGCATTGAACGCGGTTACAAGGAAAACGGCATGTATTAATAATAAATGATTGTGTCAAATGAAATTACAACATATGGTTTTTTATATTATTAGTTTTATATAAATCATAGAAAATCAAGTTTAACATGAGTGTTTATATATTAATTTAAAAAATAAAAATTTATAGGGTAATTTTTTCCCAGATTTTCGTTTCAGATGAAATGCATCAGCATCCAAATGGCACCTGTCCAGTCACCTGCCCTCGTCGAACAGAATGGCGTCGAACGACCTCAGGCCGCCGTAGACGTAGGCCTCTCGGGGGAGGTTACGCCGCTCGTCTCTATGCTACGAAGAGAAGGTACGTGGGCTATATCGCGTTGCTCCCTTAATCCCTAGATTCACAAACAAGGAGATGGAGAGTCACAAACCTGATCCCCGACGTACAACATGTAAGAGGACTGCCTTGGTTCAAAGTGCGGGTCTGCGCCGGCCTAGATCAGGTAATGACCGAGCCATCTGTCCCGGTGTCCAAGTCGCGAAGACAAGACAACCTCTTGCCTTGGTCACAGTAATTAAAGACAGTCAAAGCTACTATCTTTTATTGATTAGCACATAACCCGTCGTCTTACCTTTCACGCATATACCCTGAATAACAGTGCCCATTCATAATGCTTCCTTACCTGTGACGTTATAATAACAGTAACAAAAATGGATTTACATTACCTACCTTCTACCGTCTGACATCATTTGAAAATCCTCGGTTGAATGCTCAGCCATTATTTTAATTATTTTTACAGTGAAATGTTATTTTATGTTGTCAAAATTTATCAATCATCTTAACCTAATAATTCACATGTATTTGCAAAGGATATTCCAAAAATGTGACTTACGAAAATCAGTAAAAGCAGTATAGCAGTTAAAAGGAGCAATTAACGCTACTTTTGTTCTCTAATGTAGTTAATTGACACGAATCTAGTATTAAACGGGCTCAAGTGTCCACATTGTTTTCGGGTGAAGTAACTTAATCCGGGCGGTAAACGTGTCGATCTACCCTATTGTTGAAGAATAATCGTTTGCTTTAATGTAATTTGATATAAAAGTTTATTTATAATTTTATGTGTTATGCATACAGGTTATTTACTTAAATAAATATACTGTCATAATTCACACAGTATTATCTATTCCCAAAGTAAGCATACTACTTGTGTTATGGATACTAGATAACTGATAAACTGCATATATACTTTTCTTTTTAACCGACGAAAAAACGGAGGTGGTTCTAAGTCGACGCGTAGAAATATATAATATATAATATATATATATATATATATATATATATATATATATATATATATATATATATATATATATATATATATATATATATACATATATGTATACACACACACACACACACACACACACACACACACACACACACACACACATATATATATATATATATATATATATATATATATATATATATATATATATATATATATATATATATATATATATATATATATATATATATGTCGGCGCCAAACCAAAGGAGGCTGGTATCAAAATAGAGACGCGCGAAATGTAAACAAACCAAACACGAAAACAAAGCAGCTGTTAGCAAAAAATATGTTTACGTTAAAAATATCTTTGTCGGCTGACATGTCGGCGCGTTATCAAAGGACAGCGGTATCAAAATAAAGTCTCACGAAACGTAAACAACTCTTTGTCGGCGTAATAGCGAAATACGGCGACACCAAGATCAAATAGTATAATTATTTAACAAACACAAAAACATGTTTACATAAATATTATTTAGGGGAATAAGCCCATCTTTGAGAATACCGACTGGAAAATCCCGAGCACATATTGTTTACCTCAGAATTTCGTATAAATTCGAGGTCTCTGGCAGTACACAGGTCAGTCAAGTACTAACCGCCGATACGAATCGTCACCTATACGCGCCTCAAAGAATCGGCTCTGGTAAATATTGTGAATAAACTTCATACTAGTAACCAAGTTTGTGTTTTGCTTCACTCACCATGAATACCAACGATGTTGTCGAAGATAGTGGCGCCAGCTCTGCTGGTGCCACGCATTTTTAAAACATTATTATCACCGAGCACCCGTCATCAGAAGTGGGATTGAGACCACTCTCAATCCCAACCATTGCCTCATCGGTTCATCCATCTTCTGGAGATCAGCAGATACAACTGGCTGGACGAATACCGCTAGACGTGTCATCAAACTCCTCGACGGCGGGACCAGCAGCAGAACAAATTACAAGTTCCCGATTGCAATTGAGCATGCCGTACGTAATTCAACTGTGAGTGAAATACTACCACAATTTTTGATGTAATTAATGGAGACTATGCAGAAAATGGCAGAGCACTTATGTGCTTCGTCTACCAAAACAAAAATAAGGATCAAGGAGTATTTACCATAATTTGATCCGGACACCCACATCGGTATACGAAAATACTGCTAGCATATAGATCAAGTAATTGAAGTATACAAACTGAATAATTTTGATGATACAAATGTGAAATGATGGTCACTACTACAACGTGAAGAGATGCAAAAAAAAAAGCAATCACCACCGTAATCAAGGTGATCAGTTGACTGTACTGACGGAAAAAGAATCACCTATGCATCAGGATCCTACCGCACAATCAACCGATGATATTACACCAAACTCGCGATAAGGATTGCAAATACAGCCAAACCACGATCTACTGGATGAAGACAATTCATCACAATAAAGTGTAAGTAAATTTGATAATTGTAAATAACACCACGAGAGCCTCTTATACAAATAAATCTACGAGAATCTTCGAGTATTCTACGAGAACTTTCGAGTATTTTACGAGAACTTTCGAGTATTCTACGAGAATCTCCAAAAACTCTACGAGAACCTTTTCAACCTTTAGTTACCTTACTAGCATGGCTATCTCAAACTTACATGACAGTTCTGTTCGTGTAATAACTAAGACAAAGCAACGCAAGTTGCTTACAGATGCTCTACTCAGAGGAACTTCTTTCTATTTTCGCAGGTCAATGATAATCTACGAGAACCTACATGAATCTGCGAGGATCCTCAACAAATTACAAGAATCCATTACATCTGCTTTACCTGGAAAAAGAACCTTTGGGTTCTTAACTTCTTCCATTAACTACTTGAAGGGAATCGGTCAATTTCCTGCATTATCTTTGACCAAACTGGTGGCTATTACCACCATCGATGACATCCGAGTAGAAGAACTACACTTTTACAAACTGCCAGATAATCAAATGTCCACTAACGTTTTGGTCAACATGGATTTAATGTATGAAACAAACCTCAGCATTATTATCACATCAAGTAGAACAAAACTTATCCATCAGAAACCAGTCAATCATGTGAGCAACAACAATCCAGTGTTCAACGATTTAGATACTGCAATGCATGCTCTGTTTATCAACGATGTATCAACCGGGCACATCACCAATCCTTGGAACCATGGCGCAGGTATATGTTGATGACGTATTAAGCAAATATGCAGATTTTTACCAAGGATTGTCAAATCTCGAGGAAATTCTCATAACTCTACAAGACACATAATATCTGACGGACAAGTAAGACCAAGTTCACGAAATGGTGAAGCTCTCGTCAAGGAACCATTACCTAAAACCGTCAAATAAGTACGACAGTTCAATGGTTTGGCGGGATATTTCAGAAAATATATTCCAGACTTCTCCAGAATTGTGGCGCCTTTATATGAGTTGACAAAGCAAGGTGTCAAATGGAAATGGGAACACAAGCACGATAAAGCACGAAACATGATCATAGAATGTCTGACACCTACTCCAGTACTATGTCCGAAGAAACTGCACCTATACAACTATATACTGACGCAAGTAGCCTTGGATTTGGCGCAGTGCTAGTTCAATTAAGTAATGGACATCAACACGCAGTGGCATTTATGAGCATGAGGACCACTGAAGCGCAAAGCCGTTATCATTCATATGAACTAGAGACCTTAGCGGTAGTACGCGCTATAAAGCACTTACATCAATATCTTTATGGTCGTAAATTCACCGTGATAACTAACTATAACGCACTTAAGGCATCGATACATAAAAAGGATCTACTACCAGGAATTCACCGCTGGTGGGCATTCTTACAAAACTATGATTTCGAAGTAGAATACCGTAAGGGCGAGCGGCTACAACATGCTGATTTCTTCAGTCGAAAACCTAAGTGAACTAGCCTTTAACGTCATGGCAAAGGATTTTAACTGGCTAAAAGTTGAACAACGAAGGGACGAAGAACTACGACCAATAATGGACACTTTAAGAGAAGACAACCTAGTTGAAGGCTACACCTTAGAAAAAGACGTCCTAAAAAAAAAAAAAAAAAAAAAGTTAATGACCCTATCACTGGACTTCAGCTTTGCACAGTGGTACCAAAAAGCTTTCAATGGAGCATCATTAATTCTTTTCACACTGCATTGAAACACCCTGGTTGGGAGAAAAACACTGCAGAAAATCAAAGATACCTACTAGTTCAATAAAATGAGTTCTACAGTCCGAAGATTTGTCGACAACTGTGTGATATGCAGGACATCAAAAGGAACGCCAGGAACAGTTCAAGCACAACTACATCCAATACAGAAACCTGCCGCTTTCCAAGTGATTCATATGGATATAACAGGAAAACTAGGAACACATAACGATATGTCATCGTTACTATTAACGCCTTCACAAAATATGTTTTATTTTATTTCACCATCAACAAAAAACCCACATAGCACACTTGCCGCTTTGAAACGCACAGTGTACCTGTTTGGAACTCCAACACAAATCATTATTGACGGAGGAAGAGAATTTCTTGGTGAGTTTAAGGATTATTGTGAATATACTGGAATAAATATTCACGCAATAGCACCAGGAATTAGCCGAGCGAACGGACAAGTGGAAAAAGTGGTAGTAACTACGAAGAATGCATTGAATATGATCAAGAATTACGAGACAGAATCGTGGTACACTACTCTCGAAGAACTCCAGTTAGCTATGAATTGTACACCTCATCGCATTACCAAAGTAGCGCCGCTCACACTCATCACTCAGAGAAAACATTGCGCACCCCCTGAACTTCTGAATCTAGTAAATGTTGACAGCCAAAGTATCAAGATGGAAGCACTCACTCAGCATGTACAACAGAAGATGTCTCAAGCTAATGAACAGAACAGACTACGCTTTAACTTACGAAAAGCTAAGATACGTCCCTTTGAGATAGGAGACTATGTTTTAATTAAAAATAATCCACGTAATCAAAATACTTTAGATCTGAATTTCAGCGAACCTTATGAAGTTTCCAAGATATTGGAAAATGACTGCTATTTGGTAAAGATAGTCGTCGGCAGAGGACGTCCTAGGAAAGTTGCTCACGATCAACTCCATCGTGCCCCACAACCCGGTGATCAGGAAACCGAGTCGGCGCGAGATTGCTCACCAACTCCACAAGAAATCACTACAGTACCATCCTGTTTCAAGCCTTCTACACCATCTGCAGAGCCACCACCATCGAATGATAATGCAATTATTACTTCATATAATTAACATGTGAGTATCTTAATTAATAAACATATTTATAACAAATATCACGCAACAAAAACACATAACACACAAAATAATCATTCGCCGAGAATCTCCGAGATCCTTCGAGAACCTCCGAGAATCCTTCGAGAAACTCCGAGATCCTTCGAGAATCCCCGAGATACTCCGAGATCCTTCGAGAATCCCCGAGATACTCCGAGATCCTTCGAGAATCCCCGAGATCCTTCGAGAACCTCCGAGATACTCCGAGATCCTTCGAGAAAATCAAAAACTTCTTACTACAAAATTATTGAGCTTTTGTTAAGCCTCAATTTTATTAACAAGCGAGATGTTAACATCTCAATAAACCACACATGTTAGATGTGTCTATTTTCTAATTATTATCAAGCAATATCTATTGCTTACATATACCAAACTCAGGGCAAATAACTTTCATTACAGACAAACACAACGAGGCTGGTGCAGAGCACGCACCGCCTGTCAGTATGGCCGTGTCGGCGCCAAACCAAAGGAGGCTGGTATCAAAATAGAGACGCGCGAAATGTAAACAAACCAAACACGAAAACAAAGCAGCTGTTAGCAAAAAATATGTTTACGTTAAAAATATCTTTGTCGGCTGACATGTCGGCGCGTTATCAAAGGACAGCGGTATCAAAATAAAGTCTCACGAAACGTAAACAACTCTTTGTCGGCGTAATAGCGAAATACGGCGACACCAAGATCAAATAGTATAATTATTTAACAAACACAAAAACATGTTTACATAAATATTATTTAGGGGAATAAGCCCATCTTTGAGAATACCGACTGGAAAATCCCGAGCACATATTGTTTACCTCAGAATTTCGTATAAATTCGAGGTCTCTGGCAGTACACAGGTCAGTCAAGTACTAACCGCCGATACGAATCGTCACCTATACGCGCCTCAAAGAATCGGCTCTGGTAAATATTGTGAATAAACTTCATACTAGTAACCAAGTTTGTGTTTTGCTTCACTCACCATGAATACCAACGATGTTGTCGAAGATAGTGGCGCCAGCTCTGCTGGTGCCACGCATTTTTAAAACATTATTATCACCGAGCACCCGTCATATATATATATATATATATATATATATATATATATATACTTACAAGATCAATAAAGCTACAAAGAATGAAAAGTTAAAATGTTACCATCCATAACACTCCATAGCTGAATTATATAGCCTTTCTTAGAGACATCGGTTAGTAGTGGATACCATGCGTGCAAAATATACTAAAGTACCATGTATTCCAAAGTTCCACAAAACAGTATTCGGCGTGCACATTTCTTTGCGATGTTTTCCTACACTGTCAGTATCTTATCTTAGTTAGTTACTCTATTCAACATAGTGAGAAGCGTACGGCACGCCTAGATTGTGATTTGAGTATGAAGACCATCACGTACTAGAAGTTGCGTTCTGTAAATAGTATTTTGTGCTTCGAAACGCCGCCCGTAATGCGCACACGCCGGAACGATTTGTTCAACAATGCTGTTAACACTGTTTAGCCAATTATACCGCTTATTTGAATACAAATTCAGACGATAATCGCTTGTTTAAAGAAACAGCCAACCGGGCACACAGGCGAATGTGCAAATAGTGCTTACTATCTATATACATGCCGTATTTGAATTTAAAATTAATTTCAAGCACCAATTATTAAATTTGATATAAGTATACATAAATGTCCCATAAGTTTGATAAATGAATTAAAATAGAAAACCTCATAAACTATTCTTTTGACTATTTATTACATTAGAAATCACTTAAATTTTTATTTTAAATCTACCTATAAAATTGAATTTCTTTATTAAAATTCATTACTCGAACATACATTGCGTTTTAATTTTCTATTTTTTATATATTATATGTACATTTTTTTCATGATATTACTTTACTACTTATACTTTAAGGACTACATATATTTTTAAATTATCGCCGTGAAATTGGTTCATCTAAGCTAGTCTAATAGACGCAATATCTTGATGTTTCAATTTTGATTATCAGATAAGTCGTCTATTTATATATTTTATATTATAATTATATAATAAGCACTATTTATAACTTATTTCTTTTGCGACTGTCAAACATAAGGATTGAGCTTTAAAATTTGTTTTCTCACCAAAAGTAATAATTCGAGGGATTTATCCTGGTTGTGTTATATTGTGTGTTGGCTACAGTAGTAGATCCTGGCATTTTTGGATTTCCCCCAAATCTTCACAAGCACGTATTTAAATCATTAAATGCCAAGAATGGAAGAAGACTTGAAGCTGACATTGATCTCATGCAAAATTCTTTAAAAAGCAATTTATTTTCATAAAATCAAATGTAACGAATAAAACCTCAATACATCGACAGTGAAAGTAAATATGGAATTTATTTTTTGAACATTTGCTTTAATAAAACAAATTGCTAAGATGCTATCAATACTGGGTCAATTTGCAGGATCACCTGCCTAAAATGGTACATGCTAATACAATTAATTTAGTTTTAATATGGTTACAAGGTGCGATAAATGTAATATTAGTCTGGGCTAATAGAATAAGTATTGTTTTTTTATATTTAATAAATTATTTATGACAAGATCAGCAATTATCATATACCGCTCCTCCTACTTACGGCATTATAGAAATTTTGATATTAATTTATTACTAATGTATTCATTAGATTATCGCTTAGTAAAAAAACCCAATCCTGATCAATATCTTATCCTCACTCTGTTAAATTTCCTCTCTATTTCTCTTTCCACAACAAATCTAATACTAATCTAATGGCCATGTCGAGAGAATGAATGAAGAACGATTGACGAAAAAAGTGTATAAGGCGAATGTGAGTGGAAGTGTTGGAAGGGGTAGACCTAGGCAGACGTTTCGAGACCAGATCAGGGATGTCTTGAAAAAGGGCCAGGTCAAGAGTACCCTAAACCGAAGCGCATGTATGAAGGGAATAATGAAAGTGGACGAAGCGAAACAAGTATGTAAGGATCGTAGCAAGTGGAAAGAAGTAGTCTCTGCCTAGCCCTACGGGAAAGAGGCGTGATTATATGTATATATGTAAATTAGAAAACTAGTATGTTATTTTTTTTTAGGTTTAGGTACTCATTTAGCCACAAGGAATAGTTTGTAATTAAATTCATAACAGTATTGAAAATGACTAATCAAAAATAATATATCGAACTCTAACTTTCTTTGTTAGTAAGAACAGAAGTTAGACTGACGGCCAACTTAATAGTAAGCAGTTACCGTCGCCTAAGGATGTTTGCGACGCTAGGGGCACGGCGAATATTCTGTTGTCCGCGTAGGGTTACCGAACCTAGGTCTCGAATGCCGGAACACAACACAAGGTTATTAAGGCTTAGTCTCTACCACCTAGATAGGATTATTTAGCCACCTTTTACGACAGGTCGACCTCGCCCACAGAGATCAATTTTATTTTACTTTACGTATGCACGTAGAAAAGCTACTTAATCTAGTCCCTTTTGTAGCTTAATAACTAAAAGACTTGCTGAATTCATGTCATAATTGTCACCGGGATTCTCCACGCTTCCACGTAAAATCTACTCTAAATCTATAAAGATTTCACAATACGAGTATTATATTAAAAAAAGTAAAAAACATTCCTTTCGTAACCTTAAATTAAGAAGTTGACATAAATACTAAAGAGAATGTATTTTAACTTGCAATGCAGATGTATGCCTATTATCCAATATTTGTGAAGGCATATACGTGGTTTGTAACTTTGTAACTCGGTTACGTGAGCTTAGATTGCGAAAGCACGGTTCGCACTGCTACAAATTTAGTGCCACGAGGAAGAGTGATTGACTATTATGCTGACTTGAATGATACGCAGAACTATTACTGGATGGTGCATTAAAATGTGAAAAAGAATAGTTGTGGAAAGAGAAATAGAGAGGATATTTAACAGAGTGAGGATAAGATAAGATATTGATCAGGATTGGGTTATTTTACTAAGCGATAATCTAATGTATACTTCTATTCTAATAAATGGTTCAATGGTTTCTATTATATGACAGAAATTTGTGATACTAAAAGAGTAACAGATTAGCAGGATTTATTGAAAGGACAATGAACCGACCTCATCTAGGCACAATAAGTCTGGATTGCATTTGGTAAGCCGCGCGAGCAGTGAAAGTGATTGCGCCGATGTCGCGTGCGCAGTGGTGCGCGGACGGGCGCACCAGCCGACCTTGTCATGTAGGAGCGCCGCATCAGCCACACGCAGGGCTCCGATTCGGTATGACACGCGATTTTACATGCTAATAACGAAGTTAAAAGTGCATGAACAACACTTTTAAGTTGTTTTTACTATTGTAAATATTACTCATAAAAAATATAATTACCTTAATATTTCCTTCGGTTTTCACATTTATTATTGATTACGAAAAATTATTGTGAAATAAAGTAAGCACGCACAAAATCTCTAAGACATTATATATGTTGAAGATAAAAATAATTGTACAGTCATTCTTTGTGTTATTGTAATTTGGTATTTTTGTAAGGCACTGAATGAGGATTAAGTGAAACCTTCATGATTCAACAATTTAGTCCACGTTTAAAACACGGTTGAAAACAAAGAATCTAAAGTGTAAATGGATGGATCCATGGTAACAATCAGATTGATCATATTATATATGGATAGGGATTTCTGAGTTGAAAAATTAATAATCATATTTTTTAAAGCAAATGCTAATGTGATTAATTGATTTATAATCAACTTCAAAAAATTCAAAACTAAATTGCAACCTATTAACATTAATTTACTTTTTGATAACGAGTCACGCTATGTAACAAATGATGTTCTGTGTTACATAAACGTTTGTAGTGAATAGGGACACACAGCGTACTTGCCTTGAAACGGTTTTGCTCGTTTTGCCATAGCCAATATGCCAGTTGCCACCTTGTGTTGATGCCACACATGGAGTAACGAAACTGGCATGTATGTGTCACTGATGTGTCGCTTTTACATCGTAGTATTGCACCAACTATTGTAAACAATAAATCTGATAATCCTATTTGGTTATGAAGATCAAATTATAACTGTGTAAGAAGGAAATATTCAATTAATGTTTTGTCAATTATATCGACAAACATTAATAAACATAAAATTAAATGAGAAAAAAAACTCAACGCTATAAAATGTTACGATTATAATTGTTTACCCAAAACCAATATGTCTTTCCCCATGGAGGGACATATTTATTTCTGTTGTTTTTGTAATGTTTTTAATTTTTAATTGATAATAAATTATTAACATGTATTTGAATTACATATAAAAGTCGAGGATTTGCAAATCGCAATTATTTGTTAATTGATGGCTTCCATATTAACATAGCGCACATGCATACATAATACATACATATGTAGTTTCATTTGTGTGGATTTCGATAGTGGGCAGTAAAGAGGAACAGAGCATGCGCATGATTTTCCAAATTAAATTTATTATAATTCACTTCTCATCAGCTATTTGCGATTAAAAATTCTTTTAAGCCCTTTCATCCGCTATTATCAGGCATATATTTATAGGCTGGCCAACAGGAAAAAAAAATAAAATTTGGATAAGAAGTTGTTAACTAAAAATATAAAAATTTACTTAATTTTTTTCCAACGGGGATTTATTCTTTCAAGTACCAAGAATATATCATAATTTATTCAGATTTTTAAATTGATATTTGTTACTATAAAAAATATATTTTATGTGGTACACTGTCTTTAGCGGTAGTGCGCCCATGTCGTAACGGCGGCATATTTTCAGCGCTAAATAAAAATTATAAATAGAGGTAGAATTCCGGGACTTGGGATTTTTTATTGGAAATTTCCTCGTCTTTAAGGATTCAGATATCCTTAAATTATAATAGATTTTGAGTTATTAACAAAAAACAATATGTTATTTTTTTCATCTTAATTAGTAAATAACAATTGCAATTTTTGTATCTGCTAACACATCTTCGCACATACATATTTTTACGAACTTTATTAAGAAGTAACACGTTTTTGAACTTGTTGACTAGTTTATTTTACTACTACTCACTAGTTTATTAGTTTATTTTACAACGTCTATTACTTTTTGTAATAATATTAATATTTTGATGAAACATTATATTTATCAATAAGACCTACACATCACTTGATTTATGCATCAATAAATCCGATCAATGTTAAGGTATAACACCATATGGCCCGCGCAATATTTCCTAAATATAAATGAATTGCATAGATGTGCATGGGCTATGTTGCAATTACTTGGCGCCGTGTCATATTGCGCGTATGTCTGCATACTTGTAAATCACGTGCGTCGGTCTACAAACGTAAAATGCATTGAAATATTATACTTCTATACTTGCTAGTATATAGCGGAAAATTACTAGAAGTTGTGTAAAGCGAATGCTTAGAAAATACGTTAAACTATTTAGGGAAGTATAAACTAGTAAATCTATGTGATTTACTAGTTAATACATTTTTGATATTTCTTTGCTGAGAAACAACAGATAGTCCAGCCTAGTCCCCCTTGATAGTAGATAGATAGATAGACAACTTTAATGAAAAATTACAACTTAACAATATAATAGTCAGCAGTTAGTTTCGCCTATGGATGTTTACGACGTTAGGGGCACCGCGAACTCACTGCTATCCCATAGGGGTACAGGAACCTGGGTCACTAATGCAGGGACACAACACAAGGTTATTATAGCAGCATACTTATAGACCGAGTGAGGTTGCCATGGACACGGGCTTCGGATCCCACCACGTAGCTAGGGTTGTTTAGTCGCCTTTTACGACTGACTGACCTCGGCCGTAGGGATTAGTATTGTTACTCCACCCCTGTACGGAGAGATGAGAGATATTAGGAATCATCTTAATCAATATTATCTTCCCCACTTCACAAGGTCTGCGCTATTCATTTTACTGGGTCCATTGTAATTTATACGACGTCAAGTTTGCACTTCTTGCAGCTGGTCGTTCAGATGGAGGCCGAGGTAGGCGACATGGTAATCATTTGGTCCCCAGATAAATACCCACTATACATACATATATACATACATATAATCACGGCTCTTTCCCGTAGGGGTAGGCAGAGACCACTTCTTTCCACTTCTGCTATCACACCTTACCACACTGCTACGATCCTTACATACTTGTTTCGCTTCGTCCACTTTCATTATTCCCTTCATACATGCCCTTCGATTTAGGGTACTCTTGACCTGGCCTTTTCTCAAGACGTCCCTGATCTGGTCTCGAAACGTCCGCCTAGGTCTACCCCTTCCAACACTTCCAATTAAACTCGCCTTATACACTTTTTTCGTCAATCGTTCAATACCCACTATCTACTTATATAAAAACGCAGTGATAATTTTTAATATGGCTCTGGCAGATAGCTGGTGTATTAAGTATTTTTTCGTGTTGACGACAGGCGTCACCTTCATGTAACAGTAATACCGGATGTTTTGTGCGTTGAGATTTTGATGGGAGCTTGCTTGGTCAGTCTGTAGGAGCATGTTTGAGTAAGCACCTCCTATAACATAGTCTTATATAACTTCAGGCCGTCCATTTTATGTGGGGAAAAGAGATAGTATTACCAAGTGGACTGTATATTATAATATTTAATTTGTAATTAGTCTGCAGGGGCGGAGAAAGAATACTGACCTCTGCGGCCGGGGTCGGCCTGTCGTAAAAGCCGACAAAACAACCCACCCTACCTACGTGGTAGGGCCCCAAGCCCGTCTGGATGGCGACCACCTTTGGTCTTAAGTATGCCGTCATAATAACTTTGAGTTGTGTTCTGGCATTAGTGAGCCAAGTTCCTGTACCCTTATGGGACAGCAGCGTGTTCGCTATGCCACTGGTGTTGCAAACACCCATAGGCGACGGTAACTGCTAAATTTTAAGTGGGCCGTCAGCCTGTTTGCTGTCCTACAGCAATAAAAAAAATGAAGGAATGCATAGGAAAACTGGTTCGGAATAAAGGTGTATTGTATTTACATCTGGGAAAACTAAGCAAGAGTCCTATTAAAGACGATTGAATAAAAAAACAAACAGAATATATCTCTTAATTTGAAAGTAGAAATAGTATCTTCTAGGATGGAGCTTTTATAGATAGATAGATAGATAGATAGATAACACTTTATTGTAAACCAATTATATAAACACAATGAAACTTATTTACACAATCAATGAGTACTTGACTTACAATGGGCGGCCTTATCGCTACAGAGCGATCTCTTCCAGGCAACCCGGGCTATAGAACATTATTGGTGTTACATTGATGTGGAAGGGAGGTATGGTAATAAATAATAATTATATTTTATTTACATAATAAATAGATAATATACATAAAATTCAATAATATATATAAAATATAATAAATAAATAGATAAACATACTTAAATATCTATATTTGTAGAATACATAAATAAATATATGTTTTGTTGTTACACTAAAGATAGGTAGTGATTTTTAACCAATTTTTTAAAAGTTGGTAGTGACTTAGCTTGTCTTATAGCAATAGGCAGTGCATTCCAGAGTTTGATAGCATGAACAATGAAGGAGTTATTATAAAAAGAAGAAGTATGAACAGGAGTTTTAAGCGATAGTTCAGTAGATGTACGCAAATTTCGGAGGCCAGACGAGTTAAGAAACTCGAATTGATTCCTGAGGTAAATAGGGGCGTTTGGATAAAAGATAAATTTGTAAACGAGTGAAAGGATATGAGTTTTCCGGCGAAGATGGATAGGTAACCACTTGAGTTTTGTACGAAATTCTGAAACATGGTCATATTTACGCAAACCAAATATGAACCTGATACAAAGATTTTGGAGGCGCTCAAGTTTATTAAGTTGTTCTTGCGTTATATCTAGATAGCTGGCATCGGCATAATCCAAAATGGGCATGAGCAAAGATTCTGCAAGCCTAACTTTAGTGGCAATCGGTAGGAAATTTCTGAGTCTATTAAGAGACTTAAAAGAGAAGTAAACTCGTCGGCTTAGTTCAGCGATTTGAGGTCGCCAAGACAGCTCCCTGTCAATAATAATACCAAGGTCTTTAACCTTATCACCAATCTGAATATATAATCCATCAAAATTAATTTTCGGCAACTTTTCCCATTCAACTTTAGCTAGCATTCTGGAACTACCGATGACAATAAGCTGCGTTTTTTGTGGATTGACTTTTAACCCAAATGAATCACTCCACAGCATTATTCTGTTTAAATCTGAGTTTATTGTGTGAAATGCTTTAAATAACTCAAACACAGAAGCTTGTGTGTATATCTGCAAGTCGTCTGCATAGAGGTGAAAGGATGAAGTTAACTGGTTGGAGATGGAGTTAATAAAAATTGAGAACAATAATGGAGACAAAACGCCACCCTGAGGAACACCAGCAATCAAGTCACGCCAAGACGAATAAGTTTCATCAAGCCGGACTCGCTGCCGACGACCATAGAGGTAACTTTGAAACCAGCCGATCACTTCAGGAGATATGTTAAGAGTAGAAAGAATCCCTAATAATACATCGAAATCGACGGTATTAAACGCGGTACTAAAGTCAAGTAACGAGAGCACTGTTAGCAGACCATTATCCATACCATACCGTATATCATCAGTTAATTTTACTAATGCTGTAGTTGTGCTATGACCTGGGCGAAAGCCTGATTGAAAAGGGTTCATTAGTAAATTTTTATTTAGGAATGCGCTCAGTTGCTTGTGTACTAATCGCTCCAAGACTTTAGATAAGAACGGTAAAATAGATATAGGTCTAAAATGGGATAAAGAAGTAGGGTTCGATTTTTTAGGTAGCGGGATTACTTGGGCTTCCCTCCAAGCTGAAGGGAATGTACCGGAAGACACAGAGTAATTTAATATGTGAGTAAGAACAGGAGTAATAACATCCAGTATGGGAAGGATCATATTACGACTAACACCATCAATACCAACAGCATTAGAAGCAATAGACCTAACTGCACTCTTAACATCACTATCAGAAAATCGACTTAGAAAGAAAGGAGGATGATTGGGAGTAGGTAGTGAAGATAGTATGTTCAAAGTATTTGATTTTGTCAAAGGATCAAAATCGGAAACAGATGAAAAATGCCGGTTGAGATCATCAACACTGAAATTTTTACACACAGGATGTTCAGGTTGTCGGCCTACTCCCAAAGAACGAAGAAATTTCCATACTTATATTTGAATAAAAAAATATACTTTATGAATGAGCTCATAACAGTTAGCCTTCAACATCTAGAAGTTGAGATACCTACCAACTTCATCTAATTCTATCATCATATACTACCTATACTTACTACATATTTTAGAAAAAGATAGTTACGCATGAAAACTTAAGATGCACGTAGCTGTTATCACAAATAAATTTACACCCCATTTCTCTATTTTTTATATATTTAATTATTTAAGCATTGTTTTAAAATATAATTTATCTATGATGGAAACAGCACACCGATTACTTTACCTTGCCTTAAAATTTTCAATTCTCCACACACGGAAAATATGTTATTTATTGCAAACATCTAAAAGAACGTCTAAATCAGACTTTGAAGGCGAAACATCAAATTCGCTTTAATGATAAATATACAAGACACCTATTGGTTTACCTGTTGTACTAAAAATAATTCTACAATCGTGTTACTTCTATCATCTAATGATTGTTTTTATGCCTGTTAAAACCTGTTAATGTTTTTTAAATATGAGACAAACGTACATATATTGTCACGTGTGTTCGAGGACATTTGAATTGTAATTGTATATCCATAACTTACTAACTTTATATTTATATTGTAACATTTCTTATTTAAAATTATTGTTTTCATTTGTAATAGTAATATTTTCGTTACAATTTACAATTAGAATGTTTTATAGGTTGTATTTAATTGTTGTAGATTATTATCTTTTCACGTTAATCATTATTACCAATTTGGTGATGAACACGGGCTTTTAAATGGATCATGTTTTTGTCTACATAGGTTCCGATGATACCTACTTTTATATACTTGTAATCCACCTGATATTCAGTAAATGGATACTATAACTAAAATTTAAAATAAGAAAAGATGGATGGATTGCGTAAGAGATGATCCACCCATTTTTTAGGTGGCAAAGTACTATCCACCCTTGTCTGTTGGTTAGGGTATGTAAATTCTTAGGTTCCTTCGTTCACTTTGAGCAGTCGCTTGTCAGGCTGCAAGCCGTGATATTGGTCCAGCCACCACCCTGACTTGAGCTGGACTTCATTCACGGGCCTCTTCAAATCCGAGGAAGTGATGGACTCTCAACACCTTATTTCTCACTATCGAGTGTGTCGGATCATTCACGTTCATCTCCCCCCTCGGCCACGTATGTGCGAGCCCCACATTAGGGGAGAAAAAAAATAAAATATAATAGGGACTTTATAGTTTTATAGTTTATATCATCGTTATTAATTATTGCTTATAGCGTCATACCGTTTGTAGCTGATTTTTTCATTTCGGGAATCGAGGTACGCTCTAACGTATTATCATCTACACTATATTGTTTTGTGTTAAAAAAAATATTGACCAACACCGAAACGAGAACCAAACGACCGTATTTCTTAAAATACGTCCGTTTGCAAAAAAGACACATTCCTATGAAACCCTATTCTTACACTGAGAACCCACTCATTATTTTAGCTACAACATATTGAAATTCTTTCAAATAACAAGCAGCGTCATCTCGGCAGCATATGCTTGTTATTATAAGAAAAGCAATTTAAAAAAATCTAATGCCATGTGCCTTTCTGACGTCAAACAGAATTTTAAGAAAATGTATCATTGTCTTTAAGAAAATAAATGATTTAGTATTTGTATATTTTAAAGTTGTTTTCAGACATGGTGAGCATTTTAGCAAATTAAGCCGCAATGTCATGAAAAGATTATGTAATCCTCTTTGGTTCTATGTACTCTATCATACGGTGATAACACAGTATCTTTATTAAGTTAGTAATTACTACTTAATGATCCATTAGGTAATTATTCACGACAAGCCACCTAAAATCGGCATTCCAGGAATGTATTGCTTGTTAAATAGGTGATTACTAAATGTTTTTACCTTTTTACGATGTGATGTATTACTCACACCCCGCTGCGTGGGAAAGATATAACATTTTTCGAGGAAACCTTTTAACGAGCATTTTTTTATTGATGTAAGACAGCAGACGTCCTGACTGGTATTTGCAACGCCAATGGCATCGCGAACACGCTGTTGTCCCATAAGGGTAAAGGAACTTGGGTCGCTAATGCCGGAACACAACACAAAGTTATTATGGCAGCATACTTAAGACCAAAGGTGGGCACCATCCACACGGGCTTGGGGTCCTACCACGTAGCTAGGGTGGGTTATTTAGTCGCCTTTTACGACAGGCCAACCCCGGCCGCAGAGGTCAGTATTCTTTCTCCGCCCCTGCACGGATAAAAAGATAAAAAGCGTATGTGGGACTGTACGGGTCTACCTACTATAAACCTCCGCTTTCCTCGTATCGCCTAGTGTCTGGACTTACGGATAGTTTGGCTAACACCGCTCAGGCTGGCGTCGGCTTGTCCCTTGTATTACAGTGCGCTATCTTCATGATGTGGGCTAGAACGTCAATTTTATTGAACCACAACGTCCTCCTGTTTAAAGGCAGATCTACAGCAACGTTGGAACGAGTTTTAACATTTTTCCGAGTTCGCAAAAGACCGTGGCTATATCATGATTATGGTATGCTACCAAACAGAATTGGATTAAAGAGTATTGGGCATAAGTTTTGTTTGGGAGGGATCCCAACCCCAGGAGCATCAAAATAGCAGTAAAACTTCCCATACAGCCTCGAGCACACGGGTTGTTTGATTAGAGAATCAGCGCTCCCTACGAAATAGATATGTATAATTAAAGTCGAGTACTAAGGAGTGTACTTGAAACTCGTGAAACTTATAATCACATTGTAGTGACATTTTTCATATGTTTTTGTTATAAAAATGTCTATTTGTTATAAAAAAAAGTTTATTATTTACATTACATAAAATATTCAAAAATATATCTTTCAGTTAAATTTAACATTAGTTTATTTGATGAATATGTATTACATTGGTTAATATAGACATAGTAGACAAATGTGCTAATGATGTCAATGCTGAATTTATAACAGTCAACTAATGACTCTTTTAATTTTACTAATTACTTACGCATAAATATGTCTCCATAAAAATTATGCCTTAGAATTGTTATTTTACCGGTATAATTAAAAAGGTTTTTAAATAATATTATTGAATATTAAACTGATGTATTTTTAAATTTTTAATCATTTTAGGGTTGTAAGGTTATTAACATAATCTATAGATAGGTGAATTTGTAATGTAAAAGTGAATAGGTGAATATTATAACATAAAAAATATTAGCGTTAATATAAGTTACAATATTATGCTTGCAGCATCTTATATAATACTAGTTAACCTGGCAAACGTTGTTCTGCCATATGAATAATAAAAAGTAGCCTATGTCCTTCTCCAAGGTCCAATATATGACTATACCGAAATTCATCAAAATTGGTTCAGCAGTGTAGGCGTGAAAGCGTAATAAACAAACTCACTTTCGCATTTATAATATTAGGTTACAAAATACATATTGTATGTATACTATACTAAAAAATATTAGTAGTACGTTACTTCCTAGAATGTAAGGTACGTTGTAGCCAAGTGAATTCACAATTAGAGGATGACCTCTAGGTTGGTTTCCAGTATAGTAAACCCATGAGAGTTTGATGGCATGCATCGCTTAGGCAGTTTTTCTTGCTTAATGCGCGTATATCAATTTCCACGAATCGACCGAGATCACTGAGACTACCTGGCAATCCGCCTTTGACAAGCCGGTTTACTGTCAGTTCTCACTAGGGGGAGGCTTCATCCCAGCTGTGGGATGTTACGAACAGTTTATATATATAGTGACAGCATGCCGTGCTGCGTGTGCTATTGTAGTACTATATAATACTTGTTATATGTAGTATGTACTATGATTATTTCGTAATTCTTTGCATTATTTTTAATGCACATAATTACCAAGTTCTAAATCCTTAGTTACCAATGTGGTCTAGGTGGACCGCCAGAGATTCACGGGAGACTCGATAGGGATTAGCGTTACGTTAGCGTGACAAAAAAAATGGGGGTTAACAATTCGTAAGCGGGGGTTCACGAAAATTTATTTGCTTTCGATAGTGAAGAACTAAAATGTTGACTTGACTTCACCTATCATTGTAGGCAGGTAATATTTTAAAAAGCTTGTGCCGTGTGGTCCCGGCCGAAGAAAGAATAGGGCCACCCCAAATCATCCCAAGGGAGTCGTAAAAGCCGACTGATGGGTCACTCCCTCTGTCAGCTTGCATGCGGCGAGGGAAGAACACCTCTAGGTTTCCCTTTAGAGGTTGGGAGGTCGGACGGCAGTCGCTCCCGTAAAAACCAAAACAAGCCAAATAAAACATGGGTAGAACAAGGAAAGGATGTGCCACGGATAGGGCGTCGCCGCAAAACGACGCGCAGGAACTTCGCCCGACTCCTGTGACAAGTGGACTAGGGCTGCCGTGCGGTGGGCGAGCACGGCTAAAGACACTAGCCCCATCCAAAAGGAAACTCCGCTTCGCAACGTGGAATATTGGCACGCTAACCGGACGCGCGAGAGAGTTGGCCGATGTGCTCTCCAGGCGGAGGGTGGCCGTGGCGTTCCTGCAGGAGACTCGGTGGAAGGCCAGCAGATCCCGGTTCATTAGGAATGGCTACAAGCTGATCTACACAGGTGCACCTGGTGGGGAGAATGGGGTTGCCATAGTGCTCTCAGAGGAATTCCAGAACGACATTTTGGAAGTGAAACGTCATAGCGACCGGCTTATGGTCGTTAGGGTGCTTATCGATGGGGTAGTTACCCACTTGATAAGTGCCTATGCGCCACAGGCCGGTTGTGACGACGCCGATAAGATAGCGTTTTGGAATCAACTCGGAGAAGTGCTCCGTGGAATCCCATTATCACAGGGGATCGTTTTGGGGGGTGATCTGAACGGTCATGTGGGTGATGAATGTGGGGAAGGGAATTTGAGCGTGTTCACGGTGGATTTGGGTACGGTAGCCGCAACGCGGAAGGGGAGGACATCCTCAATGCGTGTGCGGCTGCCGACCTTGCCATCGTGAACACGTATTTCAAAAAGAGACCCGAGCATCTCATCACCTACAAGAGCGGGAGGAATGCTACCCAAATCGACTTTCTACTCACTAGGAGACACCACATCAGCAAAGTAGCCAACTGCAAGGTCATACCCGGTGAGAGTCTCACTGCACAACACCGTCTTCTTGTCATGGACCTCTGCGTGAAGCCCAAAGGCAAATGTGTCGACCGCCTTCAACGCCGAATCAGGTGGTGGCTGCTTGATGAAGTCAAGTCCCAGGAGTTCGCCTCTGCCATCGGCGACAAGTGCGCCGGAGGTGAGGGCGAACCGATTCAATCTTACTGGGACAGGATTCAGGCGGCTGTCCTTGGGTCGGCGAGAGAGGTGCTTGGCGTGTCTAAGGGCGGACGCAAGTGTGACAAGGAGACTTGGTGGTGGAACGACTCAATCCAGAGGGAGACCAGGGCGAAAAAAGCCCTCTTTAAGAAGTGGCAAGCGTCCGGATCTCCTGAAGATCGCGACGCATACAGAGATGCCAAACGCGCCACCAAGAAAGCTGTGGCCAGAGCCAGACGAGACCACTTACAACCACTTTACGATAAGTTGGACTCGTCTGAGGGGCAGAAGCTCATATATAAGTTGGCGCGCTCCAGGGTCAAAGCGGCACAGGATATCTCCAAGTGCCGCTGTGTAAAAGACCCCGGGGGCAACTTGTTATGCGAGGACCTCGCGGTGAAGGAGAGATGGCGCTCATATTTCCACGAGCTGCTGAACAAGCAGCATAAAGAGGTGCAGCCGCCAGATCTTCCTCCGAACCAAGGACTAGTGCCACTGATAACGCCTGCAGAGGTCCAGAATTGCCTTCGCCGCATGAAGAATCGGAAAGCTGTTGGATCCGATGGAGTCCCCATCGAAGCCTGGAAGGCGATGGGCTCTCGTGGTGTGGGCACTTTAACCGACCTTTTTAACCGGACACTCCTCACCGGTACGATCCCGAACCAATGGAGGCTGAGTATCATTACTCCAGTCTTCAAAGGCAAGGGATCGGTGCAGGAGTGCGGTAACTACCGCGGTATAAAGGTCATGTCCCACACCATGAAACTCTTCGAGAGGGTTATCGACTCTCGGATTCGACAGGAGTGCACTGTCTCGGAGTGTCAATATGGGTTTCGCCCTGGTCACGGGACAATGGACCCTGTTTTTGCCCTAAGGACTGTCGCGGAGAAATACAGGACGAAGAAAACGCCTCTGCATTGCCTGTTTCTCGACTTGCAGAAGGCCTTCGACTGTATTCCTCGCGCGATAATCTGGTGGGCATTGCGGTCCAAAGGGATTATAAGGCCTATATTGAGATCATCCGAGACATGTACCGTGACTCCGATTCCGTAGTTCGGACCGCTGTTGGCGACACAAAACCTTTCGCCATCACCGTCGGGGTGCACCAAGGATCCGTCCTTAGTCCGTTTCTGTTTAGCGTGGTATTAGACGTATTGTCAGACAGCATCAGATGCTCACATGAGCAGCCCCCGTGGCTGCTTATGTATGCTGATGATATCGCGCTGGCAGACTCGGACAGGGGTAGGCTGGTGCGACGTGTGAAGGCGTGGAAGGAGTCGCTTGAGAACGGTGGTCTGAAGCTCAATGTGGCGAAGACCGAGTACTTGGCCTGTAACTCCACAGATCCCACACCCGTACGCATAGACGGCAACACGGTCGAGCGCACGGACCATGTGAAATACCTGGGATCTGTGTTTCATGCGTCTGGTGACATCGATTGCGACGTCAAGGCACGCATTGCTGCTGCGTGGGCCAAATGGCGTGAGGTAACTGGTGTCATTTGTGACCCCAAGATGCCGGTAAAGTTGAAGGGACAGGTCTATAAGACCATCATTAGGCCTGTCCTTTTATACGGCTGTGAAGCGTGGCCGGTGTTAGAGCGACACAAGCAAGAACTGCGTGTCACGGAGATTATTCATCTCCGTGACACGCAGTGTCACGGAGATGCTCCGTGCTGCGGTGGATGTGTGGAGTGACGTGGAAGGACCGCGTTAGGAACTCCCGCATTCGCGGTAGTCTTCATGTCCGTGACATTGCAGATAAATTGCAGGAGTGTCGGCTCCGTTGGTATGGCCATGTTTTACGGCAACCGGGTGCTTACGTGGGAAACAAATGTCTGGCCATGCCGCCTCCGCCGGGCCCCGGCAGGAGGGGTAGACCCAAAAAGTGCTGGCTTGACGTCGTAAAGGGTGATATGCGTGCCAATGGGCTCACTACCAGGGATGCTGAAGATCGCGCGAAGTGGAGTAGAAAAAATCGGAAAGCGGACCCCGGGCACCGAAACGAAAGTTTGGGTGGCAACCGGGACTAACGCTAGGATGATGATGATGAATATTTTAAAAAGCTCAGCGACTATTACTTGTAAAAACTTGCATATTCTATATTCAGTACAACGTGTCGAGACTTGCAAAGCGCCGCCGTTGCCGCCCGCAACGCTTGTTCAGACGTGCAAAAGGACGAAATACTAGGCAAGCCTTTTAAGTTCTGTCGTTTCCATATTTCCCGGCAATTTTGAATTTGGAACTGTTCTATATTTGAATGTGTTTAAATTTTGAATCTCAAAACAGTTGAAAGTATTAGGATTAATGCTATTGTTTAGTCACAGCGTCGATTGGAATCTGTCAGGTCACGTACGAAAATGAATCTTTCTAAGGAAAATGTTCGTGCAATAATTTTCTACAACTTTAGAAGAGGCCGGACACGGCTTCAGTGTTTTGAAGAGCTAACATCTGTGTTCAGTGATGAAGCACCATGTCTGCGGATTGTTGAACGCTGGTATTTAGAATTCCAGCGTGAACATACTAGTGTTACTGACAAATCTCGCGAAGGACGCCCAAAATCCGCCTTCACTGAAGATAACATCATTGCTGTGAGACAACTAATTCTCGAAGATGGTCATGTGACGTATCGAGAGATAGAGGCTCTATTAGGCATCTCAGGGACAGCCATTCAGAAGATTTTGCATGAAGCGCTTGGTATGAGAAAGCTAGTTTGCCGTTGGATACCGCATCTGCTTTCCGATGATCACAAGGCGGCCCGCGTCAGATGGTGTAAGAAACCTCTGTAAAGGTTCGACCCAGGAGAGTCAAATCACGTCTACGACATCATCAGTGATGACGAAACTTGGATCTATGTCTACGATCCTGATTCCAAACAACAATCTACAATCTGGGTCTTTCAAGACGAGCCAAAGCCGACTAAAGTTGTTCGTTCTCGAAGCACTACAAAGAAGATGGTGGCCACGTTCGTTGGAAAAACCAGTCATGTTGCGACTATTGCATTTGAAGATCGTTAACGGTTAACGCAGAGTGGTATACCACAGTTTGTTTACCACAAGTCATCGTCGAACTTCGAAAATCTAACTCAAAGCGACGTATCATCCTGCACCACGACAACGCAAGCTCACACAGCGCTCGTCAAACGATTGAGTATTTGAAGCAGGAAAAGTAGAAATTCTGGACCATCCTCCATACAGTTCTGACCTAAGCCCTAACGATTTCTTAACATTTCCTAAAATTAAAAAGTCTTCGTGGTCAAAGTTTCCAGTCCGGTGAAGAAGCAGTCCACACTTTCAAGTCAGCCACTTTAGAGTGGAATAAATGTTATAACTGGTTTGAGCGAATGGAAAAATGTATTAATCTACGTGGTGAATACATTGAAAAATAATAAAAGTACTATAAGGTTCTAGTTGTGTTTTTTTCTTCAAACGACAAAACTTAAAAGGCATTCCTCGTACGACTTGTGGTGTGTGTGTGCTTGTAATCTTGCATGAACTTATTTGATTCTTCACCAATATAAATCCGAATGCCAAGGATAAACGTTACTCATTTGTTATAATAAATGAACCAATCACTTCTCACTTTTTTTTTTTCAAAAACTGTTATTCCGTGGTCGGAACTCAGCCGCAACGCAAATTTCCATAGTTAGATTTAATCTTCATATTTTTATGTCGAGTTTTGGGAATATATAAAATTTGAAAGTTGTCTATGAGAAAAAATGTCTGGGAACCTCTGCTCTAAATGAAAGACGACGTTAGTTTCAATAATGATTCTTACAAATCATTTTCAAATGGGATATAGATGTGGCAATCGTCAAGAGAAGGGAACTGTTGATTATAATGCCATATAAGCTTAAATAGAAAGAAACACACGTGTTGGCAAATAGGTGTGCGTTTGTTTCGGGGCCGCCATGTTTGAACGACCTCTCGCCTCCGTTCCCCGCGAATAACCTAGCATTGAGGCATTTACCTTTCTTAGGTCGGACTTGTCCTCATTACTAGAAGCGTTGATTTATACGAGGCACACTATATCAACATAGTTTGGCGACAAATTTGTGGAAATATTAATATATGCCTTATCGATAATAAACAAGTATGATTATGTTGCATTATAAATTCGTAACAAATTCAATTTATACATTTTTTATTAATACTATTTTTATTATTTTTTGTATAAAATTAATATTTTTTCTAAAGTTATTATTTTTATTATTATATTGGTATATATTATTTAAAATGTATAAAATAAATAAATATCAGACGATTTCAAAAATGGTTTGTTAAAATAATTATTCGGCTTTTTAAAGTATTATATAGGTATATTATAAGTTGATCACATTTTACAAGTAATTTAAAAAAAAAAACAATCTCTTAAATTCTATGTATAAACAATGACCCACATTTTAAACCAGTGGCAGATTCAGGCTAACGCACGAATTTTGACATTCAAAGTTATTATTATATGTCACTGGGATTATCCAGCTTCTTTAAACTTACAATTAGATTTCAATTTTATTCTTATAATTATTTGATATTACTGTTACCAAGTAATAAATATATCAGGGGAAATGTGAAACTCGATGAAACGGAAAAAAGTCACAGTATGTTTTGCTCCAGTAATACCAAGCTTATTAATGGCTTAAGGCTTATTTTAAATGATCCTTACTAAATAAAATATTAAGAACTGATTATATTTTTATTTAAAATTGTATTATTATAACTGTTGATAAAAACAGGAAAAAAATCTGTATACGTTAAAAGTATATATAATTGGCAAAATGGTAGCTATTTTTGTAATAAACCTAAATTTTGCATAGTTCATAATTAAATTCGGAAAGTACAAATTATCAACTTGATTATATTTGTCATACAATTTTCGATTTTATAGTTATAAAATTATGAATTGAAATTGATTTTACTGTATAATTGTTATCGTAACACAGGAAAACAGGCCAACTAGCAACATTTGTGTGACGTAAGAAAAATCTTTATGAAGTCATTTATTGTGGTAAAACCTAATCTATTTCAAGTTTTCCATATTGGGTACGTACTCTCGGGGTCGGCCTGTCGTAAAAGACGACAAAATAACCCTAGCTACGTGGTAGGGCCCCAAGCCCATCTGGATGGTCCACTGGTGTATAATTAGGCCGTCATAATAACCTTGTGTTGTGTTCTGTCATTAGTGACCTAGTTCCTGTACCTCTATGGGACAGCAGCGTGTTTGCAATGCCTCTAGTGTCGCAGACACCCATAAGCGACAGTAACTGCTTGCTAATAGGGTGGCAATAAAAAAATCTTTAATTTATAGTTAGAAAATTTCTTCTTCTTAGTCGATTCACTCTTTACAGAGCGGTCGTGATCAACTGGTAGTACTATTAGAGGCAGATATGGTTCGCTGTATGATTTTACGCCATTTCTCGCGATTCAGAGACATCCTCGTGCACTCATGCAAAGGCCCGCCCACAGCCGATTTGATTTGGTCGGTCCATCGCATGGGTGATCTTCCACGTGATCTGGTCCCCTCCACCTTGCCCTGGACAACGAGACGCTCTATGGAGTCATTGTTTCGCCTTGAAACTTACTCTTAGCTAAAGAAAATTAGAAAATTAGAAGCTTAGAAAATTTACTCTTAGCTAAATATCACATTGTAACAACGTGTTATTACAACAAAACAAAGAGAAAATAATAAAACACTTATCAACAGGACATCTCAAGTAAGGTTCACATTAAAAATATTCTATATATACCAAATTAAGAGTAATTAAATATTAATATAGATTGATTAGAAACTTTTTGTTACTAATTTTATTAGTACCAAAAAAGTTTCTAATCAAAAATCACGTACACTCGAAGTTTTAAATCTTGTCTTATTCGTTATCATCGTATATTATACAAATATTTATTTTTCCCCTTAGCAAGCCTGGACTTAATTATCTGATCTAAGATGAATAGAATCTTAAAATAATGTTTAATATATAATGTTTTAATATAACCACAGCTCGATACAGTTAAGTCCGGGTATGTACCGGATGAAAAAATAACACCTGCATGCATGAACGTAACATAATTATTTATTGACGGATTTCTAAGCGGACATTGAATTTTTTGTTCATTTTATTATTAAGTACATAATAGTTTTATTAGATAAATGTAAAATACGTGTTGACATATGAGGAATTTTGTATGTGTATATAGACACAGTACCTAGTTCTTAAAAAAAATTAAATATTTGCTTATGGTTAGCTACATTTCAAATATATTTAGGATAATAAAAAACAAAGAGAGGAAAAGTGTGTGTGTGTGTGTGTGACTACCCACTAAAACACCCCGCTGTTCTCCTATCGCCTACGCCCGGGCCCACGGATAGGTATGTGGCCTGCCGATCTCGTGGCCCGGGCCGGCGCCGGCCTGCCCATTATGTCGGAATGAGCCTTTTCTGTAGTGTTTGCGCCAGGAGGGTCAGGATTTTGTTCCCCTGGCGCTCTCCTGTATCAACTCTAAGGAGTTGAGGGGGGCTGGTGCACAGCACACGGCCCTCACCCTCGCGGCAATGGCGCGGGCGGCGGATCCTCCCCCGAGGAGCCGTCCGCTGCCGCTTTCTACGGCGGCCGCCGGTAGAAGTGAAAACAGCCTACGAGAGAATAAGACTAAAGATTTGTTCTTTGCACAATATTAATAAAAACACACTGAAGTACCTAATGCCTTATTTAAATTAGATATATCGAGTAGAAGGAGACTCAGACCCTATAATACACTTACAACTAGAACATCATTTGCTAGTAAACAATACTCAGTATTCAGCTCATATTTAAATTAGGTCTTTACCTATGAAATTGCCGTTTTGTATAAAAACATTTAAACGATTTTTTTCATGTATTTTTTATTTGTATTAATCAAAGTAATCACCCATGCAATCAATGCATCTTTACCAACGTAGTGGCAGTTTATTGATGCCCTTCTTAAAGAAACCAGCTGGACGGGAGGCAAAAAATTCTTCAAAGGTATTTTGTACTACCTCTCGGGTATTGAATTTTTTTCCCGCCAAGAAGTTATCCAAATTCTGGAAAAAGTAGTAGTCTGTAGGCGCAAGGTCTGGTGAGTAGATTGTGTATCATCAGCTTCCACAATCGCCTTTAATTCGTCATTGTGGACCAAAGTCTTCGGACGACCGCGAGGTTCATTTTTCAGATCGAAATTCCCAGAACGGAAGCGAGCAAACCAATAACAGGTGGTGGGTTGATTTGTAGTGTTAGCTCCGTAAACGTCGTAGATGTTGCGTGCCGCTTGTGCCGCGTTGCTGGCACGACGGTATTCATATTCCATAATTACTCGAATTTTTAACGTATCCATGATAACGAAAAAGATTGAAATGCGATGAAATTGTAACACTAATCAATAAACAAATGACTACTTTTGGAAAAAGAATTCCATGTTTTTAAAATAAAATTAATTTGAAATTAGAATTCTTAGCCAAACAAAAATTATTTTGATTTGAAATGGCCAGTACTTCAGAACGGAAATTTCATAGGTAAAGACTTATTATAACAAAATTGATAAGGAAATTAACATAGCAAAATTAAATAAATTTGGTATTTAAAAAAAATTTAAATCATGGCTATTAAAATGCACTATTCAGACACAGACAATTTTTTTCATATTGGAGAATAATACATATTTATGCTAGCTAGAAAAATTCACACGTAGGTGTGTAGACATACGCACACTCACACACATACACACACACACACACACACACACACGCTTCCTCGCACTTACGCATAATAACTCACGTTGTAAAATATATAATATTCATTTATGCAGAATTAGTTAATTAAAAATGGGAGAAGAAACTTGCCCCAGAGATACAACAGATAGATCTAGTACTGGAGCAAGTGGAATCAATTATTTTATTTTATCTACTTTTAGTCATTTTATATAAGTTTGTAGTATTTAAGTTTCACCCTTATAATGTTTGGTGCAATAAAAAGCAATTTAATAAAAAAATATAGAGTAAGTATCAAAAGTATTAGGATCATTAAAAAGTTTAATACTTTAAAAATATTTTTACCACTCTCAAAAATATTTCATATATTAGTGTATAAAAGTGTTATGTATACGCAAGTCCAAACAAAGACGAGACGAGATGACGGCAAGGAAAACATTGTATACTTGTATTCTATCTCATTCTCTCATAACTTAAATCTTATTTATGAATATGTGTGTCTTTTTTTGGTTTAGCTTTTTCGTTTCATCGAATTTTCAATTCTCTATATTACTATTTATGGTAAGTATATATTAGAAAATTTAACGTTAACTATGTTGCCTTGAGGGTCCGCAAATTATTGACAGAGCGTTTAAATTGTCTCGCGGAAATACATCGTCGGTGCGCGTGCGCATTGTTTACGACACGGCCGATGTGTTTGTGACATTGAACGCTCGACCCGATTAAGCGAAGGCAGACGATTCGCGAGGCCGCTCTACCGATGACCGGTGTCCTACTCTTTATTGTTCGATCATGCTCACTGATAATTATCTATTAATTACCCTCTTTATTTTTCATATTCCCGTTTTTTTCCTTTGTATTTTCTTTTTAATTTGTCCATAGCACTTACAGTGTAAACTCTATATAACGAACTTATATTTAGCGAAAAATACCTTAAAACGTAGAAATAACGTTTCTTTTTAGTGTAAATTGTTACTCTTATATTCAAACACTATTATAGCGTAGCAACCACTCTCAATAGCGAAACAATACATCGTTATTTAGACCCCAATAAAAATTAATTTATTTGACCTTCCAATACAGAGTCGAAAATATTTCCTACATACCATAAAATACTTATAAATGTGTGTTGTTTGTTCATTTATTTATTGTAATTATTCAACGAAGATTATCCCACTAATATGCCAAGATATGAATAAAAAACAACGAAAGATACAATTAAAATACTGGAATAGTCAAAAAACTACAAGAAAAAATAACTGATTATAACAAAATGTTAGTTTTTTTACTTAATTTAGTCAAAATTAAAACACACTTTTTCGTAAAATTATATTGTTTTTCCACTCTCCATATTTTAACTCTTAATAACGCAATAAAATACCCGTTCGCTTCAATTTCGCCATATACAAGAGATAACACTGAATTAGGAGTACTGCAGCAAATTTATTTATTTATTTATTTTAGTAAGACTTAGAGGCTAATAATAAAAATTACAATATGTATATATAATCTAATATTGTAAAAAGCTATTTGATTACAAGTATTAACAGTTAGTTACTATGTTATTTACCACTACTCATAAATACAGGAAAAAAAGTATAATAATTTATATTCAATCTTCAACAGTACCTACAACAAAAATTGAACAAAACAAAGAACGAAAATTGATTATGTTTTTCACCAAACCTAATGATTTGGATGCTTTATTAATCACATTGTTTACGTGTTTAACAAATAAAAGTTTGGTATTTAGGATTACTCTAAGATCTTTAATGCTATCTACTTTTTTAATTGGTTCATTATTGAGCTTATAACAAAAGTTTACTGCTGATCGCTGAATGGATTAAGGGAAAATTGTTAAAGTTACTCTTGGATAGGAAATTGAGCCTGAAATGGGAAAAGACACAGAGACAAGTGGAAGTTGATTCTTACCAACCTTCTTCCTTTAAAATTTGGGACTAAAATTCTTACTTGACGTGCGAAATACGATTCAAGAGACAATAATTTCACTCATATAGTAATAATAACATGTCATAATATCTCACTTCTTTGCTTGAGCCTTCCCCTAGAGGAAACGTCTATACTATCAACTAATGTCTAAGGCGGATTGGATGGTTACACATACTGGTGACCTCGGGATACAAGTATCGTTACGGTGTTTTTCTTCACCGTCGGTTTTTGGTAATTATGTTATTATGCACACTAGGAAAGATAATAATATTTTAATGTCAAATGTGCTATACTAAGGGCCTAATACATATGCTATCTCATAATAACATACATGGCAAATAATTGCTTGTAGGTATCGGTTATTATTCGCAATGGAAGGTGTCGAAGGGTGAGCTCGGCGAACGTCGCTTCACGCTAGTACGCGACAGGGACAACCGGAGACACCGGTTAAGCTCGCACCACTTCTGATAGCCTTCGGTAATCTGTTGTCTGCCGACGTTTGGTCTAAGGCAGCGGAGAAGATATCAAAATTTAATTTAAACGTATATCTCTGGCTCGACTATGTCCACGTAAAATACACGCCCATGTAATCTGTTTGTTGCACACACTGGCCTTTGCTACACACGACAGCGTATACAAGACAGCGTAGATATGCAATAAATGCATACCATACACGAAATAGCATACACGTAAAATATAACCTATTGCGGAAATTGTGAATGTAACTACACATAAAATATTATAGAAGTATTTTAAGATTAGATAATATTGCTGGATGAAACGTGTATGTACAGATAACGTCTAAAATCAGGATTTACGTAATATTGCACCTAACAATCACGTAATTTGGGCAGATTATCATTTCTAAATATAAGGCCTATAAACTCTGGAATATAAATGTTTTACGAAGTTTCAAATAGAGATTCAGATATAATTATGATGTATGAAGTAATAAAAAGAGAAATTATAAATATTATTGTTTTAATTTTTTTGTCAAGGCAGATAATTAATATGTGATAAGCGCATCAGCTATCTCTTATGTTTTGTACAATCATCAATATCACGAAACTGCTACCATACGAAATATATTTTCTGTCTGTGATACAGACAGAGAATATATTTAGAATAAATAAATATACACACAAAATTCTGCACAATTCGTTTGCACACGTAAATTATGAAGATAGTCTGTGTTTTAAATCAGATTTTGTGTCTAAAAGACAGAAAATAAAAGTAATAGAACATAGTATATACATAGGAAATGAAAAAAAAAATGATATGCAATAAAGAAAATCAAAGTGGATTGAAGATGCATAATCATAATCATAATCTTTATTTGTTAAAATGTAGGTCAGTTTACAAATTCTTCCCAGTGCATTTTTGCCCCCAGGCGTACAAATATATATTATTATTTGGGAAATTAATTATCTACTTCACAATAAATTCTGCACAATGCAGGACAGGATATCAAAGATAAGATGTAGAATTTTGTGAAATATATGATACAGTTTAAAAAGCGTGAATATTAAGAAAACAGCTACCAGAAAAGAGTGGAAGAAGATGACTAATTGTGCAGACCCCATGACCCGCAGGATGAGTGCTGGAACAGAAGTCACATGATATTGGTTTATATTATACACGTGCTAAGTTATTATTTTTATATTTTTATGCACAAATAAATTACATATCCTAAGTGATAGGGCTACAAGTCTGTCTGGAGGGCAACCACCCCTGGTCTATAAGTACCTACTTGTGTTTTGTTCTGGCATTAGTATCCCAGATCAGTATCCCATGCTGCTTGTTTGCGGTGCTCTTAGCTTTGCAAACATCCATAGGCAACGGTAACTGGTAACTGCTAACTATTAAGTGGCTGTCAGCCTGTAAGCTGTTCCTCAGCAATAAATAACTCTAGGATTAAGTCATCGTGTCTTCATATGCTTCTCCATCAGTACTACAGTTTATGTAGGTTCCGTACCCTTCTGGTGACAGGAATAGTATAATTCCTCTGTCCTTTCGTCATTTGTTGGTTGCCATGTATCCTTTACAGCGTAGTAGTGAGTTGTAATTTTTCATGATGTATGTATGTACTTCATGTTGAGTATAATATGTTGAGCTGCAGTGGACGTGTGAAGTAATATTAAAATACCTCGATAGATTCACTTATTCGCGGCATCGTTCATGCCCCTGACATTAAAGAAAAACTACAGAAGAATTGTCCTTATTGCTATGGCTACGTGCTAACCTTTCCAATTTCGATAGCCCCTGTCAGGATGTGTAGGCTCAAGAACCGCTTGGTAGATTTGTAAAAGATGATCTGTGAGCAACGAATTCACCACGAAAACTTAACGCTAACAAATATTATTTAAAATTTGAAATAGATTATGTTGCGTTTGGTAAAGTAGTAGTAAAGGTTGGTCTTTTATCAGTGCAGGGGTGGAGAAAGAATACTGACCTGTACGGCTGGCGTAGGCCTGTCGTAAAAGCTCACAAAACAACCCACCCTAGCTACGTGGTAGGGCCCGAAGCCCGTCTGGATGGCGACCACCTTTGGTCTTAAGTATGCCGCCATAATAACTTTGTGTTGTGTTCTGGCATTAGTGACCCAAGTTCCTGTACTCTTATGGGTGTGTGTTCACGTTGCCACTGGTGTTTCAAACACCCATAGGCGACGGTAACTGCTAAATACCGGTCGTATTCGCTTCATTTCGTACTTTTTAAATCTTTGAATTTAAACTACACTTTTCAAAGCTTATGATAACAAATTAGAACATTGAAATATAAAGAAGATATGCAACAAGTAGCCTGAATGATAAAACTAACGGATCCGTAAACACGCTTACTAAATTCTTGTTTGCTGACAAAGATACGTAAAGATTATATATAAACAAGCGAGAAAATGATCGCGGAAGAGTGGTTGTAGGTGGCCAATTAATTCCTAACACGTCTGAATAATAACAACTCTTTATTATAGTATCGATAAATCAATATGATATATAACTGTCCGCTGACTTCTCTAGGTGTCGATGCAGATGTAGTGTTGTAAGACGTAGACGTTTTGACAACTTATCGCCTCTGTTTATTTATTTATACTACGCGTAATATTTCGTCATATTTTTTTAGTACTGTGAAATGGAAGATAGGCCGACGGCCCACTAAGTATTAAGCAATTACCGTCACCTAATACATGCGATGTTAGGGGCACCGCTAACACGCTGCCGTCTGCGTAGGGGAATCGGAACCTGGGTCACTTATACCAAAACTCAACACAAGATTATTACGACATACTCAGAGGCCAGAGATGGTTGCCATCCAGATGGATTACCACCACATAGCTAGGGTTATTTTTCGCCTTTTATGACAGACCGCTTTAGGCCCCAGGGGTCAATATTCTTACACCACCCCTGCTCGGAGAAAATGATTACATATATAATATATATAGGTATAAAGGAATACTTGTATGCTTTTAGTTGTTATACCAGCGACGTCCGCCTACTAGTCAAGAGACGGGGGCACACAGGTGCATTCTACGGGGAGTCCTACACTACGAATATAATATATCGCTGCACATTCCCGAGCAGCGCTGTGAGCGGGAAACGTTCACACTCGAAAAAAGCAGGAACTATCAACTTGTTTATTCACATAAATATTTTTTTATTGCTTTAGGACAGCAGACAGGCTGACGGCCTGCTTAGGATTTAGCAGTTACCGTCGCCTATAGGTGTTTGCAACACCAGTGGCATCGCGAACACGCTGCTGTCCTATAAGGGTACAGGAACTTGAGTCACTAATGCCGGAACACAACACAAGGTTATTATTGCGGCATACTTAAGACCAAAGGTGGTCGCCATCCAGACAGGCTTGAGGCCTTACCATGTAGCTAGGGTGGGTTGTTTTGTCGCCTTTTACGACAGGCTGACCCCGGCCACAGAGGTTAGTATTCTTTCTCCGTCTCTGCACGGATAAAATATATAATAAAGCTTGGTTATAAGAATGTTCGTAGGCGTGTCTAAATAAGTAGTTTAAATACATCAACTCACATAGAACATCGAGTCGTATCCAAAGAACCGTTGACGTCGCCCCGCCTGTATTAGCTTTCAATAATAGGCAGTAATTATCACCGTGGGTCGGTAAATATACTCATTTTGGTAGCTTTCTACTCCATTTCCACTCCATCCACACAAATGACCAATTTTAGAGTATCTGCTTACATCTCGTGCTAGGTTTAAGGTGATTTGTAAGCTGAGATAAAATAATCGTTACTATATCACTAACTGTGATAAAGATAAAATAAGATTTATTCAGGCATATAGGGTAAATTGTTATTCAGAAGAAAAAAGCCATGATTCATGTATAATCTGTGCAGGGGCGGAGAAAGAATACTAACCTCTGCGGCCGGAGTTGGCTTGTCGTAACAGGCGACAAAACAAAGACTGTACTGTTGATAACAAATTGGTAGGGCTCAAGCCCGCCTGGATGGCGACCACCTTTGGTCTTAAGTATGTCGCTATAATAATCTTGTGTTGTGTTCCGGCATTAGTGACCCAAGTTCCTGTACTCAAGTATACTAATTGTTATATCGACTGTGAAGGAAAACATTCAGAGGAAACCTGCAAAACGAGATTTTCGGTATTTGTAATTCGCCAATGCATTTTGGATAATCGTGGTCGTTATGCTGTCCGTTCTTTAGAGGGAGGCCCAAGCTCAGCAGTGGGATGTTATACGCTATTACTATAAGAAGATAATTATATAACAATTTCAAACATGCTACATAGCTTCAAATGATAATCACAGATTATATTTTACAATAAGAATATAAATACTAAGTTTTTACCGTCGTCACCTTGAATTGTCCTAAACGGCGTACTTTTTTGCCTTCGTTAAATATTAGCGTGATAGAGTTTAGAGTATTCATCCACTTTATATATGACAATACTCACCTGATCTTATAATCATCTTGTTATTAAGTAACAACTGGTTTTATGATTTTTTGTACACCCAGTTATGTTTTGTTACGCGTTTGTGACAAATTGTTCGACAAAAACAGGTTTTGCGGACTCAGCCTGCGTTAACAAAATGTATTTGTCTAAAAATATATAATTTTAGTACTGGGCATAAAATCCAATGAGGTAGTTAACTGGTAAGTTACACCAGTAAAAATACCGATAAGACCAAGAATATAGTTGAAAAAAATTTAACTGTAATAGATGCTTCAGTAGTGAAAGATTCTGACTAAGCCCGGAGCCTAAATCAGCCTTAAATAAAACAATTTATCAGATCAATATTTTGTCCGATGCATTTAGATCTGTTTACGTATTGAGTAGAACACTAAAGGATCCTTTTATCTTATTAAATATATCTTCCAGGGTCTTGGCCGTAGACGATATTGCAGTGTTGGCATTCGTCGCTTAAATAAGGATGATGCTAATGATCACTATTGTAATGGTCGGCTGTCCTACGTGACCACGGAGATCACGGTTTGGAATCTGGGTGTTTATGTATAACATGTATTTATTTACAAAAGACAAGTGTATAAATAGTATATCAGTTGTGTAGTATCCATAACTCAAGAGTTCTGGAACATATTTAGGGATTAAATATCAGTGTGTAATATGTCACAGTATATTTATAAAAAATTCCCAAAACTTATTTAAATAAGGTGTGAATGCAACAGACAAAACCACTTTAAACTTTAAAGTGTACTTAGCAAGTGTGAATATTTTTATTTAAATGAGTAAACACGAAATCATTAATATAGGCGTGCCCAAAACCTATATTAAAAGTTATGAATGACATTTAAATTATTATTATGATAAAGCCTTCATACGTCGTACGTTACATTCGAATACTAGAAAAATTAGTATGTATACAACAATTACTTCGCTTAATGACTGGTTAAGCCTTTGACATATCACGTGTATGTCATATAAACGTCAAATATCACATCGAAGTAACCATCATTGCGTTGCAAAAATTGCATCAACGTATGATAAAGTATGATAATCATTTTGTAAAAAAATTTATTGCGATATTTGTTACATATCTTAGTTGTAGTATTTGACCTTGTATTCAGAAGTTCGATAAGAATTTAAAAGCAAAATAAAATATTGATCTACCCTCTTCTTTCTATAACATTTGTTTTGATCTTAATTTTAAATAATAAATACAATTTGAATGGATCCTTATGAGCGTTGGTTATGCAAAGTATATACAAGATCTTGCGAATATTTTATTAACTACCCCTGAACACTTCCATCGTGAAGTAAGAGTCAACGATAGATCCGTTTCTTTTCACATACTTAATTATTATTTAGTAATTTCAAAACAATTCACAGTTCAAGTATAGCCAAGTCATTCAATTCAAATATATAGTCATTTGGTAGAAGTATACCGACCCTTATAAGCATTGACTCAAGCTCTGTGTAAACTTACTTGCGTTTTAGATTGCACATTTATTTACGACTACAACCCTCATACGAATATACAAAATAAGAAAACTAAATAAAACTAGCTCGAAAAGGACATTGGACAGTACATCATGTAGACAGTACACTGATGTCGTAAATGATGATATGCGTGCTAATATTTCTAAGTGGTAAGGCCCCAAGCCCGTCTGGATGGCAACCACCCTTGGTCTATAAGTATGCCACCATAATAACTTTGTGTTGTGTTTGGTGCATTAGTGATTCAGTACCTATGCAGACAGCAGTGTTCGCGGTGTAACACCTTACTATTAAGTGGGCCGCCAGCCTGTCTGCTTTTCCTCAGAAATAAAATGTAATAATCTTCTTTCTTTGTATTTATGGCTCCAATGCATTTGGCATTGATTTTGCCAATGTCTATGTTATTAATAAAAGTGACAGGTTAAATGAAGCAATAGTATTAGAGAAAAAAACATACTCACTAACAGAAGTATTACAGATCGTGACAGGAAAGATGCAAAAAGCTTTACGTTAAAATAACGATAAAATGCAACAAAATAAAAATCACAATTTCAAATAATGATTCGCTTCACTATTAAATATGGAAGTGTCGTCAGGGTCGAGTGACGCAAATTTCCGCGTGTACAAGTAAAAAACAGTACAAGATTATTATAATGCCGATATAATGGAGATTTTTAAACTTTTGTTTTTCTATATTACAATTGTTTAATACTATATATAATATCGTTTCAATATAAATTTTAGTCGTCTTGTACGACATGTGAAATAATCTAAATCTAATAATTTTAAAAAGGAATTTGAATTGAAAAGTGTAAACTTAACCAAAGCTCCCAACGCCTAAAAGCTCACGTTCGTGACCGATAGGCGATGGAACAAAATGAGTCCTGGAGTAAATTACTAATATTCACATAATTATAATTTTTTATTAATTATGATTATTAAAAACCAATTACATCGTCACTTAGCCACTGAATATTGTTTGGTTTACGTTGATATTTTTGTGCGAAACATCCGTTTAGTGTGTTGGTATTTTTACACTTTTTTACCTCATGTTATCGGGAATAACTTGTACACTAAGGTTTATAATTAGGTATTCCCACATAAATTTCCCGCTTTATTATTTTATGGAAATCAGAAAATACTACTTAATTTAAGATAGCTCATAGACTAGCAGATAAACTCATAGGAAAGTGATATCCTAATAAATAACAACAGCAAACGAAGAACATCCGATTTTTCTTCCATAATTAGAAGATAACTTGTATCTACACACTTATTCCATCTATTTCTTTCTCTCACCGACATCTAATAAGGCCTCGAATTAATTCTAGTTACATCTTAATGCATAAACTCTGCTTAGTTACCTCATACGCTAGGATTTATTTTAATCATTCTTCAAAGCGAACTCATAGAAAGAAAACAATGATATTTTCTCTTTAATAATGTTAATAAATATTTGAGGCGTGTCAGCGTCGGCTCTTTCACTGTTTCTCTCGTAATGCTCTCACATTGTGCATAGTTACGGCCGAGTGGATGTTTTGACATGATTAGTAATTAATTCGTATATATCACAGGTTCACGCGTGGGCGCTATATTTTGTAATAAAAATGGCGTCTGACTATTAACGTCCCGGTTGCATCAAGTGCATTGACACAGAACCAATAAAATTGATATGTATTTCGTAAATATATGCATTTATAACAAAGGAATTACTTAAACCGATTCTGTTGTGTATAACATTCTAGGTCATTGAAATCAAATTATAAGTATTCACAGGTGTATAAAAAATTGCGCCACGGAACTGTAACTTCAATGTTATGTAACGTTCAAATATTTTTATTGTACCATCGCAGACGAATAATTCGCTGTTTGTTAATTTTAGCTAATATAAAATGTGTGGAAATTACACCATAATTTCTTTTTTTTCTAAATTATTTGCGTTAATTCAGTTACTAATAAGAGTTCAGAGAAGTTAAACGTTAGTTAACAATATAAAATATTTTTAAGTATTAATATGGCAAAGCTACGAGCATGCTATGACTTTTCCGTTGGCTGTTACGGTTTGGACCGCCGTCGTCTCTTTCTGCGAGACAGTTTTTACCTTTCCGCAAAGGAGGCGGCGAAGCGGAATCGGGAGCTGACAAGTCATTTTACCTAGCAGCAACACACGATAACGGCGTCGGGAGTCAAATGACTTGCGGCCGCCGTAGATAGTAGCTGCGGGCAGTCCCTCGAGTCGAGGGAGGTTCTACCGCCCGCACCTATATTGCGAGGAGAGGGTAGGTGTAGTGTTTCATTTAGACTTTCTCAACCTATGGATTAGCTAGGAGAACTGAGGTATCAAAAACCTCTACTCCTGGTACACTTCGTGAAAAGACCTCGCTTGACACAGAGGCTATACCGGCACTAGTCTGGGCCACGATATCCACCGTTCCAGGCATTAGGTAATGGAAGGTCAGTGGAGTTTTCTAGTGGGTAGGCCCGAAGGGATCCACGAAAAAAGGTTGGTTATGGGCTACTATAACTATATCGTTTTATAGATTAGAATGATATTTGAAAAACTGGAAAGGCAAAATTTTGTACCAAACTTTGGTAATACTAGTTGAATTATTCTGAAAAATTGGCCCTCTGATATCACGGTAGCCAAGCCTGACTAGCCATAGGGGATTGCATTTATTGGTGTACTAAAGTATTCTCTAGAGTGCTGCAGAATACCAGTCTGAAACAATTTAGCCCTGAGATAATTCTGATTCGTAGGGTGAATGTGGGATCTAGTAACCTACACCTTATCACTCGAAAGGTAAGCCGTCATAAAAATCTTACGATACCTTATACTACTATAAGATTTATTTTAGAAACAAAAATACTTTATTTTTGGCAGCAAATTGCAACGACACAACGATTGATGTTTGTCAAAATCTGACGATACAAGATGGCGACCACGTTCCTACAAATTACAATTAAATAAAATAAATTTATTTTCAAGAGTTGTCGTATTAGACATATTACTTTAATATGTTATGATAACAAGCGTCAAATAACACATTATTCTGTGGGAGTAACATGTCGGGTGCCAGTTAGTTACTAATATTAGTAAAAAAGGCGGGAGTTGCCAGCCGCTGCCCGTTTGAACGCGCGGGCGTGCTCGGTCTACAAGTACATACACATACAAATGGTCAGGCTTCGCGGTCGATCCGGTCGGTGCGTACGCGCAGTGCGCACTCGAATGATCTCTCCGTTTGTCTATACCTGTGTAATGCACATTATTATTACTAGAAAGCATCCACTGACTCGTGTTCATTTACTTAAACTTTCAATTTGATACGAACTCATAGACTGAACATTCGCTATTTTCTTCTAAACTAATGTATGTTTTCACATTATTGACATAGTCGAACAGTGTTCAATGTGTATTATATTAGCGTTAAATTCCGATTCTATTCAATGTTATTCTTTGAGTCTGGAATTCACTACCTCATCTTTTGCTCCACTTTGGATAGGATGTAATATACAAACTAAGTGCATTCTATTTTAAATATTGAACACACTACACGGTCTATAATATTCCTGCAGAAACTAGTGACGTATCAACTTTAAGTTGATCAGATAAGCAGAGTTAGCATCTCTATAAGTTATTAATTACTAATAATAGTATAAAAATGATCATTAAGAAGTAAGGTTGCAAGTAGTGTCATCGCCAATAAACTCTCTACTAAATGAACATTAACTTATAAGCCACCTGATCCGATCGAAAGAAAGAATGAAGAAAAAAATTAATAGCTTGTCGGTCTAATTACCTCTTAAAAACATCCAACCTGACTTGTCTTCTCTTACGATAGACGTAACCAATGCCATATCAGATTAACTACTTACATTTCGAGTTGTTTGTTAACTTAGTTCTCTTACGGAGGTCCTCGTTTAAGATTTTATTCTCAAATGAAGTTAACAACTCTCTACAGCTAGTTAGGTATACGTTATATGTACTCGTATATACCGATCTGTCTAAACTGTCTATAGTTTAATGACCAAAACACAACAGGGCTTATTCACAGAATGTTTTGTTCTGAGAACATTTATTCTCTTTTCGAATGATACTGATTTCGAATGATTTTGATGACAACGTCTAATTAATCAAAGATGATTGAGATATCATAGTACGTATTTTATTCTGCGAGACTATTATAATGTCGGTGGCAACAAGCAATTATGTTAATGCACACGCTCATTTAATTAAGTCAGTACCTTGCCGTGTATATTTTACTATCGTATTAATTACTAGCATAAACCTCATGTATAGAAGTGTAAGATTATTCCTTGAACGTATGTTATTTTTAAATTATGTTGTATTAATTGAAAAAACACAAGCGAGTATTATTTTAAATCAAAATCCGAGGTCATTTTGTTATTACAAGTATAAAGAAATTTGTTTGATGATTTTGTAACTCCTCTAGCATTTTAGTAAGGTCTTTGGTGTACCTAACTCCTTTACGAGTCAACCGCGGAGGGAGCGGCAGCCCGCCCCACCTCTTGTCATAGGGAGGATTTTCTCCGAGGTGTGCTTCTGGAGGTAAGGATCTTGACACACTGGGGCTTTCCTGTGTCATCTGACAGGTGGAACAGCATGCGTGTCCTCACCTTCGCAACGCAGATGCGGGCGAATGTGTTTGAAACACCTGCAGTGTCTGCAGTTACCAGGGTTTGGCTCCAAGGAACTTTATTGGACTTTTAGAGAATAGGCGAGTATTTTCATATGGTTTCAATGAAAAAATCAATAACTAGTACTATATTTAGTACAATAGACAAAAGTTTATGAAGAAAACATTTAACTGTGTATATTTGATAGAAAAAACATCTCATATTATTTTTATGATCCAGCTTGACAACAAGCGAAGATGTAGTTTAAGACAAGGCTCGCACACCCTTAACTATGGACAACTACTATTGTAAGGAATCATTTATAATATACATAATTCAAATACTTTGCTTTTAAGAACGATACAAACCTGTAAATTACATTAGAACGATGAACATCGTGTAAGATAAATTTCCCTGGCATTCCCACACACTAACGTCACCGTCAGTACTTACGCAGATGCCCGCAAGCTTGTGTTAGTACTCGTAGCGTAAATACACTATTAATTTAAATCTTATTCCAAACCTTATAAATAAAGTGTTAAAGATGAATTTGTAAATGCACTTTTTTACAAAAGTGTACTTACAATGTTTGCAGCAGTGTACCGTATTGTTTCACGTTTAGCGTCTGTGTGGCGAGGTTAAGTAGAGCGGTGTTATCTCGGAGCAACAAATCTATGGAGTTCGGATTACAGGATATAATTATTAAAACAAATTCATGTCATACAATTTTAGTTCACAACTGCACAGTTTACTTTGATATTCTATAATTAAATGTAATAACATAAACGTAGTTCGAATTTGCAACACACGATTTACTCGAAATGTGAATAATTCGAGGCCATTTGAATATATTGACATTTGAGCGTTAGTGCAAAAAAGACAAGTGGAATATGATCAAGATATTAATTGCGTAATTCAAATGTTGATCAGCAGTGCATACATATTTCATAATTACTGAAGGTTTAACGCATTGTCCGTACGGCCCGTCTAAATGTCATCGAACGTAGTTTCGCAAGACAGTCAATCACGGCGGTCACCTACTTTCGCGATCGACTCGAACCGATTAGTCGGCTACATTCACCGAGGCCTCGACTCACCTCTACGCAACAATTGTTTCTGTAGGAATCTTTTATTTATGGCAAGCGTGGTGGTTCGCCTGTGTGCGTGGGCCGAATGCGAGCGACTGTGCCCGTGTTTTACCTGTACGGGCTAATACGTCAATCGCGGCCCACCATTTCGAGCCGTGACGAATCGGGGCGCAAGGTGCATTTTCGGCTGCCATCGCTCCCGCAGAAATGCTCTACCGCCAATAAGTCAACGCTCGAACTCGCCTGTTTGACAAGATTCCAACCGCGTTTGTCCTGTTTGTTTATTGTAATCGGTTTGACAATGAGCTTAAGGTGCGGTTTCCAGTGATCTCAGTACGCGCGCTCTCCTGTGATTGTTCTCGGCTACTCGTTCGGTGAGAGATTGTATTTGTGTTTGTATGATACGTCATCTATACCAACTTACTGTATATTTGCTTCCCAGCATCCATAAATTCCATAACGACGAGCTTTTAAAGAGTTGATTGGTTTTTATATGTAATTTATACATATTTTTTAATTATTACACGTGAAATGGATTGTAAGGTATTTAAGAAATTCATACAGGTTTCTAAAATTACAATTTCATTATTTAATGCATTTGCGGGCTTTGTCTTTACAAAAACATTTGATAATGCGAGAATAGTATGGTACAGTGAAAGGTCAATGAGGGGACGTCACAGTCGTCAGACGATTGAAATGGCGCGCGTCTCGTCACTCGGGCAGGTCGCGCGCTCATTGCGAGCGGGCGCCGGTCGTGGGGCGGCGGGGACACGCGGCACGGGGGATGGGTATCGTCATCTCTGTCGCGCGCGTGCTCGACCGACCTCCTTGGATGTGCGGCCCGCAAGGTCGGCCGCCTTAATTAATAAACTCACCGTAAAGTATTTGAGGCCGATCGGAGCAGCGAATACAATCTTAACCGAGCCTTTGTCTAGTTATTGACCCGTTGTCGATCAGATAGAGATATTATTTGATTAATCTCAATTATTTAAAAACATACGTTAAACCAACGTTAAAAAAATCTGAAATATTAATAGGCGAATACGTAATCTTTACAGTTACAAAATATGCATAAATGCATAAACACTTGCAGATTTATGTGTTTATTTTAATGATGACAGGTTTAAATTGCTCTTAAAAACAAACAAATGACATTTGACACTGCTTAATGGTGGAATAGGTAATATTACGTTTCTAAGTATAGTTTTAGTGAGATATAGTCGATAATTATTTTAACAAGGGAAATTAAAAAAGAACGTAGTTTAGGGAACCATATTTTTGGAGGTGTTTTATTACATAAGTATACAATTAAATTATTAACAATATAACAGAATTTATGAAATTTAACATGTTATACCTAGTCAGGTCATAAATTCTGTCACATGTTTAATGTAAAATAATTGTAACAAGTTTATTCATTATGTAACCATTCATATACCAAAATGAACTTAACAAAACATAGATTCTTATGACATTAAAGTTTATTCAAAATGACCTCCGTGATTTTGAATACAGGCCTTCAATCTGCGCGGCCAGTCGTCTATCGCAGCACGAACGAGGTCCATGTCAATATCGGCGGCTGCCTTAATCAAGGATGTCTTGAGTGACTCCAAATTGGGATGAGGCTTTGAGCACGCCTTTTCCTCCAAGTGTTGCCATATCTTGTAATCTAACGGATTCAAATCTGGACTGGAGGAGGGCCAGTCTTCGTGCCGGATGAAGTCGATTTCACGCGCCGCCAGCCAGTCTTGTGTGCTCTTCGCTCTATGAGCTGGCGCCGAATCTTGTTGGAATACCCAGTGCCTGTTATTGAACATGGTATGAGAAACAGGTTCCACAAGGTTCGTCAGGACTGTATTTTGATACACAACAGCATTCGTTTTTACACCTTTCTCACAAAAATGTACCTCTGTTAAGCCCCAATAAGAAACTCCCAACCATACCATGAGCGAGGATGGAAAATGACCTCGTTGGACACGCGGAATACGGTTGCTCGCTTCTTCACTACTGTGTGCGTACACCTTATCATTTTGTTTGTTGTAGCTCTCTTCTACGGTAAACATTTTTTCATCCGAAAAAAGAATTTCCCGATATTTTTTTCCCGCGTACCGCTTCAACAAAGCGCGGCATCTCTTCAGTCTCAGGTCCATTAGACGAGCATTCAAACGATGTCCTGTTTTTCTTCGATATGCCCGAAGCCCTAAGTCTTCATTTAACACCCTTTTCACCGTGGTTCTGCTTAACCCCATCTGAAGGGCCAACAGTTTCTGCTTACGTTTGGGATTTCTTTGAATTCGTGCCTTCACAGCTTTTATCACTGCTGGAGTCCTAACAGACCGAGGGCGACCACTTCTTGACCTGTCATCTACACTAGAGTCTTCATTGTATCGTTTGATGGTACGATAAACGAATCTTTTGGTTATATTCAAATTTTTCAGTATGTTAAAAATTTGAATTGGCGCGTAACTGCAACGCAATAACTGCAACACGGTCTTCTTTAAGCGTCCACTCCATATTTAAAAATGAGTAAAATTCTAAAAGTATACCTTTTTATTTTCATGAATAATTCGAAATTCGAATTCAATAAACTTTTTTATGGCCAGCATTCTAAAAGAAAAGTTTTTACTGTGTGACAATACTTATGACCTGACTAGGTATATACCTAGTCAGGTCATAAGTATTGTCACACAGTAAAAACTTTTCTTTTAGAATGCTGGCCACAAAAAAGTTTATTGAATTCGAATCTCGAATTGTTCATGAAAATAAAAATGTATACTTTTAGAATTTTACTCATTTTTTAAATATGGAGTGGACGCTTAAAGAAGACCGTGTTGCAGTTATTGCGTTGCATCGTTGCGGTTACGCGCCAATTCAAATTTTTAACATACTGAAAAATTTGAATATAACCAAAAGATTCATTTATCGTACCATCAAACGATACAATGAAGACTCTAGTGTAGATGACAGGTCAAGAAGTGGTCGCCCTCGGTCTGTTAGGACTCCAGCAGTGATAAAAGCTGTGAAGGCACGAATTCAAAGAAATCCCAAACGTAAGCAGAAACTGTTGGCCCTTCAGATGGGGTTAAGCAGAACCACGGTGAAAAGGGTGTTAAATGAAGACTTAGGGCTTCGGGCATATCGAAGAAAAACAGGACATCGTTTGAATGCTCGTCTAATGGACCTGAGACTGAAGAGATGCCGCGCTTTGTTGAAGCGGTACGCGGGAAAAAAATATCGGGAAATTCTTTTTTCGGATGAAAAAATGTTTACCGTAGAAGAGAGCTACAACAAACAAAATGATAAGGTGTACGCACACAGTAGTGAAGAAGCGAGCAACCGTATTCCGCGTGTCCAACGAGGTCATTTTCCATCCTCGCTCATGGTATGGTTGGGAGTTTCTTATTGGGGCTTAACAGAGGTACATTTTTGTGAGAAAGGTGTAAAAACGAATGCTGTTGTGTATCAAAATACAGTCCTGACGAACCTTGTGGAACCTGTTTCTCATACCATGTTCAATAACAGGCACTGGGTATTCCAACAAGATTCGGCGCCAGCTCATAGAGCGAAGAGCACACAAGACTGGCTGGCGGCGCGTGAAATCGACTTCATCCGGCACGAAGACTGGCCCTCCTCCAGTCCAGATTTGAATCCGTTAGATTACAAGATATGGCAACACTTGGAGGAAAAGGCGTGCTCAAAGCCTCATCCCAATTTGGAGTCACTCAAGACATCCTTGATTAAGGCAGCCGCCGATATTGACATGGACCTCGTTCGTGCTGCGATAGACAACTGGCCGCGCAGATTGAAGGCTTGTATTCAAAATCACGGAGGTCATTTTGAATAAACTTTAATGTCATAAGAATCTATGTTTTGTTAAGTTCATTTTGAATGGTTACATAATGAATAAACTTGTTACAATTATTTTACATTAAACATGTGACAGAATTTATGACCTGACTAGGTATATATATATATATATATATATATATATATATATATATATATATATATATATATATATATATATATATATATATATAATATCGTATATATTATACATTATAAAATGAATAGGTTAATTATGAAAAATTAAACCTGAACTAAATTGGGCACTACTCTAGACTACAACAGAAACAAGGATCAATAACAAGACTAATAAATAAGAGCGTGTAACTTGATATGCTTTATGTTTATTTCAAATTAAATATATATAAATATATATACGTTTATATTAACTAAATAATAGAAAATACGAACAAAATTTTAACGAGGAAATCCCTTAAAAGATAAAACAATCAATGCACAAACACATGTAAATAAAAACACTTATTTACCCAAAAAATAATATTAGAGATCAATGAAACAATAAACCCAAACTTCGCCAAGTCATAGTTCAATAATCTTAATACTCGTATTACAACACAATCAAATACTTTTATACTTTTTGTTGTTTCGATAGCTGAATAGCTGAAATTGAGATGAAATTGATCTATGAGACTATGAGAGTCCCTAATGTCTTGCTTATGGTATTGCTATAAATAGCGGTTTTGCAAATAACTGGACTGACGTTGAGATCTGCGGCTGTGTCGAGACGTGTATTCAGCAAATGCGCCATAGATGTGCACGGTAATTGCACAGTTTAGGCATTTAATGTGCGCATAGTATCTAATAATCTTTTATTTTAAGTTACTTCCGAGAGTGCCATTTAAGTTATAATAATAATTTCCTTAGAGTCTAGTTACTAGACTAATGCCATTAGACTTTGCACTACTCATCATCATCATTCCAACGTTACATTCCGGTCACAACCTAAACTTTTGATTCGGTGCCCGGGGTCTGCTTACCATTGGCACGCATTTTTTGTGTCTGCCCCTCTTGCCAGAGCCCGACGGAGGCGGCATGGCTAGACATTTGTTTCCCACGTAAGTATCCGGTTGCCATAAAACGTGGCCATACCAACGGAGCCGACACTCCTGCAATTTATCCCCAATATCACGGACATGAAAACTGCCGCGAATACGGGAGTTCTTAACGCGGTCCTTCCACGTTACTCCACACATCCACCGCAGCATTTTCATCTCCATAACACGCAGTTCTTGCTTGTGTCGCTCTAACACCGGCCACGCTTCACAACTGTATAAAAGGACATGCCTAATGATGATCTTATAGACCTATCCTTTCAACTTAACCGGCATGTTGGGGTCACAAAGACTTTACACTAGTCTTTCTACTTGGTTAATTTTTTACAAGTTGTATAGCCGCAGTTATGCGTATAATGACTATTTTTTATAAAAATAAGTACCACCACCATTTTAGTTACTATATCTTACGTTCTAGTCTTATAAAACTATAATAGTTTTAATTAGTGAAAAAGTTTGATAAAGATTATTAATGTTCAATCAAAGTATCTATAACGTACAAGTAAATATATACTTTTCATTCTCAAACTTATATTGCCGTACGTAGGTACAAATTACAATTATTATATTATACAACTACTATATAATTACAATACAAATTTAAAATCTGATTCTATATTGTCTTTTATTAATAATTATTAACCCACGAAAAAAAAAGAGGAGGTTCTCAAGTCGACGCGTCGTATTTTTTTTATATATGACCATGCATAACTTTTTACAAAGTAGTCCTATTTTAAAAATTCTTTTTTATTGGAAAGAGTATACCCCGAAGTTAGTCCCATATTAATTTGGGAAAAATTCTAACCCTAAGGATACGAAAACAGAGAATGATTGATTGTTCACTCACTGATTATATCTATGAACACGCATAACTTTTGACAGAATTGATTTTTTTTATAGTCGATTCTTCGAGAAACATTAGTATAACAACTTACAAGAAACCACATGAACCATTGTCTCCAAAGTATCTTCAGAGGAAATATGTGACACAAAAAGCTGGAATGGAAAGTGGCTAAGATAGTTAGTTAAGTAATTCTACGTATCGCAATTTCAATAGAAATAGTAGATTTCCTAAAAAGTTGCTAAACATAGCAACATTGTGGTAAAATTAGCGAAATGTATAAGAAATGACGGACCACAGTCTGTGTCACTGTATAATACTGTCATAATACAAATATTTTTCTTTAAAAGTAATTAATACGTAACTTAGACGACGTTGATGACATATTTGCTATAAATCACATAAGTGCCACATTAAAAAGCAGTGGTGCGTCTACGATGACGCAACTCGTTAATCTATGCATACACTTCGCCGCGTACATTGTTACTTGCTTATGTAAGTTGGAGCGTCTTCCACTTTCGAATCAAGTTTATTGACACGACAAGCTCGACAAACGCCCGCCCCGGTTCACAGTTACCTGTGCGGCTTCACTTTGATTGTTGGCTGGAACTGGTCTTATGACTTACATCCACGGACGTCGCAACTTGTCATTTTTTAATTTTCCATATCGTTCAAGTTCGCTTAACATAGAAAAAGAAATACGCATAATTGATAAAAAATCATACTCGAAATCTTAAAATTTCACGTACAAAAATTTTGTTATAATACAAATAAAGTTTAACCTTTTCAATAACGGATACCGAATTCTCCACTGAAGCGGAAGTTTGGAATACAATCGAGATAATAATTATATACACAGACATAATTGGTGAATAACTACGATAAAATAGAAATATTGTCAATATAAACGTTACCTTTAAATATTTATTAATATAAGAAACGAAATAAAAATACGGAGATAACGAACAAATATACTCAACATGCGCTAGCTCATTTAAATACAAGTTCAAACAAAAACCGTTACAGACGTTACTAGCTAAGCATTGCAGAAGAATTTGGAACGTACCCCTTGGTCGCTTAATGTTGGGTCAGAGACCTTAGTCTTGTTTTGATTTGTGCAAAATAAAGTAACGAAACGATTTTAATCCAACGCATTAATAAATTCGCAATTTTGATGAAAAATGTAATATAGTGTTTATAATATGTCATATTTTCCAACAAGTCTATTAATATTCGTATTCGAAACTTGTAAAATTAATGTTTTAGAATATATTACTCGTTATGTAAATCTCTATTTGTTTTTCTAAATTGAGGATCTTTTACATAAGTTATATAACACATAACACCTTATAATTTATACTTAAATATATATCTGTCCGTTATTAACTTTGTCTTATCATTCTGATTAACGATTTAGAAGATTTCTTATAGGCAAACATCAGATGAGATCGCGGTCAAACGTACGCCTATCTACAATAATAAAAAAAGATCGCTTGTAAAAACAACAGCCCAACAAAACAGCCCATCTAGTTTGTAGTGAATTTTAAAACACGACAAATGGGGGGCTCTGTTTCTGCTAGATTCCAGTTAGTTAAGGAAGCACATATTTGATTGTTCTTTTCGGGATCGGATTTATTTTCATGTTCCTGTTGCCCTATGGGACAGCAGTATGGTCGCGTTGTCCTTAGTGTCGCAAACATCCATAGGTTACGGTAACTGTTTACTATTAAGTGGGCCGTTAGCCTGTCTGCTCTTTTTCAGCAATAAAAATAAAACAAATGGCAGTATCTTTTAGTCCATTGAAATGTTACATGAGCATTTTTAAGAGGACGCAATTTTATTTTTTGGACACGTGTGGGGGTAAATAGAAGCTTAACCCCAAGTTTGTGGTGTTGCCACCCTTGTCCTCTGACCGCCATTTTAGAAAAAGGGTGCAAACATCTTTTTCGCGATATCTCAGAAACTATGCGTCGTACAAAAAATTCGTACAGACTTAATTTGTAGCAAATCACTTTGCCTACAAATATATTCATATAACTTTCTGCCCTAAATTTAAAATTCTAGATAAGCTATTCATTTCTGTAAAATTTAAATCTGATTTTATCAACAACATCACTTTTCATATTTAGTTTGTATTTATGCTCAAAATTAAGCTATTTATCACCACTCTACCGAACAGAAACTGTTAGTAAATTAATCCGTTCACAATTTATATACTTGTATTAAGATGTTTTATGTTAATTTTATGTATGGCCCGCCCAATACTTGAGCTGGTGCTGAAGCGCAGTCATTAAGTGTTTTTATTAGCAATAAATCTAATAGCGTATATGTTTTCGTCACTTCACAATTGCACCTTGCCAATGCTACTAATCGCTGCTAAGCTCCTTTCAACAGTGCCCCTTTAAGCGCCGCCTTTAGGTAGCGAACGTAACGTGTTAAACCGCTTTGATTCAAGCTTGTGTGAACCCCAGATGTTTACAGTTCTTGAGTGTATCGCTACTTTAATTTTGACTTTTCTATGTATCAGACAAATGATATTTTTAAATACTATTTGTAAGTAACGTTTCCGTAATTGTTATTAGGAATAAAATGTAACTATTGCTTTTGAATTTGATATTTCTTTAACAGATTATCAAAATTTTTAGAGTCAGAATTTATGGACTCCAAAAGGTTATTATATTTTTCAAGTCATTTATCTATACTACTATTATAAAGAGGAAAGATTTGATTGTTTGTTTGTTTGTTTGTTTGTTTGTTTGTTTGTTTGTTTGTTTGTTTGTTTGTTTGTTTGTTTGTTTGTTTGTTTGTTTGTTTGCTTTGAATAGGCTCCGAAACTACTGACCCGATTTAAAAAATTCTTTCATTGTTGGGAAGCTACACTATCCCCGGGTGACATAGGCTATATTATATTTTCAAAAAAATTAGGGATCCTTACTAAAACTCTAATAATGTAACCCAAAGTGTAAAAAAATTACCTAAAATATTATTTAAATCGCGTGCGTTGCGAAAACTATTGATGATAGAATAAAATAATGTACTACAACTTTGCAGAACACATCATTATTTACAAAAAGTGTCGCGACAGCATATGTCTAACTATTATAGTTATGCCACAATAAGTGTTCTTTTATTTTAAAAAATTAATTGAAATGCCGCCCCTAGAAAAGGCTCTTTATTTGGATCTTGGTATTAATCCTTATCAAAATAAATTACTTCATATTCAAAACTGTTTCAATACCTTTATATAACTTTTTGAATTATTCAATTCGGATATTCCATTCGAAAGATATCACGAGTTTAAAAATGTAAGTATTAGAAAAATGTTGCGTGGTAGCCGCTCACCCTGTTCGGCTAGCTAGGCAGCACCTTATGCAATGTAGGCGTGCGTCACTGGGGTTTTTACAAAAATTAGAATACTTATTAAAAAATAACGAAAAATAAATAAAAAGTAATAGCAAAAAAAATCATTAAAATAAAAGCTCATAGAAATAATAATATTCAAACTTTCTTTATAATTTTATTTTTTTAGTAACCTGACGCAAATAGAAGGGTTTGCCCCCAGGGGCGCTCCTCTGTCCGAGGAGTGCACGGGTGTGCGTACCCGAGGTGCCCGAGCATCCGTCGCTTCACTCCCCTCTCCGTTCGAGGCGACAGAGTCCTACCTTTCTTTCCGTCTACCTCTTACATCCTTTCCAACTTAGCTCTCTGTTCGTGGCATGGTCCCCGATGGGATGGTTGCGTAGCGTAGATTTGGTAGTCAAAACCATGCCTATTTCGACTGCGCCTGCACAGAGAGTGTTCCCGGGGCGGGAATTGCATCCTCGCTGTCGGTTGGTCTTGCTGGGCCGGCTACGACGTCAAGCGACTCTGCTTTTTCTGGAGTGTCGTCTGGTAGTCGTACACACGCCTGACTAGCACGCAACGGGGATGCGAGTCCCGTCCGGAATTGGCCGCGGACCTGTCGCTCCCGGCCCTGGTTCTGTCCATGGTCGGGGGCGATCCTGGATGGACGGCCGTCGCCTCCTTTTGCGAGGCAGTAGTGTCTGCAAGGGAGGCGGCGGAACGGGAGCGGGAGTCCGCCACCGCACTCCCCTCCCGCAAACGTAGGCCGCGTCGTCGGCGCCGGAGGGCGGGCAACGATCTCCGGCCGCCGTAGAAAGCGGCCGCGGGCGGCCCCTCGGGGGAGGATCCGCCGCCCGCACTATTGCTGTGAGGGAAAAGGCCGCGTGCTGTTCCGCAGCCCCCCTCAACTCATAGAGTTGTTACAAGAGAGCGCCGGGGGGACGAAAGCCTGACCCCCTGGCGCCAGCACTTTAGAAGGGGCCCGCTTTAAGATAAAGCGTGGGCCGGCGCCGGCCCGGGCCACGAGATCGGCAGGCCATATATCCGTGGGCCCGGGCGTAGGCGATAGGAGAACAGCGGGGTTTTTAGTGGGTAGTCGGATGGTCGAACATCTTTTCCGGAGTCCCTTATATCCCTCGGTCCCCCCGGGCCGGGGGAACCCGTCAAGAGAGGTTTTTCCCCGAGACCGAAAAAAAATAGAAGGGTTTAATTTTTTGTTAAATACCCATGCGAAGCTGGGACGGGCTGCTAGTAGATAATAACTAGAAACCCATAAAATATAATAATAACTTTGTTTTAAATATTCTACTTACCTATTCAACGAAATTTATTTTAAATCCTATTTAAGATTTAAGTTGACTAAGTTCAGATTTAAAATTTAGACTAATTAAAGATAAAAAATAGAGAGTGAACGAAAAATCAATTACGTAAAAGATTAGGAGGCCAAAGAAATTTAGAGTTAAAAATAACGCAAAACAACTTTTAAAGATAAAATAACGGTACTATACCGGCTAAATATAAAACTCATATCATTCTTTACATCATTGGTAAAATATTCAAATCTCAACTGTCGGCTGTCTATTTAATAATCGGTAAATTGAATAAAATATTTATTTATGCAGCTCAGTTGAAATATGTTTCTAAGACGACAGCTTTAAAGCTATTAAGTCATTCATCAATTTTATTGAATTCATTTAAAACATATTTATATTTTTGTTCGAGATAATTTAAATTTTCATCAAAACTATTCACTTTTATTGAAAGGACACATTAGAGCTAAATCTAACAACTATTTTTATTAACTATATTTTTAAATATACCACTACAAGCATATTAAATCTTAATCATGAATAAAATTGAATATGTATGTTGATAGCTGTTGAATTGATTTTGTATAAATTTAAGGAAGAATTTGAAATTATTGAAAAAAATAACTAAGCTAAAATTAAAACATCTATTTCCATTTGTTTTTGTTATGAAGATTATCCTTTGTCTTCTCGTGATTGCTTCTCACTAGATATTGTTCAAGTAAAACTTAAATAGTGAACCTTAATAAATATTGACATCACAACATCCACCTTGGTTGCATCCAGAGCGGCATGATACCTGGAGTCATTTGTTGAGTATCTTCATATAACGAAGGTAGTCCCGTCGTTAGCCTCGGTGTATTATCTATGACCCTGCCTTTTCTTACAGCCCAATACAATTATGTAGTACGTGGATTAACTTGATTTTAATACGAGTAACTTCGATATATTTTCCTGATCTTTAAAGGAAAATTATCATCATCGTCCCTGGATGGAAGATTATAATCCTTATGCCGGTTTTAAATACTGACTATGTACATCAAAATTATTCAATGAGAAAACGACCAAATTAAAACAACGTTCAAATGCTTCTTGATTTGTGGTCATTTCACATCTGTATACTGGTTTTGTAACCGGAATGCGCGCGAGCAACGGCTGAGGTTAATAAAGCGCTTGCTCACTTTATTGTGCTGCGTTCTTGTTAATAATGCCAGGTTCCGGATTATTATAAACTTTAATGTTAGCTTTAAACTATTTGTTTGATATAATTCAACTACTTACATTTTTCCTCTGTGCAGGGGTAGAGTAAGAATATTAACCGCTGCGGTCGGAGGCAGCCTGTCGTAAAAGGTGATAAAACAACACTAGCTACGTGGTAAAACCGCAACCCCGTATAGATGGCAACCACCCTTGATCTTAAGTTTGCCGCCATAATAACCTTGTGTTGGGTTCCGGTATTAGTGACCCTGATTCCTTTACCCCTATGGGACAGCAGCTTGTTTGCGGTGCCCCTAGCGTCCCAAGCCTTCAGCCTGTCTGCTGATCTTCAGTATTATAAAACAAAACAAAAACTACTTAAATTGCCAATAATATTTATAACAAGTTCTCCTAGGCATTTTTCACTTATAAAGAATTGACGACCTCCGTGGCGTAACGACTAACGTACGTCGCATTGCGTTGAGGTCACGGGTTCGATTTCCGTCTCACGTTTGGATTTTTATGTATACTACGTATTTATTTACAAAAGAAAAGTATATATGTAGTATATTAACTATCAAATACCCATAAGACAAGTCGCATGCTTAATCATAAAGTGACCGATTACGATTTAGGTCTAAAGTGAGATAATATAACGGGCAGCATTGTATCGACGCCCTCTATCGGCCAAACTAAGATTTATTTCGATATCTCTTTCCCACACTGAGTTACCGCTATTTAGTTGTATGTCAATATATGGGATAAGTAGTAAATGACAAAACGTTTTTTGCGATTTCCCAATAAACAGGTTTTTTGAGTTAGGTCAGTTTATGATTAAGCATGCGAAGTGTTATGCTTATGCTTACTTTGGGACTAGATGGCACTGTGTGAATTGTATATTTATATTTATGTATTAATTATCCGTTAGCGCTTGTTAGTGACTGACACAGGCGTATCTGTTTATCTAGCGATACGGCGCGGCGGAGTGATTGTAACATTGGTCTAGATATGTAATATTTCTTTCCAGTCTGGGTATATATGTGTGTCAATAATTTTTTTAATGCTGTAGGACAGCAGACAGGCTGACGGCCCCCTTAGAATTTAGCAATTACGGTCGCCTATGGGTGTTCGCAACGCCAGTGGCATCGTGAACACAGTGCTGCTCCATAAGGGTACAGGAACTTGGGTCACTACTGCCGGAACACAACACAAGGTTATTATGGCGGCATACTTAAGACCAAAGGTGGTCACCATCCAGATGGGCTTGAGGCCCTACTACGTAGCTAGCGTGGGTTGTTTTGTCGCCTTTTACAACAGGCCGACCCCGGGCGCAGATGTTAGTATTCTTTCTCTGACCCTGGACGGATAAATATTCGGAAAAATATATTTTCTAGTAGTATAGAGGACTATTTAAAAATAATAAAGCTTTCTATATCAACAGCTATAGTAATAAGCAAAGAAGAATTAGGTATTAATTAGAAGTTGTTTATTAGATTATATTTTTATTTAATATTTATTCATAAGTAAGAAATATTTTCACCTTGATTTTGTGTTAAAAAGTAATTAATAGTGAATAATGGATTTCTTGGTGTTTTTTGAGGGCTATTTCCAAGCGTTTATAGACGACGGTAAACGACTTCCCGATCTCGTGCAATTATTATAAAAAAGAAAACGATTGTATGTAGAACGGAATAGTTGAAAAATACACTTCCGATGAACAAAAAAATATTTAATCAGATGGTGTCAATTAGTGAAATGTATATAATTTAACTGACCTATGCAGAGTACGATAAACGTAGGCGTGCTGACGTAAAAGCCCTACGCGAACGCTACGCGGCTACGAGCCCACACGATTTGTTGTACACCCGCACAAGATTTCCCGGAATCCCCCACGCTTTTATAATTCGCATAGGTTAAATTATAAATTTATATTGCCAGTGTTAATACATATAGAAAATTATCTGATACAATAGTATAAAGAAATAAAAAAATGGATAATGAAGCTTATATTTTATTAGATTATATGCTTTAGAACTTCATGGGCTGACGGCCCACTTAGTAGTTAGCAGTTACCGTCGCCTACGGGTGTTCGCTAGCCAGGAGCACCGCTAACACGCTGCCATCCACATAGTAGTACTGGAACCTGGTCACTTAAGCAACACCGGAACACAACACAAGTTTATTATGGAGGCATACTTAAAAACCAGGAGTGGTTGCCATCCAGACGGGATTGAAGACCTACCAGCTGGCCACCTTGTGTTATTTCGTCACCTTGTACAACAGGCTGACCCCAGAGGTCAGTCATATATATATATATATATATATATATATATATATATATATATATATATATATATATATATATATATATATATATATATATATATATATATATATATATATATATATATATATATATATATATATATATATATATATATATATATATATATATATATATATATATATACTAAAAATTTTTACTGTACACAATATATGACTTAATTATTTAGTAAGCAATAATTGTATATATTACACAATAGTTATCTACGAGCATCTATCTAATTATTGTGCAATATACATAAAAATATTTGAGTTACCTATATTGTATTGTCAGAAAAGCATTAGACAAAATAAATAGTCTAATCAGATTTATAAATAATTTACCCTTATAGTATTTTTAATTGTAACACAGTTTATTATTCATTTTTATAGTGATAATGTAGCTATATCTTATGTATATATGGAATTATTAAAAAAATTAGTTATAAAATTTCTTCGAGGCCGGCAGCGCGTTGGTAATAATACCTCTGGTGTTGCAAACGTTCGTAGGCGACGGTGACCACCTGCCAGGGTGGGCCGTTTGCCTGTCTGTTCAACTCTAGCTATAAAAAATCTATTATTCTACAAGTGGTTTAAACTGCCTGATGTGTTAAACTTTATTAAATTGTAACAAATTGAAATGTAACCAGGGTTGAACACTGAAAGTTTGAAGTTTGAATAATGTTTCTTTTTCCAGTGACTTGAGAACACTTTAGTCACCTAGTTGCCATAAATTCTGCTTACATAGTTTGCTAAGCTAAAATATTGGGGAACCCTACAATAAAAAAAACGCATAACATTTCTGGGCTTGACCCTTACTTTAGAAGGAAGGGATAGTTTCCAATTCGCCCAAGGTAACGGTCTATTTTTGATCTCACAGTGCAAGGTTTCCTCGCAAAGTTTTGCTTCATAGTCATTACGTAACAATTATGTTATAAAACATACATATCTGATTAAAAATACTTTACAAATATACATATCAGGCAATTTGTAGTAGATGGAATTAATTTGATAATAAGAGATTTTGTACTATTATATTACATCACATAATATGTGATATATTATTATTACGTCATGTTTACTACCACGATCTTCTGTCTCATAGGGGATTGAGGGGAGTGCGGCGGGACATGATGTCATCATTTCATCAGTCGCTAAGCAGTCTTATTAAGGACCACACGTCAGGTTTGTTTTTATTTTCAATTTCAATACTTATAATTATTATTTATAATAAAAAAGGAGAAATTAACATAAATTACTTGTTTGTTCAGGTTTTAACTCTTCAGAAGTAAAAGATCGAACTGATAAAGAAGTTCAGAACACATGGTGTAATCTACTCAGAAAATATTTTTAAACGTCAGGTGAGTAACAAATATATAATTATTTTTACTTTTATTTAAGTGGAATTATTGTTTAGCATATGAAAATATGTTTTGGCCAAATATTGAGCTAACCGCATCAACCTATCCTTGTCTACCGGCGTGATATGTGCATCTATGGAAGCCGCTCACGTGAATTTTAGAACCTGATTGTAAAAACGTCCAATGTAGATAGCGGCATTCTGACATCAAGTCTCTGTGTCATACATGCACTAACTCTTAGACTTGGCAAGATTTCTCTCGCTGACCCAAGAATCGCTCGCTCCCTAAATCTAGTTCCAGTAGCTTTGGACTGCCACCTTTCTAACATTGGTGAACTTATGGGACGTGTTTTTTTGACGAGTTCTTAATTCTACTATTCGATAGTGACAAGGGTATGATTTTACACATTGAAAGATCTCTCTCTTTTTACGGAGATAACCTTGTAGTTGCATTTTGCTGATGTGGTGTCTTTGAATGAGTAGGAAATATAATTGCTGTGAAAAAGTTTTAAACCTTTCAGGAAATCTCTATACATGATTCCAACGCAAAATTTACCCGTGTGTCTGTATATCAATTTCCCGGACTTTACAGAAGATGAGGACTGGCTTGCAAGCTTGAAACTTTTGAAGTTTAATGTGTTGTCAGTTTTTGAGTACATAGCTTGTTAAAAAATTTCTAGAGCCAATAATGGCTTCATTTCTGATTTATTACAGTACGTTTACGGTTTATTACTATGCGTAAATATTTAGATTTGAGTGAGTGTGGGTTTAAACGTGGCCATCAAAGCCAAAGCTGACAATTTTTTTATGGAATTTATTTTTACTTCACGAATTTCTTTTTTATTTCATAATATAAACATGTAAGATTTTATCAAGATTATATTTTACTTCTATTATTTTTACTTATAATAAAAAATACTATTTGAAATTTAGATCAGTTATTAGGGGTAAATATACTTTAAACTGTATTATTAGACTATTAGAAATATATGAGATTTTGATATAAAAACATAGTTATATGTAATTTTGGTATTTTAACTACTGAAGTAATTTCAGGTGTCAATTACGAAGAGTGGAATCAGATAAAAAAATCAGAAGTGAAGCGATTCAAAAATTTTTTTGTGCTTGATGGAATTATTGACTCTTGTGAGGAAAAATATATACTCAATCACATTCAGACAAAATGAACAATGTTGCATCTGCTGCTACAGTTGCGGGTCATGTTGCAGTTAACAACGAAGATGTCACGAGTTACGCTGCTACAGTATCTGATGTTAAATCAAGAGATAATGGAGACACAGAAGAAAGACAGCTAGAAGATCCGTTGATTACAAAGGTTAAAGAAGAAAAATTGAGCGAGCATGAAAAAAACATAAGTCTTTTAGATATAGAGTGTTTTAATACGAATAATACCTCTTTTTTTAAAGAAATCGCAGCATACACAAACCAATTACCCATCAACATGCAGAAAAAATTGAGGTTAGATATTTATAATATAATAATGGAAGAAAACATTGATCCTCTTCTTAATACTGACTTGTTATATAAGTAATGTAATAAAAGTAATATTTTTTTTATTTCTGTAGGACAGCAGACAGGCTGACGGCCTAATTAGAATTTAGCAGTTACCGTCGCCTATGGGTGTTTGCAACACCAGTGGCATCATGAACACGCTGCTATTCCATAAGGATACAGGAACTTGGGTCACTAATGCCGGAACACAACACAAAGTTATTATGGCGGCATATTCAGAACCAAAGGTGCTCGCCATTCAGACGGGCTTGAGGCCCTACCACGTAGAACGGTAATTGCTAAATTCTAAGTGGGCTGTCAGCTGTCTGCTGTCCTACAGAAAAAAAAACTATATCGGTTTATTAATATTAATGCTTTAAGTAATTCATTAATATATTAGGTAGCTGAATATTTTTATATTCAGCTTATCTGTTGAACTCAGTACTGCTAAACAAAATATGTCGTTTTTTAAGAAAAAAAATCGGATTTCATCAATCTTTTGGGTGGAGCTCTAAGTTTGGTGACCAAGATTCAAACCTCCCAAAACCAACGGTTTCTGGTCAATAAATTTGGCAACCAAAAAAAAAGTATTTAAGAAGAGAAGACTTTTTAGACGAAAAAATGTATAGTCACAGAAAAATGGTATATATTAAACGACTCAGATGGTGTTTTACTTAAAAGACTTGACTTTACTTAAAATAATATTTTCAAGTTAAGAAGCAGTTTCCGTTGAATTAAACACAAGTAATAAATAAGACAATACGATTGTATTTTATATAACATTCAGTTTCAGTTTAAAAAGAATAAAGTATGTTTTAAATTAAAAAATAGTGTTTTTATTATAACCCGAGAAATAGAAAAATATGTTTTTATTCAAAATAGCCATATGTGTTTCCTTTTGGTAAAGATAATTTATGGGACAACTGACTTAGTGGTTATACAAGTGGTCGTGTTGGTGGGTTCGCTCCCTATGGAGAAGGAAATGTTTATACTATGCAAATATTTTGTACTGGTCTTTATGTCCTTGAATTGTATGATTATGAAAAAAACATGGAATAATGCATTTTTTAAAGTCTTGATTATATTTTAGCAATAAAAAAGAAAAAAATATAAGCAGCAACTTGAATCGTTGTTCTACGCTCTTTGGTAACACAATAAACGTAAATATTTAAAAATATAATGAAATTAATTTGAACCTTAAATTATGAATACTATAATAACATAATAAATACTTTATTATGCTGAACTAGCTTGATCTACCGGTTGGTAAATAAAACCGTCTGAATAAAAGACACGACTTTGACTACGGATTTCTATTCGAGTTGAGAGTTTAGCTGGTAGTCACCCCTAAAAAGTCATATTTATTTATATTATTGAAGTTAGGATATCGAAGTCTGGTCGGACAATTAAGTCTGACCAGACCGGTGTATCGGTGTGTGTATATTAATACACCCGATATTAGTAGCTAAGATTTACTGGTCTTGTAAATTTATTATAATTTTTAAAATTACAACTCATAACTCCTCACAGCTGGGCCCAACCCCCACCCCCTCCCCAAACAGGGAACGGATAATATATCGCTATCTATATATATAGTGTTAAGCCTATCATTTCAGCCGGAAGACGCCCACTGCTGGACAAAGGCCTCCCCCAAAGATCTCCACGATGATCGGTCCTGCGCTGCCCTCATCCAACCTATTCCGGCGATCTTGACCAGATCATCGGTCCATCTTGTGGGGGGCCTACCAACACTGCGTCTTCCGGTACGCGGTCGCCATTCGAGGACTTTTCTGCCCCAACGGCCATCAGTCCTTCGAGCTATGTGCCCAGCCCACTGCCACTTCAGTTTTGCAATCATCCGGGCTATGTCGGTTACTTTGGTTCTCCTGAGAATCTCCTCATTTCTGATTCGATCTCGCAGGGAAACTCCGAGCATAGCCCTCTCCATTGCTCTCTGAGCGACCATGAGCTTTCTCATAAGGCCCATAGTTAGCGACCAAGTGTCAAGCCTATAGGCTGCGCTTATCCAAGTTGGATTGGAGGGTTATACATACCTTTTACCTCGGTATGCAGGTTTCACCACGACGCTTTCCTTTTCTGTCTATACGTGTCAGTTATGCTATAATATGCACATTAGACGAGAAAACTATCTAAGCGGTATATGCCATCATGGGATTCGAACCTGGAACTTTTAGTTTGATCTTTGAGTGTGATACCATTTGCTTACCATGTACCTCAAATTAGTACAACATTAAAGTAAATGGTATAAACTCAATTGATAGAGAGTAAACTTAAACTTCAAATTTCCTAAATATTTAAAGCAGTACTATTTGTTAATGTTAACATCAACAAATTTGTTAAATTTGTTAACAGTAAAAAAATTAAACAAAATACTAACGAGTCTTGAAAAAATTGAAAATTGATTTCGAAACAATTTAAATGCATAATTTTAACTCCTTATAACTGTTTTTATTATATCACTAATTCCAACCTTACATTTAAGATTTTCAATTGAATATAATAAACACACTGTTCTAAAATTTTTTTTACAAAATGTCCATAAATACATATAACGGAGTAAATGAATGCAACTGAAATTTTCAAATTAACTGTTTTAGGAAGCTATAAGTTAAATCGCCATATTCGAGACAGATATCAGGAATAACATTCAGCGCATTACGTCAGAGTATCCGCCATTTTGAAATTTGCTTATAACCGTCAACCGTCAGTACGATTTGAGATAAAGCGGCGAGTGCACGTATTTTTTTAAGTACCTCCATTATTGTTCAATTTCTACAGATATCGTGTATAATGGAGTATGACGAGATATTATTAATAAAATTGGTCAAGGAAACCGGACTACATCGGGAGGATGTAAAGTTTTCTCCAGAAGAACGTCGGAAGCTATGGTCTGATATTGCATTGAGGTGCATGTACAGTTCTGGTTTGTAATTTTTTTTAAATAATCAATTAATTAAAGTGTATGATATATTCACAATTTGGTTTAATTGATTTTTAATAATATTCATATTTAAGCTTTGGATATAATAATAAAGCCCTTTTACTCCAAACTACATGTAATTTAACATTTTAATTTTTATAAATTTTATTTCTTATAATATATCTCGCAGTGCGGCGTGCCTCTTGGCATAGGCCTCCTATAAATAAAACATAAAATAAACTAATATTTCTTTATGTTGTTATATCAATTTATTTTTAATTTTATTTCTACTTCTTTTTGTTGGATGCTTTTTTAAACAACATCGCACTATGCGGTTGTTCATATTTAAAGCTTTGGATATAATCAGGATAAACATTTCGATAACGATAATGTTTTTGTGAATATTTTATTGTTTCAGCAGTCGTGTAAAATATATATTTTAAAAGCTTATTTAAAATAGAATATTATTTAATGTACCTTTTTTTTTTTTTTTTTTTTGGTCTCGGGGAAAAACCTCTCTTGACGGGTTCCCCCGGCCCGGGGGGACCGAGGGATATGTGGGACTCCGGGAAAGATGTTTGGCCATCCGACTACCCACTAAAAAACCCCGCTGTTCTATCGCCTACGCCCGGGCCCACGGATATATGGCCTGCCGATCTCGTGGCCCGGGCCGGCGCCGGCCCGCCCTTTGTCTTGAGGCGGGCCCCTTCTAAAGTGTTGGCGCCAGGGGGTCAGGGTTTCGTCCCCCCGGCGCTCTCCTAACAACTCTAGGAGTTGAGGGGGGCCGCGGAACAGCACGCAGCCCTCACCCTCGCGGCAATAGTGCGGGCGGCGGGTCCTCCCCCGAGGGGCCACCCGCGGCCGCTTTTTACGGCGGCCGGAGGTCGTTACTGGCCCTCCGGCGCCGCCGGCGTGGCCTGCGTTGGCGGGAGGGGAGTGTGGTGGTCGACTCCCGCTCCCGCTCCGCCGCCTCCTTTGCGGACATGACTGCCTCGCAGATATTATTTAATGTACCTAGTCGGTCCTTAAATCATGACATTGGCACGTAAAAAAAGAAATATATTTCAATATTTGAACTTTAATTTTTTTTCATATTTTTAACTGATCTGATATCTGATTTTCAAATGGTTTTATTAGATTAACAAGAGGATCGCGTTGTAGTAATTGCATTATATAGTTGAGGTCATTCAATTCCAAATATTGTTTTAAAGGAAAATATGTGTTTTAAACCCCATAAAACCTGAAGAGCCTGAAGGCATCATTGACAAAAGCAATAGCAAATAGAGGCAAATATGAGGCTTGTTAACATTGATGACTGACATAGTGTAAAATGTAGGTCTTTTTGATTAAATTTTATGTTACAATCATCGTAATTTAATGCTTATATAATAAATAAAACCATTTTTTATTTTTGACTTGTTTTTGTAACAGTATTTAAGGACCGACTAGGTTATTTAATATTTATTGTATTTCATAACTATAATATTATGATTTTTATAAAAAAAAATTAAGAACTAGAAAATTATAGTATTATAAATTATAATTGATTACATTTTTTTTTCTAGGAGAACAATGTCAAATTAGATGGAATATGATCAAAAGTGAATATAAAATGAACAAAAATAGGCCAAAGTACCGTCATGGAATACTAAATTTCTTAGATTTAAGTGATGAATGTAATCCAAATGAGTCAGAAAACTCTCAAGCACTAGAAAATTTAGACAATCCATCAACATCCAAAGAAATGTGCCAAAAATCGATATATTCCGAAAGTGTGACTTTTAATAACACGTGTGTTGTATCTCAAGAATCATCTGTTTTAGATATACATTCTTATCCATCTACAAGCAATTTCGCTCCTCAGAAATTCAAAGTAACTGAAAATACAGCAAATGACAATATTACGGACGAAATAGAGTTGTCGGAAGACTTGACTGAAATAATTTTACATACAGAAGCAAACGAAAAAGAGGAATTGCAAGAAAATATACAAATTAAATCCAATTTTGAAAATATTGTACACAAAAATAATAATATTGAAAAATTGCTGGGAAAGAAACGTAAAAATGAACACATTGCTGTAGACAATACCGCAGAAATTGATGCCAAAATGACTGAAAGCTGTATTAGAAGCATAAAAAAAGTAAGAATTACTAATTTCGTTCTTAATTTACATGAAGAGGAAAATATAAACACTCTGGAAGAAAATAAGAACATAGCTGAAGCAAATAATAGTGCTAAACAAGTTGTGGACTTCAAAGAAAATATTGACGAAATGAGCAATAACTCGTTTTATAGTGCTTTAGCGCAATTGGTGTCTAAATTACCTGAAGAAAGGCAGGTGGCAGTGCGACTTAAAATTGGAATACATATTGCTAATGCTGAAATAGAAATGTTGAAGAAAAAAATGCCTGAATAATATTAATTTTTTATATTAAACCTTCTTTATTTGTCCTCTGTATCATTTGAATTGGTAAATAATAATCCTTCTTATTTTGTAAAAGACGTTAACTTTCTGCAAAGATCGGATTAAATGACAAATTTTCTTTCGCTGTTCTGTTTTATCGCTCAGTATTCATTATTATATTACACACACACACACACACACACATTATATATATATATATATATAAATACTAGCTGACCCGGCAAACGTTGTTCTGCCATATAAATAATAAAATGTCAAAAAATAAATAAAAAATTTAAGGGTGGACTACCCCTAACATTTAGGGGGATGAAAAATAGATGTTGGCCGATTCTCATAGATACCGGATAAGCACAAAAAATTTCATCAAAATCGGTCAAGCCGTTTCGGAGGAGTATGGCAACGAAAACTGTGACACGAGAATTTTATATATGTTTAAAATATTCCTTTAATTTATAAAAAATATTTATTCTATTATTAATATATACTACTAGCTGACCCGGCAAACGTTGTTCTGCCATATAAATAATAAAATGTCAAAAAATTAAAAAGAAATTTAGGGGTGGACTACCCCTAACATTTAGGGGGATGAAAAATAGATGTTGGCCGATTCTCATAGATACCGGATAAGCACAAAAAATTTCATCAAAATCGGTCAAGCTGTTTCGGAGGAGTATGGCAACGAAAACTGTGACACGAGAATTTTATATATATATATATATATATATATATATATATATATATATATATATATATATATATATATATATATATATATATATATACAGTGAGAACTGGTAAGCAAGAAAACTCTATTAATGAGAGTATTTACCAGGTCCCGTCATTTTGCCCTCCTAAAACCTCTATAAGTGAGATTGATTCTTTCTTGCCTATACCTCTATAAGCGACAGTTAAACGCGTTTAACTTTTGCTATTTATGATTCATTCTTAAATTTCGAGAGACTCTTATTTAACTTGCATTGTATTCGAATGACCAAATGACGAGAAACTCATTCTATTCAAAAAACCAAATGCACATACCGACTTGTTTCTCAAGCTTATTACAGTCAGTTCATAAACAGCAGTTGCGAAGAAAGTTCCTGTACTTACTCATAATGTCTAAACGAAAACTCAGTATGTTGTCTTTAAGTGATAAACTTCATTGGAGCCACATTAAAAAAAAGTGATAAACTAAAAATTGTGAATGCTTTTGAATCTGAGAAATTACGAAATCAACTTGAAAAACATACACAAAAATTAAAAAGAAATTAACAGATTTTTTCAAGTAAGTTGTAAATTTCAATAAACATGTAATACGCATACATACATGTATTTCGTTTCTAATTACGTCATATATGCCGTATTTTTATAGACCTTTATAAGTGAGACAGATCCCTTCTGTAACTCTGTAAGCTAGAAACTCGGGTTAGTGAGAAACCTCTCTAAGAGAAAAAGAGATCGCGGTCCCTTGAGCTCTCACTTATCCAGGGTTGACTGTGTATATATATATATGTATATATATATATATATATATATATATATATATATATATATATATATATATATATATATATATATATATATATATATATATATATATATATATACCTAGTCAGGTCATAAGTATTGTCACACAGTAAAAACTTTTCTTTTAGAATGCTGGCCACAAAAAAGTTTATTGAATTCGAATTTCGAATTGTTCATGAAAATAAAAATGTATAACTTTTAGAATTTTACTCATTTTTAAATATGAAGTGGACGCTTAAAGAAGACCGTGTTGCAGTTATTGCGTTGCATCGTTGCGGTTACGCGCCAATTCAAATTTTTAACATACTGAAAAATTTGAATATTACCAAAAGATTCGTTTATCGTACCATCAAACGATACAATGAAGACTGTAGTGTAGATGACAGGCCAAGAAGTGGTCGCCCTCGGTCTGTTAGGACTCCAGCAGTGATAAAAGCTGTGAAGGCACGAATTCAAAGAAATCCCAAACGTAAGCAGAAACTGTTGGCCCTTCAGATGGGGTTAAGCAGAACCACGGTGAAAAGGGTGTTAAATGAAGACTTAGGGCTTCGGGCATATCGAAGAAAAACAGGACATCGTTTGAATGCTCGTCTAATGGACCTGAGACTGAAGAGATGCCGCGCTTTGTTGAAGCGGTACGCGAGAAAAAAATATCGGGAAATTCTTTTTTCGGATGAAAAAATGTTTACCGTAGAAGAGAGCTACAACAAACAAAATGATAAGGTGTACGCACACAGTAGTGAAGAAGCGAGCAACCGTATTCCGCGTGTCCAACGAGGTCATTTTCCATCCTCGCTCATGGTATGGTCGGGAGTTTCTTATTGGGGCTTAACAGAGGTACATTTTTGTGAGAAAGGTGTAAAAACGAATGCTGTTGTGTATCAAAATACAGTCCTGACGAACCTTGTGGAACCTGTTTCTCATACCATATTCAATAACAGGCACTGGGTATTCCAACAAGATTCGGCGCCAGCTCATAGAGCGAAGAGCACACAAGACTGGCTGGCGGCGCGTGAAATCGACTTCATCCGGCACGAAGACTGGCCCTCCTCCAGTCCAGATTTGAATCCGTTAGATTACAAGATATGGCAACACTTGGAGGAAAAGGCGTGCTCAAAGCCTCATCCCAATTTGGAGTCACTCAAGACATCCTTGATTAAGGCAGCCGCCGATATTGACATGGACCTCGTTCGTGCTGCGATAGACAACTGGCCGCGCAGATTGAAGGCTTGTATTCAAAATCACGGAGGTCATTTTGAATAAACTTTAATGTCATAAGAATCTATGTTTTGTTAAGTTCATTTTGGTATATGAATGGTTACATAATTAATAAACTTGTTACAATTATTTTACATTAAACATGTGACAGAATTTATGACCTGACTATATATATATATATATATATATATATATATATATATATATATATATATATATATATATATATATATATATATACCTAGTCAGGTCATAAGTATTGTCACACAGTAAAAACTTTTCTTTTAGAATGCTGGCCACAAAAAAGTTTATTGAATTCGAATTTCGAATTGTTCATGAAAATAAAAATGTATAACTTTTTGAATTTTACTCATTTTTAAATATGGAGTGGACGCTTAAAGAAGACCGTGTTGCAGTTATTGCGTTGCATCGTTGCGGTTACGCGCCAATTCAAATTTTTAACATACTGAAAAATTTTAATATTACCAAAAGATTCGTTTATCGTACCATCAAACGATACAATGAAGACTCTAGTGTAGATGACAGGTCAAGAAGTGGTCGCCCTCGGTCTGTTAGGACTCCAGCAGTGATAAAAGCTGTGAAGGCACGAATTCAAAGAAATCCCAAACGTAAGCAGAAACTGTTGGCCCTTCAGATGGGGTTAAGCAGAACCACGGTGAAAAGGGTGTTAAATGAAGACTTAGGGCTTCGGGCATATCGAAGAAAAACAGGACATCGTTTGAATGCTCGTCTAATGGACCTGAGACTGAAGAGATGCCGCGCTTTGTTGAAGCGGTACGCGAGAAAAAAATATCGGGAAATTCTTTTTTCGGATGAAAAAATGTTTACCGTAGAAGAGAGCTACAACAAACAAAATGATAAGGTGTACGCACACAGTAGTGAAGAAGCGAGCAACCGTATTCCGCGTGTCCAACGAGGTCATTTTCCATCCTCGCTCATGGTATGGTCGGGAGTTTCTTATTGGGGCTTAACAGAGGTACATTTTTGTGAGAAAGGTGTAAAAACGAATGCTGTTGTGTATCAAAATACAGTCCTGACGAACCTTGTGGAACCTGTTTCTCATACCATATTCAATAACAGGCACTGGGTATTCCAACAAGATTCGGCGCCAGCTCATAGAGCGAAGAGCACACAAGACTGGCTGGCGGCGCGTGAAATCGACTTCATCCGGCACGAAGACTGGCCCTCCTCCAGTCCAGATTTGAATCCGTTAGATTACAAGATATGGCAACACTTAGAGGAAAAGGCGTGCTCAAAGCCTCATCCCAATTTGGAGTCACTCAAGACATCCTTGATTAAGGCAGCCGCCGATATTGACATGGACCTCGTTCGTGCTGCGATAGACAACTGGCCGCGCAGATTGAAGGCTTGTATTCAAAATCACGGAGGTCATTTTGAATAAACTTTAATGTCATAAGTATCTATGTTTTGTTAAGTTCATTTTGGTATATGAATGGTTACATAATTAATAAACTTGTTACAATTATTTTACATTAAACATGTGACAGAATTTATGACCTGACTAGGTATATATATATATATATATATATATATATATATATATATATATATATATATACATACATACATACACGCACACTATATACTTAAAGTAGAATTATACAACACAAATAGCCACATTACTACTTGTAGAGTATATACAAAAAAAATTTGATGTTCATAATCGTATATAAGCGTTAAATGGGAACAGCCTCTGTTAGAATGGTATCTATTTAACTAATTACTTTCCTTTCTGATGATTATTTTGTACAAGAACGAAGTACTACAAATAGGAAGGGACGTTAAAGGCGCTCAGTTTGTAATGCTAACAATATTAAAATATTAAAAGCTGTGTAATCTTCTGTGTAAATCTTAGGCTATGAAGTGAATACTACGGTCACAACCAGGGTAAATAAACCGTAGAAGGGAACAAGAAATGAAATTGATGTATTACTTTTATTTAACATTATATTTTATTAAGAAAAATAGGGGATTAATAAAAATATAAAGTAAAACATGAAATTCCTAATAACATATGGCCATTTTTAGGTATTTAAACATTATGTTACTGGTTGTTGCTTGTAGAATTTCGTCGCTTAAGCAACATGACGAATTTGGTCGCCGTGTATTTCAAATCGCCGCTTCAATTGTTATGAACTGGTTGCGACTTAATATTTGTGTTACCAAATTTCTCTGCCCACGACCGTGTAGGTATTGTAAGTATGGTACACTGAGATATATACGATCAAATGGACTCATGGTTACAACAATAAACTTTCTAAAAATACATTATTCGTCTTGAACTAAATATTTATATCATTTTGTGTCACATTCGTGGCAATAAATTCATTAGAAATTGACATGGACTTGCACTTACAATATCCTAAGAAATATGAAGTACCTTAGACAATGAGAAGTTACCTATTTTTCTTGAAATATATGCAGTAGTGTTTCAATTACATATTTAAATAGTGTTTACTTTTTTATATTAATTGCAATATCAAACGCAAGGTTAATCTTGCGTCCGTTGTTTGAATAAGTGCTGTGAAATGAGTTTGGCTTAATCTACTAGGTGTCGATGTAATCCCATACATGTTTAAATATTGTAGTGAAACTAAAATTCTATTACAATTAAGAAAGACGTTACTTGTGTATAGGGTCAGTAAACCTTTATCAACCTAGTAATAACTCAATTTAATTTATTAAAACCATAGAAGTAATGGGACATTGTTTATTCAGTTCAAAATTTTTTGATAAAAATGCATGAACCGATGAATAATACGCGTCCAATCTCCCCTAAATTGTGTGTGGTACAAGATAACGCGGCACTAGTGTAAATATTTTCTGTGATAAATGTTTTACCTGTCGCGACCACGGCGCGCGTTTCAATAATAACCGTGATATTGCGATGATACGGACTGGAAAAACTCGTTCGCTGGATGTCGATATCCTTAAAGGTCCATGAATCGATGATCGGTACGATTGGGTAACATTAATATTCGCTTATACACTGCTGCTTTCCAACCCACTTATAAAAGAAAGTTCATAAACAGTGAGCAATGTATGACAAGTAAACCGTAAATTGCGTTATTTGTCCGATACATAAATAAGCCGGAACGGCCGTAGTGCGTTGTCAGTGAGCGTCTTTCATTCATGCCGCCTCGGGCCACGCTCCACACGAGATCTCATCTTCCAATTACCAACTGGATTCGTGTATTTGCCGTTTCGATTTTGTCTTTGTTACCCAATATATTTTAAACGATTGTACATTTTATTCTGTACTGAAAATATATTCCATTTTTTTATTGCTGTAGGACAGCAGACAGGCTGACGGACAGCTTAGCATTTAGCAGTTACCGACGTCTATGGGGCTTGCAACGCCAGTGGCATCGCGAACACGCTGCTGTCCCATAAGGGTACAGGAACTTGGGTCACTAATGCCGGAACACAACACAAGGGTATTATGTTGGCATTCTTAAGACCAAAGGTGGTTGCTCAATTCAATCAGGAAGACTTAAATGTTAATGAAAGGAAAAGTAGTGGTCAACCTCATTTCATTAGAACTTCACCTGTGTGCAAAGTTATCAAGGCATGAATCGCTAAAATTCCTGTCTTGAACTACGCGCATAAAAAAGAAAAAATGGCCATCTTCTAAACCAGCGACTAAAACTAATGAGAATAAAAATCCCACGCATTACTACAACGGTTCGCTAAAAAATAGTATCGAAACATCATGTTTACAGACGAAAAAAAGAGATTTTTTATTTTTATTGATCTACATCGACAGCAGACAGGCCGATGGCCCACCCAGAATTTAGCAGTTCCCATCGCCTATGGGTGTAACGCCTGTGGCATTGCGAACACGCTGCTGTCCCATAAGGGTGCTGAACCCTGCGGCCAGTTGTAAAAGGCGATAAAACAACCCTAGTTAGGTGATAGGGCCCCAAATGCGTCTGGATGTCAATCACCCTTGTTCTACAAGTGTGCCGTAATAATCTTGTATTGTGTTCCTTCGTTAGTGTCCCAGGTTCCAGAACCGCTACGCAGACCTCGCAATCGTCAATAATAAGCGACGGTAAGTGCTTACTACGAGTATTTAGTAGGCCGTCAGCCTGTCTGCTGTTTCTCAGCCATAACAAGATACGGCATGTTTATATCATGAAAAAGTGTCACTTGCAACTTGGATCTTGATATTCGGCTTTTGCAACAGATGATCATTCGGGAGGGTCACCGACGGTGGCGCATTGTGCCGGTGTATTACACAAACAGTACTGAGCGCAATCGCTCAGCGTTTCACAATCGCGGGTTCGCCGACCGACACCAATACCTAAATTAATTTTTTTTTGGTCCCCAGTCGCCGGCGCTCATTGTTCAATTTGTGCCTCCGATTTTGGAACACCGATGTGCTATCGGTGACACGTTGTCTAGAAAGTTATTTCTAATACACATACTTATTTCATTATATTGGCATATATAAATACCCTAGGTACCTGGTGCTCAGTGGCATTACACTCGGAGGTCCTGAGTTCGAATCCCACGATGGTATGCACCGCTTAGGCACGCTTACCAACGGCGAAGGAAAATATCGTGAAGAAACCTGCATACCGGTATGTGTAACAAACCAATCCAGCTTGCGTGACAAGCATGGCGGGTATACTGTCTCCCTAAGTCTTCCCCCTAAAGGGGAGGGCTGAGCCCAAAAGTGGGACGCTATTGGTTGTTATTTATTTTATTCTATATAAATATTCTGTGATAATTAACACAGCGCCTTCTAGTTCCGAAGTAGGAAAGCCCTTGTGTTATGGATACTAGGATACTTATAAATGTTTCTTTTGTAAATATATAAATAATCGTATAGTACGTGACCTCCGTAGACTATTCAAGGAGTGAAAGAGCTTGCTCCAGAAAGAACGCGATTTATATTTCTTACTTTTGAAGAAAAAAAATCACCTAAAAACATTGAATTTTTATTATTGTTGTAGGACAGCAAACATGCTGACGGCCCACTTAGAATTTAGTAATTACCGGTGGCTATGGGTGTTTGCAACGCCAGTGGTATCGCGAACACGCTGCTATCCCATAAGGGCACAGGAACTTGGGTCAACAATGCCGGAACACAACACAAAGTTATTATCCGTACAGGGGCGGAAAAAGAATACTAACCTCTGTGGCCCGGGTCGACCTGTCGTAAAAGGCGACAAAACAACCCAACCTAGCTACGTGGTAGGGCCTGAGGCCCTCTGAGCCCGTCTGGATGGCGACCACCTTCGGTCTTAAGTATGCCGCCATAATAACCTTGTGTTGTGTTCCGGCATTAGTGACCCAAGTTCCTGTACCCTTATGGGACAGCAGCGTATTTGCGATGTCACTGGCGTTGCAAACACTTATAGGCGACGGTAACTGCTAAATTCTAAGCGGGCTGTCAGCCTGTCTGCTGTCCTACGCAATAAAAAAAAAATTGCCAACGCAGTGGCAGTTTATTGATGCCCTTCTTAAAGAAATCAGCTGGACGGGAGGCAACAAATTCTTCAAAGGCATTTTGTACGGCCTCTCGGGTATTGAATTTTTTTCCCGCCAAGAAGTTATCCAAATTCTCGAAAAAGTAGTAGTCTGTAGGCGCAAGGTCTGGTGAGTAGGGCGGATGACGGAGAACTTCCAACCCCAGTTCTTGCAACTTGGAGACCGTCTCCTGTGCAGTATGAGGTCGCGCGTTGTCGTGCAGGAGCAGCGGAGACGAGCGATTGACCAATGGAGATGTGCCAGCTTCGCCATCATTGTGTTCAGTTCTTCACAGTACACATCTGCAGTAATGCTCACCCCGTTTGGTAAGAAGCTGTGATGAATCACACCGGCGCTAGACAACCAAACAGTGACCATCACTTTTCTAGGAGTAAGTTTTCGTTTAGGGCATTGTTTAGGTGCTGAACCAGGATCCAACCAACTTGCTGAGCGCTTGCGGTTATCAAACAGAATCCATTTTTTATCGCAGGTAACAATGCGGTTCAAAATTCCTTCATTTGTGTGTCTGTTGAGCAGTGCAAGGCACGTCTCGACGCGTACTTCGCGATGGTGATCATTGAGTTCGTGGGGCACCCATTTGTCAAGTTTTTTATCTTGCCAATTTGACGCAAATGGACCAATATTATTTTAACGTTAACGTAGAAAGCTGGTGTTAATCCAGCCGTAGATTGTGTATCATCAGCTTCCACAGTCGCCTTTAATTCGTCATTGTTGACCAAAGTCTTCGGACGACCGCGAGGTTCATTTTTCAGATCGAAATTCCCAGAACGGAAGCGAGCAAACTAATAACAGGTGGTGCATTGGTTTGTAGTGTTAGCTCCGTTGACTTCCATAAACTTCGTTGATGTTGCGTGCCGTTTGTGCCGCGTTACTGCCACGACGGTACTCATATTCCATAATTACTCGAATTTTTAATGTATCCATGATGACGAAAAAGATTGAAATGCGATTAAAATGTAACACTAATCAATAAACAAATGACTACTTTTGGAAAAAGGGATTCCATGTTTTTAAAATAAAATTAATTTCAAATTAGAATTCTTAGCTTAACAAATATATTTTGATTTGAAATGACCAGTACTGCAGAACGGCAATTTCATAGGTAGGTAAAGACCTATTATATCAGTTGTCTATTACCCATAACATAAATAATTTTACTTTGGGATTAAATGGTGATATGTGAATTATATATGTATTACTTATTCATTTTCTTAAAGGAATTAGATGTCTATCGTCCCTTTTATAACAAAATTTAGTCCGTTACTGATTATCTCTACAATTACCTGTAAAGGAGTTGTGTTTCACAGCACTCTATTTGTGACCAGTTTTTATTGCCCAAACACACGAGTATGACATTTTATAAATGTAACAAGGTCATTTGTTGCTCATAAATTACCATACTGTAACTCAAACACAATGTAGTTTAAATAATCACTTGATGGATTCGAATGTCAGATCGAAGGTCTTGGACGCGTCCATTTTCGATTTGAACTATAAGCATGCTTTTCCATTAAAAGCTAATCGAAGTGTATGCTTGAATTTATTCACAATCACTTAAGTCGTAATTTAGAAGGCTAAAGTAAATAATTTGATTTGACTTGATATATATAGGTATAAGTACTACGCTAACAATGTTAGTTGCGTAATAATTGTGTAGTGTAGAGTCCCTCTAAAAGTTTTGAGATCCAAATACACTTCTTTTTCCCCGTGCAGGGGCGGAGTAAGAATAATTACTCCTCTGGCCATGGTCAGCCTGTCGTATAAAGCGAGAAACAAACCCCTGATAGTAAGCTCCCATAATACATATATAATAATCTTGTTCTGTGTTTCGGCATTAGTAACCACAGAACCTATGCAGAAAGTAGTGTTCGTGGTGTCCCTAGCGTCGCAAACATCTAGAGGTGAAGGTATTACTAATGTACTATTTAATGAGCCGTCAGTCTGTCGGCTGTTCCTCAGCAATAAACCTGCACCCTGCTTAAGAATGTACAAGACTCGACTGTGAGCTTTTAAGTTGATTGATTTGATGCTCAACTGTTTATATAATGACAATTTAGTCCAATATTTTTCTTATATATTGAGTAAACCCAATTTATATGTAACACGTCGGCTCCAGATGGAAGCTGGCGAGATTATGTGGAGGTCACTGTCCGTCTGAGGCCCGTCTGGCTAGCACATGATGTTCAATCTATTTCATCTATTTCTTGTGTCTGCTTTTGTGGAGATGGAGTGATACCGAAGGACAACGAATAATTTCATCTTATGACGGCACACGAATTTAGTTAGCAGACCCCCGGTAGCTAAATGGAAGTTTTGTTAGTAACTGCAATTCATCTCCATGATGTTGATGATTTTTAAGGCACAGAAAATAAAATTCAGATTAAGCGATCATTAAAATTGTCGGAAATCAGATGTATAATATTATTTACAATTTTTAACAAATGTTCTTCTTCTTCGTCGTGTTCTTCATTCCTGAAGGTCGTGCCCGTCTTGATAAGCCTTTACGGAGACGTCGACGAACTGCTCCCACACCACTCTGTCCTCGGCCTGTTTTAGAGCTGCAGGCAAAGTGAGCCCCGTGATTGTCTTTATTTGATTCAACCATCGGGTTGGTGACCGTCCTCTGGGCCTTTTCCCCTCTATTTTGCCCAGCACTATCAACACGTTAACATCACTATAACAAATATTACAACCATTATGAAATATATTTTTTTTAATTACAGATAAGGAAATTACATATCATTGCTTTCATAATCATATGATATCATCATATCATATCATAATCATAATTGATATTGAGCATGAAAATCAGCGTTACAAGATATTTAATAATAACATAATAAATTAGTGACATTCTTGACAAATCTCTTCGTATGTCGTAGTTTTAGTAGTTCAGGTAGACAAACAAACATGGATTTTCTACATTCATACTAATATTATAAATGTGAAAGTAACTCTGTCTGTATGTCTGTTATGTTTAAATCGCTGAACCAATTTTGATGAATTTCAGTATAGACATAGATTAGACCTTGGAGAAGACTACTTTTTGTCGCGAAAATGAAACTGGAAGGGGGTGTGAACGTAATTAAGTTCAGCTGTTTTATATTTATATGACAGAACATTTACTGGGGCAGGTAGTTTTATTATACATATAAATATGTTAACCCCCTCCATAGGGGGTTAACAATATGTATAATATTTATCCATATAAAATTAGTAGTTTTCTTTCGTTATTGTGTTTATTTATAGACATTGACCCCCAACTTTAGAGAAGCTACGTTGCCAGCTTTGAATATGTCAAGGCTAATGAAGGCGGATCGAGAAAAATAAGTGTCTAATTCAATGTTCCTAAAAGAAAATTTGTTTGAACATAAATGGTTTAATAATGATCTCAGTAAGCAAATATAACCCACTCAAGTTGTAAGCAACAGTCGGGGTGCAAATCAACTTCGAACAGCAGCTTATTGAATTCATAAATCAAATCTGTATTTCACTGGGAGTCGACACAGATCGCATAGTTGAGATGTCTGTGTAATTGGATGGTAGAATTACAGTGCTTTCCCAGCGATTTGTCGGTTGCGTCGTCCGTTGGAGTACGGAGCGCGGCCTACGTGATCTGCGCTTGCGACATTTTGACAATCTGCCTTTACGTAATTATGCAGTATTGAGCTACGTCTTACTGTTTGTAAGAGTAATGTGTACTTGCTTGCTTCTTTTGTACTTTTTAAATATTAATAGTATGTTATTGCTTGGCGTCATTTTTTTGTTATTGCTGTTGAACAGCAAACAGGCTGAATGCTCCCTGGAACCTGGATCACTAATGCCGGAATACAACACAAGCTAATAGGAAACCAGGGTGGTAGCGATTCAAGTGCGCTTGGCTGGGGTTACTAAAATGTCACAAACGTTATTATTATTGTCCTCACCTTTTTATATTATTATATTCTACATTGTTATTCTTAAACGTGCATCTATTTAATTGTAAATGAATTTAACAAATGTACGTCCCATTGTTCGGCATAGTTCACGTGTACGTAGCGTGTTATTGCATGAGCCCGCGCAGTCTCGCCGCGCCGGTTGTTTACATCAAAACAAACGGAGAAAGTATTATAGCACAGTACACAATATTTCCCACTTCCTTTGAGATTCAAATAGTTGTAATGGAGTATCTAATAATGGTTAAGCTAGAACGCGATAGCCAAGTGTAAATCAAGGACATATGACCCATTCGAAGATCCATTAATGGAAGTTCGCTCATAGGCCTTTCTCAGAATATTTTGCTTATTACATCCAATTTCTGTAATACACCGTCACCCAATCTTGGCGGGAAGCATCCACGTTTTCAAACGGAAACGTGTTTACTCCAACGGTTGTCGGTTCTCGGGCTATATGACGTAGGAAAGTGTATCAGAGAAATTATGGAAGTGAATTTTAGAAGTCATAAGACTACTTATTACAAAGCAGTTGCCTTGAGTTGTTTCGAGGTGATTTTCAATAATCACGTCAAGATTAATACTGTGTTGTTTAAAAACAATAATATGTTTTGATAATGCATTCAAGGTATTTGACCGAGGTGAATGACGTCATGTTTTAATTGTAAAAAGGTTATTATCGATTTTTAGAATGCTAATTTAAGAAATATATAGCAAAGTTTTGTATAATACCTAGTCAGGTCATAAATTCTGTCACATGTTTAATGTAAAATAATTGTAACAAGTTTATTAATTATGTAACCATTCATATACCAAAATGAACTTAACAAAACATAGATTCTTATGACATTAAAGTTTATTCAAAATGACCTCCGTGATTTTGAATACAAGCCTTCAATCTGCGCGGCCAGTTGTCTATCGCAGCACGAACGAGGTCCATGTCAATATCGGCGGCTGCCTTAATCAAGGATGTCTTGAGTGACTCCAAATTGGGATGAGGCTTTGAGCACGCCTTTTCCTCCAAGTGTTGCCATATCTTGTAATCTAACGGATTCAAATCTGGACTGGAGGAGGGCCAGTCTTCGTGCCGGATGAAGTCGATTTCACGCGCCGCCAGCCAGTTTTGTGTGCTCTTCGCTCTATGAGCTGGCGCCGAATCTTGTTGGAATACCCAGTGCCTGTTATTGAACATGGTATGAGAAACAGGTTCCACAAGGTTCGTCAGGACTGTATTTTGATACACAACAGCATTCGTTTTTACACCTTTCTCACAAAAATGTACCTCTGTTAAGCCCCAATAAGAAACTCCCAACCATACCATGAGCGAGGATGGAAAATGACCTCGTTGGACACGCGGAATACGGTTGCTCGCTTCTTCACTACTGTGTGCGTACACCTTATCATTTTGTTTGTTGTAGCTCTCTTCTACGGTAAACATTTTTTCATCCGAAAAAAGAATTTCCCGTTATTTTTTTCCCGCGTACCGCTTCAACAAAGCGCGGCATCTCTTCAGTCTCAGGTCCATTAGACGAGCATTCAAACGATGTCCTGTTTTTCTTCGATATGCCCGAAGCCCTAAGTCTTCATTTAACACCCTTTTCACCGTGGTTCTGCTTAACCCCATCTGAAGGGCCAACAGTTTCTGCTTACGTTTGGGATTTCTTTGAATTCGTGCCTTCACAGCTTTTATCACTGCTGGAGTCCTAACAGACCGAGGGCGACCACTTCTTGACCTGTCATCTACACTAGAGTCTTCATTGTATCGTTTGATGGTACGATAAACGAATCTTTTGGTAATATTCAAATTTTTCAGTATGTTAAAAATTTGAATTGGCGCGTAACCGCAACGATGCAACGCAATAACTGCAACACGGTCTTCTTTAAGCGTACACTCCATATTTAAAAATGAGTAAAATTCTAAAAGTTATACATTTTTATTTTCACGAACAAATCGAAATTCGAATTCAATAAACTTTTTTGTGGCCAGCATTCTAAAAGAAAAGTTTTTACTGTGTGACAATACTTATGACCTGACTAGGTATATTATGTACAGTTGGGTGTAACATATATTTTGTTTGTCGTTCACTACTACAGACGTTCTAATGTATATATCCAACAATATCCAACATAACTTTAAAAATATAAAAAATGTGTCGAAAATATAATAATTTCGTAAATAGTGTAAATCTCTCATTGCTTTTTGTTACTTAAATTTAGTACGTATAAAACGCTACTAATAACTGAACCAGACATATATCTCATAAATATAACAATGTTGTTATACATTTTTTTGACGTAAAAGTAGATAGAGGAAACTAGCAGTAAACAGTTTTTAATGCTAGTTTACTGAAAACAAAGCAATTAGAAGAACAATTGACGTGCGCAAGTATTTATTAAATAAGTTAATGGAATTCAACTCTCTAAGACGCTACGTAACAATTCAAAATTGTAAAAGTGAGTGAATTTGGTTCCGGGAGAGTTTGAATGCCCGTTAATGTAGATTTTTACAGATTATATAGACACCCGACAGTTATAAGCAAACAGGTGATTAGTGGTACTTGTTTTGTTTCGTATTCGGTACTTTATTGTTGTGTAATATCATAAAAGTCGAAACAGAATGTAAACATTATACTTTGCGCTCGTCGCTTATGTTTGTTCGAATGCTGCTAGTCCACGCTAACACAGCACACGTGTGTTATGTGACATTTTAGAGCAGAAAGCGTAGAAATGAGATCAATAAGTTTGTATTTATTTACGTAATTTCAATACATTTTATGCACAAGTTATTGTGTGTAATTTGATAATTACACCTTTTTATGACATGGAAATATCGGTAATAGAGTGACTGCTAAATTTTTAATAGCTGAAACATATTTGATAGAAAAAATTGAAATAATTGACTAAAAAAGTAGACAATAAAAGAAATGAGACGGAAAAAATTTACTAAAAAGTTAATTATTTGTTACCATTATCGTATATAATACAATTAGGTACAATGTAGTTATTTCATACCGCTATTAAAGAAAATCGTGACAGCTTGCCGGTCAAACTGGCCCAATTTTCCAAATTCAAACCATTTACTAAAAAAAAATTATAACTGTATTAAAAACTTGTTATTAAAGTTAACATCGAAGGGACTACTCAAATAATAGTAAAAACCGATAGTAACAATCAGTGATGTTTTCATGCTATAGCATTTTAATGAGATCTTTGATGTTGGTCAACATAACTGGTATGTTGTCCTAAACGATGTCCCATAAACAGTTTTAACTGTATTTGAACTTCTGGATCTGCTTTATGGCAATATCGAGGCCGGATTAGATCACAGTGACGTTTCTTAAACCGATTGTTACTTTCATTTCACCATTCGGTCATTGGAATAGACGATTGTTACTACTACGAGTTTATAATTGTAGATCTCTCTTTGTCTCGCTATAAGGAGTGAAAGAGTAAGAATAAGGATAAGACTAGTGGTCGCCCAGGGGTCGAAATTCGACCAATATGCATTAAATTTTTAAGTTTGTACTTTATTAGGGTTCTTTTATCAAAGGCTATATCTATAATCCAAGGATTCGTCTTAGCTACTCAGTTAATTTGCCATTTGTCTACATCAGTTTGAACAGCATCACTGTAAAACTTCAAAATGTTTTGCATTGTAAAACCGGCATTGAAGATCCGTTTCGTAACCATATGTAAACATTATTCTCACACATTCTGCTGTCCCACAGCAATAAAAACAAATCGAGCAGTAGTGTTCCTAATTTTTATTGTAATTAATTTAATGTTAATTAGAAATTAATGGATTTTTGGCAATAAAAATAGCTTTCGGCACTTTTCCTCCACATAATCTTTATTTAGGTGACTTTGACAAACCCGTCCAAATTTTTTTTACGCACTAAACATCATTTAAGGAACCCATTTTTGCAAAAAAAAATTGTATGTAAAATTTTCAAAATAAAATATTTCATATATGATCATTAATTCAATCATACGTAAGAATAGTCCTATGGTGCAACCTTCGTACGTTAACCTGTTATTACCTGTCTCTGTCTCGATAAAATCCCGTCCCGCGTAAATGAGTAGTGCGTATTCGCTCGCCCGTTGCAATGCCGCCGTCCTCGGCCTTTTACTAAGTCAGATGGAAAGGTCATTGACACTCTAGCACCGTATTGTGTAAATTGCGAGTTCTTTGAATGACTTTGTGATGCTGATTACTCAATATTTTTTACTATGTGATACAAAACTAAAATACATGTTTCTCATAACTTTTACTAAAGATTCTTCTGTGTGAATTTGGACGGGTTTGTCAACGTCACCTGTATATGATGATGATGTATAAATATTTACGTGCTTGTTGTTTTATATTGAATCTAGGAAGAATGAAGCGAGCAAAAATAGAAAGTAGATAAATATAGGGCTACTGCATCCCTTACCTAAGACGTCGTACCAATAAGAAACGGCCACCACCTGGTTCATGCTTTTGGGGTTCAAGGGTCTGACAGCAGTCGCTCCTAAATACCAAACTTAGCTTAGATTTCAGGTTTTTCGTTTGCCTTCTTGGACAAAGTGTCAGTAAAGTCAGTCAAGGTGCGTTGAAATTTTATCCTGTGATCTTACTCACCGGACCGGACATACAAAGAGTTTTCAATGCAACCGAACGCGACGTGGATGTCATAATATCATCACGATGATAGGAAGAAGAAAATTAGAGCAGAAAAAGTTGACCTCACGTCGTGCTAGCGAGTTTCGCTTGTATAAGTAATAATAAAAAAACCAATTGTCACGTTAAACGTTACACGTAATAGATTACATCAAAATGTTAACTGCAGTCAAAAGTTATGATTACATAAACGGTTGTTTTATTTTAATTAAATAAAAATTCACATGAAGTATAAATAATTTTAGGACTCTACTACTTCATACACTAAATATTCTTCCCGTCCTTTTTCACACATTATATGGGGTCGGCACATGTTCTGTCCTTCGACTCTCCTCTATTAGCCGTTATCTCAACATGCACACTCTTTTTCGCCAACTGTTGTGTTTAATGCTTATTTACATATTAGGTTACCTATAATCAATTTTAAAACTGCAATCTTAATATGAATACTAGATTAGACGTTGTAAAAAATAAACATTGCCTTATCTGGTAACTGCAAATATTGCTTTTTTAATTTAATAATAAAATAAATCAACTCATTTAGCAGAGTATTTGAATTACTATACAATCCTGCATATAAACAATAAATATTATTCAGTATAACCAAGTATTATTTAAAAAAAATTAAGAAACAAATTATTGCATATAACTTTTATTTACGTCAAATTTTCCCAGCGTAGCGAAGAAGTTTTTATATAGCAGTCCTTACATAGCATCCCATTAGCGCGTATTATAATATATCCAGATAATATAACCGCCATGCTTGTCCAAGACAAATTGTTTGTGACACATACTGGTGATCTAGGTACGCAGCTTTCCTCACGATCTTTTACTTCACCATCGATATATGGAAATTATGTCATAATTAATATGCACAATTGGCGAAAAAACTGGATTTCGCAGTCGTGATCGTGATTGGTGTGACGTATGATACGCACCAAGTATTTTTTTATTCTTCTGAAACAGCAGTCAGGCTGATGGTCTACTTAACAGTAAGTAGTTACTGCTTTGGGACCGCTAACACGTTGCCGTCCGCTTGGAGGAACTGGAGCTGGGGCACTTATAGGAATAAATCACAAGGTTACTATGGTGGCTTATTTAGACCAGGGATGGCTGGTATCTGCGCTTGGATACCACCTAGAGTTGTTTAGTCACCGTTTACGACATCCCGCTCCCGTCCGCAGAGGTCAGTATTTATTATACTAAAAATTATTAGTAGGTAACGAGTTAATTTTAATATTTTGAAACTGGAGACAGTTTGTAGTACATCTGCTGTGCATATACTCATATACCTATTAGTCGTGTTATCGGCCCAGTTGTCAACAGTGGATTACGTGGTAGGGGCATTAGTCGATATCTGCTAGTGTTGTTTATACATTCATTTGTCATTCGTCACGGTTGCTAATACGTAAAGCCACTTATATTTGAGTTAGAATGCTATTCAAGGCCGAACAAATAAATCGTTCGATATTCACGTGTGGTTTCAATAATTATTTTACGGAGTAATTATTATTTTTAACCGCGTAACAAAATGTAACGTACGGTTTTAACGCAAAAACTTGTACAGATGAGTAAATAACATAATGTTGTGTAGATCGTAAGACATTTGGTGTTATATGTTTAATTGTTATTGTCAGTTGTTGTTTTGAAATGAGTGTGACTCATATTAACAACGCTTATCTGCCTACTGTTATATTTGAGTTGGAAAAATACTTTTTGGAAAGGGGCTATATCAGTTACTTTGCTGCATATTTATTATTATATTATATTTTATATACATTTTTATTATATTATATATACTAACGAATTATATGTCCATATTATATAATTTCCTGATAATATCTTAATCATGCATATAATTTTTGTTTATGTAAATAAAGCTTATTTATAAACTTGAGAAAGTTTATAAATAATAAAATATTTATAAACTTTCTCAAGTTTATAAATAAGTTTATAATTAGAAGTGATTGACCTTGAACTTCGACTGACAAATACGGACGCGATTTTCTATGAGTTAATTTGAAAATAATACATGGTATTCTAGTTTTTTTTATTCCTGTGTTAGAGCAGACGGGTTGACGGCCCACTCACTACATAGTAAGCAGTTACCATCGTCTATGGATGTTTGTGACGTCAGGAATACCGCTGCCATACGCGTAGATTAACTGGAATCTGAGTCACTTATGCCGAAGCACAACACAAGATTATTATGACGGCATATTTAAAGAGTAAGAGTGGTTGCTATCCAGTTGAGCCTAGAGCCTTAGCTAGGGTTGTTTTGTTGCATTTCACGACATACCTCGGGCTGTAGGCGTCCATATTCTTACTCCACCCCTGCATGGAGAAATTATAGAATGTGCTAAATTTGATAGTAATAAAAGCGCCAGTAGGCACTAGGATAAGATATTCCTTGTCAACTGTGAGGTGTGTGTGCACGTGAGTCTCTGAGTACCCCGCTACGAGCCTCCAAGCGGCAAGATCAAGCAGTTTCACCTCAAAAAAGGCTAAGATATGAACTTAAAATAAACAAAGTTTTTTTTTATTGCTGTGGAACAGCAGGCAGGCTGACGGCCCACTTAATAGTAAGCAGTTACACACAAAGAATTATGCAGAACATAAAGTTATTATGGCGGCATACATATACACCAGGGGTGGTCGCCATCCAGGTGGACTTGGAGCCCTGCCATGTAGCTAGGGTTGTTTTGTCGCCTTTAACGACAGGCCGACCCCGGCCACAGAGGTTAGTATTCTTATTCCGCCCCTGCACAGAGAAAAAGGTTACCAAATGGAATTCAAAATCAATTCTAAATATTTAAATGAAGCTGGAGAGTGGGACTACTTGCATTTAGAACTCATCGACGGTGTGATGAAATCTTTGTAAAGGTGGCGTTCTTAATAAATTGCCTATAAATGGTAAGGTGACAAATAACTGGAAGCGAGTCGTCTAAGTTATTTGTTTGGTATGTTTGACGCAATGGCGTTGCACAGACCTCGTCAAGCTACTTCTCGCGACCATTAGTCGAATGACAATACACAGCGCCATCTAGTCTCAAAGTAAGCAGCAATTGTAATATGTGTACTAGACAAGTCCGTGCACGGGCAGACTAAGAATACCCCTGTGACCGGAGTCAGCCGGTCGTAAAAGGCGACAAAACAACCCTAGCTATGTGGTAGGACCCCAAGCCCGTCTAGATGGCAACCACCCCTGGTGTATAAGTATGCCGCCATAATTAACCTTGTGTTGTGTTCCGGCATTAGTGACCGAAGTTCCTGTACTCCTATGGGACAGCAGCGTGTTCGCGGTGCCTCTAGCGTCCCAAACATCCATAGGCGACGGTAACTGTTTACTATTAAGTGGGCCGTCAGCCTGTCTGCTGTACCTCACAAATAAGTTACTAATATTCTACTTATATACTTTCTTCGTCTTTTGTAAGTAAATAAATATCATACATAAATACATAAACACGTGACTCTGGACGAAAATCCAACGTATCGAATAACTTGGTCGTCAATATTACTAAGGTCAATATTACAATATTACTCGCTCAGGGGTCGAAATTAGACCATAATTCATTTTATATTTAAGTTTGAACTTTATTAGGGTTTTTGTCAAATTCTAAAGCTACTCATATTAATTTGAAATTTTTCTTCACCAGTTTGAACAGCATCACTGTAAAACTTTAAAATGTTTTGCATTGCAAAACCTGCATTGTAGATCCGTTTCGTAACCCATGTGTATGTATGTAACCACCCACATGTAAACCCATTCTCACAAATAGGCAAGAAATGAATTCAGATTACTTATACACCATTTTCAAAAATTAAATATATGTAAATAACAACAATTTCAATGTTTCATTCCTTCTTAATGTCAAATGTGAATTTTGACATTCAATAATACCACAGAGAATGTAATCACTTAAGACAATTAATGTTTATTTATTAAACATATCATTAGTAATAATAATTGTATAATACTATTTATATATAGATTTTTCATAAGCAATTTTCGTAAAACGGGTTACAAAGTTTTCGATTCACGTATTACGAGTATATAGATAATAAATTTTCAATCTCATTTATATATATTATACATTTGTTAATTTATCATTATTTAACACTTAAACCTGGTATCTTTAACCGTGAGTGTAAAACCACGGATGTTTGACCGATTAGTCACCGAGAGCATTCCCTGCGTTCCGATCCTGTGCGCTGATCGACAGCGAACCTCGTTACTCTTACATCCAAACAATGGAATGAGGGGAAGTGCTTCGTTATTTATGAATCAACTCTGAACGTGCTATTTATTTCATCACCTTAGCGTGAAATCACCGCCACCTATATCACCCCTTACGACGTTAAATTAGCAGTTTTTGCTACCATGGCTAGACATTAGTTTTTACATATTATATAGGTATGTATCCGGCAGCCTAAAGCGTAGCCATACCACCGAAGGCAACTCTCTTGCAGTTTATCCGCAATGTCATGGACATGACGGCTGTAGCGGGTGCGGGAGTTCCTAATAAATTCTTCACCTTCACCGTATGTATCATATTCATCTTTGTGATACACAGCTCCTGCTTGTCTCGCTCCAGCATTAGAGCTGTTCGGTATCGGGAGTGTAATTACAGCAACACAAATGCACGACCACTTACCTCTGTCTTCGTGCTGCTGGGGATCTTCGATTATGGCTGTAGAAGGCACTGGCACGAACCACTTTCGATTGCGCTAGTTAATTTCTTGAAATATTGAAATAGAACAACGGAAATCGACGCGACGCGTGCGCGGCGTATATTTTGAATGTACGAATCGAGAGATGGCAGCGTCGTCGTAGAATAGGGGTGGCAATGCATTTGCTTAGATACGATTAACTCGATACTAGGAAATATTCGCGGTAAATTGATTGTGCTAAATACGCTTGTAATAATCCACGCTTGACTTTGACCTCGCCATTTAACATCAATAGGTAATAATATAACGTCCCCTAATGTCCACTCCATAGGTGTATTAACATCTTGCGTTCTTGTTGCAGAGTGTTACTTGCATAGTTTTTATTATAAATTATTTGCTGTTTAGAAAAATGTCTAAACTATTATCTGAACCATTCAAAAGAAAGTCCACATCAGAGCTCTTTTGACTGTTCAAAATCTATGCTCAGTTAATTTCATACATAATATTTTTTATAGTATTAAATATTATATTATGATTTTGGTGATTACAATGCATATAAATACTTTGATAAATACAAATTAAAACCTTGAATTTATTTACAATAAATTAAACAATAATACTTATTTTATCCGTGCAGGGGTGGAGAAAGAATACTAACCTCTGTGGCCGGGGTCGGCCTGTCGTAAAAGGCGTCAAAACAACCCACCCTAGCTACGTGGTAGGGCCTCAAGCCCGTCTGGATGGCGACCACCTTTGGTCTTAAGTATGCCGCCATAATAACCTTGTGTTGTGTTCCGGCATTAGTGACCCAAGCTCCTGTACCCTTATGGGACAGCAGCGTGTTCGCGATGCCACTGGCGTTGCATACACCTATAGGCGACGGTAACTGCTAAATCCTAAGCGGGCCGTCAGCCTGTCTGTTGTTCTACAGCAATAAAAAAAAACTATATGTAAAAAATATAATAGATTTATTTTACAAAGTAGCCTTGATTTATCGATTCAGATCCATATTTAAAGGTTTAATAAAAATAAAACTAATATGTTTATGTAATCCAAAAATCATTATCGACAGTGGTTACTTAACGAATTATAAATAAATACTCAAAGGTAGCCAAGAATGAGTGGCCGAAAAAACGTATGACACCTGTTTCTTGCTTGCTAATAGTTTAAAATCATAGTGAAGTACCTGAGGTCGCAGCGATCCCGTTGCACGGGAGTTCGGACACAAAATATGTAGTTCAGAAGTAGAAGTGTGTGACAATCTATATAGAAACGGTTAATGCACAAAAATTGTAACCGCACCATACATTCCAGAGTGTGGTGTACCCAGGTGAGTTTCACAAGGCTGATCTGAGCGGTCTTTGCGTCGTTGCTGTCCTGTGGTATAGAATTCTCATATGCAAAGAAATAAATTAAATATGTATATTTGCAACTGTCTTCAGACTGTTTGATCAGAAAAGGATATGCTTCTCCTTTATTCTATATTTGTGATCTAGAGAAACTAAAAACCCATTTATCACTATGCCCGTTGCTATTTTGGTACAACTTATTATTATATTGTTAAATTTTTGAAATAAAATAATTTTTTCGGCTTATACGTTACCTGTTAATCAAGTGTTATCACACTCGGAGTAACTAAGAGTCACGGGTTTGATTTGCACGATGGCATGTGCTTATTACCGATGCCAGGTACCGATGGTAAATGATATCATAAGCAAAATTTCATACCGAAATCACCGGTACGTGCAATCCGCCAAGCGCTCTTGCACAAGCACTACGGATATACTGTTTATTTCCTCTAGAGGGAGTCCCGAGGTTTATTATTTATTTATTATAAATAAGGTTTAACATTGTTACGAGATTATTTTTTCATATATTGACGTCTAAGCAGCGTATGAAGTTAATCTTCTGCACTTTCCAGTCTGTTGTGGTTCGGGTCGGGCTAACGGGCGGCGGCTAATGAGAACGGAGCGGCTCAGTTATGCAGATGCCTGTATGAGCAAACGGTAAAGATTGTAAACGAACCTAGCAGGTTGCTTTCTGGCTATCCAATTGTAATTGCTACTTATTTGAAATAAAGTCTAAATTTTGATAACTATATTATTTACTTTTTGGATTCGATAGACACTGCATTGTTTTCATCGTTATTAAAATGTTTATTCAATATTAAGTAACGCTATTTATTCAATAACACAAAAAGTTTCCAATTTTTTTTTCTTATAGTGGTACAATGCTCTTAGGGGATCAATTTACATCACCTTTCAGCTGGTACCACCTTAAAAAGCGACAACATTGTGCAAGCATTTTACTTTCTCGACATACATTTAACACCCCAAGTGTTAGATTTAAGTAAAGCTGCTCTTTCTGCGATAAACGTTTGCGAAAGAAAGGTGTCACCGAAGCAAAGCAGCATAATATGATTCACAGAAGCATCTTCCTGGTCTATTAATCACCAGGAGATCGTGGATTTCTAGGTTATAATTTTGGACACCTCTGAGATATTAAATGGATAATGATGACCAGCCAGTCGCTAATAAATATACCAGTTGGATCTTTGATCTACAAGCACCAGGGTGGTTGCTGGAGATTTATATAAGTCGTTAAGGAAGTTTAACGAATCATATTCTTAATTATATAAGTGCATGTCCCAGGTAAACAAAATTATTTTTACATGAGTGTATTTATGTAAAAAATTAAAATATGGAAACTTTGCACACATGGGAGCTGTAAGAATGTTAGGTGAAGGATAGGTATCATTTGCGAAAGTAGAAAGTACTCCTATTCCATTGTTTCCTTCATTACGACACCTATTTGTCAACTGTCCGCGTTAGAATACCACACATACTCGTATTTAGATCAATCGTATTAGTATAATTTGCTTTTTATTGTAGACTAATAAAATATTTCCGTGGGACTAAATTTCAAAATTGTTTACTATTTAACTGTTTAATAGAATTTAGATTATTTTATTACCGTCGATTAGTATAATGGTGTAGCGGCTACAATTGTGGCAAACTGCAAGTAGCTTGTTGTTACACAAATAGTGATGGATACTAAGTTACCTTTTACATAATATTGTATTGACTAACCATATTAAAACTATAAGAATACATCACTAAATTAAACAAAACTAATATATTTATTTATTTATTATTATGTCGCAATATGGGTTATTCAAGTTGATAATCTTAAATTGAATGAAATGTTATTTAGGAAATTACTGATGACCAATATTATTTTTACATTTTTAAAAATCATCGATGATTGAGGGAAAGAATATTAATAATTACAAATGTCCTGTTGCTATGATCTCTCGAAGATACGAGAGAAGAATATCGAAACATAAATAAAAACTAAACTTTCTTTTTATCGTTCATGTATTAGAAGCTTGTGCCCTCAAAATGCGAGAATTCCAAGACTTTGACAATCGGTTTCCAGTACAAAATGATCTCTTATTTAGTGGTCACGCTTTTACTAATATAATTGTGATGATATTTTATGGATTGCGTGACGTAACGTAAGTATGGTAGTTAAAAGTGCTAATTCTCCTTAACGACTTTTTAGCCATAGTTATCAAAATAAGTGGTAAAGACTAAAATTAATCTTTTTCATGCTTATAGTATGGAGTAATGTTATAAACATAGTAAACAAACATATGTGTAAGAAAAAGAATAGATTGTCACACGATTCTATCTCCGATAATGTCTGCGCGGTTGAACCGTGACCGTAGGATTTCGGGTAACACATCATTTGTAGTTGCCAAACAGATTGGGTCATTCTTTTGTCCGCGTGGGAATGATGCAAATGAACCGCTTCGCTATTTCTTTGTTTGATTTCGTGAAAGTTTACACGATCGACGAGGAAACGCGGCCGGCCGCGGCGGCCCGATGTGAACACCATTTTTATGTAATTGTTACGTCGCGATGTTTGTTTGGTACATGCCACAAGAATAAGAGATTTTATGTTTTGCAATCGTTATAATATTTAAAGTGTGTTATATTTTCATTTGAAGTTGATTAAAAAGGTGATATTTATTGTAAATGCCTAATGAGTGAATGCCGTAAAATGTCGTTGATTTGGTTGTGTGTATCTAATTCAATAGTTATTCTTTGTGAAGAATAAATATTAATATAAAATTTTGCGCCAATAATCACAAATGTTCAAAGCAGTCGCTATAAATTATAAAAACGCATATTAATCTCAACCGGGCGTCAAGTTACACAATTTATGAAATATCGACGATGTTGATTTTATTGTTGTGATTGCATAATAATTTTATTTTATAAATAGTTGTAATTTAATTTAATAAATTCAAGTATCTCTTCACATAAATATAGGATTAGGGACAGATCTCATTCCTTTCGGGGTGGTGATGCAAAAAGTATATGAAACATTTCAAAAATACATATTTAATTACTAGTATTATATTTATGCATGTAGACATTACAAGTGATTAATTTTTGCGCTAATTGAATAAGAAAGCAGTCTTGTTTCATACATTTTCATTTTACTTGTACGGCTGACAATAAATAAATAAATATTGAATTTGGTCGCTTAATCCCATGTTAACAAGTTTCCAACACTACAACTCTAGTCTAAAAAAACGAGTTTTATCGTATGTCGCGCTTTACTTCTAGCTTGTAAAATACTCGTTTTCTGCTGAAGATGTGTTAAGAAAATGTCTGGATATTCACATATATTCGGGATTGTTCTTTAAAATCGCGTATATCTCATAACTGAGATCACCTGATGCGCTTCCAAGGGGAACGCCCTTTATGAAATCAGCTGCAATGCACCCGGGTCAAGTAGAGCGAAGATTTTCGTACTTAAGGGAATCGAAATTAAACCTGTTATTGTATTGTTTGTATGCGGAAGGGCGACTTTTTAACATCTGTTCAATGTATTACAGGTATACACAAAATTACTGGTAATTTTTGGAAATGCAAGCAGCATTGTAACAGATTTTTGAATAAGACAATGATTTTATTGTATAAATTTAATAATTTCTTCCAATTTACTGTCGTTTGATTTTATACACATTTCCTTTAGTCAGTTTGAACTATAATAAGTTGACAACATGGACTGAATAAATGTTATTATTAAGAGAAAAAAGGTAGCAAATAAAGGCTACGGTTCACTTTACTTTTCGTGAATTCCCCAAAGGGCAATCTTCCACAAAAACTAAATTTGTTTCAGCACTATCCGACAACTCAAAACAAACCTAGTTCTTGCTCACTTTGAAAATAATAAGTACAATAATTATTATCCTGCCCTTATCCCACATTATATGGGGTCGGCACAACATATTACATGTTGTATTAGTTGTGGCTGACTAACAACCGGCCGCCTGCCTGACGTTAATACCTTTTTGAGGAAAAATCTGTCATCCTTTTTGTTTAAATTATTTTTCTCATTTCACATTGATATTAGGACACGAAATTTCGTTGTCAATCATCTAATATTACCTCAAGCGACACTTTTATTGGTTTCTTCTTGAGTAAACAACATCCGAGTGCCGGTTTGGGTGTGCAGGGTGGCACTTTTGCCGGGTCGGCGACTTTTACGGGGTCCGTGCACAATTCACATTTGACAACCACGTCACGAGGGCTTCTAAATAGGAAATTCGCAGTGCCAAGCGTCTTCGAATGCTCTTGGTCCTACATTGCGTTGCGCTTGAATGCAGACACAGGCAGCTTGCGCACAATGCATCTTCATATATTTTGGTGATGGCTCACAGCAATCTTCCTCTGGGCAATTTAGAGGGCTTGAAACTCGCGGCTTCTTTTTCAACAATACATAACCTTTGGCGACGGACATCATGGCAAGCAGAGATAGCACAGCACGTTGTTGGACAAGGAGCCACTAACATCGGACATACTACAAATTGCTCGCAGACTTCAGGGTAAAAGCACGCCATTTTTATTTAGATTTTACTTCTTTTTTTTGTAAATTTTATATCATAAGATTCGTTTACGAAGTTAATGTCAGCAAGATAGCAACCCGAACGGGCACACACGTGAGGGCACTGGCGCTGACTCAAAATTATATAGGTATACTACATTAGTTTAAGAACTTAGTTATTAAGGTTAGTAAAAAAAGGTTTATTATTTTTTGCTTTTCAGTTTTTTCGGCGGTTTAATTTTTTTTCCATTTCAAATCATCGCTGGAAACCGTATTAAATTTTATTTAAAACCATACGCATTTATACAACCAAAACTTGATGAAGAATGATCAGTAATATATTATCACAAAATAAAAGCACCGTGTGACGTATATAATGAATTCAAACACACTATACATTTTATCATTGTTACTGAATGACAATGATTTGACATCATTTTCATGGACAAGCACGACGTGCAGGATTAAAGATTAGTTATCATTTAAATACGTGTATAATTTCTTCTTACAAATATTTTATCGCAGTGGCATTTGAAGTTTTTACTTTTGAGTCTGAAGTATGTTACTTGTTATATTTCCGATGAATTTTTTTTTATTGCTGTGGAACAAACAGGCAGACTACCAAATTTTTTTAAAATTACTGTAGGTCCGTAAACAGACTGAGACGGCCCGCTTAGAATTTAGCAGTTACCGTTGCCTATGGGTGTTTGCAATGCCAGTGGTATCATGAACACGTTACATAAGGGTACAGGAACTTGGGTCACTAATGCCTGAACATAACATAAGTGTAGACGATGTGCCAAGCCAAAATATAAAATAAAATAAATTAAAAATGTACATATATAATATAAAAAAATTATAAATAAATACCCTATATTTGAGATATATTCGGCTCGGATATTTCCAAAAACTACCGTCAGTGCCAGTTGCCGTCAGTCGGAACAACCGCGCCGCGAACATTGTACTTGCCCTAATCAGTAAAAAGTGTTAAAAAATTGTGATAATCACGCCGCGCAATAGCAGCATCGTGTACAATAAGGTTATTATGTCGGCATACTTAAGACCAAAGGTGGTCGACATCCAGACGGGCTTGAGGCCCTACTACGTAGCCTAGGGTGGGTTGTTTTGTCGCCTTTTACGACAGTCCGACCCCGGCCGCAGTGGTTAGTATTTTTTCTCCGCCCCTGCACGGATAAAAGCAGTACCATACCTACTAAGCAGTTACCATCACTTATGGATGTTTGCAACACCAGGGTCAAATATGTCTGCGAAGGGAAACTGTAACCTGGTTAACTTATGCCAGAACACCACACAAGGATGTTATGGAGGCATATTCAAAGACCAGGGTTGGTGGCCATCTAGGTGGGCTTGGAGTTCTACTAGCTTTCTAGTAGAGTTGTTTTGTTGCCTTTTACGATCGGCCGCAGGGGTCAGTATTCTTACTTTTCTCCTACACGGAGAAAATACTGCGTTTCTTTTAGCGTTGGCGCCATTTTTGATGCTTCTGTACATAGATCAAAGAAGGGCGAAACATCTTTTACTGGTTATCTGCGCCTGCCCCATTTGCCGAGAGGAAATCTACTTGGGATCTCTTCTGTTATTTACAGCATTTGTAATTTAACCGTTACGTTTAACGATGTTTATATACAAAAAAGTAGCAGCCATATTCTTCCGCATTATAGAATCTGAAGAAAATTTCTATTACCTAGAGTATGGTACTATGATTCGCTTTATTTATTGTGTGATTTTTATTTGGAAAATAACAAGTATAATAAAAGTTAAAGATGACATTATCTTCAATACTAAGCTACCTCGGTTGGTTAATATTTGGTATATCTACATAAAACTATAAGAAATATAAAATTATCTAGAAGAGTTTACTTTAGGGTACCTATATTATGTAAAAGAAGTCTCGGGTTGGCACATTTTTGAAGTGATAACTTCTTATGGGAGTTGGGAGGGTAAACCGCTTCGTTACGTAACGCGTTACGGCGCCAGTCTGTCTGGCTTCCCTTTCTCTCACGCATACGGCAGCGGAAGTTAGGCTCCTCCTCGCTCACTCTAACCCACAGCGCTAGTTCAATTCGAATTGCGACTTTATTACAATTAGATACAGTTGAGTTTTTTTTATAAATAATCTACATTAGGGAATAATTTAATTTAATATAATTTTGAAACAGTTTTTGGAAAAATTGGACTCTTTAGTTATTTTTGAATTATTTTTGGTTTTATTAATAAATAACCTTTCCTTACATTATGATAATAATATAAATAAAATTTAAGTAATAACGCTTTTTTCAAGTTAAACAATTTCAATATTAAATAGTTAAACTTAGATATTATCACTTCTATCGGGCATCCGGAGACACACACGTTTTTTTTATCTTTTAGAGAGATTACTTAGAATAATTACACAATTCTAAGAGAGATTATGAGATAAATCCAAGAGATGATTCTTCATTTTGGGGTTTTCTTTTTTATTTTGCCGGGGCTTTAATTTAAAATTTCAAGGGCTTCCATTTTTGAATAAGTTTATAAGTTTTTTAATTAGATTATTTTTGTTAATACTGTTGTCTCTTAACCTAATGTTACTATCATTAATTAAGTATAATATTACAACTATATATATATATATATATATATATATATATATATATATATATATATATATATATATATATATATTATATATATATATATATATATATATATATATATATATATATATATATATATATATATATATATATATATATATATATATATATACATATTATATTGTGCCGTGTGACCCCGGCCAGTGAAAAGAATAGGGTCACCCCAGGTCATTCCAAGGGAGTCGTAAAAGGCGACTGATGGACTACTCCTTTGCCAGCTTGCATGCGGCAAAGGAAGTGCACCTCTCGGTTTTCCTCTAGGGGTTGGGAGGTCAGACGGCAGTCGCTCCCGTAAAAACCAAAACCTAGCCAAACAAAATGGTCGTAACAAGAAAGGGAATTGTCACGGATAGGGCGTCGCCGCAAAACGACGCGCAGGAACTTCGCCCGACTCCTGTGACAAGTGGACTAGGGCTGCCGTGCCGTGGGCGAGCTCGGCTAAAGACACTAGCCCCATCCAAAAGGAAACTCCGCTTCGCAACTTGGAATATTGGCACGCTGACTGGACGCGCGAGAGAGTTGGCCGATGTACTCTCCAGGCGGAGGGTGGCCGTGGCGTTCCTGCAGGAGACTCGGTGGAAGGCCAGCAGATCCCGGTTCATTGGGAATGGCTACAAACTGATCTACACGGGTGCACCTGGTGGCGAAAATGGGGTCGCCATAGTGCTCTCGGAGGAGCTCCAGGACGACCTTTTAGAGGTGAAGCGCTGTAGCGATCGGCTTATGGTTGTGAGGGTGCTTGTTGGTGGGGTAGTCACCCACTTGATAAGCGCCTACGCGCCACAGGCCGGTTGTAGCGACGCCGACAAGATAGCGTTTTGGAACCTACTCGGAGAAGTGCTTCGTGGGATTCCATTGTCACATGGGATCGTTTTGGGCGGTGATCTAAACGGTCATGTGGGTGATGAATGTGGGGAATTTGAGCGTGTTCACGGTGGATTTGGGTATGGTAACCGCAACGCGGAAGGGGAGGATATCCTCAATACGTGTGCGGCTGCCGACCTTGCCATCGTGAACACGTATTTCAAAAAGAGACCCGAGCATCTCATCACCTACAAGAGCGGGAGGAATGCTACCCAAATCGACTTCCTACTCACTAGGAGACACCACATCAGCAAAGTAGCCAACTGCAAGGTCATACCCGGTGAGAGTCTCACTGCACAACACCGTCTTCTTGTCATGGACCTCTGCGTGAAGCCCAAAGGCAAACGTGTCGATCGCCTTCAGCGTCGAATCAGGTGGTGGCTGCTCGATGAAGTCAAGTCCCAGGAGCTCGCCTCTTCCATCGGCGACAAGTGCGCCGGTGGTGAGGGCGAACCGGTTCAAGTTTACTGGGACAGGATTCAGGCGGCTATCCTTGGGTCGGCGAGGGAGGTGCTTGGTGTGTCTAAGGGTGGGCGCAAATGTGACAAGGAGACTTGGTGGTGGAACGACACAGTCCAGAGGGAGACTAGAGCGAAGAAAGCCCTCTTTAAGAAGTGGCAAGCGTCCAGATCTCCTGAAGATCGCGACGCATATAGGTCTGCCAAGCGCGCCACTAAGAGAGCTGTAGCCAGAGCCAGACGAGACCACTTACAACCACTATACGACAAGTTGGAATCGTCTGAGGGGCAGAAGCTCATTTATAAGTTGGCGCGCTCCAGGGTCAAAGCGGCACAGGATATTTCCAAGTGCCGCTGTGTAAAAGACACTGTGGGCAACCTGCTATGCGAGGACCTCGCGGTGAAGGAGAGATGGCGCTCATATTTCCACGAGCTGCTGAACACGCAGCACAAAGAGGTGCAGCCGCCAGATCTTCCTCCGAATCAAGGACTAGTGCCACTGGTAACGCCTGCAGAGGTCCAGAATTGTCTTCGCCGCATGAAGAATCGGAAAGCTGTTGGATCCGATGGAGTCCCCATCGAAGCCTGGAAGGCGATGGGCTCTCGTGGTGTGGGCATCTTAACCGACCTCTTTAACCGGACACTCCTCACCGGTACGATCCCGAGCCAATGGAGACTGAGTATCATTACTCCAGTCTTCAAAGGCAAGGGGTCGGTGCAGGAGTGCGGTAATTACAGGGGGATTAAGGTCATGTCCCACACCATGAAGCTCCTCGAGAGGGTTATCGACTCTCGGATTCGGCAGGAGTGCACTGTCTCGGGATGTCAGTATGGGTTTCGCCCTGGTCATGGGACTATGGATCCGATTTTTGCCCTAAGGACTGTCGCGGAGAAATACAGGATGAAGAATACGCCTCTGCATTGCCTGTTTCTTGACTTGCAGAAGGCCTTTGACTGTATTCCTCGCGCGATAATCTGGTGGGCATTGCGATCTAAAAGGGTTCCAGGGGCCTATATTGACATCATCCAAGACATGTACCGTGACTCCGATTCTGTAGTTCGGACCGCTGTTGGCGACACAAAACCTTTCGCCATCACCGTCGGGGTGCACCAAGGATCCGTCCTTAGTCCGTTTCTGTTTAGCGTGGTATTAGACGAATTGTCAGACAGCATCAGAAACTCACATGAGCAGCCTCCGTGGCTGCTTATGTATGCTGATGATATCGCGCTGGCAGACTCAGACAGGGGTAGGCTGGTGCGACGTGTGAAGGCGTGGAAGGAGTCGCTTGAGAACGGTGGTCTGAAGCTCAATGTCGCGAAGACCGAGTACTTGGCCTGTAACTCCACAGATCCCACACCCGTACGCATAGGCGGCGACACGGTCGAGCGCACGGACCAAGTGAAATACCTGGGATCTGTGTTTCATGCGTCTGGTGACATCGATTGTGACGTCAAGGCACGCATTGCTGCCGCGTGGGCCAAATGGCGTGAGGTAACTGGTGTCATTTGTGACCCCAAGATGCCGGTAAAGTTGAAGGGACAGGTCTATAAGACCATCATTAGGCCTGTCCTTTTATACGGATGTGAAGCGTGGCCGGTGCTAGAGCGACACAGGCAAGAACTGCGTGTCACGGAGATGAATATGCTGCGGTGGATGTGTGGAGTGACGCGGAAGGACCGCGTTAGGAACTCCCGCATTCGCGGCAGTCTTCATGTCCGTGACATTGCGGATAAACTGCAGGAGTGTCGGCTCCGTTGGTACGGCCACGTTTTACGGCAACCGGATGATTACGTGGGAAACAAATGTCTGGCCATGCCGCCTCCGCCGGGCCCCGGCAGGAGGGGTAGACCCAAAAAGTGCTGGCTTGACGTCGTAAGGGGTGATATGCGTGCCAATGGGCTCAATACCAGGGATGCTGAAGACCGTGCGAAGTGGAGTAGAAAAAGTCGGAAAGCGGACCCCGGGCACCGAAACGAAAGTTTAGGATGCAACCGGGATAACGCTTAGATGATGATGATGATGATGATATATATATATATACATATTTTACAATTTATGGATGTAACCATTAATTGTAGAATACATGTCAACGAGCCTTGAATGCATTAATAATTGCGTTATCGTCCGGACCTAGACGAGGTAACCTTGATTCAAACTGGCACACATAATGATTACCTGCTCAGATATATTCCCTGACCTATTTACCTATTTCCGAGTTGAGAATATCATTGCAGGTAAGTGGACTGAGGACTCGTGATAACGAAGATGATTATCGAGGAAGCGGGTATTGGAATCGTTATATTGTACTATAAGTGTATTATTAGATATAAATTTTTATGGCAACCAATAATTATTATGATAAAGCAAAGAAAAGTTGCATGGATTGCGTAAAAGATGATATTGTAGAGAACCTCTGAAGTCGAAGGGAGACACCAAAAAATTCGAATTATAGAGTTTTCGACTTGTAGAGCTTAAGACTGATTCCAACTAATTTTGAGTTAGAGGGAGAATAGCCAGAAAACAATAATAAGTTAAGGTAGCTGAATATAAACACATACATATTTAATTTAAATTTAATTTTTTTATTTGCTTGACCGATGCATTGAAAATATCGAGCTCATGGCAGTTGCGATTGTTCGTGGTACAGGCGATACAGTGGTGAGTGTTGGCGATAAACAGTGTGAGATAGTGGAAGAACGAGGGTTTTACGGTTAAGCAGGTGGGTTCTGGTTCGGGGTACAGCCAAATTTAATTTTTCAAATAGGTCAGGACTGTCTGCTTTACCGTTAATAAGCTTTTGAAGCAATACTACGTCAGCAGTTTTGCGTCTCACATGAAATGGCAATGCTTTGTAATGTTCCAGTCTGAAGTCATAGCTATCTAGACTGCGGCATTGATTGTTACTATAGGCAAGGTGGTAAATAAATTGCTTTTGCAATCATTTTATTTTTTCGCGTTATACAGGGAAATACGTACACAACATTTATTCAAGTTTGGGAGGTTTTTGATTTACAGAGGTCCTAATATATTTTGAAAACAGGTAAATGTTGAGATGACGGTTAACAGCGGAGAGTGGAGAGAGAAAACATGCACTGAACCTACATAACGTAGAACCTAAGAATACAAATGTAAGCGCTCCTCTTTTTGAAAGTGGTGCCACACATAAATATGAGTTCGTAAAGGGTCGATGGAATACGTTTGCTAATTCACACACAACAAAGTGACGGATTGTATAAATAATGATTTTTACTCTTTGATATTTTTTCAGGGATTGTTCGATCAGATAATAGTAAGCCCATCTGAATCCCAAACTAACTCACGTCTGTTGAATTAATATTCTCACAGCTCTTCGCTCAACAATAAAAAGTCACTCAAAAAGGGGGTCATCTTGGGGAGAATCAAGCAGTGGTATGTTACACGAAAGAACAGAAGATATGCTCATAAAAATAATATTACTAATTTGCTATACATTGTCTTTGAATCTCGGAGAAGTAGCTTTTATTGTAAACACTGCTAAAGAAGCAGAGAAGATATGTAGGTAAATAATGAATGAATGAATATACTTTATTGTACAACACACAAAAAAAATATACAATATAGGGCAAAACAAACAAAAGATTGTACAAACGGCGGCCTTATCGCTGGAAGCGATTTCTTCCAGGCAACCTTAGGATGGATTAGAGTCAGAGAAGGCTGAAAGTGGGGTAGTGTTGCATATTCATTCAAAACGAATACATAAATACATACGATAAATACATACATACATACATAAATACAGTGCATAAATAATATATAAAAGCAAATATATACATACATAAATACAGTGCATAAATAATATATAATCCGGGGAGTAATTTAAACTGCCTGTCAGTTCTATTACATAGAAACAACGACAAAAAGCAGGCAAAGGAAAACAACATACATGAACGCTTACAAATAATTTTCCAGATAGTATTCCCTTACAAGTCTTTTAAAGATCGGGAGTGATTTAGAAAGCCGGATATCTTCCGGCAGAGAATTCCAAAGGCGGGTGGCCTGAACAGTGAAAGACTTTCCAGAGAAATCAGACAAGTGATAAGGTATTTTTAACAGCCGGTTCTCCGAAGACCTAAGATACCTTAAATTGCCGGTGTGAAGGAATTGGAACCTTTCCTTAAGATAAGATGGGGCTTGTGGATTGAATAGTATGTTATACAAAAGCGAGAGGACATGAGCATTCCGACGAAGACGTATAGGAAGCCACTTGAGCTTAGCGCGAAATTCAGAGACATGATCATACTTGCGTAAACCAAATATGCAACGAATGCAGAATGATGCCCTTCATTATCTATATATATAAATTAATATACTGTAATTTAAAACTAACACAATGACATGGTTGCAAATGTAATGTAAGACGTATTGAATCATTTATTACAATCGATCATTTAACTGAAATTATTGTGCAATATTTTAAATCAAATAAACATTTGCACGTATTAATTTAAAAAAAAAACATCAATTCACTTTAGAACAACATAAAATTAATTTGTCGGTCCAACATTTCATCGATTATTTGATAAATACAATTCTTATCAGACTATAACAGGACAATAAGCACGTGGCATCGACTATCAACCACCTATGGCATATGTTATCGCTCATACATTCGTTCCGCTAACAGCCAATAAAGTAATATTATTTAATTCGTTGAACTAAATGAATTCTTTATACGAATAGTACTTTAAATTTAATGTAGTTAAAAATCAATCTTTTTCATTTTATTGAATTGATTTAAAAATTTGATTTAGTGCACATTATACAAATTATCTGATTGTTAATGATAGATATTGTATATGGAATCTTAACCTTAACTTACCGTGGCATTATTCTATAGAGCCGTAAAAGAAAAAAACAATATATAAATATTTACATTTAATAATGGTAGGTTTTATTTACCATCTATGTGAATTTGTATATTTATATTTTACAGTACATTATTCATTATCAATCAAACCTAAATCTTTAAGCATTATATACCTCATAATTATTTTCTAAAAATTAGTTGTTACATAGTTGTTACTCTCGAAATTGTTGACGAGTACGTCTACTTAGGTCAAACGATCCAGTAAGGCAGGTCCAATTTCGCGAAAGAGGTCACTCGTCGAATTCAACTCGGATGGGCAGCGTTCGGGAAGCTCCGTAAAATCTTTTCGTCCCAAATACCGCAGTGTCTCAAGACGAAGGTTTTTAACCAATGTGTGTTGCCAGTGATGACTTACGGAACTCAGACGTGGTCGCCAACTATGGGCCTTATGAGAAAGCTCATGGTTGCTCAGAAGGCAATGGCAGATCGAATCAGAAATGAGGAGAGAACCAAAGTCACCGACATAGCCCGGATGATTGCAAAACTGAAGTGGCAGTGGGTTGCGCACATAGTGCGAAGGGCAGATGGCCGTTGGGGCAGAAAAGTCCTCGAATGGCGACCGCGTACTAGAAGTCGCAATGTTGGTAGGCCCCCTACAAGATGGACCGATGATTTGGTCAAGATCGCCGGAATAGGTTGGATGAGGGCACCTCAGGACCGATCGTCGTGGAGATCTTTGGGGGAGGCCTTTGTCCAGCAGTGGGCGTCTTCCGGCTGAGATGATGATGATGAGTTGTTACATAATTCAACGAGATCGGGGCTTTCATCAACTAGGAAATACTTGTCAAAGAAGACCCCCCCCCCCACTCTCACCATACCAAAATAATGCAACACGCAATTAACTTAAAATATTTGTTTTTAATATTAGTAAGAATATGTAAGAATTTTAAATCAAGTAATAAACAGGAGTGTCGTAAAAGACGTGAGAAATAGTGTTTTAACGCATGAAGTTCATTGGAAATGATTAGTAGCCAAGGTAGCTCGTGTTGAGCACAACCTTGCGAATCAACTAGCCGTTGGAATAAAGGATCATCTAATTGCGCTTCAGTCATTGTTATGACTAGTGAATAGTTAAGATGAGTAACAATGTTGACGGCTCTTCATATATTGTATTTATTTTAAGCAATTATTCCTTCCATAGACCCATCGGTTGCTAAAACTAAGATCGTTGGTAACATGTCAAAGGGTCATATTGCGCTAACATATTTAACAGAAATGTTCCAAGAAAGAAGTGGTCAAATGCTCCAATAATGGACTTTAGGGTAGCCTAATTATATTTAAAACATATTTAAAAATAGTCATTTTATTATTTCGATCGACTTGATTCTACATATTTACATATAAGTAACTTAGAATGTCGTCAGCCAATCATTGTCCACTGCTGGCTTTCCCATGTTTGTGCTACAAATCCCAGCCCTTTGCTTTTCCCATTTTTCTAACTTAGAATATAATATCAAAATCCAATGAAAAGTGAGTAATGCAATTTTTAATAGTTACGGACTTTTTTAAATTTTTTATTTAAATTTATAATTTTTTCTCACAATATTTTCTTCTGAATGTTATTTTTTTCCAAATGGTATTTTTTTGTTTATATTACTTTTATTGTTTCTGTATTGAATGATTTTATCTTAACTTACAATTTACATATTTGCGATTTATAATCTCAATAAGATAGATTGATAAAACAGTGTATTAGCACTGCGCTATCGATATCTTCTTTAGCATTTTACATGGTACGTTTTTTATATCTCATCAGCATACTAAATACAATAAAAGTAGTTATGTGTATATTAGCATAGGTTTTGGTCGTCTTTTTCAACAGAATCTTAATCAATGAGTGGAACAAGATTAGGACTAAATATTTTTTTACTACGTCATAAAAAGCCAGAATTAAATTACTTACTCTAGCTATTTCATATTCAGGATAATATTTGGTTTGTTTTTGAATCTTTACCGGACAAAAGTTCATGGTTCGAAGTTTTGTTGATGAAGAGATTAATATCGAAGAGGCCACACCGAAAGCTAATGATAAATCTGGGCCACCGTGTGTAAATTATTTGGAAAATATTGGTGTAGATGGACTCAAGTATTTAAGTGCAATTTGTAATAAACACAAGGTCCGTTACGATCAATCAGTGGTACTAAACAGTGTGGGAGCGGAGACGTTGCGCCGCGTGAGAACTGCACATTGTTTCACTGGCCTAGCGAACACAAATGAGCTCACACAATGATTGTCTTAAATCAATCTTAATGTTCAATATGTTATCTAAATGCAAAATAGTCGTGTTGGTCAGTTGTGTCTAAAACGACTTGATATGGTTTGTTCTAAAACTCAGGACTTTTAGTGGAACCAAATGAATATAGATAATTAAAATTCTTCATAATGTACAAAAACAAAGCAAATATTGATTATTTAGAGTGCCCATATTAGTCATAATATCAGGTAAGGTGCTTCCAGATACTGGAAATTGAATTTAGAATATTAAGGTTATTATTGCTTGTAACAGTTAATGATTTAGAACAAATATAGTAAATACTTCTATAATTTATACTCAGATGATAATATAATACTAATGTTTAATTTAACATTCTGCTGTTTTTCGGGACTATTCTTGAATGCCCTATGCTTACCCCATCACCTGATTAAACCAAAACGATAAATGAGTTGCTTCCTGTATCAATTTACAACAATTCCTTTCAGATTTGGGAGGTCAGGAGGCGATCGATCTTCTAAAAATCAAAGTAACCCAAAATTATTTCACGTTTCTTCTTGTAGATCAAGCACAAGAAAAAAATAAGGCACAATATAGGGAACAAAATTCATAACATAACCGTTAAAGATTAAACTTTTAAATTTGTTTATTAAAATAACAAGATTGAAGTTAATTAAACATCATTTTAAATTGTAAAAAACCGCTTCAAATTGCACATCTCATCCGAATATCACGGAAGTATGACACCTAAAGACCTTCAAGATTTTGGTGTGAATTGCTCTTGTTATAATTAGACAACTGGTTTTAAATACCAATTAAGGGTAAAAAAGTCAAGGTTTCGGAATACATTAATAAACGACGTCGCAAATATTTTAATTGATCTGCACACAGCGTGTCACGCATGCTGCCTTGCGTCTCACATCATTTCTATAGACAGGATTAGAAACTTGCATGACGGTAATTTAACCTGTAATGTGACATAATACAGTAAGTAAAAAAAATATTACTGATAAAACATCATATAACATCAAAAAAATTTATAAGGCCTTGCATGTGTTTATGGAAATAAAAAATAGGGTCAATATCTTAAATAAAAACAACTGTACTCCTTTTGCTATCCTGTCTTCGAAGAGCGAAGAAAAAGGATAGTTCTTTGCATCTCTTTACATAAGAAAAGGAAATGCATCGACAAGAGAAAACTCTTAGTAGTGGGCTGGCGATAAAACATATAGGCTCTGTATATAGCTGGATACGAGGAGATAAATGAATCGTATTTAATAATTTGATTTGGAAAATATATCGTTTTTAATCATTTCATAGACTTGCAGAATATGAAATTAAAAATATGTTTAAGCCATATGCCGAGTTCAGAATATTTGTAATTTCATGCAAATATAATAATATTATATTATTATATTATATATGTATTATAATTAATTGGTCTAAAATAAAAAAAAAATACCTTTTTATTTCAATGTTTTGTAACGTGCATAGCATAAATATTATACCTTAGCTTCATTTTATGTTTTTTTAAAGATTATATAACTAAAATTTTATACCTAATGTTTTATGATTAAAACTGTTTATATCTTAATGGAGGTAATAGCTATTTTATAAACGTTTAAAAACGTATTTTGTATGTAGATTATGTCCGTAATGTCTGTGAAAAATATAAGAATAAGTTTATTGCAAGAACAATCAGGAACCATAAAATAATTACCAGAATTTATCACTTTTAAAGTGTAAACCCCTAAAGTAAATTTTGTTTTAAATATTGTCATATTTTTGAAGAATATTTCGATCAATGCCTATATTGACTGTTGTAAAATTTTTTTGTGATAATTATAAAAGTAAGTAGCTGGGTGATTTTGCTATGGATAATAGATGTGATAGAATACTTGATATACTACAATATTTCTTCTTTGTAAATAAATTCATATTATAAATAAGCACTAAGACTCGATAAGGGAATCAAACCCGTAACCCCACATGTATATCGACGTGCGTAAGTTATTACGCCAAATTATCGTCTTGTACTTATAAATCTAAAACAGGTATTCAATACTGATCCGTCACAAAGGAAATTTCACAGCTATGACCACTTCACTATTCGCACTGACCATGACCGTCGCGTAAATCGCCTACGCTTGAGACTCAACCACTATACTTGACCCCTAACATGGTTTACGCTAGGGAAGAATCATTTGCATAAATACAATCATACAGTTCTACACTGACTGGACATTTGTGTTACCGTCGCCTACGCTATGTTGCCATGGCGCCTTTCTTAATAGTTGAACCAGCACAAACAACTATATAAAATAGATATTCAACATCATACATATCGAGTCGAATGCATACGTAGACATTGTCTTCGACATATCGGAAAATGTCGGTGACTTCCAAGTGCTATATAGTATGACCCATACCTATGCAATGGGACTTCATCGTGTTTTTGTAAATAGAATTTAGCAGCTAGGCAACCGACTAACCTGATAAAAGGTGATTGTTTTTGGCCGTATTTGAAAAAAAAAATCAGTCATTAGCTCATCCCAAATCCCAAGAATATGCAACATGAACGTCTAGAACATTATACGTATACGGTTACATACAGGAACAACAATGGATCCAGGAAATGCTATCGGTCATTGACACAACATAGGTGGTATTTGAACAATAAGTTAGCTTGTTGCTTTCATATAATTGGGCACTCAAGGTTACGTGTATTTTGATGGTTGCTGTCTCGGAATATATTATCTTGCGACGCACGTATTATTTTGACTTCTATATCACGGGAACGTTGCATGAATTACCACATTATTTTTCCACTGATTATTCATTTTAATAAGTACTTTACTTATTTCATGTATAAGTTTTTTACTAATTCTGGAATTTAGACACATCAAAATTCATCGTCTGATACTTATTATCTCGGATTTGTTTGGTGTTGGAAATTTTATTAGATGTTTTTTTATTGCTGTAGGACAGCAGACAGGCTGACGGCCCGCTTAGAATTTAGCAGTTACCTTCGCCTATGGGTGTTTGCAACGCCAGTGGCATCGCGAACACGCTGCTGTCCTATAAGGGTACAGGAACTTGGGTCACTAATGCCGGAACACAACACAAGGTTATTATGGCGGGATACTTAAGACCAAAGGTGGTCGCCATCCAGACGGGCTTGAGGCCCTACCACGTAGCTAGGGTGGGTTGTTTTGTCGGCTTTTACGACAGGCCCACCCGGCCGCAGAGGTTAGTATTCTTTCTCCGCCCCTGCACGGATTAAAATTATTATGTTTTATAGATATTATGTTTTCTCTGAAGATTATGATACACGTGTAGGAGATACTAGAAATTGTCTAAACCGACACAAAAAAACATAGGCTAGCTAATAGTGGATCCATGTTATTTAACCGTTGACACGGATTTTAACAACGACCCAACTTATAATTAATTAAGATCGAAAAAGAATTTATTTAGCCGTTTTTTTGTATATTAACTACTTATTTTTCTATAATTAATTTAATATGCTATGTATCTTTTCAATTTCAAAGCCAATCGGCTTAATAATAAATCTATTATTAGTTGTTTAGTATATAGTCTGTATTTCAAATCTCGTGTTACTCATAAGTCAAGTACACGCGGAAGGCGGAAGATTTTACATTACCGTCAAAATTATCGGTGTTTTCCTGATATTTATGTTTACATACGATGCATGTGATTGACTACTTACAAGGGTAGGAAATATGTAGCCATGACGCTTCCGCAGGGGCCCGGCACGAGGGGTATACCCGAAAAGTACTTGATACCATAAGGAATAATATAGTGTGAATCGTGCATGAACCATGGGAAGTGGAGAAGAAAAAGTCGAACTCCGGTCACCGAAGCGGAGTTGTATTGCAACCGGAATTTCACGTCAGGGTGACAATGGTCGTGAATATGAATATGATAATTATATACTTTTTATCTCAGAACATAATGTTAGGTATTCTAAATTTAAATTGAAAATTTAATCTCTGGTTTGCAAAATACCTTTAAGACTGACGACATGTCCTTGCCCCCAACGTTCCGTACTCCAAAAGAAGACGCCTACATCAAAATTTTAATTAATTAAATATCAGTTTTCTATTTTAAATTAGTTTATTTACTTTGTATGGTATTTGCCCCTAATTTACAGCTAGTTAGCGTCTCTCAAGTCCGGCCCTTCTCTTGGAGCCCTTTTTTCTTTTGAAGAGGAAATGGCATAAGTTCATTGCGCTGTTTGTAAAAGGGGGGTAGTGTGGGATGCCGATTGCATTAGTCACCGGTATACCCATTAAAGATACGCCGGTGTCATCCTCACCCGGTGACGTGCGATCTCGTTTCCGGTTGGCGACAGCTGACAAAGCGGCTATTTAAAGCCCTAGACCAGGTGACGGAGCCCCGGCATCTCCAATCTCGTGCAGGGTGTTGTCGTCGACCTCCCAGGACAAGCAAACGTGTCTGCGCGGAAGGGAAGCCTAGCGCGCTCCTGCTGAATCTCCGCCACCCTCTTCGCGGATATAGGTACTGTCTCGCAAAAAGAGGTGACGGCGTTCTATCCAGCAGGGCTCCATTGCAAGAACGATGGAGTGTTTCTGCTGGAGTCAAACCACCCCGGTGCTCCTTCATACGCCTTAAGTGTCGAGGCCGCGGGACGCGACGGGTTAGTCAGACCGCGGTCTCAACGGACCACTTCAAATCCGAGGGGGTGACGAGCTCCGGCATCTTCTTCATCACGCAGGTGTAAGCCGGGCGCGCAAAGCACCCGCGCGTGCCCCTCTCTTGGCCATGTGTGTGCGCGCTGCGGTCCTTTCCCAGGAGAGCGCGCCCGCGACCGTTCACTACGGCGGCCGGAAGCGATGAGTGGCTCTGCGTGAGCGGGAGGGAAGCTTAGCGCGCTCCCTCTCCCTCTCCGCTGCCTTCTTCGCGGATATGACTGCCTCGCAGAAGGAGGCGACAGCGTCCCATCCAGCTTGACCCCCGACAATCGCTAGGATGATGGCCAGGAGTTCCTGCTGGAGTCTAAGTTAATCCAAGTGTATAAATATTTATTCCTTAGTCCTTACACGTCGTGGTCGTGAAACAATTCTCATCATCTATCTAACATAACATAAGGTTCTCCAAGTGCTTACGCCACATCTCAGTCCGAATGGGCGTCCTACGTTTGCTCAGTTAAGGTCTTCATTCCAACATTAATTTGTTAGTCCATTTTGCATCTGTCCAGCAAAATACATGACCTAATTACGTGCACTTCAATGTGCATAGTTGACTAGATATGTTGTAACTTTGGTTCTCCTACACATCCTGATTTCGTACATATAATCCAATCGAATCCATACCACCACTAAATTATCATAGTCATGGAATTTATTTCAATTAAAATATAAAGCATACATATTTCACATCAGTTCGCGCGGCGTTCTTGACTTCATTCGCGGCATAAACGGATGAGGTCTTGCTGTGACCATGACCAGCGACGATGCGTCCAAGTATGCAAGCGACCTCTGATGCGAACCTTCAAATTTTTAGTATTTAAATATTACCTTATTTATTGTTTGTATTACAGTTTTTCTAGAAATTTCCTTTTTAATTACATGATAAATGTTTTAATATTTAGTTGCTTGTAAGATATTATTATAACCCCGCCCATTGTCGGACTGTGTTTATTTTTTTTGTATTTAGTACTTAATTGAAGTATGTGTATTTAATTAAAAAGAAAACAATTAATGATTAATGAATGATTAGAGAAAGATTAGTGAAATTGGGTAAATATACCAGATTTTGTTGTCTCCTTTTAGCCAAGAAAAGAATATAATCGAAGGGAAAAGACGTAAAAAAGCACACTGTCTATCCGTGCAGGGGCGGAGAAAGAATACTAACCTCTGCAAACACCCATAGGCGATAATAACTGCTAAATTCTAAGTGGGCCGTCAGCTTGACTGCTGTCCTATATACAGAAAAAAAACATTAAAGTTTGCCCTGTGACAGTATTCAAAGAAAAAAGAAGATATTATTGATGTTATTAAGTTTCTATCTATAGTAATTTTATAAATTAGGTATTGATATACAAAATAATAAACGATTTCTTTTTACTAAAAAGTTTGATAGGCAATAATTTATTTGCTTTAAAAGTTTGTTAGACAAATTCAGGAAGTTATAGCATAAAACTGTAGATTAACTTTGACTAAATAATGACGTCATAGCGCACTATTGTTACTTATATAGTATTAATAGATAGATGAATAGAAACATGAATAAATAGATACATTCGTAGCTTCATTATTACAAATATGACAATTTTACTGTACTCATATATGTAATGGCAAAGAACTACATTATATTTATTTATTTATTGTTAGAACTGTGTACATTATAATATTGGCAAGTACATTTTGTATCAACAGTTATATACAGGTGACTTTGACAAAACCGTCCAAATTTTTTTGACGCACTAAACATCATTTAAGGAACCCATTTTTGCAAAAAAAAATTGTATGTCGAATTTTCACCATAAAATATTTAATTCCAAGGAAAAAATGATCACTAAGTCAATCGTACAGAATAGTCATATGGTGCAAACTTCGTACGTTAACCTGTTATTACATGTCTCTGTCACTCTCGCGTAAATGAGTAGTGCGTATTCGCTCGCACAGATGCAATGACCGCCGTCCTCGGCCTCGTACTAGGTCATTGCCAGTTTTTTGCGGTACCGATGGAGAGGTCATTGACACTCTCGCGCCCTATTATGTAAATTGCGAGTTCTTTGGAGACTTTGTGATGCTTATTACTCAACATTTTTGTACTATATGATACCTAAACTAAAATACATGTTTCTCATAACTTTTACTAAAGATTCTTCTGTGTGAATTTGGACGGTTTTGTCAAAGTCACCCTGTATAGTGAGATCTCATTGTGAAAAATTGTCGACGTTTGAAAGATAACAACACTAAGCGACATTGAGTTAATTTTCCAGGAAAATGATTTGAAGTTCAAATGTTTAGAAAAAAAAACATTATAACACTTAATTGTAAGATTGAAATGATCCAACATAAAACCATTCAATCCAATAATTGGGTGAGTTATAATATTTTTTTTTCTAAATAGGTATTTGAACTTTATATCACTTTTCTGGAAAGTTCGCTCATTGTCGCTAAGTAAACATTGCCGTCATTTATGAATTTTACCAATAAATTAGTATACTGTAGCAATGCTACGATTTAAACCACTACAGTGCAGTTATGTATTACAACGCTTATTCAATACGAGTATGTAATGTTGAATATTTCGTACCTTCAATTACTTGAAACATGGCATAGCTGACATGCGCAAAAGCCACGTGAGACCACTACACGTGTTGTGGAGTAATATCGATAACGTGCGATCGTTATAGGATGGTTGCAGTCACATAACTGAAATGTATTGTTTACCAACTCTTTGATGTCACATTATGACCATTATAACGCCTGTTTGTATATTGTATATTTGTGTATTAAAATAATTTATTGCCCAACACTGCTTGTTTTGACGTAAAACTACTAAATATTTACATAATACATACTGAAGCATTTATTATTAACCAATGCATTAATAAGTAGGTATATTAATGAACGTCGCTGAGGTGTGGACATTAAAAATAGAGCTAGTTTTAAAGTTTTTCAGCTCTGGGGGCTAACAGAGAGCTATGCTTAGTGCCTTTCTAAACGATCGCATTCGTAATAAATTAAAATAATTGGTATTCGTAAATAATTGGTTAGGGATCCTAAGTCACCGACATCGCTTCTCGAAGCAGTTTTTTTGTTGTTGTGGCAGAGACAGGCTGATGGCACACAATACTATAATTAGTAGTTACTGACACCTATAGACGCTTGCGACGCCAGGGACTCGGGATGGCTCCAAGCCCGTCTGGATGGCAACCCCCCTGGTCCCTGGTACCTAAATATGCCGCCATAATAACAGGTTCCAGTCTCTCTATGAGGACGGTATCATGTAAACGGAGACGTCGCAAACATCCATAGCCGATGGTAACTGCTTACTATTTATACTATACTATTTTATCCGTGCAGGGGCGGAGAAAGAATACTGACCTCTGCGGCCGGGGTCGGCCTGTCGTAAAAGGCGACAAAACAACCATAACTACGTGGTTGGGCCCCAAGCCCGTCTGGATGGCGACCTTTGGCCTTAAGTATGTCGCCATAATAACCTTGTACTGTGTTTCGGCATTAGTGACCCAAGTTCCTGTATCTTTATGGGACAGCAGCGTGTTCGCGAAGCCACTGGCGTTGCAGACGGTAACTGCTAAATTCTAAGCGGGCTGTCAGCCTGTCTGCTGGCCTACAGCAATAAAAAAAATTAAGTTAACATATTTATTTATTAAATTGTAGGAGTTGATGAGCTACGAAGTTACAATGATAGAAAAATAGTATAAACGTCATTTGTAGTCAGATATAATCATTGTTTTTTGTCCTTTACATTTGCACGTTGACCAACCTTGGTATCAGTTTTTATACGGAATAAATTGGAAGATTTTAGTGAAGTATGTTCTATTGTCAATTTTTCTTAAAGTTTTTAAAATTGTCGTCTATTAGCAGATAAAAATTGTTCTCATATGGAAAATGTATGATGTGTGTTAATCGTTATTGTAAATAATTAAGTACGTAGGAATCTATATTTTGAATAAAATTATATTATTCGTCTACAAGTCATTCGTAATTTTTTAACACGAAACTCCGACGAGATCTTAAGCTATAATAATATCGGTAATATTTACTAACTTTGAATTAGGGTTTCCGGGAATTCAGAATCATGGAATCCGTTACTGATATAGGACGAGTTCATGCCTTTTCGCGTTGCTCATATGTTACTCTTAATATGTAATCATTGTGGCCGAATATAAACAATTGATAGCCTAAATACCTAGTAGCTTAGCAGTATCATACTGAGAGACAGGCTCAAAATTACTTAGGTATACTTACATTAGTTTAAAAACTTTGTTAAAGGTTAATTAAATATATTTTTTGCCATAAATATAAAAATTATACATACATACATACATATAATTACGCCTCTTTCCCGTAGGGGTAGGCAGAGACCACTTCTTTCCACTTGCTACGATCCTTACATACTTGTTTCGCTTCGTCCACTTTCATTATTCCCTTCATACATGCCCTTCGGTTTAGGGTACTCTTGACCTGGCCTTTATAAAAATTTATAAAAATTATTAATATTATTTTTTGCTTTTCAGTTTTTTCGGCGGTTTAATTTTCTTGTTAAAAAGTTTTTATTTTATAATTTTTTGTGGCTATAATCTACTAATTACTAAATTCTTAAATAAATAAATTCTGTTAAAAGTTATGCGTGGTCATAGAAACAATCAGTGAGTGAACAATCAATCACTCTCTGTTTTCGTACCTTTAGGGTTGGAATTTTTTTAACAAATTTATATGGAACCAACTTCGGGGTATACATACCCATTCTAATAAAAAATAATTTTTAAAATCGGACTATTCAGTAAAAAGTTATTCGAGGTCATACATAAAAATAAAAAAATATACGCGTCGACTTAAAAACCTCCTCCGTTTTTTTCGTCGGTTAAAAAAAGGATAGTCATTCAGTCCTTCTTGCAATTAGAAAGTTATGATAATAATTGATCGACTATAACTCAAGAATAAATTGCAAATAACATGATTTTTTTACCATACTAAACGGAATGGTATGGTTTTACATTTTTCTTAATCAGTACTTATAAAATAGTAATAATACTTTACAAATTTCAAACGAGCCAGTACTAAATAACAAAATCTAATGACTCAAATAGTATATGACAATTCAAATGAGATGAAATAAATCTTACACATTTCAAAGCGGAATTTTTAATTATTGTTCTCCAAGCGGTTATTAACATCGGTAGGTGTTAGACGGAAAATTAGATTCGGAGACTGAAATGAGTTTCAACGTACTTGCGGAACGGTAAATATTTAGATAACAATTATCAGTAGACCGCGATCCTCTAACAACTATACTGGAGCAGCTATTTTGTATAGCAATATATACAATGCAGGTTTGTTTTAACCTGTATTTTAGATAATAATAAAAAGTCCGCATTGGATGATGAACAAGTGAATTAATTGTAAGCTGATGGTCAGGTTGGAATTGTGGTAACTAGTTCGATTACTACGCAATCGTCTGTTGCTGGTATGATATCATTTGTTGAACATCGTGGTCACGCCCGCGACAAGATTTCAAACGTAGCCAAGGCTGATCGCTCACTTCACTTATTCCAATTGTCTTACGACAAATAAATTTAATCGACTTATATGCAGTGGAATCGATACTTCCTAGTCATTGCATTTAATCCGAAGCTCGTATTCCAGAGCCTAAAGTACGCAGTTTAGGAGGAGTATATTCTTTAATCAGAGGGCATGCTTTTTAAGTCAATACTCTTTCGTATTTTGTTCTTGTCTAAAATGGTTATATAAAATGGATATTACTGAATTAGTTTTTATAAGAATAACTACAGCCTAATTCAGATAAGGACATTTGTGTCGCGTTATTTAGCAGAGTGTACTGTTGGTAGATCTTTAGCTTTAGCCTTGGAAACGAAGTACGTTGGGGCTCTGCGTGACCACTCACCGTACGTAGGTAGATGAAGGCAGACGTGCTAATTGCCCCAACGGTTGTATAGTTACTTCCTCCGGGTCAGTAATGCTTATACCCACTGCGAGCCACTACTATTTGGGGTATCAGTAGTCGGCTTATACCATTTCCTGGCACCCTGAAAGTGAGCAATGGAGCAGAAAAAACTGCTGGCATATTTCTCAAATAACTGAATGTACTTCTGATGAACATACAGATAATATTTTTTTTTAACTCTTAGTTCTTACGCTTTATTCTATAAAGCTTTGCTTCTTTCGGGCGTCCCTAGACGGCATTGTTGTTTTTTTCTATCTTCTTTGTTTCTCATACCAGGTGATTATAGTAAAATTGGCTGCCGGATAATTAACCAATACTTCAACAATAATCACAACAAACACGCTTAAAATCCGTAAAAAGTTCTATTGATGAGTACTACAAAAAATATAATAAAGTTATATAATCTATAACAGTTATTGGAATGCTGGACCACAAAGGGGAGGGACGAAAGGGTGTCACATGCTGCGGAGATGAAAATGCTGAGATAGATGCGTGGAGTTACGAAAATGGATTAGAAATGCCTATATTAGAGGAAGTGTGAAAGTAGCGCCAGTTATTGAAAAACTTAAAAGTAATAGACAAGGGTGGTTTGGCCATGTAATACAAAGGGACAAATGCCATATAACTAGGAAAATTATAGAAATGGGAGTGGACGGATACAGGACTAGAGGTAGACCAAAAAATATAGATGGCTTGCGTAAGAGATGATATGGCAAAAAACGGTGTCATGTTGGGATGACGGCTGTTAGCACAGAGAAGAGAACATGTTGTGCCGACTTCATATAATGTGGGATACTCGTAAGGGCTGTATTTCACGCGTCTGGTGACATCGATTGCGACGTCAAGGCACGCATTGCGGCCGCGTGGGCCAAATGGCGTGAGGTAACTAGTGTCATTTGTGACCCCAAGATGATGGTAAAGTTAAAGGGACTGGTGAAGACCATTTTTATACGGCTGTGAACCGTGGCCGGTGTTAGAGCAACACAAGCACGAACTGCGTGTCACGGAGATGAATATGCTGCGGCGGATGGATGGAGTGACGCGGTAGGATCGCGTAAGGAACTCTCACATTTGCAGCAGCCTTCATATCTGTGACACTGCGGATAAATTGCAGGGGTGTCGGCTGCGATGATACAGCCACGTTTTACGGCAACCGGATGCTTAAGTGGGAAACAAATGTTCGGCCATGCTGCCCCAGCCGGGCCCCGGCAGGAGGGGTAGACCCAAAAAGTGCTGGTTTGACGTTGTAAAGGGTGATATTCGTGCTAATGGGCTCAGTAACAGGGATGCTGAAGACCTTGTGAAGTGGAGTAGAAAAATTGCAAAGCGGACTCCGGGCACCGAAACGGAAGTTTACGTTGCGACTGGGATACAACGCTGGGATGATGATGATGAAGAGCATAATAACCTTTCATCTTTCCCCTTTGTGGCCCGGTACTCTGATCCATACAATATGACAGGTCTTATAACGGATTTATAAATTAATACCTTTAAGTCTAAACGGCACTTGTGGATCGCAAATTGTTCCTGAGACATGTCGCCATTTCATCCATCGATTTACTTAAAAACTTACTATTATTTCACAGGACGAATATTAACACGGTTTAGAGTCTAAGTCTGAAGTACAATTCATAGTTAGGTATGCAAATATCTTATCAACATCCTGCCTCGTGCGTAGCATTCGCAACAGATAGCTGTGGTTGAAATGGATATTGTAGTACGTGATATGTGACGGTTTTGTGATTGGACTGAAAAACGCTTTTAGTTGTGATTGATATAGCGTATGTTTATGTTACCTAAAAGTCAAGTTTATTTTTATCCTGTTGACTTTTAACTACAATGTTTGAATTTGTATTGAGTGTATATAAGTAAATTCTCTGTGTGATATTATTAGGAAGAACATTTTTATAATCATACTTTTTCTTAAATTAATCTCGAAAACTGTATTATGTTATATAGCTATATAATTATTTAAGTCCTACTTAGATCTAATAGTTGGTCCTATTATTTTTCTAGAAAGCCCATAAAAGGAACAAATTAATTACTCTCTGCTCATCGTGTTCATCGTGGGCAAAAAACCAGGGCAAGATATATTCCTCTATATATAAAACAAATTTTGCATTACATGTTGTTGTCTTAGCATGCATATTTATCAAATGTAAATGAAACTAATATTAAACAAAATTCATATTCCTGAAAATTATCACATACGTTTTTGTACTTCTGGGTCAAATCTCTTCTAAATATAGACCGCGACATAATCGTTTATACGATCGCATGTCTCGTAACATCTCAATTGTTTGTATAACATCATTGTAGTTTTAAAGATTATTTTTGAGCAAATTTACTGTATGATTTTTATACCGTCATACTTTACTATCTATCGTGTTGAAATTGTTGAAAGTCTGAAGCATTGCAACGAATGATAATATTAGTAATTTGGCCATTTTGTAATCATTAGCAACAGACATTTAAACTGTGATAAACCAAAGCGGTTATCAATAATGTAGGCATTAAAAAAGTAATCAATAAAGTGACTGCCAGGGATGCTCAAGACCGTACGAAGTGGAAAAGAAAGAGTCAGATGCGGACTCCGTCACCGAAGTCGAAGTTTGGGTTGCAACTAAGTCAAAATTGGAAACCGCTAAATCCGAGCGATGGTGGTAGACACACCATTACTGCGGACGATATTTAATCCAGTAAAGTCTATTTCCTATAATTATGCATTAAACTCTGCATAGATACTCATGCATGTGGTACACTCTTATTTTGTAAACTAAAATCTCTTTACGGGTACCTCATTAAGTCCGAGGGGAATTTAGCGAGGGTTATGTAGCTAAGGATAGTTTCTGACATTAGCGACTGCAAACATCCTGAACTATAGCAAGAACTATAGACACTTTATTTAATACTAATGAACAGGAGAGCAACTAACGGCCCACTTAATAGCAAACAGTTACTATTGCCTATGAATGCTTGCGACGCTAGGGGCACAGCGAACACGTCCCATAATGGCGGCATACTTAAGAACAAGAGTGGTTGCTATCCAGAGGGGCTTGGGGCCCTACCACTTATCTAGGGTTAGCTGGGTTGTTTTGTCGCCTTTTACGACAGGCCGACCACGGCCGCAGGGGTTATTATTATTTCTCTACCTGTACATAGAACTATATACATCGTGTTGCTCAGGCGTAAGAGGCCATTAATTAATTGTCTCCTTCCAGGCACGCTATCCTACGGTTTGCCAAACTAACACTTCAAAAAAGTATTTTTGCCTCAACTATGCATTTGCCAGACAAGAAAGATTCTGTGCTGTGTTTTGCACACTTACTAATTTACTTGTTTTAGCTGCAAACGTCACGGCCAGACGGCGCCGAGGTTCGACTCATCGAGTGTGACGCTCGATTGATGACGTTTAGAGGCATTCAGACCCATATTAACTCAACGGACCACACAAGTAGACTTACAAGCGCTATATATCCATCGCTCGAGTGTTTTCTTCGAATAATTTGATATGATATACAAACGAAGCGGTGTCTTTTGACGCTCTTGACTTTTCTAAGAAGCTTTGTCACTATAATAATATTTTATTAAGTGAATTTCGTGTTCTTCATGCAATTTATTATAATTATACTCATAAACACGTATATTAAGACTAATATAATATACATGAAAAACTTTTAGTAAATATCGACTCGTACATAGGAAGCTTTTTTATTGCTATAAGACAGCAGACAGGCTGACGCATGATGGCCTACTTAAAATTTAGCAGTTACCGTCGCCTATGGGTGTTTGCAACACCACTGGCGTCGCGAAACGCTGCTGTCTCATAAAGGTATAGGAACTTTGGTCACTAATGCCGGAACACAACACAAAGTTACTATGGCGGCATACTTAAGACCAAAGGTGATAGCCATCCAGATGGGCTTGGGGCCATACCGCGTAGCTAGGGTGGGTTGTTTTGTCGCCTTTTACGACAGGCTGATCCCGACCGCAGAGGTCAGTATTCTTTCTCCGCCCCTGCACGAATAGAAAGGAAGTATAATTTTTTCAATTTATATTTCTATACATACGCTAGACAATAATATAATCTATAACTAAAAAACTGGATTTTCTATTGTATTAGGTACATTTAGTATAAGTATCAAATATGATGTTTTGTTTACAATGGACATATATGCAATAAGAAAAGTTATTATATTTCTAGCAGTAATACTCTTTACATTGCTTGTATAATAAAAGTTTTTCAACATCGGCCTACTGTCAACATCCTCCCACGTAACAAAAGACGTAGAAATCTAAAAAAAACACTCAAATCTAAAACCTACACGCGGCGTGTTTGATGAATCAGACAAAACACTATAAGATTTTAATTTTAGTATAAAGAGAGCAGGTAGGTGGGTAGTTGTAAAAAATGTCTTCGCCGCGCCGCGGTCGGCGGCCATCAAAGCTCTTCAAGCTCCCACGACACTGTTTAAAATATATCCAGATATTTTTTAAAAGGCCATACAACTCTTTTTGTAACGCGGCTTGATGTTTTTTATTTTTATGTGAATGAAGTCATAGATTATTGTGTATATCAGGTAAAAATTCAAGGAAAATTCGTAATTAAAAAAATTGATTATTCGAATAAAGGATATATAACTGAATTAGTTTTCCTGTCCGTTTAAATTTATTGAATTTATTGCTTAAGTAAAAATTTGATTTATCAATTATGCATTTTCTTCATACGACCTATTTATACGATTTATTTCTAAAATTACTTACCTCTCTCAGTCTTCAGTTCGAAGCTAGAATTCGTGCTCTTTATTTAAAATACTAACATTAATATTGCATTCTTATTTTTTTATTACAATAAATATTTAATTAATAATAATAAATGCTTCAAGTTAATAAACCCTAACAAGTTATAGACAACTCATACGTGAAGTTGATGTCAAGTAAATATTATAAACATTATAACAATGTTACGGTAATACCTAAAATGCACAGATACACAAATATTTGAATTCCTATGCCAAGGCGCATCATCATAAGCTACAATAAAATAAACCACGCTTACTAATCGTTGCAGGTTAAAACCGGCTACAAATGGTAATAAAATAAAGGTATACACACATGCGTGAAGTGTCGAAACACAGTTCTCTCTTTTCGATATAAATAGTGCGAGGCGAGGCGAGGCAAGTCGGCGGCGCACTGACCGACAGCGATCCCGACAATCGGATGCTTGAGTTTCTCTATTTTCAAATCGGGTGAGCGCTAGTCCGCAACAAGTGATAGTGTTAACGCACACGTTTGCGTCGCCTTCGGTTCTGACGGGTTGTGGGACAGGTTAACGATCGTGCGCGAAGAGTATTGGTCGGTACGTGTGAATGCACCGCGTTAATTGGCGTGCAGAGTGTCCTGCTGTCTTCGCGCCACGCGCCTGAGTTGCTTCCCGCGCTTGCACCTGACGACCATCTTACATTGGTTTCCAGTTTTATTTGGAATATCATTTCCGCGTACTTATATATCGTATTACTTTTGGAACTTATTTTTTATTTGAATATTATTATTGTAATTACCTGGTAGATCAGTGGTATTACACTCGGAGACCATCTAGAGGTCCCAGGTTCAATGACCACGATAGCTTGCACCGCTTAGGTACGTTCTTTGCCCTTTGCTATAGTTATGTGTGTATCGACGGTGAAGGAAAACATCCCTTTCTATAAAAACAACAAACATATCTTTCTTTCAGAAGGTCCTATCCCAGACGTGGGACGTTTTGGGCTGTTATTATATTTTTTTAAAGAAAAAGAAAATGGGCGTACCAACGACACATTTAGACATCTATACTACTATTATAAAGAGGAAAGATTTGATTGTTTGTTTGTTTGTTTGTTTGTTTGTTTGTTTGTTTGTTTGTTTGTTTGTTTGCTTTGAATAGGCTCCGAAACTACTGACCCGATTTAAAAAATTCTTTCATTGTTGGGAAGCTACACTAACCCCGGGTGACATAGGCTATATTATATTTTCAAAAAAATTAGGGATCCTTACTAAAACTCCAATAATGTAACTCAAAGTGTAAAAAAATTACCTAAAATATTATTTAAATCGCGTGCGTTGCGAAAACTATTGATGATAGAATAAAATAATGTACTACAACTTTGCAGAACACATCATTATTTACAAAAAGTGTCGCGACAGCATATGTCTAACTATTATAGTTATGCCACAATAAGTATTCTTTTATTTTAAAAATTTAATTAAAATGCCGCCCCTAGAAAAGGCTCTTTAATTGGATCTTGGTATTAATCCTTATCAAAATAAATTACTTCATATTCAAAACTGTTTCAATACCTTTATATAACTTTTTGATTTATTCAATTCGGATATTCCATTCGAAAGATATCACGAGTTTAAAAATGTAAGTATTAGAAAAATGTTGCGTGGTAGCCGCTCACCCTGTTCGGCTAGCTAGGCATCACCTTATGCAATGTAGGCGTGCGTCACTGGGGTTTTTACAAAAATTAGAATACTTATTAAAAAATAACGAAAATAAATAAAAAGTAATAATAAAAAAATCATTAAAATAAAAACTCATAGAAATAATAATATTCAAACTTTCTTTATAATTTTATTTTTTTAGTAACCTGACGCAAATAGAAGGGTTTGCCCTCAGGGGCGCTCCTCTGTCCGAGGAGTGCACGGGTGTGCGTACCCGAGGTGCCCGAGCATCCGTCGCTTCACTCCCCTCTCCGTTCGAGGCGACAGAGTCCTACCTTTCTTTCCGTCTACCTCTTACATCCTTTCCAACTTAGTTCTCTGTTCGTGGCGTGGTCCCCGGTGGGATGGTTGCGAATACTGATTGGGGTCCCGGGTTCTACCCTCGGACCTGATTTGGTAGTCGAAACCATGCCTATTTCGACTGCGCCTGCACAGAGAGTGTTCCCGGGGCGGGAATTCCATCCTCGCTGTCGGTTGGTCTTGCTGGACCGACTACGACGTCAGGCGACTCTGCTTTTTCTGGAGTGTCGTCTGGTAGTCGTACCCACGCCTGACTAGCCCGCGACGGGGACGTGAGTCCCGTCCGGAATTGGCCGCGGACCTGTCGCTCCCGGCCCTGGTTCTGTCCATGGTCGGGGGCGATCCTGGATGGACGGCCGTTGCCTCCTTTTGCGAGGCAGTAGTGTCTGCAAGGGAGGCGGCGGAACGGGAGCGGGAGTCCGCCACCGCACTCCCCTCCCGCCAACGTAGACCGCGTCGTCGGCGCCGGAGGGCGGGCAACGATCTCCGGCCGCCGTAGAAAGCGGCCGCGGGCGGCCCCTCGGGGCAGGATCCACCGCCCGCACTATTGCCGCGAGGGAGAAGGCCGCGTGCTGTTCCGCAGCCCCCCTCAACTCCTAGAGTTGTTACAAGAGAGCGCTGGGGGGACGAAACCCTGACCCCCTGGCGCCAGCACTTTAGAAGGGGCCCGCTTTAAGATAAAGCGTGGGCCGGCGCCGGCCCGGGCCACGAGATCGGCAGGCCATATATCCGTGGGCCCGGGCGTAGGCGATAGGAGAACAACGGGGTTTTTTAGTGGGTAGTCGGATGGTCGAACATATTTTCCGGAGTCCCTTATATCCCTCGGTCCCCCCGTCAAGAGAGGTTTTTCCCCGAGACCGAAAAAAATAGAAGGGTTTAATTTTTAATTTTTTGTTAAATACCCGTGCGAAGCTGGGACGGGCTGCTAGTCTTGTAAATATAGCAAATACCTATTTAATACAGTGGCAGAATATATTATGCCACTATAGTAAATTCTTATCGAAAATGCCAATTTATATAAAAATAAGCTAAATTTATTTTTCTAAAAAATTGTTTAATTTTGCTAATAATTTCGTTTGTTATTTATATTAGAATGTTGAAAATCTGTGTATGGAGTCCCACATATAATAGTTTGTAGCAAAAATGTGACAATTTGGTTACTTTTACCGCTAACTTACGATCAGCTAAGGAAGAGAACCGGCTTCGCTGATGGACTAGACGGGAGCTGCCTCTGAAAATGAATACAGTTTCTACATATACCGTACCACTGTGTTCAATATTAGGGTGCTATTTAGGCGAGACATGCTGTACAAATATTGTGTAGATTTGCAACCTCAGATATACCGTGTATCATGCTAATAAATAAAAACATTTTTTTCTTATGTGTTTTTCGACTCACGATAAGGAAGTATTACAAAAGAGATCCGTCACAAAAGGAACGTATTATATAGCATTGTAACATAAAGAACATAAAACGTAAAGCGAAATTAATGCTTGAATGCAAAAAACTATTTTACAAAATATGAAAATTAAAATGGAAACAAACGGTTTAGATATGTCTAACTGGAAGAAATCTACAGGACCGTGTACTAACTAATTTCATTTTTTTATGCAATACAGTATATTCTATCTCTATTAGATTTATTAAGAAGTTCTTTTATAAGTAATATACTTAATATACAAATTCTGGTTTTTCCTAAAAATTCCATGTTATCAGCTGAATACAAATATAAAGAGTACGTTTCGTAAACAGTCGAGTTAATAGCAATAGCAGTTTGTTATCAGTAGCATGGTTTTGTTATCGATGTGGCAACTCGAACAAGGACGTCGATAGCGAGAACGCGTCCGTTCGCAGCCTAGTCCGTACAGCCTCTATTTACGGATTTACAAACCATTATAGCTCTCTATTTCAGTAGTATATAAGATAGTTAATTTATAAAACAAAACAATTTTTGTAAACGTTAACTTCGCAAATCCTCGTTGCCCTTAGTCGCCGTATTAGTTAAAGGCACTATTAAGTTATTTTAAAATGTATTAGGAATTTAAATTTAAAAATAATTAGAATTTCTTTGTAATAAATATCATCATCATCATCCTTGCGTTAAATCCCGGTTGCAGCCTAAACTCTCGCTTCGGTGCCCGGGGTCCGCTTTCTGACTTTTTCTTCTCCATTTCGCACGGTCTTCAGCATCCCTGGCAGTGAGCCCATATTAATAAATATGACTGTCAAACATCTTTAAAAATACATTTTTTTTAAGCTAAACGAAAACTGAACTGTTTTTTTTGATACAACAAAATCTATGTAAATTTTAATATAATCTATATATATATATATATATATATATATATATATATATATATATATATATATATATATATATATATATATATATATATATATATATATATTTAATATTATATATATATATATATATATATATATATATATATATATATATATATATATATATATATATATATATAATGTATGTTTGTCTGTATGTCCTTTATAGAATCGTAAACTATGCATTTTATCATGTCATAATCTTCAGCAAAGTGTTGTTCATGAGCCCACAAAGGTTTCTGGCACGACCAATCTTTGACAGATGGCGCCACTATCATTCCAATTGATTACTGCCGTGATAGTTGAACGTAAGAATTTATGTAAATTGTGAAATTAAAATCCATGTTTTAATATTATGAATGTATTGAAAAAGTTTTGCATCTTTGCATAAAAACTCTTTCCTTTATATTACGAACATATTTATAGCCAGCTTGATTCGATAATAAAATATTAGTGAAGACGTACTGTTGCCACGTATCCCAATGATGCCGACAGATATGCCATTCGAATTCAAACGTTTGCAGTTCCCGGTGCGACTCGCTTTCGCAATAACTATCAAGAAAGCACAAGAACAATCGTTGCAAGTCTGTAGATTAAATTTGGAGAATCCATGTTCTCACATGGGCAGCTCTATGTGGCCTGCTCACGCGTCGGAAAACCCTCTGATATAATCGTTTACGCACCAGATGGAAAAACAAGAAATGTTGTGCATCCCACAGAACTTTAATAAATATCAAATTGAAACGAAACGCTGCAATGTCACAATTTTTTCGATATGAACTCAAACGAATGAATGAATAAAATGACTCGAAATAAATTCAATTTTATTCAATATTTGTGTAGTGTCTTCCCTACAAATTCCATCCCTGGTTTCCAAATATTCCGCCATCATAATCTTGTATTCCCGCATAAGTGACTCTGATCCCAATTCACATACGCGAACGCATGTTACATATCAAAAAAAATCTAGGATAAACTGTGAAGAAAGAAATATGACGAAAATATACTTAACCTAAGGAACATATCGGTACTTTTATATACGGTGAAATTTAATGCTGTTACTCTTAACATTTGTATTAGGTAAATGTGGTCATTGACCGAAACTTAGGCATCATTTTTGTGTGTGATTTTGACACGGCAGATTACGTCAGCATTGTTTAATAATTCAAATGAGTACAACATACGTGTTATCGGTTTACTTGAAATCAAAATTATTTTATCAATATTGATAGTGAAATAATGACTATAAATAGCTATATATAGCTAAATATTTTATACTAGCTGACCCGGCAAACGTTGTTCTGCCATATAAATAATAAAATGTCAAAAAATTAAAAAACATTTTTTGGGGGTGGGTCACCCCTAACATTTAGGGGGATGAAAAATAGATGTTGGCCGATTCTCATAGATACCGGATAAGCACAAAAAATCACTAACTCAATTTAGTTATCTGCCTACTGCCTACCCCCTAAGAACGATGGCGTGATTATTTATAGCCTATAACCATTTCTAGGTTATCATCTATCACCATACCAAATTTCATCAAAATCCGTTCAGCCGTTTAGGCGTGAAAGAGGAACAGACAGACAGACAGACAGAGTTACTTTCGCATTTATAATATTAGTATGGATTAACAATTGCTGGTGCTTGAAATGATTACAAGCCATCCTACTGCTGGACTCGGGCCCCCCTCGGGAAACGGATGGTATACCATTATACTCATCACGTTTGTACAGAACAGATTAGTGGGTTCAGGTTATCGGTTCTTCTTCCTGTCCTTATATGCCATTGTGTGGGTCAGCGCAACATGTTCTCTCCTTTCACTGTCCTCTGTTAGCCGTCATCTCAACAATCACCGTTTTTTATCCGTGCAGGGGCGGAGAAAGAATACTAACCTCTGTGGCCAGAGTCGGCCTATCGTAAAAGGCGACAAAACAACCCACCCTAGCTACGTGGTAGGGCTTCAAGCCCGTCTGGATGGCTACCTTTGGTCTTAAGTATGCCGCCATAATAACCTTGTATTGTGTTCCGGCATTAGTGACCTAAGTTCCTATACCCTTATAGGACAGCAGCGTGTTTGCGATACCACTAGTGTTGCCACACATATAGGCGACAGTAACTGCTAAATTAAAGCAATAAAAAAACACATTTTTCGTCATATTTCCATTTTCTTTTGTTTACCTCTACTCCTGTACCCATCCACTCAGGTATATTATATAATTCGAATGTCACTACGACAAGCATCGCTTTGGCAATTTTTTTGTCTAATGTGCAAATTACTCGTATAACATAATTGACCTCTACCGACGGTGAAGGAAGATATCACGTAGAAACCTGCACAACGAGATCACCAATATGTACAATGCTTTGTATTTGATATTCTTTACGTCATGGAGCGACGTCATTTGACGGCAAATGAAATGCAAAGAGCTGTAGGGATGTTGCAAGCGGGAAGTAATCAATCTCAGGTATCTCGGCATTTTGGCATTCATAGAAGTGTTATTTGTCGTCTTTGGTAGCGCTAAAATAATACAAGGGAACCCGCTGAACAGCATCCAGGCCGTAAAAGGAGTACAACCACTCGGCAAGACCGGTACATACAACTGACTGCAAGACGCCATCCGATGTTAACCGCTCGAGAGATAAGTTTGAGGCTACAAAATTCAAGTGGTGTGAAATGAATGGTGTAGAGAACGCAGAACATGGACCCAGGACCTATGAGATAAAATTATGTTTTCCGATGAGTCGCGATTCGGGTTTAGGCCTGATACAAGAAGGGTGCGAGTGTACCGTCGGCTCGGAAATACTGAAAGGCTCCGGTGCATTCAGGAAGTTCATCCATACAGCGGGTCATCCACCATCCTAAAATTGAAATTAGTACATGTTGCTTAGACTTTTTTGATGTGTGTAATATAGATTAGAAAAACACTATATGACAAGAGACTAGAATGGATACAGAAGGAGGGGTAATTGAAGAAAACATGGATGGATTGTATAAAAGATGATGTGGCGTAAAATGGTGTGAATGACGTCTAGCAAAGTATAGTGGAAAGAGAGACCGTGGTGTACCGACTCCATATAATGTGGCAGCAAGAGCAGGAAGAAGAGTGTGTTGGTTAATATTCTATCATAAGCGTATTTTGGTAATACGGTGTAGATATATCATTCCGTCAAGATTCGCCGTAAGTTAAGGGTTTTACGTTGTATTTTGCGGAAGTACCTTCAATTCTGTTTTGAATTCAGATCGATTCCTAACTCTTCGGATTTATAATTAACTAATAAAAAGCTATTTAGTTTATATAAAAGTACTCAGTCCTCGTTTAAGTTAAAAATAATATTAAAAAAAAAGAAAATTGAAAAATATAAAAAAAAACATTTGCATTTGCTTTCCTGTATTAACAATTATTTTGGGTTCGATGAACCCGCCTCCTAACTATACACAGGAACACTCTGTCAATACAAACGTTCTATATTAGAAGATTAATCGTAAAAAGAAAACTGTGGGCCGGGTCGCTTGTAGGCTAGTAATAAAAAGTGTCTCTATTACCAATAATTAGTTGATTAGCAACAATGATCCTTATATCCGAATGCTTAAAGTAGAAAATAGAGAAATTTAATGTGGAAAATAACCGAGATGAGCGGTTATATAGGTGTACGATATGACGCAGCGTCTGGTGATCGGGATGGCTATAATCCTTTTGCTTAAACGTTGGAGAAGGGAAAACAGATATTTTATAGAAAGTCCAACCAATTTTCTAATAAATGTACAGCTTTAATCAAGAACATATACCACAAGAAAATATTTCATTGTCCATTCTGAATTATCAATAATGCATACCCATTAAGAGAATCGCAATTAAAAATATACAATATTACATCTTGTTTTCCATAACAAATTTTAATTACTAATACTAAATGTCTGAACTCGTACTAACTTAGAAAATAACCAAACCTGCTACTTCTATTCACGTGGGGACCACGATTAAACTTAGTTCTATAGAGTACTTGCAATATTTGTTAAATCGAATAGTTGAACATGTAGTAAAAAATATTTTTTTTATTTTTTTCATGTCATAAAAATCAATGGACTTTATTATTTCTAACCAGTTTGTAATTATTACTAATATAAATACATCAATGAAAATTATTCATCATTAAAATACTGAAAAGGCCCTAATAATTTTGTTTATTTTTAACGGATACTGAAAGAGCACCTGTTGCCACTAATTGACAAAAAAGAACAAAAGCACACACGTGTCATTCTCAATATTCTGATGTATTTGGGAGTTTCTTGGCGTTTATTTTTCCTCTGCTTTAAAGCACTGTGCTAAGTTTTATATAGGTAGTATACTACAATATTTGATATTTCATAAATTGTATTAAATAACCTTGTATTAAATACGGTGTCCTATAAGACAAAGAACGTATTCCAGACTGTGAAATCTAATTAAGTAACACTTTTGAACAAATGCGCCAACCATTCGAAATATAGGATCAAAATATTATATTTTTCTACTTTTATATAAATTTCGATGACTTATTGGCTAGTAATAAATATAGAAGTGTAATACAGATGCAAATTTATGATTATTTTGAATTGAGGTGCCAACTCGTGGTTTGAAGTAAGAATGACAATAAATTTTAAGTTGGATGCGGCAAATTTAATTATATTTTTATAAATTACCAACAACTATAAATAATAAGTACATTGGCTGTGTGATTTCAAAAATAACTTAACACTTTGATTCTTATCATATCAAGTTCAGTATATAATCAAATGATCGAACTGGATTTTAGAAAGTAAGTAATAATGTTAATTGATTGACGAATTAAGTAATAATAATGTGAATTGACAAAAAAAGGCCGATTTCTTAATATCGGTTAAAATAAATACTAGCAGTGACACCAATAAATATTTTTCTAGAGCTTTAGCACTGTATTGTACTCTATCTTATTGGTAACATATTTACCTTGTCCAATGCTTTATGCATTAATGCCAAACATTTTACGGTTCTGCTTTAGTTTAACGACAGCTCTGACATTAGTGTATTTACGTAGATGGACACCGGATGCGAATATGAGCATACTATGTGCCAACTTGCTATTAGGGTAGAGAGATTGAATTTGAAATGCATATAGATGCAAATTGGATGCAGTTCTTGTGCAATCGCTTTCTACCTTTCGGCTTCCATCAAGTTTAAAAAATTTAAACTACCGAAACAACTGAAAAGCAATAAATAATAAACCTTATTTTTATTATTAACCTTAATAACTAAGATCTTAAACTAATATAAGTATACCTAAACAATTTTGAGTCGGCGCTAGTGCCCTCGTGTGTGGGTCCGTTCGAGTTGCTGTCTCGCTGACATTAACTTCGTAAACGCTCAGCATTTTCCGGCGAAGGGGCGTGTCACGCTGCGCCGCCGCCGCGCATTACGCTTTTCGTAATTAATTTGTTTGTTTGGCACCGACTCAAAATTACTTAGGTATACTTACATTTGTTTAAGAATTTTGTTATTAATAAAAGCGGGCCATCGCAACTCGGGGCCGCGGCCTAACTAGTTCGTTGCCTCCCGCAGCCTGGCCACTTAAGGCATGCGAAGGAACGCCGGGGTGGTTTTATTGGGTATACCAGTAACATGCGTTTCCCAGCCTAGACAAGGAGACATATTGGCGCACTGCATGGGGATTCCCACTGTACCTTGCCGCTCGTTCCTATGTGACGGTGTGTGCGACAGTCATTTCTATCTCCTAAAAAAAACTCGAAGACAAATAATTTAGACGTTTTGAGTTTGAATCCCACGATAGCACGCACCGCTAAGGCAGTTTTTCATTGAATTTAAAGAAAATACATCGCAAGGAAACCTGCACACCGAGATCACCGGTGTATGTAACCCACCAATACGGAATACCACGGACATGCGTGGCACGTATACTATCCGTTTCCTGTAAGGGAATGCCAGACCGAGCTGTGGGACGTCATGAGCTGTTATTATAAACATATTCAGTAAACCTGAAATGAGAAACCAGATGTAAATGCATCCGATGCGTAGGTCGATATTGCGTTGTAAGGTAGGAAATGGTATTAAAATCAAATGCGCTGTACTCCATCCTTGATCCGCTACTTTAACTTAAACATGAATCCATTTGATTTAACTCATTAGTTTCCATTTTGTCTGCATATATGCAACACATTTAAAGCATTATGTATTATCGGTAATATCTTTAAGATATTCTGAATTATAAATGTTAAACAAATGTATTTTTTATGATAGCAGACCTGCTGACGGCCCACTTAATAAATAGTAAACAGTTACTGCGAAGTCATTGCTGTCCGCAAAGAGGTACTGGAACCTTGGTCATTAATGCCGGGACACAACACACGATTATTATAATGGCATACTATATATAGGCCAGGGGTGGTTGCCATTCAAACGGACTTACCACCTAGCTAGGTTTGTTTTGTAGCCTTTTACGGCAGGTTTACTTACTCCATCCTTGCATGGGGAATTAGCTATGAGCTATCGGCTACCATTATTGTCCATGGTTGGACGTAAGTCTTCTAAAGTTTGCACCACACAACACGATACCTTACTGCAGCCTTACTACAGCATCGACCAACTAGCGTAAGGTGTTTATCTGTTGGGCTCGGGGAAGTCCCATATTAAGTTTTCCAAGCCGCAGTCTATGTTATAGGACTGCTTCATCGTTCATCGGTCCTGCGTCACTTCAGCTTGTAAGTTTTGATAGCAATGTCCATTATTTTGGCTACGTTGTGAAATGTAAAACATAGCTCCGTTCTGGATGGATTATTTAAAAAAATGTGTATCTTATTACATAGGTACCCTATACCCTGTCGTTTGAGTTTTGAATGCTATATATATACCATTAGACTACCTATATATTTTATATTATTGTATTACTTATGCATTTTATTATATTCATTAAAATTTCGCAGTTACATGTTGATTAAGTTAGCGACCACGTCTGCGTTCCGTATGTCATCACTGGCAACACACATTGGTTAAAAACCTTCGTCTTGAGACACTGCGGTATTTGGGACGAAAAGATTTTACGGAGCTTCCCGAACGCTGCCCATCCGAGTTGGATTCGACGAGTGACCTCTTTCGCGAAATTGGACCTGCCTAACTGGATCGTTTGACCCAAGTAGACGTATTCGTCAACAATTTCGAAAGTACAGTTCCCAACTGTTACGAGCGTAGGTGCGACATGGACATTAGACATGATCTTCGTCTTGTCCATGTTCATTTTGAGACCTACTCCTTGGGAAGCTGTATTGAGGCCATCAAGCATATGGCTTAAGTCTTCCATGGTTTCAGCCATGATTACGATATCATCTGCGAATCTAAGGTGAGTGATGTACTCACCGTTAATGTTGATGCCCAGTCCGTTCCAGTCCAGAAGCTTGAAGACATCTTCCAACGCAGCAGTGAACAGCATCGGCGATATGACATCGCCTTGTCTGACTCCCCGCTGCAGTCGGATAGGCTTCGAGTTCTGATCCTGGAGACGGACTGACATGGTGGCGTTTTCATACAAACACTTCAACGCTTTGATGTATCGATAATCAATGTGGCACCTCTGGAGAGACTGAAGCACCGCCCAGGTCTCGATCGAATCAAAGGCTTTCTCATAGTCCACGAACGCCAAGCATAGTGGCTGGTTATACTCCTCCGTCTTCTGTATAACCTGCCGCAGCGTATGTATGTGGTCTATGGTGCTAAAACCTTTTCGGAATCCGGCTTGTTCGGGAGGCTGGAAGTCGTCAAATCTGCGCGCGAGACGATTCGTGATGACCCTTGAAAACAGCTTGTAAACATGGCTCAGAAGTGATATCGGTCTAAAGTTCTTCAAAAGGGTTTTGTCGCCCTTTTTGAAGAACAGCACCACTATACTTCCGTGCCAGGCCTGCGGCGTTTTGCCATCGAGGATGACGGAATTAAATAGCTTCTGGAGGATTTTAAGCACAGGAGTACCACCAGCTCTCAGAAGCTCGGCTGTAATTCCATCATCACCCGGCGCCTTGTTGTTTTTAAGCTGTTTAAGGGCCACACTGATCTCGTACAGACTGACGTCTGGGATATCTACGGTGTAGTGTCGGGTTAATTTGGCTCTTGGGTCTTTAGCCTTGTTGTTAACAGGTGCCCGTGTGGTCGTGTATAGCTGTCCGTAGAACTTCTCGACTTCCCTCAAAAGTTCGGGTTTAGACGAAACGACCCTGCCGTCGTCGGTCTTCAGCTTCGTCAGTTGGCTCTGCCCAATAGACAAGTCTCGTGCGAATACTTTAGAGCCCTTGTTACGCTCTATAGCCGCCTTTACACAGTCTGTGTTATGGCGGCGGATATCGCGAGTCAAGGACTTGGAGATCTGTCTATTTAGCTGCCTATACTGGGAAGCATCGTCCGGGGACTGAAGGGTCATTTGACGTCTCACATCCATCAATTTGAGAGTAGAATCTGAGATTTTTCCGGTTCTTTTTGAACGGCTGGCCTTGAAGAATTTAGACCCGGCCGTTTGAACAGCTTCCACGAACCTGTTATTATACTCGTCCACGTCAACGCAGTCACCGAGGCATTCGAAGCGGTTTTGCAATTCGAGTTGAAAGTTTACCGGGTTTTGGATCTGTATGGGTGCAGGTCGGAGCGTAGACTTCACCAGTCGAGACCTCTCCAATTTTGGATTAATATTCAATGTGCCTCTTACTAAGCGGTGATCACTCCCAGTTTTCACCGAATTGATCACAGAGACATCATTGAATATCTGTCTTTTGGTCGACATAATGAAGTCAATCTCATTTTTGGTGGCACCATCGGGACTAATCCAAGTCTATTTGCGTTGTTCTGGCTTCATGAAGAAGGAGTTCATCATATACAGGTCCTCCTTCTCCATGAAGTCGGCCAGCATCTGGCCTCGGGTGTTCCGATTTCCGAACCCAACTATGGGCCTTATGAGAAAGCTCATGGTCGCTCAGAGAGCAATGGAGAGGGCTATGCTCGGAGTTTCCCTGCGAGATCGAATCAGAAATGAGGAGATTCGCAGGAGAACCAAAGTAACCGACATAGCCCGGATGATTGCAAAACTGAAGTGGCACTGGGCTGGGCACATAGCTCGAAGGACTGATGGCCGTTGGGGCAGAAAAGTCCTCGAATGGCGACCGCGTACCGGAAGACGCAGTGTTGGTAGGCCCCCCACAAGATGGACCGATGATCTGGTCAAGATCGCCGGGATAGGTTGGATGAGGGCAGCGCAGGACCGATCATCGTGGAGATCTTTGGGGGAGGCCTTTGTCCAGCAGTGGGCGTCTTCCGGCTGAAATGATGATGATGATGTTGATTAAGAATATTTAAGTTAAGCATTTGTATCTATACGTATAATATATTTGCTTACTAAAAGGCACAGAGTATCACGAAGCGATACATCATTGGGTAATAAATAATTTAAATATGGCGATTACTTTTGTAACCATATTGTACTCATATCGCTGTGCGAGTGTAATATTGTTCTTGCGCAATTCAAATTTTAAACAGTTATAGAAAGTAATGATTTCTAATCTTAATGCCATTGTTATCTTAATTCGTCGTATATATGCTTTCTATGCAAATAAACGTTATAAAATAATTTACGATATTTAATTTTTCGCATTGTATACTATATTTTAGTTTTTATACTATTTCTAAACAAAAAAAGTGTGTGTGTGTGTGTACTTATGGACGCACGTAACAAGTTATACATATTTGGCGTAACAAGATAAAAAAAATTCTAAAAATTTTGTACTTCGCGTTATCCTACGTTTATAGAAAAAAAAATTTATGATGTAAATAAATAAATACTACTCAAAGTAATATGGAAAAACCACTTTTATCACTTATAACAAAGTAAATTTTTGTATTGTTTCATTAATTATATTGTACAATAAAGTATATTCTATTCTATTCTAAATTATCTTTATATCAATAAATTGTTAATAAATATCAGTCACTATATATCATGTCTAATGTCCATGTCGCACCTACCCCCGTAACAGTTGGGAACTGTACTTTCGAAATTGTTGACGAATACGTCTACTTGGGTCAAACGATCCAGTTAGGCAGGTCCAATTTCGCGAAAGAGGTCACTCGTCGAATCCAACTCGGATGGGCAGCGTTCGGGAAGCTCCGTAAAATCTTTTCGTCCCAAATACCGCAGTGTCTCAAGACGAAGGTTTTTAACCAATGTGTGTTGCCAGTGATGACATACGGAACGCAGACGTGGTCGCTAACTATGGGCCTTATGAGAAAGCTCATGGTCGCTCAGAGAGCAATGGAGAGGGCTATGCTCGGAGTTTCCCTGCGAGATCGAATCAGAAATGAGGAGATTCGCAGGAGAACCAAAGTAACCGACATAGCCCGGATGATTGCAAAACTGAAGTGGCAGTGGGCTGGGCACATAGCTCGAAGGACTGATGGCCGTTGGGGCAGAAAAGTCCTCGAATGGCGACCGCGTACCGGAAGACGCAGTGTTGGTAGGCCCCCCACAAGATGGACCGATGATCTGGTCAAGATCGCCGGGATAGGTTGGATGAGGGCAGCGCAGGACCGATCATCGTGGAGATCTTTGGGGGAGGCCTTTGTCCAGCAGTGGGCGTCTTCCGGCTGAAATGATGATGATGATATATTATAAAAATTTACTTCAATATTTTGTTGAATTTATTGAACCAATATGGCTGCCGTCTCCGTTGCTAGGCAACGGAAAACGTTTTCAAATCTATTACATTGCAATTTCTACTCTATTTAAATGTATTACAGTTCGTTTTCGATTATAGAGATTTTATATTTTAAAAATGTTGACTAGCTAACTTCAGGGTGTCAGTTTTTTGTGACGGTGTGCGTGTGCATCGTAAATATTTATTCTCATCCTTTTTCCCTAATGCGCCAAAAGATGTATAACTTAAAAATATATAGAAATATATATTAAAATATTGAATATTGGATAATTATTATATTAAAAATAGCACCTACCCATTACAATCAAGGCTTAATAGCTGCCACAATAAAACAAATATACTACTTACACATTACAAATGTATTTTTTATGATAAAAATGCTACATACGATCGACGAAGAGAGCATATTATTTTCTCATGTGACTACTATGTCTACTGTTAAGCACTCTTACTGTAAAGTGAGAGCTGTGGATGCTATCTGGATTAACTTCTGGGAAGATTATTTAGAAGAAGATTTCCTTAAAATAACATATTTAAAATCAGGAAAAGTACTTTGTTATAATAATACTAATATTGTTCTAATATTATGACATGTTGCTTATTTTTGCTTGTATATTATTATACAAGCACTATGTCAAAAATGGACTTAAAGTTTGTCATAAAGCGCTAAGCTTACTAAGGTAATGTTCTAAGTTGTTTAACAACAAAAGTAGGCTAAGGTTTACAGCTATCAAATAAGTCTTAACGTTCTAGAAGTCGCGATGCTTACAAATATCATAATATATAGGTACACAGTTGGCATATGTAATTACATTGTCTGGGCTTTGAATAAGGATTTGTTAATATAAACTCAGTTGGCTATACTGCCAAACTCTGATTACTTTCAAAGAGAGTAAGGAAGGTCAAAGGGTCACTGTTACGTACGGTTACTCCACCTTTCTCTAGTTAATTTTTTGTTAAGAAAAAGAATAGTAACTGAAGGTGCTCGATGATACTCAAGGGTGTCTTAGACTCCGTAGCGAAACCTGTTTAGCAGATACTAACTTAATTGTATTTTTCATTTCTTACTCCATATTCCACTAGCATTAAGTAGCTATAAACAAGCCTAGTGGGAATACTTAACATGTCATCTAGTGACAAAAAGGTAGCCGAATACTTTGTTATGGATACTAGACAACTGATATACATAAATACTCAGACGTGGGACAGGAATCAAACTTGTAACCTTCACAGGCGTTGCGACCAGCGTTAACCATTCCACGCATGTCATCCGTGGTATATGTCAGTGGTATTTATCCGTGTAGGGGCGGATAAAGAATACTAACCTCTGTGGCCGGGGTCGGCCTGTCGTAAAAGGCGACAAAACAATCCACCCTAGCTACGTGGTAGGGCCTCAAGCCCGTCTGGATGGCGACCACCTTTGGTCTTAAGTATGCCGCCATAATAACCTTGTGTTGTGTTCCGGCATTAGTGACCCCAGTTCCTGTACCCTTATGGGTACAGGACAGCAGCGTGTTCGCGATGCCACTGGCGTTGCAAACACCTATAGACGAACGACGACTTCCTGGCATAACGGCTAACATACGCTTGCTCGGTACGCTTGCGGAGGTCACGGGTTCGATTCCCGTCCAGCATCTGGGTGTTTATGTATAATATGTATTTATTTATAAAAAAAGTATGTATGTAGTATATCAGTTGTCTAGTACCCATAATACAAGTGTTATGCAACTTAGTTTGGTACTAGATGGCGTTGTGTGAAATGTCTCAATATATAGGCGACTGTAACTGCTAAATTCTGGTTATTGTAATTTGAGTAAGTTTAAATTATAATACAATTCCATAAATAATTCATATCTGAAAAACCATATATCTGCAATAAAATTCCGATTTAAGAAGAACAAGTGACAATCAAAATAAAATTAAAATTCTAATATGTAACACACTCATTAACAGCTGACATACTGCCTGGCTGTGACTATAAAATTTTACATTTCTCGTTCTAAGTAAAACGTCTAAATTAAAATACTTTTTCAAAACACTTTCTAAAAGTAAAGACCGTTTTACGACGGCTGTTGACCTCAAAAATAGTACAACATACAATATTAACGGTAATCAATAAGACAATAAAATGTTTTTCCTTCGTGAATGTTTAATTAATTCGCATTCATTATCTACAGTTGTACATCGAATTTGTCGTTTCAAGAATAAAACGTACGTCTAATCAAAATAAAACTACGTAATCGATCTGTAAGTGAATGAAATACGTGAAAGAAAGTGTCTGTTTTTAATATTTTTTAAACATGGAAATTCATGTTACCCATCCCGCTGATTAATAAATTTGAGACTCCTGCGCAATACACCCTGACTATAATGAATATGCAGACCCTCGCTCTTGGAAAGGGAAGTAGAACGCAAAAACAATATACGTATATACGAGTAGGTGTAACGTCGTACGCCTGTAGCTGGAGCTGCGCATGATGGAGCTAGACCGCGAACATTAAGAACTATGCATACCATTTCTTATGAATGAAGGATCCTTAATTATTGAAGTGAATTTCTTCAGCACCATCGTGATTTGATAATTCGATGAAACAAAAATGCAACACCAAAATGAGGCAAACATATTCATAAGAATTTAGCCTGCAAGAGAATAAGATAATGAGCAAGTATACAGTGTTTCAAGTAATCTTTGTCTCCTATTTGTCCGTGCAGGGGCGGAGGAAGAATAGTAACATATGCGGCCGGGGTCGGCCTGTCGTAAAAGGTGACAAAACAACCTAGCTATGTGGTAGGGCCTCAAAGCCCGTCTGGATGGCGACCACCTTTGGTCATAAGTATGCCGCCATAATAACCTTGTGTTGTGTTCCGGCATTAGTGACCCAAGTTCCTGTACTCTTATGGGACAGCAGCGTGTTTGTGATGTCACTGGCGTTGCAAACACCTACAGGCGACGGTAATTGCTAAATTCTAAGCGGACTGTCAGCCTGTCTGTTGTCCAAACAGCAATAAAAAAAAAAACTAATATATGATATGTAAATTACTTTTCCGAATTTTCACTTATGCCGTATGTGAACTGCACACATGCATATGTTTTTATTACTGTGGAACTGCAGTTAGACTGACGGCCTCCTTAATTATTATTAATCAATAAGATTATTACCAGTTACAGTCGCCTATCTATGGATATCTACGAATTTTATGACGCTCTTTTTGAAATACCCATGGCGAAGTGCGGTGATAAAACGTTTTCCTTTCGGAAATTTTAGTAATAAGTACCCTATCGTGCCATTCATGTAATCTAAACTAAATCCAGACAAATATTTGTCATTTATAAACTTATCCAATTTATATTTGAAATCAAAATAATAATAAAATAGTAGTGGATAGTACAGGCACCTGCTAAGATTGACCGTTCTATTTACAGTATGAAATTTATCTCCAATCAATATCTCATTCAAAGGGGAATATAAATTTAAAAACTAAAAAGGATTTGTTTACTTTTCAAAACATGCAAAAATAAAGCAAATTTGTTTTAAGTTTATAACAATTAAACTCCAACTTGAAATATTGAAAATAAGAATAAACAAAAGTAATACAAAGTTAAAGTCAAAAATATGCACTGGAAAACCCCACAAAAATAGTTTTATAAACAATTAATGATGTAATAAAAAACAATTACAATTTGTTTTATGTGCATTAACATTAGAGGTACTGTCCGTGAGTTTTCACTGCGGTTGTCGATAAAACGCTATTTAATTCGAAAGCGATATGCCTTTCACCTTGCGACCGACGACGCGGGACAGTCGGGACGCGACGTGCGGGCAGCCACAGCTTAGTAGATCAGTGTGATAGCTATAATAGTGTCTATGTTTTTCTGAAGGCGGAAAAAATCATTTTACCTCCATTCAAGACACAACTTGTGGAACTGATAATTAAAAATGTCTGCGTTCCTTTAAGGCGCTAGTTACTAACTTGCCAATCTGAGTATGCTAACGCATGCTTGCATTGTTGCAGGTACTTGTTAGTTGATAAGTCAAAAATTATGAAACCAATTGTTTATTGCTATTTTTAATTAGCTTTATATTTTGAGATTTTTTACTACGATGATATACATGTCCTTCGACTGCGTATATGTGTATAACCTTCGAACATGATAATATTATGTGTCTGACGATCTTTATATGTTTATTTTTTTGTTATTTTAATCATATTACAAAATATACTCCTCACAAAAAGTAGCCATTCTTAACTTCTGATATCCGTTATCCTGCAACTCTACAGATGCCACAACCTTGCGCATTGGTGATAATGATAACACCTCAGGCGAAATAACTGGGATCTGTAATTCACTCGTCTGGTGAAATGGATTGCGACGTTAAGGCACGCATTGCTGCCGCGTGGGCCAACTGGCGGAAGTGACTTTTGTCATTTGTGAGACCAAGATGCTGGTCATGTTGAAAGGACAAGTCTGATTGTGAAACGTGGCCGATGCTGGAGCGACTGACAAGGAGTTACCGCGTTAGAAACTCCCGCATCCATTATTGATTTCACTGGGATGACCGTGTTTTATGGCAAAAATCTACTTTCCTAGGCAACAGATCTCTGACCATGCTGCTTCCGCTGGGCCCCGGTACGAGGAACAGACCCAAACTTTCTCGGTTGAAGTCGTAAATAATAATATGCGTGTCAATGGACTCCCTACTAGACATCGTGAAGACCTTGTAAAGTGGAAGAAAAAGTCGGATAGTGGACCCCGTGCACCAAAGCGGAAGTTTGGTTTGAAACCGGGATTGGACGCTAAGATGATGGTGATGACTTCTGATATATACTAACAAAATTTCCAACTACCAACAATACAGCCATCTATAATAACCAATGATGATTTCCTAAAATGAATAACCCTCGAGGACCAACAGGCCGGAGAAGGTTACTCCGTTATCAAACCTCTACCAGCGGGCTTCTTTGAGAAAATCGAAGCAGAGGCCGCTGGTAGTGCTGCATAATCAGGTTGGGTCGCGCAGAAGGGATGGCGGCTTAAGAGCTCAACAAGAGCCAACGACGGCGCCTAAAATTCCTCAGGTGGAAGTACAACCTTGGCGTCAGGTAGCAACCGGCCGTAAAACACAAAGCCAAACCTCCCCTCCCTGTACAATGTAACTTGTAATGAAGCACAAAGAAAATATGAGTAATTCTAATACTAGGGCGTCCCCCGGAAGCGACGTTTTTTACAAGAACTCGCGTTTACAATTTACATTTACTATAAATAAGCTCAGACTGGCAACCTGGAACATCGGCTCTATGACAGCACGTAGCAACGAACTTAGCGAAATATTAAGAAATAGACAAATCAATGCCTGCTGCGTCCAAGAAACCAAGTGGAAGGGGTCTAAATCGAGGAACATCGGAAACGAATACCAACTTCTATACCATGGGACCAAAAATAAACGAAATGGAGTAGGCATCATCCTAGATAATAACCTTAAACAACGTATCATCAACGTAGAAAGGAAAAACGACAGACTCATAGCTGTGAAACTCGCCATGGACAACCAGCCGCCGTTTAACATAATTTTCCCTTATGCACCGCAAACGGGGTGTACAGAACAGGAAAAACTAGAGTTCTGGGAAGACTTTGACGAGTTGATTCAAAGTATCCTCCAGACAGAATATGTACATATAGGCGTAGATCTAAACGGCCACATCGGCGAAAAAGCGGGTGGGCATAGCAACGTCCACGGTGGTTACGGATACGGGAAAATCAACCAGCAAGGAACAGCCATCATAAACTTTGCAATCAGATCTAATCTAAAGATTATAAATATCTGTTTTAGGAAAAAGCCTGAACATTTAATCACTTACAAAAGTGGAAATCACAGAACACAAGTGGACTACATTATAGCAACTAGTAACATGCTAAGACTATATAAAGACTGCAAAGTTATCCCTGGCAATGCTCTCACATCGCAACACAGGCTATTGCTTTCAATCCTGCATCTTCCGAAACCCCTAAGAACAAGCGTAGACAAGTCGAAGCTCATTAAGTGGAGAGAAATGCACGGCCCAAAAGGTTTCATGCTACTAGACCAAATATCCGGGTATTTGGAAGAAGACATGAAGACGGATAAACCAGCAAGTTCCATGTGGTCAGACTTTGAGAAATTCTGTATAGAAAAGGCCAGAAAAACACTCGGTGTTTCAAAAGGAGCATTACGTAACGCCAAAGATCCTTCTTGGTGGAATGACAACGTAAAGGAACTTATAAAATCAAAACGAAATGCCTTTAAAACTTAGCAACAATCCGATCTCGACGAAGACCGGGCCGTATATAGAACACTTAAAAGTATGTTAAATCAGTAGTAGCACAATCCCGAGCCGCAGCAAATGAAAATTTCTACGATAGACTGGAAAAGGCAGAAAATGAAAACGCTATATATAAAATTGCCCGTCAACGACACAGACTGACACTAGATGTTAAATGTAACCAGTACATAAGGAGCGCCCAAGGTACCCTACTAACTGCGGACAAAGATATCACAGAAAGGTGGAAAGAGTACTATGAACAGCTTATGAATGAGGAGTTCCCCAGCGAGCCAATGCCCCATATACCACCAATCGAAGGACCCATAGATGGTATAACCTTAGAAGAAACCAGAAAAGCAATCGCTAAAATGAAATATCACAAGGCAGTTGGCCCTGATCAAATCCCAGCCGACATTTGGAAGAAACTAGGAGCCGAAGCCTTACCGTGGTTAACGAAGTTTTCAACCACATTCTAAATGAGGGAAAGATACCATCGCCCTAGCGCAAGAGCACACTATGCCCAATATTTAAGAACAAGGGAGATATAGTTGAATGTCAGAACTATAGAGGCATAAAGCTCACTTCACACACTCTTAAGGTATGGGAAAGAATCATTGCTAGACGCGTAGCAGATATCAGCAGTATAACAGAAAATCAATTTGGTTTCGTAGCCGGCAAATCCACAATCGACGCAATTCAAACCATCCGAATCCTTATGGAAAAACATCGCGCTAATAAAGAGAATCTACATCTAATCTTCATCGATCTTGAGAAGGCCTTCGATCGAGTACCTCGGGAACTTGTCTGGCAGTCCTTAAGAGCACATGCGATCCCAGAATAATACATGCTGATAATTCAAGATATGTACAGCAATACCACAACCTGTGTTAAAAGTCCCGCAGGACTGAGTGGATCGTTCCCGGTAAAAGTGGGAGTGCACCAGGGCTCAGCACTGAGCCCCCTCCTATTTAACCTATGCATGGACTATATAACACTCGACATACAGGAACCTACTTCGTGGTGCATGCTCTATGAGCTATTACATCGCGCTATTGAGCAAAACCGCCACTGGCCTCCAAACATCACTCAATAAATGGGTAGAGAAAATAGAAAAGCATGGACTACGCATTAGCCGCAGTAAGACGGAATACATGCAGTGCAACTATGGAGTAACACCAGACGTAGGAACTGACGTGTGCATAGATGCTACACCACTGCCTAAAGTAGAAAGCTTCAAGTACCTTGGATCCGTCATCACTCCCGATGCCAATGTGGTGCATGCTCATAGAGCATGCACCACGAAGTAGGTTCCTGTATGTCGAGTGTTATTATAATATAAATATTATAATAACACTCGACATACAGGAACCTACTTCGTGGTGCATGCTCTATGAGCTATTACATCGCGCTATTGAGCAAAACCGCCACTGGCCTCCAAACATCACTCAATAAATGGGTAGAGAAAATAGAAAAGCATGGACTACGCATTAGCCGCAGTAAGACGGAATACATGCAGTGCAACTATGGAGTAACACCAGACGTAGGAACTGACGTGTGCATAGATGCTACACCACTGCCTAAAGTAGAAAGCTTCAAGTACCTTGGATCCGTCATCACTCCCGATGCCAATGTGGATAAGGATGTCAATCACCGAATAAACACTGCTTGGCTCAAATGACGATCACTTACCGGTATTCTATGCGATCCCAAAATGCCAGTTAAGATCAAGGGAAAAGTATACAAGACGGTGGTGCGACCAGCCTTAACCTACGGAGCGGAATGCTGGACTATGGAAAAAGCCCACGAACAACTACTGCACACTAACGAAATGAAAATGTTGAAATGTACAGGGAGACCCGACCCCAGATAAACTGGGAACATGGGTTGGACAAAGAAGAAGAAGATTTCCTAGAATGGAATTCTAATTATTTTACTATATTTGTGACATAATGTGTACCTTAACCTTACATAAAGCAAATAAATTATATGCCCTGTGTGAAGTTGAGTATTAAGAGATAATATAATAAAATATACTTTATTGGACGGAGAAATAGAAAAATATGCATTACACGAATTAAAGATTGTACCTGAAGATGGAATAAAATTAATATTGTATATTTATGTATATACACGTGTATACATAAATATATGCATATATAAATAATGTGAATAATTATCACTTATTCACATTATTTAAATATTACAAAATAAAATTTCATATATGTATGTAATAATGTCATTCAGTTGTTAAATTTTATTCTGACAAAGAAAATTAAGTTCGTTAAAAGTCAAAGTCAAAATTTTTTATTTTAAATAGGCCTGAGTAACAAGCACTTTTAAAATGTCAAAAGCTAGATGTCTGTTCCAAAAGTGAATCCTATGGAGAAGAACAGACAAGAAACTCCATGGATGTATTTTGTACAAACATTTATTATTATAATATGAAGTATATATAAACATAATTATAGAACACGAAATTGATATATTATTTGTCAGTAGGCCGAGGAAATGCAATTCATAGTTAAAATTCATATGCATTAGAACTATGAAAATACATATACCTTGTGTCGTAAATTTTGGAAAATTTGATTTATACGGTAAATTTGGATTTCGAGCAGATAAATCAGTAGAATCATCATCATCTCAGCGTTGTATCCCGATTGTAACCTAGACTTCCATGTCGGTGCCCGGGGTCCGCTTTCCGACTTTTTCTGCTCCACTTCGCACGGTCTTCAGCATCCAGTGAGTCCATTTGCACGCATATCACCCTTTACGACGTCAAGCCAGCACTCTTTGGGTCTACCCCTCCTGCCGGGCCCCGGCTGAGTTGGCATGGCCAGACATTTGTTTCCGTAAGTAACCGGTTGCCGTAAATCGAGGCCGTACCAACGACGCCGATATTCCTGCAATTTATCCGCAATGTCACGGACATGAAGACTGCCGCGAATGTGGGAGTTTCTAACGTGGTCCTTCCGCGTTACTCTACACATCTACCGCAGAATATTTCACATTCATCTCCGTGACACGCAGTTCTTGCTTGTGTCGCTCTAACACCGGCCAAGCTTCACAGCCGTATAAAAGGACAGACCTAATGGTCTTATAGACCTGTCCCTTCAATTTTACTGGCATCTTGGGGTCACAAATGACACCAGTCACCTCACGCCATTTGGCCCACGCGTCAGCAATGCGTGCCTTGACGTCACAATCGATGTCACCAGACGTGTGAAATACAGATCCCAGGTGTTTCACTTGATTCGTGTGCTCGACCGAGTCGCCGCCTATGCGTACGGGTGTGGGATCTGTGGAGTTAGAGGCCAAGTACTTCGCCACATTGAGCTTCAGATTCTACTTCTACTAGATAAATCAGTAGAATAGCTCTAGTTATTTCAAATTCGCTAATTATAAACATTCTTAATTTGCGTAGGATGATCTGTCGCGAGGAAAATCGGTTGACAAGGTCGTAACACTTTAATTAGAGGACGTTTTGATGTTAATTATAACAAAGATTGTCATTACAACTGAAATGCGAGTGCCCATCTTATGACGTCATATTACACGATTCGAATTGCATTTCTTGTTGTATTATATTCGTGGGAGTTTTTAAAGAATTTATTGTAATATGACGTCAAATGACAACTTTTTAATTGCATTTTGCAAAGTAATCGCTAAATTTTAAAGTATAAAAGAAAGGTTATTTTTTTTTCGAAAAAGTGTTAGTCGTTTTCAAAGAATCGTTGTTCCGTTCGCTGGCCTATTGGACTGGAGGACGTTCTACATTAGGCTTTTGAAGACGCGGTCTCGACTCCAGGACTCATTTATTCCATCGACCATCGGTCTTGCGGCAGATGTCCGGCCTACTGCCATTTCAACTTGCATATCCGGTTGGTTGGATATCAGGTTATCGGATAGTTTCGCTTTGGTTCTCTTACGGATGTCGTCTTTTCGGATCTTGTCCATAAGAGAGATACACCCAACATAACGCGGTCCATAGTCCGTATAACAACTTGAAATTTGTGAACCAGTCCACATCTATACATCTTGACTTCGTAAGTCAGTGCTGATAGGATGCATTGTTCAAAGATTTTCATCTTCAAAAATTGTTAAGTAGTTATAACGTTGTAATAAATTATTGTTTACAACTCAATAAAACTCGGCCCTTAGATCTGCATGAGGTGTGATTGACTAAGGAGCAGGCATCAATTTACAGTGAAAGTATACTTTCATGCCGTCATGTTTCTGTGGTCGTAGAAATGATGTCATATCAATGGAATCGACAACGATACCTTGATTTAAATTTAGTTCAAACATTTATTAATGAATAAATCCACAAAGAAGAAAATAAAAAAGTATTTAACCCTTTCAAAATATTCTACAGTATTCCTTAGGCTACGAAGAAAAACCTTGGTAACATTCACGAGATGCTTGTAAGTAAGAAATATGGGAGTGTTTAGAAAAACTATGTAATGGTTTGCTGTTTTTTCACAGCACTACTCGACATTGGAGTGTGTTTATTCAAATTTTCTAAAGCCATTTCGCAATACGGAACGATTCTCTAAATATTTTGTAGATTTCGGACACGGCCATTTAGCTCATAATTACCCTTGCAGCGCAATTATGTTTTTAAAAAAGGTATCATGAAGGCTAGCAGTCCATTTCTATAGTTTCTGATGATTCATGGCATCTGTTTACCTAACGCAAGTTGATGAAACTGCACATTCTAATATTCCATTCAAAATATTGTCTAGTTGGACTGGTTTCGGAAGGTAAGTTGTATTTTCTATATCATAATGCACATTATGAGTACGATTCTCATGTGTACTAAAGAATTTTTATTAATTGACTAGGTGGTGGGACTTCAAGCCAGTCAAAGTCCAAGTTCAAATACCTCTGGTCTTTAAGTATGTCGCAAACATCCATAGACAGCGGTACTTGCTTTCTTATTAAATGGACTGTCAGCCTGTCTGCTGTTCACAGCAATAGAAAAAAATACTCTAAACATATCAAATTGTAAATAAATATAAGTAAACAACACATATTTATCCTTCTTGATGTCTAATGTTTTCGAACGACTTAATTTAAACCTACGAAAATAAAAACAATAGTCATTTTATAGGATTGAAAAATTATTTCTATAATTGTCTGTTATAAAAATGCAAGTCTTCTGTTATCTTAAGTGCTTATTAATACTTTGGAAGTCCTCATAATAACAAATCATGATACTGATGCTGAAATGCGGTACGTTTATCTTCAATTTGTTTCGCCGTTTTTTCTCTCTCAGCTTCATACGTTGTGAAACGGTAGTACAATAGATGAACCAGCTTCGTCCTCGAAGTTGATATCGTATCTTGTTTCCAGTCTTAACAGCTCCCTTTTTTTGTTTTCCATGCAGCGGTCGAGCCAAGGTCGAATCTCACAGAAGATGCTTTCTCGAGCACGCTGCCACAGGCAGCACGACAGGGTGACTGAGCTCAAACCGTACGGTATTGCTATTGGGTTGTTGACACAGACAGGCTCTCATTTAATCATGAAAAAAAACAATTGAGTTCTGTATGCATATTGCAAAGTTTTTGTTCTTTATTATTATTTATTAAACTTGTATATTTAATAACTCAAGGTTCGTGAGTTATTACTAATATTTGAAGTTTTATAACAATATTTTTGAAATTGATATACTATCCAGTAGTATTAAATCCGTGTTCACTATAATTGAGCAAAACTCGTGTGACCATTTTCCCTACGACACTGTAAGCTAATGCATTGTCGCTTTCTTGCTGTCCAGCATCGTTAATTGTCTGATTGTTAACCTACTAATTCCAATTGCCTAATTGGTTTTAGAAATTGTTACGGTATTTCTTTTGTTTTTAATTTTCACATTCTCACGGCGTTAATGTTGTCAAATATTGTTTTCATAGTAACAAATTTGCTGACACTATTTTGACTTTAACTTTAAATAAAACATAATTAATTGCTTGTTTTATTAGTAAAAAATATTACTTTATAATATACATAAAAAATTAAAACCACGCAAAACAAAACTAGATTTATAGTAAATTCAAAACCCCTTTTAATGTAATTTTTACATCAGACAAATAATTTGCTTTACGAGTAAGAGTCTCGCGCTGACGGAGAATTGGGCTGGGTCCGGTCTTTGACACACAAACAGTGGGCTAAGTCTATCCGTGGTAGTAGGCTATAGAAGGAAAGCAGATTTTCTTGTGGATAGTTGGATGTTGGCCATCTCTCCCGGAGTCCCACCTACCCCCCGATTCTCCGGGCTGAAGGTACTCGTCAATCGGAGCTTTTTACTGAAAACAAATACATATTATTTGCTTTGATATTCTTGATGACTCAAAAGCTAAAAGCGAATTTACATTAGATGTATATGGCAAAAAATTACTTACGTGGAAGTGTTGAAATGGGCCAAAAAACTGGACTCGAATTAGAATGTGATCGGGATTTATGATTGAGATGTTGATGACAATCTAATAATTAAACTGAAGATAATGTACAGAAAAATTCCTCATTTAAAAATAAACTTCTGTTTTTAAATTCTCTAAAAACAAGGTGAAGAGATCAAGTGAAGCATTTATTTACAGTTTTTATTGACGAAAATCAAAATAGATCGATTCTTGCTGCGCATGAGTTGTCAAATAAGATCTCCTTAACAAAAATACTGCCGATCCGGGAATTCTTCGATAATAAATTAATATAATTGAGGTCTTTTGGCCGATCGAAGTCCAACATTAATTGGCAAATGTTCAAGTACAATGCACTAAATATTTACCTGTCCGCTGAGACCACAGTATGATCGCCACTTTTCATTTGACCACAGTAATTAGAAATCAGTATTGTTTCTCTGTATCTAAAAATAACTAAACTAATAATATTAACTTAATGTAATTCTGACTCAATCATCAGTTACTCAGGTCACTTACTTCTTCGGTTCTACGGTCTTGGATAAGTGTGGCGAGCTTAGCAAATGCGCTCATACCACGTGACCTGTTCAGGGAGGGGAGGTAGGTCTTCAAAATACTAGACTTAGTCACAGGGAAGAGAGGTGGGAGGCAGGTTTTCCTCACGTAGTCAATATCCTCTAGAGGAAATCTCGCGTTTTTTTCGTGTTATTTCAAATATGGCACACAGTGCTGTAATAATAAAGACAAATATGAGCCAAGTTAATTTATTTCTAACTTTCTTTTGCAAAAATGATTGAAAACTTTATTTACGAATTACTATGTGATAACGAGGTGGAATTCTTCACATAAACTACGATGGTCACCAAGAGCAGAGAGTGGGGTAAAATTGTCAAAACAAGGTTACGTGATAAGTATACGTTATCTTACCGCTCGTATTCTTTTGCTCAAGCCATCCATAGGATATTTGTGGCCTGTTAGATCGATTGATAGCCCTGCAACATTACCTATCCACTTTTACTGTCATATTTGCAATGTATTACATTATTATAAACAATCTTGCCAAAAAAGACTGTATTATTTTTTATAACTGAAAATTTGTAACAATATTTATCCCATGTATTGCAGTTGCAATTTATAGTTACTTACGTGGGGAAGAAATGTCTGTTCATACCGTCTCCGCCGGGCCCCGGCTGGAGGGGGAGATCCAAAAAGTTCTAGCTTGACGTCGTAAGGGCTGATATGCATGTCAATATCACTATCAGGGATGCTAAAGATCGTGTGAAGTGGAGAAGAAAAAGTTGGAAAGCGGACCGCAGGCACCGAAGTTGAAGTTTATGCAGTGATTTCAGTTGTAATTTTGAAGCGCTTGAAGAAGAAAAAAAATTTTTTAGTGTGATAGTATGAAGATGAAACACTGCTTGCTTCCATGTTCTGTACCATCGATCATTGCATTGCATCTCTATTCAAGCGGGTATTGGAGTGATTCGTTCTTTTTTCGATATCCGTTTTATAATTAGATTTCTGTTTGGCAGACATTTTCATCGGAATCGTCATGTTGCTGCGAGCAGACACTTCGACCGATTTGCATTTACGTCATAGCAAATGTTTTGAACAAAGGTACATTGAATATAAATAATGGGAATTTGTAAATTAGGATATTATAGTTAAATTTAAATTCATATTTTAATAATGTGCATGCGCAAGGTTTTGATGAATAAAAAAAATTGAATATAAAGGCCAATTTTAGGTTTTTCCTTTTTTGCTGGTTTGTAAAAATAAAATAATTTAAAACTATAATTTCAAACCCTTAGTGAGAAAGAGAATAAGAATGGTGTAATTTATTAGTAAACTATTGAATACAATTGTAAATCTGATCTGTATCATCGTAAATATTTAGTTAAGCTTGTAAAATTTAAGTTATTTTGTACAAATTCAAAACTAGATACAAGGGATGTTAAAGACTTGTGAAGTGAATAAGACGCAAAGCGGACCCCGGACACTAAAGCAGAAGTTTGGGTAACTACTGGAACTTAACACAGAGGTATTCCAAATATGAGCATAAAAAAGGCAAGAAAATGGCTAATTGCTCACCGTGGTATGTTAGCTATAGACATTGAGCCGGTCTTCCGCTCTGAAATTTATTCTTTTAACTGTAATACAAATCTATTTTCCTTAATAATTTTGACTATTTCTGGCATATTGCCGAAGTACCTGACCGCCAAACCACCTTCGGGGAACACTGAAGTTATTAATTATTACATGTTTAGAGTTCCGGGCACTTTAGATACAAACTGCGTGTGATCAGGCAGTTCTTTCCTTGTCACCGAGGGGTGGTCGCCCTCCCGAGTTTATGTCGGGGTAAGCAGGTTCGGCTCGGAGCTTCAACTTGCTACGCACAAAAAAACAGCATGTACATAAAATATCATGTATTAAGAAGTATTTTTAATAAATTTTAAATTGCAATAAATTTTATTATCATTGAAAAAAAGCATAGTACTTCGACTAGGTCAACATGTTTAGTTCTATTCACGATATTAAAACTATGAGGAATACTTCGTTTACATTCATCGATAGAGGCGTTAGTATAGCGTGATATTTACCAAAATACACTTTTTATCGAGCTATTCAATAATTACTTGTTTTACAATGTGGTGAATATATTTTAATAAATAATTAACTATAGTAGAAATAAGTACAATTAACAGAACTAGAAAAAAAAAATGATTTTATGCTTTTTCGTTAATTATTGCCTTAGGCTTCTGTTTGGTTTCTGCAAGACACAGTTTTGCCAAAAGTATGTTGTTTAAATTAGATACTATGTTTTAAGACATTATCATCCAGTCTAGTCAATAGATGAGCATAAATACGATATTTTGCATGTTACGTAACCTTTTATGTGCAAAACGTACTTGGCAAATTTTTTAATTACGAGGGATGTTCAATAGTAATAATGCGATACATTCTCCTTGGAAAGCAAAAAAAATACTGGCAGGCATAGCCCAGACATTAGATATAATAATAATAATAAAGCAATTAATTCTCTTTTGTTTTTAAAATAGAAGTCATTTGTTTGCGTCGTGTCTGAACGTGTTCTTAAAAATGGACAAAATTAGAGTTCGCGCGGAAATAATATATCTCTGCTAGAAAATTTTTACTACGGAGCTGGTAAATAAAGACTTGAGAGCAACATAAGGGGTTCATGCTTCTCCATATTCTACGGTCGCGCGTTGGTGTGCTGAGTTCAAGCGAGGAAGAACTTCCATTAATGACTACTACATCGGTAGTGACTGAACAAATTTAAAGTTGAAAACATTGTCTTTGCGGATCGTCGTGTTACTGTTTGTTTTATAACAGAAGAAACGAAGATTTCTATAGGAAGTATCCATAATGTTATACACAACCATTTAAGTTTAAAAAAGTGTCAACGCGCTGGGTGCCCAGAATGCTTTCTGACGCGCAGAAACAAACGAGACTGCGAATTCCACAAAGCTGTTTGGGTTTATTTAAACAAGATCTTGACTGATTTTTGGCTCGATTCATAACGATGATCAAAACATGACTTCAACATTATGATTCGGAAACAAAAAAAACAGTTCATGACTTGGAAGAGACCGTCATCTCCAACTCCGAAGAAATTTAGGGCGATTCCATCTGCCGGTAAGATCATGGGCTGTTTTTTCTGGGACAGCCAAGGGGTGGTAACGTTAGAATATCTCAATCATGGAGTCACTATTACGGGGACTATACGCAGGATGAATAACAAAGTTGCGTGAGGAAATACGCAAGCAACGGCGTGGCAACTCGCTAAAGTTGTTTTGTTTCACTGAGAAAACGCCCCCGCACACAAGTCCAGAGTTGCGATGGCTGCCATTCAAGAGGCTGGCTTTAGACTTAATGGAACATCCTCCATATTTACCGGACCTAGCACCTAGTGATTTCTACCTATATCCGCGGTTAAAGGAACATCTCAGGGGCCATAAATTTGAAGATGATGACACAATAGTCGCCGCGGTACACGATTTTTTAAGGGATCAGGAAGATGATTTTCTGAAAAGGGAATTTTAGCTTTAGAAAAGAGATATACAAAGTGTACAAACCTGAAAGGTGACTACGTCGAAAAATAAAATAACATTTAATAAAAGATAATTGCGTCATAGTCATTATCAATTTTTATTGGACACCCCTAGTAATACGTTTGAAGCAATCAAAATAACAAACAGGTCAACCTCTCCTTTTTTATTAAAAGCCAGATTGAATTGCCAGATATTATTATATCTGGCAATTTGTCTAGATTAAAAGTGTTTACAACATTAAAATAAATATTTCCTGATGTCTATAGTATGTTCATCTTCAAGGAACTGAATTACTCGCAGAATGTTTCCGTTTTATGTTGTAGAGTTTTAATCATTTATATTAATTATCTTTTAGAAAATATACTCCTAAAATATTATATTATAAATCGTTAGCAAGAATAGTTTAAAGCTTGTTATGTCCACGTTAGTAAATTAATAAATTTAAAATTTAATTAATATGAAAATTTTCAAGCAATTTCTTGCATGTAGATATTTCTGATTGCGCTAATATTTTATCAGAATTCTGACCTTCATGTGTTTGTATTTTAGCAGCAAAACTATAGAGTTTTGCTATAAAACTATAGAGTTAATCCGTATCTGAGTACACCTTAGTTACGAAATTTAAAAAAAGCTGTTGATTTACCAGTATTGTTCCAGTTTATTTATAAACTTAATAATATATTTTAATGAATGTTTATTCTAATGATTCACATCCAATGATGATGATCCAAAGTTACACTAATGTACGAGAAATTATTTGATGCTCAACTTCAGATGACTTTCATAAATGAACAGGAACAAAAGGCAATGTCACCGTTTTCTAGCTTAATAATGTTTTATTTTAGTGTATTATTTTATGTATGACCTCAGTGACGTATCGGCTAACGCACTCCGGTTCGCTGGCAGAGGTCACGAATTCGAATCCCATCTAGCATCTGAGTGTTAATGTATATAATATGTATTTATTTACAAAAATAAAAGTATATATTATGTAGTATGTCAGTTATCTAGTACCCATAACACAAATGTTATGGTTATACTTTTGAATAGATGGTGCTGTGTGAATTATGCAAGTACTAGATTTCAACAATTCAGTGCGAGTTTATATTCACCTGATATTTTTTCTACCATCATTTATAAATTATAAATAGAACAGGATAAGAATGATGGAGGATTAAAGAAGAAATCGATGGACAATGAGGTTACGCCGTGGCCCGTGGGCCCGACGAGAAGCGTCGTAATAAGGTCGCGGACGCGGCTGCGTGGCGCCGGTCGACGCCCCTCCTTCTAACCATCTACTAAGTGAATTATTCTGTAATGTTTATATATTTATTATTAAATAATACCCTCCATTTTATTGCTACATTGAAATAATAACTACATTTTTTAATGACTGTAATATTATAGGCTAGTCTAGCCAATTATGTGCTCATTGTCAATCAATCGGAGTCGTTTCCTTGCACTTTTTTTCATATTTCAATACAGCGAAAGACAAACCTGAGAAAAAACAGTGCCTATTAAGTTTACCATGTCTACTTACTAATTACGTTTATGCACTCAAATAACTCTTGGTACGTATGGGAATCTAGTTTTGGTAGGTTTCGAAGATTTTTTGATGTTGAATCGTGGTTATACTCAAAGCTATCACACATTGAAGTCCAGAGGCTGCTTTTGTATATTATAACGGAGCGGAAGTAACTCTGTGTATTTATTCTTTATTTTCTCGTGACGCTTCGTTTTCTAATGCAATTCTTTTATAGGAATCACTGCTGTCAGACCTCCAGCTGCATAAATCAAAAATAGTCTCGTAATAAGTAAGCATTATCAGAAGGAAGAAGACTGCTATCGAAAGTATTGCCCTAATTTTTTACTGACTGCAATCACACTACTAACATTTCTGTAGTATTGGGCATAAATTATATACTCGCAATTTGTTTCGACAACTTTAACCAGTTTTTAATCTATCTGAGACTAGCATATACTACAAAATATATGCAAGTCTTAGACATATAGTTATGAAACAATGATAGCGACTTTCGTGAGGCTTAAAGTTTGCAATGTCTGTTTTTTCTTTCATACCGAAGATAACCCGGGGATTACTCTAGTTATATTTGGTAATGTATTAAAATAGTTTACATGAAGATAAATAGTTTATGTAATAGTGTTATGTGTAATATGTAACAGAGTAAAACTTGCAATAGCTATTTGCTTATTCAAAACTAGGCGTGACCAAAGCATTGTTATTCGGCTCGTACTTATTGCAACAGCTTGCAAATGACATCTTCGGAGGGAGTTCCTTGACCTCTATGTCTACTTCCGGTAAAGCGTGTGCGACGTCGTGTCGAGATTATTTCCGGTCAAAACAGACATTGATTTTTTGAATCATTGAAACATTTGAAAAGACAGTATAAACAATTTAATTGATTTATGTATATACAAACCTATTGTGTTTAAATTTTAATTTGTATATTTTTTTATTAATTTAGGATAGCAGACAGACTGACTGACGGCTCACTTAGAATTTAGCAGTTACCGTCGCCTATGGGTGTTTGCAACGCTAGTGGCCTCGCGAACATGCTGCAGTCCTATAAGGGCACAGGAACTTGAGTCACTAATGCCGGAACACAACACAAAGTTATAAGGCGGCATACTTAAGACCAAAGATGGTCGCCATCCAGATGGGTTTGGGGTCCTTTTACGACAGGTCGACCCGGGTCGCAGAGATCAGTATTCTGTCTCCGCCTCTGCACGGATAATTATTTAACATTATTTGAATCTTCCCCATAAACGGAGGGAAAAAATCATGATATGCAAATAATAAGAATAATTAAAAAAATTGGTAAAAGTAACCACGCTCTATTTTAACGTGTCTATGTAGAGTGCCTATTTTGTATTTACTATAAGATTATAGCCTAGATAATTATTAAAAAAAAATGATAATGTCTTTTTTGAAGTGGAATTGTATTACTGTTTACTTTTAGACTTTTTGTGAAAGTTTAAGCAATATCTTTTCTTCTTTCATTCTTCTGATCATTCCTAACAATATTTTTATCAAATGTAAAATAGGAAACCAATAATTATGATTATTATTTATTAAATCATAGAATAAAACATTGAAGTGACTAGCTAATGATAATAATGAATTGGGTTCCTCGACCTGCATATTGTAAAGACTTCCGGTAAGGCGCGTGCGCCGCCGCGTCGAGATTACTTCCGCTCAACTCAGTGTAACTATGGTAGGAATATTTCTGGTGTTGAATAACGGGACTGTGTGTACATACTATGTATAGGTAAACTACATATTTATACTAAATCATATTTTTTATTTTAAATACAATAATAGTACAATATTTTCTTAAAAATTAACATTGTTATGAAATTAATTATTGATTGTAATTAGAATTTTAAAAAGCGTTAACATTTTAAAAACAATTCTCTGCAAAATGAAGTATTTATAAGTAATTATTGATTAATAAGCATATGATTGCTAATATTAATATTCAAATTATAAAAGTAAGCTTTTTCTGTTTTCTTTTTTAATCATATAATAAATTGATGCTTCATTATGGAACTTTCGAAGAACGATCAACACCTTAAAAAAACTAAGTCCTTATCAACGATAGAATATCAATACCAAAACATAAAATAATTTATGGTTAAATATCATAATTTTAATATCGAAAATTTCCTGTAATTTTCCTGTAAATTGTGGCGAATGAATTGCAACTGTGCGGTGGTAGGATCCCAACCAGTCTGGATGCTAACCACCTCTGATCTATAAGCATGCCGCCATAATAACCTTGTGTTATGTTCCGGCATAAGTGACCCAATGCGGACCGAAGTGACCCTATGCGGACAGTAGCGTGTTCGCGGTGTCCCTTTTTTTATTGCTGTAGGACAGAAGACAGACTGGCGGCCCGCTTAAAATTTAGCAGTTACCGTCGCCTATGGGTGTTTGCAATTGTAGTGGCATTGCGAACACGCTGCTGTCCCATAAGGGTACAGGAACTTGGGTCATTGATGCCAGAACACAACACAAGGTTAATATGGCGGCATACTTAAGACCAAAGATGGTCGCCATCCAGACGGGCTTGAGGCCCTACCACGTAGAGTGTGTTGTTTTGGCGCCTTTTACGAAAGGCCGACCCCAGCCGCAGAGTTTAGTATTCTTTCTCCGCTCCTGCACGGATAATAGTGTTGCAAACATCCATAGACCACGGTAACTGCTTACTATTAAGTGGGTCATCAGTCTGAACTGTTGTTAGTTAGCATTTAAAAAATGTATCACGAGTCTTGTAAGTACTCCTAGTCTCCTTTTCCAATTGCTGACAAAAAATAACTATACTGCTGGGGCGTATCCAATAGGTGATTTTTCAACCTGGGGAATATATCTTTCAGCCCAGGAACAATCGCCACTCTCGACTTCTCGATTGCACGTATGGTAGGCACACAGACGGCTACGTGCAACTAATGCAGAAATGTAGGCTGGTTAATTGAATCCTGTTTTTTTTATCCTCTTACTGGCTTATTGTTCGCGCTCGAGTGATCTCATAAATTACTTGAATCATTTATTCAAACATATTAATAATAAAATTTGTTTCTATGAATTAATTGAGATCTAATTACCTGTGAGGTAATATGGAACGAAGAAATCAAATCGTGATTGTCGGAACGTTCCGGATTTTCAATGGATTTTTTTAATGCTGTAGGACAGAAGACAGACTGGCGGCCCGCTTAAAATTTAGCAGTTACCGTCGCCTATGGGTGTTTGCAATTCTAGTGGCATTGCGAACACGCTGCTGTCCCATAAGGGTACAGGAACTTGGGTCACTAATGTCGGAACACAACACAAGGTTATTATGGCGGCATACTTAAGACTAAAGGTGGTCGCCAACCAGACGGGCTTGGGACCCTACCACATAGAAAAGAAAAGTAAAGTTCTTAGTAAAGAATAATCCATACTTTCTTTAGTCTTTGCGTATGAGTAAATACAAGAGTAAAAATTACTGGTAGCATGCAGATAATAAAAATACCCAAATTATAAAGTATGTATAAAATAAATTGTGAAGATGTAACGAAACGAAATTTTAATAGGACTATAAATATGACCTTTTTTAAACATAAGATTATGCAAATTATTTATCGCTTATTAAATATCTGCGTGAATCACTACAAATTGTCTTTAAGGGTATGGCATTATAATAATTTGAAATTATGTAATAACCGTAAAACATGTTTTCTGGTTAAATATACAATTTATAGCTTATTTATTTTGGATGCACTATCATTTTAATAAGCCGATTGATGTAAAGTATAGAAATATTTTCTCGCTCCACATGAGTTTCAGAATATGTATACCACTAAAAATATGGGAGTGGAAAATAGTATTTATATTATTGTGGGAAATCAAAAATCCACTTTGATTCTGTTACACGTAACAAAATAAGGCCTAAAGCTGTGTACTTATCGCAAACATACAGTACATACAGTAACATCAGTCAAAGTCAAGAATAGTTATCTAAAATATAATATATCGAAATAAAACAATTACTTAGAATTATAATTTTGGCTGGCGATTTTCATAAATTCCTGAAAGGTGACTACGTCGAAAAATAAAATAACATTTAATAAAAGATAATTGCGTCATACTCATTATCACTTTTTAGTACTTGATCACAAGCCATCAACCTAAATTAAACAGTTCCCGGTGTTGACAAGACTTGAAACCCTTGAACTGTAAATAATGATAAATTGAGAAAACATACAACTTTAAGTAGTACACTGACGTGAAATCTTTTAAGCATACTTATGAGTAATTTGAGTTTAAGTTAAATATCTGGAGCAATTTGTAGCGAAATATCCCTTTTTTGTTCCAGAGGTGGATAAATACAATTGCGTACTCGCATCATGAATCATCTTGAAGCAAGTAGTGTTGCATTAACCGGCTGCTGCCATGGTCCTGTAGTGAGTGAGGGTCAGTTTAGGGTAAACCCTTGACTTCTACTGCCTGAATAGGGTGCTTATCCGCTTAACAGTTGTATTTCCGTGGAAACCAGGATCATTATTATAAAAATTAACGACCTCTTTGATCGAGTGGTTAAAACATTGCTGCTTTATAGACATTACTTCGAAGTATCTTATTCATTTTCCAGTAAGATAAATACAATATTAACACAAACCAAGTTAAATACTATGTAGTTTTGGAAACTACCCCGAAGATTTTCCTTGTATCTGTGGATATATACGAGACTCGTACATATATGATTTGGTGTGATTATAATTATTGTATTGTATTGATTCAAACCAATAGAAGCAACTTTAGATTCTAAAATATATTTTACCTCATTTAACTGAGTTATTCGGGACTGTACATGTTGACATCGATGACAAACATCACATGTTTGACTCGATAAGTCTACATAACCATGATTCCCAGAAGTAACTACAAGGTCGTGTATTTATCAAAAGAACAGGTATATCGCAAATATCTATTACGTCACCAAATTAGGATTTTACGTCAAACTATGTTTATCCGGAATAGTTTTTGTTAAAACCGTTTAATGTTTATGTGATTACAATCTATTTTAAATTATGTTTTCATTGTAACGCGTCGATGGGTATTCACTGAAATTAAGTATTAGTTGCATCATTGTTTACTGCCTATGAGGAGACATCTCTCATCACCTCTGATAAGTTCTACGTATATGTATGTATAAGACATTGGCCGTAAAAATATTTGTACAAGGTTTTACATCTAGAAAGATTTTAGTATGCTGCAAATATTTTTTTCTGGTGTTGGTATATGACAAGTTTTCACCTTCTCCAGAGCATTGTTATAAAAATAAATACGTTTAAATGGACTTCAAATTAAAAAAAAACTCTTTTTTTAATTATTTTAATTTAAGGTGAAAACTGAATATTGTTAGATGGCTGAAATTGTATTTATATTTATTTATATATTTGCACATCTAAGTGTTTACAATAACATCTTACATTAAACATATGTATAGCACTTAAAACTTAGAGGGTCATCTTCTGACGCTGCAAACTAGTGGTCACAATATTAATAATTAAAAATTATTCATTATTATTAGAAAATGGACTATAATAAAAAGCAAAATAGGAAGAATGAGAATCAAAAAATTACAATACAAGAAATGATAGTAATAAAAAATATAACTCAACAAAACACAATTGTCTATTTTTCACTAAGTATTAGTTTGTCATACATATTATTTGTATTATTAAATTTTCCCAGTGGTAAATTTATGTTTCAATCAAATTAATTATTTTTAACGATTAAGTTTGTATTTATGACTAGATTCCCCCCTTATTTGTTACCGTTACAGTACCATTATTTTTGCATTTTCAAAAAGTCAGAAATTGAATAATAACAATTTTCGATTAGGTAGGCTTTTAATTTTTTGCTAAATATTTTTAGTTTACTTTCCCTTTTTATCTCCTCTGGAACTTTATTATATATATTTACGGCCATATAATAGGGACTATTTCTTACCATATGAATCCGCGACGGTGGTATGTAAAGTTTATCTTTGTGTCTTGTATTTAATGAGTGTATGTCGGATTTTTTAGTAAATAATTGATAATTTTTAAAAACAAATAAACAAATATCGTGTATATGGATAGAGGGAAAGGTTAACAGTTTAAATTTTTTAAAGAATGGTTTACAGCTTTGTGTATTTTTTATTTGGGCAATTATTCTAATTAGTTTTTTCTGCATTATAAATGTAATGTAAGGAATATAAGCTGCATTTATTGAGGAAAAGGGTTCTAAGAACGTACATGTCCAAAGGGTACATATTTCTTCGTCTCTGCATAGAAGTCTAAACAGGACTCCGTGTAGAGGTGGAGTAAGGAAAGGCGACAAAACGACCCCAGCTCGGTGGTAAAGCTTCAAGCTCGTCTGGATGGCAACCACCCTAAATATGCCACCATAGTAACCTTGTGATATGTTCTGGCTAAAGTGACCTCAGTTCCATTTCTTCTACTCAGATGGCAGCGGGTTAGCGGTGTCTTGGCGTCGCAAACATCCATAGACGACAACATTTACTATCAAGCGGGCCGTTAGCCTATCTTCTGTTTCACAACACAAAAAAAGAAGAGAAGAGAGAAAATCCTACGTCAAATTTAGTAAATACCATGTGAGTAGCAAAGTATAAGTGCTACAACATCATTACTAGTTAAGTACATATTGAATATTTTTTTATTTTTCCTACAGCAAGAAAGTTCCTACAGCAAGACGTCAGCGGGCCGTCAGCCTGTCTACTTAGACAGGTTGACGGCCCGCTTAGAAATTAGCAGTTACTGTCGCCTATAGGTGTTTGCAACGCCAGTGGCATCGCGAACACGCTATTGTCCCATAAGGGTACAGGAACTGGGGTCACTAATGCCGAAACACAACACAAGGTTACTATGGCGGCATACTTAAGACCAAAGGTGGTCGCCATCCAGACGGGCTTGAGGCCTTACCACGTAGCTAGGGTGGGTTGTTTTGTCGCCTTTTACGACAGGCCGACCCCGGCCATAGAGGTTAGTATTCTTTCTCCGCTCTTGCACGGATATATCATATGCTACAAAACATTTCAAAAACATAAAATATTGGACCAATACTCAGCCTGTACAGCCTATTACTAACATTCTGAGAATCGCTAAATTGTAATAGGCTTCCCTTTGCTAAGTATGGGTTTTTCCATTTCTATGGGAATCCCTGTCTTATCAGAGGTGATTTGTGGGTTTAGTTACCTCAACGTTATTTCCATTTCCTTTTTGATTAGAAATTATACAATACGGAAATAGTTTCACAATAGTAAATCATCATTGGTTACATTCACATGTTCTGCACAATAGGACAATAATATTCTTTGTGTCCTTAGTAATTTTATATAAACTGAATTATCATATTTTCTTTAGTCCACCCCTTTTTCTATATCCATCGAAGTTAATGACTATAAATCTTGTCACAACATATATCCACACTATGCTAAGCTTAATTCATGTCATATATAATTAAAATAATAAGTTAATGAAGTATTAAAAATACATATATATTTATGTAATAATACATAAATAGTTCATAATATTAAAAGTATTAAATGTGCATTTGAGACTTTTTTTTACGTTACCTTTTTTGAATACTCATGAACATATGTTGAAAAGGGTTACAATAAAATATTTACAATTTATATTTTATGTCTAAAGAGAATTATGTTATAGATTATATACCTGTGGGACTCCTGTGTTCATAGTGAAATAGATGTTTTTGTTTATATTACTCATAACGTGTTGACAAAGTTATTCAATATAACTAAAAATTATTCCGATAAATCTGTGTTATTGGTCCGTCAGTTTATACGAATTGAGTTATTCATTACGTGATCGCTCAATGGCACCGTTTTCCTTGACATATAAATTTCAATTGATGAAACGGTGTTATCAACGTAATATCTATATGCAGACTCTTTACAGATCTATTGCATTTCGATGGTATGCAGGAATATAACGCCAACGTCCTAATAAGTAACAATTTGCATTTTCCTCGCATGAGTACTATTTTTCCATTTGTATCAATTAATTCATAGAACTTTTATATACAGACACGTCATCTGCGAATATGTTATACAAATGATAAGCTAAAGTTTATAGTTTGCAATTTTTGTAAAGGTTTGGTGTTAACTATGTCGCCATAATAACCTTGTGTTGTGTTCCGGCAATAGTGACCCAAGTTCCTGTACTCATATGCAACAGCAGCGTGATCGCGATGCCACTGGGGTTGCAAACACCCATAGGCGACGGTAACTGCTAAATTATAAGCGGGCCGTCAGCCTGTCTGCTGTCCTACAGAAATTAAAAAAAAAGCCCTTTTCGTCGTCCTCGTTGGAAACTGGAACCTGGGTCACTTATGCCGGAACACATTACAAGGTTATTATGGCTGCATATTTACCGACTAGGGGTGGTTGCTATACAGACGGGCTTGAAGCCCTACCACGTAGGAACCCCCTGATTTTTGCTTTTTACGACAGGCCACCCCCGACCGCGGGGGTCAGTATAATTACCCCGTCCCTGCAAGGAAAAATTAACGATTATCAAATAATAAAATTAACCGTAATAACCGTGAATTCAATAAATGAAACGTTTATTGGTCATTCATTGCATTTATTATAAATACAATCAGATTCCCAACAGTGGTTCTTCTTTAAACTGTAGTACAAACATACTCATAACATACTCATAACGACATAGTAATGTTTAAACTGTGAAATAATAAGAAAGGATGAACCTGGATAATTATCCATGTTTAAAAAATAAATAGGACTCTTGCTTGGAGTGAACATAACAAAAAATAAGTAATTTCAAATTTTCTCTGGTCTTTTTTTTGGTTCTATATTATTTATGTTATGTTGGAAACATTTTACATTATACAAGTGTTTTAATATGATTTAGCTAAATTTGTTACTTGCTTTCAAGTATTGCTGTTTTTTTAAAATAATTGTGCTATAATACGTTTGGTCATATTTTAAACAGTGCGCTTTGATAATGAACCAGAAGTAATTTTTCCCTAATTGCTTTGAGAAGTAATGAATACCTAAATTATTGAATAGTGGTCAGCATTTATTTATTGAAGGAAGATATAACGTTCTGAGTCGAGCTGGGAGGCAGCGCGAATTAACTCACACTGTAAAAAGAAGAAAGGTTGCCTAACTTAGGCACTTCAGATATGAACTTTTGCAATTGTCATAGGAAAAGTGTCTGGAAAAAGAGCGGTTGGACGCAGGAAGAAGGAAGAAGAAGAATGGACTGGAATGATAAGTGGAGCCAAACTTTTTAACCTCGACAATGATTGGAAGAAAAATGCGGAGCTGACTGCTGCCCTTCACTAGTTGAAGAGGCACAATAAGAATTTTTTTTAGTTATCGGCACATTTTTGTATTGGAAAGATATAAAAAGTATTTTCTTTATTGATCCCAGATGTAGATTGGAATATTCACGTTGGCCATCTGGTTCGGTGATTAATCAGGTCGTTTCCAGATATCACTATATATAATGTAAACGTAAGCGAGCTGTCGATTGAATCACTGGAGTTTGGTATAACCGTGTCAGTGTGACCGTCGCGGAATAGAATCAAGGCTGTAAGATATGGATCGGTGCGACGTAAAATACTAACGCCGGCCATCTTTGTTAACGTACACAAATTTACGAATATTATATATTTACACATTTACGAACGTAATACATGAACAAAAAATGATGCTTTTATACAAAAAAAAAATCGTTCAGACAATAGAAACTTTATTGGGGATCGACTAAATTACGTTTTGCTGAAAAAGCATATAGCTTTTACATCTGTCATTTTTACCCTAATTGTGACATGTTCCTTTAAACTGTAAGGTGTGCTTTCGCGTTCTCCTCCAGCCCAGGCGGGAAGTTAATGCGTACCTGCCAGTCGGTACTGCTAAACAATGGATACAACTCTTTTTTTCTTTCAGGATTGGTCGTTAAACAGAAATAACATCGTAATAATCAAATTTATTAAAATACGATATGTCCCATCTCTTTTTTTAATTAATTATCTCGGGATAAGAAGTCAAATGGATAAGATAGAAGAAAACGACATGCACCTGTTTTTTCGGAAAAAATTACGTAATTTAAAAAATAATTTTTCAAGGTATTGGCTATTTGATTTTATATACGTTATTACTCATCTTTCAGGCAACATGGCTATTTAGAGAGGGTGCGTTATCGTGCTGTAATGTCACTTTACCGTGTCTTCGGGCCCATTCTGGACGTTTTTCGATCAATGCATGGTTCAAATTGATAATTTGTTGTCGGTAGTGAACACTATTAATTGTTTCACCAGATTTCAACAGTTCGTAATACACCACGCCACTCTAGTCCCATCAAACACAGAGCATTGTCTTGCGACCAAAACGATTTGGCCTTGGAGTCGATGGGTTAACTTCACCAAGTGATACATACATACATATAATCATGCCTCTTTCCCGTAGGGGTAAGCAGAGACCACTTCTTTCCACTTGCTACGATCCTTACATACTTGTTTCGCTTCGTCCACTTTCATTATTCCCTTCATACATGCCCTTCGGTTTAGGGTACTCTTGACCTGGCCTTTTTTCAAGACGTCCCTGATTTGGTCTCAAAATGCCCGCCTAGGTCTACCCCTTCCAACACTTCCATTCACACTCGCCACTTTTTTCGTCAATCGTTCTTCATTCATTCTCTCAACATGGCCATACCATCTCAGCATACCTTTCTCACAGCACAATTTTTCCTTATCTCACTATTTCTTATCCTGTCACTCAGTTTAACTCCTATCATAACGCTCTCATCTCAACTGCATTTATTCTGCTTTCATGTTTCTTCTGCCATACCCAACTTTCACTTCCGTACATGAGTGTCGGAACCAACACCCCCCCATGCACAGCCAGACGAGCCTTGTTAGACACCTTCCGACCGTTCATAAAGGAGTGCAAAGCTCCATTCACCATGTTTCCTGCATTCACTCTTCTTTCAATATCACTCTCACACTTTCCATCTCTGGTAAACTTTGAACCCAGATACACAAACTCATTCACCTGTTCAATTTGTTCAACTCCAATCACGATATTGCAGTCTGTCACTGCTTTATCTCTTTCAAACACCATCACTTTCGTCTTCTTTACATTCATCAAGTGATAACCATGATTTTTTCAAAATAAATTCAATTTTCATCACCGAACACAATTCAGTGCAGAAATGATTTCCGATCATATCTGTGAAGCAGCATTACACAGAAGATTTTTCGATTTTCCATTTGCTTGTCATTCGATAACATTGTGTCAAACGATAACATTGCATACTTTAAGCCTAACGGCATCTGTTAGAAAAACCGGTAATGACTTTCCAGTACACCTGGTTGGTATTTTCACCCTTATAGATTACTGTGCAGTAAGTAGTTTAACAATTTTAAATATGTTGATGATTCTGACCGTTTTAATAGAAACGAATTAACACTCTCAAAACATATTTCACCTGTATAAATAATTTTCATGAGCCTTGAATAGACTAACATAATGATTAAATAACATGCATTAAGTGACAGAATTATGACGCACACAAAGTAATTGCAAAAATGACTGTTAGACGCAACGTACCATGTTAATATTTGAAGTATGTAGGTAGATGCGGGGGATATTTATAGATATTTTCGGTGAGAATCCGGGTGGCGGTCGAGGGTCCTAAGATTTATGGCGAAGCGGGAGAGTCCCATCCAACTGAGATCTTTGGGGTTGTGGGCTAAATGGCAAGAGGTAGCGTTAAATACAACGAACAATAAAATTTGTCAATTTTGGAATCTTGAATCAAGATTGTATTTACATTTTCTAATAGCAATAATTTATTTGCTTGTCTTCAGTTATTATAGTTTTAAAATCAGTCTATTGATATTTACTGTGATTAATGTTTAATATTACGATTGCAAGGGATTTTCTTATCGAGAATTTGCTTATAGAGCTTGCATACGTGATCAACTTTAGGTTTTATGACTAAATTACTTATACTGCTAAACCGCTTGATCATTCACGATACTGGAGAGGAGAGGAGACTTTAAAAAACACTGTGCGTGGCTTTTTCGTACCTGTATCGAAAGCAAAAACAACGAGATATTTTAAAACTTGGTCATATGTTAACTTTGTTGGCCACTATACTATAACAGTCGCCTTTGAAAAATATTAGACTAAAGCCTGTCACAGACATGTAGCTATAATATATATTTCTATGACATCACAAAAATATGTCGACATGTATATTTTGGCAGATTGATACATATTTTAGTATATTAATATATAGGACGACCGCAGACCGAGTGAGGGCAAAATATATATTATAGTACAGATCCCGTGTGTGATAGCTTGCTATAATATATATATATATATATATATATATATATATATATATATATATATATATATATATATATATATATATATATATATATATATATATATACCTAGTCAGGTCATAAATTCTGTCACATGTTTAATGTAAAATAATTGTAACAAGTTTATTCATTATGTAACCATTTATATACCAAAATGAACTTAACAAAACATAGATTCTTATGACATTAAAGTTTATTCAAAATGACCTCCGTGATTTTGAATACAAACCTTCAATCTGCGCGGCCAGTCCTCTATCGCAGCACGAACGAGGTCCATGTCAATATCGGCGGCTGCCTTAATCAAGGATGTCTTGAGTGACTCCAAATTGGGATGAGGCTTTGAACACACCTTTTCCTCCAAGTGTTGCCATATCTTGTAATCTAACGGATTCAAATCTGGACTGGAGGAGGGCCAGTCTTCGTGCCGGATGAAGTCGATTTCACGCGCCGCCAGCCAGTCTTGTGTGCTCTTCGCTCTATGAGCTGGCGCCGAATCTTGTTGGAATACCCAGTGCCTGTTATTGAACATGGTATGAGAAACAGGTTCCACAAGGTTCGTCAGGACTGTATTTTGATACACAACAGCATTCGTTTTTACACCTTTCTCACAAAAATGTACCTCTGTTAAGCCCCAATAAGAAACTCCCAACCATACCATGAGCGAGGATGGAAAATGACCTCGTTGGACACGCGGAATACGGTTGCTCGCTTCTTCACTACTGTGTGCGTACACCTTATCATTTTGTTTGTTGTAGCTCTCTTCTACGGTAAACATTTTTTCATCCGAAAAAAGAATTTCCCGATATTTTTTTCCCGCGTACCGCTTCAACAAAGCGCGGCATCTCTTCAGTCTCAGGTCCATTAGACGAGCATTCAAACGATGTCCTGTTTTTCTTCGATATGCCCGAAGCCCTAAGTCTTCATTTAACACCCTTTTCACCGTGGTTCTGCTTAACCCCATCTGAAGGGCCAACAGTTTCTGCTTACGTTTGGGATTTCTTTGAATTCGTGCCTTCACAGCTTTTATCACTGCTGGAGTCCTAACAGACCGAGGGCGACCACTTCTTGACCTGTCATCTACACTAGAGTCTTCATTGTATCGTTTGATGGTACGCTAAATGAATCTTTTGGTTATATTCAAATTTTTCAGTATGTTAAAAATTTGAATTGGCGCGTAACCGCAACGATGCAACGCAATAACTGCAACACGGTCTTCTTTAAGCGTCCACTCCATATTTAAAAAATGAGTAAAATTCTAAAAGTATACATTTTTATTTTCATGAACAATTCGAGATTCGAATTCAATAAACTTTTTTGTGGCCAGCATTCTAAAAGAAAAGTTTTTACTGTGTGACAATACTTATGACCTGACTGTGTATATATATATATATATATATATATATATATATATATATATATATATATATATATATATATATATATATATATATATATATATATTATAGTACGGTATATTAATATATATTATAGCTAAGTCTGTGACGGGCTTAATGAAATATTTATATCTAATACTCTTAAAATTACGACGTTATATGCTAAACCTCTTACGATTCGTTCATATTCTAATTGATGGTAGTTAAGTGGCCTGCTATTGTTTTGAGAATTCAGATAAATGTATTATGATTGAAAATATTTGTACCAGTTTAATGACGCGAATGGTATGATTGGTATATGATTATTTTCAATATTTTTAGTGAAATTCAGTAGATAAATATTTTTTGGAAATTAAATCTTTATAATAATTAGTTTGCAACATATTTAACCTAACGCGTTTTGTGTATTTTACTAAACGTGTATTGTGTTAGTGACTTTTGTTAAAATGTGTTTCTGTATGCTTACGTTTGGACCACTAATAAAGACTTTGACTTTAGTTTAGTTTATTTATATGATACCAACAGCTTAGGTTATCGACGCAGTCGCGTTTAAAAGTCGATTTTAATTTTCAATACTAATTACTGTTGTTTGAATTAAGATCATTTAATAATACTGGCCTATCGTTCAAAATGACTAAACACAAGTGGTAGGATACCTAGCCCATCTGGATGGCAATCATCCCTGGTCTTTAAATATGCCACCATTATAACCTTGTGTTGTGTTTCGACTCAGGTTGACTACGGTTCCAATTCTCCTACGCGGACGGCAGCGTATTAGCGATGCTTCTGGCGTCGCGAACGTTCATAGACGACGGTAACTCCTTATTAAGAGGGACAGCCTACTTAATAAGCAGCAAAAGAATAATATTTTCATATCACATGATTTATAAATTGATAGATTATTGGGTGAAGTTAATTGATTAATGTTTTTGGTATGTATACAACAAGTAAATAGTATATAAAAAACGCATGACGTAGGTATATAATATTTAAAAAAGATCCTAAGAGGTGTAAGGAACTTTTTGACGCGACTGTAAAATAAGGTAAGCAAGTAAAATCAGTATGGACTGATAGAAAAACTAAATCAAAATTAATATGTGTACGTGCAATCGCTATATCGTTCGCTTGTAACATGTACCAAATGCAATCTGGACTACCTCACACCCTCTTCGTTCGAAGGCAACTCATTTCGCTGCTCAGTTTAGTACTGTCATAGAAAATACAGAAGGTTACTTATCATAAATACTGTCATTCGAGCATGATTTGAACTTCGTTGGAATTACGGTTTACATTTCATAAAAATTGTATAATTTTAATTCTTCACATCACCGGCAGAGGCGCTGTTTAATATTTTGATGGGAAATAGTAAAGTTTTACATAGATATTAGTGTTTTTAATTGAGGTGAACTCATTGGCAATGTGAAGAAATGTGAGTAGTCAATAGCAAGAAATTTCCTGATAATGCTATTAATATTTGAAGTATGTAGGTAGAAGCGGGGGATATTTATAGATATTTTCGGTTTCGGTTTATGTAAAACAACGTATTTCGTCTCAGTAATAACGATGTCGATAAATATATTAAAACAAAAATTTTGGGGATGAAAAATAGATGTTGGCCGATTCTCAGACCTACTCAATATGCTCACAAAATTTCATGAGAATCGGTCAAGCCGTTTCGGAGGAGTATGGCAACGAAAACTGTGACACGAGAATTTTATATATTAGATATATATATATATATATATATATATATATATATATATATATATATATATATATATATATATATATATATATATATATATATATATATATATATATATATATATATATATATATATATACCTAGTCAGGTCATAAATTCTGTCACATGTTTAATGTAAAATAATTGTAACAAGTTTATTCATTATGTAACCATTCATATACCAAAATGAACTTAACAAAACATAGATTCTTATGACATTAAAGTTTATTCAAAATGACCTCCGTGATTTTGAATACAAGCCTTCAATCTGCGCGGCCAGTTGTCTATCGCAGCACGAACGAGGTCCATGTCAATATCGGCGGCTGCCTTAATCAAGGATGTCTTGAGTGACTCCAAATTGGGATGAGGCTTTGAGCACGCCTTTTCCTCCAAGTGTTGCCATATCTTGTAATCTAACGGATTCAAATCTGGACTGGAGGAGGGCCAGTCTTCGTGCCGGATGAAGTCGATTTCACGCGCCGCCAGCCAGTCTTGTGTGCTCTTCGCTCTATGAGCTGGCGCCGAATCTTGTTGGAATACCCAGTGCCTGTTATTGAACATGGTATGAGAAACAGGTTCCACAAGGTTCGTCAGGACTGTATTTTGATACACAACAGCATTCGTTTTTACACCTTTCTCACAAAAATGTACCTCTGTTAAGCCCCAATAAGAAACTCCCAACCATACCATGAGCGAGGATGGAAAATGACCTCGTTGGACACGCGGTGTGCGTACACCTTATCATTTTGTTTGTTGTAGCTCTCTTCACCGTAGTAAACATTCTTTCATCCGAAAAAAGAATTTCCCGATATTTTTTTCCCGCGTACCGCTTCAACAAAGCGCGGCATCTCTTCAGTCTCAGGTCCATTAGACGAGCATTCAAACGATGTCCTGTTTTTCTTCGATATGCCCGAAGCCCTAAGTCTTCATTTAACACCCTTTTCACCGTGGTTCTGCTTAACCCCATCTGAAGGGCCAACAGTTTCTGCTTACGTTTGGGATTTCTTTGAATTCGTGCCTTCACAGCTTTTATCACTGCTGGAGTCCTAACAGACCGAGGGCGACCACTTCTTGACCTGTCATCTACACTAGAGTCTTCATTGTATCGTTTTATGGTACGATAAACGAATCTTTTGGTAATATTCAAATTTTTCAGTATGTTAAAAATTTGGATTGGCGCGTAACCGCAACGATGCAACGCAATAACTGCAACACGGTCTTCTTCAAGCGTCCACTCCATATTTAAAAATGAGTAAAATTCTAAAAGTTATACATTTTTATTTTCATGAACAATTCGAAATTCGAATTCAATAAACTTTTTTGTGGCCAACATTCTAAAAGAAAAGTTTTTACTGTGTGACAATACTTATGACCTGACTAGGTATATATATATATATATATATATATATATATATATATATATATATATATATATATATATATATATATATATATATATATATATATATATATATATATATATATATATATATATATATATATATATATATATATATATATATATATATATACATATATACATATATGTGTGTGTGTATAAACTGACTGCGGGAATTAATCAGTTATAGTTATATATAGTTTATTTATTCATGCAAGAACAATATACGTTTTGTGTGAAACTGATGTTCTGTGGTTGTTATCTACGTTTCGACTTACTTTTCTTTGTAATGGTATTGTTGAATTAGAATAGGCAAGGAGTATTGGACATTAATCTGACTACTATAGTTAATTTATCTTTTCTTTTGTAGATTAATATGTATACATAAAGACCAAGATGCGGGACGGGAATCGAAACTGTAATCCCCGCAAGCGTACTGACGTGCGTTAGCCGTTACACCTCGGACGTCGTCGAAAGAAATAAATAAATATTTATTAGTCACACACAACGAAATACATAGTAGTTAAATTTAAAAAAGATTTGTACTATATTGCGTCATCTTCTTCTTTCTGCCCTTATCCCAAAGTATGTGGGGTCGGCACAACATATCCTGTCCTTCCACTCTCCTCTATTAGCCATCATCTCAACAATCACACCTTTCTTCTTCACATTTTTTCTTTGGTCTATCCCTCCTCTTGTATCCATTCACACTCATTTGTAGCATCCTCCTTGTTACATGACGCTCCTCTCTTCGCAATAATGTCCATACCAGGCTAACCTATTACTTTTCAGTTTCTCAATCACTGGCGTTACTTTAAAACTTCCCCTAATATACTTATTTCTAATTTTATCCATTTTTGTAACTCCGCTCATCCATTTCAACATTCGCATATCTGCTGCATGCAATAACCTTTAATCCTTCCCCTTTGCGGTCCAGCATTCCGACTAAACAATATGACAGGTTTTATTACGGTCTCATATATTTTATCTTTAAGCCTAAACGGCACTCGTGGGTCGCAATTTGATCCTGAGTCCTGTCGCCATTTCAGCCATCCTGCATTCATTCTATTTTTCACGGCCTTTCTCACCGACATTCTGGATTAATGATCTGAGGTACCAAAAGTTGGAACAAGTTGTGAGAGACACGCCTCGTAAGGTAATCGAGATAAAGTGAAATTCCCCTAAAGTCGCAAAACATTCAGTTTTGGTTCTCCTTATCTTCAACCCAACACCGTCTAATCTCTCCTGCCATTTAGGTAATCTGCTCTGAATCTCGTGAGCATTTTCTCCAACCAGTACAATGTCATCGGCAAAAAGCAGACACCAAGGTACTCTTCCTGTATTCCTGATGTTACTGCGTCTACCACCAGGAGGAACACATAAGGACTAAGAGCAGATCCTTGGTGTAAACCCACCGCTACATTGAACTTTCTGTGACGCCAGCTAGGGACCGGACGTGTGCCTTATCTAATAAGATACAAGTACTTCACAGGCACTCCATTTTCTTTCATGGCCCACCACAAAACCTTTCTAGGAACCCGATCATATGCCTTTTCAAGGTCAACAAATACCATGTGTAAGTTCTTATGTGCACTTCTGTACTTCTTGAAAAAGTTGGCGAAGGGCGAATATAGCATCCGTAGTCCCTCGCCCGGGCATGAAACCAAATTGGTCCTCCCTTATTTCGCTCTCCTCTCTAACGTAGCACGTCCCAGAACGTACCTGGATTTAATAAATGTGTGTTTTAAACGCATATTTTACTGGATTGTTTCTTGAGCCCTCTTATCCAACAAAATAAAAAATACTGCGAGGTATCGACGCAAAAAATCGCTTTTTACTGTTGCCCTATGAGTCTGCTTAAACCTTACCTGTAACTGTAATATGAATAAACCATTATAATGATGATAAGATTAATTTTGACGTAATTATAATAAAACCACATTAAATATGCATTCTTGTATTTCATTGCATTAAAATTGTTAACTCCTTAAAGAACTGGAGTGTCAAAATTTTATAGATATCTAAAAATATAAATCTTTCATAATAGCAAAACAATTAGAGATCATGATTAACTACCAGCTTAGATGTACCAGTGCATAGCACCATCGCCTATGGACGTTTGCGACTTTTTTTAAGAAATTTTAGAACTAATTTATAAATAAATATTATGACATAATTACCACGTACTGATTATGAAAGTCAGTACGTGGTAATGACTTTCATAATCATTGCCACATAGCATTATGTTTTTCACCGTCAATTTCTTGTATACTTGTGCTGTAATTTGTAATTTTGGTGATAAATAAAGCGTTATCTATCTATCTATGAAAGAAAACATCATGATAAAATCGTCATACCGCGATCACCGGTAGGTGTTGTTGGGTAGTAATAACTAGCCACTACAACTAATACCTACAACTAATAACTACAACTAATAACTACAACTTGTGAATATAAACAGATAAAGCGTGGCGACTTAGTTTTAACTTTGTATTAATATACATACTCCTTGATTTGCACTACTGCCTGTAGGTACTTTTACTTTAATTTTATTTGATTAGCAAACATCAAGGCATTACAAAGCGATATATTTTTATATAATTTACAGAATTGGTTAAAAGCTACAAATGAGGACGAGGACGCTGTAGCGGTCCCGTTAGGGCGCCTTTTGTCGAACAGGCAAAAAAGTCTTTATAGAAATCCGCCGCTACCCTCGTCCGGCAAAAAACATAAAACAGAAAGAAAGGACCTCAAATTAGGGAACTGGGATCGGAATGTTGCACCCGTAACGTATAGACGGCCATTTATATTAAATCGCTAAATTATAGTTCACGGCGCCTCGACGAAACCTTTTTGTCCTTGCATCATCGACAAGACGCATTCGGAGGATATAGAATTTTGGATGATGTTAATTTATTCTTCTTCTTATTCGTGCACTCTTGACAGAGGGGTCGTGGTCATGCGTCGGTCAATTTCTGCGCCACCGCTGTTTTTGCGATGCGTCGCCATTCACATCGATGCCCGGCAGAGTGAGAGCAATCATTGATACCGGTTAATTTATTAAAATTCTCTAAACATTATGCATTGGAAGGCATGGAATAGTCAAACTCTTATTATATCATCGTTGTCAAACCAATATCTGCTATGTGCACTTTTTTGAGATTTTTAAACTTGACTTCAAAGTCAAGTTTAAAAATAGTCAACTAATAGACTAGTTTGCCACTAACTTTGATATACCTATGAAAACCGCTATGCGATTCTAATCATTACATTACCTTAATATTAATCACTTTAAAACAGATTGTTCCATTTAAAATTTTATATGAGAACATCGAGATTGATGTATGAGAATGTTTTTACTCCTTAACTCAAAGTTTCACTTTTTGTACATAACAGATATTGATTTGCCAACGACGATAGTCTAATTGGTAGCTTGATCTCAATACTTGGTAATCATAATAAGCAGAATCTTTGCACTTAATAACTACATAGTAAAGAGCTTAATCAATAAAAAATATGCATGAATTCATTTAACGAGATTGATTTAGAATTTTTAGTTTTCTACAATTATAATATTATGTCTTGGCATTTTTCTAATTACATATGCGTTGTGCAGATGCTGTACTGACGAACTGACGAAAAATTGACGTAAAATATGCATTAAAATACGATTCTTTCTTACTAGAACTTAATTTCAACCCGTTAAATGTGAAAATATTTGAAATTAAAGTATTACAAACAAAAGTTTTTACAAAAACTCTTACAAGGAAAAACTGAGAAATGACTTTGATAACTTGGCAAGTACACGACAGGTTTTACTAAATTTTATTCAACCTACCTACCACAGATAAACTATGAGTATGCTATGTATATGTAGGCTATAAGTATGGACATCGAGGTGAACAGTGACGTAATTGATTAGTTTAGGTTCGTAGAGTGTTATTGCATGAAGTAACCAATCCAACGAACAGGAACAAACCAGGAGTAAAAGTTAACTTATTTTTTAAATACACCACTTTGCGTTTCAACTCAAATCTTAAAGATGTATTCAGTCTTTTCGTTACTGAAATTTGTACAGTTTTTCAGAATCCAAGTGGTAAGACAGAAAATTATAAGAAATTTATTTCGTTTTCATTTCTCGTAAGTTGTCAAATATACATAATTATTCCATGAATTGTCAGATATCATAGAACGAACGCTTCCGATTCGTTGAATTCGTGAATTATGCCCCTGTCGTTGCAAACGTCCAAACGCGACAGTATTTGCTTATTAGTAAGTAGGCCGTCAGCCTGACTGTTATTCCAGAGCAGTAAAATTAGAATAAGCTATTTCTACGTCATTATTATTACGTTTAGTTGACTATAAAATCTTTACTTACTAGCAATAACTTTAGTAACAATCGTGGGAAGAAAAGATCGGAATAAAAAGCACAATGAGGCCGATAGTAGTTCGGAATACTCCACGATTTTGTAATATGGCCATTAAAAAAACTTTACCTGCTGTTTTACAACGGAAAGAGCTCATGCCACGTGCGACGGTCGCCTGCGAGTCCCTGCGACCCAACCGCCTGGTGTTACCGAGTTTTTGTGCATCAAACCAATTCATTGTCTCTTACAATACACTTGTAAAATCAGGTACTGACAAGCAATAGAGCAACGCTAGGGAAGTTTTAGTTACCGAATTGCTGATGATTTTATTAATATTAATGGATAAAGTGTTTTTTAAAGAATCTTTTAATCTCATTATATTAAGTGAAACTAATTACCACAAACGTAAAGGTAACTTAAAATATACACATCAAAAAAGTCTAAGCAATATGCATGATATTACAAATTTACCATTTATACTAATTAATTTCTAAGTCTTTACTCACTCAAAATGCGTAGGTATGTAAACTTTTTTGTTATTGATTGGTTGTAAAAAAAAATTCGATTATGTTTTGTTTTCTTCATAAAATTAAATGAAAGGGAATTTGTTTGAATTTAAGTGTGTTTTTATTGCTACGTTTAGTCTTGATTTTATAATTTTACCAACCATTTAAATAAAGTTAGCGATAAAATTGAATTGTTAGATATTCGTTACGACGTCATTTGACGGTAAATGAAATGCAAAGAACTGTAGGGATGTTGCAAGCGGGAAGTAATCTCAGGTATCTCGGCATTTTGGCATTCATAGGAGTGTTATTTGTCGTCTTTGGCAGCGCTACAATAATACAAGGGAACCCGCTGAACAACATCCAGGCCATAAAAGGAGTACAACCACTCGCCACGACCAGTACATACAACTGACTGCTAGACGCCAGCCGATGTTAACCGCTCGAGAGATAAGTTTGAGGCTGTAAGTCCCCAAACTGTGCGAAATCGACTGCATGAGTACGGCTTACGAGCTCGACGCCCAATTAAGTGCCCACTGATACGTCACGGGAATCGCGCTCGTCGAAATGAATGGTGTAGAGAACGCAGAACATGGACCCAGGAACAATGGGATAAAATTATGTTTTCCGATGAGTCGAGATTCGGGTTTAGAGCTGATACAAGAAGGGTGCGAGTGTACCGTCAGCCAGGAAATACTGAAAGGCTCGGGTGCATTCAGGAAGTTCATCCATACAGCGGCTCTTCCACCATCCTAAAATTTAAATTAGTACATGTTGCTTAGACTTTTTTGATGTTTGTATATAAGCCGTATATAGTTCTTTCGGACTAAACATAGCTTGGGGTTGTTTTACAACGTTTTCTTCGTGCTGGGCCGTCCTCCAAGATTACTCACCTATAAAAGGCCATAAAACAATTCTAGCTAGGTGGTAGACCGCCAAACCTGACTGGATGGCCACCACCTTGTGTTATGTTCTGGCATAACTGAACCGGGTTTCAGTTACCTTACGCGGACAACGGAAGCTGCTTACTATCAAGTGGGTCATTAGCCTCTCTACTGTTTTATAGCAATAAAAAAAATGTCAGTAAGTGCACTATCAGTGGTATAGTACTCACAGTACAAGCGCTGTGTTGTTTACCTCAGGCACCGTGTGAATTCTCCCTGTTTATTATTTATTTTATATGACCTGGTAATAATAGATTTCCAGTTTATTCACGATATTTTTCTTCACCATCTATTTTCGAAATGCATTTTAACCACTTACATAGGTCGATTAAACCTTTTTTTACGCGGAGACACAAGACTACTTCAATGCCTACCAATGTCTACCAACTGCAAAGTTACATATTATTATGTAATCCTTCTATATACCATGTAATTGCATTGTACGTAATATTTATATTTAAATTAAAATATGGTATATTACTCAACATTTTTAGTGAGAATATTTTCAAAATAACGCACATGTATGTGAGTTATTTATAAAAAAATAAATAAATAAAATCACAACCAATTACGTGAAATCAAGCCCACTTATTTAGAAAAGTGTATAAATATAACCCGTGTTGGGATTAATTTATTTACCTCGGGGTATTGGATGCTATTCGAGCCAGTCTCCGGGGAATTGCTTCTAGTCTAGACGTATAGATTCGTGATTTCATACATATACGTTGAAAAATACATTTTATAAATCAAAAATACCAATTGGTTAAATATAATTTATTATTAATAGTTATTGTCTTTCATATATCTTTGTGTGAATATTTATTAATATTTGCTGTCAATGACCGGCATAGTGTATTAATATTTCAACATAAAATAATTTACGCATATAATTTCTTAATACGTTTGGGCGTTTAAATTTATTTAAGATACGTACTTATGAAAAAAGTATTATAATATACTATAGGACTAATATATAGTATAATTACTATATACAATTGTGTCAACCGTTACTTTTTTCTAAATTAGTATAATACTATTAATATACATTATTAATAAATAGTATTATTCGTAGTATTCCTTTGTTGTATATATTGTCAAAATTAAAAAAGCTCGGGTGTATTTCTTCTAATACCATTGAATGCCTCAACAGATAAGGCTGAATGAGTCCGAATTAGTAATGAGTTATTGAATTACTGAGGTAAATCGTCTACTGTAGAAGCCCTGAAGCTTACATATATGCAGGGTTTCTGGAATCATTTAATCCAGTATATGTAAATGGCAAGTAAGGTCCCAACAGTAGGGGAAGACTCATAAATTCACTACAACGGTTGCCGAAGACCGTGCGCAATGGAGAAAAAGTTGGAACGCGGAACCCAGACACCGAAGCGGAAGTTTGGGTTGCCATTGGAATTCAACGCCAATGGTGATGATGATGTCAATGGCATGTTAATTAATCAAGTCGTAGGATATAAACCAGCATATATGTCTAACATTCACAGCATCACCTATTTATATATGAAACATATAACAAATATAAAAGGCGAGACGAGTAGCGCCATCACGCGGTATATCGGAACTCCTGAAATAGCATTATTAGTTCACGAATAGACGTAGAGTGATCGCCCTCACAGTACTATTTTCAGATGTATTGAAAATAAAATACCCTATTCACAACGTAGTATCTGAAATAACTAACGTAAACACGTCGGTTAGTATGTACTACAATATTCATATTGTACATACATACATACAATATTTCACCGTGTAGGGACGGAATAAGAATACCAACCTCTGGGGCCTGTCGTATAAATTGACTAAACAACCCTAACTACCCGGGGTAGGGCCCCAAACCCGCATGGTTGGAAACCACCCTTGGTCTGTAGTATGCCGCCATAATAACCTCGTGTTGTGTTCCAGCACTAGTGACCCAGGTTCCTGTAGCCCTGTGGGATAGCAACGTGTTTGCGGTGCCCCTAGCGTCGCAAATATTTATAGGCAACGGTAACTGCTTACTATTAAGTGGACCGTTAGCTTAACTGTTGTTTCTCAGCAATAAACAAATACATATTGTACCTACTTGAAGTATTAAGACAAGGAAGACAGAAGCCTCCCTTGCCCGTGTGATATCGTACAGTCAGAAGAATACACCCGAACTCGTTCCTAAAGCATTGTAGAGACAAATAGACACTACTACTGCTATTATTAAGACAGCAGCGAAAATATGACATCTGACTTTGATAATAGAGATTCTATTACGACCAAATTTAGCTACATTTCTGTCCTAATAAAAAGTCAACCAAGAGAAGCAATACAAAAATAAGTATGAAGAATAATCAATAACAAACTTCTCTGTAACTGATTCTGAGGTAAAGGATGCACTCGAAATGAAACTATTGTTAGAAGAAGAAAAACTGTAAAATATAGCTTAATATTTGATTGAAACTATGTAAAATACTTTAAACGTACGTGAAATAAAACAACGGATCAGCGACACACTATTTATATATACACAATGTTGTGTACAAATTGTAATAGGGCCTGCATTGGTATAACAGAATTACGACAGCTGGATAGTTAAGTAATTGGGAGTCAAAGCCGTCCCAATTCCACTGAGCTCCAGCATGAGGGACACTAGACACAATGCAATATATGTCATAGTGTCAAGAATGTTAAACAGAGGTAAAAATGTAGAGGTAAAACCATGCCAAATTGATGATGATATGTAGAATTTTTGTATAATAAGATTATGTGACACTTCTACTTTGTATGAGGGTACTTTACGAATACATAAAATTATTGCATTAATTTTGTTACTACCGTCATTATGTTTATAACACACTGCACTTATTTAGTAAGTAAAACCATCATTATCGATTTGAACACACATTTAGGTTGAGTTCATTTCATATTTTAGATCTCCCAAGACGAAAAAGAAACATCAGCGTAGTGTGCTTTTTACGGGAACGATAAATATAACGATAAGTTATATTTATCGTTCTACTATCGATAACGATAATGAGTTCCAAACTACCCCGCTGCACCAAAAAAGTGGCTACGTAAGCCTGTGGGTCCACATAGATGAACAATATTTTTATGATCTGATACAGATTTTTTCCTAATTGACAGTAAGCGTCTGTCTATTATATTATGCTTGTAAAGAAGTATTGTAATATAATTTTTTTTGTTTATTCATAAATTATTACAATCTAATATTGAAAAGATTAATAAGTAATTTAATTCTAACTTAAAATTACTAATAATATTTTAAACTAAGAATGTGTCCAATAACACTTTTCTTATTGTCTCTATTTAAGGGGAAGACACGTTGGTCACGTGTTCTTCATTTTTAATGTAATTTAAACACTGCACTACACTTTGTCAGTTCTATAACACTAACTCAAAAGGTTTGATCCTTTTTAGTCTTCTAACTATGTCCGTGTTGTCGAAGAGCTGGATGGCCTCGACATTGACGTGGTGGTGAAGTCGTTGTTCGTGAGCTTCTGTATATTTTTTTATTATACTAGTAACGAAGTCCATTTTCAGGTCCCGATTGAGGTCGTCCGGTTTTATGTACCACGGTGCGTTAACGATTCCTTTAAGTACTTTATTCTGGAAGCGCTGGATAATATTTATGTTAGTTGGTCTTGCACAACCTCATAACTGTATCCCATATGTCCATACAGGCATAAGGATTTGCTTGTATAAAATATTATAATTTGTTTTATTAAAAAATTTATAATATATATGCCTGGATAGAAGGTAAAAAAAAATTGAGCATGTTTCGAACCGAACACACTCATTTGAACGCTTAATTCACTGGTTCTCAGCACCTTTATGGCGATATTAATAAGAGAATTTAATTTTCTTCAGCCGGCCCTATTGTTGTAAAAGGCGATAACCCCTTTAACATGTCTGGACTACTGTCTGTGTCTAGAGTGTGTACGGTATCTTATGTTCGTATTTTAGTCAGGTTTCAGTCACCACTTGTTAAAGATGTATGTATGTATTAGCAATAATGTTTCGATTTGAAAGCTGCATTGTAGACTGTGTTTAATTTGCGATATGATTATTTATATAATTTTTCATCCCCTTTCCTTGTCATTTTCATTTAACAATTTTAATTTAAGCGTCAATGCAATGTAAAAAAGCATTAATACATATTTTAGATCTCAATCTCGAATTCAATTTTGCTCACTGATACGGCTGTCTCCGGCTGCATAGTGCATGCGGATAGTTTACGACTGGCAACTATTACGGGTGTCGACCTCGACACCCGAAATTTCGAAGCAAATTCTCGGTAAAGTCGGTATGGTACAAGTAGACAAATAATAAGGAGTAGAAATTATTTTAGTGTGAATTAAAAAATACCTAACAATTTATAAGTTGTTATGTTGTTAAATTTAATGTGCTATTTTTATATGTGGAACTACGCAATTCAAGGATTGTACCTAAAATGAATTTAATATTTAAAACACTTGCTAGTTTTATTAAAAGATATCTGCAAATTTTCAAAGTAATAAATTAACAACACAATATTCTATTATTAAAAATTAAGAATTTGGAGACTAATCTGTTCATGGTGGAGCCCTGGACACTATATGGGGTAAATTGCTAAAGAGGGTGCGACTATATTGCAAAAAGATCCTATATACGGGTCATCCTGATCCTGTGGGTAGAAAAAGGGTAAGTGGGACTTGCAAACCCACTAAACGGAACTATTACAAAAAGTAAGAATAATTTTTTTTTATTGCTGTAGGACAGCAAACAGGCTGACGGCCCGCTTAGAATTTAGCAGTTACCGTCGCGTATGGGTGTTTGCAACGCCAGTGGCATCGCGAACACGCTGCTGTCCTATAACGGTTACAGGAACTTGGGTCAATAATGCCGGAACACAACACAAGGTTATTATGGCGGCATACTTAAGACCAAAGGTGGTCGCCATCCAGACGGGCTTGGGGCCCTACAACGTAGCTAGAAAACTTCCTACGCATAAGGTTCCGCTTCTTTCGGGCGTCCCTAGACAGCACTGTTATTTTTTTGCTACACCTACCTTTAGTATAAAATTCGTTAGTATAAAATTCTTGGTTACCATTTTAGAAGTCCCGCTTGTTTCTGAAAGCATATAAAACAAATAAAATAACCACGTAATAGTAACAGTAAATATATAAGTAAAATCATTCTTGATTAAATGTTAATCTATTGACAGAAAAAATATATTAAAAAACATTTATGCGAGTTACGTGTTTCACAGCACATTCAACTTTATAACATACACATTTAAAACAAACAAATTATGATATAATTATAGTATAAGAATGTTCGCGCATATACAATTTTTCTTATAAAATTAAGATAAAATATTAATTATCATACCAGCATGCGATGTTTTTGATTAAGCGGGTAGAACTTAACCGCTCTCGCTTATACTCTAATCCACGCTACGAAAGCGATAAGTACAATGCACTTTACATTTTCTAAAACAAGTTAATTATTAGGCCTCCAACGTTGTCACAATAAGCAATCGCTGGTGTGCAGCAGACACCCCGTCGTTAAGGGCGGATAGCTTTAATTACGTACCAAAACTGACGATTTCTCTTCAAAACAAGAGTGACAAAAGGGCCAACAATTTTTTTTGCATTCCTTCAATGAAAGCTGTTTATTTTTGTTTGTTTAAATTGTTAACGGTCTTTTTCAACTTGTACTGTGACAGAATGTGTTTCTAATGCGCGTTGGAGATGATCTATGAACGCCACCCATACCGCTGTTATTCAATTTGTATAGTGTTGAAATTATACAACTTTTGATTTATAGCTTTTGGTTAATTATGTGTTATTGGGTTATTATGGAAAACTGGGTAGGTGGCGTCACCGTGGGAGGCGCTAGGATCAGAAATCTCCGTTACGCAGAGGACACAACTCTCTTAGCGACGAATGAGGCTGAAATGGCGAACCTCCTTGGCAGAATGGAACAAATCAGCATGGAAATGGGCCTCCAAATCAATCATACTAAAACCAAAATTATGGTGGTAGACCGTGCCAAATCACTTCAGTTTACAGGTGCCCTTGAAAGCGTAGATGACTTTATCTACTTAGGGGCTACCATCAGCAACACAGGCTCATGTGAGAATGAAATCAGGAGGCGTATCGGTATGGCCAAGAGCGCAATGACTCAGCTGCAGCGTATATGGAGGGACCGTAACATATCTCGGAAGACAAAGATGAGACTGGTGAGATCTCTGGTGTTATCAATCTTTAGTTACGGCTCGGAAACATGGACGCTGAGAAAGGCTGACCGTGATCGCATTGACGCTTTCGAAATGTGGTGTTGGCGGAGGATGCTTCGGATTCCGTGGACGGCATTCCGTACAAACGTATCTATCCTGCAGGAACTGAACATCAAAACCAGACTCTCCACTACCTGCCTGCGAAGGGTTGCGAGCGCGTTCTTTGGCCACATTGCTCAGAAGGAAGGACATAATCTCGAGCAATTGATTGTTACCGGCTGTTACTGTTACAGGAGGCCGAGGGGTCGCAGCCCGGTGAGATGGTTTGACCAAATCCGCTCAACGCTGAACACCAAGCTGTATGATGTACTCCACCACGCCAAGGACAGGCACAGGTGGAGGAGCATTATAAAAGAGAAACTGGTTTCTCATAAGGGGAATCACGACCCTCAGTAATGAGGTACATGACTCGAGGAGGAGGTTAATTATGTATTTAACAAAATAAATAGAAATATACTAGGACTATTTACACAGCGCCTTCTATTTCCAAAATAAGAAACAGACATCTTGTGTTATGGGTACTAGACAACTGATATACAACTTATATTATTTTCTTTTAGCAAAATAATACATATATTATACTAATATCGAAATGATATTTAATATCCGCTTAACGTACAATTAATTTGTGAAAACTGTCTCTAGGCATAACTAACGGACATAGTCTACCCAGTGACTATATTTTTATTGACCAGTAAAAAAATAGATGAATAGAAAAGATAGATACTTTTGCACGTCAGAACGCTTGCGGAGGTGACGGATCCGACTCCCGTCCCGAGTCTAACTTTGATTATATGAATATATTATTTACAAAAGTGTAAAAGTTATCTAGTACCCATAATTCAAGTGCTCTGCTTCTTTGGGACTAGATGGCGTTGTGTGAATTGTGTATAATTATATTTTTACTCAATTTAGATTTTAAAGATTATTTATTTTTAGATAGACAGATTTAATTTTGGATAGATAGATTAGATTTAGAATATTCAATTGGTTTTTAGGCGATGCCTGATCCGGCAACACCGAAAGAAAAATCTTGCAACCTTTGATTATCCATACTAATATTATAAATGCGAAAGTAACTCTGTCTGTCTGTCTGTCTGTCTGTCTGTTCCTCTTTCACGCCTAAACGGCTGAACGGATTTTGATGAAATTTGGTATGGTGATAGATGATAACCTAGAAATGGTCATAGGCTATAAATAATCACGCCATCGTTCTTAGGGGGTAGGCAGTAGGCAGATAACTAAATTGAGTTAGTGATTTTTTGTGCTTATCCGGTATCTATGAGAATCGGCCAACATCTATTTTTCATCCCCCTAAATGTTAGGGGTACTCCACCCCTAAATTTTATTTTTTATTTTTTGACATTTTATTATTTTTATGGCAGAACAACGTTTGCCGGGTCAGCTAGTTATATATAATCAAAGCTTGCAACTGAGCCTTGTTAATTGTTTAACATGCGATATCTTTAATTAATATTTTTATGATCATTTTTTATATATAGATTATTGTTATTTGTTCTAGTTTATTTATGTTTATACAAAGCCTGCGTTTTCAGCAAATATGCAATATTGTTTAAACTTTCTTCACCAATAGCTAAGAGCTGCTTAGTTTGACTAGTCACTAAATGAATATATCTGGAATACTTACTTACAATATTGAGATACAACATTCTTTTGTAATGTTTGTTTTTAACCCATACAACACACTATAGGGTATATACGATTTATGTACTCGTATATTACATATAAATCGTAGAACAAGAAAGCGAGATGGAAATCTACATTGTGCAGATAAATTTAATCGAGTTAAACTAACTTGACTACTTTATTTGTAACATAATAAATTACATTATATACATACTTATGTCGGCTAACAATTTAATATTCAGCACATCGTCCCGGTAATATCTCAAAAGATTTAGCGTTTAGTAATGATAAATAAATTTTAATTACGCACCGCAGCCGCGGCTGCGTCGCGCGTTGGCTACTGGAAAAACGAGAGCTAAATAGGGCAGAGAAATGGGAAGCTACCTAATTGTAAATTAAAAAGTTCGCGGAGTTACGACACCACAGTCCACAATGACACCCCGCCACTGCTGAACGAGGGCGGTCACCCCCTCAACCCCCGCTAACTCCCGCCACCCTGAGGGGCAGGGAGGGTGTAGACACCCGTCGAAAGCGTGTGACATTTTGTTTTAAAATATTGTCTGCACGAATACATTCACTTGGTTCATTTTTAATCGTCTCTTTTTTTTGCGTAAATATATGATACATTCTAGGTCTAACTTAAATTTATTTCTGATAATAATACAATAAAATAGTCTAAAGCCTCACTAAAACGGTTGAGATCACACGCGCCACAGCAGTGTCTTAATTACCGCACGCCGATAAGAAACGCCGGCGCAATGGGCATGAAAGCTTTTGTAAATGGACGCATCGCCACGGTATCACTGACCACAGCGTAAAACAATGTGTATGAAGACGTTCAAGATATCTACTATTGATTTTGAATAAGGATGTTAGATGTTTCATTCCGCCTGTGGTTTTTTAGGTAAGCGTACCAATTGTGGTGTCAAGGCCGCCGGCTTTCCTCCGGCATTCCTTCCCGCCGCCCACAGGGATATCTCACGCTCATGTTATGTAACACCTTGTCTAAGATTCGGTTACGATTGACAAATCTATGCGGTCTTCTATTGACGTTGGCTCGGGTGCCGACCCGTTTGTGACACAAATCGAGTACCGTTAAACCGGTAAAGAAATCACCATAAATCAGGAAAACGGCTTAGTATGTATACAAGCTCTGATACACAGATTATGGAATTTATTTTAGACTGCACTATAGCATAATCGGTAAAATCATCAAAATTCTAGTGTAAATTTATTATGATATAAAATTTACAAACGAAAAAGAAGTAAAAGAGTAGAAAATAAAAATAAAAATGGCGTGCTTTTACCCTGAATACTGCGATCAATTTACAGTATGTCCGATGTAAGTGGGCCCTTGTCCTATAACGTGCTGTGAATATCCACCTATATGCTACCTATATGCATGATGTCCTTCACCGAAGGTTATGTATTCTTGTGGAAAGACGCCGCGAGTTTGAAGGCCTCTAAATTGCCAAGAGGAAGATCGCTGTGAGCTACCACCAAAATATATTTATGAAGATGGACGTATTGTGCGCAAGCTACCTGTGTCTGCATACAAGCGCAACGGCACGAGGGACCAAAAGCATTCGGAAACGCTCGGCACTGCGAATTTCCTATTTATAAGCCCTCGTGACGTATAGTTGTCAAATGTGAATTGTGCACAGACCCCGTAAAAGTCGGCGACCCGGCAAAGGTGCTACCCTGCACACCCAGATACTCGGAAGAAACCAATAAAAGTATCGCCTGATGAAATATTGATCATTGACAACAAAATTTCGTATCCTACTTTCAATGTGAAAGGAGAAAAATAATAATTTAAATAAAAAGGATGACAGATTTTCCCCAAAAAGGGGTTAACGTCAGGCAGGCGGCCGGATGTAAAAACTAAGCCACAACTATTACAATATGTAACATGTGCCTACCCCATATAATGTGGGATAAGGGCAAGAAGAAGAAGACTACACTATAGTAATAACATTTTAAGTGGCCTAAATGGATTTATAGTTTGAGTTACTTGTAGATAACTAAAATAGCTAAACCTAATAAAGGCAAGTCAATACAAATTTGTTAGAATCCTTCTTGATCTTGAATATATTATACTAATTGTGAATAATAATATGATCATCACCATGAAATTAAAATTGCTTCTTATTTGACCAATCTCCTATTAATCGCTTTATGCAATGCTATACAATAAATAAAAATGAAGTGCTCGTGTACTAATGACAAAAAAATATGTAAATGGACTTGAAAGTGAACAAGGGTGTAAAATAAAAATATGTTTATTTAACATAAATATTTTTGTTAGATGGTTTACTAAAACCTACGAACATATTTAAGGCACCATATGAGGTCTCGAAGTTGAAGCTGACGAATTTGCGAAAGGTAGTTAGAAGCCACATCTCTAAGCGTGTCCAACCCTTCTCGAAAATATATTATATACTAGTTGCCAACCAAAAGTTAAAAATCAAAGATGTTCTTAATAGATATCTGTGATAGCTAAATCTATTATAATATTTAAATTGAAAGATTTACGATTTCCAGTAGCTTCTAGAAGTATAGTCTCATCCTCTGTCGCCGTTAGAAATCCAGGCAAGGGAGCTACGAACGAACTAATCTACCCACTGAGCTTGGAGCTTGAAAAAGAGTTTTAAATCGTCCAGAGTTGTTTTCAGTGGCTAGCAATTTAGGTTTACTTCGCTCCTGAAAGTATTAGTAAAATGCTGTGATATCTCCTCTAATAGACCTGTATAAAATCTTTACACAAATAATTCCAGTACTATAAATATCATTTCAAATAATAAAGGTTATAGTGTAAATAAAAGGGACACAATTATCCCTAACGGTATTTGAGTCGGTTCGCCTCTTCACACCCTTCAGCCTGTGGAAAATCCGATCTCAGTTGCAGTGTTGCCATGTAAAAGCAAACAATACATTTATTGTGATGAAATTTAAATAAATCACGGAATTAAATTATTGAAGATATTGATCTTTAATTTATTTTTGCTTATACAAGATAACCAGAAATATAGAATTAAGGTTGTAGTCTCAAGATTCTCGTTTATTTTTTCATTTTAATCAAATAGGTAAAATCTACAACTAGAATTGTTGATAAATTTCCACAAGTATACTTGAATAATTAAACAAAAGATCTAATCGTGATGTTCTAGCCTCCCTGAAATAATTCTCATTCATTACTAAGACTGAAATATTGCCAGAACAAAAAATAGCTAGTACAAAATTATTCAAAAGAAATAAAATAATAATTCATTAACACAATCCTATTATACCTAGTCAGGTCATAAGTATTGTCACACAGTAAAAACTTTTCTTTTAGAATGCTGGCCACAAAAAAGTTTATTGAATTCGAATCTCGAATTGTTCATGAAAATAAAAATGTATATTTTTAGAATTTTACTCATTTTTTAAATATGGAGTGGACGTTTAAAGAAGACCGTGTTGCAGTTATTGCGTTGCATCGTTGCGGTTACGCGCCAATTCAAATTTTTAACATACTGAAAAATTTGAATATAACCAAAAGATTCGTTTATCATACCATCAAACGATACAATGAAGACTCTAGTGTAGATGACAGGTCAAGAAGTGGTCGCCCTCGGTCTGTTAGGACTCCAGCTGTGATAAAAGCTGTGAAGGCACGAATTCAAAGAAATCCCAAACGTAAGCAGAAACTGTTGGCCCTTCAGATGGGGTTAAGCAGAACCACGGTGAAAAGGGTGTTAAATGAAGACTTAGGGCTTCGGGCATATCGAAGAAAAACAGGACATCGTTTGAATGCTCGTCTAATGGACCTGAGACTGAAGAGATGCCGCGCTTTGTTGAAGCGGTACGCGGGAAAAAAATATCGGAAAATTCTTTTTTCGGATGAAAAAATGTTTACCGTAGAAGAGAGCTACAACAAACAAAATGATAAGGTGTACGCACACAGTAGTGAAGAAGCGAGCAACCGTATTCCGCGTGTCCAACGAGGTCATTTTCCATCCTCGCTCATGGTATGGTTGGGAGTTTCTTATTGGGGCTTAACAGAGGTACATTTTTGTGAGAAAGGTGTAAAAACGAATGCTGTTGTGTATCAAAATACAGTCCTGACGAACCTTGTGGAACCTGTTTCTCATACCATGTTCAATAACAGGCACTGGGTATTCCAACAAGATTCGGCGCCAGCTCATAGAGCGAAGAGCACACAAGACTGGCTGGCGGTGCGTGAAATCGACTTCATCCGGCACGAAGACTGGCCCTCCTCCAGTCCTGATTTGAATCCGTTAGATTACAAGATATGGCAACACTTGGAGGAAAAGGCGTGCTCAAAGCCTCATCCCAATTTGGAGTCACTCAAGACATCCTTGATTAAGGCAGCCGCCGATATTGACATGGACCTCGTTCGTGCTGCGATAGACAACTGGCCGCGCAGATTGAAGGCTTGTATTCAAAATCACGGAGGTCATTTTGAATAAACTTTAATGTCATAAGAATCTATGTTTTGTTAAGTTCATTTTGGTATATGAATGGTTACATAATTAATAAACTTGTTACAATTATTTTACATTAAACATGTGACAGAATTTATGACCTGACTAGGTATATTGCGTAATTTATATATTGTGAAATGAAAATCATATACTGCGTATTTCTCAATATATGATTTTTATTTTACATATAATTGCCATTAACAAATGTAATTATATATACTTGCAAAATAATGTCTTTGAGTTTCTTTTGTTAAGAAAATCATTGGAATATAACACTTGAATCTCAATAATATGATTATTATATTGAATAATGTCAAACCACTTGTTTAAATATTTTTTAATAAGCGATATTTCATTCTAAATACTTATAAGACTGCGAATATGTACGATAACATAATTATATAACGCTATTAAATACAATCGTTTTTTATTATCTAGAAAGATACCTACTTTATTTGCTTTTGGAGATCTTGGCTCGGTATTTCTCTGTACCGTGTATAAAATGAAGATTGTTATGAGGAATTATTTAGAATGACGTTTTTATCCTTATTTTACTAATAAACTGCTATTATTGAGTGGTAAGCCACATTTCCTGTTGCATCTTTACGAAAGAATTATCTAGAAGATTCGACTTTCACACGTTTTGGATATGGAATGAGCGTATGTTATGGAGGTTTTTTTAACACGGATTTTTTAAAAAGCGTTGAGAAACCTTCAAAATGACGTTAGTTTCAGCGACAAAATAATAGGGTAACATTTGAATAGATCAGTCGACATTGTGCAATATGCTTTCTACGTAAATTTAGGAATCATTAAACATGAAAATCTTTCCTGAAAATATATTATGATTAATACTAGATACAATAAGTAGAGAATACGATTTCATTTATTGGTGTGTTTTATTTTAAGAATCACTCGTCTTCATACAATGATATGATATTTTAATAAGTAAAACTAAAGTATGGTGCTTTGATTAAATTATGGAAATTATTCGTAAATTTAGCGATCAATCAGACCTATACCAGTTTCTTGCTTGCGATGGTGTTAATATATACTATATCAAATACATATCTTAAGTAGGAAAAAAGTCTTAAACTGGCAACCTTAGTCCAGCGTAATATCGAGTAGGCAAGTTGGGGCGGCCAATGCACCTTATTGACTGAGACCGCCCGCAACCGACCTTTGCCGACCTATTCCGAACATTCGCGACCGTAAGGTTGTCACTCAGTGTTTAAAAGTTATGTAAAACTTTAGATAGTCGTTATTGACTATAAATATACGGCTATCCCATTTCTCATTGAAAGAGAACCATATCTTCTTATAAGTAGATGACAAATAATATGTAAAGAAACATCCTGTAACAATTCACACGGTGCCATACAGTTCGAAAGAAAACAGCAAAGAGCTTGTATTATGGGTACTTCAAGACTACAGAGTAATTACTTATATATATATATATATATATATATATATATATATATATATATATATATATATATATATATATATATATATATATATATATATATATTTATAATTTAATACATATTATATACCTAGTCAGGTCATAAGTATTGTCACACAGTAAAAACTTTTCTTTTAGAATGCTGGCCACAAAAAAGTTTATTGAATTCGAATTTCGAATTGTTCATGAAAATAAAAAAGGTATACTTTTAGAATTTTACTCATTTTTAAATATGGAGTGGACGCTTAAAGAAGACCGTGTTGCAGTTATTGCGTTGCATCGTTGCAGTTACGCGCCAATTCAAATTTTTAACATACTGAAAAATTTGAATATAACCAAAAGATTCGCTTATCGTACCATCAAACGATACAATGAAGACTCTAGTGTAGATGACAGGTCAAGAAGTGGTCGCCCTCGGTCTGTTAGGACTCCAGCAGTGATAAAAGCTGTGAAGGCACGAATTCAAAGAAATCCCAAATGTAAGCAGAAACTGTTGGCCCTTCAGATGGGGTTAAGCAGAACCACGGTGAAAAGGGTGTTAAATGAAGACTTAGGGCTTCGGGCATATCGAAGAAAAACAGGACATCGTTTGAATGCTCGTCTAATGGACCTGAGACTGAAGAGATGCCGCGCTTTGTTGAAGCAGTACGCGGGAAAAAAATATCGGGAAATTCTTTTTTCGGATGAAAAAATGTTTACCGTAGAAGAGAGCTACAACAAACAAAATGATAAGGTGTACGCACACAGTAGTGAAGAAGCGAGCAACCGTATTCCGCGTGTCCAACGAGGTCATTTTCCATCCTCGCTCATGGTATGGTTGGGAGTTTCTTATTGGGGCTTAACAGAGGTACATTTTTGTGAGAAAGGTGTAAAAACGAATGCTGTTGTGTATCAAAATACAGCCCTGACGAACCTTGTGGAACCTGTTTCTCATACCATGTTCAATAACAGGCACTGGGTATTCCAACAAGATTCGGCGCCAGCTCATAGAGCGAAGAGCACACAAGACTGGCTGGCGGCGCGTGAAATCGACTTCATCCGGCACGAAGACTGGCCCTCCTCCAGTCCAGATTTGAATCCGTTAGATTACAAGATATGGCAACACTTGGAGGAAAAGGCGTGCTCAAAGCCTCATCCCAATTTGGAGTCACTCAAAACATCCTTGATTAAGGCAGCCGCCGATATTGACATGGACCTCGTTCGTGCTGCGATAGACGACTGGCCGCGCAGATTGAAGGCCTGTATTCAAAATCACGGAGGTCATTTTGAATAAACTTTAATGTCATAAGAATCTATGTTTTGTTAAGTTCATTTTGGTATATGAATGGTTACATAATGAATAAACTTGTTACAATTATTTTACATTAAACATGTGACAGAATTTATGACCTGACTAGGTACTTAAACACCCAGACTCAGGATAGGAACCGAGTTCAAAATAGTTCTGACATGCAAAAGGCGCCAAAAATAATTTTGAGGTATAATCTTGAAGCTCTATATACATTTTTTCGTACTCGAAATTTCAACATTAATAAATGCACTGAGAACATACGATTCAGTTATAATTTGAGATTCATAGCGGCGGCTTATTCTCATAAAAAAGTTGTTCCCTTCAAAATGTAGTAATTTTGCAGGGGGCGACCCCATCCTCCGCGCTCCTCCTACCTTCCAATCTACTCAGGCTGGCCTTTTAACGCCGGAGATATTGTCTCTTTAGTTAGATCTGTATTTACTGCAGTGTGGTGAGATTAGGAGGGAAAATGTCCGCAACGGATTTCAGTTCATTACAATTTTTTTTATTGTGTAGGTGTTTTATTGAATTTGTAGACTTACATCATTAAATGGTTTATTGCACAATATAAATTGTGTGAATAACATAAAACCAGTTGCATCTTCATGAAAATAAGGTTTCATATTTGGAACCTAAGGTGATTGTTGAATGCTATCACGGAGCTAACTTCATTGCCTTTTCTTATGAGTTAAACAATACAAAAATTAAATTTGTTTGAATTTGGTTGTAGGTGGGATTTTACGAGACAATTCTATACTGCGTAGTTTCGTATTTTCATAGAAATAATAGGTGAAGTCGCAAGACTTCATATACTTTTTATTAGAGTGAATTATTTTGTCAGTAGTGTGTTAGAGCTTTGTTCATTATCCAGTTGGGCGTTCTAGCGGTAGGTGAGGTTTAGCTCTTGTACTATTGGAAACCTGGGTTAGTGTGGACTTTCGATGGAAGCGTATAACTCGCGTGGGTAAATAAATCGCAAAGCTTTAAAGTGACATATGTTAGCGTTAAGGTGACGTTATATTTTGACCCGAGCAAAATAAAATTAGAAAATATTTTTATCTCATAGGTAATTAATATTACACTTGAAATAATTCATTTACAAATACAGTTCGCTCAAAAGACAGATTTCCCTGGAAAAGAACGAAGCAAGGTTGATATGTCTGGTTGATAAGAATAAATGGAAACAAATAAACGAGTATGCATTAACAACATTTATTAATATAAATACATTTATTTCATTACATTGTATGTATTATTATGACGACGGCGTATCTCGGAGGACCTATACTTATCAGTGACTTCGATTCAGTTATATACGTGGTAGGGCCTCAAGCCCGTCTGGATGGCGACCACCTTTGGTCTTAAGTATGCCGCCATAATAACCTTGTGTTGTGTTCCGGCATTAGTGACCCAAGTTCCTGTACCTTTATGGGACAGCAGCGTGTTCGCGATGCCACTGGCGTTGCATGCACCTATAGGCGACGGTAACTGCTAAATCCTAAGCGGGCCGTCAGTCTGTCTGCTGTCCTACAGCAATAAAAAAAAATATAGTTCGAGATAGATATCAATTTTTCCCTCCAAATGTGTATCCAAAATATTTACAGCTTGCTGCTTCATACGCCATCTATTGATCAGTGTATGTAAATTCTTATTCAAATTCGTTTATATTTGAAGTAATGAATATAACGTAATCAGCGAATATATTAAATTAATTAAAGAATGAAGTATGTACATACATAAATTGTGCAATAATAGATTTTGGAAAGATTAATGAGCGAGGATCTGTTCAAATTATTCAACCTCAAACAACGTCATCAATTTGTTATTCATATAAAAGTATATATATACCGATAAAAGAAGATATCAAAAGAAATAAAGTTACTGTAACTATTATTCAAAGTCATAAAATAACGCGTTTTAAAATTCGATCGTTAACTTTTTAAATCTGTCCCAAAGCTGATAATAGGTTATTGATATTTGTGAACAGGCTGGATAATAATATTTGTATTCGCAATCCAGGTTAAATTGATCTACCCTGCCCTTGCGAGTTCTTGGATGAACGGCGAAAACGGGTTCTTCTTATCTTCGGGGAGAGATCAAGATATTTTGGCCGGCATATAGTGCTTTCCACAATGGAGAGGTAGGGTCGGCTCACAATGAGCCCTGCCGCGTAATTGTTAAACTGAATGGGGGTTGAGCACCCTGTCAACTGTCCTGTCAAAGACTAAGCTTTTGAGTATCGTAATCGTCTTTAATGCCAAATATATTTATTTTACAGAGGCACATTTTAATAACAAATGATGACTCGTTATGTATATGGATATATGTATATATTTGACAATGTGAAGCTAATATAAATAATTTGTATTTTTAGAAATGTAATAAATTAATAAAATAAATAAGTATAATGTAGAAATGTAACAAATGTAATGATCCATACAATTTTATTGTTAACTAAATGTATGGTATTATTATCTAGAAATTTTCAGACACAAATATTTTTTGTTTTATGAATAAATGATATGATATGATAATACTTAATATTTTTACTAATTGTATGCCAATGTAGACCATAACCCAAGTATTTGATTATAAGTGAAACTTCTTATAATAAGAAAACATCATAATTATTCTGTACAGATAATATGCATAAAATGATAAAACAAGAAATAAATATGGCATAATGAAAAATAAAATAATAAGTTTTTTTAAAGATGACTTTTTATTTAATAAGCATTTATATTTATTAAATTCATAATTAAAATGCGCACTCTAATTATCAAAATATGATTAACTTGCCGTTGACTTATATCACTTGATAGTGCCATAGTGTAATTTTGTTTGCTTTCTTTGGCGACGCATAGCCACGCCAATAGTCGATCTGACCCGCCGCTATAGATGTTTCACATCAAAAATATAGGTAATGCCTAAATCTAGTAAAACTAGTAAAACGTCATTTTAACTAAAATAACAGATATGAAAGATTTAGAATATATATATATGTAATCTAGTTAAATCATAAAACTATGTTCATACATAACAATACTTTCACATTTAACTATGAAGGTAATTGACGCCATGCTTGTAGAAAAGGTTATCTATCACACTTTGTTTTGAAAACTTGTGAAACGATGTTTTCATGCGCTAAAGGACTTCGTATCCATTTATTGTTTTGCTCATATAATATTACTCGTACAAATATCTTTTGACAGGGTTTTCATTAAAAGTCGACACCATTTTATTAACTTGCGTTGAATAATTTTCCAATGATATATGTAATGTTTGTAATATTATTCTACATGCAAAATGATATAATGAAACAGATATAATAAAAAAATAATATAAGTACTTATATTACTTAACATTACATAAGATATATTGTTGGTATATAAAATCATTAAAAGCAAAAAATATGTGGTTTTTATGAAGAAACGTGGGTCAACTATGATTATTATAAAGGTTGGCACTGAAAAACAGCGCCATGTTTCCCAACATGGCATAATGCTGAGGGCTGACCTTATTGGTTGGAGAAGCGACAGGCATTTACAATACATTAATGTTTTATAATTTATTTTTCATCTTATATGTTTGTTCTTCTTGACTAATAAAATATTTTTCTTTCTTTCTTTCTTTCAAATAAATTCGTTTTACGAAGTTTGATTTATTACTGCTTTAATTCGATGTTTATTGAACTCTCACAACACTCTCTGTGTATGAATATAATATTCCTGTAAATCATGCCAGAAAATATATACACAATAAAAAAATTTACAAAAATCGTCAACTTGTCATGGCGTGTTGCCAGAATGTAACATATTTATCACATAAAATATTTTGTCTGTCACATCTGTATTTACACGATCTATGACACCACTAATCGCAACATCCGCGCTGTGGTTCATTCATGGAGTCAGTTCCGTTGGCAAACAAATATTGTAAACTACCTAATAAATGTAACTTTGTACTTAATTATTTATGTGAAATAAATTAAATAGATATTACGGTTGTTATTAAATATTCTGTGTTACGTTTGACTCGGATGCTAAAGGTTTAAGACACTATTCATAGCGGAATGCTTTCTTATGTATATTAAGAATACCTGTGCCAAAATATCTGTCCGAAAAAATAGGTTTCGCTCAGTTTTTACCGGATCAATAAATTTTTCGAAAAATCAAAAATTTGAAAGAGCCTACACAAGAGTATACACAAGCTTGCTTATGTATACTCTAAGGAAAGAGCGCATTTTTTTTTGGAATAGAGTGCACCTGGAAGGTTACGTTGGCTTTCTCGAAGGTAATGGTAGTGGGCATTAGACCTCTTTTTTATATATGATATAGCTGTTGAATATTACAGGGTTTAAGTGTAGTGTAAGTGTTACAAATTAAAAGGTCTTCTTATCAGTTTAGAAATAAAAAAAATTGCAAAAGCTTTCTAAAGTCTAAAAATATGATATATAGATTTTTCGTCCAAAATTGACGATTTGAAAATGCTCTCTGTGTAATTAGATGAATAATATTAAAAAATTAAATACTTTTTGTTTAATAAATCTTAAATTTGAATTATTCTGCAACATGAGAATTATTATTAATTAATAATACGCTAATTGGTTGCTAAGTGACGAAACAAAGCCTTCGCTATTAACCCATTATTATTTATTATACCAAACTATATCTTTATATTTAAAAACATGAACAAAACAGCCGCGATATGGATCTCGATTTTGCTCAACAATACACTCCAACCCTTATTAATTACTTTATTGTATGAATAAAGGATATAATCGGGAATAATAATATCATGTTCAACCCTAAATGCGGAAACTGGCAAACACAAGCGTAAAAATGGGTCTGCCAATATGTGTGTGTACAATGTTTTTTATTAAAGGATTTTTAATAATTATAATTCGTATTATTTGCTATTTAGTGATATGTATTTTATATTAGAAAATAGTAACATAAAGTTTAATGTAACTTATTATGAAATATAAAATAAGTTCCTGTGTCTACACAAGAAATTAAGTTGAACTTAAGATAATACTTTAATTAATAAAATAATTATTTGATCAATTAATTTATTCGGTAAAGCTGCAAAATCTTTTATTAAATCTAGCTATAATCGCTAAATTTTCATACCATTACACAATCTAGAATTTCTAAAGGATAAGTTCATATTCAGTTACGTAAGGTTTGTTTTATGAGAAAAATCCACTGGAATAAGGTATAAAAATGATACGGCGTGTCATCAATATGTTTGTGTGTAGGTATTACATTTATTCGAGTGGGTCACACATACAGGCGGCTTGGCATCGGTAACGACTGCTACCCCTGACGGGGTGCGCTTTAGCACGCTGCGGTGTGGGGGCGACGTTAAGGGCTAATTTACACTTTGGCGAAGTGACAGTGAAATGTGTTTATTGATAATCGTCTTGTAAACGATTTCAGGTTCATTAGTCTTGCTTGTTCCTCTTCGGACATGGGTCATAATGGGGAGACAGGAGATAAGCTTTGCCAGATACGCAGTAACGTAGCGTGGGTATTAGCCGCCCGGGGCGGAAGAAAATTTTGCCGCCCCTTTATACAATAATAATAAAGAACTTTTCGGCACGAATAAATTGCCGCTCATTTCAAACGGTCCGAATCATAGGTGCGGCAAAAATATGGTAAAAATATTTACAATGTCTTCTTCTTCCAGTGCCTCTTCAATCCTGAAGGTTGGCTGTTAACTTCCTGTATTCATTTCTATCAGCAGCTAGCCGGTACAGCTGTTCGACGGAGGCAATACTGGTCCAGTCCCGGATATTCCGGGGCCATGACTTCTTTCTTCGCCCAGCACTTCTCTTTCCCTCCACCTTGCCCATCATTATCAACTGTAGCAGCATGTATCTATCGTCCCTGAGCACGTGGCCGAGATATTCTATCTTGCGCTTTTTGATAGACGGCAACATTTTCCAGGACATATGAACGTACGTATTTACAATATATTATTACTATTTATTGTGAAATTTTGCTGCCCCCTAAAAAGTGCCACCCGGGGCGGGCCGCCCCTGCCGCCCCCACTACGCTACGCCACTGCAGATACATATGTTTATAGAGGACGAATAATGAGAAGAAGCTATGAAGCCGACATACGTTACCGGGAAAACTCATTGTTAATTTTCCCTGATTACCCCGTTGATATTTACTACTTCACTTAAAATATAACTTTCATATTAATTTAAAGTATGTACTTAGTATTGTGTTACGACAAACAGATAATGTAATTTTATTTATTTGTATGATTAGTATCTGTTTCCTACTATAAACAAACAAAACTTATTTTTTTTCATAAATTTCTAATATTGACATAGCGCATTATATGTTATTTTCACACTGAATATAGTGCTTGCCATAACAAAGTGTAAATCGGCCTTAACCCGCGTTCAGGGCTACCACGTTCTGCCACCGCGCCGCTGCGTCACGTTGCCAGATGGTCACGCACACACGTGCACGCCGAAAGGGAAAGCTACACTCTGTAAACAAATCGCAGGAGTGAGTGCCGTCCCTCTCGGTTACAAAGCGTTTGTATGTCACGTCATTGTGTGCTGTCAACACAATCCGAAGTAGATTGTTCTGTGAAATTACCAGGTAATAGGCCGGGGGACTATAGCATTACACTTATTGGCGGGTTTAGTCGCTCGGTAGCTTAATCGAATTGAATTTAACATATCTATTAAACATTCAAATTATATTTAAAAACAGAACATATACGAATAGTAAAGCTTTCATGTATTATCCATGTTAAAATTATTTCTAAACTTGCCTGTTTCAAACAAAATTTTAGGGTTATTTGAGTATCACCAATAAAATATTCATAATTTAGGCAAAACCAGTACAACCAGTACAGTAATTTTGATTGAAAATTTGGTTATTGTGTGAAATGGCTGGACAAAAGAATGAAATAACTTCGTAGATTACGAATTATATTAATTAACGTACAAACACTAAAAGTCATACAATGATACTTCAATAAAGATTTACACAAAGACAAATAATCAGACTGAAGAGTGACGCACCGTCCGGGGCGGGCGTGACGACAAAGATTAGGATTGATCCGTAAGACTCAAGTAGCTCGACACCTATTCGTGTATACCTTATTGCCGTCTGAGCAGTGCCACCCCCGAATTAAGCGTACGGTCGAATAGTGATGAGACGTTCTTGTATTTCGGATATCGATATTTAATAATAATACAGGGATTTTGATACTTTCTTTTTTTATTATTTACAACATTCTTTGGGTCAAAGGCACTAAGCATGCTTCGATTTTATATAGTACAAAACATTTGAACCTTATACCGTAAGTAATCAGACTAAATAATCTATTTGACCTATTTGTTAGTACTACCAGGCTCCAAGCCCACCTGGATAGTAACCACGCCTGGTGTATAAGTATGCCGTAATAATAAACTTGGGTTTTGTTGTTAAATGACCCAGGTTCCAGTTCGCCTACGTGGCCGGCAGCGTGTTAGCGGTGCCCCTGACGTCAAAACATTTATAGGTGACGGCGACTGCTTACTATTAAGTGGACCGTCATCCAGTGCCGTGATCTGTATTTTTTCTGTAACATATGTTTCGAAATTAAGACCATTGTGACAGCAATAAGCGATTATGTAAGCAATTAAAATTTGCCAATTGAACTTTGCGATAAATTGCGACATTATATCACTAAATTTATAAGATAAAATAGAATCATTTGTATGTATTAATTTCAATAGTTACTCGCAAATGAAACGAAAAATTCTGTTTGGGGTACTGTGGTCACCAAATGCCAACTTGCCTTTCGGTAATTATAAACCATATATTTGCACAGACTCAAATACACATCTATCTAAATCTTACCAATAATAAATATTTATAATTTATTGATTTCATACATTGGTTTCATCGCAATTGTGTCAAAGCCTCTTAAAAATATTTAGAAAAACTAGTACAGTTAAATAATAAAAACTAATCTCAAAAATTCCCGATAAATATGCTGAAGACTATAGTTTTGTCAATTTGCGATCACCCCAAAATTTATTACAAGTAGACAGAGTAAGAAGGAATCAGAGAAAGAGAAGCCAAATGTCTAAATAAAGGGGTGTCGTAAATAAATTTCTGCGTGTTTATAAGGACCTTATAAAGGCAGCTTTACAGTGTAAAACAAACCTAATAGTCCTTAACTTGAGACGAAAATTGTTTGAAGTATCCTAATAGAAGAATATTGTATTCGTGCGAGGAAACAGATTACGACATTAAGTATCAAGTGACGGAAGTTTTATATTGAATATGGTTTACAATTTTAATTTTTTGTTATTTGAAAACTTTTCAAATTTACGAGTAAAAAAAGATATGTAAATTTTTAACACCTCAATGTATTTCATATTCATATATTTGTTTAACTATTCCAAGTAGGTATGATATCTTTTGAGCGATTGATTAAAGCGCGTTGTGTGGATGATCTCTTATATTATGACAATTCGAACTTCTCTTGGTTATTGTTTATGGCGAAACCACTCTAAAGCCTAGTCCGAGGGGGGTAGATTCGTCAATTTCTTTATTTATAATATACTAGCTGTGCCCGCGACTCCGTCCGCGTGGAATAGTGACCTTATCACTAAGGGGTATGAAAAATAGATGTTGGTCGATTCTCAGACCTACTCAATATGCTCACAAAATTTCATGAGAATCGGTCAAGCCGTTTCGGAGGAGTACCGGAACGAACATTGTGACACGAGAATTTTATATATAAGATAATTTCTCTGGTTTGTAGTTATGTACATGATATAATATACTGCTAGTATTAATTAGTATTAATACCATTAAATTGACGCAATTGAGCGTATATCTCTCCGTCCAGGGCCGGTTAAGACTAGTGACCTCCGCGACCGGGAGCGGCCTTTCGTAAAAAGCGACATGTCTAGGTGGTAGGGCCCTAAGCCCGTCTGGATGGAAACCACCCCTGGTCTATGAGTTTGCTGCCATAATAATCCTGTATTGTGTTTCGGTATTAGTGAGTTAGGTTCCAATACTCCTATGCGGACAGCAGCGTGTTCACAAACATCTACAGACAGTAACTGCTTAGGCAAGTGAGCGGTCTGCCTGTCAGCTGCTCTTCAGCAATAAAAAATATAATACATAATATTAATGATATATTAAAATCACATCAAAAGCCAGTGCTTTAACAATACCTTATACATGTAACGATATTTTCAATAACTAACTAGGTTAAATGTTAGCTAAAATTTTAATATTTTATAATGATAGCCTGAGGCACGTGTTTACACCTATCAGCTAATCTATTAAAGGTCGTGTTGGTAAACAGACCGCAGGCTACAGAATATGGTGATCATAAATAACTTTGTTTTTGATTTATTATTACTAAAACTGGCGGTATGTATGATTTAATTAAAACAAATAAATAAATATTCTGGGACAGTTCACCAAGAGCCTCCTCCCAAAGTAGACAGAAGCTCGCCTATACTGCTTTGTAAACCTCTTTTGTAAGCAAATACATATTCCATATGGATACCCAAACTCAGGACGGGTATTGAATCCGTGATATCTGTAAGCCTTCCGATGTGCGAAAGCCGTTTCCTTAATTAGTCATTACAAATCAAATAAAAAGTGAGGAAGAAACATTTTCAATTGTATCTTGGTGGGAAAAAATCAGCCATAGTGACAGGAGACATAAAAAAATGAATAGCTCAAAAATCTGGCCATGCTAGAAGTTTGGAGCAGCTAAAGTCATATATTGATAGAAACCCAGTGGACTGAATAATAAACAAACAAACTGTTGCAAACATCCATAGATTACGGTTAAAACCTGCTATCAGATGGGCAGTTTGCCTGTCAGTCAGTTAAAAAAATCAAATAGAAGAAATTCTTAGATGAATTTCTTTTTGACGTTTAACTACGAAAAGTCGAAATATTAACTGCTATTAGCGAGCAATAAGGAAATCCATTAGTTTAGACAATTAGTAGAGTAGCCTTATTCTTATTTCTAGATAACTAGACGAACATTGCTTCTAACTCTTACATCGCAGTAATCGAAGTTCCCAGTTAATATTCAGTGTATCCAAATCTCAACATATACTCAAAATAGATAGTAATACAAATTATGAAAATCTATTTCACTCTTAAATCTTCAATGTCTAAGAAGATTCTCAAATCCAATAGATGCTAATCATAATCGAATCTACTGGATTCAAATGAGGCAATCAATCAGAGTAGCACAGCGCGCGGTGACGCGACTGTTCAAAGCCCGTCTTTCTAATAGCTGATTTAGAGGGGACAACCCCGACAAAAGCTTTGTAAATAAAGAATACTTGCTAATCATTTAAAATGTAATATAACTTCCGACCATGGATACCAATGTAATTTAAATGTAACAAGTGTTTTTATGGTTAAGTTTATGGTTTACATTTATTCTAAGATTTTTGGGCGTGTAGTTTCGGTAATAAAGGCATTGTAAACATAGTAAATTAATTACTCCTAATAGGTATAAAAATTAAAACAGAAAAAATTTAAGAAATAAAACAAATGAAAAGGGACTATCAGTTTTCCATAGTGCTTTGTAATCAAGAAATACCCCACAGAAATATTCGACCCAAAACGACGACATTTAAATTCAAATTTTGAAATTAAATAAAAAAAATATCACTACAATTACCTTTTTTCTTAGTGTCTAATTTATGTATAAATCAAATACTTTTCTACGTTGATTAACGTTGACACTAACTGCATAATTACCTTTGTGAACGATGAGATTGGTTTAAATGAAGTGCACAAAACAGTATCCCATGTCACCAAATACAATAATCCCCCATCGGCGATTTCACGCAATACAATCATTTATCTGCTGTGAATCACGTGTCAATTCTGAAACTTCCTATTAATAAAAACAGATATCTATAGAACTGTTGATTGAACTATAATACACCATGTTATTCGGTTTTGAATGTTTGGCCACTAAAATGTTGAGATAAATGTGCAGAGAAAAGAAAAGAAGTATACCTTAAATGACAAATTGAGATAAAGAAGACTGGCTTGGCACGGGCATATAATGAAGGATGTGGACTACATCATCAGAAGAATGGTGCACCTGAAAGTAAATGAGTACAAGGGCCGGGACAGATCTAAAAAACGATGGAAAGAATATATGATGCATGAGTATTTGTGAAATGGCAAATGAAGAATGTCAGAGTAAAATAAAATGGAAGAAAAAGAACATACTATGCTGGAGTCAAATAAACCAAGCCAAGCTAAAATGAAATTAATGAAAGTTTTGACTGAAAACTTGCTAACTTAGAAATACTAGTTGCTACCGAAGCATACTGTGTATGTTACTCGTTGCATATGCTCGTCAGAAATCGAATTGTTACGTTTAAGTTAGACAATATTTGATGTTATTTTATTGTCAGTGTCTTTTATACACAGCACATTTAAATCTGAAATCAAAATCTATTTCAGCGTTTTTCTATTTTTCGTCATTGTTTTATGGTTCATAAAACTGTCGAAAGGTTTAATAATAGCCCCCTTAACCCGAAACAAAGGGGAGAGTGAGTGATTTGACTAACGCCTGTCACCGGCTTTAGTTGCTATTTACTCGTTCATTGTTACATTAATCTGTGCCAATTAGTGTTCTTTTGAAATATATATTGTAATTGATTTTGCCGGAAAACTCGTTTACAGGTTTCACACGGGCTTTAAGACCAAAGCGGTTATGTGGAACTTTATAACTATTATAATCAATTTTAATAATGTTCATGCAACCCATTTGAAAAAACCACCCGCATTATTCAATTGAATACACTACAGAACTAAAATATTAGTCCCTGCGTTGACTCCTACTAACTACAACTTTTTTCTTGTACATCCCCCAGCTAGGCAGGAAAGACAAGACAGGAATCTAATAAATTTAAACTCCTAAAACGAGGTTAATATTATAATAGACTTTAAACTCTTTTATTTATACTTCTTTCGTGCATTTAAATTCAGTTGTCCTAAAAATTTACAATCCACACTTTATTATTATTATTATATACAACAGGAACTAAAAAGTAAATAACAAATCGCAGCAAATTTTTTAGTGGCAAATGCCGTTTACCTCCTTTACTCTAAATGGAACAATGATTAGTGCTCTTCATCTGTTGCCTTACATTAAATAGAATAGCTGTGATCGAACTACAAGACTCTATTTTACAATGTGCAGTTTTCAATGCCGACACATAAGCACATCATTGTTGCTGCGAATGGGGTCATATTTGAAACATATTTGTATTTTATTTATTAAATCAGTTGGTTCAGTTTTTAAAATAATGGATCATCTAAATTTTATAATGATTTAATTAAAAGAAATATCGTACAGGTACAAAATAGATTCACAAGTCTTATTAGAAGTTCAGTCGGGCAAAAATGGTAAGGTCCTCTCACTATCAATCGTCAAAAGTCTAGAACAATCAACTCTCGTGTTTAAGACATTACAGTATATATATGACATGAATATGGCTAGTCCTTTTTACTTTTAACTACATTTTGTAATTTATACTAATCTCAGCAAAAAAGTTCATTGTTACTATTGCAAAAATCATATTTGTTTGACCATACTGGTCCATTAATTTCACCATTCAAATACGTATAAACCATTGTCGTCAAATATTTGGTTAAGAAATTTGTATCAAGTTCGTTAATATCCATGAATTGTACTCAGAAATCCTTGTGTATACTCCTGGGTACAGGGGATCAGCACATCTTTCTCCCCACGAAACAATACCGACTAAGGTTCCATTAGCAACGAGAGGTCCTCCCGAATCTCCCTGACATGCGTCTCGGTATGGATTAGTTGAGTTTGCACATACCATGCCTGAATAGATAGTTGCTATACGAAGGTATGCTCTTGCGCATACAGCTTGATCAATGGTGTAAACTTTTGCTGCTAAAAGTACCGATGAAGCGGAGCCTTCGTACTGAAATAAAAATAATTCAATTAGTAAATATATCAATAACCCTCACAATTAAAGGCTGGTAAGTATTTTTTTACAACTAGTTAATAATTTTATAAAATACATATTGCAATATTTCGTATGAAATTATTATATCTCAAAAACAAAAAGTAAGAAAAGATTCATATTAAACTAAAGTTAATTTTTCTATAAAGTCTTTTATGAACAGGTTAAGCCCTTGATAACAAGAAACGTTACTTGTCTTATAATACACTAAATCAGTTCTCAATGTGGGTGGTCTCCTCTTGAAACGACCACATTACAAACCCTGCTATTTTTTTTATATAATACAGTAACTACTTGAGTCTGAATTTTTAACTCTCCAGACGATAAAAAATTGGTTTTACGTAAATTAATAAATAAACGAACTTCAAATTTTTTAGACGCAAAATGGTTTATAATTAAAACCTTAAAATAACACACTCAAGCAATGTGAAAATTAATATGTTTCGTTTATACTTCCTTCTCCGTGCAGGGCTTAAAAAAGAATGCTGACCCCTGAGGCTAAGACCGGCCTGTTGTAAAAGGTGAAACGACAACTCTAGCTGAGCGGTAGAGTTCCATGTCCATCTTGATGATATCCACCCTTGGTCTCTTAATATAATGCCATAATAACCTGATGTCATATTTCAGCATAAGTGACCCAGGTTTCATATCCCCTACGTGGAAAGCAACCCCTATGTCTTAAACATCCATAAGCGACGCTAACTGTTTAACATATTATAAATGCTTAATTTCAAAAATAAAACTTACTGCAGTGGTACCAAATCCAGATACTAAAGCTTCAGTACCAGCTGGCAATGAGTGAGTAGCTGAAGCAATAGTCACAGAATTAACATTTGTTCCAAACGACATAGATTTCGAGGTTCCCAATAATGCTATATCATCTACCATAGTCACCGCATTATAGGTACCGTGGACTATTACTTTGGAGACGTCATAGGTTTTCCCACCAGATAACCTTGATGACGTTCCAACTGCTACTCTAAGTGAAGAGGGCTCTGATGTATATCTGAAAAAGTACTGATAGCAATTCAATTATGATTCAGCAAAATATACAAATAAGAGAAAAACAAAGGATATACTCGTATTGTCCCATAATAGATAAAAATTTAGATAACACTATTGTTTTATGATCTGATATAAGTGTTATTTCTATTAGTTTAAAACAACGAAACCATACATTCGTTTATCACATACTAACATACATAAGATACATTGTGGGTTCTACATAAGCAGAATAAATGGAAAAGTCTCAGATAGCCAGCTTTCTACTTGAACTGGTAAACAAATTGCTAATAAAGTCAGAACTGACACAAAAATCTATAATATTTTTTAATTAACTTAATGACTTCCTTAGGCCCGATTAAAATATTTTTATTATAGAATTGAACTTGAGCAAAAACTTAAGGTTTGTAAATTAATTTATATGTTTTGGAATTGCTGTTAAAAATTTATGAGAAGTTTTTAAAATTAGAAATACATACGCAACGACACAATGAGCTGCTGTAAGCACTGCATTGTGGGAAATTATAACTGCACCACATGTATGTGACCATCCTGATGATGATACTTTTCTTCGCAATGCAGCTTGGTACGGTATTTCTGATATATCTATAGCATATCCATTAACTACTCTTGCTGCAGAATTTATAGTTTCATCCTCTTCAAGAGTGGGCTCAAATAACGGAGTTGATATGGTACTGCTAGACCACGCTGAAAATGAATAATATAAAAACTATTAATACCTAATTATAGCTCATCATGAAAATCAAGTTAGCATTTAATTTCGGTTCCATGAGATAGTAGCTCTTCAAATCTGAAAGCACTCTGCAACTTCAGAGCGTCATCTTTGACTAAAGTGAATTATTTTAACAACGTAGCGGAAACCGAGATTATATACACGTGAAAATAAGTTTGATTGTACACAAGTTTAACCCTCACACTTCGGAAAAAACAGAACGGTACTTTATTGCGTATTTATGATTGTCTCTTTCCTACCATTATTCTAAGCCCTTTGACAACTCTTTATGCCATATCATCTTTTATGCAATTTATCCATCACTTCTTTGGTCTGACCCTCTTTTTGTGTCCATTCAATCTTATTTGTGTAATTTTTCAGGCCCTTTTTCATAATATGGTCATACTACGCTAGTATGCTACTTTTTAATTTTTCAATCAGTCAGTGTTACTCTCAAACTTCTCCTGATACATTCGTTTAAGATTTTATCCATTTTCGTAACTCCACTTCTCCATCTAACTATTCCCAACTCAGCAACATATTTCTTTCTTCTTCTTTATGACCCAGCATTCCAATCCATTTGCCATTCTTATGAATGTCTAAGTAAATAACGGAGTAGCCCTATTCTAATTAAGGGTTAAGTTTAGTTGTATCGTGTTGTATTACCACTATACAACGTTCATATCTAAATTTTATTTGGATATATTAAGACGTATAAACTCACCAAAAATAAATAAAATGGAAAGCAGTTTGTGCATTGTATCTCAAACACATCTAACATTCAACTGATTTTGCAAAGCAGCTGTCTTATAATAAACGATAATACATATCTTGTGTAGTCAAGATCAAGTGGTTTATCTTTGGTTTTTACCAAACTACATATCACAATAACTGATATGGAAACCTCCACTGCAAAAAAATATGTATCTCAAGTATATACTAAAAATCAATTGTTTTAGTGCTTGAACTTAATAATAATAATGAAAATGAATCGTAGATGAGATTACTCGACTAATTTCTGATTTAAAAAAAATTCTAATTACAAATGATGCTCAAGAGACAATGCATACTGTATATTGTGTTTTTCAATGAAGCCATACCTAAAACTATATATATATATATATATATATATATATATATATATATATATATATATATATATATATATATATATATATATATATATATATATATATATATATATATATATATATATATATATATATATATAGACTATACTTGTTTGTATATCTTATATGATGTATATACGTAAGGGACTATTACCTACTCTAAACTTATAGTTGAATAAATATGAATATATGACAGTGCGAGAATTGGAAAAGCGAAAGATAGATACTCCGAAGTGGTGCTGGAGGAAGATGCTTGGGATATCATGGACAGAGTTTCGCACCAACGTGTTCATACTCCAGGAGCTCGGCATCACGCAGCGTCTGCCAGCCGTAGTACAATCGCACATTTTAGTACTTTGGGCATGTCTCTAGGCGAGATAACGACTCCATAGAGCGGCTGGTAGTGCAGGGAAAAGTAGAAGGAACCAGATCGCGCGGCAAGTCAACTATGCGCTGCACTGAGCAAGGAAAGACCAAATCCGCAGTGGGAAACCGTGTGTCTGACTGCTCCAGACAGTCTGCCAACAGGTAGAGATGTCGTGAGATCGTGCGGAGAGCTGTCCGTCTATACCACCGACGTGGATGCCTCAATGTGACCACGACCGCTCTGTCTAGAGCGAAACAAACGAGAAGAAGAACGAGTGATAAAGAGTTCTATGAAATGTAGCGAACGGATGTTCGTTCGCTACATTTCATACGTAATTTTTATGTCCATCTTACATAAAAATTACGTCCTTAAATTTACAAAAATCTTTTATTAACAGCAAAAATATGTGTAGAGTTAATATTTTTTTTTTTAAGTTATATCATTCATTTTTCAGTGATCATATCTTTGAAATATCTTATCAAGATATGATATTCATTGGGGAAATACTATTAGAAATTCAAAAACAAAGAAAATATGATGTATTACTCAGTGACTAAGCTAATATTTGTGTCTTCGGAAGATTGCTTAAAAACAATACGCACACGTATTTTTTTATTGCTGTAGGATATTAGACAGACTGACAGCCTGCTTAGAATTCAGCAGTTACCGTCGCCTATGGGTGTTTGCAACGCCAGTATCACCGCGAACACGCTGCTGTCCCATAAGGGTACAGGAACTTAGGTCAGTAATGCCGGAACACAACACAAATTTACTATAGCGGCATACTTAAGACCCAAGGTGGTCGCCATCCAGATGGCCTTGGGGCTTTACCACGTACCTAGGGTGGGTTGTTTGGTCGCCTTTTACCACAGGCCGACCCTGGCCGTAGAAGTCAGTATTCTTTCTTCGCCTCTACACGGATAAAAACGTATGTCATCATTATCCAATACCAGCGTTGCAAACGTGTTTTGTGCGATGATGGAGAGTTCCTGTTACCCTTTTCCTTTTTCATCATTTCTTGGAAAAAGGAATGACCAAGAAAATGAATCGTAGTCTATTTATTTCATTTCCTAGTTACTTTATTCTTTCCCCTCCGTTTCTGACATATTCTTTGCTCTTTCTGCCCCTTTCGATCCTCAACTAAGATCGATAGCGCCACATCCTTAACATTCGAATGCACAATATAAGGTAAGTTCGCTTGTCTATTGTCGCAAGGCTTTTACAAGACTAGTTTCTGCTTGTTATTCTTCTTTTTTTATCAATTTTGGCCATCCTCAATTTCATGATTAAATTACTTATGTAGATTATGACTGTTAATATTACTACTCTAGTCGATATAAAAGAGGCTTAGTATCTCATAAAAAAGGGAATAAATGAAAAACTTTATTGTATATTTATAAATTATCTGCACTTAATGAACAGTCCTAAAAAAGTTCGAATTTTATTAATTGTTTAAATATAATTTAGTCTTTGCGGTAGAGATTTTATTGGCAATCAAATCCGATGTCCTGACGCCAGTGCACTTGCATAATTTTTTTACCATGTCAATAAATCCATAAACGGTGAGCAATGTTTTACAATATTACTAGCTGACCCGGCAAACGTTGTTCTGCCATATAAATAATAAAATGTCAAAAAATTAAAAAAATTTTTTTGGGGGTGGGTCACCCCTAACATTTAGGGGGATGAAAAATAGATGTTGGCCGATTCTCATAGATACCGGATAAGCACAAAAAATCACTAACTCAATTTAGTTATCTGCCTACTGCCTACCCCCTAAGAACGATAGCGTGATTATTTATAGCCTATGACCATTTCTAGGTTATCATCTATCACCATACCAAATTTCATCAAAATCCGTTCAGCCGTTTAGGCGTGAAAGAGGAACAGACAGACAGACAGACAGACAGACAGAGTTACTTTCGCATTTATAATATTAGTATGGATTTGTTCTGTGACTTCTAGATATAATTTGAAGGAGCAGGATAAGGTAGTGAATAATATGATCACCGACTGCTGTCACACAGATCTTTTGCACCTAGCTCAGCAGTCAGGGACTTCAAACAAGTTGCCAATGTTATTTGTCGTGAAGGATTTATTATTATTATGATTTTTTCTTCATAGTCTAGACCTATCTAAGACTTTCCAGAAGTATTTGGTGGACCTCGCTAACAGTATATTAATTACTGTACTGCCTTAAAAACTGTACTACCTTAAATAATATTTTTTGTTGATTAATGGTGGAACTCATCATATCATCAACTAAATTGATCAGTTAACGATGTTTTGCTATTTTGACAACTTATTATCATACAACTTATAATCTTACCATAATCATAAAAGTTACTAAAATAGAATCAATCAATAACTGATGTAAATAAGTTAATAAGACAACTAGCGGCATCTCTGTATAATATATAACTAAATAACATAATTCTTAACTAAATAACATAATTAATAAACGGTTTAATTTAAAAAATTGAAAATCCAAACTAATATATTATTAAAACTAAAGAAATATTAATTATGTAAAAAGCTATTAAACGTATGTATCTACAAAACGATATATTTGTTTTAGTTTGATAGGTATTTGAACGACTATGGAGAAATGCGTAAAGTGACCGTAATAAGCGTATTGGGCAAGATAAGATAGTGTTCATTAAATCAATAGAAAGTGGTGTGTGTATGGGAGCTGACTGCCCACGCGCAGCGCATTCCGGTGGGAGCCAAAGACCTTTCGCTTCCTGGATCACACACACTCAAATAGTGGATCGATTTGATACAAACATTTCGATATTTGAATTCATTATTTTAACTTTCTTTTTTATTAAGGAATGCTGAGGTTTAATTATGGACAACTTATTGGGATGTTTAATATTTTGCCTCGTTATTCGATTTGTTATTTTCGTAAGTGATGTTTATTATGCATGACCTACAGTTTTTGTAAATCATTGTCTCTTTTTTTCTTTAATTGTGAAAGATAACCATGAAAATTATTTTCTTTAAAGTAAAAATTTGTATATGATCTTAATAATAATTTAACGCAATTAAAATATTAAATACAAAATATAATTACATTCATTGTTTTTTTTAAATAGGATAAATGTTTTTGTTTTTATCCGTGCAGGGGCGGAGAAAGAATACTGACCTCTGCTGCCGGGACCGGCCTGTCGTAAAAGGCGACAAAACAACCCTAGCTACGTGGTAGGGCCCCAAGCCCGTCTGGATGGCGACCACCTTTGGCCTTAAGTATGCCGCTATAATAACCTTGTGTTGTGTTCCGGCATTAGTGACCCAAGTTCCTGTACCCTTATGGGACAGCAGCGGGTTCGCGATGCCACTGGCGTTGCAAACACTCATAGGCGAGGGTAACTGCTAAATTCTAAGCGGGCCGTCAGCCTGTCTGCTGTACTACAGAAATAAAAAAAATACTTTTCAATGTTAGTTTAAATTCAACTATTATAAAATTAGCATTAATTCGCTTTAAACCACAATGTAGAGATGTAATTAATAAAAATTACGCTTAAAATTTAATCTTATCTCAAGTAACATAAGTTATATTATGATACACACTGTTACTAAGTGCATGTAGTAGCTCGCGTTTCGCAGCTCGTTCAACCGTGAAGGACGGTTGTAGCGCGCCACAGTGATTTGACGGCCGACTTCAAACCGCTGCTCGACACTTTATTAGTGGTCCAAGTCTATGCAGGCGAGATTTATTCGAGTAATTTTAATATTATAGTAATTAGTATATTATTTTGTTTTCGTTTTAAATCCAGCTGAAAACACTGACAAGTTTTATATGAAAAAAAAAGATAACACACATAAATTTTACTTTAATGTATATAGTATATAAAAACATTATTTCAAGATTTATAAAGAGACTGTATTAACCAATTTATTATTATTTTATAAAGTCATATAGGTTACAAAAACACAATCGTCATGAAACTAGCTATATACTTTATTTCAGCCGATATAAGAGAACAATAATGAACAAAAGCATATAATAATTGCAAATGGATGATTTTTTTCATATTTACTGCTTTTTAATTGCTGTAGGACAGCAGACAGGCTGACGGCCCGCTCAGAATTTAGCAGTTACCGTCGGCTATGGGTGTTTGCAACGCCAGTAGCATCGTGAACACGCTGCTGTCCCATGAGGGTACAGGAACTTGGATCACTAATGCCGGAACACAACGCAAGGTTATTAAAGCGACATACTTAGACCAAAGGTGGTAACCATCCAGACGGGCTTGAAGCCCTGTCACGTAGCTAGTAGGGTGGGTTGTTTTGTCGCCCTTTACGACGGCCTACCCCGGCCGCAGAGGTTAGTGCTCTTTCTTCGCCCCTGCACGGATATAAAAAGAGTGTCTAAAGCTCGATATCAATCGTTATAGTATTTTTTTACTAGTTTCATTCCGAAATGCACAGTTAGTTTAAAAATATCGTACAAAGCACTCCACTCTTTTAAACAGTGACATTTATTTTTTCGTCGGTAATTTTATTTTTATGTAAAGAATTATATATTTTAGTTTGATCAAATATTAAAAATAATTTGTTTTTGTCAATTCCCAGTCAGTAAATGTTTTTATTAATTTAACGCTATCTTCTAGTAGTGCTATTAATTAAACGCCGGATGGCGTTTCAACTGAAGGAAAAGAAAGCGTTAATCCTGATGATCCTGGTAAGTACTATGGGACAACATTATTAAATTTATGAATTGTCATCAGGTCTTGACAAGTGTAAAAATTTTATATTTTTTTGGTTGTTCAAAGTGGGTAAAAATCGAGTTCGAAAATTCCGTTACACACAGGTCAAGTTAATATAAAGCGTATAAAAATCATACTATTTTACTAAACATACAAGGGCTGTTTTATAACTCCGTGACTATTTGAATAAAAAAAACTTGTTTTTCAGCAAATAAGCGTTGTATTTTTCAACATAATCAATACATTTAGTCCTGCATTTTTCCAATTTTTATATTCCTTCCAAGTAATAGGTTTTCTCAAGGCCCTCAAAATTAGTGTTTGTTTCGATTATGACCTCTTCATTCAACCCAAATCTCTTAGCACCCTGCCATTTCTTCAGGTTTGGAAAAAGAAAGTAGTCGCAGGGGGCTAAATCTAGAGAATATGCTGGAAGGGGTAGCAGTTTGTAGCCCAATTTATGGATTTTTGCGATAGTGACTACACACGTGTGCACTCGTCCATTGTCTTGATGAACAGCACTTTTTTTTAATTAATTAATAATAATATATAAATAATAATATTATACAATTATTAATAATAATATATATTTAATAAATTAATATTAATTGTCTATAGGCTTAAGTGCTTATATTCTCTTTGGGCTTACTGAGTGTCGAAATGGACAATAACTAGGGATGAAACTTTGGAATTGTTTTCATTTGTATAGTTATTTATAATTTGTGAAATACCTCTTGCTCAAGCATAAAGAAAATGTAATCTGAATTATATAATATATAATGTAATATAAGGTTATGAAACGGATTACAATCCAGGTTTTGCAATGCAAAACATTTTGAAGTTTTACAATCATGCTGTTCAAACTGATGTAGAAAAATGGCAAATTAACTGAATAGCTATGATGAAACATTGGATTATAGAGATGTAAATAGCCTTTGACAAAAGAACCGTAATAAAGTTCAAACTTAAAAACTAAACGAATTAAGGTCGAATTTCGCCCCTGGGCAACTACTAGTAGTAGTAATTCTTTAAACTTGAACCGCTTCCACCGCTGCCTTAAGCCCTTTACAACAATCAAAACAAAGTATCAGATGTCCAACAACTTGTTGGTAATATCACTATTGCGACTTAGTTGACGTTTCATTGACAGTTATTATGCTATTTTGTCACTATTCTCTGTTCTTGTTCATAAATATATTAATACGTGAATATTAAATTCTTAATATACTATTTAAAAATAAAATATGTATCTTAAATTTCGATATTCCTTGTATTTAGATATTAACTAATCTATACTACTATTATAAAGAGGAAAGATTTGATTGTTTGTTTGTTTGTTTGTTTGTTTGTTTGTTTGTTTGCTTTGAATAGGCTCCGAAACTACTGACCCGATTTAAAAAATTCTTTCATTGTTGGGAAGCTACACTATCCCCGGGTGACATAGGCTATATTATATTTTCAAAAAAATTAGGGATCCTTACTAAAACTCTAATGTAACCCGAAGTGTAAAAAAATTACCTAAAATATTATTTAAATCGCGTGCGTTGCGAAAACTATTGATGATAGAATAAAATAATGTACTACAACTTTGCAGAACACATCATTATTTACAAAAAGTGTCGCGACAGCATATGTCTAACTATTATAGTTATGCCACAATAAGTGTTCTTTTATTTTAAAAAATTAATTGAAATGCCGCCCCTAGAAAAGGCTCTTTATTTGGATCTTGGTATTAATCCTTATCAAAATAAATTACTTCATATTCAAAACTGTTTCAATACCTTTATATAACTTTTTGAATTATTCAATTCGGATATTCCATTCGAAAGATATCACGAGTTTAAAAATGTAAGTATTAGAAAAATGTTGCGTGGTAGCCGCTCACCCTGTTCGGCTAGCTAGGCAGCACCTTATTCAATGTAGGCGTGCGTCACTGGGGTTTTTACAAAAATTAGAATACTTATTAAAAAATAACGAAAAAAAAAATAAAAAGTAATAGCAAAAAAATCATTAAAATAAAAGCTCATAGAAATAATAATATTCAAACTTTCTTTATAATTTTATTTTTTTAGTTGTTGTTGTTGTTGTGAGTGCCTCTCCTACAGGAGGTTAGCTGTCAGCTCTGAGAATACTTTCCTGTCCTGGGCCAAGCGAAACAGTTCTTCTACGCTTGAGATATTTGTCCACTCACGGATGTTGCGGAGCCAAGACTTTTTCCTCCGTCCAACTCGCCGTTTACCGCAAACTTTACCCATCATAATGAGCTGGAGCAGCTGGTATCGCTCATGTCTCAACACGTGGCCTAGGTACGTCACTTTACTTTTCTTGATTATGGGCAAAAGTTCGCGATCTCTACCGACAAGTTGGAGTACTCTAACATTTGGAACTTTCTGTGTCCAGCTAATGCCGAGCATTCTACGGTAGCACCACATCTCGAATGCTTCTAAACGCTTTTGGGTATCAGCTGTCAGGGTCCAACCCTCGCTACCATAAAACACATTTTTTTAGTAACCTGACGCAAATAGAAGGGTTTGCCCCCAGGGGCGCTCCTCTGTCCGAGGAGTGCACGGGTGTGCGTACCCGAGGTGCCCGAGCATCCGTCGCTTCACTCCCTTCTCCGTTCGAGGCGACAGAGTCCTACCTTTCTTTCCGTCTACCTCTTACATCCTTTCCAACTTAGCTCTCTGTTCGTGGCATGGTCCCCGATGGGATGGTTGCGAATACTGATTGGGGTCCCGGGTTCTACCATGGGACCCGATTTGGTAGTCAAAACCATGCCTATTTCGACTGCGCCTGCACAGAGAGTGTTCCCGGGGCGGGAATTGCATCCTCGCTGTCGGTTGGTCTTGCTGGGCCGGCTACGACGTCAAGCGACTCTGCTTTTTCTGGAGTGTCGTCTGGTAGTCGTACACACGCCTGACTAGCACGCAACGGGGATGCGAGTCCCGTCCGGAATTGGCCGCGGACCTGTCGCTCCCGGCTCTGGTTCTGTCCATGGTCGGGGGCGATCCTGGATGGACGGCCATCGCCTCCTTTTGCGAGGCAGTAGTGTCTGCAAGGGAGGCGGCGGAACGGGAGCGGGAGTCCGCCACCGCACTCCCCTCCCGCCAACGTAGGCCGCGTCGTCGGCGCCAGAGGGCGGGCAACGATCTCCGGCCGCCGTAGAAAGCGGCCGCGGGCGGCCCCTCGGGGGAGGATCCGCCGCCCGCACTATTGCCGTGAGGGAAAAGGCCGCGTGCTGTTCCGCAGCCCCCCTCAACTCATAGAGTTGTTACAAGAGAGCGCCGGGGGGACGAAAGCCTGACCTCCTGGCGCCAGCACTTTAGAAGGGGCCCGCTTTAAGACAAAGCGTGGGCCGGCGCCGGCCCGGGCCACGAGATCGGCAGGCCATATATCCGTGGGCCCGGGCGTAGGCGATAGGAGAACAGCGGAGTTTTTTAGTGGGTAGTCGGATGGTCGAACATCTTTTCCGGAGTCCCTTATATCCCTCGGTCCCCCCGGGCCGGGGGAACCCGTCAAGAGAGGTTTTTCCCCGAGACCGAAAAAAAATAGAAGGGTTTAATTTTTTGTTAAATACCCATGCGAAGCTGGGACGGGCTGCTAGTAATTATATAAATTATCAATGAGCAAGAACATCAAATATTATTATTTTTAGAAACCTGTGATAATAAATACATATATAACTTACTTTTATTAATAGTTTTTAAAGCACACAAATTATTGATTTACATAGCTACAGCAATACAAATTAAATATTTTGACTAACAAATCAGTTTATACTCGTTTATGAATTTAATTCACATCCATTGTTGAATTTTGTGGAGATTTGGGGGATGTATTGGTTTTCTTTAACAGCTTCATCAGCACCTCAGCAGTGATATTAAATACTGAAGTAATTGGAATTGTCTTGTCTACTAGACTATGTCACCTATCTAAACGTGTATTGTAAAGAATCTACGAAATCGTACTTCTAGAATTTCCGTGTCCATTTCTACTGAAGTGATTAATTTGAATAGTATTAAATGAATGAATGAATGAAAACTCTTTATTGTTCACCTTAAATATACATATTATACATCATTAATAAATATGTATTAATAAACAGGAAAGATGTACATACACACAAAAACATTTTTGAATAGTATTTATTGGTTATATTAAAGAATTAGTATAATTCCTAAATCGTTTTGTTGCTAAAACACGTAAAATAACATTTTGCAATTGCGTAGTTAAAACTGAGTTAACTATGTATCCAATTATTGTACATTATATATAATCATGATGTTTGTACGAGTGATACATGACTTGAATAATTATTAAGTAACCTTTGTCGACCAAGCCATTCAGCCATATTGTCATTTGCTTACATACTTGGATCTCCGGTGTAATTAACTAAGTTTTAATTATATTGTGTTACAAGTTTATACAATACGTACACGTGTATTTCTGTATTAAAAATATACGACTAAAACTGTGTAGATATAGGTGTTATTTTTCTCCCTAAAATATACGAGCCGGCGGTATCGCAGAGTAATGACCAAAAGTCGATTCTGCGATCCCCTACAAAGGCTCAGGCGATAACCAGTTTTTAGTGTATATGTCGGGACCACCAATGGCTATCATATACTAGCCAGGTGTGGTCGTAGTAAGTGCAGAGAACCCCACTGAGAAGGTTTACTTTTTCCTGGGCTAAAAAAATAAGTTGTTATTCTTTTAAATATTGTCTAGTTCTTACTAGTATAACTATGGAAACGATCTTTCTGAAATTTTATCTGGCCTGTGTTCGGCCTTTCCAGATTCTCCGTTGCATATTAGGCATAATACAACTACAATTTGCTTTGTTTATGTGTTATGTATTGATTTATTATTTTTTTATCCGTATAGGGGCAGAGAAAAAATACTGATTTCTGCGGCCGGCTCGGCCTGTCGTAAAAGGTGACAAAACATCCACCCTAGCTACGTGGTAGGGCCGCAAGCCCGTCTAGATGCGACCACCTTTGGTCTTAAGTATGCCGCCATAATAACTTTGTGTTGTATTCCAGCATTAGTGACCCAAGTTCCTGTACCCTTAAGAAGCAGCAGCGTGTTCGCGATGCCACTGGCGTTGCAAACACCCATAGGCGACGATAACTGCTAAATTCTAAGTGGACCGTCAGCCTGTCTGCTGTCCTACTACAGCAATAAAAAATTACAATTGGTACTCGTTCTTCCTTTTTTACTCTACTTATTCAGACTTATATTAAAATACCTCTTTATCTCCTAATTCTTAAAAAAAAACATTAGAATATGCATGTTAATGTATACAATTGTATCAAACATTTGTGGTGTAATTGCTATCTGACTCCCGACTACATGAGGTTGTGCGTTCGAATCGTTGCCAGTGAAAAATTTTAAGTTCACATTGTTCACATCCATTTCATGAAGAGCTAATAGGGTTCTGAATTAAAAAAAGTATAAACTCTTCGAAATACTTTTCTGTATAAATTCTTTTTTCTGTACATCTGAAGTTTTGAACCCTTTTTTAGTTATTTTAAAATAAAGACATCTAATAACACCGACCGACAAATTTATACTTATCCAAAAAAAGTTACTATATTTTTTTAGTCAGGGTGTTTATAATTTCCTAAAAAATTAATGAAAACATCTTTGAATGCCAGCCAAGCTTCTAGTTTAGTAGTATTAACTACTGTATCAAATTTTTCGTTCTTATATTTTGTATCAAATAAACTTGGAAATTTTTGACTCAGGCATTGAAAATTATGATTATCTTTATCTAGTGCTTTAACGATCTGTTTCGTCATACCGAATTTATTGTGAAGTGGAGGTAATACAATTTTGTAGAATCAATTAAATTTTTTGGTATAACATTTTTGGATTCCATTGTTTTTGTAAGTTTCCACAAATGTTACAAAATGAATTCACACTATTTTGACGCTTTATTGAAGAATTTATGTTTTTCAATCACAAATTATTGATAAAATTCAATAAATACCAAAAGAAAAACGTAAACAATTTTTTTTAAATAAACATCCTAATTTTAGTAATAAAGTTGTAAAAAAGTTACTGTAACGGCTTATTATCATGTAATGCATTGAGAATTGGTGTGTCGCTGTTGAAACAAATATATTTTCTCACGAGAGTTCGCACAATTCAAGAAAAGAGCGCTGCTAAAACTTAGTAATTTAAATTATATTTATAAAAAATAAAATGGTTAAAAAATGAAATTGCCAATATATTAATTTTACTAAAAACCAGACGTGATATGATAAAATTACAGCACTACAAAATTACTAGAAAACATTATTCATATCTTAAACAAGGAAAATCATGTCGGCCAGTATAATATACCACAGCTGGGCTCGGCCTACTCCTAGAGGGGGCCAGTCTTGTCCAACGCGGATTGGCAGATTACACTGATCTCAGCATGCAGGTTTCCTCATGATGTTTTCCTTCACAGTCGATACGTAGTACTTTATTATAATACGCTTATTAGGCCAAGAAAACCTGCTTACCGAAACTGTTAAACCCGTCCCGGGCAGATTCTGAGCGTGATATCATTTAACTAACCCTCCATTTTAACTGAATGTTAATTCATGTAATATTATATCAATCTCAGGAAAACAGTGAATGTGAAAGACGTGAATTGAGGTTAAATCTTGAATTGCCACTGTAAATTCTATTTGCATACAAAATTACAATTTTCATGTGAAACTAAGGCTCTTAGTGAATTATTCGACTCAGTGGAGCGGTGATTTCCTATTTATATGTCTGCTCTATTGTGTCTTTATTTATATCAAGTGAACGTGGACATGTGTTAAGATTGATTTTATACGTACGTCGACACATCTTTTTATTCTTCAATATTTTAATACCTTCATTTTGATTCACGGGTCAATGCGTCAATAAGAAGTTAAGACAGGATATTGCGAAAGAATACAAGTGCGTTTTCATCTTATGAAAAGAAACTTTATCTACGAAGAATCCTAGAGAATGATAAGATAACAAGGAATATTGAGGAGGAGTTTTATAGTTAAATCGTGGTATTGAGCCTTATGAAAAGACCGACAAGATCGCTTTGACGACTGCTGTGACGCAACTGCTTTCGCATCTCGGAATGCCTGCCCGGTTTTCTAGTACCCATAACACAAGCGCTTGCTTGTATCATCTAGTGCTTGATTTTGGACTACATGGTACGTGTGAAATGTTCCAGATTACTTTTTAAAAGGCACACCTGATCATTTTTCCGATGGCTCATAGGCAGCATAATATGGTATTGGCGTTCAGTTTTGTTGCAAAATTGAGGCACCAGTTAGTTAATAACAATATAGGCCCCATCTCCATATCTTATCAAAAACGTGCAATGAAAGGACGTTGACACAAAAACGAGCTCCAACCAGTTATGAATTTTGAACTCTAAATACAATAAAAAAAATTATATATATATATATATATATATATATATATATATATATATATATATATATATATATATATATATATATATATATATATATATATATATATATATATATATATATATATATATATCAGATATACTATATCATCGACAAGCTTTTCAACATAAATCAACATACCATGGAATATTCTATTAGCATAGTGTATTTATATATTGTAGACAATTATTAGCAGTTGTTTGCCCTTCCTCGTGTCTTGTTAGAAGAGTCAATAAATAATCGCGTCTATTTGACGATAATGTACATGAAAAACAACAATGTAGTTGTTTGCATCTAATAATATTGCATTCAACTGTTCAATGGTGATTTGTTTAGTATTATAGATATCTATACAAATAAATAAAATTGGAGTGTCTGTTTGTAATATCAAACCTCTTTTTACTAAGTGCATTTGGATGTACACACGGTACATATATGTACGGTACATCTAAATTTTTTTTAATTTGGTATACCAAAACAACATTTTTTACAATTTTTCTTTATCTGTCTGTTTGTTTTGGATAATCTCTGAAATGGCTGGACCGATTTTGACAGGACTTTCACTGGCAGATAGCTGATGTAACAAGAAGTAACTTAGGCTAATTTTATTTTAGAAAAAAAAAATAGGATCTCACGAAAAAATTTTTTTCTGTTATTCGTCCAGCAAAGCGGGCGGGAACGGCTAGTTTGTTATAATATCAATCGCCGATAATCCGCACTCAAAGAGCTTATTAGTGAATTATATCAGCAATTAACAAACTTTGTTACTTAATAATATTAATAATTTTAATATTCATTAATAGATAGAAATATTTCAATGTGAAAAAGCGACGGTAGCCTTACTATTAAATGGGCCGTAATCTATCTGCTATTCCTCGCAGTAAAAAATTGGAAAAGAAAAGAAAAAATATTGAGCTATTACCTAGAGGAGATTCAGTATTTAACTGTTTTTATGTCCCTGTTCATGGATAAGAATTTCGAGGACTATTCCGCCAAAAACTGATGTTGCAGTGATTTCAATCGTATTATGAAAATCATTCATAACACGGTGTTATTGTGATACAGTTTTCATTACTGACGGAAGGAATAGCGTATCGGATTCGCTCTCACAAACACGCTTGGCCTATAACTGAATCTCTAAACAAGCACAACTTAACAGTTACAATGTAACACAAAACTGAATCCCGTTAACGTCTTCAAGCAAATCTAAAGGATGCCAGGAGTGAGTTTCCGTCCGGCCAAGATTTGAATCTGTGACTTTTCATATCGGACAAAGATGTCCAGCAACTATATCAAAGACCCTAGAATATTGCATATGTAATAATATTAATAAACTAGTGAAGTAAATATTATTTTTATATAAATATTATTACATACAGTATATGTGTTAAAAAATAACAACAAATCAAAGATTAGTTACTTCAATATTTTTTAATATAACTTGCTCTCGTTTAATATATTTTTTATTGCTGTAGGACAGAAGACAGACTGACGCTCCGCTTAGAATTTAGCAGTTAGCGTCGCCTATGGCTGTTTGCAACGCCAGTGGCATCGTCAACACGCTGTTGTTCAATAAGGGTACAGGAACTTGGGTCACTCATGCCGGAACACAAGACAAGGTTATTATGGCAACATACTTAAGACCAAAGGTGGTTGCCATCCAGACGGGCTTACGGCCTTACCACGTAGCTACGGTTGTTTTGTCGCCTTTTATGACAGGCCGACCTTGGCCGCAGAGGTCAGTATTCTTTCTCCGCCCCTGCATGGATAGAGATTTAAACAAAAAATTTATATCTAACCCACGACCCAACAATGCCTTAAAATGTAACACATAATTTAGTTTTAATTTCCTAAAAGTTATGATTTTCCAGAGACTAACATTTTTAGGAATATATGTTTGTAATTATGACCTTATTTTTTAAATCCTTAATTATCCTGTCTGTTTATTTTTAAGACTGTCTAGTACTTTGGCGTTAGAAATTAGTAATAGCTTAAGGTTGTCAAAATATATATAACAAGATCATATATTACATTATATAAAAATTAGAAAGATGTGTTAAGATTTTCAGGGAAAGGTACTAAATTTATTTTTCATTATTATATCATTGATTATATTTTTTAAACATTATCTTGAATTTTCTATTTCTAGTTTACACATATTATATCTACAATTATATAAAACCGTCGTACCATTCTTTGGATCAACAAAACTCATTATTTTCGCGCTCCGCTCTACCGCCCTGGGAACTTCCCACATTATTTAAAACAAGTGCAATTTTTTGTAAGAAATACAATTTCATTTCGATAAAACAACATATCACAAACTTCCTACTGCACAAATGGTGACAATATTTACATATATGTAGACCATCCAAACGCATTACACGTTTTCTATTTTTCAATCACGCGTTCCGCCTTTCGATATTTTCCTATGCATGTACTTAGACCAGTAAAAGTGAGTCCCACCTTCCCCCTTCTAGCTGCTGTTTGTATGGTAATGAAATGCGGGGGAATATAAAGACGAGGATCATTGTTAGCTGGTCATTGAGAAGCGGAAGGCGCCTGGAGCCCGGACAATGGCCGGTCGGCGATCACCGCTACGTTCCCAGCTCATTAAGTATTTAGTGTAAAACTTGTATTAGTTTATATTTTGTTTTAATGAAAATGTTTAGAAACAAACGAACACCCACTTATACTATGCCTGATAATAATCTCATGATTTTTTTTAACTTTTTAATATTGCGATAAAATGTCAAGCAATACACCAGTCTTCAATTGATGCCCCTAAATCTAGCTATTTAATATATAGGTAATTTCAATATTACATAGCAATAATATTTTAAGAGAGCGCAATCCACAATCTGTATTTCACTGCAGGTGGTAACTTAACCAAAAAGTAACTTGAGATATAATATGATATGCAATTCTCATAATAAAATATGCGAATTGCGTGTTTCACATAAAATCTGTAAACTTCATAATTTCGTATGATATTTCCGAGTCTGAATGTTATGTTTTTGTACTTAACAGAATCAATTCTTAATGTGTAGGTGATCACCGCTGGACATCGACATTAGTTCATACAAGTAGATGCGATGAGAGCAATGAAGAATTCCAATGACTCACTTTTTAAAAGGACGAAAGAGATCCATAATTAAAAAAGAAATCCAGTCCATAATCTTCTTAATTCAGAAGTAATGCATGTATGAATAATTGACCAAAACCTTATGATGAAATAATGAAAATAAGTAGCTTATATATATATATATATATATATATATATATATATATATATATATATATATATATATATATATATATATATATATATATATATATATATATATATATATATATATTATATGTAGCAGAATGTGAAATACCTGGGATCTGTGTTTCATGCATCCGGTGACATCGATTGCGACGTCAAGGCACGCATTGCTGCCGCGTGGGCCAAATGGCGTGAGGTAACTGGTGTCATTTGTGACCCCAAGATGCCGGTAAAGTTGAAGGGACAGGTTTATAAGACCATCATTAGGCCTGTCCTTTTATACGGTTGTGAAGCGTGGCCGGTGTTAGAGCGACACAAGCAAGAACTGCGTGTCACGGAGATGAATATGCTGCGGTGGATGTGTGGAGTGACGCGGAAGGACCGCGTTAGGAACTCCCGCATTCGCGGCAGCCTTCATGTCCGTGACATTGCGGATAAATTGCAGGAGTGTCGGCTTCGATGGTACGGCCACGTTTTACGGCAACCGGATGCTTACGTGGGAAACAAATGTCTGGCCATGCCGCTTCCGCCGGGCCCCGGCAGGAGGGGTAGACCCAAAAAGTGCTGGCTTGACGTCGTAAAGGGTGATATGCGTGCCAATGGTCTCACTACCAGGGATGCTGAAGACCGTGCGAAGTGGAGAAGAAAAAGTCGGAAAGCGGACCCCGGGCGCCGAAGCGAGAGTTTGGGCTGCAACCGGGATTCATCGCTGAGATGATGATGATGATGATTATATGTAGCAGAATACCCGTAAACTTTGTCTTTCCTGGAGCTAAGTGGTTTTAAACCATCTGTCAGAACTAATGGCGTCAACTGGCTAGTACTATAAATACTAACTACGGCATAGTTAAAACCAATAATGAGCTTGATTCAAGTTTGTAAAAGAAAATACTATACATAGAATATTACTTCGGTCGATAGAGCACGTCAAGATTTTTAAGTTTACTCTTCAACTAACATGAAATTAAATATAATGTGTTTCAAATAAGAATAGCATCGACTTTGTTGTGACGTCATAGCATAGGTTTTTAAAATTTATTCCACTTACTGTTGTTTAAAATAAAATTAGGTACGTTACCTGTATTTATGACTTCAATTCCACTCACCATTATTGATACGCAAATAGGTTTCGTTCCAAACCGTACTTTTCTAGTGACATTTGACAGATAGAAGTAATTGACGTTCCTATTCTTATTTGAATCGCATTTGTACAGTGGATCTCCGTTTTTGGAATGTACTCCAAAACCGTGGACATTGACAGTCACTCAGTACTTCTCCTTACTTCTCATATGTACGTTTACATTTTCAATGAATCAATTCTGGACATTTTTTTTTAATTTCTTATATTTGTACGTTCCATATCATTTTCATAAATCAGTTCTAAACACTTTATAATTTTTTATAAATATAAGTACGCACAAATGTGGTTCATATCATTTTCGTAAATCACTTTTGGCCACTTTTTCTTTTTTTTTATAATTGTACGTTCCATATATCTATACTAATATTATAAATATGAAAGTAACTCTGTCTGTCTATCTCTTACGTTTTCACGCCTAAGCTGCTAAATCAATTTTGATGAATTTAGACCTAGAGATAGATTGGTCTTTGGAGAAGGACATAGGTTACTTTTTGTCACCAAAATGATAATTGAAGAGGGTGAACGCATTTTTTAAAATTTACATGGCAGGACAACGTATCAGCTAGTTATATAAATCAGCTCTTGCATCGTGGTAAAATTCTAATGTCGTAATAGTGTTATAGTTGCATATATGTCTAAATAGACAGCTGGGGTTACATAAATAATTTATGTAGACCGGTCATGTATTGTGTTTATTTCCGTGTTTTAGCCAACGAGAGTTAACAAGTGACAAACAGTCATGTGATTGACGTGAATATAGTGATGACTTAATATTTGATTTGTCTACCTATTCTATAGATTACAAAGAAGTTAACAAGACAATCCAACAGTGCGTTGGAAGGAGTTTGAGGCAAGAAGTAATTCTGTTTATTTCTAATATGACTGATATAAAATTAGGATAGACTTCATATAACCAATTATGACAAGGGAATACGACCCTTATAATAAAGTTTCCCAATTTTAAGACAGAATTCAACTGTTTACAAAAATGCAATATAAATAAAAAAAGAATGGTGTAGTTAAAACTAAGTTAGTAAAACTTTTTAGGTTTGTGTGCTGCCGACAAGAATAGAGTTACTTTTTTGCTAACTACAGATAGCAAAAAGTACCGTTCGTCTTTTTCAATCAGCAGTAGTTTCAGTGAAAACTATATGCTTGTGCCTTTTAGCCAGAAAAATATGTCCAAGGGGCACCAGAGGAAGAAGGGGAGTTAAAGTTTTGCTCTGTAACCGAACATACCTCGCGGTCTGAAGCAGAATCAAACCTTTCATGAGGAAAAATTAGACGTAAATGACGTAGTAGAGTATACAGAACCTTTTTGTACCAATTTAAATAATTATACTGACGACCTCTGGGGTTTAGAGATTAACGGGAGTCAAATGTCTGAAAAGGTCAGGTTTTCGATTTCCATCCCGAATCTAGGTGTTTATATATAATATATATTTATTTACAAAAAATATATGAGTAGTAATATATATCAGTTGTCTAGTACCCATAGCACAAGCCTCTGCTACTTACTTTTTTATTGCTGTAGAAGAGCAGACATGCTGATGACTCACGTAATAGTAAACAGTTACCGTCACCTATGGATATTTCTATGGGCACTAACTCAAAAGCATCTCTTTAAACTAAGATCGTGTCAAAGGGGAATTGAAAGGAGTATGTTGGGCGTGACGCTAAAAGACCGCAAAAGAGCAGCAGACATTAGATCTACAACAAAGGTGGAAGACGTACTAAAGAAAATAAGACTGTTAAAATGGCGATGGACAGGACACATGACAAGGGAAAGCAGAATGAAATGGACTAAAATTATAACAGAATGGCAACCACGTGATGGCAAAAGAAAAAGAGGCCGACAAGCTAAAAGATGGACAGATGATATCAAGATGATTGGAGGGACAATCTGGTCTAGAAAAGCTACCAATAGAGACGAATGGAAGCAGCTGGAAGAGGCCTATGTGTCACTGGACACGCTGATCACTGAACCGGGAAACCCGATGTATTAGATAGATCTAAGTTAAAACAATTTGCTACTGTGTGTGTGTAAAATTAATGTTCAGTATCAGCAATAAAGGCTATTAAAAAAAAATAGATATTTCTGACGCCAGAAGCACCGCTAACATGCTGATGTCCGGGGTACTGGAACCCGGATCACTTAAGCTGGAACATTACAGTGTTACTAAAGCAGCACATTTAGAGAATGGTTGCCATACAGACGGGTTTGGTGCCCTAACACTTAGGGCTGTTTTGTCGCCTTTTACGACAGGCCACCTCCGGCCGCAGGTTCAGTCATACTCTGTCCCTTAACGAAGAACTTCGTGTCTAGATAGCTCTGTGCGAATTGGTCCAGTAAACTCGTATTAATTTATAGCAACTTTTGAAGAATGCTTAATATTGTTCTAACATTTAATACTTAATTTAAAAAGTAAATACATGTATTGTGAACTCAATTGAAAGTATTATAGTAGTCGATCAATCGGTAAACATTAAGTACATCCCTTCAAGGTCTGTTATGACGTCATTGGTCGTCCATTTACACACATTAGCCTTCAATATCACTGCTCTGTACGTGATGCAATATTGTAATTTACTTATTTATAATACTTAGAAATTTTCTCGAAAAAGTACCTTTAAAATTATATATTAACATGCTCTTAACTAAAAGTATTCGAGTTCCATTCCAACCATCGAATGCAGTTATTTATAAGCTATTATTCTTATTTAGATTTAAACCACAAAAAATTTAATATTCATGAATATACAGAAGTTAGAAAAAGTAATACAAACTTTTTAACTTCTTGTTACGGATTTCAATATGTCTGTTATGATATCAACACGCGCTAAGCAATACACATCGAATAATTTAGTAATTTCGTTATAAAAATAAGAAATTTTGATTCTAATTCACTACAAATACGAGTACATTAGTAAACTTTAAAGTTCATCTAAATTATATCCACTAAACGTGTTGTAATGAAAATAAAAAAGCGTGAAAGGCAAGCAGTGCTATAAATGAAATGTAGGACCACCGTGCGCTCCCACAGTTGCTAAAGAGAAACATGTCGTTTGTATATCCACTAAAACCTACCCAGTGTTCCTCTACTGACTGAAGCACGAGCGAAGAGACATGCTTTCGCATGCACCTCCGTTCAGAGGGACACACAATTACCTCAGAGTAATTGTGTGATTCCTAATAGAAGCAAGAGTCAACCCCATCATTTAAATAAGTACACAAAAATGACTACATAGCTCGCAAAGTATGTAAGCTGAACTCACAGTGGATCGGTCACATCTGTTGCAGAACCGATGACCGATGAATCAAACAAATCCTGTAGTGGAGACCAAGTTTTGGAAGCGTATTACGCCCTAGTCCAATGAACTGATGACCTGTGCAAGGAAGCCTGTTGGGGTTAGATGAATAAGGCACGGGACTGGGATGTGATGCGTAAACTTGGGGAGGCCTACGTCTAGTAGTGGACAATGATTGTCTGAGGACGTCAAAATGGGGTCCTTTTGATAGTTAACAGATAGCGCAGAAGGACACTGAACAATCTTCCGATTTTATTAACAATTTCTATATTCCTGTAGTACTTTGGTCTGGAAAAGGCAATGTCACGAAATTTATAGATACATTTATATGCAGAAGCCTGTCTAGCAATACTTATTATTAAGGAATATCTCATTTCCGAGGGATGTGGAAATTTGTGAGAATACCCACTAAAAACTGCATTATTATCCTGTCGTTTAGTGTCTGGACAACTGGCTTACCGATCTCCTGGCTTATAGTGTTCGTCAGGGGGTAAGGATTTCGACTCTCTCCCAGCGTTCTCCTGTGTCATTCTGAAATTAAAGGGGGCACGCGAAAGAGCACGCCAGCACGCGTGTCCTCATCCTCACGGTGTAGATGATAATAGAAAGGTTTCGAAGTATAAACTGATTCAGGTATACACTCTTAGGGAAAAGAAAATTATAGCCCACGGATACACGTTCTATTTTTTTAATCAATTAACATTGAACATTTTTCTAATAGGTGGTCATTTATGAAAATCGAAATATATCGAGGTAATGTGACCTTTATACCAACATGTCCTTGGTATGTGCTTTGAATTTTCCAATAATTGAATTGATTTAATTTGACATTGAAACGTTCGATTCTTAGAAAATCACTAAAATGATACGTCAATGTTTAAAGCGATATGGATAAGTACATATTATTACATACACTTTGTTTGTAATACATAATGTATTTGTAAGATAATTCTGTGTCCTTTTTTAATATAAGCATTATAATAATAATAATAACAGCCCATAGCGTCTCACATCTGGGCACGGACCTCCCCTATAGGGAACGGACAATATACCCGCTACGTTACTCCAAGGCAGGTTGTCGGGTTACATATACCGGTAATATCGGTATGCCAGTTTCCTCACGATGTTTTCCTTCACCGACGATACATGTAAATTTTTTTTATTGCTGTAGGACAGCAGACAGGCTGAAGGCCCACTTAGAATTTAGCAGTTACCGTTGCCTATTTTGCAACGCCAGTGGCATCGCGAACACGCTGCTGTTCCATAATGGTACAGGAACTTGGGTCACTAATGCCGGAACATAACAGAAGGTTATTATGGAGGCATACTTAAGACCAAAGGTGGTCGCCATACAGATGGGTTTGAGGCCCTACCACATAGCTAGAGTGGGTTGTTTGTCGCTTTTTACGACAGGCCGATCCCGGCCGCAGAGGTTAGTATTCTTTCTCTGCCCTACACGAATAGGCAGGGCAATTACGATATAATATACATATTAGGCGAGAAATACTGCGTAAGCGATGCATGTTGCCGTTGGATTCGAACCCGGGACCTCTAGAATGGACTCCGAGCAATCAATGAACTATCAGGTACATCCCAATACATAAGCATTGATTACCTATAAATAGCTTCAAGGAATTCCTCCAACACTGTACCACCTTTTGTATTTTAAGGTAGAAATGCTTGACATACACCCAACGGCTTGGGGATCGCAGCGGGGTAGTGTAGGTCTCCAATGTGTGCAATGCGCCCGTGCACCCCCCATTTAACAAGGGGACGCACATCGATTGTACAGTCAGTATAACCACCCCACTGTCCCTTTACTGCCTGTGCGGAGGACATGCTGTTGTGTGAGCCTCCAGCCCGAGAGGAAAGCTAAGTTCATCTGTCGGTTTGGTTAAGGCATCAGTTTCTGTTTTTTTATTGCTGTAGGACAGCAGACAAGCTGACGGCCCACTTAGAAGTTAGCAGTTACCGTTGCCTACGTTGCAACGCCAGTGGCATCACGAACACGCTGCTGTCCCGTAAGGGTACAGGAACTCGGGTCACTAATGTCGAAACACAACACAAAGTTATTATGGCGGCATACTTAAGACCAAAGGTGGTCGCCATCCAGGTGGGCTTGGGACTCTACCACGTAGTTAGGATAGTTGTCATCCAGACGGACTTGAAGCCCTACCACCTAGTTTGGGTAGTTTTATCGCATTTTACGACAGGCGAGCCCGGCTGCAGGAGTAAGTATTATTTTGTGGTTTTTACCAAATACCCAATGAGTTCCAATAGCGTAGTACTCGTAGAATAGATAAACCCACGTACATATGTCTACTTTTTTTATCCACAAACAAGTATGCGATTTAAAAGCAAAAAATGTGAAACTTGATTTTTAGACTCTGTCTTTCGAGACACATGTCCAAGGTAAATAAAAAACATACCACACCATTTTGAGAAATAAAGACAATGTAGTTCATTAAATTTAAGTATAAACTCCGCCCACTTGACGGCAACTCTTTGTTTAATGCTGTGTTTAAATATAACTAAATTGGTGAGCTTTTTATTAATAAGTTTTGAGGAGCAAAATGTTTGCTAATATATTTACAAAATAATTATTCTTGCTTTAATTTTTAAACCGAATTATTATTTCATAATTAATACATTTCAATATTTTAAATTAATTAAAAACAGTATGCAAGCTCTTTAAATCTTCAGTTCTCATCATAGTACTAGTACTTCAAAACTTTGTTATACCTTAAATAGATAGTGAAAAAGCGTCCCACGTTTTAAATTTCTTAGGTAGATGGTAGCAAAATGTTACAATTGGAAACCAAAGGAAACGGGTGCGATACCTATGATGGTATGCGCCGCAGATGCAGTTTACCGCCTAATGTGCATAAAGTGTACCACTGACGATGGAGAAAAACATTGTGAGATTACATATTATACCGAAATTCGAGAATTCGCCTTGGACAAGTCCGTCCCTTCTCCCTAGAGGGGACGGACTTCCCCTGAAGGACCCAGCAGTGTGACGTTGTGAGCTGTCATTATATATTTAAAGCTAACTTGACGAACTATGATACGATTTTGAAACCCTGATCAGCTTTTTAGTCTTATATTTATTATGCTTCAGTTTCGTGTACAACTCCACTGTTTCTTTTAGATAATGTTTTTAGAGATGCTTTTTATTTTGTAATATTTAAATTGTATTACTTTAGTAAAATTGTATTGATTAAACTTAAATTCAGTACTCATGACATGAATGTCATGAGTACGTTTTTTGATCAACGTGAATATCGTAAGTACTGACCTATGCCAATCTTTAGTGTAAATTAAATTATATGTATAAATATTAATAAATTATGTATATTAATGAACGTGTATAACAAAAGATTACATCTACGTGCATATACATACATATGTATTTTGAACCGTGCATTAATGATAAACATAATTTGTATAATAAACAAGGCATTTACATTTTCAATGAATATATTCGAAGCATTTTCAAATCCTTAGTCATACGACATCTATTGTCTGATGCATGTATTTTTATCGATTCTAGAATCAAGAGTCGTGATGTCATGTTAACTGGAGTGCAGTTATAAACACCTTGAATCATAAAATCCTCAGTAGTAGAGGTCATTTTTGTACATTGGGCTAAATCATCACCAAGAATATAAACACATATAGGAATTTAAAAGTTATCCGATTTGGGTAACTATTGATATTTAAAACTTTCAGACTGAACTTGGTGGAAAACCTAATTTGGATATCTGAAAGCTACAGACTTCGAAAATATTTATCTTTGACACCGCTTCTACAGGGGATATTAGCTCCCCGGTAGCATGGTCTGAGCCATCGGAATATAATATTTAAACAACTCTACTGTGATAATAAAAAGAAGACAATGAAACTCTATTCTGATAAAATATGCTATAATTTTCGCAAAAGACCATTCATCAATAGTTTGGTCTACTTTTTCTTATTCCTGCCCTTATCCCCGCTATATGGGGTCGGAAAAACATTTTCTCTCCTTCCATTGTCTTCTACTAGTCATCATCTTAACATTCACAGCTTTTTTGCCATATCATCGTTTACACAATACATCCATCTTTTCTTTGGTCTACTCCTCCTTTTGTATCCAACTATTCATATTCCTATCATTTTCATTGTTATATGGTATTCTTCTCTTTGGATTATATGATCATATCAGGCTACTCTATTTAGCCTATTAACATGTACATCTCTGCTGCAATGAATAACCGTTCATCCTTCGCCTTTTGTGGCCCAGCATTCCGAACCATACAATATTTTTACCTTTAAGTCATGTCCCAAGTATTTGGGGTAGGCACACTATTTATATTTCCTTCTCTTCTGGTATTAGTGACCCAAGTTCCAGTATCCTTATGGGACAGTAGCATGACTGCTAAATTCTAAGTGGGCCGTCAGCCTGTCTGCTGTCCTACAGCAATAAAAAATCCCTTTTCATTGGCCCATGCCCATGTCAGACTCTTTAATTTCAATTTATAATTTTTCGCAAAACACCATGACTACATTTTTACTTTACACATTTTTAAACTTGATTAAATTTGTATTGTAGGGAGGGAAAATTTAGAATTTTTTGCATTCATATTCATAATTATTAAAATTTTGCAAATAACAAAACGTTATTAGAACCTTCACATATCATCTAAACTTTGTGCTATGATATTTATGCAAAGTCAGATTCATTCTCAAAACAAAGCTTCTAGTGTGAAGGCAGATGATTGATGAATTAATTTCGGTGTAAAGCTACGTAATTTAATGCTTAAATACTTAGGAGAGCTGTTAAAGTCTAACAATAACAATTAAACGTGGGCTTATTATTTGAAGATAGGTTTATCTGCTTATCTAACATAGCATAGATGTCTGGTATTGTGTTTGTAACAGTAAAAGTCTAATAATTTTGTGATTTTGGTTCTTTCATTGCGATTAAATATTCAAAATATTGGGAATTCGTTTGATTTTCCGGTTATTTACATTCATTCATATTTTGAAAGAAAAACAATAATATATTAATTTAAATATTCTGTCACACAATTTTTGAGATCACAAAGCAAATTATAGTATAAATCCTATGAAACACAATTTACCATAGAAGGCCATATCCTTGATGCCCACTCACTGTCAGTATTGGTACGTTTAATGCGGGTAATTGTGTTCATTTTAAGAGTTGGAGTCGCCTCCCACGTGCGATAGACGGTTTAATTGAGTTCTGCATTTTGTTCAAATATTGTTAGTCTTTGACACTTGGCTGGCAAGTTGGCCGGCCTATTAGGGCTGTCCTCTTTTATGTCTTTCCAATTATTTAAACATTATTTTTTCAACGGATTAGATTGCTTTTGCTTTAAATGATTCTTTTAATTGTAAGATAGTCTTTATTAATACATATATTAGGTATACTCGTATATATATCATAGGTGAAGGACTACGTTACATCATACACCTCATTTTGATAAAGTTTAAAAAATGAATCAAAAACTACCATAAATTTTACATGTCCTATTTTTTTTTCTTTGTATCTTACTGTAAATACGGACAACCTCATTGTAGTTAATATTGCACACGAGGGTTGCTGATGCGTTGTCAACCTTCTAGGGCGACTACCCACGTAATGTCTCGCAAAATATATAGCTCTTTGTTTAACTTGATATTTTACTTGTGGACCGCATAATTAGCGACAAACACCTAATTAGGAATAATCACAGTAACCAGAAACTTATACATGATTATAAGTTGGTCTTTATACTTGTCAGGTAATAAGGCAGTTATTTCTTCAACATTTGAAGATATACTTAAGCTATGCAGTTTTTTTTTCACATTTCATACCAGATGTTCATACCGTTGTGTGCCAATGTGCTTTCAGATTATTAACACTAGTAAATATTATGTGATAGAGCATTAGCTCTATGACAACACTAGGTTTGCTTCGACATATTTTTTGCAAAGATAAAGTAAATTGAGACAAGGAAACAAACTACATCAGTTTAATTTAGTTGATAAAGGAACAGTTGTCATCTGGTCCTCCATTGAAAACAACGGAATAGTATATCCTTTAAAGAGAGATCGCCTAACAAGGTGATGAATCTCGCTCATTGCTTTACTCTAGCTACTACTTGGATAGGACTGTAAGACGTTATGGGTTGTTAGAATAACATTATCCTAAATAAAATTTAGAATTTTCCCCTAAATAATTTCTTCGATGGTCTACATGCAATAGTTTTGACACGTCGGAGCGTCTGTGGTTTCACACGTTCTGTTGCTGTCCCGAATTTGAGTGTTTATCTATATTATTTATTTACAAAAGTATATTTGTAATTAGCTGTCTAGGAGCTATAGCATAAGCTCTGCTGCATACTTAGATTACGCTGTGTCAATATCCACTGTACTTTGTTATTATTGAGTTAATTTAGTTAATTGAGCACAGTAGAGTGTATAAATGTGCATGTACATTTCGTTCGATATTAAATAACTCCAACGTTACACTAGACGCGCCCATAATTACGACATGACCAGTTTATTTTGCCATAAGACTGCACAGAGATATATTGACATAGTCTCGATATTTGCATTGAATCAATTGTGGCGATGATCGATTATGAGGCTTATGTGATGTCATTTCTTAGGCAATATAGTCAAATCCATTAAAGGTCGTCAAGCGCATCTAATCGTACAACCGACAGTTGTTATTACGCAAAAACCAGGTCGGTATCACAAAAGACTAGACAGTACAAAAGTAAAATAAATTTCTCAAAAAAAAATTGTCAGAGAACAAAATTATTATCATCCGGGTGATCAATCACAGCAGTTTCCTTAGCCTTCACCGTGATGCTGAGAGTTCATTGGGATTTTTTTCACTAGGTAAACTGTGCTTTGTTTCGCGTTAATTTAATACATATTTGTAGATTGTGATTATATAATATATCTACGTGGTAGGGCATCAAGCACGTCTGGATGGCGACCACCTTTGGTCTTAAGCATGCCGCCATAATAACCTTGTGTTCCGGCATTAGTGACCCAAGTTCCTGTACCCTTATGCAGCAGCGTATTTGCGATGCCACTGGCGTTGCAAACACCAATAGGCGACGGTAACTGCTAAATTCTAAGCGGGCTGTCAGCCTGTCTGCTGTTCTACGCAATAATATATATATATATATATATATATATATATATATATATATATATATATATATATATATATATATATATATATATATATATATATATAGTTACTCCCAAAACTGTCATTATGGTGTCTTCTTCAGTTTATCATAAAACATATAAGTGCTAGCGTGGATGTCGTCCGTGGCTGCTACAAATGTGAGAGGTCTTGATGCATTTTTATCACTACACTCCATTTTACCTGATCATCGTATCATACAATTTCTTTCCACAGGCTAGCAGGGTTGCACGGACATTCTTAATTGTGATAAATTTTTGATTTGTTCATGTCTTTGACTGCTGTCTTAAACGGAAAATGATCTGTTCTTTTGTATTTTGTATCCATATTAAGTAGTACTATAAAGGCATCAATCAACTAATAGAAACCGAATAATCAAATATTTAGTCACGGAATCTAGTGGTGTATAATTTATTAGGATTACTAATAATTAATTATAGCTTTATGCATTTCAGATAATTCGTTCATTGAGATTCATGATATTGTGAGTAATTTTTGATACAAACTATTCAGTTTAACTGTAAAATCTCAATAAGTAACGTTTTATTTCATTACTAGTAGATGAAGTAAATTGTAAATATAACACTAAAAAGCTATAGAAATTTCTAACAAAATAAACATTCTTAGGAATTTGTGTTGTAATTTTTTTTATTGATGTAGGACAGCAGACAGGCTTAGAATTTAGCAGTTACCGTCGCCTATGGGTGTTTGTAACGCCAGTGGTATCGCAAACACGCTGCTGTCCCATAAGGGTACAGGACCTTGGGTCACTAATGCCAGAACACAACACAAAGCTCTTATGGCATCATACTTAAGACCAAAGGTGGTCGCTACCCATACGGGCTTGGGGCCCCACCACGTAGCTAGTTTAGGTTGTTTTGTCGCCTTTTACGACAGGCCGACCCCGAACGCAGAGGTTAGTATTTTTTCTCCGCCCCTGCACCTATAACATTTTTATATTAGTATGTATAAGTATTGAGTATATGAATGTTAAGAAATAACTAAACTCTTTATAAAAATGAGCATCTACATTATACTACATTTTGGATTCTTATAATAATCATTTTAGTCAAATATTTATTTCTGTAGATCGTTTTGTATCAACGTGCTCAGAACGCTATTTATTAAGACAGCGTTGGCATGTGGTCGATCTCGGAATATTTGTTATGATCCGTGTGTGAGTTATATGCCCATTGCTCACGTGGTTGTCGTTTGGTCATTACCTGCCGCTACGACCTGCGTGTCCGCCGACGCGTTTGTCGCCACACTTAGACACTGGCGTGTCTAAATCGCCTTTGTTGATTGACAATGACCCAATGTAGTTCCACTTTATTAATGACCAATGATTAAAGTAAATTTAATTATTAAAGATTACGCTTGGTATTATAAAAACTGGTTACTACGTAATTAGGTACATTATGGTTTAGATAATGCAAAAATATAAATAATAATCTCTTCAAAATGACATCAATACCACGCAAGCAAATAATAAGTACTTACACATAACTGTACATATATTCAGTATCATAAATGTCAAAGTATCCACTTTATAATTAATTGGGTAATATTGTTCACAGCATAGATGAAAGATAAGTAATTGAAAACATGTTAAAAGATAAGATTAATAGGCGTCCTTCAGTGGAATATTGTTGGGCGCAGGTGACGGGCTGGCACGCGGCCTGACCGACGCGTGTTGAAACGTCAGTGTGTAAGCATTGAATTTGTCTTATTGGGCAATGAGAATGATATGCAGCAACAAAAGGGTTCTGAGAAGCACCCGTCCCGACTTGTTCGTCCCATTGACTCACTACTTACGTGTCGGTTAATAATAACCGCCTTCCTTTTACAGTCATTTCGAGCAACTTAGTATTTTCGCGTCTCAAATTATTTTAAGCATGTCTAACGTATAATTTATATACCAAAATAAAAAAAAACCAGAATATTATTTTAACATATAATCTTAAATAACATCTGTATATTTACATCGTTCGATGAGTGCATTGTTTGACTATATTTTAAATGATAATGATAATGAAACAAATTTATAAATGAAATAACGGGGTCGGCCTGTTATAAAAGGCGTCAAAATAACCCACCCTAGCTACGTGGTAGGGCCTCAAGCCCGTCTGGCTGGCGACCACCTTTGGCCTTAAGTATGCCGCCATAATAACCTTGAGTTATGTTCCGGCATTAGTGACCCAAGTTCCTGTACTCTTATGGGACAGCAGTGTGTTCGTGATGCCATTGGTGTTGCAAACACCCATAGGCGACGGTAACTGCTAAATTCTAAGCGGGCCGTCAGCATGTCAGCAGTCTGCAAAAAAAAACAAAAATTTAATCTTCTATATAAATAAAATGATAGAGGGTGCAGTTGTGCGCGCATAACGGCAAAACTACTGGATACATTTCAATTAAATTTTCTAAGTTTTATTTCTATATGCGGTATCTTTATATTTTATAAGTTTATTAAAGTTTTAAGAAAAAACGATTTTTATAACTTGCCGCGAAGAAGTGGCGTAAGCGGTGTAGCGCGCATGCGTACGAAAACTTCTCATATTTTTTCGATTTACTTTTACTGTTATTCTACCAGCGAAGTGGGCGGGAACAGCTAGTTAGTAATAAATTTGATTATTTAGCGCTTGTTCTCTTCGTGGATGGATTCATGGGTCATGGTTCATGGGTCTGATGTAACTCTTGATCTTAAATATAAACAGAGATTAAATAAATAAATAATTACTTCTAAAGAATTCCTAGTTGTGGCTTTCTAACTCACAGGCTAAGTCCCTGTGGCGTCACAGACTAATACCACTGTAAATCTTTTGCTTCAGTATCTTTCCGCATCTCATTTGTACCTTGTGCCGACCTAAATAGCAGGAGACAAACTATTAATAAATTTATAATGTATATCGGTTCTTTGATACTATAATCTAAGAGTCACTGAGTCTCGGAACGTAGAGAAGGGAAATTTCTTCAATACAATCTTATCAAAGGCAATCGTTTTCTACAGGTATTTCTAGTATTTAGAATATGGCAATTCTTGTAAAAAATGTTTAACAATAATACTCCTTTATTGATGAACACGAACTACTTTGCAGTTCGTTTTGAATGAAATGCTAATAGATATATAGTCAATAGCTATAGCCAAGTCGTATGACATTCGGAGACCAAACTAGAGATTACAAGTTCGAATCCCAGAGTCACCACTTAGACATATTTTATGCCTAACGTGCACAATAGAGCATAATTACCCTGACAGTGTAACAAAACATAATGAGGAAATCTGCATTGTAAGATCGCAGGTACGAGTGTGTGTCCGCTAATCAGCCTCGAGCAAGCGTGGCTGAAGCTGGCGAACAACTGTCCGTTCCCTTTAACCCAGCTGTGGCACTTTACGGGTAACTATTATAATACCTATTATGTAAATACGGAAAGAATGCTTCAAACTAGTAAGAGCGGTCATAGACTGACCATAGGTGAGTTGAGTAATTGTGGTGTGACGCTAATTTATCGCAATCAAGGCGCCATTTAACAAGGCACGTCAATCCAACATGCAGAGTACACTGCGCAGGGCGCTTGCGCAATTACTTTCACATTGCGCAAAAGTGGAGAGAGTCCCTAAGATTGTCTAACTAAATTACCTCGGGAAATGGAAAGCGTGGAATTTCTCATATAGACGAATACAGATTATGATGTTTAGCATATAGCATATATTACTTCTCAGTTGCATCCATGGTTAGTGCTATCAGAAGAGCATCGACGCAAAAAGGTAAATTCTCAATAACGTATTCTGTACGCCAAAGCACAAGCTTTGGAAGCATTTGAATTTGGAACTACTGTCATACAGATTAAAGAAATTAAAGAATCCTAAAACATGTACGAGTATTACGTAAATTCATAAAGTTAATTAAAAGTGGTTCCTTTTACGACATATTCCGCTGTATAAGTAAATATTTTAATAAAAACTTGACATCTCATATAACGACTAATAAAAAACAAATTGAAGATAATGTGAGCAGTAAATAATGAAAATCGCATGTTTACATCTAATTATTGTTGTTTGTAAAGTTGTAAAACTTAAATGGTTGTATCCACAACATTTTACCACAAAAAACTAGAGGGCACAGAAGTAAATTCATGTGTTCATTCATTTTTACTAAGTTTTTACTGTTCGACTTTTCGCTCACTTGTTTTTGTCAACAGTATAAGACCTCCTGAAACAAAATATAGGATTTGAAATTTTCACATAACATATACATATTTATAGAAATGATACTAGTCTTCCAAAATAACTATTATGCAAGTTGATAAAATGGTGTTTGTATTTATTAATAAACTTATTACGTAACCTCTGGCACAGTTTTGTCTTGTGTTTGGCTGGTTTTTGACTTTTCATGGTAGTTATGCAAGCACTGTCAAATACGGCTTATACAAAAAAGAAAACCATTGTAGACATATGCCTTATGAGAATACGGTAAAGTCTTCTCAGTTAAGAGGATTCCGATTACTGCTTACAGACACATATTAGACTCTATACATCGCTGAATTTGAAGGATTTTTATTTATTATGATTTTCCGATTGGAGTAGTCGTAAACCGTATCTTAATTAGCAAATTACCTGCGTAAACATTGTTTTCAGATAACGTCATTACGAGCATCATCTGTTGTATGTTTATATAGTCCCAGAGCGCAAAGTATGTACATTTAATTCTGCACACTCTGGCCTTTTGTAATCCGATACTTATTTTGGTAAGTGACATTTTATTGAATAAGTGTAAATTGCATCACTTGTGACGTGACAAGGAACAATAATAATGTTTACTGCATTTATTTGGGTGACGACCTCAGGCTGCGATGAGCAAGGTTGTTCCGTTTTGCTGTAGGAACAAGGAAAAGTCGCGCAATTGTTTCCATAAGTAGCATCCTTGTTTGCGAGGATTGCTGCATACCTTCGAATATTGTATATGACCTCTTTAATTATATTACATCCATAGGTGGCGGTGACCACCTGCCAGGGTGGGCCGTCTGCCTGTCTGCTGAACTCTAGCCATTAAATTTTTTTTTTTTTAATCTATTAAACATGTCCTATAATTAAATGATATACAGGCTTATGATATTATTAATTAAATAATTCAAAACGTAAGAATATGAATCAACTTTACTCGATACTTTAAGTCGTTAATTCTTATTTTTTTTTATTTGAAAAGAGAATTGAAAATTTCTTTCTTTAGCTACAAATAATAACTATACTATACAGCTTGGTTTTTGTATTTTTAAAGAGATTACATATATAACAAACATGTGTTTATATTTCTTTCAAGTTTTTCATACTACAAGGTAAAACTTCTCGACACTATTTTTATTTTTAGAGCTAAGGAACAGCAGACAGGCTGGCGAACCATTTAATAGTAAGCATACCGTCCCTTATGCATGTTTGTGACGCTCTGGGCACCGCGAACACGCTGCTGTCCATAGGGATACAGGAATCTGGGTCTTATGGCGGCATACTTGTATACCAAGGGTGGTTGCCATCCAGCCGGACTTGAGGCCCTACTACGTAGCTAGTGTTGTTTTGTCGCCTTTTACGACAGGCCGACCCCGGCCGCAGGGGTTAGTATTCTTACTGCGACTCTGCACGGTGCAACTTCTAATGCCCATCCTACTATAGCACTCTAAATGTCTTTTTTCAACAAAATATATTTTAATAATTTCATGCCATCATTAATGTACTGTTGAGAAACTGTTTTGACATCAGGCCACAGTCCATAGTCAGGAAAAAGACACATTCATAAATATTATTTCTTTGCTAATATCAAAACTTTTTAATATTTTCGTTTTATTTCATTAAATTTTCAAAATTACATTCATTCTCATTCTTAAATTTGTCACATTTTCTATAACTTTCTGTTTTCCAAGTTTTTAAATATGTATCTATAAATTTAATTGCATCTTTTGAGTTACTATAAATATCCAAAAAAGATAACCATTCTTAATAAATTTAGTCAAACTGTAAGTATGATGAGTAATGTTTTATGGTAACGAATATTCGCGGAACCAACAGCGTGGTAATACCCACGTTTCTGTCCATAAAATTCGGGTAACAACAATATCGGGTCTTTGACATCGATTGGCATATACGTTTATATTTAAAAAACAAAATTCTGTTAGCATAAACAAATTTATCGTTTGTCTTATTTTGGCTAAATCATGCAAAATAGCGCAAAAACGTTATTTTTTGCACTCATTTGAGAGGCGAATATTTTGTTTGATATAACTATAATTTGTATATTATTTCATAGCTCATGAAAGGTGATTGTAATCTCTGACACAATAGTCTAAGTATTTCAAGCGGAACAACTACCGCGTTATTTTTTGTTTCAAATAGCAAACGATTACTGTGAATTTTTTTTAATACAAAACGTTAGCTTGCATACCAAATGTAACGGTTATAATTGAAATTTGTTGGTTAAATTTAAATTAATACCTTTCTGTAGTTGATTTTTTTATACTACCTTTCAGTTATAGTTGTGGCCAAAATTTTTGCAAAAAATTAACAAATTTTGCTATTGATTAACTTTTAAAGCTTTTTCAACTCGCCAAGAAATGTTATTTTTAAGTATAATAATGTGATAGACACTGAACACAAATTTCATTTTAATGATATATTTTGTATTAATTTTAGGGAAATGTTAACATGCACACCCTACGTGGGATAAGAACCGAATTCTTTAAAATGAAGATAAGTTTTAAGGGGTTAAAGTTCAGAACTTAGTGATAGTTTAATGTGTGTGTGTGTAACAAAAAAATGTTTATATTGTTACTAATTTTAGCTAGACTGAAAATACAAAAGAAAACAAGAGTACGTGATATACCTTATGGGTTGAAAAAATAGCTTCTTTTAAACTTCGGTATTGCAAACTTACATATTGAATAACATTCCTATTTCAGTGGGCACTTTTTTAAATAACTTATCATTTAAAGAAAGCTGAAGCTGAAACTAGAAAATGTAACTTAACCCTGGAACTGGGCGAATCCAGTAAATCTACCCCAGTTAGTTCGTTTAATAAAGATTTGATCGTTTTTCAGCACTTTAATTTATTTAAATCGATTTTTCAATGATTAAACTTTAGTAAAATTAAATTTGTTCTATCATGATTCTCTTTGGCAGGAAAAAACGAAAAAGTCATTACTTAATATAAAAGTTAGGTTATTGCTATCAGATCAGTTTATATGACTAAAAACCCGTGGGGTAAAAGTATACCCCAGTTTATAATTTGCAGGTTTAAAAAAGAGTTTATAGTTCTAAGGTTAATGTCATAAAAAAATTGTGTTGATGTACGGTGCAAAGTTGCTAATGCACTACTGGAAAGTAGTAATCATCAAGTACTACGTTTGTCCCGTCAGAATCAATGTCAGCGAGCTGCCTTCTCTAAATAGAGGAAAATAAACTCATGGAAAAGAGAAAATAGTTTTGCAAGAGCAGGAAAAATACAAGTAGAATTCAGGCTGAATAAGAAATCATTAGGTTGGATAGGGGAGAGAAAGTAGGCTCAAGTAACGCAAAGGAAAATTTTTCAAATTCACCTCCGATCTTAATTCGCTTTTTTATTCGATTAGCCACAGCAGATAAGAAAGTTAAATAAATAGCCTGACCAGAAATCATCAGCATACATAGTACGATGCCGACATTTAGTCCTGGTCAAATAGACCTTTCACTTTCCTAGGTAATTATATAAGACAACAAAAATATAGTAGCTTTTGCCTTTTTTTGATACTTCACTGACAGCAACAAAAGGTACCGATCACATTTTGCTTAAGGAGGGAGATCAAGTAGTTGCTTTTATCTAAAATTAGCGACCTTTAATTCATTTTGTTACTTAAGTCAAAGAAGAAGACCAAAAGGTTGAAGTTTACCCTGTAATGACCAAACTTAAAAAAATACTTAAGTCTCCGAAATTAAAGCTTCAAATCCAATCCCAAGGAAATCCGTGCAGGGGCGGAGAAAGAATACTAACCTCTGCGGTCGGGGTCGGCCTGTCGTAAAAGGCGACAAAGCAACCCACTCTAGCTACGTGGTAGGGCCTCAAGCCCGTCTGGATGGCGACCACCTTTGGTCTTAAGTATGCCGCCATAATAACCTTGTGTTATGTTCCGGCATTAGTGACCCAAGTTCCTGCACCCTTATGGGACAGCAGCGTGTTCGCGATGCCACTGGCGTTGCAAACACCTATAGGCGACGGTAATTGCTAAATTCTAAGCGGGCCGTCAGCCTGCCTGCTGTCCTACGCAATAAAAAAAATCCTTGGAAGTATAGTAAATATTAAGATTTATTAAATATATTACAATAATATGAAAGTGTCGTTGATAAACAAGTTATATGAACAAACTCATCGCAATTTCCTACTATCGAAAGTTGTTTGTTTGAGAAATCAGGCCGCTTGCCACAGTCCAATTGTAATGAATAACGGAACAGGCTTACTTGAGTGTTGCATTCGCAACTATTGGCTGTATTAAGTTTTACAGACATACATATATCTGTATTGCATGTGAATATTTTTAACGGACATTTACACCAACATATATTGATATTTTAAAATATTAAAGGTGAACTTGATCTTGATAGCGACTTATGTAATAAACATGTTACCCTTGTAAGCTGTATTATTTATCCAAGAAAGACGCTTAATGAGTAATCGATAATAGATCAAAGCAAAAAGTAAAAGAGAGGTGTCGTCCGACTTCGGCAAATGTAATATTTTTTTAGTTCTATACTCTGCCAGTTAATTATAAGTGTATAAATAACTGTCTTGGTATGTTTGTGTCCAATCCAAGTTTCACTGTAAACTTTCGCTCCAGTATTTGGTTCTTGCACAATATCATCTACCTTATTGCCTATGCTGCTTCATCTCGCAGCTTCATCATTTTAATTTCAGGAATTCGGGCAATATTCAAGTGACTCGAGCAACACTTTTGCATACCGCACCACCTAATTTATGTACGTATTAACACAATATCACCATCATTAGCTGTTTGAATTTACGTCACGACATCTAAGATCATGTTAATTAGAAACCAACTTTAAACAGATTCTAAGTGTACATACACCATCGGTGATTGAGAAGTTTCATTGCGGCAAGTCATACCTATATTAACAAGTTCTAGTAACTATTCATTGATGTTGGATCAGATCTTTCTCTCAAGGAACTTCTTAATGTTGGTCTTATTTTCATCCCTTTCTTTTGAATATTCGATTGTACATCAATATTTGTTTGCTTTAGGATAGTAGCTGTGAGGAATATTAGATTAAAAGCAAGTTTGTTTGTTCTCATGTTGGAGGCTTGTCCACCATCGCTGTCCAGGACTTCGATAGCTCTAAATCTGTAGTAGAGAGTAGTTTGTTGTGACATTTCAAACTCAATTGCGTTATAAGAAATAAATCTATTGTGTTTTTAGAGTATCAATTAATTTACAGTAAAGTGGCCTTCAGTTCAGTTAATACAGAAATAACTAAATTTAGTTTTCACCTTTGCAGATAGTTTCAAAATAGTGTATAAATTTATTCTTGTAATATTGTGTCACTATACATTCTATGCTCTCTTTAGTTACATATTCTTATAGTACTAGATATCTATAGTAATTTTGTTATGATGCCAGAGGGTAAGTTCTTCCAGACTTGACGATAGTTACTCCTGTAAATACAGGAAATATATTTCAAGTTATTATTGCATGTTAATTTAAAAAATATGATCTTCGCTATGCACTTCGATAATAAAAACTGGAAAAATAAGAACCCATAACGTACCACTGGTGTACGCGGGCTTCTCCATACGTAAAACGGGAAGTGGATATACTTACCACGTTTGTCTGAAGCGGATTGACGGGTTAAACATACCTGTAATCTCGTTAGGAAGGATTTTTCAGTATGTTTTTTTTTCACCGACGGTCCTTAGCAATTTTTATCCATGCAGGAGCAGAGAAAGAATACTAACCTCTGCAGCCGGGGTCGGCCTGTCGTAAAAGGCGACAAAACAACCTACCTACGTGGTATGGCGCCAAAGTCGTCTGGATGGCGACCACCTTTGGTCTTAAGTATATCGCCATAATAAACTTATGTTGTGTTCCGGCATTAGTGACCCAAGTTCCCTTACCCTTAAGCGAGAGCAGCGTGTTCGCGATGCCACTGGCGTTACAAATATCCATAGGCGACGGTAACTGCTAAATTCTAAGCGGGCCGTCAGCCTGTCTGCTGTCCTACAGCAATAAAAAAAATGTACATGAAGCCATTAATTAAGCAAACTTCAGCCCAGAAAGTAAACCTTTGTCAGAACTTCTTTCGTTATATAATTTTTTTATTGCTGAGGAACGGCAATTAGGCTGACATCCCTCTTAATCTTAAGAAGTTACCGCCGCCTATGTATTGCGACGCTAAGGGTAGCGCTAGCACGTTGCCGAAACACAAGTTTATTATTGCGGAATATTAGACCAGGGATGGTTGCCATACAGCCGGGCTTGGAACCCTACTACCTACCTGGGGTTGTTTTATTGCCTTTTATTGTTGCGACCAACCCTGGCCACAGGGTTCAGAATTATTACTCCGCCCCTGCACGCAGATCAACTTTACATATTCAGCAAACACCCATGGGGGACCTTATTCTAGAAGTCTCTTAAACTTATCCATATTACAGGAGTGTTATAAGGCCACAAGTAACATGAAATTATTTCCCACTTTTACCTACTATGCTGGATTAGTCATGGAAATGTAAAATAGATAATAAACCAGTGTCAGCTCGCCTTTATTCATTGTAGAAGGAACATCGGTTTCTCACGGTCATTGTCGGTGTTTGCGGCCATTTAGCATGGAGTTACTATTTGTATTGACTTTGAAATTGGATGTGGCATAAGAGGCCATGAATGAAGTTAAAACCTTATTATATGTTCTTGTAACGAGCGTTCTTGTAAGCGTCTGTAACATAAGATTATAATATTACTCACAGCTGTCTTCTCATCCAGCCTCAAGTGACTTTAACATCGGTGATCATATTGATTGGGAAGTGATCGAAACGCTGTGTACGTTAGACGAAACTGAGATATCCACTCTTAACGTGCTGGTCCAACAACTGTTCATCATGATGATTTACTTCAAATTCTTTTTAATCGTCAATATTGGTAGATCGATTTTAATTCATTTTTCTGTTTATATTTTAAGTTTAAATTTACTTATTTTCAAAACTAGGTCTTATAAATTTTAAGTGATTGTTTATTTTAATAACTGTTGAGATTTTTGCTACTTTTCAGCATCTATTTTCACAATAGATTTATACATGAATTTTAAAATGAATATTTGACGTAAAAGTTTAAGAAAGTTTTACAAAATACTAGCTCGCTACACAATAAAAACCTCAGGAATGATGTAATTGCCTGTGACGTGGGCATTCCACGTGCTGAGGACTTTGTGGCTATGTCGACACGTCAGATAATAGTCCCCACACGCTTCCATACTATCGCCCCTCTGCACGCCCGACCACCAGATTACCGTGGCATTTGGCTACCGACCCCTAGAGATTTAATTATACATTCGTCGTACCTTAAAGATGGATAACTGAAGTCGCAAAACCGTCGCACAACGCATTTCTAGCTACCTAGTAGGGCCTCAAGCCCGTCTGGATGGCGACCACCTTTGGTCTTAAGTATGCCGCCATAATAACCTTGTGTTGTGTCCCGGCATTAGTGACCCAAGTTCCTGTACCCTTAAGGGACAGCAGCGTGTTTGCGATGCCACTGGCGTTGCAAACACCTATAGGCGACGGTAACTGCTAAATTCTAAGCGGGCTGTCAGCCTGTCTGCTGTCCTACGCAATAAAAAAAAACCATCAAGCCACAGACAAACCAACAGTAGCTACTGATGGCCAACAATAGGCGAGATCGGGGCCACCAAGCTAAGATGGGTCGACGTAGAGCTGCGGTGAAGACACATCAGTCATGTGGAAGTGCGCTCCTCCGGCTCGTATCACGTCACCGGAGGGGTCATTGCTCCCTAAATTTATGCCGGAGTAAAGAGTACCAACTCGAGGCCCCAAATCTCTCCAAGGAAATGGTATAGGGAAGAAGACCCATTGTAATACAATAAAACACTTGTTCAATTGGCGCATCCAAAATGGTCAATTTTTGTAGCCATCCTTCATTCGTATAAAGTGCGCGCACGCTTGTCAATGCTCTAGCAGATTTATTTAAATATGCGCATAAACGTTGTTTGACGCAGCTCTTTGTTTTAACATATTTTGTTTATTTAATATTAACTATAATTTATTAGGAACAAAAATACATAGTCAGCTAATTATCGTCTAATGTAGATAAATATCTACCTAACCCTAAGTTACAGTACATCTATACTCTAAGATGAAGAAGTTGGGTTCAGTGTTATGTAAATCGTAATAAAAATATTAGCAAAACGTTAGCAATATCGCAGGGCTAATGAAACTACTTTAAAAATAATTCATTCTATGAGTAAACCTAATTTATTATTTTGCATTTTATTTCACTAATTTTTCATATATACCTAGTCAGGTCATAAATTCTGTCACATGTTTAATGTAAAATAATTGTAACAAGTTTATTCATTATGTAACCATTCATATACCAAAATGAACTTAACAAAACATAGATTCTTATGACATTAAAGTTTATTCAAAATGACCTCCGTGATTTTGAATACAGGCCTTCAATCTGCGCGGCCAGTCGTCTATCGCAGCACGAACGAGGTCCATGTCAATATCGGCGGCTGCCTTAATCAAGGATGTCTTGAGTGACTCCAAATTGAGATGAGGCTTTGAGCACGCCTTTTCCTCCAAGTGTTGCCATATCTTGTAATCTAACGGATTCAAATCTGGACTGGAGGAGGGCCAGTCTTCGTGCCGGATGAAGTCGATTTCACGCGCCGCCAGCCAGTCTTGTGTGCTCTTCGCTCTATGAGCTGGCACCGAATCTTGTTGGAATACCCAGTGCCTGTTATTGAACATGGTATGAGAAACAGGTTCCACAAGGTTCGTCAGGACTGTATTTTGATACACAACAGCATTCGTTTTTACACCTTTCTCACAAAAATGTACCTCTGTTAAGCCCTAATAAGAAACTCCCAACCATACCATGAGCGAGGATGGAAAATGACCTCGTTGGACACGCGGAATACGGTTGCTCGCTTCTTCACTACTGTGTGCGTACACCTTATCATTTTGTTTGTTGTAGCTCTCTTCTACGGTAAACATTTTTTCATCCGAAAAAAGAATTTCCCGATATTTTTTTCCCGCGTACCGCTTCAACAAAGCGCGGCATCTCTTCAGTCTCAGGTCCATTAGACGAGCATTCAAACGATGTCCTGTTTTTCTTCGATATGCCCGAAGCCCTAAGTCTTCATTTAACACCCTTTTCACCGTGGTTCTGCTTAACCCCATCTGAAGGGCCAACAGTTTCTGCTTACGTTTGGGATTTCTTTGAATTCGTGCCTTCACAGCTTTTATCATTGCTGGAGTCCTAACAGACCGAGGGCGACCACTTCTTGACCTGTCATCTACACTAGAGTCTTTATTGTATCGTTTGATGGTGCGATAAACGAATCTTTTGGTTATATTCAAATTTTTCAGTATGCTAAAAATTTGAATTGGCGCGTAACCGCAACGATGCAACGCAATAACTGCAACACGGTCTTCTTTAAGCGTCCACTCCATATTTAAAACTGAGTAAAATTCTAAAAGTATACATTTTTATTTTCATGAACAATTCGAAATTCGAATTCAATAAACTTTTTTGTGGCCAGCATTCTAAAAGAAAAGTTTTTACTGTGTGACAATACTTATGACCTAACTAGGTATATTTAAATGAAACAAAATGCAAATTAAAGTTTTATATGGTGAAAATGTTTTTTTTTTCATCGAAACGTTAAATCGACAATGATACTTCAAGTGTCTACTATCAACTAGTTGTTGCAAACATATTGAAGACAAAAATTATCATAATAAAAATGAAAATAAAAATAAACATTATATAAATATAATATAAATATTATTAATGACAACTTTATTGACTTTAAATTCAAAGCAATATAACTTTGTTTACTCTCGAGCTTTTATGTAATAAAATCGAAAAATTTTATAACCACAATAATAATTAATAATAATTGAAGTGTGCATAATATGTTATATGGTATTTAAAGAATTATCCTAAATCCATAAAATGACCGACACGCAACCCTCACGCAGTCAGGCTATAAAATATTTTGCATACTTTAAAATAAAATGCTGTTGGAAGGACTGCGTTATTATGAACACGAACTCAAATTATAAGTTTAATTTTCACCCAGGAAAGTATACTAAATACCCAATGTCTATTCATATAAAACTTAAATTACTTTGTCAAATATCAAGGAAAAAGTCTTTAGACAGCATCCTTAAGTTTGCAAGCAGAACGCTTTCTTACTAAAGTCCGAGTTATACATTTAAGTTTTCTTCGGAAGGGTTCAATAAATTAATGAATATTGATCTTTGTAACCTGTAGAATTGCTCAATGTTGTGAGTCTCTGTTGTGAGACTCAAGAGAATATTATGTTTTGAATTCTTTTTTACTTCATTTGAACGTACGTTATTGAAGCTTTATTAAGTCTGGGAGTATATGTATTTATTTAGCAAAGTGTTAGTCTGCTTTTTACTTTGGGACTAGATGGTGCTGCGTGAATTATCACAGTATATTGTTTATAACTTTATATGGAGGAGATAGGGTCAGTCTTCTCGTTATCTTAAGTATTCATAATTTTACAATATCACCCGATGTTTTTTTTATTGCTGAGGAACAACAGACAGGCTGATAGTCCACTTAATTGTAATCAGTAACCTTGGCCTATGGATGTTTACGGCACTAAGAGCACCACGAACACGCTGATGTCTCATTAGGGTACAGTAACCAGGATCACTAATGCCGTAAAACAACGCAAGACTGTGTATGGCGGCATGCTTATAGACCAAAGGTGGTTGCCATCCATGCGGGCTTCTGGCCCTACTGTGTACTAGGGTGTACTGTACACAATGTAGGGTGTACTGTACTGTACACTACTGTGTAGCTAGGGTTGTTGTCTTACGAGATGCCGACCCTATTTGAATTTTACCTTTCATAAAATTAAATCTTGCAACAACTTTTTAATAGATCTTGTGATGAAAATAATTATACACCTTATCCGTGCAGGAGCGGAAAAAGAATACTAACCTCTGCAGCCTGTCATAAAATGCGACAAAACAACCCACCCTAGGTACGTGGTAGGGCCTCAAGCCCGTCTGGATGGCGACCACCTTTGGTCTAAGTATGCCGCCATAATAACCCTGTGTTGTGTTCCGGAATTAGTGACCCAAGTTCCTGTACCCTTATGGGATAGCAGCGTGTTCGCGATGCTAATGGCATTGCAAACACCCATAGGCGACTGTAACTGCTAAATTCTAATCGGACCATCAGCCTGTCTTTGTCAGCGGGCAGTAAAAAAAACACAAGCAATTGAACTGTGGTCATTATATACATAACTATGTTATACATATAATATTACAACAAAATAATATGATTCTAGTCATAATAATAAAGGAATAAATACAAAAACGTGATGATATTTTAAAAACAATGCACAATTAGTAGGTGTGGCGCCTCACTCGCCACCTGATTTCTTACACTGCTAAAATCGAATAATTGTATACTTTCATATATATTCTTCTTTCTAGTTATATGTATACTTTTTAGATATTTTCGAGAGTTATGTTATGTCAATACAAAAATGTAAGAATATTATTCGGAGCTGTCACTAAATTATTTTATATTATATAAGTTTTGTAATTATTAATTATTTATATCACTCAATAACATGATACACACCACCATTAAAAATAGTGAGCCAGTGGATATACGTGTTTGATTAAATCTCTCGCTTAGAGAATTTACCCCATAGGAGGTCCGGTTAATCCTCCAAATAGGCAATCACCAATAGAGTAATTGAATTTAATTCCCACATTATCACTTTTTGTACAGTACATTTTCTTTTGGCCGTTTCGAATATATTATTGACTAGCGGCCCGCCCCAGCTTCGCACGGGTATTTAACAAAAATTTCAAAATTAAAAATTATATACACACACATAAACCCTTCTATTTTTTTTTAGGTCTCGGGGAAAAACTTCTCTTGACGGGTTCCCCCGCCCCGGGGGGACCGAAGGATATCTGGGACTCCGGGAAAGATGTTCGACCATCCGACTACTCACTAAAAAACCCCGCTGTTCTCCTATCGCCTACGCCCGGGCTCACGGATATATGGCCTGTCGATCTCATGGCCCGGGCCGGCGCCGGCCCGCCCTTTGTCTTAAGGCGGGCCCCTTCTAAAGTGTTGGCGCCAGGGGGTCAGGGTTTCGTCCCCCCGGTGCTCTTTTGTAACAACTCTAGGAGTTGAGGGGGGCCGCGGAACAGGACGCGGCCCTCTCCCTCGCGGCAATAGTGCGGGCGGCGGATCCTCCCCCGAGGGGCACCCGCGGCCGCTTTCTACGGCGGACGGAGGTCGTTGCCCGCCCTCCGGCGCCGACAACGCGGCTTACGTTGGCGGGAGGGGTGTGCGGTGGCGGACTCCCGCTCCCGTTCCGCCGCCTCCCTTGCAGACACTACTGCCTCGCAAAAGGAGGCGACGGCCGTCCATCCAGGATCGCCCCCGACCATGGACAGAACCAGGGCCGTGAGCGACAGGTCCGCGGTCAATACCGGACGGGACTCGCATCCCCGTCGCGTGCTAGTCAGGCGTGGGTACGACTACCAGACGACACTCCAGAAAAACCAGGGAGTCGCCTGACGTTGAAATAGGCATGGTTTCGACTACCAAATCAGGGCCCAGGGCAGAACCCAGGACCCCAATCAGTATTCGCAACCATCCCACCGGGGACCACGCCACGAACAGAGAGCTAAATTGGAAAGGATGTAGGAGATAGACGGGAAGAAAGGTAGGACTCTGTCGCCTCGGACGGAGAGGGGAGGAAGCGACGGATGTTCGGGCACCTCGGGTACGCACACCCGTGCACTCCTCGAACAGAGGAGCGCCCCTGAGGGCAAACCCTTCTATTTGCGTCAGGTTACTAAAAAAATAAAATTATAAAGAAAGTTTGAATATTGTTATTTCTATGAACTTTTATTTTAATGATTTTTTGTTATTATTTTTATTTATTTTTCGTTATTTTTTAATAAGTATTTTTTTTTCTAATTTTTGTAAAAACCCCAGTGACGCACGCCTACGTTGCATAAGGTGCTGCCTAGTTAGCCGAACGGGGTGAGCGGCTACCACGCAACATTTTTCTAATACTTACATTTTTAAACTCATGATATCTTTCGAATGGAATATCCGAATTGAATAATTCAAAAAGTTATATAAAGTTATTGAAGCAGTTTTTAATATGAAGTAATTTATTTTGATAAGAATGAATACCAAGATACAAATAAAGAGCCTTTTCTAGGGGCGGCATTTCAATTAAATTTTTAAAATAAAAGAACACTTATCGTGGCATAACTATAATAGTTAGACATATACTGTCGGGACACTTTTTATAAATAATAATGTGTTCTGCAAAATTGTAGTACATTATTTTATTCTATCGTCAATAGTTTTCGCAGCGCACGCGATTTAAATAATATTTTAGGTAATTTTTTTACACTTTGGGTTACATTATTGGAGTTTTAGTCAGGATCCCTAATTTTTTTGAAAATATAATATAGCCTATGTCACCCGGGGATAGTATAGCTTCCCAACAGTGAAACAATTTTTTAAATCGGGTCAGTAGCTTCGGTGCCTATTCAATGCAAACAAACAAACAATCAAATCTTTCCTCTTTATAATAGTAGTATAGATTATCTTAACTATAACATTTCTAAATGTTCATTTTAATCAGATTTTAAGCTATTATATTAATAATTATCACGCAAGAATATACATAGAAACGTTGCTACTTCTTATTAGCGTATCATATCAGTCGCATCTGAAACGCAACTTTTAGGACCCGAAAGACGGTTCTGAGTAGTCACAGAGCTAATCTGGTTCTCTATGTGTTACATCTTCATATACATATATATCTTTACGTAAAACTCCAGGTTTTGAAACGGCGTCTGCCGTCTAACGGTCAAACTACAGGATTGGGATAAGGCAGCCAGCTAAAAACCAAGCAAAACTAAGGCGTATCCCCAGACACATTCTCGTATATCTTTAAACGCCTTCCTTTGATTGGCTGAAATTCTGTAGTTGACTTATCTCTTAGTAATTAATAGGGGTAGCTCTATACTTATTATTCAAGCATGCTTACACCTAATCGTACTGTCAATATTACAAGTCCATGCATGCAGTGTTTGTTGAGCTTGGCATCAGTAATCTTTGGTAAATAAATAAAAAAAAAATTGTGAAAATGGCTAGTTTCGGTAACCGCGAGTACAGAGTGATTTTCTTTTACAATTTCAAACGTGGATTGTCTTACCAGGAGCGCCGCGAGTAAATGTTTAATACCTTCGGTAAAGAAAGACCTTCTCTTTCTACTGTGTTCAGGTGGTATTCAATCAGGAATTTCAATGAGGTAACTTTAATTTAGACGACGACGAAAGACCGAGCCGACCCATTACAATCAGGACCCACACTATTTTTTTTTGGTCTCGGGGAAAAACCCTCTCTTGACGGGTTCCCCCAGCCCGGGGGGACCGAGGGATATGTGGGACTCCGGGAAAGATGTTCGGCCATCCGACTACCCACTAAAAAACCCCGCTGTTCTCCTATCGCCTACACTCGGGCCTACGGATATATGGCCTGCCGATTTCGTGGCCCGGGCCGGCGCCGGCCCGCCCTTTGTCTTAAGGCGGGCCCCTTCTAAATAGTTGGCGCCAGGGGGTCAGGATTTCATCCCCCGGCGCTCTTCTGAATCAACATGAGTTGAGGGGTCCGCGGAACAGCACGCGGCCCTCTCCCTCGCGGCAATAGTGCGGGCGGCGGATCCTCCCCCGAGGGCCCACCCGCGGCCGCTTTTTACGGCGGCCGGAGGTTACTACTTGCCCTCCGGCGCCGCTGGCGTTGGCTCCCGCCAACGGGGAGCGTGGTAGTCGACTCCCGCTCCCGCTCCGCCGCCTCCTTTGCGGACTTGACTGCCTCCAGCCTAAAGCTGGAGGATTCTGGACGGGGCGGGACTTGCATCTCCGCCGCGTGCCAGTCAGGCGTGGGTACGACTACCAGATGACACCCCAGAAAACCAGGGAGTCGCCCAACGTCGTAGCCAACCCAGCCAGACCGACGTAAAGCGGAGATGCCGTTCCTGCTCCAGGAACACTCTCTGTGCAGGCGCAGTCGAAATGGGCATGGTTTCGACTACCAAATCAGGGCCCGGGACAGGACCCGGGACCCCAACCAGTACTCGCAACCATCCCACCGGGGACCATGCCACAAACAGAGAGCGAAATTGGGAAAGGATGTGGGAGGTAGACGGGAAGAAAGGTGGGACTCCGCCGCCTCGGACGGGAGGGGGGAATAAGGTGGCGGATGCTCGGGCACCTCGGGTACGCACACCCGTGCACTCCTCGGACAGAGAAGCGCCCCTGAGGGGAGGACCCAAACTATGACTCAGGCCGATCTAAGAATGTTAACTCAATCGTGACTGGATATGAAACTTGGCTGTACTACTTTGACGTTCCAAGTAAATCAAAATCAAAAATCTGGGTATTCGAAGACGAGTCAACCCCAACTAAGATCAAATAACAAAAGACGCAGTTTTCTTTGGAGAAAGAGGCATTGTCGCTAGAGTTGTATTAGACAAGCAGAAGACTGTCAATGCTACCTGGTACACTGATGTTTGTTTGCCGCAAGTTATCCGTGAGCTCAAGAAACTGCGACCAAACTCGCATCTGGGCAGTTGGCACTTGGACCATGATAACGCTCCTGCTCATCGAGCGACCATTACTCAGGAGTTTTTGAAGCAATCTGGGCTTACTGTGCTGGACCACCCTCCTTATAGCCCCGACCTCGCGCTGTGTGATTTTAGTCTCTTCCCGCTGATCAAGAGTCAGTTGAAAGGACGACGATTTGCAACTGATGACGAATTAATAAGTGCATGGGATGAGGCCTGTGCCAGTGTCACAAAGGATCACTGGAAGATTATTTCCCCATTTCCTGGAGCCTCTTCTTTCCTGTACGAAACGGTTATCCAGAACGTTCATGTTGCGTACTCTCAGGATCTGGAATGAGCTTCCAGCTGAGGTTTTCTCAGCGCGGTACGATATGGGGTTCTTCAAAAAAGGCGTTATAAAATTTCTTCGAGGCCGGCAGCGCGTTGGTAATGCCTCTGGTGTTGCAGACGTCCATAGGCGACGGTGACCACCTGCCAGGGTGAGCCGTTTGCCTGTCTGCTGAACTCTCGCTATAAAAAAAAATGTTTAATACGTGGTTTGAACGCATGCATAAGTGTATTAACAGTGATGGTTCTTATTTTGAAAAAGTTTAATATATACATAGTCAGGTCATAAGTATTGTCACACAGTAAAAACTTTTCTTTTAGAATGCTGGCCACAAAAAAGTTTATTGAATTCGAATTTCGAATTGTTCATGAAAATAAAAAAGGTATACTTTTAGAATTTTACTCATTTTTAAATATGGAGTGGACGCTTAAAGAAGACCGTGTTGCAGTTATTGCGTTGCATCGTTGCAGTTACGCGCCAATTCAAATTTTTAACATACTGAAAAATTTGAATATTACCAAAAGATTCGTTTATCGTACCATCAAACGATACAATGAAGACTCTAGTGTAGATGACAGGTCAAGAAGTGGTCGCCCTCGGTCTGTTAGGACTCCAGCAGCGATAAAAGCTGTGAAGGCACGAATTCAAAGAAATCCCAAACGTAAGCAGAAACTGTTGGCCCTTCAGATGGGGTTAAGCAGAACCACGGTGAAAAGGGTGTTAAATGAAGACTTAGGGCTTCGGGCATATCGAAGAAAAACAGGACATCGTTTGAATGCTCGTCTAATGGACCTGAGACTGAAGAGATGCCGCGCTTTGTTGAAGCGGTACGCGAGAAAAAAATATCGGGAAATTCTTTTTTCGGATGAAAAAATGTTTACCGTAGAAGAGAGCTACAACAAACAAAATGATAAGGTGTACGCACACAGTAGTGAAGAAGCGAGCAACCGTATTCCGCGTGTCCAACGAGGTCATTTTCCATCCTCGCTCATGATATGGTTGGGAGTTTCTTATTGGAGCTTAACAGAGGTACATTTTTGTGAGAAAGGTGTAAAAACGAATGCTGTTGTGTATCAAAATACAGTCCTGACGAACCTTGTGGAACCTGTTTCTCATACCATGTTCAATAACAGGCACTGGGTATTCCAACAAGATTCGGCGCCAGCTCATAGAGCGAAGAGCACACAAGGCTGGCTGGCGGCGCGTGAAATCGACTTCATCCGGCACGAAGACTGGCCCTCCTCCAGTCCAGATTTGAATCCGTTAGATTACAAGATATGGCAATACTTGGAGGAAAAGGCGTGCTCAAAGCCTCATCCCAATTTGGAGTCACTCAAGACATCCTTGATTAAGGCAGCCGCCGATATTGACATGGACCTCGTTCGTGCTGCGATAGACAACTGGCCGCGCAGATTGAAGGCTTGTATTCAAAATCACGGAGGTCATTTTGAATAAACTTTAATGTCATAAGAATCTATGTTTTGTTAAGTTCATTTTGGTATATGAATGGTTACATAATGAATAAACTTGTTACAATTATTTTACATTAAACATGTGACAGAATTTATGACCTGACTAGGTATATATATATATATATATATATATATATATAATTTTTTTCAAGGAAAAACTGCACTCGAAAAGTACTCCCGCCCCGGGGGTATTGGAGGGTGTATGGGACTCCGAGAAAGATGGCCAACATCCGACTACCCACTAAAAAACCTCGCTATCCTTCCATCGCTTCCTTCCACTGCATGGGCCTACGGATAAACATGGCTCGCGGATCATGTGGCCCAGGCTCACGTAGGCCTGCCTTTTGTGTCAGAGTGGACCTTTTCCACGGTTGGTGCCGAAAGGTCAGGTTTTCATTCAACCGGCGCTCTCCGTCTATTCAATATTATGGGGCGCACGAAACATTACACGTCCATGGTGCGCGGGCAGATCCTCCCTCGAGAGGCCGCCCGCGGCCGCTACTAACGGTGTCCGGAGATCGGTGCAAGCCCTAACAACGTTACACAATCCGTTTGCATGAATTGATGTGTGTGTGTGTAGATGTTATTGTTATTTTATTATATTTGTTCTATATCGATTAATATATTATGATTTAAATCTCAACATTTATGAATTTGAATTGAATTTAATTATCTATAAGGCAACGATTTTAATGAATATGTGTAAAATAGGTCATGTTGTTTAATAATTAAATTATATTATGAGACTCAAAATCATAAACAGTACACTAAGAGTTTGGAACAAGAAAACCTATGATACTAACTAGTATTACTAGCTCATATCAGAAAAAAGGGAAAAGCAGGATTTTTAAGGGAGTTATTACGTCTGAGCAGTCCGATAAACAGAAGATACTAGTATTATAGGTATATTAAAACAAAATATACTAGATTTCATTTTGCTAGATTTCATCATTTTACTAGATTTCATCAAAACAATTTATACGATTATTCACTCGCGGCTCGTGTATATTAATTAGTTTTTGTACAGTTTCATAATAGCATAATAGCATATTTAGATAACTTATTTCATTTTAGAATCACACCTAATATCTTTTCAAGGCATACTAGTTTATCATTAAAATACGTCTTATGAATTTTAAATGCTTTTTTGTTTCGATAATTATATTGTTGACGCGATCTTGATAAATCAAAGTTATAAGTTGGTTTAAAATACTTATATTATATTACTTATTTTATATGGGAAACCAAAAATTACTGTGTTTGAAAAGAAAGAAACCAGAACAATAACTCTAGTTGATAAATTCGAAAACGTTTAAAACACGAAAGAGTTTCGTGCATTCTAATAATTTTAATTTACGCGTAATAATAGTACTTTTTAAAGATATCATATTCATGTTATCTTTAAAAAGTATTAAGGCCTGTCGTATTGTATGTATCGGAATGCTGGGTCGCAAATGGTAGGAATGAAAGGGTGTTACATGCTGCGGAGATGAGAATGCTCAGATGAGAGGATGCGTGGAGTTATGAAAATGGATAAAATTAGAAATGAGTATATTAGAGGAAGTGTGAAAGTAGCGCCAGTTATTGAAAATCTTAAAAATAATACCTTAAAACTAGTATGGTTTGTCCATGTAATGCACAGGGGAGAATGCCATATATCAAGGAAAATGATAGAAATGAGAGTGAATGGTGACAGAAGTAGAGGTAGACCAAAAAAAAAGATTGATTATGTAAAAGATGATATGGCAAAAAGGGGGTGTGAATGTTGGGATGACGGCTAACAAAGGAGAGTGGAAGGAGAGAACATATTGTGCCGACCCTATATAATGTGGGATAAGGGCAGGAGAAAGAAGGTATCTTTTAAAAATGTCGGTTCAAGGTATATATACTTAATCACGTCGTTGATTGTCGTCCGAGTCAGGTCGAAAGGGCTGACTTGTCTTAGATGATCGCTTGGTATTCCGAGCCACTGTCTGGTTGACTTGTCGCATTGATCTATATAGTGTCATCTGACGAAATTTGTCGTCCGAGTCAGGTCGAGAGGACTGACTTGTCCTAGATGATCGCTTGCTACTTGTAAGACGAATTGTGTCATCCGGGTCACATCCTTTGGGAGGATTTACTTGTCTAGATGTTTATAAGGACGAAAGAGTGTTGTTGTCTTAGTTAAATTCTAGCCTAAATTGGTATCTTATGCTGTTATCGACTGGTCTTACTTAAGTGTAGTCCGAGTTACACCTTGTGGTTGGTTAAAAGATACACTTGCCTGGTTAGTACAAGTCATTAAGTGATTTTAATGTTAGTGTGCTGATGAAAATAATTAAGTCAGGATGAGCGAACGGACTATGTAGTTATCGTAATTTATTCTGATAAATCGCCCAAGGCCGGTTGCAAGTCGGTCAGGCCATAACGGCGTGTACGTCTAACGTCAGGTTGACAGGACTGTCAATGTCAACCTAGCGAAGGATTTTTTTACTTTAGATGTCACGTGCGCTTGCCTTATGGTGGCTACCTAAGACGTGGGCAGAATTTTTCAAGGGAGGTTACATACTCCGGGCAGCTCTGCTTATGGTGTGAGCTGGCAGTATATATATATATATATATATATATATATATATATATATATATATATATATATATATATATATATATATATATATATATATATATATATATATATATATATATTTACCATTTATACTAATTAATTTCTAAGTCTTCAAAGTGCGTAGTTCAAACTCACTCAAAGTGCATAGGTATGTAAACTTTTTTGTTATTGATGACATACTGGCTGGTTGTAAAAAAAAATTCGATTATGTTTTATTTTTTTCATAAAATTAAATGAAAGGGAATTTGTTTGAATTTAAGTGCGTTTTTATTGCTACGTTTAGTCTTGATTTTATAATTTTACGAACCATTTAAATAAAGTTAGCGACAAAATTGAATTGTTAGATATTCTTTACGTCATGGAGCGACGTCATTTAACGGCAAATGAAATGCAAAGAGCTGTAGGGATGTTGCAAGCGGGAAGTAATCAATCTCAGGTATCTCGGCATTTTGGCATTCATAGAAGTGTTATTTGTCGTCTTTGGCAGCGCTACAATAATACAAGGGAACCCGCTGAACAGCATCCAGGCCGTAAAAGGAGTACAACCACTCGGCAAGACCGGTACATACAACTGATTGCAAGACGCCGGCCGATGTTAACCACTCAAGAGATAAGTTTGAGGCTACAAAATTCAAGTGGTGTTGATGTAAGTCCCCAAACTGTGCGAAATCGACTGCATGAGTACGGCCTACGAGCTCTACGCCCTATAAGGCCCACTGATACGTCACGGGAATCGCGCTCGTCGAAATGAATGGTGTAGAGAACGCAGAACATGGACCCAGGAACAATGGGATAAAATTATGTTTTCCGATGAGTCGCGATTCGGGTTCAGGCCTGATACAAGAAGGGTGCGAGTGTACCGTCGGCCCGGAAATACTGAAAGGCTCAGGTGCATTCAGGAAGTTCATCCATACAGCGGCTCATCCACCATCCTAAAATTTAAATTAGTACATGTTGCTTAGACTTAGGGTTGTTTTTTTGTCTTTTACGACAGGCTGATCCCGGCCGCATAAGTTAGTATTCTTACTCTGCCCCTGCACGGGTCAGTACGAGAGGCACGGAAAATGCCTCTCGCGTACAGTGCGTATTAAATTAATTGAATAATATTTGTACTCCTTTTTTGCACACCAGGAAAAGGAGATTATTACCATTTTATGTAACATCTGTGCATTTTTTAATCTTGTTCAAAGTAATAAATGACTCTAATCTGAAAAAGTTTTTGGTCTACTTCATTTATTAGTATTATTTCTTCTTAACCATTTATTTCAATCTAGTCTAGAGTCTAAATTTACATTGAACAAATAGTGTGTACATTCACACTGCGCTTAGATGTAAGGCGTGAGTTCAAATAACGGTTTCCAAAGATGTGATCTACAGAATTATTTTTTAAATTTGTTTTCCTTGTGAGGTTAGACTTTAGTTAAAATATTTTAACTTTTATAGCATTTTTTTATAATAATTAAAAATTGTATAGCGTTTCAAAGTGTATTTTTTTATAGCTGTAAGACAGCAGACAGGCCGGGGCGGCCTGTCGTAAAAGGCGATAAAACAACCCACCCTAGCTAGTTACGTGTTAGGGCCTCAAGCACGTCGGAATGGCGACCACTTTTGGTCTTAAGTAAGCCGCCACTTAAGTGGCCGCCATAATAACTTTGTGTTGTATTCTGGCAATAGTGATCTAAGTTCCTGTACCATTATGGGACAGTAGCGTGTTCGCGATGCCACTAGCGTTGCAAACACCCATAGGCGACGGTAACTGCTAAATTCTAAGCGGGCCCTCAGCCTGTCTGCTGTCCTTCAGCAATAAAAAAAAGGGTTTGCTATTTTAAGTATATTGTATAATCAAATTATAATATAAACATTCAAAAAGTCAATCATTCCAGAAATCACGCCATAGCTTAGTAGTTTATAAAAAAAACAAGTAAAATTTTTAAATTTTGCTGTACCTAATGTGTACATTTGTATAATGACATAAACTTAACAACATTTCAGAATACTATTGCATCATTTACGGGCTTATATTACCTATGGAATAAGTATAAAATCCACTACGATTGCATCCAGGCTGCGTGGGTGAACATTGGCAGGACCTCGACATGGCCAAACAAGTAAGGTCCATTCACAGTACGACCGTTATGCCCTGTTGGAAGTGAGCTACCCACTATAGGAAAATCATCCAAAGCTCAATCGTGTAATCCGTGGAAGACTTTGGTCACAAAACTAGTACAGAAGTAAATCTTTGTATTACACCTAGCTGCGCTGAAAATGCGCTAAAAAAGAAACCATTTTTTGAAAGGGATAATAATAGAAAATATAAAAATATAACATTATTTATTGGTATTTCAATTCTATAAAAATATTTATTTTTTCAAAAAATATATTATGAAAAGCCATGTGACCAGAAGTACTATGAAAATAAAATTAGTTCCATGGTCGACATCATTTTTTCTTCAAATGTAGATAGATCTGCAAAACGAATTATTTTTGTAGAATAAAGGTGTCTTTCAAGCTGGATTTTGAATACCGAAAATTTTTCAAAATTACACTTGTTTAAAAAGTAGCGTGCGTTTTTTGTCAAAAAAGATCTACCTAAATTATTTACAAAAAAATTGTAATTAAAAACCTGTTAATGTAAACATTGCTCGTAATAATGGAACAAAGCGATCACGGGTGCAGATTTTGTGCCTTTTTTATGCAGAAATATAGTAATGAAACAATAATTAAGCTATTAACATAATTATTTATAATATCTTTACACGACTTTCTACATAAGAATTATGAGTTCACCTTCTGTATCCCTGTATTTTGTCCGCTCTTGGATGCAGGAAGGTTTTACAAATAAAATATGTGACTTGAAGGCGACGGCGAGGTGCCGACGAAATGAGGCTGCGCAGCCTGGTCAGAGCGAGATGGAATGAGCGGTTGTAATAAGTACGATAGAGACAAAGCACTGGAAACGCGAGCACCTCATTTAATCGGTACTTGCTACGTTTTATAGGAATAAAGGAAAATTTGCGATGTTTGTTATATTATTTGTGTACATGTCGTTTATCAATACGCGTTTAATTATATACCTGTTTCAGTCATATTGTTTTTAAATAAAAATATGTTTATTTATTTATTACTGGTTACATAATTTTTTTGGGTAATATATTTTTAATTTGATTTCTAAATATAACAATTACCTCTAATTCTACTTTATTTCATGATTAATTTCTAATATTGAGAATAGATATAGTCTAGTTTTGTTCTTAATAAAAACACACATAGTGTCTTTTTGACATTATTGGCACTGCATAATGGATCTCAATATCTTAAAATTAAAAATTAAATTAGAAAAGAAATCATTATATTATGTTTGCATGTTTCCTAAAAAGTTCGAGGTTTCCGTTTTCTAGGCATAAAGCCCTACCAGAAAAGTTACAACTCAGAGGTTCAGAAAATCCTTTGTGTCGACGTTTTTATTATTTATTTTAGAAAACTCTATAACATACTATATTTTTTTTACTAATATTTTAATCTCAAGCTAGTTAATTATATTTTGTACTATAACAATCAAACCACTTAACAAAAACAAAATAGACACATAATTTTTATGTTGACTGTACACTAAAATAAATGAATATTATTATTTTGCTGGAGCATAATGTTATTTGGGTGATCATTTTTCGGTTATCCTACAAATAAAGGGTTTGTGTATGTTAAGTGAACAAAGAGGTCGGATCAATGGTACGGATGCATGCTAATGTGGGATAAATACCAGAGGAACGGTCGGCGCACACACTCAAACATAAAGCTACAAACACATCTCTGAACGTATACAGGAAAATATTTTAATAGGGTTGTCCACATAGTGTATTTCTTATATATTCGTGAGGAACTAAATGGCAAAATTCTGACAAGCTGCCCTTTGGTTTTTCCTTACCGGATCGTGCGGTATAAAGTTCCTATGGATGCCCTCACATGTGCATCTGTATGTCACCCACACTCGATCGTAGCTCTTCTTATTATAGTGACAGTGAGATCTTGACAACTATATAAAGAAGTTGACAATCACTAACTACATGTATATTTTTTTTTTATTAGTTTTGGTCGAGATTCAAAAGCTCCGCACTCGTGTCTTATGCCCATCACCGGATTTTTAATAGTAATGATGTAAATCTATACATATAAATAAAATTGGAGGGTCTGTTTGTAATATTAAAATAACCGCTTTTTACTAAGTGCATTCGAACGTATACACGGTACATATAGCAAAACAACATTTTTTACAATTTTTGTCTGTCTGTTTGTTCCGGCTAATCTCTGAAATGGCTGCACCGATTTTGACGGGAGTTTCACTGCCAGATAGCTGATGTAACAAGGAGTAACTTAGGCTATTTTTATTTTAGAAATAAAAATTTTGGTAAAGTTCCGGAAATTTTACATTCCAATTTAAGTTGTCCTCAGATTTATATCATCAATCATATGAAATAGGGTTTAGCTTAGGCTGGACTTTGTAGGTTCGAACGTACGTATTCCGGAGGCGCATGGCGTAACAGTTGAATTCGATAATACTGACTGTTTACATATTTCATATACATTTTAGGGTTTATAGGGTTTGTAATCCAAAATGAACCATTAGATATATCCAAAAAATTCTGCCCAAAGTCACTATTCCACGCGGACGGAGTTGCGGGCACAGCTAGTTTTCAATAAAACTATATATATATATATATATATATATGGAGCCTGGAGTTTATTTAATTATTCCCTTAACCAGCATTTTATAATTCAATAGCGCTTTCCAATCACTAGTTTAATTGTCCTTAAATAAAAGGAACCAAAAAAATTACGAAATAATTTCGTTAAACAATTTGTAAGTTATAATAAACTTTCCACGCAATTACGGAAATAGTTCACGTAACATTGACCTCAACTAGTAACGTGTTAGTTAAAGGTCTAAAGACTCAACTTCACATTGTTCTGACGTAAGTGCTTGAATAGTCATATTGTTTACCTGAGTATGTCCTTGTCTAATAATAAAACAAGATTTTCCTTATACTCATTATCTACAATCAGCTTTAAATTAATCATATTAATCATAATATCCAAGTGACTCGGTAGCTCTTTGCAACCTAAATTTATACTTAAGAGCCCTGGGTCTACTAATCGGTCTTAAATGGTTAAAAGGCAAGACTTTACTGTAGTTATTTTGCATAATTTCATTCGTATGAAAAGGTTTTCATAAAATTTCGGACTTGCGGACTTTGACACAATCATCCATAGGCGACGGTAACTGTCCAATATTTAGTGGCCGAAGGGCCACATTATTTTATTGATGTGGAATAGCAGACAGGCTGAAGAGCCTGTCTGCTATTCCACATCAATAAAATAATCAATTTTCGCGATGTTAACACAGAAGCCAGTGTTTCTTGAATATATCCTCTGCTGTCATACCATAATGTAGACGACTCATCGTCATTGTCCTCTACTTATGGTTGTACAACGCACCAAGTTTGCGGCACAATCCCGCTCTCTTGTCTTCTCCATCCAGCCCCAACCAGCTAATTAACGCATGTTGCCTCCTGAACTTATTTTTCAAGAATGGCTTCACTCCTGAACTCGCTTGCAACTTTTTCAGAATATCAAGGATATTTACGGCAACAATTAAAATTTATTAGGGACAGCCCTAAAGTGTGACGTGTAAATTGGATTATTTGAATGCAACCTGTTTTGGCAAATGATTCCGATGGCGTCGACATTAATATTTTGATTGGCCATGAAAATCACCCTGTGTTAATTTTTCAACAAGTAATCGTAGCAGATTACTTTATTAACTTGTTTGTTCTTCTTATTACTTATGTAATAACAATTATGATTTTCTTAATAGGAAAGTTACAGGAAGTAGGTACAAGCAATATCTACATAAAGTCACCTGTGGAGATGAAAACGATCACAGGATCCTGTAGGTAACTACATTGCATTAGTAGATGAAGATGACTGATAATTTAAGACTACTCGCATTAGATATTTTATATATTATTTTATTGTTTTTTATAATTTCAGGTTACATTTCGATTTTATTTAAAAACACAAAAACTATTGCTATCGTCGATGGGGTCTCACATATCTTTTTTTGATCCCTTGTTGAAATTTTCCAAAGTTATTTTCATCTGTATGAATCATGAACAAAATGTAAACAAATATGAGTCAATGATTTACAGTAATAGTTACACACATTTTGTTATCTATTTAATTAAGATATAATACATTTATAAACAGAGATAAATACAATTAAGTATATAGTAAACGTATTATCCGATCAGCGACATCACATGCCGAAGAAACAATAAATACCACAAGTCGGCGCCAATTCTAATTCGTTATTCTTGGCGAAACGCATTCTACGGCGATCCGACGCCTTACCACTGGTCTGAATGTCTCGCAGTAACGAGATGTTATTTACTGCTCATTATTTATCATCGATTGTTGATGCGGTGCACAGAAAGGTGATAACTTATGGTAGGGGCATTGCAATTGTAAATAATTTTGAAATATAATGTATATGTGATGAACGGTGAACGAAAATTCGATTAGCAATCATACAAATTCTAAAATCGAGGGTACTTCAAAATACTTTGGGTCTATTATAAATAATATATAAAATGTAAGTTTCTGATTTCTTGCCGAAGATACATTATGATAGAAGAGACTGCAACCAAGCTATTAATATAAACCGGCACACGGTGATCACCGGTATTTGTGGGTACACATTGGCAGGTGCCAATCTGGTTTGAAATAAGTGTAACGGATATACTGTTTCATCCGTCTGGAGGGAGATTGGAACTCAGCAGTGGGACGTTCTTTTATTAGAGCGTTTGTAGTGACAAAGTACTAAACTTAAAATAACAAATTAATATATCACAAAACAGTTCTATAGTTTTTCAAAACTAATTTTAATTTTACGCTCTGTTAATACAAGAATGCATTAACAACTTATTTACATATATTTGAATTTTAAGATAATTATTAAATTCTTTATAAAAACTGTAACAGCTATAAGTAGTTGCATAAAAATGAAATCAATCCATTAGTCCTCCATTAAATTTAAAAAATAGGAGTATTTATTCTAAATACATTTAATTATAAACTTAATACACTAAATGAAAAATCCATTTAAATAAAAAAATACATCCAATGAAATGTTTCTAAAATATCGTGTTCATCGAAATGTATCGAGTTACAATCTAAATATTATGCATAAACTACATTCGTGAACTCATGGTACATGCAGATCCTAAGTCTCGATTTTGTATTCCCAGGGAGTCCGCGCGGGGTCATCGCGTTCCCTAGCCAGGAGGCAAACCAGTTCCAACATTTCAATATCACACTGATATACCATACACGACTCTGTATTTACACCTCTACAGATTGCCAAGCGTCTTGAAGTGTTGTATTAAATGAGTTAAATGTTTTACATAAACATGTTTTTCTTATTTTACGAGGTATTTTCAACGTTTTATATCTTTTTATAATAATGGTAAATACAATAGCAAATTGTATACAATATTTAATGACGATTAATAGATATATGCTTTAAAATATATAACTAATATTTTACTAACGTAATTATATTCTTCTTTTAAACGTAACAAAAATAATCAAAGAGGCCACGCACGACCTTATAAAGCAATATAATCGTGATGATCAAGTAATGATTTCTTAATTAACGTGTTATTTTGACAACAAGTAGCTAATTTGATCGCAAGTCAAGTGCTTTATGTAACATTATAACGTGATAGCAATAATTTAAAAACAATACCTCCAAATTTTATTTTAAACGTAAACAAGTTACGGAGGATAGTCACAAAAGACTTTTGACACAGAAAGTAGGAAGCACAATGTGCATTGGTAACATACCTACGCTCAAGATCAATTACGGTATGAAATTTGGTACTCGCTGTAACGATTGGAGCGTATGTGTCACTTGTTGGGAAAAGTTTTCACGCAAAATTTAGCACAATATTTTAGAAATCGAATGAAAAAGTCTTGTTATTCAGTCGGTACAGGCACCTTTCTTTCTTCTTCTCATTTTTATGGTCTTTTATTGCTCTCTTTATTCTGCTTCCATCTCCTCATTCAGTAATAAAGAATATCAATGTTTACATTAGGTTTACATCCTTTTTTTTTTGGTCTCAGGGAAAACCCCTCTCTTGACGGGTTCCTTCAGCCCGGGGGGGCCGAGGGATATGTGGGACTCCGGGAAAAATTTTCGGCCATCCGACTACCTACTAAGAAACCCCGCTGTTCTCCTATCGCTTACGCCCGGGCCTACGGAAATTTGACCTGCCGATCTCGTGGCCCGGGCCGGCGCCGGCCCGCCCTTTCTCAAGGCGGGCCTCTTCTAAAGTGTTGACGCCAGATGGTCAAGGTTTCATCCCCCCGGCGCTTTCCTGTTGACTCAAGGAGTTGAGGGGGGCCGCGGAACAGCACGCGGCTCTCTCCCTCGCGGCAATAGTGCGGGCGGCGGATCCTCCCCTGAGGGGCCGCCCGCGGCTGCTTTTTACGGCGGTCGGAGGTCGTTGCTTGCCCTCCGGCGCCGACGACGTGGCCTGCGTTGGCGGGAGTTGATTCCCGCTCCCGCTCCGCCGCCTCCTTTGCGGACATTACTGCCTCGCAAAAGGAGGCGACGGCCGTCCATCCAGGATGGCCCCCGACCATGGACAGAACCAGGGCCGGGAGCGACAGGTAGGTTTACATCCTAATTTATTCAAGTAAAACTTTTTGTTATGTTACTTTGTTATGTTTTGTTATGTTACTTTATGTATGTGTAAAAAAATATATACAAGCACTTATGCTTGTATATATATTTTTTTCAGTCAGGGTAAAAGTATAAACTTATTTATACTTTTACCCTGACTTATATTTTGCGACAGTCATTACTATTGTCCTATATTTCGAGTGCTTACAAATGTATTTAATGTAACTAATTAACTGTATCAACAGTCAGTGCTTAATACTAAGTGTTGCGTGTGAACCGAACTTGATTATATAGACACAACTCACACACTCACAACAAGAGTTCGGAACTAATGCGATGAGCCGACCGTTCAATCGCTCTGTGTCAAAGAGTATTCAAATAATTGGAATAGTACTAATGATGGATATACGATGCCGGTCATGGACTGAGATTTCACCGTACAGGAATAAGAAGGATAGCTCGAGAGCAGAGGACTGTATGAGAGAGGAGGGGGTGAGGAGCGATCGTTAGTTCGTCCCGCACATTATAATAATAATAATATAATAATAATACCCTCCTCTGGTAGGTGTTAGCTCAACATTCACACCCTTATCCGCCATATCATATTTTATGCAATCCATGTTTTATTTAGTCTACGTATCCTTTTTAACCATCCACTTTTTTCTAGCATTTTCCTTGTTATATGACATTCTTCAATTCACATCACATCACCCATCTATTTAATTATTATTTAATTACTTGATGTATTTATAGGTATATATTTGTACAATTTCTAAAATAGCTAAGGCCAAGCACATATAGGGTTGCCAAATTATCGACTAATAAGGCTTAGGAACATCCTAATTAAACGGTTAGTGTTTTCTCTTCTTCATTGAGCTTATAGTTTTGAAACTATTGTGAAAAAATCTTGGTAGGTCAATATTTACTTGTTATTTATGAGACATGCCACCTGTATAATTTGATGGTTAGTGAGTAATATACAGGGCCCTAAATTATTAATTTGATAAAAATCTAATTGATACAAAATGTCGGTAGATTGAATTTTTTTTAGTTGATAAAATAATATACATTGACATTCATCTTGTTCTAAGGAGTTAAAGAAAACGTACGGATGTTGCAATAAGAATCAATCGTCTTTGTAGACTTCTTAGTCACTTTTTTAGTGTCAGTAGTTGTAGTATAAAGTGAATTTATTGTCGCAAGAAATATATTTATCAAACGAGTACAATGCTGTCGAAATCACCTCCGCTTGTTAAGTGCTCCAAAACTGAGAGAATGTTGAAGTTATTAAACACTTAATTCCGTTTGATCACATTTCTAAACCAGTTATTTTAATTGTTTTTAAAATGTGGCCAACAGTAAATATCGTAGGCGGCCTACACAAATAGGGAATGTTATTGTAGTTCGGAATTTGTATCAAAGTACCCGCGAGTTTCGACCTCTGTGACCATAACCTTGCTTGGAACCGTTATGCGGACATTCTCGATGCTTCTATTATTTTAATCGAACTATATGATTTACTGATATTCCCCAGACTAGTGTTTATGATTGTATAATTTAAAACAGACTATACAGCCGTTGTAACTGAACCGATGCGATGGTGGGAAATTTTAAAAATGTTTATAATATTTTGTATTATCTTTAGAAATCTTATAATCATTTTAGTATATATTTATATACGCTATGAATGCTGACGGGGTATTAGACATATTAAAGTGGACTAATTATTATATACACAATTTACTAAATAAACTTGCCACAGCAAAATCTATTATAGGGGTAGTAGGTAGTAGATATTTATGCACTTCGGTAAAAAGCACGCATGGGGATGAAGCAGTACACACAGATACAAGAAGAAGTTAAAATATTAGAAAACTTATGATTATAAATAAGTTTATAGTACATATTATAGTATACAGGGACAATTCACAAAGCACTATCTTGTGCCAAATTAAGTTGAACTTTTGTTATGGGTACGACTGATATCTACTATTTTTTTACTTTTCTTTTGTAAATAAATATATATTATGAGCACATATATAGACGCGGGACGGAAAACGAACCAGGGAGCTCCGTATATTTCTAACTTGAATTACTGGGAAGTAACTTTATGCCGACAGTTTTTGACCTCTAGCAATATTCTTCGATATTGTATTTTATTAATCGTATAATTTGAGAATACGAAGTCTCAAGAAATGTATACTACCAAACAATTATAAATAGATAAGTGAATAGACTAAGGACTGTTATTGCATTTAAATCGTCGTCATCTTATTGAAGTCCACAGCTGAACATAGGCCTCTCCCAACGCATGGTACCTATTTAAAGATTAATCGAAAATATATTATTATTATATATTTATATTTAAAGTAGGTTTCTAATTGGTTTTATTTGCAAGTACAGTTTTTTCATTATATTATTTAATACTTATTTTTAAAATATCCTATAACTAACTTATGATGCATAAAAATAACTATAACAATTACGTAAGTATAACGTATATAAAATGCAAATTAAACAACGTACTTTACAAATTGATTAAGCAATAAACATAGCTATCCGGTAAATATTGTATGAAGAGGGCATAAATATTATTATTTATTACCAAACCGCGGAACGTATAGCCGTAAAAACATTATTTCTAACTCAAAACACTGTTTATTATTATACTATACATTGTAATGTATCAACAAGATTTTATTCACTCGAATAGTAGTTTAAATGTATAAAATATACTTACATCCGTGCAGGGGTGGAGAAAGAATACTAAGCTCTGCGGCCGGGGTCGGCCTGTCGTAAAAGGCGACAAAACCACCCACCCTAGCTACGTGGTAGAGCCTGAAGCCCGTCTGGATGGCGACCATCTTTGGTCTTAAGTATGCCGCCATAATAACCTTGTCTTGTGTTCCGGCATTAGTGATCCAAGTTCCTGTACCCTTATGGGACAGCAGCGTGTTCGCGATGTCACTGGCGTTGCAAACACCCGTAGGCGACGGTAACTGCTAAAATCTAAGCGGGCCGTTAACCTGTCTGCTATCCTACAGCATTAAAAAAAACTTATTTCGTAACATCTATCATTAATTAATTATTTAAAATTAATCATTTATAAACATTATTTATTTACTTTTGTGACGTCTAATATTCATGTAAATTGCGCGATTTAAGAATAATGCACTTGAAAAACTTGTGAAATTCATTGCTATAAACGACTTTTTAAGAGATTATACTTATAATGGGGAAGTATGATAATAGTGCCACTAATAGACAATCTAAAAAGGAATAAGCAAGTATGGATATCAATTTTAAGGAAATACTAGAAATGAAAGTGGATGGATATAGAAAAAGGATGAATGGATGATATTGTGAAAAAGGCGTGATTGTCGATCACGGTTAACAGAAGAGTTTGAACGAAGAGGAAACGTTTTAATGAATACTCATACTGTAGGATAAAAAGTGTGTGTGTTATACTTCTGTGGCATAATAAGATAAAAATCTTTCTAAAAATTTTATCCTTCGCGTTATCCTACGTTTGTAGAAAAAAATTTAGAAAAAATATTTTAGTTTATTCAAAATCAAAATCTCTAATTCTACAAACGTAGGTACTCAAAGTAATATGTAAAAACCACTTTTATCACAGTAAATTATCTTTAAATCAATAAATTGTTAAGAATTTACAGATAGTTATCAGCTACACCATGTCGCTTTTTAAAAATTTGCCTTTTTGCGGAATTGTAAAAACAAGAAATACAATTTTAATTCAACAATATATCGAAAAAACCACTTATAATCTGAGTAAATTATCTTTAAATCAATAAATTGTTAGTAAATATCAGTCACCACGATATATATTACATAAATTTACTTTTAGATTTGTTGTTTTTATTGAACCAATATGGCTGCCGTCTCCGTTGCTAGGCAACGGAAAAGGTCTTGTAATCTATTACATTGCAATTTGTACTCTACATAGATGTGTTACAGTTCATTTTGGATTACGGATTTTATTTTAAATGTTGACTAGCTAACTTCAGGGTGTCGGCTTTTTGTGACGGTGTGCGCGCGTATCGTTAAATTTACTCTCATCATTTTTCCTTAACGCGCCAAAAGAAGTATAACTTCAAAAAGCCTTATGTTTCGTGCATTTGCATAACATAGAAATGTTAGTGCTGTCAATTATTTGTCAGTAATTAAGTTTAATTCTTATATGTTAGTTTATGAGTAATGATAATTATGTTAGTTTATATGACTTCCTCTAAAGATAGGCAATCTTATTTATGTTGAGCTACTTGTATCCAGCTGGAGCCAGCTATTTTATTGAGCTTATCTTCCCAGCTAGCTACAGGTCTACCGCCCCCTTCTTTTTCCTTGTGGACCAGCCCACGTGGTCACCCTCTTTGTAATGTAGAATAAAGGTAGGAAAATATACTTCTAATGATGTAAATACACTGAAAACTAAATACCTGATAATCCCTAAAAGTAAAAGGGGGTTGCAAACAGTCCCGAAACGGGGCGGGTTGCTAGTAATCTAAATAATTTAATAGATTGGCCTCGTCGGTTCTATTCCCACGGAAGATAAAATATTTGTACAATATACAAAAAACTTTTACTGTATATTTTATATACACAGGAAACTGTATTAAAAATGATTTGTATTTATAATAGATTGTATTTATAAGAGCTAGGTAACGGAGCTTGGCAATTAAGGTTTTTCTAACGAACAATAATAGGAATGGTGTATGCTCGTGTCTTGTGACGGGCAAATGGCCACGATTCGATAATAGTGAATAAACACGGCGATGAGTTATCGGCGGCGATCTCGGGTCGTCGGCCGCGGTACCGTTCCACTAGCCTCTGTACGCGACGAAACTAGGTACACGCATCTCAGAATAGACTAAGCACTGTTGAAAGTAGATGCGGTATACTGAATTTTCTCGGCCTGGGCCACGAGATCGGCGGGCTAGTATATCCGTTGACTCAGGCGATAGGTGGTAGGTGAACAGCAAGGTTTTGTGGGTAATCATCTGTCGATCATCTTTTCCGGAGTCCCACATAACCCTCGATCCCCCTGGTTCGAGGGGACTCGTCAATTTTTTTACTGCTGTAGGATGGCAGACAGGCAGATGGCCCGCTTAGAATTTACCAGTTACCGTCGCCTACGGGTGTTTATAACGCCAGTGGCATAGCGAACACGCTGCTGTCCCATAAGGGTATAGGAAACTTGGATCACTAATGTCGGAACAAAACACAAGGTTATTATTGCGGCATATTTAAGACCAAAGGCGGTCGCCATTCAGACGGGTTTTGAGGCCTGCCACGTAGCTAGGGTTGTTTTGTCAATTATTTGTCGTAAAAACGACAGGCCGACCCCAGCCACAGAGGTTATTATTCTTTCTCCACCCATGCACGGATAAAAATTATAAGAGTATTTCCTCGAAAAAAAACCTGAATTACCTTATTCTACAAGTAATCGAACATTATATTTCAAATAATGCTAATTGGTCATTATAAATATGATAATTATAAAAAATTCTTGCAATGAAATCAAAATAAAGCAGACGATTGTAGCGATTCAGTTATTTCTTTCAAAAATGAATACAAATATTGACATTATAAAAGTTACTCAAAAAAATAAGCGCATTACGTAAGAAGTATTGATAATAAATAGGGCTTCCATTTTATTTTAGTTGCTAGATTAAACAACCATTAAAACGTACAATTAAAAACATTGCGAATGACAGTTTCATTTTGATTTGAATTTCCGATACATACATATCTGCCTAATTTGCGTCTACTGCTATTATTACTAACTTCATCCGTTACCCTTAGAATTTTAATAATCCACCTCATTTGAAATTTAAGCTGTTACGACCCTACTGGGTCTTACTAGACTTATATTAATTTTGCCACATTAAAATTTAATCAAACTTTTAAACTAAAAAGTGTACCGTTGATCACAAATAAATAGTACATCATTTATTATTATTATAATTATACATTATTATATTATTCTAATTATATAAGAAATTTAAACAAAATAATACAATTCATATATCCGGCATCATTGCCGCATCCATTCCTCTCTTATTGATTGCTTAAAATATCTATAGAAGAATTCCGACGTGACTATTCCGCTAATCAAATTTTGTAACTGCGGTATTGTAGCCATTACTTTTTTTTCAGTCGATACCATCAATTATGTACAGGTATTACCGTTAAGTATTTTTGTGGAGCAATAAGTTGATATATACAAAATATTGAATGCTAAGTTCAATAATATTTGGTCATCTTCATAAATTTAATTCACACGCTACAATATTTTTATCCTACACTACAATTTTATAATTAACTTCCAAAAACAGTCAAATAATTTTAATGACATCTTATGAACAAATTTAGATGTTGCCAGGTTGTTCGTTTTACTTCTCACGGGTCATTGGAATATCGAACTTACGCAAAACAAATAGTCTTTCAATTATTTTGAGAACAAATTTATTTACAGTGTTATGTTCAGTGAAACCACTTAACTAAAATCAATCTTAAACTTAATTATTACCATGCACCCATCAACGCATTTGAAAAACGGTACAAGCAGTAATTCTACAATGTACCTAATCAGATGACGGCAGCGCGCGCGCCGCGAAATGCGGAAATCAATTGTCCCTTTTAACAACCAGTGTGCGCCGAGAAGCCTACGGCGTCACGCCTGCGCATTAATGCTAGGTTTTCTCCATAATCTTATTATTTACTAGCAGCCCGTCCCAGCTTCGCATGGGTATTTAACAAAAAATTAAACCCTTCTATTTTTTTTCGGTTTCGGGGAAAAACCTCTCTTGACGGGTTCCCCGGCCCGGGGGGACCGAGGGATATAAGGGACTCCGGAAAAGATGTTCGACCATCCGACTACCCACTAAAAAACCCCGCTGTTCTCCTATCGCCTACGCCCGGGCCCACGGATATATGGCCTGCCAATCTCGTGGCCCGGGCCGGCGCCGGCCCACGCTTTGTCTTAAATCGGGCCCCTTCTAAAGTGCTGGCGCCAGGGGGTCAGGCTTTCGTCCCCCCGGCGCTCTCTTGTAACAACTCTATGAGTTGAGGGGGGCTGCGGAACAGCACGCGGCCTTTTCCCTCACGGCAATAGTGCGGGCGGCGGATCCTCCCACGAGGGGCCGCCCGCGGCCGCTTTCTACGGCGGCCGGAGATCGTTGCCCGCCCTCCGGCGCCGACGACGCGGCCTACGTTGGCGGGAGGGGAGTGCGGTGGCGGACTCCCGCTCCCGTTCCGCCGCCTCCCTTGCAGATACTACTGCCTCGCAAAAGGAGGCGACAGCCGTCCATCCAGGATCGCCCCCGACCATGGACAGAACCAGGGCCGGGAGCGACAGGTCCGCGGCCAATTCCGGACGGGACTCGCATCCCCGTTGCGTGCTAGTCAGGCGTGTGTACGACTACCAGACGACACTCCAGAAAAAGCAGAGTCGCTTGACGTCGTAGCCGGCCCAGCAAGACCAACCGACAGCGAGGATGCAATTCCCGCCCCGGGAACACTCTCTGTGCAGGCGCAGTCGAAATAGGCATGGTTTTGACTACCAAATCAGGTCCCATGGTAGAACCCGGGACCCCAATCAGTATTCGCAACCATCCCATCGGGGACCATGCCACGAACAGAGAGCTAAGTTGGAAAGGATGTAAGAGGTAGACGGAAAGAAAGGTAGGACTCTGTCGCCTCGAACGGAGAGGGGAGTGAAGCGACGGATGCTCGGGCACCTCGGGTACGCACACCCGTGCACTCCTCGGACAGAGGAGCGCCCCTGGGGGCAAACCCTTCTATTTGCGTCAGGTTACTAAAAAAATAAAATTATAAAGAAAGTTTGAATATTATTATTTCTATGAGCTTTTATTTTAATGATTTTTTTGCTATTCCTTTTTATTTATTTTTCGTTATTTTTTAATAAGTATTCTAATTTTTGTAAAAACCCCAGTGACGCACGCCTACATTGCATAAGGTGCTGCCTAGCTAGCC